>OU611990.1:7617500-10117500 GCA_914767915.1 Agriopis aurantiaria
ACCATAATTAGGTTTTGGTCACGGTAAATATCCCCGTTAATAATCATTATATACTTAACTGTAATTTTTTTTGACACTGTTTTAAACTATCATGGCTATGAACTATTTTAAAATAATAAAACTAGAACATTACAATTGTTTATTTTATGTCAATATTTTAACGAAATTCACTCTCAAACTTTCTGTCGGAGAGTTTTACGAAAAACCATTTTTGTATATTATGTATTATGTAAAAACATGTTGAGTTTTCCACAATTTAAAGCCGTTATTTTTAATAGAAAAATGCAGATTTATTTTTATTTAATTTTTGTATATATGTATTTCTATTGTAAAGAATCATAACGCCAAAAATCCAGTTTTTGTCAGTTCCTTTTTTCGTCAATGTGAGAGGGTTCTTAAATTGAAACCAACAATCACTTAACAAGACCTTATTCGCCTAAGTCTTAAACTCCGCCGTACCCAAGTGTTCGCTAAGCATCTTGGTAACGTAGAAGTTTGCTAGACGATGATAAACCAAAGGGAATTATTCCCTGCTCTTAGACACACCGGGTACAATACATACCGCCTCGAGCCCATGTTACCATCTGGCGGTAATTAATCCGTGCCTACACGAGGGACGTACTTCAGGTATTATTTATGAGGGGCGGTGAAACATTTCTGAGTGTACAGACCATTCTGGGATTTGAACAAAGGTGTTTGTCAAAGACCGGTTAAATCTACCATAACATACTGTTCAACTACAAACAACCTTCGTACGTTATCCCTTTGTTTGAAATCAAATAACAAATATCGCTTAACACTGTATTACAATTTGATGTGTCGGCATGCCATGGACACAAAGAAAGTCACGGACATAAGACCTAGAGTGATTCAAATTCACCATTAAAACTCTAACCTGCAGTGCAAGTACCGTTATTTATCGATCGTCAATTTCGCTAAAATGCCATAGAATCGATCACAGCGAGTACTGAAAAAATTGCATATTATCGAATTTGACGACCTCAACTGTCAATTTGACGATCGCTAAAAGAACGGTACTTGCACCCCTGATCGGATAACGAAACCGGGACGTCGACTCATACTGATCGTCAATAAAAATGAATTGGTAAATATCCCGTAAATAATCATTCAACTGTAGTGGACTGTAGTGTAACTGTAACTGTAACTGTGTAACTGTATATTGATCGTCAATAAAAATGAAGTTGTTGAATATGTCTTGTGTTTACATTTATCCAAAGTATATAAAAAGTAGGAAGTACACAAAGGCTTTCACAGTTCTCTTGCCTCTTAAACGCTTTAATTGCTCACAAACATATTCCATGAACAGGGTTTTTGACCAGTGTGTGTTGCCAGTGATGACATATGGTACTGTGGTCGTTTTGAAAAAACTCAGTGTCACACAGCGGGCAATGGAGAGAGCTATGTTTGGAGTTTCTTTGCGTGATAGAATCCGGAACGTGGATATTCGCCAAAGAACCAGAGTCACCGACATAGCTGTTTAAATTTGCTAGTTAAAGTGGCAATGGGCAGGCCACATCGCTCTTAGAACCGATAACCGATGGGGAAGAAAGGTTCTTGAGTGACGACCACGAACCGGAAGACGCAGCGTAGGTAGGCCTCCCACTAGATGGACCGATGACATTTTGAGAATCGCGGGCGTCCAGTGGATGCAGATGGCAGGCTTTCGTTCAGTGTGGAGGTTAAAGGGGGAGCCCTATGTTCAGCAGTGGACGTCTTCTGGCTTATGATGATGATGATATTCCATGATAAATTATTGCATATCCAATAAAATGTGACACTAGATGCGGTCCACAATAACAGTTAGCTATATATATCTAGACTCTTCCTAGTTTCTGTCAGTAATCTAACATCTATCACAACAGCGATCAACTCAAGTCCCCCTAATAGAAATAGTAGCAGCAAAGTCTAGGATGGTGTCACCTAAACACCACCCTTGACTTTGCTGCTATTATCTAGACTACTTCATGGTCTTTTTAAGCTCTTAAGAATTTGCAGGCCGCCAGTAAATCCCATAAGTTTGGGCTCCTTTGCTTTTTATAGCGTGTTTTTCAATATTTTAAATTATAATGTACTCCATAAAGCACTTTATGAATGAAAGCTCGTGAAAAGTTCCTGATACTTATCTTGCTACATTCAATCTTGCATAATCTCGAGTCTCCGCGCAGACCATCGCCTTTGTTCCAGCCCCAACGTCTATTTGACTTGCGGCTTTAAACTCTGCTTCCTAAGAGCCGTGTTCAAGAAATGTTAATGCACTTTCGCGTTCCTCCTTTTTGCTTAACTTCTGTTTAAACGCCTTTATTTAAAAAGAAATTATTGAGCATTATCCTCGGAACGGCAGTAATGATCTTGTTTAATTTGAACTTTTTATCTTCAACGGAAAACAAACTGGAGAATAGTCTTGGTAAAAAACATCCGCGAGTGGATGAGCATTGCAAGAAAGAGTGGGTATTTCACTTAGAAGAAAGTTTGTTAGGCTGACGTACAGCATTTAGTAAAAGAGAAACTTAAATTGGTCCAAGCATTTATTTGATCTGACAGCTGCAATAACATGAACACACAAAACTGAATGAAAACCACGAATTCTGATAACTTTTGCAAAATTTTCGAACGTAAGACCATACATAGCAGGTGCCTGATATACTTTAGTGAATTTTTAAAAGAAAATGATTATATTCAGACATAATATTTATTTGTTTTTTTTTTTTTTTTTTTGCAATGATAATGCAGCTGTCAGAGCAAATATACGAATGGAAATAGTGTAGATAATGATGACGTAATCAAATTCAAATCCAAATATGGCATGTAAGCCAAATATAATTATATTTCAGTCAGTCAGTATCAGCCTACCATGTTCCCACTGCTGCGGCACAGGCCTTCTCTCAGAGAGAGAGGGTGGGGTGGGCTCTAAACCACCATGCTGGCCCAGTGCATGTTGGCGAATGTCATATATCTTTGAACTGGTGATTTTACGTACCGTTTTCCTTCAACGTTGTTGATCATCGGCCATCGGCCAGCGGCATTAAAACTTCACATAATTGATTTAAGTACTAAATAAGTTATTGGTCCAGGACGGGGATCGAACCGGGTGCCGTCAGATTGTAAAGTGCACATGCTACAGCTCGGCCACCATTGTTCAAGTATATACCTACAAATAGGCATATGCATAGGCAAATATATATATATGCTATAGTCAATACCTGCGCTTACAACGTCGCTACATATCACAAACGTGCGGAATGATCATGTTAGGTCTATCAGAGTCTAAACGCTTGCACTATTCTAGCTGCATGCACCCGATTGCAATTTTGTACTAAGTAGTACGATATACACGCGACTTTATCACTGCTATATGTAACCATAGACAGTTACAAGTACAACACCAAAGTTTCCTACTAAAAGCTTTACCAAACATTCACTAAAACAAAAATCTTTCAGAGCACCTGGTTAATGCGACGCGTGACCAAAATGCTGGCGTGTTTCTGGCTCAACGCATTAGCATTGCCATTCAACGTGGTAATGCCGCCAGCATGTTGGGTACGCTGCCAACTGGTAGTGGGCATTTGGATTGTCTTTAGACCTTCAACGGTCTATGGGCAGTCTAACTGTATTTGTAGTGTTAGTTTTAGCTTGTATTTTGTTTAGTTATTAAAGGCACTTGCCCAGTAAAAAAAAAAAAAAAAAACTAAAACATATAATATACTTTTTTTTTTACCCTTGATAAAAGAGCTGATAATTTTCAAACGGGTTACATTTTTTTGAATCATGCCTATGAATGCTGTCGATTAAAGCACCTTTCAAGCAATACAAAAAACTAAATCAAAATTTGTTCAGCCGTTTGGGAGCTATGATGCCACAGACAGGCGCATACGCACAGACTGATACAGCGATACGCAGATACACAGATTCACACGTTTATTGTATACCACCCCTCTTTTTGCGTCGGGAATTAAAAATACTGAGTTGTAACGAAGTTTCACGATCCAAAATAAAGCAGAAAAGTACCTAAATGGAATCCTTAACAGTTGGCACAACTCCCAAACTGATACTGCCAACAACGTTATCTTTTTGCGCTTTCCAAAAACAAAATACCACCTAAAAGTTAATTGTCGAATTTTCCGAAGTTGCACTGAACGAATGCTACCGAAAACTCTCAGTTATGTAGTACCTAATACAATAACATGTTGGCTATGCAAGTGAAAAACTGACTGGCTGTTTTTTTTTTTAGCAAACCGTTTCATTTGATACCCAAATATTATGATGGTAGATTAAAAATTTTGTCCGCCATCTTGGGGCGTCCGCAATATTGAATTCAGTGTGACGTCATTTTATTTTTCGTATTCTTCTCAGCAAAGCCTTTGGTAAACATACTATGGAGGACTGGGATACAAAAAACATACTAGTCCGTCATCTTTGGGAGTCCATGTTGGATTTATAAAGACGTCATTTACCTAACCATGCAACTGGCGTCGATTCTGTCATACCACTCACTAAACTAAACCAATCTGACAGGACTAAAATTATCTGCCTCTCTTTTCATTTTAATATGTGAGAGAAGGTTGGCAACAATTTCAGAGCTGTCAAATTTAGTTTAGTTTAGAGTACATCAGAATCAATGCCAGTGGCGTCGATTCTGTCATACCACTCACTAAACTAAATCAATCTGACAGGACTAAAATTATCTGCCTCTCTTTTCATTTTAATACATGAGAGAAGGATGGCAGCAATTTTAGAGCTGTCAAATTTAGTTTAGTTTAGAGTGCATCAGAATCGATGCCATTTTCATCCAAACTAAACGTGTCTGTAAATTTCAGCGCTATCGTGGGAATAACTATTTTAAAATTCAGTTGCAAGATTTTACTCATACAAGACAAGATTGCTTGTAAAAAAAGTATAGCCTAGACAGAAAATAGTGTGAGTTTTGAAGCTGTCCCCATTAATTTATTCCTTGAAAGTGTTGAAATAAAACAGTAGTGACAGAGTGATTTGTAGGCGGAAAGTGGTGTTCCGGCTTGGTTCCGGCATTCGAATGTACCGGAAACATTCCGGTGTCGCGTCGGCCATGTTTGACTTCACTCGAGCCCGCTGACGGTATCTGAGAAGAATGCTAATAGGTTCTGCTACTTTTCGGGTTGTTACAAATCGAGCGCTTTTGATAAAATGTGACTGTTTTTTGTGTTTACAAATATAATCTTACCAACTGCCAACTGGTAGTTGAGAGCATTTGGATTGTCTTTAGACCTTTAACGGTCTATGGGCAGTCTAACTGTATTTGTAGTGTTAGTTTTAGCTTGAATTTTGTTTAGTTAATAAAGGCACATGCCCGGTTAAAAAAAAAAAAATACTTACCATAGTGTCTTAGTTTGTCACTTTTTGGAAAAGCAAGAGTCTCTAGGATATTCAGACCCCATGAACGTCACAAAAAAATTGGATTATCATCATCAGCCAAAAGACGTCCACTGCTGAATATAGGCTTCCCCTTAGAAGTCCACACTGAACGACAGCCTGCCATCTGAATCCACTGGATGCCCGTGGCTCTCACAATGTCGTCGGTCCATTTAGTAGGATAACGACCTACGCTGCGTCTTCTGTTTCATGGTCTCCACTCAAGAACATTTCTTCCATATCTCGGTTCTTCGAGCAATGTGGTTGCCACAAAATTTTTTTTGGATAAAATATTCAAAAGAAATCATTTAGCTAAAAGTTAAGTTGAACGAAAATCATATTTTATCTTACTAATAATATAAATGCGAAAGTTTGTTTGTTGGTTTGTTTGCTTGTCCTTCTTTCCTGTAACTACATAAGTAGTAGCTTTACCTAGTCTGTGTGCAAAGCATTCCTTCTAAAGATAAACTTCTTTAGTAGTAATGCATTTTGGTGTTAACTCGTAACAATCGAGTCAGTCACCAAACTCAGTCCATTTGTATCGCTCGATAGCCTTAATAAAACTCCCCCCATAAAAGGTGGTTTGCTCAGTCGAGCAGCGTTTATAATAATTTACACCCTAGCAAACTAAGTTCAGCTTCGCATGTCGTATAAAGTGCGATTTTATCGCGTTTATACAACAACTGTATTTGGTGGGCGGCGCTTAGAAACAATACAAGCAGTAAGATTTTACGGACCTATGTTTCGACTTAGGAACGTAAAATCTTACTGCCTCCTAAAATGTGCATATGAATGTGTGGACACTTCAAAACTTAGGTACTTACCTCAGTAACCAAACTTTCGCAGAGAAGCAAATCTACCACAAATCTAATTCAGTGCTCTATAAAATCTACCTTTTGACAGGTTTTGTAGGTTAATAATTTTTAGAAGATAATGGTTTTTTATATTATGTTAAGTACGTTATTCAGCGCCTATAATTACATTATTTTGACTCACTAAATCTTTAAGAGTACCATTAAATAAAACGCTGTTAAATAAAAATGTAAAACAATATCGAGGAAACTGTTTTGTATTTTTTTTTTTTTGCTATTTCTTTAATAGTTTTAAAATGTATGTCTTTAATTATGTATGACTAGTAGAATAACGAAATTAAAAAAGGGTATGTTTATTAAATTATGATGCATCAAACAAGTCTTTGTTAAAGTTATTTATATTATTAGTAAATAACATATTTTATCTTTGTCAATTTATGATATTTTAAAGTGGTTGTGTACATTTATTTAGATATGAATGCCTATTATGAAGTATATATATTCCACCATCATTTGATGCTACAATAATACTGCTATAGCGCTCTTTTAGACCATATTAAAATTGAATGGCATTATTTGGAGCCCTTTACCTAATAACTGTCCATACTGGTAAATAATGTGCCTCAGGTGTGAGGAGATTTAAAGTTCATTGCACAGTCAGAGGGCGGGACCTCGACTCATATATCTTAGAAAGCGCTTTGATAAAGCCTTACAGTGTACCCCTGGGTAACTTAATTTTAAATATATAATTACGGAGTACGGGGCAGTTCGTAGGGGCTACAGGCTTTTTGCTGTCGAATAAAATAGAAAGTTAAGTTTCTGTGAAATTATTGGATCGAATGAACATAATGTAGTAGTAATTCTGCATTATATAATATTATTATCAATGGTACGAAATGAGATTTATTTATATTTATATTTTTTTTTTTTAGGTTTTGGCTCCAGTCATTTATCCAATGTTGAGTTTATAGAATTTTAGTCAAGTGGTCGACAGTTTCTAGTTTTTGAAAACAGGTATCAAATAAATAACGGTCACATTGAAATACAATCAAAGTAAGTCACGGTCACGTCCAAATCACGCCACAACAAAGTGGCAACAGCTTTACATGATGCGAAAATTCACGTTTCACTGTATTAAATCTTAAGTCTACGCTCTTGCATGTTATCGATTACTTATATTATAAACTAACTTAAATTCTACTAATATTATAAACGCGAAAGTTTGTATGTATGGATGTATAGATGTATGGATGTATGGATGTTTGTTCCTCTTTCACGCTGCAACGGAACAACGGATCGACCTGATTTTTTTCATGGGTATAGTTCAAAACCCAGAGAGTGGCATAGTGACTTTTCATCATCATCATCACCATTTTTCATCACTACGCGGGTGAAACCGCAGGGCTCAGCTAGTGGTTAATAATCTACCATTATAACACCGTGGCTTGTTTGTTTGTGGTTAGTGGTGTTTGGATCTTTGATAAAATGTGATTTTGACTTTAATTTTCTAGTAGCATATTTCGTAGAAGTACGAGAAAGTAACCTGAGTATTTTTTTCTATATTTTTAATTAACCGTTTGGACCCCACTGCTGAGAAAATGTCTCCCACATTTCTCACACTCCATTGCTAGCTGCGATCAGTACTTAGGCGTGTTTCGTCGTGAACAAAACACGAATAAAGACGATCCTGCGAATAAAGGTACCCACAATGTTACTGCGAATCACAGCCTGCACAATACAATCCTAGAGTATACCAACAATTCCGAGGAAATCTTCAGTCCTACTGGGATATGTACGTTTGTTCAGCGGTATTGTTCACCCTCTATTGTTATAATCTGTCAACATGTGCACAAAGGGCTTGGGAGCGTCGCGATACGTCATAATTGAGCTGTACATAATAAGGAATGCTGCAAACCGTGACACAATGCCTTGATTTATAGCTTCCCTCTGTTGTCGACGTAATGAGATTGTTCTGTCAACACAGCCACGGTACAACACGTGACCATAATATGTAGGTGCATCAATAGCATTTGGGGCATAATTAATTTTTTACGAAAAAAAAACCAGCTTTAATAACGTAAAACATAGCATTTTTTTTAAATCAACAAACAAGCCTGGATGTTTACTCGAATAAAATCCTTCCGGGTGAGCTTTATCTCAGCAAGAGTTGACATAATTGATAAAGTGCCACTGACAGGTCAACTCTTGCTGAGCTAGATTCCACCCGGAGTCCAACACAGGGCACCCCCAAAACTTGAGTTGGTTAGATTCGACATGAGTGACAGATCCGACATGAAGCACCCCGATGCCGCCTAGCCTGCGGTTCCTACCCCTAGAGTGAATATTATTATAAAACTAGCGACCCGCCCGCCCGGCTTCGCATGGGTGTAATTTACGTGCGAAGCCGGGGTGGGTCGCTAGTTATATATATAAACCTTCCGTGAAAATGTATCTGACTGATGGTGAAAACCGCATCAGAATCCGTTGCGTGGTTTAGGAGGATTTAGCGGCCATACAGACAGACAGACGCGGAAAGCGACTTCAATTTATACTATGTAGAGATAGAGATAGAGAAGAGAAGTGCAGGAGCCAGAAGCTCCAAGGAGGTCCTGAGTGTGAGCAAATCATGAGACCGAGCGGAGCGAAGCGAAGGTCGAGTGTGGCGATGCGATACTCAAGGGCGGACCGCAAGAGAGGTTTTTTCAAGTCCCGTTTCCTCACTGCTCCGTTTTGTTAACTCCAACCAATAACCCCCTGGATTAACACCTAGGCTTTTTATCCATTTCGGTTCGATAGCGGGTGAAATTACGGGCCGCAGATGGTACTTTACAGCTTCGAGCATTTAACCATGGGCGACATTAACGCAATAAACCACATAATGTATTTCTGTTTTTTATTAAATTAAAATTATATTAAAACGAACACAATACAAAACAAAATTCTGTTCATTATAAACGCACACTCTAATAAACTCGAAACACCGACTTAAAATACGCACACAGTTATACAATATAGCGTTACTATACAATGTTGTGTCATGGTCAATAGTGGTCAATAATATCGTCACATTTTATTGGAGAGGTTACGGTTTGGCTAGGCAACGATCGACAACGATGTCGCGGGCAGAGGGGCCGAGACAACGCGCAGTTGTCTCAGGAGGAGCCGTATCGCAGTGCTGAGGGCTCCGGTGCGTTCTCTGGAGATCCCAGAGCCGTCTTGTCAAGCACTAAGGCTTGTCACCGGGGGGTTTTAGTGGGTATAATCCCACATAACCTGGCAGCACCTCAATGCAGCCGGCCATCTTTAGAAAATTTCCCCCCTCCCTTGCCTTGGCTTTCAGTGCCTTATTTTTACACAAATGAAACTTTTGACTCGGCATAATATGAAATATACCTTATTTTGGTATTTGTCATCTTATTTGTTATTTTTACATAACCAAGAACATGTCGTTGACTATAAATCAAAAAATATTGAGAAACATGTCAAATTATTCCGAGAAAATGCGACGCTACACAGTTTTCAACCCCCGACGCAAACACACCCTTCGATATTATGAATTTTACGTATGTATCTGTAGGTGGCATCGTAGCTCCCAAAAGGATGAACCATTTTTGAATAAATTTTTAGAGTTCCGTACCCAAAGGGTAAAAAATGGGACCCTATTACTAAGCCTACTTGTCTGACTGTCTGTCTATCCGTGCGTCCGTCAACAAATAATAAAAAAGTCTAAAATTAAAAACAACAACACATCAACACACAACAAACGTATTTTTTTACTATTTGTATTAGCTCTAATGTAAAAATAGTAATACGTAAAAGGGTCAAACTTAGCACGACTATATAGTACATACTCTAACGTATAATAATAAATAATGGACAAGTTCAAGTTGGTGTAAAATTTCTGTTCACCAACCGGTTCTCGTACTATCACCAAAGTGAAGCAACGTCTAGCGCGGTCGGTACTTGGATGGGTGACCGCCTAGACGATGATGGGATGTTGCCTTTTTGCACTATTTTTTGTACTTTAGTAGCTAACAAGTTACGTGGTGGTACGGAACCCTCAGTGTGCGAGCCCAACTCGCACTTAGCAACTTTTTTTATAAAGGTGACTTGATCGTGAGTGTTCTAAGCTATTATCAAGGACGTTTCATAACCCATTAGGTTATCAAATGTCCTTGGTTATTTATTATTCAATAAAATCTGCTTAGCCATTGAAGATCTTCAGCTATTTTGTCGGGTTTTTAATTATTATTTACTAGCTGAAACCCGCTAATTCGTACGCGTAGAGCTCAGCCTTCGGCCTCGCTACTACAACCCGCTATGGCTTATGTGTTATTCTAAAGCTATATTATTGTAAACTTACATTAAAATCCATTCGGTAGTTTTTGCGTGAAAGAGGAACATACATACATCCATACATACAAACTTTTGCGTTTATAATATTAGTAGGATACTTGTATACCAATAAAGAATCTACATGGATAAAAGATAGACAATCAAGTCATATGTATCGTTTTTAAATTATGCTCACTCATTTAGCTCCAGTTCAGACAGTTCACTGAAAATCAGACAAGCAACAAGCCGCTGTCTTTTCCCTGTCAAATTGAGCACCCAATAAACCAGCGTTAATCGAAAGTCACGAATCCAGTCAGGAAGTTACATGTGTCAATCTCAATTTAAATGATGTCATGGTGTGAGCGAAAATTGATTTTATTTAAGAGGCGTCACTCCAGGTATAGCAGAAAATTATTTATCTCAAACATGGTATTTATGACGTCATATTATGCGTCTACTATTTGAGGAAAAGTACATTAGCTTCCTAAGGAACTTTGGTACGTAAAGGACCGTATATAGTTAAATTTTCAGCGTAGTGGAATCAACAAATAATAAACACATTGAATACCATGCTAGATATATTTTTTTATTTCGTTCCTAGGCTACTTTAAGCAGTTACATGTGAAAAATGTTAACTGAAAATTACCCAAAAATCTTGATAATTATATTACCGTATATATATCTCATACAATATTTGAGAAAAGTACTATACGAGCCTTGGCGGTAGCTTAGCATTTATGAACTCACGTATGCTATGCCTCGGCTTCGCAAATGCTTGTGTTACCTGTGCCGCTGCTGCAGTAAAGATATACACGACTATTGATAATAATCATATAGTTTGTGTTGTAGTGATTGTAGTTGATTTGCCTTAAACTCGAGTTAGTACCAAACAAGTCTGCCAAAAACGCGTATTCTACAAACACACACTTCTATATTAAGCGGCACACAACTGCAAACGATATGCTCAAAATGTAATAGAATGTAAAACCAAAGGGGATGTAAATGCTAAAGGGGAAATTGTAGGAATAACGCTTCCATTGATTTATTTTTTCTGAATCTTGTACCATAATCTAGAAAAGTAGACAGTTTTGAATTTAATACAAAGCGCAATTGTTTTAGAAGATTTTATGCTCTTACATTTTATGCGGACTAAGATTAATGTAAGCCCTAAAACGTCCCATTAATCTTAGTACATTTTGGTCTCCTATTCTACTGTATGCACTGAGCATGAAATAGACCAAACGGCGCCGAGATCTGGCTCCAGTGATTTATGAATTTCATTAAGACTTAAACAAGTGCTTTCTTCGCCTTTTTGTTTAACTAAATGGAGGTAACGAGCTTCTTGCTTCTTTAATGAAAACGCCGGGAAAAATTAAAGGCTGCATAGAGAATGCCGAGTTGAAATTGATACCGCAAACTTTTTCATCTGCGAGGGAATTGCTCGAGGAATTCTTGCAGACCTGACGCTACGCAACGAATAAAAGGCTGCCAGCTGATATTTCCATTTCAATTTGCTTCTCATTCGACGCCGCCTTTATCTTACTAATTCAAACTGAAAATGGGAAATGGTTGGTGGAAAACGGCAATAGACTTTTGTGTCTATAGAATATTGATGTGCCTATCCATTATGCAGTAACATATTAGTTGTGATCGGCTTTTATGTGATTCTTACATATTAAAGACTACAACAACCAATGTAACAACTTAATCTATCTATACATAAATTATGTATAAAAAAATGAATACCTATTTACCTTGGTCAAACCATAACTTAAGAACGACTTTACCGATTTCATTCATCTTTTTTTGTAAGTTTTCTAGTACTTTGTAGAAGGTTCTGATGGAAAGAAAAATTTAGAAAATTACGCATTGAGAAAATTTTAATATTTCAGAAAACTTAGCTACGATTTTAACTTCGAGCGTTCAATGACAGTTCTAAGACAGGACAACGTCTGTCGGGTCAACTAGTTAAAATTAATACGAGTATAAGCATCATGAGTAATCACAATAGTATAATTAATTAATTATGGTTTATCCAAAAAGATATTAAAAAGGCAAAATAAATTATTCATTAACATTTAGAATGAAAAGAAAATAATTTCTGCGCCCTAAAAAGCCAACGTCTATCTCAAGTATTGCATTTAGGAAAATGGAAATATTTTTTTTCTAAATTACACTTTAATAATTTCTTTTGTGGCCCGTCATTAGGTCGCTCCTTCTTTTAGTATTCATTCATTCTTGATTCTTAAATAATGAACTTTGATGTTAATTTCTCATTCTAATTGCAATTCAAAGCTACAGTATTCTTCCCTACCTTAAATATTTATATCTAGAGGTACGTATCGAGGATAAATATTTTATCTTTATTGCTTCTGACCTACATGAAATATGTCGCAATATTTTATTTGATACCATGCTGGGTCGAACCCTTCTTTATTATCAAACGGCAAACCTAAAACTATATAGCATACTATATTTTAAGAGTTATCAGGTGAATTGTTTTTATTTACTACTAGCTGACCTGACAGACGTTGTCCTGTCTTAGAACTGTCAAACACGCAAAGTCAAATTGTAAATCTTATTTTTTTACACCTTGGTTTACATTTTTGGAGTTTTAGTAAGGATCCCTATTTTTTTTGAAAATATAATATAGCCTATGTTAACCGGGGATAGTGTAGCTTCCCAACAGTGAAGGAATTTTTCAAATCGGTTCAGTAGTTTCGGAGCCTATTCAATGCAAACAAACAAACAAACAAACAAACAAACAAACAATCAAATCTTTCCTCTTTATAATATTAGTATAGATAAAAAGAATTTCATGTAGTATTAGTTTTAGTTTCCAGCAGATTTGATAATTTAGTATTAAAAAAAAAAAACTGTCTTGCTAACTATTTGTAATACGGGTTGCCTTGATACAGGCTTTGCCTAGTAAGGCAATCAGCAGGAATTATTATTAAGTAATTTAATTGGAAATAAAACTATTTTTTTTTTTGATACTGTAGGTAGTTTGTATGTTTATTTGTATGTTACTACCAACAGCCTCAGCCGATTTTGATGAAAAACGTTGTCGATAGATTGATGAAAGTGCAATCTCATCATCATCAGCCAGATGACGTCCACTGCTGAAAATAGGCCACCCCCTATAACCTCCACAGTTCCACACTGAACGACAACCTGCCTTTTGCATCCACTGGATGCCAGCAACTTTAACAATGTCGTCGGTCCATCTAGTGAGAGGGCCTACCTACGTTGCGTCTTCCGGTTCCTGGTCTCCACTCAAGAAATCTCTATTAATAGTTATTTTAATGGGAAATAGCATTGATTTCAACTACTCACTAAACTACACTATTTCCATTCATTTATTCGCTCTCACAGCTGCAATAACATTGTACAAATCTGATATTTTAACTATAATCGGAGCGGTTGGTCTTACGCGGTTGGTTGATTGGTTGCGTTGGTTGGTTGCCCATTTTCATATCGGACTGTCAGAATGGACACGAAAAATCATCACCGTTTTATGGTTGATATTCCGAAAACCCGTACGAAGCGCTTTGATTCAACTTGTATTGTCCGAACTGCTATTCTGTGGAATGCGCTGCCTGAATGCTTGTTCCCGATAGTTACAATCTGGGTGTCTTCCAATCTTCTAACAATTGAATCGGTTTCTTCTAGGCAAGCATGCTCCATCGTAGACCGCATCATTGCTTATTATCAGGTAACTCGGGGGTCAAAAGCAAGTCTATAATTTTTTTTAACAGAATTCGTGGTTTTCATTTTTAGGGTACCGTACCTCAAAAGGAAAAACGGAACCCTTATAGGATCACTTCGTTGTCCGTCTGTCTGTCCGTCTGTCAAGACCCTTTTTCTCAAGAACGCGTAAAGGTATCAAGTTGAAATTTATGCTAAACACTTAGGTTTACGGTTTCTTTCGGCTGTAAAAAAATAAAAGTTGTAAGTCAACGCAATCAAAAGATATGAACGTTTATGTCGCATATTTTGCGATTTCACAGGGAAATCAAAACTTATAGGGTACTTTCCGTTGACCTAGAATCATGAAATTTAGCAAAAAGCAAGGTCTCATAGCACATATATAGGAATGAATCTGAAAGTTACAAATTTGAAGTTATATCATTTAAAAATAATTATTTTGCTATTACAAACTTACATTTTGTAGTTGGAATGTATAGAAGAACCTTATAGTCAACTACAGCGTTAAGCTTGTCTTTAATGATGTCAACTTTAGTTTTTTTTTTTGGACTCGCGCTCTGAGTGTCTGTCCAACGGAACCCTCAGAGCGCGAGTCCTACTCGTACTTATCCAGTTATTTTTTGATGTTATTGGAGCTGTCAGAGTAAATAAACACTTAGTCTGGGTTTAGTATCACAACTGTTGAGAAAATAATGGCAACAATTTTAAAGCTGTTTAGTTTAGAAAACGGTACCACAAAATCGACATCAATTACCCACAAACGATGCGAGGTCTGAACAGATAAGGTATCCAACTAATATGCACATTAACGCTATCCCTGATCAAGGATTAAACAGCACATCGGGTTAAACCATGGTTAAACTTTATGTTGACATTTACGACCCAAGTTCCGTTATTTGAGGCTGGAATTTGCTTGTTTTAGGGTCATGTACGTCTAATATTAATATTTTAGACTAATTCAAAACTATGTGGAGTCGTGAGTCGGACCTATAATAATGTTGGCAAGAGCAATTAACGTTTATAGGAGGATGTGCGAAGTATTATATTATAACTAAGGTATAAATTAAAGGATATAATAGTCTTGAAATAAATATGTATCTATCAACTACGCGATTACTATGAATATTTTGTAATGGTGACTGTCCAACATAAAAATCGGCGTATATACTGGGATTTCTGGGTTACGCGGAAAGGGTATAATCACCGTCATCATTTCAGCCATGGGACGTCCACTGCTGGACATAGGCCTCCCCCATCGATCTCCAAAAGGGTATACTAAGCTCAAAGTGTCCATAGTAACCATTGTAAACAATTTTTACAATGGAAGTGATTCCGATATCGCGAAAAAATATATTAGCCATTCCATAGAAAACGGTTATTAGCATTCGACAAAATGTATGGAACAACTGATATTTTTTGTGAGATCAGGGTTGGTCCCATATCAACATTTGTTCAGAATTATGAGTATAACAAACCCCTTTCGGGTTAGTACACCCTTTCCACGAAACCCTGTAGAATGAAAAAGGCAGGCGCATATGCAATTATACATTGTACACACTACCACGAATCTTGTCAACTTGTGCAGTCGAAATCCCTTCGTACAGCTTTCAATCCGCCAGAGGTCTAAAAATTTACTACCAACTGGAGCTGCAGTCAAGGTCATTTATCAAGTTATGTTCCGGTCGCTCACAAAGCTTGGACAAAAGCAAGCCGTAGCAGTAAAAAAGTAAGTGGTTTTAAAGTAAAAAAAAAAACAAAAAAAATTAAGAATAAAAAAGTAAACATGCCCATAAAAAGAAATATTACTCTTCCCCATGGGGCTAAAACATCACACCATAAAATGAAGAAAAACGCGTCCTTCCGCAATTTTCTTTTTATTTACATGCAACATTTCACATTGCCGTCAACAATGTTGCCAGTAAATAGAATTTTTCTCGAATTTCAGGCATAAAAACTCGCAATAACTGTCAGGAGAGCCATACAACCTCCCTTTTACCTACCTCCATAGATCTTTGAGGCGATAACTTAAGCAATATTTATGCCTAACAGCCTTTGTATGTTTATCGTATATTAAATAAGCCGAGTGAAAAGAATCATTCTTTTACCAGTAGCAATGTATCGTAATATAAATTGTATTATACAGACTTTTTTTTTTTTTTTTTTTTTATACAGACAGGGTCGCATACGTACCTATCTAATTCTAACAGAAAGTACCTGGCATGAAAATAATGTTAGTTCCTTTCGGCCGAAAAACCGAGTTATGTAAAGATTAACAAAGTTTTATTTGTGTTACATGTAACTAGTTTCGTAGGAAGATAATTTTTATTCTTTGAACGAAACCAATAAAACCCATGTTACGTAACTAGTATCATATTTCGTTCCTTTAACCAGTTTCTAAGAAAGGCATTGTAATTTCCACAGAAAAGAGATTAGACGTTTTTTTTTTCTCTTCTTTTGTAAATTCCGAATTCCGAACAAATCAAGGAAGCACGTTTTTAGTAAAAACCAATGTTACGTAACAAACGAGTTACGCTAAATAATTATAATATTCGTATGAAACTTCATACGAAGAAATTTTATTCTTGAAACGAAACCCATGCTACGTAACCAGTATCAGGTTTTTTTATAATAAAGGATAGGCTGTCGAACGCAGTAAAGTGTATTATATATTTCGTAGGAATTTGATTTTCAAGTACTAGTGTGTAATGATAAAAAAATATGGGTAGACGCAAACGTAATGATTACCATCAGCAGAACATCATGATTGTCTCTCAAATTGTGTAAAAATGTGAAGTGTCATACAGAACTGTGCCGCTATTTATAAATCACCAGTATTTTTGCATCGGGTTTTCCATTGGCGCTAAATCGATTTAGAGTTACGAGCATTCTAAATCATTTTATATTCGTACGCGCGGTGATTTAGCGGACGGCTCGTCATATTTTTTCTTTCTATTGCACTGAAAATTCGAATCGATTTGACGCTCATAATGGTTTTGAATATGATTTTTAGCTATGGAAGATTCGAGCTTCGTCGCCGCGGCGTCTATCCAGACCTATCTACGATCCAGCAAATAGTATAGTAACCATACATCCAGAACTAGGTTTTTATTCTTTTTTGCCTGCGAGGATTTTGGCGTCGCAATTTTTGTGCATTTGCCAGTGAATATTATTAAGTTTGATGAAATGTCATCCAAAGTACGGCGTGGTAGAGGTAGTGGCATGACCCGCATGAAGTGTCAAATTTCTGACGCGTAGTTTAGTTTGCCACACGTTTAACATCATAAATTATCTATTAAAAAACCGACTTTAAATAACCACAAAACACAAACAACAAAAAACAAAATAATATTTTTACACGGATTTTGACGATCAAACAGCCAATAATGATCAGAATTTACTGTTTTCGTTCGGCTTTTTTACAATGTTATGGCAATCGTCAGCCGTATTCTTTCAAAAGTTGCACTCTACATCCTTAATGTGAAAACAGAACAGAGCAATTTTAAGCTTTACGTAACTTAAGTAACATTTATAAGTAAGGCCGTAGCGGCCAAATGTTACTTAAGTTACTGCTATTAGCTATTGCTATTGTTATAGAGAAGTATATTGCCTAGTTCCAGAATAACTTAGTCGCACGCTGACTTCGTTGGTGAGCGGTCGTGGAGACTCACCCTGCAGACCATCTTGCCACCCTTTTTGTTTTCATGTGGACTGATATTTAGTTATTTGGTGTCGCTGTAAGTTGCTTGAGTAGCTAGTATGTCGGTGACTGTAGTTCTTCGGGAATATACTCGATACTGATTTTATCGCGCAAAGAAACTCCAAGCATTGCTCTCTCCATTGCATTGCCCGCTGTGGAACTCGGAGTTTTTCGAAAACCTGTCACCTTTTACATACTAGTAGTTCACCCCGAACTGTGATCTCGCGACCCTTAAATATTCGGAACCCCTCAATTGTTCCTATATTCAAACTCAAAAATTGTATTGTAATGAACTACTTGCCTACAAATTTCGGTCAATTAGAATCTAAGACATCTCTTCGCTTGGTCAAATATTTTAAAATTAGACATGTAACAAGAATCAACGCAACATAAATTATATCGTACTTTGATAAATGTTCACTAAATCAATTGGTATTAATTAATCTGATCTAAGCTTGCACGTGCAACCGAAGGCGATGCATGCAGTAAATTAATTAGAATCAACACAGACTTATACGCACATAGAATCTCAATCAATCAAGGAGTCTATGCACTGTGAGTTTTCTATCTCGCTCGCGTTTCAACACTTTTGGAGGTAGAAAATGATAGAGTGTACTTATGTGAAATCTAAGAGGATGAATAAAGAATAGTAGATTATTCACCAAGGGGATAAAGCAGTGTCTTAAGTCACGGGCGCCATACTGAATCCCGATTCGAGGCCTAACACCCAAACGTAGAGTGGGCCCTAAACTTTTGAAAAATTCAACAAAAACTAAAAATAAAAACACAATAGTTATTTTATTTTTTATTAATTAATTATTAAATACGCATATTACTAGCTAATATAACGAGTGGTTTGAACCACTCGAATTTACTTTCTATCAATAGAAAGTCTCGAGTCAGACTCGTACACTGAGAGTTCCACACCCAAAAAATGTGTTTTCTTTCATTCAGTTTGGGATCTTATGAACGCGCCCGATTTGCACTTAGATGTTTTTTTTTTTTATGTGTGTGTTCAATAATTATGGCATTTTTAACGCTTGTGCGTCTTACAGTTTTACACTAAAGCAAAGACAAATACGTTTATGTAATACATAAAACATTTTGTTGCATGAACCCTTTATTTTTTGCTTTTCGGTATTATTCATATCTCATAATTAATCCCCGTAACATTACATATTCTGCAAATATTTCAACTATAATAGTTATTTATGATACAAGTGCGGTAAGTTGGTTATTACAAACGAGTAGACGAATGTAAGCCCGAGACGAAGTCGAGGGCTTACCATAGTCACGAGTTTGTAAAAACCAATCGGCACGTGTGCCATACAACGTTTTACAACACATTTACGAGAAAAAAAGGCTACAAATGAAACAATTTTTATGGAAATAGAAATTTAAAAAATACCGTAAAGTACACGCACGGTGCTATACATCTGAGCGTGCGGTAAAATTCATTACCGCACGCTCCGTTGTATGATGCGTAATGTTTAACTTTCGAACGATGTATACAGGCTTCGTAAGTGCACTTTTTGAGCAAATGTGTTGTAAAATCTATTACGGTTCAAAAGATACATCCGTTAGGAGGAAGAATAGTCAGACAGACAGGTAGGATAGAGATGGCCTTTGGGTATGGAACCCTAAAAGTAATACGAAATTAAATATTACCAATATTAGTCATCAGTAATATCTATATTTGGTATATATCAGTAATCTCTTAAACATTAGGTATCTTATCTATTTTAAACTTTACTAGTTTAATACATTCATGGAAGTGCCGACAATCTGTATTATCTTTTGCTGTGTAATTATGATTCATCACCTGAGTGCATCACCTTGATAATCTGATTTATACGCGGAGCGTATTTTGTCACAGGAAAATGACAAACCAAAATATTTAATTATTTAGTACCTGGTCAATTATAAACATGTACTTTTTGTTTATTTTCCTAGAAACTGCATTTAAACCTTTTCAGTAGTTTTGAGTTTATCACGGACAAACAAACTGATTTGTCGTAGAAAGCGTATTATAACGTAAGCATAATATAACGATTAATAAATAAATTTTCTTAAATCTTACTTTATACTATTAATAAATGTTGAATAATTCGTAAAATAAGTAGTGTAAACCTTTCGTAGAGCAAAAATACAAAGAGTGTTTTGTAAAAAAAACATAAACCTTCCTTGTTGCGCTGTCGGGTAAAAAAAGGTAGTAGGGCACTTTATCTGAATGAAACAAACGGCAATAATTTTGCAAGTAGAACCAATATCATTAATACTTTTCTACTATTTAGGTAAATAAGTACTTAGGTCAAGTACAAGTACACATTATGTATAGGGATTTGCTAACAAGCTGATGACATAATAGTACTGAGATGGGGGTCCTTAACTGCTGTTCTTTTCGAAAAACTCAGAGTTACACAATGGGCAATGGAGATGAGAGAGCTATGCTCAGAGTTTCTTTGCGCGATAGAATCTGGAACGTAGATATTCTCCGAAAGCTAGAGTCACCGACACCGGCTATTAAAATTTGCAAGTTGAAGTGACAATGAGCAGGCCAATGAGCACGATCGGAGTGGCAATGGGCACGTCACTCGGAGGACCGATTAGAGTCGCAAGCATCCAGTGGATGCAGATGGCAGGCTGTCGTTTAGTGTGGAGTTCTAAGGGGGAGGCCTATGTCCAGCAATCGAAGACGTTTGTCTTCTGGCTCATGATGATGTGCTAACAAGCTTTCGCAGGCAGCTGCTCTACAATGATGTAGGAACGCTACATGCGAGTTGGTGGTCAAACTTATCCGTGATAAAAAATAATTAAAATAATCTTTAACACCACAGCTGGTTGTGCCAAGCAGTTGTTTTATATATGTACGGGCTGTCTAACTACAAAAAGGTAAAGTTGACATCAGAATTATCAATTAGGAATGCCGCCCGGTCAGACAGTACCGGTTGGACGCGCACCTCTGCCCTTGGAGCCCAGCCTCGGCAATGAGGATAATCTTCGCTGCAGATCTCTCTACCTCTCCCTAGAGAGATCCATATAGAAGGTAGAGGCAGGCGATGAAACCCCATGACTGACTGACAATTAGGAAATTACTTACATTACATAAGCTAACATTTTATCTTTACAGATACTAGCAAATGACTGCACCAGACATCACAGATGAGGCAACAGTTGGTACAACACCGCCGTGGTCTGATTAAACTCATAAATCGGCCGGCAGATGGCGCGAGCGCGGTGTAAATCTGCGACCGATGGCACATTTGTCTCTATTCCCTAGAGACCACGATTACATCTCGTTATATGTACAAATTCGACCAACTTATCTGAGGGTTGAATGAGGGAGCCACCGAGGGTTTTTTAAATAAAACTGACATGTTTGCGTAGGAATAATTTAGTTCCATCATTTTAACAACCTTAAAAAATATTTTTTCTGTCTATAGCACGATCAATCCGAGGAATGATTGGGTAGCGAGGCTTGTATACAGAGTATACAACGTACTTCAGGGAAATTAAGCTGTTTAGAATGAAAATTCATTGTTCATTTAACTTGACTAAGTGAGACAGACGTAGAAATTGTCAATTTGTTACAGAACAGACGTTATATTATGTAGACATTGATAGAGTATTCTGGCAAGAAGAATAGACAATATAATTTGTCTTGCGCCTCGTACAATTTATTTATACAGTGTTAGATGGAACAGTTACATTATGCTACACAAAAAGGTATAATTGTACTTATAACAACGCTTACTACGAGACCAACCCTGAAATTACAGAGAAAAATGGGCTGTGCCATAGAAAAAGGTGATTGACAATCATCAAAACATTATGGAAAAGCTGATATTTTTTCACGATCGCAATGTTCATCTAATTGACCAAGCGACTCGAGGTTCTCGTATTACGGAACAACTTGGCGAGGCATTTATATATAATAAATATAAATGTACATAATATATATTTGTTCTCATTTATATATATTTTTTGTAATTTGTAATATGTGTGTTGTGTTAATCTATACTAATATTATAAAGAGGAAAGATTTGATTGTTTGTTTGTTTGTTTGTTTGTTTGCATTGAATAGGCTCCGAAACTAATGAACCGATTTGAAAAATTCTTTCACTGTTGCGTAGCTACACTATCCCCGGTTAACATAGGCTATATTATATTTTCAAAAAAAATAGGGATCCTTACTAAATTCCAATAATGTAACCCAAGGTGTAAAAAAATAAGATTTGTAATTTTGACTTTGCGTGTTTGACAGTTCTAAGACAGGACAACGTCTGTCAGGTCAGCTAGTATATAATAAATATAAATGAGCACAAATTTACAAACATAATGTATATTATGTTTGTAGATTTGTTCTCATTTATATATATTTTTTGTAACTTGGTATTCATTTGTATCGTTAATCTGATCTTCGTGATTATTTAAGGATTGCCAAGACATCGGCCACTTTTCGGGTCAAACTACAATAACAGGAGAGGTGCCGGTGAAATGCAAGCCTATTATGTAAATAAAAACATTTCGGTATACCCTTCACTAAACCAAATCATAGCAGCTCATTATACCAAAATGAATAACTCAAAGTGAGGAAATAACAATTTATTTGAAGGAACACTTGGGGGAAGCCCACAGGTGGAAATGTTTAACTTCAGCAATAAACGCGATACGTTATTGAAATAATTCCCTTCGTGGCTGTGTTTGAACACGCGAACCCATTCGATACAACTATAAAGCTTCCAATATTTTTTAAGTTTAGTTATGGGTGTTAGATCAGGTACATACAGTACATCTAGTGGTCGATAGATAAAGATTTTTTATGTGGTCATGGCTTTAGATTTTTTTTTTGTTAAAATTTTCATGACTTTGGATTCAGTGTCCTTTAGTCGTAATATTAAACAGTTTACATAGTCTTAATAGCGTCAAACAAGTCATAGTCACAGTCAGAGTCAAGCTAAGTAAGTAACGGTCAAGTCAAACTCATGCCCCTGTAAAGTGGTGAAGACTTTACAAGAGGAGTCCTATGGAGTTTTGGAAACATCACGAAAAGACACGTTTCACCTCGTTATATCACTTGGCCACACTCGAGCACGTTTATGAGCACTTAATGAATAATAATTCACCATTTAGTACACATTAACACTCGAAAATACACAAGTTTAGGAAAATTATCCAACGAGCCGACATGTTTTTTTCCGGGTTGGCGGCAAAACTCCCATGGCTTTAGACCATAAGCTGTGTTGCCAACCCCGTAGTTAGGAAAAAAAATACGGCTCTTGTGTTACACTATGAAAGTTTAACTCACTATTCAGAACATAGCAGTGCTCAGTTGTTAATGACACACAGTCATCAGCTATCGGATTGTTAATTGCTTAACATCGATCTTACGCGTCTTGCACATGGGCCAAGTAACCACAACTTAGACTAAAGGCGCACGTACAAGAGCAGGACGCACGACTGCACGTATGTAATGATCGCAAAGATGTGCTTTGTGCTATACGTATTGTTAAAGGTGCTAAGTTCAACAAAAAGCGCTGCAGCGCTTTACTATACTGGTTAGAAATAGACATCCATCGTTCAAATTTCTGGTAGTAAAATATTTATTTTGGCAATCGAGATGTCGTACAGACTGCGTATATAATACACTAGCTGACCTGACAGACGTTGTCCTGTCTTAGAACTGTCAAACACGCAAAGTTAAAATTGTAAATCTTATTTTTTTTTACACCTTGGGTTACATTATTGGAGTTTTAGTAAGGATTCCCTATTTTTTTTTTATATTATATATATAGCCTATGTTACCCAGGGATAGTGTAGCTTCCCAACAGTGAAATAATTTTTCAAATCGGTTCAGTAGTTTCTGAGCCTATTCAATGCAAACAAACAATCAAATCTTTCCTCTTTATAATATTAGTATAGATTATTTACGGCTCTACTCGATAATACTCGTACACTCGTACTTACTAAGACAACTAACATTTTCACCGAAGTGTCTTATTGAGATAATATCTCTTGAGATGCCTTGAACATTCATTCTCACAAAACCAAGTACTTGTAAAAAAATCGACAGATTGTGCAATTATTTTGCTACGTTTTTAGTTCGTCACAACGTACAGTCTGTTCACAGTTTTATCACTCACGCGACCACACACAGACATCACAGCGGTGCACACGATGCGTTGGTACACCGACGAATTGGTGCCATTCACACTAGTTTATGATGTGCATGGAGTTTTATTTCTGGGAGTAATTACATACCATTTATACATTTACTTATTTTTGAGCCTAAAAAGTTGAACCTAGTTGGTGTAGCTAATTCTAATTTGTATTACACGATAGATAATCGATCGCTGCGATAAATTTCTTGTTGATAAAATGTTGAGTCAGCATGCACTGAACGTTATCAATGATAACATTTTCCGTATCGTTATAATTTATTTTAACAATCTTTTATCAGCTTAGGCACTTCGAATGTTTCTTGGGAAATTTCTTAGCTCCAAGTTTGTTTGTTTCTTAACAGAGAGTACAAATACGAGTACAAGTTTCATGCGTAACTTAGTAACTTTGTGTCGAGCAATTTGAACTTAAATTTTGTTTTGAGAGAAACAACTTTACTGTTGGTTGATTAAAATTGTTGTTTTATGCTAATGTCTATACTTAATTCATATTCATATTTTATTGTGGTTGTTATTACTGGGTTACGCAGAAAGAGTATAGATCTGTATTTGACTGAAACGGGTCCATAGTACCCATCATAATAAACAACTTTTAATATGGGATCAACACTGAAATCGCGAAAAAAAATCAGCTGTTTCATAGAAAATGGTAATTGACACTCGACAAAACGTATAGAACAGCTGATCATCTGGGTTGATCCCATGGTAAAAACTGTTTATAATGATGAGTATACCGGACCCCTTAATAAAAGGGAATAATTTCATAGCTCAGATTGGTCGACCAATCAAAGCAATGGAATCAAAGTCTACGGGAACGAATCAGAGATTATTATATTATCATACCATACTAATATTGTTACTATGCGCTGCCTGCTTCTATCAGGCAGGCCAAATCTATTTCTAGTTTTAAGAATCAAGTTTTTACACATTATTTTAGTTTATGTTGATTGGTACATTAAGTATGAGTGTATTCTATTTATAATATTTAAAGTATGTATGTAGTATTGTGTATTTATTGTATACATAAATGTAGGGATATATAAATTTATTTAGGTTTATTTTATGTACACCACCGACCGTTTTTCAATTTCTTTAGTCCTGTCCAAAGGTTGCCTGGAAGAAATCGCTTGAGGCGATATGGTCGCCCATTATACTGCCGTATATTTGTTTTTTATGTTAGTTTAAATTTCATTTGTATTTTCGGTGTGTAATAAAGAAATATTGTATTGTATATTATAAATGCGAAAAGATTGTTGGTTTGTTGGTTTGTTTGTTCCTCTTTCACGCAGCAACAGAGCAACGGATCCACCTGATTTTTTGCATAGGTATAGTTAAAAAACTGGAGAGTGACAAAGGTTACTTTTCATCATCATCATCATCACCACTTTTCATCACTACGCGGGTGAAACCGCGGGCGCAGCTAGTCGTTATGTATGTTTGCATATTTGATTGATGATAACTTTCATATCGCTGATTCGATTTTCATAAAATGTAAGGCCGTAGCTCATTTCATTATGAGCAGAACTAATAAAGGGGTTGTAAAGATATAGGGGTCGCGTTGTCACAATTTGAGAAATAAAAAAAATAAAGATGATTTGCACGGAACACAAGTAAATCATAAAACATATTATTTATAACGCATGCACAGTAGGTGGGGTAAAATATTACTACTAGTTTACTTAGTTACTTTACTAGTTTTATTATTTTAGACACTGGGTTTAATAAAATTAATGCGCGCTGAAAATTCTTTCTATTAAGTCAGACGCATGAGAACTTTTTCTCGGAAACTGGATGTGATAACAATAGGAGGGAATTTCAATAGAATTTGCATTAGAATACGTGGGGAGTGCAACCAGTCTTTGTGACGATCCACTCTCTTGTTGGAGACATAAACGTAGTTAAAGCTATATATACCTAGAAGAACAAACTATATTTTCTCTTGAATATATACACCGGTTTTCCCCGATTTTTCCCACGTGTAAAATTTGGATTGTTCTATACAGATAACCGAAATTAGATAACTAGTTTAAAGTGAATTTTTTTTCGCTTCATCTTATGAACTTCATCATCTTCATAACTGGAAATTCATATATCATCATCAGCCAAACGACGTTCACTGCTGAACATAGGCTTCCGCCTTTAACCTCCACAGTGAACAACCTGCCTTTTGCATCCACTGGATGCCCGCGACTCGCACAATGTCGTCGGTTCATCTAGTGGAAGGCCTACCTACGCTGCGTCTTCCGGTTCGTGGTCTCCACTCAAGAACCTTTCTTCCCCATCGGTTATCGGTTCTTCGAGCGATGAAAATTCATTGAAAGAGCGAGAAATTCAATACAAGCTACGAAAAAAAAATCTTCATTGTTTCAAAACCAGTCATTAAAGAGGACTTTTATTTTTCATTATTATTTCTTCTGGTTAAGGATAAACCTATTTATATCGAAGGATTTAATGTTCATCACATGCTTAATTGTTTATGAAATTTTTTGTTTCATTGTTTCATGTTTTATGCACAGAAATCTGATATATAGGTATATTATATTATACATATTGGTTGGTTCTTTAGTTTTCTGTCGAAGTTGCTATTTCATGTGCCTCCCCAATTGATAAATTCATCTTTACTACGTGGAAGTGGAATGCGTGTTTATCTATTGATTACGTGATTATATCTTTTAATTAATGTGGAAAACGATAAGACGAGATGAGATTAGACCGATAAAAGGATCTTATTTTATTTATTGGTTAGGTTTTTACTTACTTATTTAGTAAAAAATTGAGCAATCCATATTTTTGTTTTAATATATTAATCGTCATAGACCTAAATAGAGATCCGGCTATCGATGTAATGAGAAACAAATGTTAGCTCACACGGTTGCGAGGGTAAATATTTTACCTAATATCAGTCCAGGATAATATTGTCCCATCTGCGTGTAGGTATATTGTTTACTCTATGACGCTTGTTTTACGAACAATGTTTTGAGTTTAAAAAGGTTTTGTAACCATGTTTTTGCTGCAATAATCGTTTTCCACGAAGGATACTGTTTTTCATTCATTTCCTCGTTAAATATTAAGTACACTTAAAGGTACTTTTTTAATTACTTATTTTTATTTCTAGACATTATACGAAAATTTATAAAAGCAAGATTCAAGAGAAAAAAAAATGAGTTTATCTTTGTATATAATATACATTACGAAAATAACAAGCTAATTTAAATCCTATGCTGTCCTATAACAATGTCTAATTTTTAGCTAGCAACAAATCTAGACTAAATGTACAGATTGTTCTAATATTAAATTATGGTTTTATTCTTCTTTTGGTTTGGAAATTTTTGTGTGCCTCGATATTCATTACTTTTAAATAACTTTGCATGGAATTATCTGATTGTAAATAATTACATGCTAGATTTTATTGCAAGCTCTTCCACACTGGACCTGAGAGGTCTATCAACTCCTTTTAATAAAAATAATCGTAGTGATTCGATTAAGGCAATTTTTAATTTAAGCAGTGGACAAGGCTAGCACAGGGGCCCTACGGACAACAGCAATTACAGGCACCTAATCCACTCAGTTGACAAATCACGCGACCGCAAACCGTATCTGGGCGCGATAAGGTTTGCGGTCGCGTGATTTTCCAACTGAGCGGATTAGGTGCCTGTAATAGCTGTTGTCCGTAAGGCCCCTGGACCGGAAAAGATGGCGCACTGAAGAGGAGACTTATACCCAGCAGTGGGTGGAGAATGGTTGATGATGATGAAGATGTTTTGAAAAAATTATTAATCCCTCTTTTCCCACTTCTAGCAATTTTGGCCATTATAGTTTTAGATTTTCTACTTCCATGGCTAGATTAAAATTATGAAAATTGTGTTATATGAAAATGTAATGTTTTATCTAGTGAATTATAAAGACCGAAACACGATTAAGAACATTTCGTTCCATAGAAAAAATATAATGAACAAAACACTGATTTGCGATCTTTTCCCTGTTTTTTTTCTTTCTTTTATATACCTACGATATCTTAATAAACTGATTTCATAATAATGGGGAACCGTAAAGATTGAAGTTTCATTCTCAAAAATAGAAGTAGCGAAACGCACGAATGCGTGTAAGCGCCATGATTTTGCTCTACTAAATGCGACTTTAATACTATATTATTAAGCCTTACGATCATGTGTAGTAACAAACATTGCTTAAAAGTTTGAAAACCTCGCATTAAACGCAGTATTCTAGCCAAATCCAGTAAATTGAGTTCAAAATTATCCAAACCCAAACATTTTTCAGTCCAATCGAAACCAACTTGGTAAGGCAAGTTTGCCTGCGGCATGTATACCTACTCCAGAACTGAAGTGCTCTTCAGTAGATCCACTATGGTGAGAGAGGCAAGTGCAACATCCACTGAAGAATACTTAAGGAAAACTCAGCCTTAATGAACCATATCTGACGCGAATATAAGTCGTAGAACGTTTTAATAAGGTAAATTTTGGTTTAACATTGGTGTGGTGATAGAGTTCAATTTGTAATATAATCTGGGAATTAAGATGCATGTGATGAGAAGAGTCAGGCTTCGTTATTCGACTGCGGGACGATGCTAATTGTACACTTGTCATTTATAAAGAGTTTGTGCAGTTGTTATTTGATTTGCATGTTTTTGGATTATTTTATAAGGATATCATGAATAAAGTTATATGATTATTTACGGTATTTACGTGGTAAGGTTATTATTTATTACCGTTGGTATCATCAATATAGTTTGTATTATTTACGGGATATTTACCGTGGTAATTTCTTTAGTCCTGTCCATCCAAAGGTTGCCTGGAAGAAATCGCTTAAGGCGATAAGGCCGCCCATTATACTGCCGTATAATTGTTTTTTATGTTAGTTTAAGTTTCATTTGTATTTTCGGTGTGTAATAAAGAAGTATTGTATTGTTAGGTTGTCGAATGAGCTCCCGATATTTCGGTGCAGTTACATGCACCATGTTCATGGGAAGACACAACCTTACCACGGTAAATATCCCGTAAATAATCATATAACTTTAGTGAACAACCGTGATAGTTTAAAACGATGTCATGAATATTTGTGTATAAATTGATGGGTGTATTTAAGTTTGCTTGAATTATAATCATCATTGACAGCTCTTTGAGCCTATTGCAGGATAGAAACCTCCTCCTTCTTTTATCAATATTCCCTGTTTAACACCAGTCTTTTACATGTATTTGCTTGAATAAATTGTTAAATTGTTCTAAAACCTAGTAGTTTGCCCCGAACATCGCAAACCCTAGGTATACCATCGCAACCTTTTGACCTCTCTGCTCATATTTGAATTTTAATTAATAATTGTATTGGAATGAATTACAAAAAAAAAGTTTTATGAAAATCAAATTAACTATACGTAGGCATTCAAACTGTCATCGAACAAATATACACACACAAATATACATAATTAATTATATACAAACGTAGATCTGTTCCCGTAAGACCTTCGCTTTGTTCGGTCAACAAATACTATTGCAATAAAATGTATGGGTTAGTAGCATTCTTAGTATTCTAGAGTAGGTGTACAGACCAAATAACTTATTTGCAAAGTTCGCCAGAGTATGCAACTAAATTTTCTATGGAAGGTTGTCAATTTTCTTCAGAAAATACGATTGAAGCTCCTTTATTCAACGTTATAGATAAATTGGTCATACTGCAGCATACAATACCATGAAATGTGACTCGATGGACTAATAACATAGGTACGGATATAATAAGCGAGAACATGAGAGTCGAGGAAGTGGCGTGTCTGGGAAGAGGCTTAAAATTATTTACCACTTGACTAATGTCGACGATTTTAAGCTCACAGAACACCTAGATTCACTCAGCATGCGTAGAGACGTCGGGTCTCTCTTTGTGTTTATCGCACAAAGAACTTTTCTCTCATACCGACATTACGATTTTACCATCGCACTAGCCGCCACCGCCTGCAAGCTCTTCCGCATAATTATACCTATGTGATCTGTGATACCTAATAGATGTGTGGAAATCACATACTGCTTTTTAAATGATCTTTTATGCCTCGCACCATATATGGAATGAAATCCCACATGTGACATTTCCGAGTAACCATAACTTAAAAAAAGCTGCTAATAGAGTCTTTAAAGTTCGGTAAAATAATTATCTGTGATGCCTCTTATAGTATTACAGATATGCATAAAGGCAAAGGTACTATAGCGGTCCGTTAACTTATTTGCTATAAAAACGTGAGTAGCTGATGATATAACTTTTAATGTTTTTAAACAAAAATTCAATAAGTTCGTGTAACCACCAAGCAAAGAAGTTAGCCCCACTTTTTTATGCAGCTGTGTAATGATATGGACTAGTCGCTCGCGTGATGGTAAATTTCATACTTGCAACAGTTCAGTGCCCTCCAGAATTTAGTACTTCAACATTCCAAAGTCCTCGGCAGTGCACTGACTGCGCTCGCCATGTCAAAGTTATTAGATCTCCTTAAGGCCCGACATACTTAATCCTACATCAATGCCTGACATGGCTTAGCGGTTGTTATTATAGAATAAACAACCGGGACTTACACCTTATCGTCCACTAACATCGGTGACCGGACCCACCACAATGTTGTTCATATGATGGGTATACTATAGACCCCTGTTGGCTAAGTACACCCTTTCCATCTACCCTGTATACCTAACCAGTTTTCAAGTTTTTCAAATAAGTACAAACCATTACGAGAATGCAATATCCGTCCCGCAAATAGTCAGGGTCTGGACTAGACAATAAGTCTGTGAGGGTACACAAAACATACGTACCAGTACATCTCTTCACGACTTTTCACATTGGGCAGAAACAAACATCAAGGTAAAAATTGGAACTAAGTAGTTTAGTATCTCTATCAATTATAGTCGGTACTGGTGCTCCTCAAACTAAAAATACTGATAAAGATATTTTATTTGCACAAAACACGAGCCAATCATTTATACACATTTAAACATCCACGCAATAAAAGGCATTTGATTCATCGATAACAGTAAACTATTATAATCACTGAGTGAATAAATACATTTTGAAATTGGAACAAGCACAAATTATACGAACTATGTTTTAAACATGCTGAAAGTACCTACTGGCTGGCTGAACTACTACTTCCACGTGGCTCCGCTCAGGATTCTGACTGAATATGCAAACTATGATACAAAGAGACTATAGTACAACAGGTTAAAAAAGGGAATTTAATTCAATGTACATATTAAGTTGGATCCCGAGGGTAGCGAAAGATTCTAAAAGAGAATCCTGAGTGGAGCAAGGAATATAAGGACAAAGATGATTTTTTTTACGATAAAACATTTTAGTTAGGCCAACGCAATAGCTCCACTAATGCATTGAGCAAACCAATAAAACTAAATAAAGAAGAAAAAACCCGCCAATTTTTTTTAGTTTCTTTACTGTTGTTGTGACTGTTTTATGTATGTTTATGTTTTATTCACCTAAGTGCATTATGTATACTATTCGTAAATCTCAGTTACTGCATATTGTAATATTTTTCAATATATGAAAATCAACATTTACGAAGAAATTTAGTGGAATGGCTTTATGGTATGGAGCGAGTTTGAAGCTTATATACTGTTTCCTAAGCGCATTCTTCGCGATTTTCTTCGGTGGGTCGTCTCCGGGCCCAACTGAAGTCAATATTGACTCAAGAAGGAGCATCTTGTACATAATCTTATAGAAACTGTTTGCGTTCACGATTGAAGGTTCGTCGGTTCCGGAAACTTTCGCATTTCAAATAGAATTTGCATACAGGCTACGGGGCAATATTTCCGCGAGGACCCCATTTGAATATTGCTGACAAAACGGAGAAATCGAATATCTATCAGCGGAGACTTTGGCCCGTCTTTGCAGCTTTTGTCGGTGGCTTGAGATAAAATCCATTGGAGTTATATTAAACCTCAAGCTTTGAAGAGGTTTTAATTCAAATCAATTGAAACTTTACTGTTTTAAAGTAAAGTCAGTTTTAATCCATTAATTTAAACACGCTTTATATAAACTTCACTTGTGATTAACTTACAATGTGATCAAATCCTGGAAGTCGTATTTAACCAACATCTAATTTTCGTATGGATTTGAAACTTTGCAAGTAATTATAATTTGTTAAAAAACACAATAATTTGGTAACATTGAACTCTGATCTGGTGATGGAGCCACGAAATGGTTAGTGAAACTTTTCAATTTTGAATCACACTGGTAAAGACATCAAGCGGGAATGATGCCAACCATCATGGCACCTGAGCCAAGCGGCATGGTGCCTTTTTTCTTTCCCCTATCCTCCCAGATTAATCGGGTGTATCAAGTTACAAAAAAAAAACAGGTGAATTGAGAAGTATTTTTTTTTACATTTGAAGTTTGGTTCCACATTTTAACATACTGTACTGATTCGTAATGTTTTCTGATTTTTTTATTTGCTTGACTCTTTAAGTCCTTACACGCCTTGGCGTAGCTGTGAGTGTTACGAGAATTTTGTCTATAAATACAATAAAATAAATAAAGTTCGTAAAGTATAACGTAGTAACTGGCCAGGGTGGTCAGACTTTGTATCAGAGAGTGAAGAGAGATTCATTTTTTATACAGTCATCGTCATCATCAGCCAGAAGACGTCCATTGCTGAACATTATGTGCCCTTAGAGCACCATGCTGATAGACAGCCAGCTGCCATCTGCATCAACTGGATGCTCAGTCTTTGGTTTTTCTAGTAGAAGGCCTACCTACGCTGCTTCTTCGTTCGCGATTTCCACTCAAGAACTTTTCTTCCCCATCGGTTATTGGTTTTTCTAAACAGTAATAACCTTCAAAAACAAATTTCATAGATCGTTCTATTATATGTGTATTGCAGATCTCGCATGAGTCCTACCTTTCACGAATGATCCTGGTTGAAATTTACACAGCTATAAATTTAAATACATCAACATTTTTCAGTATAGTATGAATGTTATCAGCATCTGCCTGCATCACGATTGTAAACTAATAAAAGCAATGTATAACAAAATAACCACAATTTGCATGCAAATGGAGTCGCTTTAAGCACACAAATATTTTGCCTAGAATACTAGAGATATGAGTATATCTATATAAAATTTTAGGATCAAAAATATTTTGGGTTAAAAATGTACTCGAAAACAATTTAACCAGAAGCTATTTGACAAGTTTAGTCAATGGTTGAATTATTCTTTGCCGATTTTTTTTTTTTTAAATAACGGGCTTGCGCTTGACCGCCAACTCGCCTGATGTAAAGCGATGATGCAGTCTACGGTGGAGTGTATGTATGTATGTTCGGTGACAATGCATTGTTATGGTACCATCGAGCTGGTCTGATGATGGAGACAGAAGGTGGCCATAAGAATTCCTAAAAGAAACGACGAAATTCCGTCGAGTTTGGGTTCGTTGGATTTGTTTTCCTAAGCACTTTGGTCCTAGATGATAAATTCATTATGGCGGATGCCCCAAGATGGCGGACACAATGTTCTTATCTACCATCATAATATAAGCATCAAATGAAAAGGTAAGGTATTTGCTAAGAAGAATATGAAAGCTTGTTTATAAAAAGTTAATTTTATTTTATTAGTATTTTATTATATTCATTTTACAGGAATTTATTTACCTAATAATTTATCCTAGCATGTGGGAATAGTGCCGGTAGTGGAAAGTGTGTTCCAGCTGTTCCCAGCAGTGGGAACATAATAGGCTGATAAAGGTCATGATGATCCTGATCTGAACAAATAAACAAACCTGAAATAAAATTGTAATTAACCTGAAACATAATATTATACAACTTCTATATCTTTGTCTATATTTATCTGACTTTAATAATGTATTTATCAAATTAGGCTGAAACTGTATAAACTGATTAGTTTTTTTTTTTACTTGTAAAAATACTTCGATATTCCAGATCAATACTTTTAGTTTGGTCCCACAGAAATTTCATCGAAATCGGTTAGTAGTTTGATTTTTAAACCAAAATTACTGGAAAAAATTATGTCATCCAAGTAAAAATTTGAAAATCATACTTATTTTGATGTCGGTTTTTTAAATTGACAATTACTTACAATGTCTACTCGGATCAATAACATAGGGTAAAGCTGTAGTAGCCTATTTGATAGACCGCTAGAGCAAAGACTACTATATATATACGGAGATGAAAGCTAGAGATGAAAGCGTGAGGTTGCGAGCTCATACCCCGGGCCCGTACCAATGAGATCTTTGGAGTTTGTGTACGGATTTTCATACCACTGGCTTTCCGGTAAAGGAAAACATCGTGAGGATTTTTTTTTATGGCGTATGTGAATCGACCAACCCGCAACTGGGCTAGCGTGGTAGATATGACCCAATCACTCTTTCGGGGGTAGGTCTACCTAAGTCCATCAGTGGACTATTAAAAGATTGATTATGCTTATGCATAGGGTGGACCACATATACCTACCTATATCTAAGGGGTGGACTGCCCACCAAACAGTAATCGTTTATATAACCTAACACAATAAATTATGTTATTACCTAAAAACTATGACATTTTCTATGTCGTAGGATGCTGTCACACGCGATAGAATACACTTCATGTAGAACGAATTAGTTATAACTTAAGTCTCAACAGTACCGGCAGATGTAGAGTCACGCAGATCTGTTTAGAGAAATAATTTCGCAACAACTATTTGATGATACGACCAAGTTGGTTATTGAAATTGTCAGCAGGTACGAGACCCGGGAGCATAAGTTGCTTTGATGTTTAAGTTACTCGCTTAATATGAAACTTTAGGACCCGTATAAGTTATATCGCTAGTAACCGAACGCACTTGCTTACATTCGCGAACTTAGATGTGAGTTGATTGTCTTTCACTGTTTGCTTTCACCTTTAAGTTGGGACTAGTTTTTTGAACGGTTCATTAGTCAAGCGAACCCGTAAGCTAGTTGACTGGTGTTTCATTTATTACATAATAGCGGTCCGCCTCAGCTTCGCACGGGTATAGATTATAGCCTGTCACCCGGGGATAGTGTAGCTTCCCAACAGTGAAAGAATTTTTCAAATCGGTTCAGTAGTTTCGGAGCTTATTCAATGCTTATTCAATTTATAATATTAGTATAGAAGTATAGACTAGCTGACCTGACAGACGTTGTCCTGTCTTAGAACTGTCAAACGCGCGAAGTCGTAAAGTTTTCTGAAATTTTCCAATTTTATGCGCAATTTTCTTAATTTTTGTCCCATAAAATCTGCTATAAAATATTGTTTATTGTTGCCTGTGTACACATTACATGAGGTCCTTAAAGCTACATGTCGGTACAAAGACCCTGTTAGGGCGCTGCAATTTAACTTATTTTGACACATATACATAATTTATAACTATATTCTATTATATACTATTATCCTAAATTATAATAATAACTATTAAACAAAAGCGTTTCTATTAATAAAAACAAAATAAAACTATAAGCTTAATATTTAATTATCTATTGCTAAATTTGCTATTTTTCTACCACTTATCGTCCATATATTCTTGTATACTGTAGTAGGCCTTTTCAATGAGTTTTGACTTGACTGTGTTTTTAAATGAACTATCTTTACAAATGTTTTTTATGGTATCTGGTAACTTATTATAGATTTTAACACATCGGTATTCAGGACTACTTTTATATATTTCTAAATTGGGTACAGGGAGAGCTAATTTGGTTTCACGGCGCTTGTTTTTATCGAAACTAAATATGTTTAAGTTTTTCCTAACAAATATGACCACTTCGAGTATATAAAGAGAGGGTAGGGTAAGAACTTTTTCTGTGATAAAATGGGGTTTACAGCTTTTCCTTTGTTTAATATTTACAATAATTCTAAGGCATTTCTTTTGTGCAATGAATAAATGTTTAATTAGAAACTTATAATAACTAAGTAATTCTAAGATTAGAAAACTAAAAAAAAAAGTACATCTTCATCGTGCGAAAGCATTGCCGCAAGGGAATGAAATTAATATCACGAGTTGAAACCGCAATGACAAAAGTTTATGGTAGTCAACAGAAATCCCCACAAGCAATAAGTAGGTACATACAAAACTAAATTCTATTCTAGGTTCATAACACTTTGCGGGCTGCCATGTGAATGCGTTGAGAGCGTTCTGTAGTTGGCGAAACGAAACGTGCCCCAGCATTTAATTTGGACGTTAAGCCTGGCTTAAATCGGTGTTCGGCCGGCAGAGCCCAGTTTGTTTGACTAGTTACTTCTGACCAAGTTCTGTAAGACAAACACGAAACTGCAAAACTTCAAGTTCCCTGACGACGGCAAGGGGGATCCTCGACGCCACTAGAACGTTATCTTAATTAAGGCTTGGCTCGAAAGTTTGGTGACGAATTTGTTAAAACTTGGTTGTCGGCATCACTTAGATACCCTTGGAAACTACACCGAAGAGTTTGGGGTTGCTGTTAATACGAGTAAGAGCTCTACAAGGTGGATGTGTCAATTTACTGTTGTTTTATGCTAAATAAAATAAGCTACCCTAGCTAATCTCGGTCCAAGCATTTATTTGTTCTTTAAGCTGCAATAGCATTGTAAAAAGCTGAATAAAAACCATAAATTCTGATCATTTGCGCAAGGTTTAGTACGTAAGTCTGTAGCAGGTAACTGATATATTCAGTGAAATATGAAAATAAAATGTTTTTATTCAACTTTTTTGACATATTATTGCAGCTGTCAGGTGCATTCTCTCAGCAGCTAGACTATAGCTACAGGTAAGCATACTTATTGGGTTGATGACATATAACAGTGACACAAACCTTAGCCCTTATTCGGCCAGTATTTGGCCCGTTGGCCCTTACTTCACTAAATGAAACAATATAAGCCAGTTTCTACTTAAGCATAAAAAATTAAGTTTGCCAAACTTAAAACATATATAAAAAAAACGTGTCTGACAGTGCACTAGAGTCCCTCTCTCTTTTCCCGACTATAAATCCCACATGGTGGTGGGGTCAGCCTTTGTTACATTTCTCCTCCACTCCGCTCTAATTCTCGTCTCGAAATTGTCTTCAGAAAACTTACACTCTCTCATATCCTTTAGCACAATGTCCTTGCACCTAGTCTTGGTACTGCCTCTGGATCTTTGACCGGGGATGGGAAGTTGTAGTGACAGTGCACCAGTGTGCGAACCGAAAATGACTGTGATATTTTTATCACGCAATTGTATTCATGTAATTTTAATGTTAACCATTTTAATTTTAATCTATAATTTCTTTCTATTTTTGAGTTTTTGAATTGTTAATTTGTTAATTGTTAATTAAATTTTTATTATTTAAAGTTTTTATGTTAAGCGCGGTATAGTAAAAAAGTGGGTGAACCACGGACACTTTTGAACTGGATAGATAATTTTACTAAGGCATATCTCCCTTGTTTGTCTGATCTGACAAACAAAAAAGCGCCTAACCATAACTTTAAGAAAGCTTATGATGAAACCATAACTTGTGGAAAAAGTGCCCCAAAAGATGAGATTTGCGTTATATTTCACAATAAATCTAGCATACAATGTTATTATGCTTTCAGCGAGCCGTGGGTGCTATATGGGGGTAGAACATAAATTCTTCTTTGCAACACATTGTAATGGTAAACGACATTCGTCTATACCTGATTCTAGTGATTCGCCAGAATCTACCTCTTCTTAAGTGATCGTCTTTTTTTTTCTTTAAGTGATTAAGGTTATTGTATTGTATCGACACAGATCCAGTTAAAGGTGGTGATTCCTTTGTAAGGATGAGCACATTTAAACATAATTATAATTAGTATTCCATATCTTTAGTAGCGGGAACTCCACGGCTTTTACTCGATTGCACAAGTATACATTCAGGCTTGTCGGCTGAGAATAGCTTTGAAGGATAGCGTTGAAAGTCTAGAGCTTCAATTTAGTTAAAGGTTAGCTGAATTCAGTAATTAGCGCGGTATTATAATTATCCAGACAAGTAACTGACTTGTGGTACATTGTACAAATCTGTAACTGACATTTTAATTGGCTCACTCTGCTCGATCTAGCCTATATCCTTAAAAGGAGAGTGCTGAGCACTGCTTCTGCGGATCGTTAGTTTGGCGAGCGCGCCTTACAAGACGGCACCATTAGGGTACGGCCTTCTCGTACGCCATACGTACAAGTACCGGATTTAAAAAGCAAATTTCGGTGGCCACCGAAGTCAACTTACGTCCGCGACACGTAGCTTAGCATGTGTCATTGTGAGATGTGTGAAATGCGAGCCAGAGCCACAAAAAAACCGGCACGAGAGATTTAGACCTGCTGAGTCAGTATTACCGACCTAAAGATACGTTAATAAGGAGCATAGAAACTCTTTATGCCTCGTAGGGATATTATGATTATCCCAACCGACCATGATACCGTAAATCCTAGTCGATACATTACTCTTCCAAAACAAGATGACGTTAATGATATTTAGTTCGTTAATGGCTTTATCAGATCTTCACGGGAAACAATGTTGGCATATTTAATAACATTTATCTAACTAGATGAAATATGCATATTATTAGTCACTAAGGCGGCTTAAGGCACTGACACTCGGTGACTCTGAGCAGGAGCTCTTAATGTTTATGATCTAGCCACTATTCGCCATTGTCTCTGCTCATCAGGTAAGCGGTGACATGCCATAGTGGACCCTATCTATAGTGCAAGTAATAGTTCAATATATTTGATACTTATTCAATACCCACCACAAGTATGTTCTAGAGATTTGGTGGTCGATCGTCGCACGGAGTCGCCGATGTCCAGCCGCAGCACGTAGCGTTCTAGATAGAGATAGCCAAGACTCGTCCTTGTACGAACGTTAATAGAATGAGGTCTATCAGAAAGACCTAGATTTAGATCTGTAGAGGTGAGAATGGCATATTAGTATCACTACGATCGAATGACTCGGGAAACGTCCGTATACGTTACAAGTTACTCGTTGTCCTTGGGAATAGCTTCCATTAGTTTATGTTTAGCTGAACCGGCCTTCGTTTGTGGGGATACTATATGCTAGACCCTGCCTGCCTACCAAGGTGTTAGGGTTCGTAGAATAAAATATGCAAATCAAACAAATTATTTGGGCGATATAAGGGTTTATTAAGACTTTGATCATGTAATTAACGTCTATTGTTAGAAAATAATGCAATCTGTTCGTCTTTTGCAATAAACATAATCATAGTATATTTATACGCCCCGTATCCCAGATGTGGAATACGGAATGCAGGACACTCGACTAAACGGCTAGCATTAAGATATGGTAATTTTCCTTTCCAGAAAGCGAGTATCCGAAGCGAAAACTGGAGGAAAATGACATGTCTAATCCTTAGGAATGAAATCGCGTTCGCCCTTCTCTTTACTAATTATTATTTAATTGAGCCTATATTAAGCTATATTAGTCTCCGTTCCTTGGTGTTTATTAATTGATTATTAGATCAAATACTGTTTGGTAGTGATTTATAATAATTTATAGAGATTTCTCACAATGTTATTAGAATTAATTTTTCTGAAATATAATTTGATAAGAAGATTAGATTTAATGGGTTTTGACTGTTATTGGCTACATTGTGAAACTTGGTCTGATGTGAATTATTATTAAGCTAAAATGTACTATGAAGTACCCAATCTTGATAGTTAATTGCCACGGCCAAGGTACGGAAGTTTTATCGTAAAATACCACAACAACACATTAATTATCAGAAAATTACACACAAATTATATCAAGTAATACAATAAAGGCAGCCCAGGTTCATTTAGAGCATAATTTATATAGGTAACAGCGATGCTGTTATAATTGGTTGGCGCCAATTAAATGAGGTAGGCTCTCCTTTGCGGTCATACGCTTGTAGCGATATCTGTACTGTATTTACTCACTGGTAATACAATTTGCAAAGAGGTAGCGACCAGGAGAACTTAAATATAGTGACTTGTTCATCCATACTTTCCAAGATCATATTAGTTATTACTGCTCTAAAGGAACCAGGTAAAAGATGAGAGTCATACATTATAAGTAAATGCGGCACATTATAAATCATTGGCCTCTAATTCAACAAGAATAAAGCGAGCAAGAGATATATACATTCGGCCAAAGGCCCTTCATTTAGACTTGATAACATGACTGGATTAGAATAATGAATCTACTTGTCTCTCTAAGTTCATTTATTTCCAGTCGTAATGAATCAATTAATTATTCTGAGTGCGTTGATTCGTTTAGCTCGTTTCTATTTGCACAATGCGGTAGCAGTACCACGTCTATAGCGACTCTAGGTGTGAAGCACCGCTTTAAAAAAGACTTTCATGATTCTATATACAATATACATAGCGGGCCATATGGCGCACGCAATTAAGATCCAGCACCAGGTGATACGCTTTGCATAGCATGGACTTAGGTAGGAGTCAGGTCCCGTCACATGGGGTCCTTCTAGGCCATTTGAGCATAGGTTACTAATTATCTTTTGATATTAGTTTGATCAGACTTGAGTGTAAGGAATAGAATATCAGTACTTTACCGACAGGCGTCCTTACCGGAACTTCACTGATTATAACACTCTTTAACAGCTCACTTGCAATGGAACAATCTTACCATTTGCAATATTATTAGATAGGTAAACACGTCTACACTCTCTCACTCCATATCAAGCACTCTGCGCCTAATTTTGGCGTTCGGTCCTGAGAGGACGCGTACATCTGTTATACATATTCCAAGTAAATTAATAGTCCCTTTTTGTTCTGAGTTCTTTTGACACATTCGTTCGACACTTAAGTTCTACGCAACTCAGCGTGCTACATTTTATCTTTAGAATTAATATCCACTAGGTCCGTTTGACATGTTTATGACGCCAAAATCTTAGAAATTGTGCAGGCTAGGGTTTTTTCATAGTTAGGGCAATCTTAGGATAAAGAAATTAAAACTCCCATTAGTTGCAGTTCTGGTAAGGCGAACACTTAGAAAGTTTTATGGCTTGCACATGTATCATAGTATTTCCGTGAGAAATTATCGTCACGAAAGCGGAATGTCAATAGTGCTTATATTTGTGCAGACAAAACAAAAAAATTATCCCGACTAGGTATTCCATCACATATATTCCCCCAAATATTTCAGACAAAGAAAACTGTTCATTTGTTTGTAATATTTCCCAAATACTAAAACAGTAATCTAAGTGGTGTAATACTGCTGTAAGGGATGCCGCTTGGTGAGCTTATACCCTTAACAACCATAATAAAACTTCAAGTAAGGCCATAAAACCCTTAAAAAAAAACAAAAGTCTATTGTGCATAGGCGCCTCATTTAAACTATAAACAAACAACAACAACAACAAAAAAAAACCCCAAACACCCTCGAGCCCTCAACACCATTATACTATTGTCCTATTGTGCTTCGGTCACCTAGCCACCGCACGTGCTAATCTGTCCGTGTTTACTATCGTTAATGAAAGAGAGAGGCTTCCCACGCTACTCTTTTGTGTTCGCAACATAATACCGGAACAGATGAATGATATTATAGTTTCCCCTGATCGCACCTGTATCTGGATGCACCAACGTGTAAACATTTTCGTATGGAATTGCACCTACCAAGTAAGGTCCCTCAAACAACCTCATGAATTTCCGCGTAACTTTCTTATCTGCGCAAGATTGTGGGAAAGTCTTAAGCTTAACGCAATCTCCTATCTCGAATTGAATGATCTTATGATTCCTTTCATATAGTGAATTCCTTTTCTCGACCTCCTGGCGTATATTTTCGCGAGCCTTGTCCCGGATTCTCCCTATCTCAGTATATTTAAGACCTCCTAATATGGACTTCACCAGTTTGCCGTCTGTCCTAAGTGGTGTCATCGTACCCCAAAGTAATTCGTTAGGTGAATATCCCGTGGTAATGTGGGTGACCTGGTTATAGCTTTCCTCGATCTGAGGTAAGAGTCCGACCCATGCATTATGAGAATTGTTGCAATATGTCCTAAAGAGTCGTCCGAGCTCTTTGTTGACCCTTTCAGTAGTGTTTGGTCGTGGATTGCGCACAGAGGTGTGAGTCAACACTATGCCCAACTGAATTAACCCTGTTTCAAACACTTTTGACGTGAAGTTCGCGCCTCGGTCAGTGACAAGAAATTTAATGTGAATTATTTTATTGAATTTCTTCACGCACCCTAGAGAAGAGCGTCCCGTAGCTTTTCTCAACGGATATAGCTTTATGAATTTACTATAAGCGTCCTGAATTACAAAGATATATTGATAAGCATATTGCCCGCTAGGTAATGGTCCATATATGTCGCAAAAAACCTTATCCCCTATATCCCATGATACACCTGTCTTGATAGGCCCCGTATGAGCAGCTAACGTCTGTTTAGATTTTTGACAGGTGTCACAAGTCTTTAGCGTTTGGCCTATAATCCGCATCATATTAGGAAAATAATAGCGCTGTCTCATGAGGGTCTGTACTTTGAATCGGCCAAAATGTCCTAACTCCTCATGTATGCTCACAATCAAATCACGTTGTAACTCTTCAGGAATAACTAATGCGTGTGATTGAGTCTTAGGATGTATGCGATATAATACACCGTTCGTCACAATGTATCGACGTTGTTCTGTGGATGATGCATCCTTTAATTTGTCTAACACGGTCTTGACAAAGTTGTCTTCCCTTTGTTTATCTGTTAATGAATCTATACGTTCGCGAATCTGTCGTCCTTGAGGGATTCTAAACAAGTTCATCTCTGGCCCAGGGGATTTAGTAGTAATGACATCAGTTACCCCCTTAATATGCCGTGATAACGTGTCCGCTACAACGTTAGTTTTCCCTGCCACATGTTCGACCTTATAATCGAATCTGCCTAGGAAATGTACCCATCTAATCATTCGTGAGCTCAGTAACTTACATGTTTGTAAGAACACCAGACTCTTATGATCGGTTCGGATGACTAGCTTGGCCCCTCGTAAATATGTCTCGAATTTCGATAGACTGTATATTATAGCCCATAGCTCTTGTTCGGTAACCGTCCATCTCCGTTCAGTATCTGTTAACGCTTTACTACAGAACCCTATCACTTGTTCTTCGCGAGTATCTGTTAATTGATAAACATAACCCGAAACTCCAAGATTGCTACTGTCCGTTTGTAAATAATAGGTTTTATCAGGATCAGGATGCATCAATAAAATGGTATCTAGAAACAGTCCTTTCACCTTCTCGAAACACAGGTTTACTTCGTCTGACCACGTCCATCTGGTACCTTGTTTTAACAAATTGTACAACGGCTTAGTCTCTTCCGCGAATTTTGCAACAAATCGTCGGAAATAGTTAATGAGCCCCAGAAAAGCACGAAGCTGCCTGACAGTACGTGGGATTGGGAAGTCTCTAATAGCCTTAGTCCTATCTGGGTCCATTTTTATACTCGTGGTGTTTACCACATGGCCCAATAGGTTTACTTCCACGCACAAGAATCTAATCGGAATCTCGGATAACGTACCCGATAACGACTTAATGGACTCGTGTAACTCGCAAGTTATCCCACTAATCTGACTTCCGGTGTCTAGCAAAGCGAAAACCTTTCTTTCGTATAGTGTAACTGTTACTTCCGGTAACTTAGGTAATGAGAAATGCCCACCGTCATCGTATAACTCATCCAATTCGTGGAACATCGTGTATACTTCCCTACCTCTCACATTGCAATGATTGCAGCCCGACGCGCCATCTTCGTATACCTCAGTATCATAAAACCGACTAGTCAACAATATCGCGGCAGTAGATAATAACTGTACAGTTTGCGTTTGATTTGTACCTTGGTTGGCTTTAATAGGTATCTTGATTCCGGTTTGGTTTCCCCCTAGGCCCTGTCCCGGTTTCCAACCCATATTAACCATTACACGATATGCAAAATTCTCAATACTGTTACTCCCAACATCCCTATTAGTTTCTAAAGCCATACACACGGGATGGATTTGTGTATGTATTGTTAGTTTTTTGTCTGACTGATGTTTACTACAGTCTCCTTTTCCGCGTTGTTACCTAACCCTGCCCTATGGTTCGGGGTTGTACTAACTTCGGACCGTTCCCATTCAATCGCGGGTGACGCCACTTGGTTGTAATTATTTGATCTATAACTTCCACGTCCGCGTCGACCTCCCCTTCCACGACCAAATCCGCCCATACCTCGCCTAGAATCAGCGGTCATAACAGCAGCTAACGGCCTAACTCCGTTAGATCCGCGCGTCTCTTTAAACCTATCGCGCCTATTGGGTCCATGCGAGTTATTATTATTACCCAGTATCCCGCGCCGTACCGTTACTATATTTTGTTCTAAGTTCCTAAGAAAAGAAGCCCCTCTAATAACTGTAGGATTATCTACCTGTGTGAACCACAACTGTTGTATATCTAACGGGTAATGTCTCATTATTGAGTTAACTAAATCCCGTTCACTAAACGGTATTGTCAGCGATTGAAGTGAATCGATTTGGCTAGCGAAGTGTTCCGACAATGACATTCCCGAAGTACTAGAGTATACCGCATTCATTAGTCTATGTTTAACTGACTCCTGAATCTGCTCTGTCCAATAATTACCCCGGAAATCGGATTCGAAATCCGCAAAACTGACCCACTTATCCGAATACATCTCTAACATCCTGCGTGCATGTCCCGTTACACATTCCAACGCTATATCCATGGAACGGTTTGGCGCGTTCAAAGAGTTGATGTATTTCTTTAATCTCTTCAGGAACGATATGGGGTTCGCAGTTGTCCTACCATCGAACGATGGCTTACTAACAGTCGGCTGAATTACATATATATTCTGTGATCCATTACTACCTGACGCAAACGAGTCCCTGTCAAGAATTAGTGGTTCGTTACTTAAAGTGCCTTGCTGTGAGGTGGAAGGCGACTCCGAGACGTTTCCACCGACCGAACTATTTCCACTTGCAGGATTATTACTTGTACTAATCCTTTGCAATTTCCTCTCAAACTCGTCTAACCGTTCCAAAACTTGCTCTAATATTCTATTTTCTGAAATAGGGATGGGAGCTCCCTGAACGATTTTAGTCGCTGTATCCGATTCCGTTCCTAACCTGTTGTCTTCTTTGACCGTTTCGACAATCTTTGGAGACCGCCCCTTTCCACGCCTACTAACTCTAACTCTACCTGTCATCGTGACGTCACGAGACTACCGAAGTTACACCAGAATGACCGTCTGAATTTTACTTTCAGGCTCGGGGGAGTGTGATTAGCCTCTGCACATCTATGGTAGATTGAATTTAAGTTGTATTAATTTATGCCTTATTTGTTTATAATGTAATTGTCAATCGGACCTAGTTAACCTAGTATCTAGCATCAGAACATTACATAAATGGGACTAAACCCTATCCTACGTTTATCTGTTAATATACAATTGATATTAAATTTAAACGAAATCTCGACCAAGAGTTAGTCTAGTCTATACCTAAACGTATAGAAACAATACAAAACTATGAATTTATTATCCTAGCTTATTTCTAGCCTTATACAAACAATACTAAGACGTTAGTTTTCGCTAATGCCCGTGTCTTCGTATAAGGGCGCCGTCATCAGACGTCCTGTAAAGGCGTACACAATTAAATAAATTGTAAAACAGTATGAAGTCTTTTTATTATCTCGCAGACTCTCCTTTCCATGGTTGGATCTCTGAAAAGCACGTACATGCATCATAACAATAACCCGTGAGGACCCTATATTTCTACGTTGTGTTTTTTTTTTTTTCTCTTTCTTGAATTTAGTCGTGCTATGTCTTTCTAACACGTAACTAAAATTTGATCACAAGCACCAATTTCTGGCCCCCAGTTAAGCCAGTTATTAATTTAAGATCTTGTGTCGCAGGAGTAATTTCTAGCCCATACATTGGCCAGCGGTTCTTTCCCATATTAATTTTCCCAGCCTCGAAGCCAGAGTATTGACCATATCTCTGGTCTGTGAAAGGCCAATATTTATGACCTACTCAGGCCCATAGTACCATTATTTGGTATGATATCCTGATCGCGGCATGCCAATTTCTGTAATGGTAAACGACATTCGTCTATACCTGATTCTAGTGATTCGCCAGAATCTACCTCTTCTTAAGTGATCGTCTTTTTTTTTCTTTAAGTGATTAAGGTTATTGTATTGTATCGACACAGATCCAGTTAAAGGTGGTGATTCCTTTGTAAGGATGAGCACATTTAAACATAATTATAATTAGTATTCCATATCTTTAGTAGCGGGAACTCCACGGCTTTTACTCGATTGCACAAGTATACATTCAGGCTTGTCGGCTGAGAATAGCTTTGAAGGATAGCGTTGAAAGTCTAGAGCTTCAATTTAGTTAAAGGTTAGCTGAATTCAGTAATTAGCGCGGTATTATAATTATCCAGACAAGTAACTGACTTATGGTACATTGTGCAAATCTGTAACTGACATTTTAATTGGCTCACTCTGCTCGATCTAGCCTATATCCTTAAAAGGAGAGTGCTGAGCACTGCTTCTGCGGATCGTTAGTTTGGCGAGCGCGCCTTACAAGACGGCACCATTAGGGTACGGCCTTCTCGTACGCCATACGTACAAGTACCGGATTTAAAAAGCAAATTTCGGTGGCCACCGAAGTCAACTTACGTCCGCGACACGTAGCTTAGCATGTGTCATTGTGAGATGTGTGAAATGCGAGCCAGAGCCACAAAAAAACCGGCACGAGAGATTTAGACCTGCTGAGTCAGTATTACCGACCTAAAGATACGTTAATAAGGAGCATAGAAACTCTTTATGCCTCGTAGGGATATTATGATTATCCCAACCGACCATGATACCGTAAATCCTAGTCGATACATTACTCTTCCAAAACAAGATGACGTTAATGATATTTAGTTCGTTAATGGCTTTATCAGATCTTCACGGGAAACAATGTTGGCATATTTAATAACATTTATCTAACTAGATGAAATATGCATATTATTAGTCACTAAGGCGGCTTAAGGCACTGACACTCGGTGACTCTGAGCAGGAGCTCTTAATGTTTATGATCTAGCCACTATTCGCCATTGTCTCTGCTCATCAGGTAAGCGGTGACATGCCATAGTGGACCCTATCTATAGTGCAAGTAATAGTTCAATATATTTGATACTTATTCAATACCCACCACAAGTATGTTCTAGAGATTTGGTGGTCGATCGTCGCACGGAGTCGCCGATGTCCAGCCGCAGCACGTAGCGTTCTAGATAGAGATAGCCAAGACTCGTCCTTGTACGAACGTTAATAGAATGAGGTCTATCAGAAAGACCTAGATTTAGATCTGTAGAGGTGAGAATGGCATATTAGTATCACTACGATCGAATGACTCGGGAAACGTCCGTATACGTTACAAGTTACTCGTTGTCCTTGGGAATAGCTTCCATTAGTTTATGTTTAGCTGAACCGGCCTTCGTTTGTGGGGATACTATATGCTAGACCCTGCCTGCCTACCAAGGTGTTAGGGTTCGTAGAATAAAATATGCAAATCAAACAAATTATTTGGGCGATATAAGGGTTTATTAAGACTTTGATCATGTAATTAACGTCTATTGTTAGAAAATAATGCAATCTGTTCGTCTTTTGCAATAAACATAATCATAGTATATTTATACGCCCCGTATCCCAGATGTGGAATACGGAATGCAGGACACTCGACTAAACGGCTAGCATTAAGATATGGTAATTTTCCTTTCCAGAAAGCGAGTATCCGAAGCGAAAACTGGAGGAAAATGACATGTCTAATCCTTAGGAATGAAATCGCGTTCGCCCTTCTCTTTACTAATTATTATTTAATTGAGCCTATATTAAGCTATATTAGTCTCCGTTCCTTGGTGTTTATTAATTGATTATTAGATCAAATACTGTTTGGTAGTGATTTATAATAATTTATAGAGATTTCTCACAATGTTATTAGAATTAATTTTTCTGAAATATAATTTGATAAGAAGATTAGATTTAATGGGTTTTGACTGTTATTGGCTACATTGTGAAACTTGGTCTGATGTGAATTATTATTAAGCTAAAATGTACTATGAAGTACCCAATCTTGATAGTTAATTGCCACGGCCAAGGTACGGAAGTTTTATCGTAAAATACCACAACAACACATTAATTATCAGAAAATTACACACAAATTATATCAAGTAATACAATAAAGGCAGCCCAGGTTCATTTAGAGCATAATTTATATAGGTAACAGCGATGCTGTTATAATTGGTTGGCGCCAATTAAATGAGGTAGGCTCTCCTTTGCGGTCATACGCTTGTAGCGATATCTGTACTGTATTTACTCACTGGTAATACAATTTGCAAAGAGGTAGCGACCAGGAGAACTTAAATATAGTGACTTGTTCATCCATACTTTCCAAGATCATATTAGTTATTACTGCTCTAAAGGAACCAGGTAAAAGATGAGAGTCATACATTATAAGTAAATGCGGCACATTATAAATCATTGGCCTCTAATTCAACAAGAATAAAGCGAGCAAGAGATATATACATTCGGCCAAAGGCCCTTCATTTAGACTTGATAACATGACTGGATTAGAATAATGAATCTACTTGTCTCTCTAAGTTCATTTATTTCCAGTCGTAATGAATCAATTAATTATTCTGAGTGCGTTGATTCGTTTAGCTCGTTTCTATTTGCACAATGCGGTAGCAGTACCACGTCTATAGCGACTCTAGGTGTGAAGCACCGCTTTAAAAAAGACTTTCATGATTCTATATACAATATACATAGCGGGCCATATGGCGCACGCAATTAAGATCCAGCACCAGGTGATACGCTTTGCATAGCATGGACTTAGGTAGGAGTCAGGTCCCGTCACATGGGGTCCTTCTAGGCCATTTGAGCATAGGTTACTAATTATCTTTTGATATTAGTTTGATCAGACTTGAGTGTAAGGAATAGAATATCAGTACTTTACCGACAGGCGTCCTTACCGGAACTTCACTGATTATAACACTCTTTAACAGCTCACTTGCAATGGAACAATCTTACCATTTGCAATATTATTAGATAGGTAAACACGTCTACACTCTCTCACTCCATATCAAGCACTCTGCGCCTAATTTTGGCGTTCGGTCCTGAGAGGACGCGTACATCTGTTATACATATTCCAAGTAAATTAATAGTCCCTTTTTGTTCTGAGTTCTTTTGACACATTCGTTCGACACTTAAGTTCTACGCAACTCAGCGTGCTACATTTTATCTTTAGAATTAATATCCACTAGGTCCGTTTGACATGTTTATGACGCCAAAATCTTAGAAATTGTGCAGGCTAGGGTTTTTTCATAGTTAGGGCAATCTTAGGATAAAGAAATTAAAACTCCCATTAGTTGCAGTTCTGGTAAGGCGAACACTTAGAAAGTTTTATGGCTTGCACATGTATCATAGTATTTCCGTGAGAAATTATCGTCACGAAAGCGGAATGTCAATAGTGCTTATATTTGTGCAGACAAAACAAAAAAATTATCCCGACTAGGTATTCCATCACAACATCGACCTCATGTGTTTGGTGGATGGTGGCTGCCCATTAAGGATATCCAAACGGCTGTAGTTTTCGTATACACGCGTATTATGAGCTTAGATACATTTGTCCTACAAGTTTTATGGCTTTCCAAATCGAAGAGTTGATTTAACTGTCTATTTGGTTTTGCTTATTCCATGGATAGTGTGTGGTGTTGCGTTTTATTATCTTTCACTTTGTGAATATATTAAGGTTCCGCGAAAAGGGTGTACTAAGCGTAAAGGGGTCCATAATACCCAACATTATGAACAACTTTTAGGTACAGTACAAGTACAGGACACCTATATTTGTAACATACAAATAGGCTTCCTTTTGAGAGGAAAATATGAAACATTTAAGGTTTATATGTGTCTATAGTAATCTTCTATATGGTACTGAGACGTGGTCCTTAACTGTTGGCCTTTTGGAAAAGCTCAGAGTCACACAGCGGGCAATGGAGAGAGCTATGCTCGGAGCTTCTTTGCGCGATAAGATCCGAAACGTGGATATTCGCCAAAGAACCAGAGTCACCGACATAGCTGTTAAAATTTGCAAGTTGAAGTGGCAATGGGCAGGCCACATCGCTCGAAGAACCGATAACCGATGGGGAAGAAAGGTTCTGGAGTGGAGACCACGAACCGGAAGACGCAGCGTAGGGAGGCCTCCCACTAGATGGACCGACGACATTGTGAGAGTCGCGGGTATCCAGTGGATGCAAAAGGCGGGCTGTTGTTCAGTGTGGAGGTTAAATAGGGTTGCCTATGTTCAGCAGTGGACGTCTTCCGGCTGATGATGATGATGATGATAGTAATCTACTAAATTAAGTTACGTTAACGTCCATCAGTCCAAAAGCGATAATTGCTAACAGTTTAGCGGTGCTACGGCGATACCAGCCAGCTTACTGCGGCTTCCGCCGTCGCCGCCCTAGGACCGTTTCCGCCGGATACCGGATGCAAGGCAGGCGGGTGCCGCTAAGCGGATTCTAAACAGTCCATAGGTTCAAACGATCATTACTGTAATATTAATATTTCATTACACTTATTTATTACCTTTCTCTGAATCTCTCAGACAGACAGACAGACTGACTGACAGAACGAACTTATAAGGGTTCCTTGTAGAAACCCTTAAAGCTGGTTTCACAGATGTACGGAAGACCCGTGCGGATTGCCCGTATGGACTCCGGGGCGGTGCTAGAACATCGTTTCAAACCGACGCGGATTGTTCCGTACTGGACTTGCCTACGCGTAGATCCCGTCTCCCGTCGTACGGGCGACCCACACGGGTCTTCCGTACAGCTGTGAAACCAGTCTAAAAAGTAATTATACTTTTTGAGTTGTGTCCGGTCCACGTTGTGTATCATTTTTTACCCTTTTCCGCCTTTAACAATCGCCAATCTTCCATATCTAATCTAATTAGATTCAATAATAATTATCTTCATTTATGATATCATTGTTATATATGTAAACTGAATTACTGTACAATTACACGTTTTATGATAAGTTTTGTTTGATTACTTACATAACTTAAAGGCTGAATCATACTCAATGCGCATAAGCAAATTAACTTCACGATAATAATCATTAAAAAAACATTTCCATGCCGATTAGTATATTTCTTCAACAGTTTTTGAGTTCCGGACAAGAAACACCAGTAAAATTGTACTATGACAACTCATTTACCACAAATAATAGTATACACCTAAAATGTTATACATCATCATCAGCCAGAACACGTCCACTGCTGAACATAGGCCTCCCTCTTTAACCTCCATACTGAACGACAGCCTGCCTTTAGCATCCATTGGATGCCCGCGACTCTCACAATGTCTTCGGTCCATCTAGTGGGAGGACTACGCTGCGTCTACCGGTTCGTGGTCTCCACTCAAGAACCTTTTTTCCCATCGGTTATTCGTTATTTGATGTAAATTATACGATGTTACACATACATAATATTAAACAAATCATTTGGCGAACAGGCATTTTTAGGAATAAGTCATTTGGCGAATAGGTCTAATGATGATTAAACCAAAATATGTTATAATGTTATAATTATAATAGTGCAGCCGCTGAGAGAATGCGTCTGACAGTTGTTTTATTATTGTATAAAGCTAAACGAAAATATTAAATTCTGATCACTTTTACTAGCTTTTTGAAAGTAAGATTGTAGCTGGTAGCCAAAATACTACAGTAAAATATTGGAAGAAAATTTATTCAAATTAATCCAGATTTTTTACTGATATTGCAGCTGTCAGACGCAATCTACCAGCGGCCGTAGTAACATTATAAAGCTACATAGTTACGTAATAAGTATTTCGTAAATACTGGCATATTATCAAAAAGTTTCTCACCATATGTAAATATACTTTGCGCATGAAGTTTACTTACGATAGTAGATAAGTTATCTACTACCAAGACGATCTCGCAATGTGGTCGTCACCCTCGTCGCAGCAGGAAACTGAGAGGGAACCGCATCAAAGTTGTGCGAACTTCGACTGTGTACCTTTAGTAAATATTAATATGCGACAAGTTTTCCTGTACTCAGGTAAATTATATATTGCGTATTTCAAAGACTACAGCCAGTGCTTACTTGGACAAGGTGCAATTAACATGTTCTGGCGATTTCATCACATCTTAATCATCCTTTCTTCTTTTTATTGTCATGTTTTAAAAAACACGATTAGTCCCGATACTAATATATAGTTTTCAGCCTGATTTTCAGCCAGTATTTTGACTTCATTGTTCGAGATTATATTCTCAACGTCGACAGACGTCCGCTACCCATCAGTGGAGACGTAGAAAATTTTAATTCTGAACGTCCCAACTAGTTTTACTAGTGAGGAATTTAAATTTTCAACATTTCCACTAACTTTTTGCTAGTGACGCGTTAAATATCTGTGGGCCGCGCGGACGTGAGAAAAAGAGGAGACGTGCAAAATATGAAGCAAGTTTCAATAATTAAGTCCCTCAGTATGTATGCCTTCAACTTCTAGAACTTAAATGCTTTATTTTTTATTTTTTATTTTAGTTTTTGTTTAACTATTATGCTTGTAGCAGGCATTATTATAATATATTTATTCTTTATTTTTTCATCGCGAATAATGCCTCGCTTGGCCACCAACTCGCCTGTTGGTAAGCGACGATGTGGTCAAAAGTTGAAGCACGCAAATTCTGTGTACAACTTTTAACATTTAACCAAAGGAGAGTCCAAGCGACGATTCCTTTTATCAAAATATTTGGCCAGTAGGTCGTTTACACAAGATAGTGTACCTAGTTCCGATATATAAAAAAAAATATATGCGTGTTTTCCACCCACAAGATGGACAGACGACCTAAAAGAGACCGCAGGGAAACGCTGGATGCAGGCCGCTTCCAACCGGCCCTTTTGGAGATCGATGGGGGAGGCCTATGTCCAGCAGTGGACGTCCTATGGCTGAAATTATCATGATGATGATGCGTTTTTTAGGTTGATGTTGCGAGTTTGTTACCTACATAACAGTCTGTCATATTTTCAAATACATATTTAAGACATAATATATTTGCATTGCACAGTCTTTATTCCCCTCAAAAAATGGCAAAACAATGAGGTTCGCGGATTATTGCGTTGGCATCTCCCGTGGTTAAATACTCGAAGATGTCCTAGATAAAGTCTATTTCGAGATGCTCTAAAATAATATTAGATAATATTTACAGCACATTTTTATCGTTATCACATAACATGCTTGGTAAGCGTGACTGTCAAAATTGTTGCTTATATTCGTGGAAAGTCTATTTTTCCACGTGCTAAATCATAAAAGTAGGCTGGTGGAATTTTGAATCACGTTCTTAGATATCTCACTGACTAATATTATGAACCACTAGCCATGCCCCGCGGTTTCACCCGCATGGGCATTATCTCAGAATTAGTCAGAAAGGTTTATTCCCGCTGTCTCGCGTCTCGAGTTTACGACGCCTATAGTTCCATGCATTTTCCGGGATGGAAAAAATCCAGTCACAGTCACATATGGTACCATGGAGCTTTTCTGATGATAGAGTCGGAAGGTAGTCATAGGAACTAATGAACGCAACAAGATAGCCCTATCGTGTTGGGGCTCCTTGGAATGGTCGTGATGAGTGAGAAATACCCCTAGGGTTAGTGAGAGATACCCCTAGGTGTTATTCAAGGTCTGTTGACGATGACGGAAGGTGGCCATTGGAACTACTGAATGCGACAAAATACCTCATTAAAATAAGTTAAATTGATATTTAATAAGTTAAATATGCTAGGGCTAAAATTAAATTTAAAAAAATATTTTTTACATTGATCTCCAAAAGGTTGGAAATCGATACCGGTTGGAACCGGTTTTTTTCAATTTCAATGATAAAGTCGTCTTAAAAAGTTACTCTACTGGTATTAACTGGCTCTCAGAACGTCTAAGTATTTCAAAAACCAGGAAACAGTTAAACAGCTGCAGTAGCCCAAAAACTACCCAAGAAGTATTTGCTGAAAATTTTGAAGAAGCAGCGCAATCAAGCACTCGATCTCTAAAGTTGGAACTTTATCGAGAATTGAACTCCTGATCTGTGAACTGTGTCTTTCGTGGAGATCGAGATGAAATTTTAAACTTGTTTCAAAACTACTTTCCAGTTTTTACTTACTTTGATAAAAATCTCTCAGGAAATTACAGCTGCAAGTCTCCTAAGTGTTAATTAGTAAATTGCTCTGAAGTTCAAAAAGTGAGCGCATACCTGAAATAGCTCAAGAATTTTTATTTTATTTTTTAACTTCTTGGTAAGTGGTGAAAATTCAATAAACGAGATTCATCATCATCAGCCTTTTAACAGTCCACTGCTGGACTTTTAGCCTACCCCGAAAGGGTGATTGGGCCATATCCACCACGCTGGCCCAGTGCGGGTTGGTGGATTCACATACGCCATTGAATTCCTTCTCCGTACGTATGCAGGTTTCCTCACGATGTTTTCCTTCACCGAAAAGCCAGTGGTATGAAAATCCGTACATAAGCTCCAAAGAGCTCATTGGTACGGGCCCGGGGTTTGAACCCGCGACCTCACGCTTACAAGTCTAGCGGTCTCCCAAATGGGCTACCACGGCTAAACGAGATTCAATCCCTTCTTTTCCCACTTTTAGATGTGAAATATTTTATTCAAATTTAAATGCGAACACCCTCCATACATTTTGTCGAGTGTCAATGGCCGTTTTCTATGGAAAAGCAGATTTTTTTTTCGCGATTTCATTGTTGATCCTATTGTAAAAATTGTTCATAATGATGAGGACAATGACTTCTTTCGGCTTAGTACAGTCTATATGCGTAACCTTGTATAGGTTGCCAAACTGGAATACATGCGGCCGCGAAGGTCGCACTCCAATCAAAGGAATTTTGCCACACATTTATATCAAAGTAATTGGAAATAAATACAAATAAGTATACAAAACGCAGATAAATTCACAACGAAAATATACGAGTGAGTGTAAGAATACAATATATGGTTGGACTGGACTGTGATACTAAAAATCACGTAGGTACGTAAATTTAATATTCTTTCTATTTTTTGCATGTGACCATCACCTTGTCTGAACGCTTGCCTATATAGAAGAAACTGATTCACTGGCGACTTTAAAACACCCAGATTATAACTATCGGGGAACACCTAATCAAGAAGCGCATTCAGCAGTGCCTACTTCACCCACTGTTCCCTTTTTAGCTACTCATCGAGGCAGGGTAACTCTAAAGTACAGTCAGGTGCAAGTGACTTGATACAATTGAGCTCGTTATTCCAACATCGTATTGTGCAGTACGACAACGTCGCGCGACGGGGTGTCTATACAGAATCATCCGACTTCACGAAATTACATAGGTAAGAGAGGTCTAAGCTATGTTCAATTTTAGTAAAGTGATCAACTTTACTGGGTTAAATGGAACGGTGACACTATGCCGAAAGGAGGTCATCCAAACTGTGACCTATATATTTCAACGCAACCCCTATCGATCAAGTCACCTTTCAAACAAAAAAATACAAAATCAAAATCGGTTCAGCCTTTTGGGAGCTACGACGCCACGGACAGATATAAATAATAACCCTTTTTGCGTCGGAGACTTAAAATAGTGCACACCATGAACAAGAAAATGGATGCTCAGTCCAACAAAGAAATAGATTTCATTCAGATTTTTTAAATGTTATTGCAACTTACATAATAAACCGACCAAGTGTGAGTCAAGCTTGCGTACTGAGGGTTCCGTACCACCACAAAATAGAAAAAGTAGTGCAAAAGACAACATCACACCCAGGCGGTCACCCATCCAAATACCGACCGCGCCCGACTTTGCTGCTTAACATAGTGGTGAACAGAAATTCACTCGCACTGCGAGTCGGTGACATTATTTAGTGGTGAACTTGGCCATTATTTATTACTTATTGTTTATACTTTAGATAGAGTGTATACTGTAATTATGTCAAGTTTGACGCTTGTACAATAAGTAATACCGTTTTTACATTAGAGCAAATACAAAAATACGTTAAAAAATACGTTTGTTGTAATACCCGATAGTTTTTATTTCAACTGGCTTTCTATTACAGATCGAAAGATACAACCCTTAAAGGGTAGGACGAACAGACGGACAGACAGCGTAGCCTTAGTAATAGGGTCCTCTTTACACCCTTTGAGTACGGAACCCTAAAAAGGCAACTTACATCGCCATCGGTCTATTTTTCACTCCAAAGTTTTGAATCACCAAGTCATTAAATAGATCCAAACTGCTCAGATTCATGCAAAATGCCGACAACACGGCGCTTTCCATCGCATTAAGCCGCTGTTCTTCTTTTCAATTTCATGTAAAGCGATTCTATAAATTTTAAAATCGCTGCCCAGACAGGAAGTCAGATCGAAATCGTGGCGGAGAGGGGAAATTGCTCATTCTCACGCGACCGCCCGCCGCCGCCTCTCGGCTCTCGGGGAATCCGCTCTAATGGAAAAAGTTAAAAAAATATACAAAACTTTTTTCATGGATGAAAGAAAAAAGATAGACACCGCCATGTGACACAAAATGAGACTGCCAAAATAACGTGGCGCGACTCTAAATACACCACTCACAATTGTAACTCAAGTAGCCGAATCTCGCATTTCCCAGATTTTCTGCAGTTCTGCGATGAAAGGTACCCCTATACGTCCGTCCTCGTGGTGCACACTATTCCTGCCAAATTTTGTTAACATCGTGATCATAAAAAGCGAACAAACAGACAAAGAGACAAATTACCTTTGCCTTTTATGTAAGGATTATGTAATAAGTTACCTATCAACGTCACAAATGTCACCCGCCTGGCACCCTCTTACAGCCGCACTCAGATACGTTACTTAAGCTAAGGAATACTTAAAATTGCTCTGTCAACTTCTCGTTGACGGAAATTGTCACACATGAAAACGAGACAGAGCAATTTTAAGTATTCCTTAGCATAAGTAATGTCTCTGAGTGCGGCTGTTAGACCAGAAACCGACTGTAGAGTAAAGCTAGTATCGCGGCGTACAAGCGCTGTTGAAAAGTAAACTTTTTTCGTTTTACGCTAGCATCGAAATTGTTCCTCTACACTTCCACGACTCGCTGTGGCTCGACTGTTCTAAGCTCTTAGTGAATTGTCTAAAATTTCAAAGCTAGCGTAAACCGAAAATACTTTTTAACAGTGGCTTTTGTACGCTGTGACAACCAGTCGAAAACGACGACGTCATGGGAAGAGTCTTTCTTTAGCTAAGAGCTACACATCTTTGTCGCCAGATTGAGGTTTGACAACACGAACCGACTTACAAAAAAACGGATAATATCACAACATGCCCATCGTCCACCAATACGACCCTCGACATTCCATAAACTAACAGTGTCACCATTTTTAGTGCTCCAGTGCGTATTTCAGGCGAAGCCCCTTCCATCTTTTTCTTTTTGATAACTTTTATATTACAAAAGCCTCAGCGGACCTATTGAAGATACTGACTATGATGGAATTCCAGCAATCAAAATGTGTCGTTTGGCAGCTTATTGGATTAAGGTTTTAGCACCACAGAATAAATATTAGTACACTAAAACCTTCATCCAATAAGCAAAACTATTTACGGCGTTTCACTGTTTACAAGTTTGTGTAGGTACACTTAAATCAGTATGACTTCGCAGTGTGAGGGAACAGTTTCTGTCTGTACAAGTTTTTACGATGTGATATTGTTTCAAAATTTACTTAACAATTACCAGACATGTAATAACTCTTCCATTTCTAAGTAAAAATAATAATATTCTTTAACATATAAATGTGCGGTTTTGTAAATCACATTTCATGTTGTCGTAAAGGAGATAGAGTTCAATATTAACTAACGGCACAAAAGAATTATAATTATGTTAAGCAATAGTGTATTTTTGCTAGATTGTAAGTATTGTTTTAGGCGATAAAAATTATCGATCGGAGAGATAAAAACCGATAACATGTGATAAGTTCGAGTCAGTTTTATATCGAAACAAAGGTTTAAGTGAATCAGTCGTGCACATGAGGTGTTTGGGATTTACAGTTTAAAAGTTTATATTATATAAAAACTCAACAAAATGTGGTAAGTAATTTTAAGATTTGATATATGGTGAACTTGTAGGTTACTAGATCAAAGGCTAATTAGTTCCCAGACAAATGAAACTGTGGTTAAGTATGGTGTGTTTTGGTTTGATGGGCAATGTTTCAGGTGAAATTATAGAACACATCGATATTGAACATCTACAAATATATATTAGTAGCTGAGCCCCGTGGTTTTACCCCCGTGGAGTACTTCTTATGTCATCAGCTATCTGCCAGTGAAAGTCCCGTCAAAATCGGTCCAGCGAAAAAAACATTTACAAAATAAAAAACTTCATAAACAAAAAAATTACAAACCAGCCTCACCACACCACGATGCCGATTGTCGGATTAGTGAATTAGTTACTGATTATTTCAAATACTGATCAATCCCAAAGATGCGAGCAGACCGACTTGAATATGGAAATTATGGGATCAACCCAAAATCGTGTAAAAATATCACATACTCCTTACATTGCGTTAGGTGTGAATATCAGTTTTCTATGGCTCACTACATACTAATACTGCGCAGTAAAGTGAACAGTCCACAAACTTTGAGCACTATTGGGTTGTACGTGTCTGACAACTACTTGCGCTGATCAGATGATCGCGTGCTCCGTGCCGCGGACGCACCACGCCAACAACGCGCCCACGCGGCGGGCTGTGGCGCTACTCAACGCATTTGCGCGTGAATTCCAGCATGTTGACATTTTTTGTGACAATGTTAACATAATTTCCTCATATTTAGGGTTATTTCTTAGTAGTTAATTAAGTAGAATACATAATATTATGTTATTTAAATAGTTTGCGCTTTGGTTTAACTGTAAGCATTCTATTGATGAATAAATAAAATAAAATAAATGGCACAGCATTTAGCTAAATAGTGTGATAATGAAAGTCATTATAATAATGAGTATAAAGACCTTCTTCTGCAGGGCAATCGCGCTAAAAAATTACAGACGAATTGTTGACGAAACGCAAACGCTCCACAACTTTTGCTCGATTTCGTATCGGCGCGAAAAAGTTGATATTTTCTAGCTTTATCACAAACGTTCGTTTGACAGCGTCTACGTTCCAACTGAGATCGGGTTGCGTTTCGTCTTTGGTTAAAATCATTAGCGCGATACGAAATCGACCAAAAGTAGTGGAGCGGTTGCGATTCGTCAACGATTCGTCTGTAATTATTTAGCGCGATTGCCCTGCTGATTTAGTACCAGCTTTCTGTGCATGTAATAGGTATCTGTTTTGTGTGACAAGGACAAATACGCAGAATATCTAAGCTTAGATAAACTACTGCTATAAACACAATTTTCTTTCAACAGCTGTGTCTGCAACTTGCTCTGTAAGCTGATCAGTTTGGCCATCTCGATACTGTTCATTATAGCAGTGGTGCTGCTAATCTTGTGGGGCGTAGGAATTATATTTTGTAAGTAAAATATATTTACTAATTTCAACACAACCATATAATATTATTAGAAGGCTAAATACTCGCATGGTGATTTTGCACTTTATGCCGCCCGTACATTACAGATGCATGCGTTCTATGTAAAAACCGCTCTGGGCCCTTAGGTATTCACAAATTTCATCATGACGGTTTTTGACAGCTTTACATCATGTTAAAATTAGTAATTTACCGAAGTTAAATCGTCGCGACGTACAAAAAAATATATGTTGGGGTCCAGTTTATTTTATTGTAACCTTCATAATTTTAAACCTTCATATGTCATAACATAAGCATTAATGTTTTCGCATTGCCAAAATTTAATCATTTACCTAACCAAACCAAAGTTTGTTTCTCTCTCACGTTGCGTTTTTTGGCAGGAAAATGCTAATTATAGCAATATTTATGTATGCTTTTGCTAACTTTAGTCTCAATGACACAAGTCAACAATAAAATAAACTTATGGCGGTTTCCGCGTAGAACGTTGTCAAATGCGTTTGTAATGTACGGACGGCATTAATTATTTAAATATCTGTTATTTGTCTTAGGTGTTAGTTTTATTTATGTGTGTTTTCCTTTGCATCTCTTACTCAAGAAATGCAAGCGAAGCTATAAGCGTAAAGCGTTATTTTTAACCTTCGTATGACAAACAGTCCAAACAACTTTTGGTCTAGTCATATTAGTATTTTCCTCATACAATCTTATCTTCCAACTATTTTATCACTTAATGGAAAACTGTATATCTTTTATCTTCAAATTACCTAATTGTGTTGGATTCTCTTAAAAAACGTTTTACCTACCATGAGAGGATTTTATTTATTATTTAGATAGTACCTAGCCGTGCCTTGCGACAATGCCCCAGGAAATAGTTATTTGTTATAGGAGTGCAAAGTTGCTTTATGACCGAGCAAGCGAAGGATTCAAAAATTGATTAAAGAGCGTAGCGGGTGATTCAAAAATTAGAATCCTAAGATATCATGATAAACTTCCTCGTCGCTAAAATCACTCATTTAAGTTTTTCACTTGCATTCAAGTTTCTTTTTTCTTCTTCTTTCTTCTTGTTCTTTTTAACCTAAGGTTTTAACAATATGACGTGAAAAGAAAATGCCGCGCGCAAAGCAAATTAAAATAAAGTACACCAAGAAGGTTCCGAGTCTGAGTTTTTAACCAATTAAAAAAGGTTGTATGATAAATTCGGCACCATGGAGGTAGAAGTAAATAGGTTTAATTATGTTTTGAATTCACAAACTTAGTGCACACGATGTTTTAAATTCAATTTTACTTTATCCTCTAGCTGATAAAAACGGCTTTTGCACTCAGATATCGAAGAGCAAAAATACTCTTTCCGAGGTGGGGGATGAAAATTATATTTTACCGGTAACAAATGCTCGTATAACACTGTTTTAAACTATCATGGTTATTCACTAAAGTTATATGATTATTTACGGGATATTTACCGTGGCAAGGTTGTCAGTCTTACCGTGAACATGGTGCATGTAACTGCGCCGAAATATCGGGAGCTCATTCCACAACCTTGCCACGGTAAATATCCCGTAAATAATCATATAACTTTAAATCCTCGTATGTTTCTCTAACCCTCCAAAATCACGTCAATCCGTTGCTATATTGCAGCGTGAAAAAGAAATAAAAAAAATACTTAAAAAAATACCTTTTTTCTCCGAAAAGTTCATGGTTCAAAAAAGGAACTGTAGGTATATAGCTGGCGCTGCTAGACATAAAGCAATTTACTTATTTTTCTCGATACTCCCTACATTATTTGCAGTTTTATACTTGAGGGTGCGCTCACCGGCCAGAGTTATCTATCTGTTTCCCACATTTTTATAATTTTTTCAGTTAAAAATCACTGAGTTATAATTTAAAAAACCGATTGGGAATAACATCGCAAATTGTCTAAAACAGTTTTCGTGTTGATATTTTATAAGAAAAGCGGAGGAAATCGACAAAAACTCAAAAGAATAATTGTTTTTTTAGATCTCTGCCGCCAAAATAAAACAAAACAACATAAAATAGAATTTATTAATTACTAATTTAATTAAAAAATTATACCAATTTGTTTTTTTACCTTTTACTACTTAGCGAATTGTCATGTTTTAAAATGTTGAAAAATGCAAAATAAATAGCTTAGGCTAGTAAGCGCGGCCTTAACGAGACTTAAACCTATTATCTACGTTTGGTTGGTTACGACTCACCTATCAAATGTGAAGTGTAACCTTGTTCTAATTCTGTTTGCAACAAGTCTCAGTTTGTATCAGTAAATAAAATTATTTATTTTTTTACAGATTGATCTTCATTGATGGAGCAATATGGGAAAACGTCAGATACAACTACATAATTTATTTATTTAAGTACCTTAATTAACGTTTTTGTAATGTAGGATAAACGAAATCATCTGCAGCATGTAATAAATAAGTACTTCTTTCTACTTTACTAATATACCTACTTCTTGTTTCACTTACTCCTACTCTCTGTTATCTATCACTTGAATCTCTTCCTTACTCTTTTCCGTCTAAAGGGTTATTGATAATCAAATTAATTAGCCAACAACCTCTCGCAGGCAACTTTCCTATTGCATCATTTTTTTTTTCTTTTTTTTTTTTTTTTTGAAAGCATTTACTTTAAAAGTTTAGTATAAATTCATTAAAAATAAGTTGTTAAGCATGCTGTAGAGAAGCTGCCAGCTAGAAATTATTATCTAATTATCAATAACCCTGAATATATTTTGTCTCTACTTTACAAAGTTGCTTAACTGTCTTGCTATTTTTCGGTAAGAAGCCCATAGTGACAAAAAGTCTGGAGACCACAGGGTCGATTATGGTGATCATAAACGTATCCCTATTTTAAACAAGGATAGTTATTATTTAGTAAGATTATAAGATGTTGATGAACTGATCAAGGTTTAAATTAGCAAGTTTGGCAAAGTGCGAGTTGGTGACGAATTTCATTACCAAGTTAAGCAACGTATTATTGCTACTTAGATGACCTCATCATTCGAGCGAATCGAAATGCCACTATATTTTAGGTCAGTTTTTAAATTGATAATTTTTGTATTTGCGGTGGTACGGAACCCTCAGTGCGTGAGCCCGACTCGCACTTGGCTGGTTTTATTTTATTAGGCTGCTCCCCTCTGTGTGTTGGGGCAATTTTACAACCAACAAAGTTTTTTCGCAAGCCATTTCTTTTAGCCACATCGTTGTATAATATGGTTAGTGTCGAACAAACAGTCCAAGTGTTAAAATTGTTTTACTGACTGTACATTTAGTGTTGTCTGATCTACAGCTTTTTTATGCCCTTGCCGTGAGTTTTTTTTTTTCATGAATATTATAATATTATATACCTAGTCTGATTTCCGTAGCGCTGCATATTGCATACATAATTTTTTAAACAAATCGACCAAATGCAAGTTTGCTGTTCTTAAAATTGCTGTTACTAGATTCGTAACACAAGCTCTAGGTAGAGTATGAAGCTAAAACTTGCTGGTTTTGCAAATTGGTGGCCCCATTGGTGGAAGAATACCATAGACTATTTAAAAATACAAGTAGGTACCTATTATAATATGCAAGGACGTTTTATACCTTAATGCCTTACAGGGTATATAAAGTCCTTGATTATAAATAAGTATAGATTTAAAATAAATCTTTTTTTATGATTTTCAAGCGTTTTAGTATATTAAAATCTTTTTGAACTTATTTTTGAATTGTGTCAACCGTGATTTAATTACTCTCTTCTGACATCCTGATGTGCGTGTCAAATAATTTAACATGTTTTGTCGATGTGTTTATGCGTATGTTTTGTGATAAAATAATGGTATTTTTAAATATTTAGCCCTAAGCCAGGTTATTATGTAGGTAATAATATAACTTAGGTACATAAAAATGTTTTCTTTGTTGAATTAAATTCTCCTATTGAGAAGTAAGTATAATTTTTTTTTCGTTTCAGGAGTTTGTTTTCGATTGGGCTAATTAAATAAGAATCTAAAACTTATTTTAACACGAATTGAAAGAGAATACTTAGTAAGAGTTTTAGGTATTTCTATGTAATGGAAAATGTGGTAAGTTATTATCGTTGAATAGGTCTTTTAAAACAAAGTTAAGGTTTCATACATCACTTTTTATAATATACATCCTTTGCGACATATGGCCCGCCAAAGTGGCAAAAAGTTGGTCTAATTGCATTTCTAAACTGTCAGTTTTATAGATAAACAGTTTTACTAAAAACGTTGATGCAAATCCAAATTGTTTTTGAACATTTTGTGATAAGTCAAGACTCTTTAGCCGTTTGGTCATTGACCTTTTGAAAAGACCATTGAATATTAGGGGATGAACAGTTTAGAGTAGAAGAACTTTGTTTCGGTCCTTAGTTTCCTAGATAAAACATCAATAATCATATCAATTTTGATATGATTATTATAATTTAAGTTAACCTTTGAAGTAGTTAGACAAACTAAAACTAGAATGAGGAAAAAGAAGGCCTTAAATAATCATAAATCATGTGATTAAATGTCTATTAATTTATTATATTTTCAGTTGCATCTTGGGCTGCGTATGTCAAATCATCTGTTTGTTAATGGGAGTAGTAATTATAGTGGGCTTAGTGTTGGGAATAATGGCTATGATTAAGGTCATTCAGTAAGTACAAGGTACGTATTTTTATTGAAATACAGGTCTTATACCTAGTCTACATAATCTACCTACTCAATTATTTGAATGATGAGCGTAAGCGATAGATGGAATACCGAAAAAGATATATGGACAAATCCAAACGTGGTCCAATCTATTGGGCTGCGTGAAAGACCAGAAAAAAGATGATAACATAACATACATATTATTGATGATTATAATAACATACGTTTTTATTATTCACACTAGAAAAGGCCATACAAAGGACAATCCAATGTAACTATGCAGCATTATCGCTAAAAGTATATTTACAGACAACCTTATAAAAGGATAAGTAGATGAATATCAAATTCTTGTTGAAATTCTACTCTTCTGAACTGATGGACCAACACACCAACTCACACGGCCACGCGGCGCAACTAGAGAAAGATGGACAAATCATCAGGTAAATTTAGTGACGTGTCAGCGTAAATAAATAAATAAATATTCGGGACATTTTTTCACACACGGTCATCTGACCCCAAACTAAGCAAAGCTTGTGATATGGCTGCCAGAGACTGATATACATACATATATAGCTTTAAATACATAATTAAAGAACAGATAAATGTTTGTCCTAGGTGGGAAACGAATCCACAAAAATAAAAAAATATAAAAATCTGTATCGAGCCTATGTGAATTTTTGGTGCTAACGTAAAGAAATCTTGGTCGTCTATAGTATTGTTTTCTTATACTTGTGTTTTTTTAATGATGTATTGTTGTTTATTGTATTAAGTAATATAATGGAACGAGTCATCATCATCATCATCATTTCAGCCGTAGGACGTCCACTGCTGGACATAGGCCTCCCCCATCGATCTCCAAAAGGGCCGGTTGGAAGCGGCCTGCATCCAGCGTTTCCCTGCGGTCTCTTTTAGGTCGTCTGTCCATCTTGTGGGTGGACGTCCTACGCTGCGCTTACCAGTCCGTGGTCTCCATTCCAGAACCTTTCGGCCCCATCGGCCATCTGTTCTGCGTGATATGTGCCCTGCCCACTGCCATTTCAACTTACTAATCCGGTGGGCTATGTCGGTGACTTTCGTTCGTCTACGGATCTCCTCAACGAATGGAACGAGTAACTCGAGTGAATTGGTTTCTTCAGGCAAGCGTACGTACCACCGTAGACTGCATCATCGCTTTAAATCAGGCGAGTTAGCGGTCAAACGCAAGCCTAGTATGAAATTTAAAAATAAAACTGTAATACGTGTATTTTTATGTTGATTCCAAAACTCCATAGGAACCTCTAGATAGTCTCCACTACTTTACTAGGGCATACCTACTTTTGACAGTAAAATACGGAAGACGATGCGGTTTGGCCATTAGCCCATGGGATTCTCAAACTATTTTAGTCAGGAGACCCCTTTTCCAAAATGGACTGATACCTCAGACCTCCATAGCCAAAATAAGTACTTTAAAAATCCCATCTCTAGTTTTTTCTTATCGATACAAAATACTTACCAATTTAAAAATTTTGCGTTTGAAGAAGTGAGTAAACTTGACACCATTTTCTCATAAACATTTAACAAAATAAATAGACATAAAACGTCAACCCCAAAATCAGTTTTCGTTTATGTCGACCAGCGGTCGAAAGGGGAAACCGATTTCGACCCCAAGGGGTCGATATCGACCACTTTGGGAAGCCCAGCTTTAGCCTGTTCAGTAATGGGCGAAAAAAGTCTCAAGTACCTATTTCAAGTAGGTATAAAGACAGCCAGCTATACTATTATAATTATAATATAGATATTAGCTTTTTACAATGTTAGTGCAGCAACCAAATGCTTGGACAAAGTTTAGTTCATAGACGGCTATGTCCACAACACGGGCAAAGCCATGAGGCTGTTTATAAGTTTAGTATAAATTAAATTATTTTTTAAACCTGAATAAAGAACAGATGATCGTTGAACGTCTAAACAGATTTCCTTGAATCATGGATATGAGCACTCTCTAATCAAATTGTTTTTTAAACAAAAGAAACTAAATCAAAATCAGTTCAGCCGTTTGGGAGCTATGATGCCACAGACAGATACACACGTTAAACTCATGAAACTTCTCTGTTTACATCGGGGGTTAAAAATGCAAACGAACAGTTGTATTTCCGTGCCATCTATAGGTTGCCTTGCGAACTAAAACACCAGTTGGGAATTACGTTACCTCTGCACTACACGTAAAGAAATTTGTGAATCTTTGGCGGGTTGATTCATTGTTGGTTCTCATTCATATTCGGATAATAATTCATACAAATTACACTAGATGGGATGGGATGAATGGGACCAACAATCTTTGGGGGCCAATGACGATATTTATTGGTTACTATAATATCTTAATTATCTCTTTTATTTATTAATAATAAATGGATTCATTTGTGATTTGAAGACATACTAGATTGTAAATATCGGGGAACACGTACTCACCCTTAGATTGTGTAGTTCTTCTAAGTATTCACCATTGTATTCCACAGACTAGCACTTCGCATCGGCTCGCTCAGGCGCTTCGTACAGGTTTTCGGAATATCAACCATAAAGCGATGACGATTCTTGGCGGGTTTTATTATCTTTGGAGATAACGGTAGCTCTAAGCGTAGTATCTACATTCACTCATTTCACACTTAACACGAATTTAATTTAGTTTATATTGGTTGCCAGCCCCCTATGAAGCTAGATTCGAGTGCTTATATTTCGAGTGTGAAATAGAGTTTCTCGTAAGTTATCTACTTAAGCAGCTTTTCGATTCGGCTGCGAGAAAATACAAGTATAAGAATTGATTCTTTGCTTCCGACACAAGAGCTGATAATTTTCAAACGGCTGAACAGACTTTCCTGCTATGAAAACTCTCGATCAAGTCACCTTTCAAACAAAATAAATCTAAATCAATATCGGTCCAGCTGTTTGGCAGCTAGCAGGCCACAGGGGCCTTACGGACAACAGCTAATTGCGGCACCTAATCTGCTCAGCTGAAAAATCACGCGACCGCAAACCGTATTTGGGCGCGATAATGTACACGTTCGCGTGATTTTCCAACTGAGCAGATTAGGTGCCGCAATTAGCTGTTGTCCGTAAAGCCCCTGATCTGATACACACACCCCTCTTTTTGCGTTGGGGATTAAAAGTAATGTAGGGAATATAGCTATTTTACTGGAAACTGGAAAAATACAATAATCGTGTAAAGCCAAAGTTAAAAAATATATTTAAAAATTTAATCTTGGAATCTTTTTTATAAACTGGGCACTTTCAATCAAAGTTTTGACGGTGATACATGAAACTTTTCGATCATGAGAACTGAAAATAATTACCTAAGTAGTTACGGTCCAATTATATAAATTTATAAACTCGTGACAGGCTTTTAGAAAAAAAATAATTAATGTAAATAATTTTAAATATCTCTGTGGTGATGAAAATATGGTGTAACTTCAAAATGACGAAAAATCGACTCATTGAGGAAATAGTGACGTGGACCAACAACATCGAGCTACCAATGTTTATTGTGAACTGCGCTACTAACTGTTGATTATTCTGTGGGCTGGGGCATAACGGCTATTTACTGTTTGATGCTGCAGGTTGCATAAACAATTCCGACATTTAATAAAGTTTCCAGTATATTTTTATCGTTGTTTTTTTTCGGAATGTCATTTATTATTAAAACTATACTATGCTTTACAAAAACTATAGGAATGGGAAATTTTCAGCATCTATCTTATATATTATTTTAAGGGTTACTAATGAAAATTATGAGTCAGGATTAGACAAGAATGGCCGCTGTTAGTTGGTACATAAAGGTAGTGAAGTACGATAATATTTTAAAATTAACTGATGCAATGGCAGTAGGCTCTCCGCCTTCACTTTTTGGCAGACTTTTTTTTCTTTTTTCGGTACTAGTTTGAATTTAAGGCAGATCCAAACTATATATTATCAAAGGTAGTATGCGTCTTGATCAAATCATAGTACCTAATAGATAAGCTGATATATATGAAAATATTTGGATGTAAACTAAAAAATATTTCTTCACGGGAAGTAGTTGAAATTGAATTAAATAGGATTTTTGTTTGCTTTTAGTATCTTTTTTATTATTATAGAGATAATTATGAGGCATTTATTTATACTTACTAAAACCATATTAATTTCGGTTGACGAATTTTGTTATTATAATAAAAACGATAAATAAATAGATCCTAGGATATTGAGTAAAGCCGCAAGCGGGGCGCTGATAGTGTTATCACCCTTGCTGTAGGTACTTACATGTCATTTTAATAATAAATATCCGGGATTTTTTTCACACAAGGTCAACTGACCCCAAACTAAGCAAAGCTTGTGATAATGGCTGCCACAGACTGATATATGTACATATATAGTTTTAAATAAATACTTAAATAGATATTAACAACCAGATATAGAACAAACACAAATGTTCATCACATAAATGTTTGTCCTAGGTGGGAATCGAACCCACGCCCCCAAGCTCAGAAGGCAAGTTCACTACCAACTGGACCAACGGGCTATCTGCCATTGTATGATGTATGGTATTTAAATAATTATCAATATAAAATCCGACTTCAAAATTTGTAAAATACTTAATTTCGGTTATACATAGGTATAATAATACCGAATTTTCCAGTTATTTTGATATAAAGCTATAATACTGAACCGATTTTTATGAACATTTTGTAGGACCAATTTTTTTTTTTTTTTTTTAGATTTTTCCAAATCAGTTCATAAATGATGGAGTTATGAGGTAACAAACAAAAAACAACCGAATTGACAACTCGCTCCTTATTTGATGTGGTTAAAAGAGTTATTAAAAATTTAAAAGAGTCGATTAAAATTTATGTCGCGGCCTTCAATGTACCTACTCACACTGAAAAACAAAGAAAAACTCACGGAACTAACCTATGCGTTGAAACAAAACAAAACAAAACAAATCAAATGAGACATATTAAGTAGTTGGCCTGAGCGAAGTAAAAGGTTGGAGGAAGCCTGTTCCGACTGGCAAACAGATATATTATGCAGAAAAGAAGCAAAAAAACTTTTAAAAAAACTAGACTGTTAAACTTTAATAATTAAATTTTTACAAATTTGTAACTAACTTTATCTGAATAAAAAGCTATTTTATTATAAAAGAGTTATTTGTCCCAGCAATTTCTCCCGTTGATCAAATCAGTTAGACTATCCAGTTTAACCACGAGGAAGAACCCGATAATACGAAATATGAAATAATATAGGCAATAATAATTGTTTTCGTATTGCTGCCTGCAGCATAGATGACGTCATTTTGACGCCATTACACCACGAGTGTCTCGGTTTCTCGTCTAAATTCCTAGTCAGTAGTCGACTTGTGCCAGCAGTCAGTCCGCTCAGGAGCGTCGTTTCAAAAACTTGTGTGTAGTGTCTATTTTTGGGATAAACAAAACATGTCTGGATGTAAGTATTGCATTGCCGGCTTTTCTATTTTTATAACTGTTAGGATTTTTGTTTGGTTTTTGCATGAATTTTGATTGTTTGCACATAATTTTGAGCCTCATTTTATAACTTTGGTTTCAATCTGACAACCTTACTTATTACAAAATACGATTGTTGTTTGATTTTTGCATAACTTTTAAATTGTTATAAGTTTGCATAATTATCTTTACTAGAATGGCGGCGTATTTTTTTTCAGCTACCCGATGTTAGAATTTGGCTACCGATGATATTGTAAAAACTTTACGAATTTTAATATAAACTTGCTTAATTCGGTACTTTGACCCGTCTGTGTTGACATTGTAACTAGGTACCTACCCGCTATTCTGTTATTGCAAGATAGAAGTCGTTAAATGAGATAACTAATTACGGAGGTAAATTACTTATAATGCTTAAATATTTATTAACGATCACGATGTCATTTAGACATAGATTTAAAAGAAATTAGTTTGGAATGTGGTTTGTACTTAGGTAAATGCTCTAATTTAAATAGATATAGGCAAAATTTTTGTAGACAAAGGAACATTGGTTATTTTTCCTTGATGCGAAGTACCTACCTACATAGGTTATAATATACCTACTCTATTGACTGGAATTGATGGTGTATAAACCGAAATTATAATCCACTAATTGTCATCACGCTTTATCAGCCATTGTTATAGGAACGACCTACTGGGTGAATCACATTAAGTACGCCAAGTGCAAATATTCATAGTGATAGCCTGCGACTGCTTACGCGTAGTGAGTAGATAGATCCGACTCGAAGGACCAGCTAGCTCGAAGGACCAGCGGTTGTGGACTGTATTAAAAGATGTTATTCGTTGTTCGGTTTTTTTATTGTTGCTTGTATTCAGTAATCGTCTAGTATTCGTGTACATCCTCTAATTTACTAAAAAGAAATTCTACAATCACACTCTCTACATTGGTGACATTATAATTTGTCAATATTATTCTGCTAGTAGGTACTTGAAATAGAAAAAATTTATTGTAATAATTTCAGTGCTTTCTCGTAGTCAAACTATTTAGTCCAACTGGTTTAACCACGAGGAATGGTCTTTCCCCGTGGTCAAACTATTAAGTTAACTCTGGCTAAATACATTATACCTAAGTATGGAGCCAAATAGAAGGGGAAAAAAACATTAGGTAGTAGTCCAACACTGTTGAGTTGGGTTTCCTGCGCTTAATTTTCCGAAATATTATACAACAACAAGTGGGTATAATATTATTAAAAGAAAATACCCGAACAAAATAGACAATATACCCGACTACAAAATGCAGCATAGCACGTTGCATACCATCAGGCGAGTTTGTGGCCAAAGATAGACCTATTCTGAATTAAAAAAAAATAACATTCTAGGAATAAAGAAGAAAACATGTCACCTCACACAGTAAAATCAGGCAAGCCGTTTAGGCTGAGGTAATAAATAATAGAAACATAAAAAAAAACTTAACTAACATATTATTAAATTCATGCATAGTGCATAAGCCAAAAAACAAAACACGTACACATCGAGATACAATTGATTAGTTACAAGATAACAGCGATCTGACTACAACGCCGCGCGATGCAGAGCTACGTTGAACACTATGCAAGCGACATAACGTCTAAATTGGAGTAAATGTGGCATTGTGATATATAATTGATACAATGTATGTACAATGACATTTGGTCGTTTTTCGACTGTTTTCACTAGAGATTGTGACTATAGTAATTGTATCTCGATGCACGTCCAAACATGGTTTCACTACACATTTTTACACGCACAAGAGACAAATGTGTAGATACCTACCTACCTAGCGAAACAATGTTTTGGTACGTGATATTGAGTAATGTTTCGAGCAAGAAACCTAGTTTAATTTGTAATTTACAATACAATACAATACAATACAACTTTATTACACACCGAAAATACAAATGAAACTTAAAGTAACATAAAAACAAATAAACGGCAGTATAATGGGCGGCCTTATCGCCTAAAGCGATTTCTTCCAGGCAACCTTTGGATGGACAGGACTAAAGAAGTTGAAAAACGGTCGGTGGTGCACATAAAATATAAATAAATAATATATACATACATATATACACTAAATACGCAATGCTGAATACATGCCATAAATATTATAAATAAAATACATAATATATATACGTACCAATTAACACGAAGAAAAATAATGTGTATAGACTTGATTCTTAAAAATAGGAAGAGATTCGGCCTGCCTGATAGAAACAGGCAGCGCATTCCACAGTAGGACAGCTTGAAAAGTGAAGGACTTACAGTAGGAAAGATTGACGTGAGAAGAAGGAGGAATTTTTAGCTGGAGGGCACGACAGGATCGCAAAGTACTGGAATGAGCTTGAATAAATTCAAAGCGCTCCTTTAAGTATAAAGGGATATTGGGATTAAACAGAATTTTATAGACAAAGGAGAGGACATGAGAATTACGGCGAAGGCGGATAGGTAACCATTTGAGCTTTTGGCGGAATTCAGATACATGGTCATATTTGCGTAAACCAAATATGAACCGAATGCAGAAATTTTGTAAACGCTCGAGCTTGTCGAGTTGCTCTTCGGTTAAATCCAGATAGCAGGCGTCTGCGTAGTCTAATATTGGGAATAAGAGCGATTTCACGAGCGCAGTTTTAGTAGAAATAGGCAGAAAATTACGCAACCTTCTGAGTGATGCTGCAGAACCATAGATTTTTCTACTGACTTCAGCAATCTGAGAACACCAATTAAATTGCCTATCTATAGAAATTCCCAGGTTCTTAACTGTCTCGCTAATAAGGATAGGAATTCCGTCAAAAATCACTTGCGGAAGACGGGACCAGTCAATTTTAGAGATCATACGGGAGCTCCCTATAATAATTGTCTTAGTTTTGCTAGGATTCACTGTAAGGCCATATGATCTGCTCCAATCGCGTATACGCCTTAGATCTTCGTTTGTCGACTCAATTGCCTCGTGTAATAGACCTAATGGAGCTTGGGTATATATCTGCAAGTCATCTGCATAGAGGTGATAGGAAGAAGTAAGATGTTGTGATATTGAATTTATAAAAATTGCAAAGAGAAGGGGAGATAACACGCCGCCCTGAGGAACACCAGCAGAGATATTGCACCACAAAGAGTACGTATCATCAATACGAATGCGCTGCCGGCGTCCAAACAGGTAACTTTGAAACCAATCAATTGCCGTTGGAGATATGTTAAGAGAGCGAAGCAGTGCCAACAGGACGTCAAAGTCAACATTACTGAAAGCGTTACTAAAATCTAGTAGCGAAAGTACAGTCAGATGACAATGACCCATGCCATCCCTTATATCGTCTGTGATTTTCGTCAGAGCAGTTACAGTGCTGTGCCCAGTACGGAAACCAGATTGGAATGGATTAAGGAGACTATTTTTGATCAGGTAAGAGGATAATTGTTGGTGGACAAGCCGTTGTTATACTTTAGACAGGAAGGGAAGAATAGAAATTGGACGAAAATCAGAGCATGAATTAGGATTAGGTTTTTTGGGAAGGGGCGTTATTTGAGCTTCTTTCCATATTACTGGAAACGTGCCCGAGGAGATGGAAAAATTGAGAATATACTGGATGACATGGACGATTTCATCAAGTATGGGCATGATCATTTTCCGGCTAACAGCATCGCTACCGACAGCGTTAGAGGAAATTGACTGTATGCTCTTCTTAACATCACAATCAGCAAATTGAATAAAACTAAAAGAGTCATGGTCGGGAGGAGTAGTAGAAGAAAGGTATTTTAAGGTATCAGCCTTAACCGGTCCATCGAAATTGGAAGAAGAGGAGAAATGCTGATTTAGCAAGTTAATGTCCAAAACTTTTGGATTAGTATCTTGACGAGATTTACCAACTCCCAGTGACCTAAGAAACTTCCAAACTTTTGCTGGGTCTTCATTTTTAACGGAATTATGAATATGTCGGCGTTGCGCGTCCCTACACGCTCTATTGCAGGCGTTGCGATGTTGTATATACCTCTCTTTGTTCTCGTCAGACTGGCGACATTTGAGCTTATGCTTTGCTACCAGTTTTTTATGCATCAGAGTTCGTATTTCATCATTAAGCCAAGGTGACGGCGCATGTTTCATTTTGACAGCATGGATGGGAGCGTGAATGTCGTATAGTTTGGTTAAAATACGATTAAACTCGATAATTTTCTCATCCATACTAACTGCGTTTATGACCTCAGAGATTTAATGATTGGTTTAAAATTATTCATAACAACATTTGAATTCCAGATCCAAATCAGCCGCCTGCGCATCAAGGGATCTACCCTCAGTTCTACAATCCAGTCAATGGGCCTCCACCGCAGCAGTACCCAGCGCCAGGCTACCCGGCGCCTGGACAGCCGGCCCCAGGGCAGCCCTATCCGTACCAGCCCGGGTTCACGCCTGGCCAGCCGGGACATCCTGCGGCTATGTCCTACCCGGGTATAAACCCGTCGCCGGTTGCACCTTCCGCACCGGCTTATGGATACCCTGGCTACCCGACGGTGACGCCGACGCATGGTTACGGCAGTAAGTATCATGTTATAAGAGACTAATAGTATAGCTGCCCGGAACACTGGTTGTACCTGAGAATATCATGGAACCCGCATTATTCGTGAAGGCGTTCTCTTGATGCACTTACTCTGATTGATAGTACACACACACTTATTTCCAAAACTCACTCTTCGATGGAGGAGAATTGGTTGGAAACCATACGAATTCAAAATAATGTAGCTACAAGTATCCTCACCCTACAGTTTCACCCGCGTGGACTATCCTTCAGGAGCCATATATTTTTACAGGATAAAAAGTACCCTAAAATATATATATATATATGTTATAATAAAAATGCAGTTATACCAGAAGAATTTTACTATGCCATTCTCCGGCAGTCCAACTAACTCATCTGCAGATAAAGTAACCAGTTCTGGCAGTCCCTTTCCTGTCATCAACATTATACAGATCATCATCATCATTTCAGCCATAGGACGTCCACTGCTTGATATAGAGAGATCAGATCGATCCAGAGTTATAATATGTATGATCATATTATTATACAGATATTATGATCATACAATGGGTAATGGGTTTATAATCGAAATATCACCAAAAAATTTCAGGTGCAGTGGAATGGGTTCCAACAACGCCCAGAGACGCGGTGTCGCTAAGCGACCGCGCTGTGGTGGCAGGCTATGAAGGCCATGATGGAAGCCCTCTGTGGGTCATCAGAGCTCGCTTCGAAGGGGACCTAATACCCGGCAAGCTGGCTGCAAAGCACCATGCGGCTTATGTAGCGTGGGGAGGAAATGAAAACTCTGTGCAGAATATTGAGGTTGGTATTAAATGTTAGCACAAAGGACAAAAAATCTTGTTAAGTATATACTATAAAGATAATGAAATCTAACAAAGGACAAACGTCACGGATTCCAGACACCGTATCGTAAAGGTAGCTTACCTGAACTAGACCTTAGAACGCAGCAATATAGTGGCGGCATATCAATATCCGTAGACCCTCATTTTTAGAACTCCTCCCTCTCTTTTTTTAGAACAGATACGATAAGATAGCATCATATCGTTTGCTGTCACAACATAGAAATCAGTGTCGCTGAAGTGAGCCGACACTAGTTTGATGCAAATTACAAATACATGGTTACAATCTGGGTGTCTTTAAATCAAATCAAATCAAAATTAAATAATTTTTATTTTCAGACACAAGTTCCATAAAGAATTACAATTAAAAATATGAAATTAAATTAATCAGAATTATAGACTTTAAATCACGAATGAATCGGTTTCTTCTAGGCAAGCGTGCTCCAACGTAGACCACATCATCGTTTAACATCAGGCAAGATGGTGGAAATAAAAACATTTAAACCAGTTTCTCTGCTGCCTGTCGTCAAGCTCGGGGCTGAGTAGAAAATGGTGACGCGTGGTGATAATAGGGTGAAGTAATTGGTAAACATTCTAACAATGCTACCATTCAGAAGGGTTACCGATTATTCTGCCTAGTTGTTTGTATTCTTGGCAGAATGGTCGTGGTTTTCAGTTCGGTTCAGACTTCCACTACCGCACATCCTGACACCGACAAAGAGCTCACCCCCTCATCTTGCAAAGCTGAAACTCTCACACCATCTGATTCTTCCACTCCTTTATTCCACGGATTGTGGAATATCCTTCCCGCAATGGTCTTCCCGCCGAGCTTCGAAAAAATGCTATCTAAACCAAACCAGATGTATATCATAAAGCATGAACCGTTTTATTTCAGGTTTGCTGCGCTCGTCCTGAAAGGCTGAAGTGGCAAGAGAGCCGTGATGGCATCATGCCAGCCAATGCCATCGCGGCAGGGAATACCTCATCTGGAGAACCCTTGTACGTCGGCAGGGCAAAGGAACAGGGTTCCTTGACGCCTGGAAAGGTAACATTTTCAACTCGTATACATCCACCACCATCTCCATAATCTTCAAACTTAAACGTTACGTAACAACATGCCAATGCCATAATCTTTCTATTATAAAACTAACTCTTGTATAACACTGTTTTAAACTATCACGGTTGTTCACTAAAGTGATATGATTATTTACGGGATATTTACCGTGGTAAGGTTGTGGATCGAGCTCCCGATATTTCGGCGCAGTTACATGCACCATGTTCACGGGAAGACTGAAGAATGCGGGTGGTTGGAGAACAATTAAAAAGTTAGGTGCAGACATAACGATCTACCCTCTCATTCCACAACCTTACCACGGTAAATATCCCGTAAATAATCATATAACTTTAACTCTTGTATGTTACACTATTTATAACTCGAGAACGGCTGGACCAATTTTCATTGTTTTAGATTTGTTGGATTTCTATCCGCCAATATCCAATTAAGTAAAAATTCACCAAAAATAAATTATGGTGAAAAATCATTTTCCCATACATTTTATATGGAACGGCAAGAATTTAAGTCTGACATATTACATCATAGACAAAAAAAGAAATTAAAGAAAAAAAAATAAGTCAAAGGTCTTGCTGTCGCTACCAAGGAGGTTATTTCAAGGAAGTAACCCGCTTTTTTTTTATTTTATTTTTTTATTTATTATAAACACATAGTGCCTTACATTTCAAGTTAGTAAGTTGCCTTAAAATCTATGTTAGATTTATCCAGACAACTGGTTCTCGGAAAGATATTTTTTTAAATCTAATTAATCTATATAATCTAAATACCTACATTGCACAAAATGAAGCGCGCGAACACACCAGACTCCTGTTGTTGTAGGCATAAGCGTATCGCGGAGTATAACCGGTTGTGAATCGTTTACTACAGAATACATATTAGTACAAAGACAAAGCTTAACCTACTCGTACAGCAGTCGCAGCGTTAGCGCGCCATGCAACGAATACAGGGTGCTCCAGGTGATGTTTTATTGTGTTAAGTAATACTGTTTTAATTTCCATTTTATGTTTTTTGTGTTAACTTATTTTTAAACAGTAGTTCCGTTTTTAATTAATAAACTACCCCTATGTACTTGGATGTTCTTGGTGCAGCTATAGTAATGAATAAAGGGTGATAAGGAGCCATTGGCTATGGCTATTGATATTGTGAGTTTTTTTTTATGCAAAAAAGATCTACGTTTGGCCACCAACCCACCTGGTGGTATAAGCGACGGTGTCTGGGGTGGGGTGGTGGAGAGTGTGGGAAGAACGGATTATGTGTGAACTCGTGGTCGAACTGTGTTCGTGTTTGCTTCGCTAATTTGCGTCCATACGTGTGAACCACAGAAAAGAGAAGTAAATAGAAAGGAAATGAGAAGGAAAATCTGTCACCAGGCATTATGACAGAACCTTGATTGAACATTCTTATTTATGTCAACGCGTTGAACTCCGCATCCAAAGAAAAAAACCTTACCTTTTTGGGTTAGGTTTCAAAGTTCTTTGTCCGCATCACAGTTGCCAACTGATTTCGAATAACTGACATTTCGTTTATATATGGGTGCAACTGGCTACAACAAATTTCTTACAAAAATGCCTTGACAGCCGTTAATTAAAACAAAAATACATTCTTTTCTGTGGTGTGAACGAAATGTTCGAATATGGTGTTCGGCTTTATGGTTTTCTGCTTGCTCTCCCGTGTTATTTTCCTTTTTTTTCTAGGTTCATGTGAGCCACAAAGTTCTGTACATCTCGTTTGCCGGCAAGGAAATCCCGCACAAGTTTTACGAAGTTATGTGTCTAGCTTAGTAAATAGCATTTTCTCGGAGTTTAAATGATAACTTTTTTTGATCTTATTTAAGTTAAGTGTGTGAATAGATTATATATCTGTTTATGTTTGAATATAAAGCGGATTATGTTTATAGAAAAGGCTTATTTTTATATACAGGTTTTTAGCTGTAACGTACATTAACAGCGGTCTTACTTAAAACCGTTACCAAAGTTTAAAATTGTTGTCTCGACTTCACACGTGAAAATTCACGTCAAAAGTTGACGGCAATTTCAAATCTTGTTTAGCATAACTAACGTTTCTAAGTAAGATGTTTCTAAGTATTAGTCTATGATATTTTTTGTCAATGCGCCAATATGAGTGTATTTTATTGTTGTACTAAAATAAAATCGCTAAAACTTAAAAACGCTACTTTCAATAACCCCTACCACTAGCATATAAAATTTTTGTGATTTTGTTTTTGATAAAATTAATCACAGGGTACGAGTTGTGGAAATGTCAATATTTGTTGGTTGTTCATTAAAACATAATCTCTTGTACATTCGTATCTTTTTGTGGAAAAAAAGTATTCAAATCTCTTTTGCACATTGAAATACTACGATATTCACATGATATTATTACGCACGTACAAGAAAGTCAGAGAAGACAAAAATTGGTCACAACTTCTTATACGACAACTTTTTTCTTCTGCCAATACTGTGGAATATACGTCAGTAGAAGAATTTTATCCAATCACCTTCCTTAGATGTACCTACAGGATTGCTAGCATAGAGGTACAACAACCTATACCTACAGGATCCATACTCAAAGCTTGCTATTTGCGATAGTGGCGCCCCCGTCAATTTCAACTCTTTTTTGCTAACGCAACTACTCATACTACACTACATAACACATCTACTCTTTTTTGCAACGCTGCGGTCGAGACAACTTCCATGTTTCATACAAGCAATATATTATTTAAAAATAGGCACATTAAATACCAAAAATATCATAGTTAAAAATCATTTCTTATTCATGAATTTATTTATGTTCAATTTTGTTCAATAAGTTTTTTTTTCCTCGTCCTGTATTTACTCTGGATAAAATATTACGACGCGTGCGAGAGGCAGGCCGATCTGCATCAGAATATCTTGGTTCTATGGCGTGACTATAGCGGCCGAGGAGAATGAGACATCACTCGTACAATTACACAGGTTTTATGTACACTATGATGAATCTTACAATGGAAAACTATTTTAAATTATACTTGGGAACAAGGTGTTCCGCCTCGTAACGAACGCTGCCACCCTCCAACCAACAGTCCAAATTCAAACTGAGTTCCACCGAACCTTGCATGTCCGCGCGCCCTCGCTAGTGCCTCTGCCGGACGGTATCCGAACTTGCTAAACGCTAATTGGTCGCCAACGACACATCCGAAAACAATTTCAGCAGAGTAAGTTACTGCAGCGTTACAACAGTGATGGCGCCACCTCCATCACTAGTCCACCAAAACTAAGTTAAGTGGCGCCTAACGGCCTAACTAAATAATCTAAGCCTTAAAAACTATCCGACGGTAGTTGCGCCCGAGTGCCGAAACATCAACGCGCTGCCAAATATATAATTTGAGTAAACGAAATTGCATATAATTTAGATACTAATTTTGAAGTCGGCTTTTTAATTGATTATTTTTTTCGTCATAATAATTGAATGGACTCTTACTTCACCACTTTCTTTGGTAAGCGTTGATGTGGCTGAAGATGGAAAACGCAGACTTATAACGAAAGATCTACGTTATATAATTATCTCAAGAAACAAGGAAGCTGGCAGGTTGTGAAACGTATCCCAAGTGAAGCTTGGGTTATGTCCTACCTAGCAGTGGGCAGGCGCTTCAAAGAAAGATTCTATGAGAGTATAAGTTAAAATTTAATCAAGAAAAAAAGTGAAGTTACATGCGAGTTAGACTGAGGGTCGTGAGCTCGGAAGGTGGTGAGAAAATAGACATAGACATAGACATAGACATCATTTATTTGTGGCAAAAAAATACAATAATTAGAATGGTAAAAAAAGTAAATTAAACAAAAAAAAAAAAAAATATGTTGGTCTCTTGTTAAGAGACTTAGCTTTAAGAGCGTAGGCGCCGATCGCCGCGTGGCTCGACGCGGCTCGTGGCACGTAGGAAGCTCAGCTGGGCAGCGTGACTCGGAGACAGCTCCGTGTGCGGCTGGCGAGGATCAGCGTGCTGGCAGCGAGGGTCAGGAGTACTCGAAGGGCGATCGGTGTATGGCCAGCGTGCCGGCAGCGAGATTCAGTAGTGCTCGGAGGGCAGCCGGTGTATGGCCAGCGTGCCGGCAGCGAGATTCAGTAGTGCTCGGAGGGCAGCCGGTGTATGGCCAGCGTGGAGCACGGGCAAGGTTGCGGTGCCGGGAGAAAAACCCTGGAATGCGTTAAAGGCTACGCATCAGGAGTGGCACAATAAGAGCCGCTCGGTCCAGCCGCGTGAGATTCCAAAGATGCTGGCAGATCGGGACAGGCGCCCATAAGTCTCACAGCGTGGCACCGGCGTTGCAAACATAATTTTGATCGGAAGGATTCAAGATACAGAATAATGCTCGAAGAGCTAATAACACAAGACGAAGAATGAATGTGGTACAGAAAATTACTAAGAAATATAATTTTACACTTTTAAAACACAAGATCTAAACACTTCACGAAAACTCACCCGATTATCTGCAATTCGGGGTTCGAAGTTAGATTAGGTTGAGAGAGAAATTTGCGACTTCCACTTGGAAACGTAGCGGCACCAATAGACAGAATTTATGGCCGGATGGCCTTATATCAACTATTGCTTCTAGAATGTACGTATTTCCCAAGTTTTTAATATTATTTTGTTATTAAATGAGGGTTGATATTTGTTTCGTTTAAAAGTGAAAGCGATCTGACATTACGTCAGTCACTTTCATTCTGTCAACGATCTTTATGTCAACGTGGTGACTTTTTTATTCGTTAAGTTTGGCTGCTAGCGTATGTGCCATTTGCCATGAACGGAAGATATTTTTAGAACCGTTACAGTTGTTCCATTCCTTGGTTGTACAGATTAGTAGGTAACCTAGAATTAAGTATAACGTTTGCTGTATGTACAAGGAATATCCACAGTATGGGACATGGGTAGAGGGTATAGTGCTCTTTCTACTGCTGAATAAGATGACTGATCCGTAAGCTATGGCCGCGAGCTGCTTATCTGTGCCGCGGGAAACCGCACTACGAACTTGTAAGTTCACTACTTTATCAATATTAAATTTATAATCGTACTTTGCCTGCATCTGAGCATCGTCGCGTCGCGTCGGTTGCTGGTACCACTGCGCCTCACCCAGCAATATCTCCGATGGAATTGATCTAAGGGCTGAAATTGTCGCCCGTGCCTTGAAAATTTATACTGTAAGTTACACACAAATTTTACTTCTAATAGACCAGCTTGTCCGCTCACGGTGTCCACGGTCCTACAGTTCTGCGAGATTGATGGCTGGATCCCAAACAGGTTGTTGGGCATGATATAAGGAAGCTATAGTATATCGCGAATAGAGTAATTGAAAATTCTCCGTCCTATGATTTTTGCTATTACCAACTTACATATTGTAGTTGGTGTGTATGGGAGCACCTGTTTGCCAACTACAAAATAAGGTTGTTAAACAAAAAACATTGAAAAGTTTTAATGACAAACTTAACGTGTTTCTGGCTCAACGCATTAGCATTGCCATTCAACGTGGTAATGGCGCCAGCATGTTGGGTATGCTGCCAACTAGTAGTGGGCTTGAGCATTTGGATTGTCTTTAGACCTTCAACGGTCTATGGGCAGTCTAACTTTATTTGTAGTGTTAGTTTTAGCTTGTATTTTGTTTAGTTAATAAAGACACTTGCCCAGAAAAAAAAGAACAGACAACTAGAAAATGTAAGTTTGTAATAGTAGCAAAAATCATGTCTGGACTGAAATGAAACTGAAAAGATGGGTGAAAGTCGTTCCTTGCTATATGGCCAGCCCATTGCCACTTCAGCTTGGTAATTCTTTGAGCTATATCGGTTATTTAAGTTCTCTGTCGGATAATCTCGTAGGTAAATATCTTTCAAAGAAACCCCGAGCATAGCTCGCTCCATAGCTCCCTGAGTGACTTTAAATCGATGAACCAGCATCACATACATAATAATAAAATTATAATACGTGTAGGTATATAGTAACCAAATGTAACCAAAACTCGAACTTTATCAGAATCTGTTCAACCGTCACAGACGTGATAGAGTATAACGAATAAACAATTTTTATAGTTTTAAATTCGATAAGTATCATGAATTTTTAAACAACAGATAACCTAGTTACCTACAGGGTGATTCTTACATATCCGCAATGTTTTATTGATAATTAAATTAGTTGATTATCACCAACTCGCACTTAGCGATTATTTATTATTTAATTTTGTTGTCTTACTTTAGAGTGTATATAAGAGGGAGTGAGTATTTGTGAGTGTGTGTGTGTGTAGGACGTAGTCATGCTAAGTTTGACGCTTGTACGTATTACCGATTTTACATTAGACAAATACCAAAATACGTTTAAAAAAACTGTTAATGTATGAGTGTGTACCCTTTTAGTTTTTACTTTTTGATTTTATTATTATCTCTTAATGAATACGTCGTAATAATAAAATATTCTGTGAACATTTCAACTGGCTATCTATTTTGGTTGGAAAGATACATCTGCTAAAAAGTAAGACGGACGGACAGACAGCGTATATATAGGCTTAGTAATAGAGTCCCATATACAACCTTTAGATACGGAACCCTAAATTTATCATAACTATACTTTTCTTACTTTAATGCAACACTCTTCAAAATATGTAGGTAAATACCAATCAAAATGTCTCAAAAATCCATGACCGTTTTAAACCGTTTAGGATAGCTGCCCTGTATACTATCCATGATAAACTTGCCACTTTGTTTATCAAAGTTTTCAATAATAGTATTTAAAACTTTTCTTGAATTTTTCGTACCACAGAAATTGTATCATTCGTGAAAATTACATCATAGCTATTTAGTGGTTTCAGTGACCAATTATTAGGTACTAGCTGTCCGCCCTAGCTTCGCACGGGTATAGATTATAAATAAATATTTAAATATTTGGGACATTTTGCACACACGGTCATCTGACCCCAAACTAAGCAAAGCTTGTGATATGGCTGCCAGAGACTGATATACATACATATATAGTTTTAAATACATACTTAAATAGATATTAACAACCAGATATAGAACAAACACAAATGTTCATCACACAAATGTTTGTCCTAGATGGGAATCGAACCCACGCCCCCAAGCTCAGAAGGCAGGTTCACTACCAACTGGACCAACGGGCTATCTAAAAAAGCCTATGTCACCCGGAGATAGTGTAGCTTCCCAACAGTGAAAGACTTTTTCAAATCGGTTCAGTAGTTTTGGAGCCTATTCAATGCAAACAAACAAACAAACAATCAAATCTTTCCTCTTTATAATAATAGTATAGATGTAGGTTTTGCTTTACTGAGAGTATGTACCTACCGAAAAACATTTTTTTTCAACTAATGTTTTAATTACTGAACAGATAAAAAGAGGTTGATGTTAATTTACCTCAAGATAATAAATTCAAGATGCCAAGGAACCTAATAATAAAAATGTGAATATAAGTTAATTATTTAGCACTAAAATTTCAAGCATAACAAAAATGATTCGATCGATTATTTAGACGTTTTGTACCCACTGTTATTTGACCATAGTTTTAGAGAGAGAACTCTAATGAAGATTTAACCACATTATTATCTTTGGAGAACCCCGAACCTAATGCATCCCGTGTTTTTTTTAGCTTTGCCTAATTTTTAGGGTTTCGTACACAAAGGGTAAAAAAGGGGACCCTATTACTAAGCCTACGATGTCTTTCTATCCGTCCGTCCGTCTGTCCGTCTGTGCTGTATTTTTCGAACCGTAATAGATATCCATTTGAAATAGTGGTATATTAACTTAGATTGTTTGTGTTTAGTGGTTTTTAGAAGTCGGTTTTTATTAAAATAATTTATTGATTTACCAATTTTATCTTTAATACCTCTAAAATACAGTGCAGAATAGCGAGTCTGTGTGTGAAACTACATGAATGTGTGCCTATGCTAATACATGTCATATCTGCGAACGAAGCTCGAGTGTAAACCTAGGTACGTTATTACAGTGGCCGGCAACAAAAGCGGTTATAGACGAACGTCTAAATGTTGGCCAAGGCGTAGCCAAAGCCAGCATATCGTGTGTCCATAAATGCTCTGTTGCCATCAAGGCTTGTATAGTACCTACTTTTCTGAAACATTGCGATGTAATTCGCCTAAAAATATGCTATAAAGTTTAGGGGTATGATTTACATTTCATTAAAACTAAGCAAACAAACAAAATAACATATTATTTCATATCTATCAACCAATCACAATCTGGATAGAATAGAAGAACATAATAATCATTTATTATCATAAAGACACATTAGTAATAATTTTTGCAATAAAAATATATACTACGAATGCTTCTATTATATGGACTCGTCAATTTAGTGCACAATTCAATATTTTGTAGTTAGGTGTAAGTAAGACCCATTGAGTCTCGCTCGCGTTGAATGATAATTATGATAAGCTCGGCGAGTTAAACACGTATCGAATACACTGACATATTGTTACTAATTCTACAAACGCACACTTCAACATTGAGCGGCACACAATTGCAAACGAGATGACAAAATGTCATCAAATGGATGACCAAGCCAAGGGGAGTGCTAAGCCAAGTGCTAAAAAGGAAACTACAGGTCCACTTCCATTATTTTTTTCTGAGGCCACAGAGGTTCTACACTTTTATAATTTTGTTTTTTTATACTTGCTTACATCATGTTTCTTTCAGAATATTTTTTAGGAATCTAGTATACCAAAAAGTTTTAAGAGATGGAACAGAATTAACAATGATCTGATAGAAGGATGGCGATCTCAGTTATTAAAAAAATATGGCAAATCATTCAAGCGTTGAAACTCTAAAGGAGAAAAAAATGAGTTGGCAAAAAGGTATTTACTAAAACATATTAATGTTATGTATATTATATATATATTATTATGTAGCCCAAACCTACTCAGAAATAGATTTATTTTTTATTCAGTAAGTATTTTTTTAAATTCATTATAAAGCATATAATTTGAAAGAAAAAATATTGTGTAGGGAAAAATATATATAGCGTATTAAGTACTTAATATTTAAGTTTTGTGAATAAGCAAGAATATTTTATTTTCAGTAATTTTCAGAAGTATCTCATGTCTCATGGGAGAAGATGAGAAGTCATCAAAAAAATCAGGTTTGTTGTGCCGACCAGAATTAATTTATTATGATACTAAATAAACATAAGATGATGCGCCTTCAAAGCTATTTCAACCTAAGTGTCATTTTAATACAAAACCAAATAAAGACATCGCACGAGCCACGGGCGCGACCTTCAAATTCAAATTGAACCGCTTAAAACAGGTGAAGGTACGGACGGTCCTAGAGGTCTCTTAGATAATCACACCATTTGAAATCTGTAAAATTGGTTTGCAGTAAAAATATCAAGGAGAAACTCACATTTCGTCATGGCATGCACATTATCTTATTGTGATTATGGTTATGCATGACATCTATCAAAATTATGACAAGTGTGTAGATAATTTTTGTAAATTAATGATTTCAGCCTGCGACCAAACCAATAAGAACGAAGTTGCCCCACAATTTAACACCTATTTTATAAATCACTCAAGTCCACCTCAAGTAAATCCTCCAAGTTCTATATCGCTCGATGTTCCTCTAACATTGCCTCCCTCGCTCGCTGGACAAGTTGAGGCTCCTGGACTAGTCGAGATCCCAGAACAAATCAGGGGCCTAGGACAAGTCGGTAACCAAGAAAAAGTAGGGGCTCTAGAACAAATCGGGGACCCAGACCAAATACTGTATCCAATAAAAATTGCGTACCCAATACAAATCGAGGATCCCAGACGGAAAGAAGATTTGAATCTTGTACAATCCAGTTCAATTACGTCTCTTTCTTATCCAGTACTAAAGCCAAACCCAGGTAAATATTTTGGTGGCTTGATTTGTAATTTTATTTCTATCTCCACAAACAAAAGCTGAGCTCAATGAAGAAGCAAGTTTTAACAGAATTGTTTGTATTATTATGCCAACTATGCCAAGAGAGCTCACGTTACGAATAATACTTAAATAATTATAGTAAGCAAAGCCGAGTTAAATGGCTTTGTGACGCTAGCATTAGTCTTTATCTAAAAAGTGTTACTTTATACTTGATGTTTTGGTGTTTCAGAGGTGGCAGAGGATAACCTCCAGTATCAATTCTACTCGGTCTCATCCGGCTCCCTGCATTTTAAAGTACGCGCATCCAATGATGCACACATCGCGCTTGCCATGGGCGTTCAAGAATCTGAGCCCAAAATAGAGGTCAGTAAAATTCAATGCAAAAACACGTATTCTTGCACCTGATTTATGATAATAAAATTATTCTACCATAATTTCAGATCTTCATTGGAGGTTGGGGCAATTCAAAGAGTTCTATCTCGAGGAAACGAACATCGCCATCCATTCCATTAACACGATCAGTTGAGGTCGAAACTCCCGGTATTTTAAACAGGACTAAATTCCGAGGATTCTGGGTACGATGGGATGGTGGTATTGTTTCGGTTTGCCACGAAAACAGAGCCACCCCTTTTATCTCCTGGTCTGACCCCGAGCCCTTCCCCATTTGTTACGTTGGCGTTCGCACCTCTTGGGGTACTACTGGTACTTGGAAGATTGAAGGTACGAATAAGTTCATACAAAGATAGAAGCTCAAAATGTAGCCAACAACTCAAAATTTTACCTTTTGTGATGCAGATGGCACTGAATTTAATACTTCGCCCAAAGTAGACTATGTTTTCAAACCCTGCGCTTCGGGCTTCGTGGAATTCGAATACCGCGGTTCGCACAAATGCCACGTTTGTCTGACCACTACACCCGGCGAAATCGCACCCACCTACGAGATTATACTTGGAGCCAGGGAGAACACACAGTCTGAAATTAGGTACAACAAGCATAAACCAAGCAAGGTAACGTAGACGTTGCATTCACCGCTGTGTTTTTGGGTCTGTTCTTGTTCAAAGTAATGAAAGTTTCTCTGTTCATAGGTGACGGTGTCCACACCTGGGTTGTTGAACCCTTACGAGTTCAGGAAGTTCTTGGTGGAATGGCGGTACGGGAGGATAGTGGTCCGGATGGGCGGTGCTGTCATCATGGAGTGGATGGACCCAACGCTCTTCCCGATTACGCACTTTGGCGTGCGGACGGGGGGTGGAGATTGTCGTATCAAACACTTCCCTACCTATTGGAATGTGTTACAACGTTAGGATAAAACAATTAAGGGAATGTTACTGTACCTAACCTCATTTAAAATTATCTAGATAAAGTGGGAGTTACCACTACAGAATAAACTTAAAAATACCTAGTAAGTATTTTAGTCCCGTTGTTCCAAAACACCCTGAGCTCTAATTCAGTATAAAACCACAAAACACGCCTTAAATACACATATTAAAACACAATAACCAATGTCAAAACATCCATACAAGTATAGTCTGTTCTTTCTAACCCCCGACATAAAAATAGGGGTGTTACAAGTTTAACTGTGTATCTGTGTGTCTGTGGCATCGTAGCGATTTTTTTTTTAAATATGTGGCTGTTCTTATCTATGATTCAAAAACATAGGTCAAGCCGTTTGAAGATTGTCAGCTCTTTTATTGGGGTTTTTATACATTTTCAATGTATAGGAACTTGTTATATAATATTTGTAGAATCGCACAAAATCTTCATCATGATCATCAAATCTCCATGACGACGACCGACGTGACAAATAAATGTGAACATATAGGTATTTAAGTAAGTACTTCTGAGAAAATCGTGCATTTCTTCGTGGCCTTACTAGGTAGCCAAACTGGTACGAAAGAATTAATTATCCTGGTGTCCTATCTATTGCGTCACAGAGTCATCATCATCAGCCAAAAGTCGTTCACTGCCGAATATAGGCTTACCCCTTAAAACTCCCCACTGAACGACAGCCTGGCATCTGCATCCACTGGATGCCCGTGACTCTCACGATTTCGTAGGTCGATCTAGTAGAAGGCCTATTTATACTGTCTTCCATTTCGTGGTCTCCACTCAAGGACCTTTCTTCCCCATTGGTTATCGGTTATTCGAGCGATGAGGCCTACCACATTGCAAATTTTAAGTCACAGAGTAATAAACATATAAATAATTACATGTTTTTAACTCATCCTTTGTTTACGAATAATAATATTGACAAGTATAAATAGTAAATCAATAGTATAGTAATGAATGACAATATTTTTAAAAATAACAATTATTTATTTGTAAATAAGTACTCTCTTAGGTATAATAATATGCTAAAACTAACAAACTCTAGGGTTAGAGTAAAATAAATCTCTTTCTCTTCTTCTTACCACCGACTTGTACCACCAGTGGCACGACAATAAATGTATGTAGTTTTATAACAAAGTGTTCTTGCGCATAACAAAGGATTCTTGTATATTTTATTTTCACGGTAGCCCAGACTTTTTCTTATTATAATATCACAAAATGTTAAAGGACTTAACTGAAAAAGAAACTACAATAATTATTTCTTTTTGGTAAAACGGTACAGAAGCGTAAGTAATTTTAAATAAAGATTAAGTATTTGCAAACTACTCAATACATTATCAATGTAAGTTTTACATTCGTGAAGTATTCGGTTAGTTTTAGTGGATTATTATAATAAGAAACATTTATTCGGCATGATTTGGTTATTATAATAATTTCACTAGTTTTTGCTATTACTAGGTACTTGATTTAGTTTTTAGTGTTTCATAACGTCATAATAAGGGATCTTGTTTGACTGATCTAAAGGATAATCTAAAGCCAAATTTTAGCCACGCCATTTTGTTTTATTTTGTTATGCTACTTTCATAATCATGGACGTTAATTTAAAAAACCTGAAATATTATTCTGTGCTATTTTTGATTTTTTAAATTCATTTTGATTTATAGGTATGCCTTTAAATTACCTGAAATTAATAGTACACACAACAACATAAAACATTGTTTGTTTAAATTTGTTTTAAAATAACCTATACTTGAAATATTGTCAGTGTTGCAATTTACTGTTACACATCATACTTTCTGTTAAACCCATTTCTATTTGCGACTGAACGCTATCATTATTGTCTGGGTATTTGCTTAGAGCTTGTACATTTTTCGTTTTATCCTGGTCATCAGCTTCGTAAGCTTTGTTTTCTACACCTGGTTCGGTTATTTTGTCTTCTGATTTGATATCCTTAGGCCTTGCAGTGTTGTGTTTCTTGTTAGCTAAGTACAACCACCTGAAATCATACAATGAAACAATTATTAAAATAAATATGTTTACCTACAGTTTAAATAATAACGATGGCAAGGTTATTTTTGGTATTCTTATATGCCTGTGATAAGAATTGAAAATTGTGATATTTTTTTTTTTTTTTTTTTAGAATTTTTATTTGTATTTTTTAATCGTCTGCATTGGTTCGTTGACGTGCTTAAATTTATAGAAATAGCATTCCATTTCTATAAATTCTAAGCACGCCTGGGAACATCTTGCTTTCCCATACAGTGTGCTTTACGTATATTTCGATTCTTCCAACAAAAAATTATTTACTACTAGAGTAAACGAAAACTGCGTAAAGAACAAAGTATTGGAGAGGAACCTTTTATATCTTGCAAATATTATTCGGCCAAAAAATCGGAATACTCTAAATTAAAAAAAAAAATTGATCGTTGTTGGAAACTCGCCTGTTGGTAAGCGATGATGTAGGCGAAGATGAAGCTCACAGACTTATAAAATACCTATTCACTCTGTATTATTTCATCCCACACTATCTCTACTAAGCACAAGCTTTCCTTTCCTGTTTCTTGCAATTACGGTCGACTGCTTTTGCAGACCAGTTATAATTGACGTCAGGTTCTTTCTTCAGGTGGTTTCTTTCAGCCTAAGTCGACCTCGCGACTGCCTTACTAACGATAGTCAATAGTGATTTAAGTTTTTGTTAAAAAAAATGACTGTCTCCTCCCAAACTTTTTATCCCACACAAATCCTACCGCTAGTGGAATCAACCTTTCTTATTTTCTTCCCTTGGCACTTTTTTCTCTTTTGTCCCTCTTTTTTCCCTCGGTTTAATACTCCGTTTAACTCTAAAGAGTATAATGCATCTGTTTTGCTACTTCTTCTTCGCTCTTGGAAAATGTTTATTTGGTTTGGGGCCGTCCATTAATTACGTGATGTTTTTTAGCATTTTTTAACCCCCCCGGTGATACATGGTGAGGTTTAAGACTAAGGTTTTGCGTAATTTCGATATCACGTTAAAATGTTCAATGTACTTATACCTATTATGTCTTCTGTGCTTATACTTACAAAAAGATAGCAACCGCTGGCATGGTGAGGGCGCCTCCGAGTAGGAAGAAGGCTCCGGGGAAGGACTTTATAGTGGCTGTGTACACGGAGGTGTACATCGGCGCGTAGATCAGCGGCATCATGGCCTCCGCGACACCGAAGAAGGAATTCACCTTGCCTGGAAATGCCCATCACACTAACATTGTAATACACCGTTTTTTCTCATTAGTGTTTTTATTTAAAAAAAAAATATAAAAAAAATATTCGGGACATTTTTGCACACACGGTCATCTGACCCCAAACTAAGCAAAGCTTGTGATATGGCTGCCAGAGACTGATATACATACATAATATATAGTTTTTAAATATATACTTAAATGGATATTAACAACCAGATATAGAACAAACACAAATGTTCATCACACAAATGTTTGTCCTAGGTGGGAATCGAACCCACGCAACCAAGCTCAGAAGGCAGGTTCACTACCAACTGAACCAACAGGCTATCTGTTTCATTAGGACTAAGGAGTTTCGAAAGAAGAGTTATAAGGCTTTTATCGAAACGAGTTTCGGAAACAGAATTATAGTTCCTACTTGGCAACTAGTATCAGAAACAGAATCATTTTTCTTTTTCCGAAACTAGTTTCGAAACTTGGTTTCGAATATGGGTGAAGCGGTTTTAAACTATCACGGTTCTTTTTCAAATTTTTATTCAACTTAGTAGTCCCTACTTAGTAGTAGGTAGTGGTCCTTACTAGCCCTATTAGTTCGTATGTACGTTCGCGGTGTGTAGGACAAATCTTGCAACTGAATTTTAGACCAGCTATCTTCAACCGATTGAGCTGTTTGGCATAGTTACGTAAGTTTGGTGACAATACAATGTTATAGTGCCATGGAGCCGGTCTGATGATGGAGACAGAAGGTGGCCATATGAACTCTTAAACAAAACGACGTAACCCCGTCGAGTTTGGGTTCGTTGAATTTTTCTTCCCAAGCACTTTGGTCCTAGATGATAAATTCAATACAGCGGACGCCCCAAGATAGCGGACAAAATGTTCTTATCTATCATTATGATATGGATATCAAATGAAAGGGTTTGCTGAGAAGAATACAAAAAAGCTATATTTATATAATAATATATTTTTTTATTAATAAATTTTGTTTATGTCATAAGAGGCAAATAAGCAGATGGATTGCCAAAATAAGGAGAGCTCCATCCACCTTGATACTACAATGATAGCACGTTGGTCCAGTTGGTAGTGAACCTAACTTCTGAGCTTGGGGGCGTGGGTTCGATTCCCACCTAGGACAAACATAAAATTTATGTGATTAACATTTGTGTTTGTACTATATCTGGTTGTTAATATATATTTAAGTATGTATTTAAAACTATATATGTATGTATGTATATTAATTGAACTATTTTGATTATTTTTATTTCATATTAATACGTATTTAATTATTAAGTAACAAGTAATGCATGCTGTGCTTCCTTAAAAGGTAACACATTTAGCTAAGTTCATTTATAAGATTACAGTGTATGTAATAATGTAGTTAACAATGTAAAGCCTTAATAAATAAATAAAAAATAAAAACAGTCTCTGGCAGCCATATCACAAGCTTTGCTTAGTTTGGGGTCAGATGATCGTGTGTGCAAAAATGTCCCGAATATTATTTATTTATTTAAGAACCTTATCCCGTTAATAATCATGTACCTAACTGTAATATTTTATGCCACTCAGCTCCGTAGGTAGCGGCTGAACGGTCAGTTTAGTTAAGTTAGTTAAGTTTAGTTTAGTTGGTGGCGGCCATGGTAACGGCGAGGTGGGGGGTGCTAAGAATCCCCGGGTTACCGCAGGCCACCGAAAATCAAAGATGACCTGCATAAAACGGCGGGTAAAAACTGGATGCAAGGTACTGCCGACCGAGCTCAGTGGCGTGCATTGGGAGAGGCCTATGTCCAGCAGTGGACAGTTAGAGGCTGATGATGATGATGATGATGATGATGGTCAGTTTAGTTGTTTTTGATGTTAAGGCTAGGCGTTTGACCACAGCACACCTGATATTAAGTGGCAGTGTGGTCTAAAATGGTAAACAAAATTATGATTTTTCTATTCACGCCTAGCATAAAATTGAAACTGGCTCTCAAGAATCTCAAGTGATGCAACATAAACGCACTATATGCTTGATAGATTTTCTACAAAGGTTTAGTTAGCCAGCTGAGTGTTGGAAAGTTCCCTATCCCAAAGCCATGGTGATTGAGTGTGGATGAGATGTGAAGATAACAAAAATAGAAGCAGATTGCTACCTAGATTCATTTGTAGTGCTTTTTGTGTTAAAAATGCGATAAATTTTTGCGCTACAGCATTAAATTTAAAGATGATATTAACGATAATTTTGTTGCACAGGTTACTAAACCAAACTATATTTCACAGCTCTAAAATTGTTGCCATGCTTTTCTTACAACGAAGGTGTAGAATTCTTGTAGTTCATAATAATATGATTTAAAAAAAATATTTAATGATTTTCTTACCCAATTCATCTCTCTCCACTAGCTTGGACACCATAGACCTCATCGCAATGAAAGATGTACCGTTAAAAATTTCAATCAGCGGTGCTGGAAAAAAAATGACATTATTTAATTATCTTATACTATCTGGGTCCCGTGGTTTCACCCGTATGGATAACCTCGATAAAAATAGCCTGAATTACTCCTTATAACATTAGATATTATATCATCTGCCAGTGAAAGTTATGTCAAAATCGGTCTAGCCGTTTTAGAGTCCATATAGGAAACACGCACACATCGATTTATATAATTATATATAGGGCAAAGGAGCCAAAGCAGGCAGAAAACGTTGACTCGTAATGACTTTGAGGCGTTCCAGGCGAATAGGTCACTGACGAGGGCCCTTATTGTGTAAGTGTGGTGGCAATGGTGATCGCGTGCTATCCTACTCGCACCAAATTACTCGCACCATGCGCGGAAGAAGGATGGAACACCATCGATACCAGACATACGATAAGACCCGAGTTCACCTGGAACTGTCGCTCCATATCAGAAGGACAATCTAGCAATATGGCTGATCATTAGAACATCCGAAATATAAAATGCCAGTCGTATCTGGCAAGTGATCGCACTGTTTGGAAAGAGATAGGGAGAAGTTTGTCTAGTTTTTTTTTTTTTTTTTTTTTTTTTTAATTTTTTATGACTTATATTGGGCTTATCTGGTTTCATATATTTTGGAAGAAACGAAGATCGACAATTGAATATAGACATGGATCAAAATTTACCCTAATGACAATTCATTAGCTGGCAAAAAAGCTGGCAATATTCTATGTGGTTAATTTACATTCTTCGTAAATTAAACAGAAACTATCATTATGGCAGTCTTGGTTGGTAAGACGGACGGACGGATGGGCTTCAAACGTTTCAGTCTTCCCGGTGGCAATCAATCTCCCAATTGCTTCTCCATTTTACTTGGTTCGTTGCATTACAAGTAAGTACACTGTTATGGAAGACTTAGAGGCGTCCAGCGTGTTGTAGGCGATCTGCTATGACCTCTTTTTCCTGCTACTTGACCTTCACATTATAATTTAATTATAAGTCATATCTACTTACCAATGTATATGTGCCAAGTTTTTGTAGCGAAAGCATACATGAAGCCTGAGAGGATTTTGCTGGTGCATGATATGACTCCGATTATTGCATCGTCGAACTTTAGCAGGTGACTGAAGATGCCCACGGAAAACAAGGTGCCTGAAAAGATAATGAACATTTGCTGGTACAATAAACCGGCCAAGTCCAAGTCGACCTCACGCACTGAGGGTTCCTTACCACCACTAAATACAATAAGGTCGTCCAAGTAACCGAATTATCAGTTAATGCCTTCCAAAATTGTCGAAGCAATTGAGACGCAGACACATAGTTATTCTTGCTACAGTGACGAGTATAACACAATTTTAACAGAAATTTGTCACCGACTCGCACTAGGCCTTTATTTATTATTTACAAAAAATACAAAAATATTTATTTGTCTCTTAATAACAGATATACAAGCTAGCTAGCTATTTGTTGGTATACTTTAGAGTGTGTACTATAATCATGCCAAGTTTGACGCTTGTACGTATTATCGTTTTTTACATTAGAGCTAATATAAAATTAAGTTAAAAAATACGTTTGTTTTATGGGGACCTCCTTACATGATCTGTGAAAATTTCAACTGGCTATCTACGAGCATTACGGTCGAAAGATACAGCGGACAGGACAGACTGACAGATAAGACACATCGTAGGCTTAGTAATTAGGTCCCGTTGTTACCTTTTGGGTACGGAACCCTCAAAACAAACTTAGCTATCAAACCAATCACAAGTTAATTAAGCAAACGCACGATCCAATCACGTGCAAAAGCACGTGATTGGATCAGACGTGTACATTGTACAGCAAGCAGTTATAGATGCTCTGAGCTTTGTACCATTTAAAAGTATGGTTAATTACCTACACGAGCATTTTTATAAATGCATTTTATATTGTTCATGAATCCTCATAAAACTGTAATTTTTATACTTTTTAGTTTAAATTTATACATGAAGGTAAAGACTAGAAGTCGACTTTTTTTCTAAAAATTTAATTTATACTTATTATATTAATCAGACTCACCTACTAAAGAAGTGCACATTGCATAAGTAGAAAACATGCTGAAGTCCACTTCATTCCAATTGAACCGGAACCTCGTGAAGAGATACATCACAGACATCTCACCTAAAATTTAAAAAACATTTCTTTAATTATTTTCTACCGGCAAATGACTTTATTAACCAAACAAAATACAAACTAAATAACACTACAAAAACAGTTGGACTGCCCATAGACAGTTGAAAGTCTAAAACAAACAAAAATCCTCAAGCCCACACACCAGTAAGTTGACAGCGTACCCAGTACCCAGTAGCTGGCAGCATTAGGTACCACGCATAATGGCATTGGCTATAATATGCTTATGGGTTGAGCCAGAAACACGATAGCATTTTGGTCAGACGTCACATTAACCAGGCTTCTGAAAGGTTTTTAAATGAGGTGATCTCCCGATGCCCAGGGGCTCAAATGACTCAAATATGTAGCCAATATAACGAATAAAGATATAACCACTATTGGTTTTATTATCTTTGGCATATTTGCACCTTTTCTGCTGCCCCGTCATATTGGCTGCACAAGCCCTACCTTGTGTCATAGAAGGATATGACATGAATATATTTAATTTAATCTATTATAACCTAAAATTTCATTAGTTCCTAGATATCCGTAAGACAGCACCTCATCCTTGCACCTCAGATCATTCAGACAAGGTAGATATGGTAAGGAAGTGTGGCGGGTGTAAATGCATCCAGTCTAAATGAGTCTGGATGCCTTTAGTCGAACGCGTGCTGACGACCTCGCCGTCCTTTTTTGCAAGTCGACTATTACCTAGTTAATTTATTTGTGTCGCTGCAAGTTTTATAGTGTATGTGAAATGAGTACCTAATTGTGCTGTACACTTACAGTTTATGCGCGGTATAGTGTTTTTTTTAATGCAAAATTGAGACATAGAGCACGAGCGATAATTGTACTAAGCCTCCATAATACTTATAATACATAATAATAACGTTATAACCAGCAGACTGTTGAAATCCTTTGTGTAGTCAAGAACTTTCAATCGATCACTTTTCAAATGCTCGAATCAACCAACAAGTTTGAAATTTAAAAAATCCACTTTACTGCTATTTTTGTGGGGGCAAAATGTATGGGTTATCTTCACCGACATTTAAATGTGACAGTTACTCCAAAGTCTTCTGTCGGCAGTCCCCATGATTGCCTACTGTATTTTTTTACAAAATAGCCGTTTGAACACTTCTTATCAGAGATCCAAGACTTTCTTATTATTTTTCTCCGCATGATTATGAAATGTGAAGTCGTCACTGTGCAAGGCATGGCAAGTACTAAATGCTGCGTTACGACACAGATCAGTTATGCATATAAAGCAGGGCTGGCTCACCAGATCTAACCTGTCTACATACTTACAATACAGTAGAAAGTGAAACTGAGAACTATCTAGTAAATTTACTTACTATAGGCATGGAGTATGTAGTTTTACCAGATAGTCCAGTTCGATTTCAGGTTCTAGTAGGTACATATTATGCTATTTTTGGAAAGTAGCTGTTCTACTCAGACCAACGTCATCAATCATCAGAGACAGTTTATGTATCATTGCAATGTTAAATTATGACTTTGGCAAATATTGTAACTCCAAATTAGCAATTGATGATAGCATAGAAATATTTGACCAAGAAACTAATACATCGTATAAGCAAGTAGCTCATCCGGGTCGAAAAGGTTACATTTGAGTATTTATATTTTTTAAGATACAAATTGTAATATCTAGAAACATATGCACATGGTTTTAGTTTGCACACATTTCCTTTAGATACGTGCGGCCAATTAGGTCACAATAAATAATTAATACATAATATGTAGATTAACGGGCTCCATCCTCGGCTAAACCGTCGCAGTTAGTGGCAAAACGTAGATTTATCTATGTACATTGTACAATAATAAAAAAAATATAGAATGCGAAAAAATATAATAGGCATGATTACAAATTTTCAGAAACTGTTTTACAATGATCGTACCGCTATTTCCAAAAACAACTTATTTCTGCAGAAAATCCGTTAATGGTCCGTTGGTCCGTTGATTATATTGGAGCCAAAAAGTTGCATCGATCGACTCGAAACATCATGTCCATTGTAGTTATTGAAGTTTTGCAAATTTTCAAACAAAATGGTGTTTGGTTTTATAAATAGTGAGTGACGTTATTCCTTTTACTTATATTGGAGTTTCATTTACCATGCAATATTCAATTTTTTTTCAATTTTTTTTTTTGTGTTTCGTTTTTCTTTTCCTTTACTGCTGTGTATTTCATATGTTTATTTCAACAAATGTATGTCTCGCTTTAAAAATATTTATATACAGTTATAAGAATATTTCTATCTTATAAAAAAATGTAATATCAGCGAGTTTGTTGGTCTCATCAATGCCTATTGTAAGCAAAACAAGGATAAAAATTATAAAATACCAAACCCAAGTTAAACCACAGAATACGACAATAAAAACAACAAGAATAGTACAAGTTAAACTTAAGGTTGAGAAAAGCTTGAATGCTTACCATAGATAGGTCCAATAATAACACAAAGAACAACGACGAGCATGATGACCCTTAGTCTTCTTTTGTTGGGCCCTTTTTTAAAAGCCACCATCAAAGTTTCCTTCACGTAGCGTGTGTCGAAGAAATCTCTAAGCCATTCGCAGCAATTTGAGGTTTGTTTCTGTAAAATGCATAAGAAAATAAATAAAATTTGCGTACTTTGATATTTAGTCAATGCTAAATCAATACTGATTATATTAAAGAATCAATTATTTTTTTTACTTTCTATACATAATATGTTTTATTCCTAGAGAGTTTAATGTTTATGAAAGCTGAGAATCTGGCTAAGTGGCATGTTTTGTGGCATATACTCAGGGAAATTATGTGTGTTGTGGGTGAAATTCAATTTTTTTTAGTGTGTTTTAAACGTATTGAATTGAATATAAAAATCTAATTATATACGAAACGTATTTACGCAAGTAAATATATTTGTACTTCGCCCACTGATGACGATGATGAAAGTTCACTTACGGTGAATGGTTTTCATTAACAAAATAAAAATTATTTAATGTTTTAAGAGAATGTTAACCTTACTCTAGATTGACCTTGTATGGCCAAGGCCTTTGTTGTTTTGCCATCAAAATTATCCCCACCACTTTATAGTAGAATTGATGTTGTTTGTATACTGTCAGATATCAAATTGCTTTCACCAGGAGTAATAATCTATGAAAAGTACTCGATTATTATTATCGAATAAATTGAGTTAAAAAATAAGCTAAAAAAGAGAAGCAAACCGAAAAAAGAAAGAAATAAAGTAAAATTTGGTACTAACAAAAGAAAGAGTTTCCAATTTTGTAAATAAATAACAGGAAAAAATCGCAAAAAATATGCAGATAAAAAATCATAATGAAGTGAAATGGAAATGAAAATGAAAAATTATTTATTGTAGCATGAAGGTTGATAGTAGGTATAATTCTTTACCGGTGCTATTGTTAAGAGATTTTTTTTTATTACATGGCGAAATGGACCTTGGAGTTTCCGGATACATTCTCATTATTGGAATAGAAAGATACAATCTAGAAAGACCATTCCGCCAACAGAGTGTGACACCAATTTAGGTCAAGTTGACGGACTTTTTGCTCGGTCACGCACGAACAGTCTAATTTAGTTATTCAACTTGCAACCTGTTATATAACTTATTGCAGCGCTATTAATATTCATGGTCATTATCATCTTGGATGCAAACATTTTTTCCATGCAATTAGAGAAAAAATTCAAAGGCTTAATGGACGGAAGATTTTTTATAAACATTGACGTACCAACGGAAGAGCTAGTGATTATATCTGCTTTAACAATGGTAGACAGAGGATGTTTGACCATTAATACAAATGTGATGGTGGTGGTTCGGACAACTTGTTAGATACAAGCAATGTTGTAAAGCAACATGCTTCATAGAAATGATACCTACTTTACATGAACACACATTAAGGCCGCGCTCACCGGCCAGAGTAATCTAATACGCACAATTTCAAAAAATAATCTTTATAATAACATTTCAAATAATACAAAGCCATTTTCGTGTTGATATTTTATAGGATGGTGGAAGAAATTAACAAAAACTCAAATTAAACAAATATTTGGATCTCTTACGCCAAAATAACACATTCAACATAAATATAATTATTAATTTAAACAACTGACTTCAATATTAGTAATCATGCAATTTTGACTACTTGGATGACATATTTTTCCAGTTATTTAGATTTAAAAACCAAAACACTCAACCAAAATTGATGAAATTTATATGGTATCAATATGAAAAGATATCCTTACAAACAAAAAATAATTTTCCAAATCGGTTGATACATGAAGGAGTACAAACAAAAAATACAACCTAAGTAAGAATCCTTTTGAGTTTGGTAAAAAAATACTTTAAAACTTTGTAATGTTATTGTAAAAATGACGTTCAATAATTTTTATCACTTTGCAAAATGTTATCTATTATCATAGCTCTGATCAGCGGTCGCGGCCTTAACCAAACACTAAACACGATATAATTATAATGAAATCACTTATACAGGTACATTTAGCCCTTAAATTTCTATACATGTACATAATTTTTGTAATAGTATTTATAAAGTATAAGAATTAGTGTGTTTCAAATAAACCTTGAATACCCAAAAATGGTCCGTAATTGTGAACAATTTGATGAATGAAGGCTTCGACTATTAACTCTAAAGATAAACTCAAGATTTTGAAATAAATGCTTGTAAGGACAGTGGTGTACAGAATGTTTATTACTGATACTTTTATCATTCAGAACAGCTAACGCGGTTAACAGAAAATAAGCCATTTATAACACTATATTGCCAAAGGCACAACTAAAAACGACCACAGACCTAGGACCTAAGTACTATGGTTGCAACGATAGAAAACGATAGTATCGCTTTCAGATAGCTTTCCATACATTTATTTTATACATCACTTTTCTGTCGTTTAACGCTTCTATTGTGTTTGAAGTCCGGGGAGGACGGCGAGAAATTTATCCTACCGCGTACTACAAACGCAGTAGAAGCGTAAAACGACAGGCAAACGATGCTTGAAGCGATACTATTGTTTTCTATCGGTGATAACATAATGCTTTGGAATAGACTATAGACATTGTTATTATTATCAGAAGACTAGATTAAATTGTCAATGCAATCTATAATTAGATGCAAGAAGTGAACTGGACCATAAACATCTGTCTTATCGATCCAGTAACTACGATAAATGGACAGAGGTCCTTGTTTCGTTCAATGAACCATTTAATGCCTTGCCAAGGTGTTTATAAACACTTGTGATCATCTCTAATAACAACAATTTGCCTACAATAAGCACAGAAATTCTAATAATACAGCAACTGTTATTAGATAAACACAGTTTATTCAAGATTATATTAATAAAATGACAATCAAGCATTCATTTTATACTCACCACATTTAAGTCAGCTCGTTTAACTTCCTTTATCCTGAAGTATCCGTACATGAAGCTCAGGACGTATAAGGTAGCACTGACAGAAAACACTCCATATAAGCCAATCTTTCGCACTAATATTCCACTCAGAGCCGCTCCAACGGGCACTCCAACTGAATGAAATAAATTCACAATTCCTATCCTCAACGTTCTCTGTTCTTCTGTAGTCACATCTCCTATATAACTAAACACTCCCATGAACATTGTAAACCAACCACCAGTCATAGCTGGGAATATGGCTTCCGTCACAGCTGCCACTTCCACTGGTAGCTCGTAAAAGAAGTAAGTGTTGAGAATAAGACCTATGCTTGTTAAGAATTCACCGACTATTGGTAACAACATGCAGAATTTTCTTTGTCCTACTCTGTCACTGTATGCACCAAGGAATATCAAAATTCCACATGGTAAGAATGACTGAAGGACAGTCTTCCAACCGGCTACTGAGGCAACTAGTGTTTGAACAGCTTCTTCTTCAAATGTATAATTTGCTGTTTCTCTTCGTGTTAATGCATCACAAACATGGTGTTCGAATCCTAAATTTACTCTGCAAGCTTTTTCTAGATATAGGTTCTGGGTCGCTAAAGCTGCTAACACTGATGGCATCACGTAACATGCCAATATTGGCTCCACTGTAATTAACGAGATCATTCGTCTTGTTCTTTGAAAGAACCCTAAACCTTCCCAGCTATCTCCATCTGTGCCAGCTTTCTTTATTTCATGGCCTTTTTCTAATTGACTTTTCTTTATACTATTTCTAATAACATTTACTCTATTTAAGTCACTGCCGTTAACATTTAGACTTTTGTCGTCAATTTTGTCACCGTCTGTAGTTTTGCCGTCGAAAGCCATGACTGCGTTTCAAGTACCTGTGAACAATCACAAATAATTAAAGTTGTATACGGGTTATGATGACACATAAATTTTTTCGTAAGTACTTATATTCCAAATGTACGTACGAATGCGTATTGTGGACGTCGTTAAGTTTTTGTCTTTCTAATTGGTAAATGATGTGACACAGGACGCGGCAATCATCTAATGATTGTCTACGTACTTAGCCTGTAATTGTACTTGACTGACTGAAACGGAAATAGTTTTACCCAGACACAATGATTTTATCACATGGCTACATCAGCTTGGCATGGATACAAAGAATTGTATCCACCTACACGAGCCTACCATCTTGTTTTGTGTTAATACATATTATCATAATGTCATTGTGTAGACATGAAAGATTTGTGTTGTTAAAGCATACAACAACGATCACAGAAAAGTTAGTAAATGAAAACGAATTCTTAACAATAGAATTTAATTTAACGGTTGGATACCGTTAACTATTTGAGGAAATAGGTTTTCAGTAATTTGATTTTAATCCTTTATCTAGTCATGTTAAACTATTCTAAGCTATTTTTAAAACCCATTCTATCGCAAATGTTACAAAGGATACATCGATTGATCATAGTTAGGACCTTCCTTACTATACATTCAAATGTTGACCTACGATGATACAGCAGATTAGAGACCAGTTTCTATGGCCACTGTCATATGGCCTGATTTATCTTTATTGTGATTCCAAAGTAATAGCTTGCAGCATGACATCAATTGATATGATTCCGGCACAGTAGAAATAACAGTACAGGTAATTCCGGCTAGAATCAGATCAGACGATGTTAAATCAGTGTATTTTTTGTGTTACGCTAAAATCGAATCTAATCGAAACGATAACAAAAGTAAAACAAAGTTACTCCCGAAAAAGGTAGCGAGAGAGTGTATTTTTATTCATTTTATTTATACACTAACTACCAAACAAGTTTTCAGGAATTGCAGAGGAACCAAAGTTGGAATTTGTTTTCAATATTCCTAATTGCTCTATGTAAAATAATGATCGTAGATGAAACTTTGCTTGTAATAAGTTTATAAGTTTATTTAAATGCCGCTATCTTATATGTTTATGATGATATCACCTGCTCAGTTACCTTCCCTGAAAAAATACGAATAGACCAAAATCTCGTTTCTCAAAATCTGTTGCGTGTAGACGGAAACGAATGATCTTAATATTATATTAACCAAGCTCATTGACAGAGACATACAAGCATAAAATACCAACGCGAAAAAATCCTGAAAAAAACTAAAATTAAATCTAATTTTTTTTTTTTGTTTTGTAAATCCGAAAAAATGATACTGTAGTGTGCGACCTCTTATTGTATTTATGTTGTCCGCTTAAAAGCAGGATGTCGAAACTTGATTTTATTACTAAACTCGATCCAAGCATTTATTTGCTCTGACAGCTGCAATAACATTGTAAAAGCTGAATTAAATACATTAATTCTGATCACTTTCTCTAGGTAACGTAACGTAAGAATGTAGCAGGTACCGGGGACCTGAAATACCTATACGTACTTCGGTGAAATATAAAAAAGCTTTTTACAATGTTATTGCTTATTTCAGCTGTCAGAGAAAATAAATGCTTGAACCGAGCTTAAGTTCGTTTACGGAATATTGAAACGTAGATACTAATTATTTGTTTATATTAAACGGGAATAGCGTACTCAAATAAGATTGAGTCAAATGCGGTTGAAACTACGGTTGTAATAGCTGGTTCGAGTAAATTCCGTATAATAAATAAACAAAATGTGTGAAAACTGTCAGTTTCCATCGCAAAAATATTTTCTAGATTTTCGGCAATAACTTGGAATTCCAGGCTTCTCATTTAACCGCCACATTCGTCAACACGTTTTTGTTGTGAGAACATGAACACAATACACGCCACAGATGAAGTATCAGTTAGTACATGTTAACCGTACAGTAAAAAGTTCATATACAGTGTCGTCAAATTGACCTTGGTCAGCTGATTCCGTGTTACCGATCAAGGTTGGCTGATGAGTGGCAATTTGCATGCCTTTTGGACAAGCCATTGAATTCGGTATTGAGCGTTCATCGGAACTTGTACGTCTTTACTTCCTAAAGTTAACAACACTGTCAGTCATGTGCTTATAAACATAGAACAACTGATAAATCCATAAATTTTTTTATGAATATTATAACTATAAATCATGTTGGTACATTAATATATTTTTAAATTTAAGTTGCTGCACTTCCTAGAAGATAAATAATTTAATTTGTTTAGATAGTTTAGTTTATATGTTAGGTTGTAATGACAATAATAAAATATTCATAAAAAACAAGTAAATTTAAGAGAATTTAAAAAAGTAAAGAGGTGACTTTGTGCTATAATGGTTGGGTAATAATTAGTATGACTAAAGAGCAATTGAAGTGCTCTAAACTTAACTACCTTCACAAACTATATGTAGGTACATTATCATATGAGAATTTTCAATTCAAACTTCACATAATAAATACGTTTTTTTTTTTCACAACGAAAGGTCAATTAAGTAATTTTGAAAAAAAAATATTTGAAACCATTGATACAAAATAAAGTAGTTTTCTGATGAAAAGACAATTTTGAAGTCGGTCTAGGGCAAGTCTAGGGCGTTACGGCTACATGTGTTAGTGATTGTGTTTAGGTGATTGCGAAAAGATGTGCGACCACAAACCGTATTTCGGTGCGTTAAGGTTCACGTCCGCGTGATTTTCCGCACTGCGCTGTTTCAGCGCCGTTTCGAGCCCTCGTTAAAAGCTAGCCGTACGGCTTTACGGCTACTTTTAAACCAGGTCACTACTTGACCCAAAATATACCTGATGGAATGGCCTATCACAGTTTTTTTTTTTTTTTTTACCCTACGTAAATAATATATTTAATTTTGGTTTTAATTTACAGGCTATTTTTAAATTTGTAATTTATAAATAGTTTATATTTATACTATGTTTGTACCTAACCAGCAGTGCAAATACCGTTCTTTATCGATTGTCAAATTCGATAAAATGCCATAGAATCGATCATAGCGAGTACTGATCAAATGGCATTTGATCGAATATGGCGATCTCAACTGTCAAATTTGACGATCTTTAAAGAACGGTACTTGCACTGCAGAATCCATAAATTGTTGATTGAATCATTCATCACAAACTAATTAGCATCATTATACATTTTTAGTGGAGTATAATAATTGATCCCAAACTCTTTATTGTACTTAATGCGACGATAAAGCGGATTATACACAAGCGATTCCTCAAAGAAACAGTTTTCATTAAACTGTCATTAAATAAATTTTCAATTTCAACCAACTATCCAATATTTTGTAGCAAATCCGCAATAATGTTGTAATAACCCATACATCTGTGACTAATTTCACATTTCTTGTTAGCTTAAGCGAAACAGATTTTCATAAAACAAAGATGTTTAAAGACATTCCATTCTAAATATTATAATACCAGCAATAAAATGAAACAATTGAAGTTATTTACAATACAATATCATTTCATCAAACTTCTTCTTCTTCATTATCGTGAGTGTAAGCCGGTATTATAATAATTTAATACAATATTACTATATTACACAATAAAAATTTAACTTTAATGTATGTTCGAATTACACATTTCTGAGGTTAATACTCATCATCATCATTGTCAGCCTGTATCAACCCACTGCTGGGTATAGGCTTCCTCTCCCTTGCGCCATTGATCCCTGTCTCGGGCAAATCTCATCCACGTATGACCTGCGATGGGGGTGTTAAATAGTCATTATAGCTTTAAAAAAACCGGACAAGTACGAGTAGGACTCGTGCTCTGAGGGTTCCGTTAGAAGGAACCCTCAGAGCGCGAGACCAAAAAAAAAACTAACTGAAGTTAAAATATTGAAAGACAAACTTAAGTTTGTAGTTTTTTTTTACTGGGCAAGTGCCTTTAATAACTAAACAAAATACAAGCTAAAACTAACACTACAAATACAGTTAGACTGCCCATAGACCGTTGAAGGTCTAAAGACAATCCAAATGCTCAAGCCCACTACCAGTTGGCAGCGTACCCAACATGCTGGCGGCATTACCACGTTGAATGGCAATGCTAATGCGTTGAGCCAGAAACACGCCAGCATTTTGGTCACGCGTCGCATTAACCAGGCGCTCTGAAAGATTTTTGAAAATGAGGTGAGCTCCCGGTCCCCAAGGGCCCAATGTCTCGACCCCAAACGCCTCAAATATGTAACCACTGCCGAGGTTAGCATATTTGCGACGCTTGTGCTGCTCTGCCGAATTAGCAGCCGCGCCAGCCCTACCCTGTGTCTCAGGAAGATGTGACGGCGCCAAAGTATCGACACAAGTTGCGTCCCATACAAGGGGCCGCCCCAACCTCCAGGGCACAAGTGTCATACCGTCAGGCCTCTTTCCATCGTCACGCGCAAGACCACTCGGTTTAAGCACAGCTGCGAAATTGGCGGTGGAAAGTGCCCTGCGTATGATGTCGTTCAGGCTAGCGTGTCGGCCAATACGACCAGCGCTTCTCGAGCAAGAGAGACCATGGTGACCGAGCTGGTCAACAGCAGTACCACACTGACAGCGATGGGCCTCACAGCACCTTGCACCCAAGCGTATAAGCTGACAGCTAGACGAAATGCGGTTGGATCTAAAAGGCTACCTGTGTTAAAAGAGGGCATGGCTTGCAACCAAAGTCCCGATTCCCAAACAGAGACAGCAAGAATACGAGCGCGATCTGCAATACTAGGACACGTATCTAGTAGCAATTTCCATGCTAGTTCGCAGATCGGCCGATCCCACAGTCTCTGGGAAGACAACTTTGAAGTTTGTAGTTGACAATAAGGTTCTTCCATACATCCCAACTACAAAATGTAAGTTTGTAATAGCAAAATAATTATTTTTAAATACCTTCAAATTTATAACTTTCGGATTTATTCCTATATATGTACTATGAGACCTTGCCTCTTGCCAAATTTCATGATTCTAGGTCAACGGGAAGTACCCTATAGGTTTTGATTCCCCTGTGATATCGCAAAATATACGACATAAAGGAACCCTAAGAGCGAGAGACCAAAAAAAAAACGAACTGAAGTTAAAATATTGAAAGACAAACTTAAGTTTGTAGTTGACAATAAGGTTCTTCCATACATTCCAACTACAAAATGTAAGTTTGTAATAGCAAAATAATCATTTTTAAATGATATACCTTCATATTTCTAACTTTCGGATTTATTCCTATATATCTGCTATGAGACCTTCCTTTTTGCCAAATTTCATGATTCTAGGTCAACGGGAAGTACCCTATAGGTTTTGGTTCCCCTGTGAAATCGCAAAATATGCGACATAAACGTTCATATCTTTTGATTGCGTTGACTTACAACTTTTATTTTTTTACAGCCGAAAGAAACCGTAGACCCAAGTATTTAGTATAAATTTCAACTTGCTACCTTTACGCGTTCTTGAGAAAAAGGGTCTTGACAGACGGACAGACAGACAGACGGACAACGAAGTGATCCTATAAGGGTTCCGTTTTTTCCTTTTGAGGTACGGAACCCTAAAAAGCATAAATAGAGTCTGTCCAAAAAGAGAGTAGACTTTATTTAATAAAAAAAAATAAAAAAAATTAGAATAGACTTAGCCTAAAGAAGTACTAGAACGAATTTTAAATGGCAATCTGCCTCTGCCTTCTGAAAAATTTGAAACTCAGCTATCATGAGCTGTCCTGTCGTCATGTTGTTTTATTGAGTCAGTTTGTGAGATATTTATTGAGATATTTGTCCATTCAACCAGAATCCAAGTCCTCTTTCCTAACAATATCTAATTGTTAATTAATGAAACAAATGACAGAGCCATCTAGCGAAAAGATGCCAACCGTCATGCACCGCGCCACTCTTGATGTTTGGCGTCTTTCCACTAGATTGCTCTGCTAGTATCATTTAGACCATTGACGGGTTCCACTTTCCTGTTCTTTCCACCTCCTGATCTTCGTCATATCAGTTCTTTATTACCAAATCTTACAAAATTTCAAATCGATATGAGAATTTGCAAGTTGAAGTGGCAATGGGCAGGCCACATCGCTTGAAGAACCAATAACCGATGGGGAAGAAAGGTTCTTGAGTGGAGACCACGAACCGGAAGACGCAGCGTAGGTAATCCTCTCACTAGATGGACCGACGACATTGTGAGAGTCGCCGGTATCTAGTAGATGCAAAAGGCAGGCTGTCGTTCAGTGTGGAGGTTAAAGGGGGAGTCCTATGTTCAGCAGTGGACGTCTTCTGGTTGATGATGATGACGATGACGATAATTAGAAGTAGGTTAAAATAGACTTCGAAGATTTTATTACATTGTTAGTTACTTAGCTATATTGCTGGATAGCTAGTTAGTTATAAGTAAAGTAAGTATATTTAATTAAATTACATATAATATCTCTTAATACGCACCTTTTTAAGGTTCCGTAGTACTACAAGGAACCCTTATAATTTCGTTCTGTCCGCTAATACACTGTAGTCACAAAGATAATATTGTGCTCGCTTTATTACTTAGTAATTTTATAATCGTCTATGTATTATGTTTTCTTTAAGCTTCGGTGAGAAATAATAATTATAATTATATCGCAACAAAAAACAATTAGGTAGGTACGTAATGTAAAAAACTTTGATCTGGATGTCACTTGTTATTTTTTTACTTTAAAAGCTCCAAGAATTGGTTAACACCGTCCTCTTCTCCGGAAAAACTTCGCAGGCATGGTACCGAAGCGTTGTGACGAAACCAAAAAACCAACTGCACGGTTTTTGCGAATTTAAACTGATATATATACAAAAACAGTAAAAATGGCGCTGCAAATAAGCTGTAATATGAACCATAATATGATGTTTGCCCAGATGTATTTAAAATATGGTAGGAACGATTCCAATGAATATCCACACCCTTTGTTATCCTACTCCTATGTATAATTTTCTTGTACTACGTAATTTACAATTTTGTGGAGGCTGATGATGATGATGACGTAATTTTCATTTTTTTTTTACTTAAAATAAAAAAACTAAGTTCTAAAACTGTACAAGTACATGTTTGCTAGATATCAATATCTGATCTTAAACTTTCGTGATTTGAACACAATACATGTTTTAAATATCTATCGGGACTTATCACGCATTATTATAATTATTAAGGTAAAAATAGGTATCTTTCACTCGACGTTTCGATCATGTTACAATGGCCGTGGTCACGAGCTGACTAACTTAATAGTTAATATAATACTAACTACACTAACTTAACACTTATAAATAACCTCCTCGCTAAAACCTTATAAAAGTAGTCATGGCAAAGATGCTAAATCTTCGCCATGCCTACTTTAATAAGATTCTACAGATGTTTTCCGTAACTTCGTACGCGTAGACTTCCGTACCCCCCTTTGGCCTTCTTAATTCGGCCCTTTCGCAAAATACTTTCTTAACGTACCTTTTTTAACTGATATTTTTGTCGCGATTTCAGGGTTCGTGCTATAGCAAAAGTTGTTCATAATATGACGAATATAACGGACCCCTTTTGGTTTAGTACATCCTTTCTGCGTAACCCTGTAGTTAGCATCAATATCTATCTGCTTATGTGCTCGTTTATTAGTTTTTAAGAATATAAGTCACTAATTAGTAGGTATAATTAATTAGTTTACAAATAATAAATGTAAAATCGTTTCTGTTGGTATGTTCCGTCACTAGAGTTAGTTATAATTTTGATGATGATGTTAGTTTAAGTAATAATAGTTATTGTGATGCTCAAATAATTCCAACAGTTTCAAATCATGTATAGTTTTATTTATTTCATTGTTACTAAGTAATAATAGATACCAAATAGAGCAACAATAGAGCGATACCAGTGAATAATAACTAAACTAAAAACGTGATTACAGAGATTAATGAGAGAAACCTATTACGGGCAGAACTTTAAAAAAATCCAGACAATGACCCACTGAAAAAAGAATTTCAGAAAAAGAGGAACCAAGTAGCGAAGCTTATTCAAGACACAAAAAACTCATACCATTATAAAGAATTTACCAAGTGCAGCAACAAACCCAAAAAAATGTGGAACCTAGTTAATACTCTAGCGAATAATAAATTTAAACAAAATTGTGCTCCTTCAAAACTCATAGTAGATTCTCAAGAAGTAACAGATCCAAATCACATCTGTCAAATTTTTAACAAATATTTTTCAAGTATAGGACCGCTATTAGCAGATGAAATACCAAGACTATTCCATGACAATTACAACCATGCTTTACCGCAATCCACCTCTCTAATCTCCACAATCTCGACATTTGAACCATGTACTGAAAAAGAAATTATAAACATTATTAGTAATCTTGATTCTAACTGCAGTGTTGGTTTAGACGGAATAAGTACTAAAGTAATAAAATGCATAAAAAATTTGATATCAGATAAATTGACAAATTGCTTTAATAAACTATTAAAGGATGGGATATTTCCGGATACATTAAAAGTAGCTAAAGTTACCCCTATCTACAAATCAGGACCAAAAACAGATCCAGGCAACTACCGGCCTATCTCGGTATTGCCAGTGTTGTCAAAAATACTCGAAAAAGTTATACATAATAGATTAGAAAAATACTTAAATTCTATTAATTTCATCTCCGATCGGCAATACGGTTTTATGTCCAAAAGAAATACACTAACAGCTACTATTGATCTCGTTACTAAAATAAAACATAACATTGATAAAAAGAATATAGTTCTAGGCGTTTTTATAGATCTGAAAAAAGCATTTGATACGATAAGTCACAAACTGCTTCTAAAAAAAATGAAATCTGCTGGTATTACTGGAAACGCATTGCAAATTTTTGAATCCTATCTTACAAAAAGAACACAAATAGTAAAAGTTGATAATAACAGCCAAAGCAACGCGCTACCTATAGCGTGTGGAGTCCCTCAAGGCTCAATTGTGGGCCCTAAGCTGTTTGTGTTCTATATTAATAATATACATGATTTAGGTCTAAATGGCCATATTACTCTCTACGCGGACGACACTTGTTTATTCTACTTTGGTTCTTCCATCCATGATTTAGTTTCACAAGCCCAAGAAGACCTGAATACTTTATATAGTTGGTTCCAGTACAACTTATTAACTATTAATATCTCCAAAACGTGCTACATTCTATTTAAAGCGAAAAATAAACCAATACCACCACACCCCCCTCTAACAATTAATAATATACCTCTCCAACAGAAAACTCATGAAAAATACCTTGGCTTGTACATGGACTCCCACTTAACTTGGAATACCCACTTAGAGCATTTGAAAAGTAAACTTGTTGCACTCCGCGGTGCACTACGTAACATTGTTCTATGCATTCCGCGTAAGTTACGATTTACAATTTATAATGCTTTAGTGAAACCGCATCTATTATACTTGATCGAAATCTGGGGATGTGCTGCAAAAACAAGTTTAAATAAACTACAAAGATTACAAAATAAAATAATTAAAATGCTCTTTAACTATCACTATCTAACACCAACTAAAATTTTTTACGATGAAACAAAAATAATGAACATCAAAAAACTATATAAATATAACATATGCATTTTTATTCGAAAATCTTTAAATAAAAACATCCACACTAACTTAACATTCACCAAACGCAAAAATGTTGTCGACCGCCGAACTCGGCGAGCTACCTTCCTTGTCATACCCAAGCATCGAACAAATTACGGTAAAACAATGCTTACTATTGAAGGAGCGCGACTGTTTAACCAACTACCCTCACACATAAAAAATTTAAACTCATTTCACGCATTTAAAAAACAATTGGCTCAACACATTATCTCAGATAAATCATTATAATAAATGCGTGAAGTGGGTACTTCGCAAATTGTTAAGTATGTATTAGTTATTACCATTTATTTATTTAGCGTTTAAGTATTTATGGATTTTTTTAAATTTTTTAGTGCATGCGACGACGAACACTATTATTTTATATAAATATGTTATCACTTAAGTGACAAATAATTGTCTTTGTGGTAATAAAGTTCTTTAAACCTAAACCTAACTAAATAGCGTATTATGTCAATAAGATACAAGACAACTACCAAGTTAACTTACTTATATTCATCACATGTTTTATAGGACAGGACAGGATATTTTTCAATTTATTAGAGTTACCTGACTTTTGTTTTTTAAGCATTCTTACATAATTCGGTATGTAAAGTTTTTTTTTTTTGTATTTTTTTTATATTTTATTTCGTACATAAGGTTATTTTAAGAAACTAATTTCATTATTTTTATTTTCTATTGAGTAGTTATTTTACAATATTTTTTTGAAAATTGAAATTATGTGACGTCACCATATAGCACAAAATTTCGTTGCGTTGAGAAGCCTAAAAAAGCACCTCATATTGGCAGCCCTGAAAAAAACCAGCACAGAAATGAAAAAATATTCTATTCTGTGTGACGAACAGTGTGTCAAATGTATAATATTTTTATTCTTAAAAGGCACAGAAAATAAAATGCTACAATGTGACGTCATTTAGAGGACAATGAAAGTCGAATGATTTCTTAGTTTTATGTTAAAATAAATGGCATCTTATCGTTTTAAAAGGTCAGAGTAGAAAAATAAGATTTGGTAACATAAAATCTCGAAATGGTTTTGGAATTGGCATAGGTAAATTTTTTTTAGCATACCGAATTATAATAGACACTGGTATTTATATACAAATGTGCACTATTTCTGTTTTGATATGTGAGAATTAAGATTGTTTACCGCCCTGTTTTTAGACACAAAAAGGAATATAATAACGAACGACCCTTTTTTGTTTCATCATCATCATCATTTCAGCCGTAGGACGTCCACTGCTGGACATAGGCCTCCCCCATCGATCTCCAAAAGGGCCGGTTGGAAGCGGCCTGCATCCAGCGTTTCCCTGCGGTCTCTTTTAGGTCGTCTGTCCATCTTGTGGGTGGACGTCCTACGCTGCGCTTGCCAGTCCGTGGTCTCCATTCCAGAACCTTTCGGCCCCATCGGCCATCTGTTCTGCGTGATATGTGCCCTGCCCACTGCCATTTCAACTTACTAATCCGGTGGGCTATGTCGGTGACTTTCGTTCGTCTACGGATCTCCTCATTTCGGATTCGATCTCGTAGAGAAACCCCGAGCATAGCCCTCTCCATAGCTCGTTGTGCGACTTTGAGCTTGCTTATGAGGCCCATAGTGAGAGACCACGTTTCAGTGCCGTATGTCATCACTGGTAACACACACTGGTCGAAGACTTTCGTCTTAAGGCACTGAGGTATTTTGGACGAGAAGACGTTGCGTAGTTTACCGAACGCTGCCCAGCCGAGTTGGATTCGCCGATTGACCTCTTTCTTGAAGTTGGACCTACCTAGTTCGACGGTTTGTCCTAGGTAGACGTACGCGTCAACAGCTTCAAGAACTGAGTTCCCAACTGATACTGGGGTGGGCACAACATGGATATTTGACATAACCTTTGTCTTGTCCATGTTCATTTTAAGGCCCACCTGTTGGGAGACTCGATTGAGGCCTTCGAGCATCATGCTGAGATCTTCCATCGATTCTGCCATGACCACAATATCGTCGGCAAACCGAAGGTGAGTGATGTACTCGCCGTTGATGTTGATGCCGAGTCCTTGCCATTCCAGGAGCTTGAAAGCATCTTCCATTGTGGCAGTGAACAGTTTCGGAGAGATAACGTCTCCCTGTCTCACGCCTCTTCGCAATGGAATTGCCTTCGAACTCTGCTCCTGTACTCGGACCGACATGGTGGCGTTATTGTACAAACACTTCAACACTTCGACATACCGATAGTCAATACGGCATCGCTGGAGAGACTCGAGCACCGCCCATGTCTCGACCGAATCAAAGGCTTTCTCATAGTCCACAAACGCTAAACATAGTGGCAAGTTATATTCTTCGGTCTTCTGTATAACTTGGCGTAGCGTGTGGATGTGGTCTATGGTACTATAGCCTTTTCGGAAACCGGCTTGTTCGATAGGCTGGAAGTCATCGAACCTGCGATCGAGACGATTCGTGATGACCCTCGAAAACAGCTTATAAACATGGCTCAGAAGCGAGATGGGTCTGTAGTTCTTCAGCAAGGTTTTGTCACCTTTCTTAAAGAACAGCACCACCACGCCTCTGTTCCATGCTTCTGGCGTTATACCTTCGAGTAAGACAGAATTAAAGAGCTTCTGAAGGACTCTGAGTACCGGTGTTCCACCCGCTTTCAGAAGCTCTGATGTGATTCCATCGTCCCCCGGCGCCTTGTTGTTCTTGAGCTGTTTCAGGGCCATCCTAATCTCGTACAGGCTGATGTCCGGGATATCTTCAGTATAGTGTCGGCTCAGCTTGGCTCTTGGGTCTTTGGCCGAGCTGCTCACAGGTTTAGCAACCGAAGTGTATAACTGTCCATAGAACCTTTCGATTTCCCCTAATACCTCGGCTTTGGTCGACGCTACACTACCATCTTCCCTCTTCAGCTTTGTCAGCTGGCTTTGCCCAATAGACATGTCTCTTGCAAACACTTTGGAGCCTTTGTTTTGCTCAATCGTCTCTTTAATACTGTTCGTATTAAAGGTACGTATGTCGTGCCGCAATGACTTCCAAATTTGTCTATTGAGCTGCCTATATGAGTCAGCGTCATCGGAACATTGTAGTTGTAACGAGCGTCGATCAGCCATGAGGTTACGGGTATGGTCGGATAATTTTTGAGGTCTATCTGTGCGCCGGCCAGGTCTAAAAAACTTAGAACCTACCGCATGGACAGTTTCCACTAACCTGTTATTAATCTCATCCACGGAAGCAAAGTTCTCCAGGCAATCAAAGCGATTAGACAGCTCGAGTTGAAAGCTCTCGGGGTTTTGAATATGGGCATGGTTCGGTCGGAGCGTGGACTTCATTAGGCGGGACCTCTCAATTTTAACGTTAATATTCAATGTGCCTCTTACTATTCGGTGATCACTACCGGTTTTCACCCTGTGAATCACAGAGACATCATTGAATATTTGTCTCTTGGTGGTCATAATGAAGTCTATCTCATTTCTCGTAGAACCATCGGGGCTCATCCAGGTCCATTTCCTGTGAGGCGGCTTCTGAAAGAAAGAGTTCATCATAAAAAGTCCCTCTTTCTCCAGAAAGTCGGCCAGCCTCTGTCCCCTAGGGTTCCGTTGCCCACAGCCAAATTTCCCCACTTTCAACTCATCATCACTTCTCTTGCCCAACTTCGCGTTAAAGTCCCCCATAACAACAGTGAAGTGGGTCTCGGACGTATCTATGGCTCTACTAATGTCCTCATACATAACCTCCACTTCATCATCTGGGTGTGACGAGGTCGGTGCGTATACCTGAATGACCTTCAACGAATATCTCTTGGATATTCTGAGTATTAGGTATACAACCCTGCTCGAAACACTGTCGATGGTGATAATGTTGTTAATGAGGGACTTGTGGATGAGAAAGCCGACACCACCTTGGGACTGTTGGTCGCCCTCCCGGTAGTAGAGTAGGTTACCGGATTTCAGGGTTATCGTGTCCTCGCCCTCTCTACGGACTTCGGATAAACCCAAGATATCCCAACGTACCCTACCCATTTCTTCTTCCAGCTCAACAATCTTCTCATCAGTCCTCATGGTGCGTATGTTGTGTGTTACCAGGGCCAGTCGTCGTCGTTGGGGTTGGTAGCCGAGCGTCTGCCGGGGATTCTTAGCACCCCTGGCCCCGCCGTTACCATGACCGCTACCGTAGCCAGGAATAGCGGGGCTGCCGGGGACTGGGGGCCTGGTCCTTTTTGTATTCATCATATAATGGGGGGGGATTGCCAATACTCGCCACGCTTGGCAGGCGGGTTGGCGAGCGCAGTCGGTGTTTTTATACTCAGAAGACGCTGCTGCCCGTCTTCTGGTTGATCCCTTAGCCGACTTCTACGGCACCCACGGGAAGAGAAGGGGGAGGTCTATTCTTAGGCCGGACCTCCACAGCACCCGGACCTCCACAGCACCTCCTCCTTTTTTGTTTATTTTCAATTAAATAAAAAACATGAAGTACATTAATCCCAACAAAAACACAAACGTGACAAAGAGGTCCAATTCAGCAAGTACCAACGAGAAAAATAATTGAAATCTGGAATACTAGCTTCTATGTGGGTTTTTAACACACAATACTGCAAGTTTGAACATAACTAGATTTTGAGTTATTGATGTTGATGCTACATCTTCGACCGTCGTCGCTTACCAACAGGCGATTTGGTGGTCCAAACGCCAACTTATTCGCGTTAAATAAAACGAAACGAGAATATGGTTAATTTTGTATACCTGGTCATTTGTGAATATGGATTATTACGGTTATTTGCACAGACCATATAAGTATGTGGTTATTAGTTTATCTGCCAGTACCAGTTGAAAATGTTCTGGTCACCCGTGTAACTGGGCAATTGCTAATCTGGTTCAATGCATCGAAATGGTACATTCTGACCAAACGGAATTGTTGGGTATTGGTGCCTACTTTACGGGTGACGTTAGATCAACATTATAACAAAGGACAATCATATCATTTTTAACCAGACAAAGCTGCAGAAAATAATTGTTTGTAGGCAGAGTCCAATTAATGACACTGCAATTACTGCATGTATGTTAATGTGGTCAACAATGGAATGACGGGGTTGCCAAGGTTGGATGCCTACCATTACGGCTGATACCATCAACTGTAAATCTTTGTGATGCTCGAGCACTTGCAAAAAGCACATTATTGTCAAAGCAAGCAATTTACCTGGTGAATTGGCTATACATTTTGGAAGCATTTACGTCAATGTCATTTAATAATTGCAGTATAATATAACAAACTTTATAATCACTCGTGTTGAGCAGGCCGAATAAATTACTATGAAAAATCATAACTGTAGTGTTATTTAAAAGTGAAACAAACGAGATAACTTAACAAAAATATATTTAAACTTCGAGCTGACATACAAATAGAAAGCTATTCAAAGTTAAAAAAATGCGTCTTTAAAATTATTGTCGTTTAATTGTTAATTGATTCTGAAATTCACAATTGTTGATTTAATTTGTTCAAGAGTTCAAGCGAAGAAAGTGAGTTTGATGATAATGATTTGATGCCACTCAGGTATGCTGGTCTCAGATACGCCAGAGGCGTAGCTTCTCACATTTTCACGTTCGTCCATTAATGGTTTTGTTACCGGCCGTTGCAGTAAATATTCATCATTATCATTTCGGCATATCATGTTCCCAATGCTGAGACGCAGGTCTTCTATCAGAGAGAGAGGGTGGGCCCTAATCCACCATGCTGGACCAGTGCATGTTGGTGAATATCGTATGACAATTTTTTTTTGTTGCTTAAAGTATTACCTATATTATTAAAGTATTACCTATATCCATAGGTATGAATTTCTACGTGAGTAAGTCATCTTGTTTGCAGGCTCTTTATCAGATTTTGCTTAAATATGACAATTGATTCTGAATTTATGAGGTTCTTGTACATACCGGTTTCTTCGCGATGTTTTCCTTCATCGTTTTGGTGATGGCATCGAAATTTCACATAATTTATCTAAGTAAGTACTAAATAAGTCACTGGTGCAGGGCCGAACTGGGTGCCGTCAGATTGTAAAGTGCACATGTCGATCGCTATCGCTGAATGTTGAAGATAATACTTTTCTAAATACTCATATTTTAGTCAAAGATGATTTTTAGATAAAGAGAGCTCGAGAGCAAACTTGAGAAAAAAATAGGGCGCTTAGACACTGTTCTTTAATATACATTTTTCAACATAGGTATACATAAATTAAATAATTACTTATATATACTAACTTCACAATCATGATATATGTTCAAATAAAGTTTTACAATTTACAAACATACCTATATTTTAACCAAATATCATAATATTGTAGATAACACTTTTCTAACCAATCATATTGTAGCCAAAAATGATAAAACTAATAATCAAATAACTCACAGTGCTAAACGACGTAACAATTTTTGTAAACAAACAATGTTGAAACTTTTAAAGGTTAGTGGCATCGTTAGAGGTATTTCTAGATGCAAACATTTATTCGCAAACATCGAATCGTGAGCTTCACTACCTTTTTAAAAAGTCATGGACAAACTAGTTTGTTGGTAAACCTAGATGTAATACAGACATAATCTGTTCTTAAGAGCTCCGAAAACAAACTTGTCTATAAATGGATACTATTGCTAGTGCGAGTGACATAGTGAGCATAATCCATAACAAAATTTCTGATGTTTCAAATGCTTAGGTACACTATCGAACTCTCTTTATACGCCAAGCCTTATCCGAATCAGAATTACATTTTCATATGTCTTTGTACTATCAAATAAAATAAAAATACTTTTTGCATTATTTTATCATCGTGCTAGTTTCACTTAGATATGTCACCTACTCAAAGTCAAAATTGTTTGGAGAATATTTTTTCAGGGCTTTTTTTTCAGGGTTTCCTACTAAGTACTAAGAACCTTTATAAGTTCGTTCTGTCCGTCCGTCCGTCTGTCTGTCTGTCTATCTGTCTGTCTGTCTGTCTGTCTGTCTGTCTGTCTGTCCGTCCTTCCTAATTCTTTAGAGCCTTCTTACTTCCATAGTTATTATGGTAAGTGCATGAAACTTTTCACAGTGATGGTTTTAATATAGGTTGTGGCAAAAGTGGGTCTTCCCCTGCATTCCTAAATTATTAGACAGAAAATTGTCACTAGCTACGCTGATAGGTTCTATTAAAAAGCTTGTGCAAAATAATTTTGAAAATTTTGGTATCATAACTTTTTGAATTTTAACGATAAAACTGTAATAAATTCAGGACGTTCTAGCTCAAAGGTCATTAGACTTTTCGTAAAATTATCTTTTCGAATAATCGAAGAATGTTTCTTTACTAGTTTTCTTTTTGACAAAACCATAAAAAGTATATGTTATGTCGGGATCTTACATCTCTAAAATTTGACTAAGTCCACTGGGGGTCCACTGGGGGGGTTAATGAAAATGACATTGACAATGACATTAGCATGAGATAAATTATCTGAAGCTAATGTCATTTTCATACAATTTGATCTTTCCGCAGGCGTGAACGCAAACAGTGTCGCTCTTGTCTAGACCCCTTAGCTTCATTCGTACGATTTTTTCAATAACCACAATTTTCTGAACAAAATGTGTGACCATAGCTTTGGCAACGCAACCCTACCATATGCGTGTCTCGACATTCTCTTGGCCAAATATCTGTGAAATGTCTAATGTGCACAGACACTATTACTACGCCATAACCTGTTTCAGATTACAAAAAATAAAATAAATAAAAAAAGAAAACCACAAAAAAATTGGTTCACTGACTTGCTATCGTGTTTCAAGCAAAGAGAACGTTCGGAAATAGGACCAATCTGTGCCTGGTACAGATTAAACTTCTTAGTTCCTGGTAGTAGCAACAAAAATAATTGTGTTCGTTATTTTGTGAATTCATTATTATGCTTTGTATATTTTACAACTTATTGTAAAATATAAAATGGCTAATATAAATAAATTACATACCTACATTGTATTTAGTAGCCATTGGTTACCATTTAGTTATCAGTGGAGACAACAATTGTCACAAACTAAATTAGACATAATAAACTTAGAACACGTTTTCCGTGAATTTAGTACCAGTCCCAATATAATGTTTGTAAATCAATGTTGACATTTATAATGGAAAATTTCTACTTGGTAAAATTTTATGCATGAAATGTTATTTTAAAGCCCATCATTTTGGAAACAATGCCCACTTATAGTGGATTAATAGATTATTTTAGTAGTTAGGTTTAAATTTGTATTTGGTTTTTTCTGTAAATTTTGATACAAGGTGATTAATATTTTAATCCAACCTATTGTGCATACGTTTTTAAATGTGTGTATGATTTACTCGTTTTTTGTGCAAATAAATTATTCTATACATAAATTTGAACACAGCAAACAACTCATTATTATTATTAGAAAGTAAAGTTTGAGATTGAGACTGACATCGTTTGTATGGGCTAATCTACAAAACGACTGATCCAAATAAACGATAATATTTCCATACTTATAACGCGGGCAAATGCTAGTAGGCAGAAAAGGTAAAATAATAAACGGGCCAAGTGTGAGTCGGGTTCGCGAAAGCTAGTAGGCATAAAAAGTAAAATAATAAACGAGCCAAGTGCGAGTCAGGCTCTTGCTTTGAGGTTTCCGTACCACCACAAAATACAACCAGTTATTCCAAATTAGAAGCAATTGCTGCGCAGTCACATATTTAATACTTTGCTACAGTGACGCTCGAGTATAACACAATAATAACTTGGTAATGAACAGAAATTTGTCACCGACTCGCACTTGGCCATTATTTATTGTTATACTTTAGAGTGTTTACTATAATCATGCCAAATTCCACGCTTGTACGTATTGCCATTTTTACATTAGAGCTAATACAAAAATACGTTAAAAAAATATGTTTGTTGTATGTACCCTCTTTCGTTTTTAAGTTTTTTTATTATTTATTTAATCCGCCGCAACGTTACATATTTTGTAAAAATTTCAACTGGCTGTCTATCACGGTTCGAAAGATACAGCCGTTAATAGGTACAACAGACGGACGGACGGACGGACAGAGACAGTCCGACATCGTAGGCTTAGTACCTAATATGGTCCCGTTTTCATCCTTTGAGTACGGAACCCTAAAAAACACTATCGGAGTTACATACCTATACGTAGGTAAGTACTTGTAATTAAATATATTATATTAACGTGGATTTTCTAGATATTTATAATACTTACCTGAAAACCTTAAAAATTAAATCAAGGATATGGTTACAGAACCGGTTTAGCAAAAATTACTTACATTATAGGTATAACTTTTGTTGAATTATTCAGGGTTATTATTAATTCGACGGTAAACACAAGGGTCATTAAACTCTTTTGAATTATGCAGGTAAAAATAATAAATTAACCGGCCAAATGCGAGTCGGGCTCACGCACTAAGATTTCCGTGCCACGGTCATCATCAGCCAGAAGACGTCCACTGCTGAATATAGACCTCCCCTTTTAACTTCCACACTGAACGACAGCCTGCCTTTTGCATCCACTGGATGCCCGCGACTCTCACAATGTCGTCGGTCCATCTAGTGGGAGGCCTACCTACGCTGCGTCTTCCGGTTCGTGGTCTCCACTCCAGAACCTTTCTTCCCCATCGGTTACCGATTCTTCGAGCGATTAGGCCTGCCCATTGCCAGTTCAACTTGCAAAACCACGGTACCACAAAATAGAATAATTACCATGTTAAATCGACTTCAAAATTAGTAAAATATGGCATTTTCATTCGGTTAAATGATAAGGAGATCATCCTGGTAAAGTTTCAAATCTGTATTTAGAATTCAACTAAAGAAAGCTTAGCTTTCTAAAGTTCCTAGAAGCTTTTTCCGAATGTTGTAAATAAACGTTGTAAAATTAAATGTTGTAATAATTGTTGTTGGTCTTCCTTTGAAATAAAAATAAAATAAATAAATAAATAATAAACAGACTAGATGGCATTTTCGTTTATTACTATTTTTATACCTACTGATAACGTAAAAAAGGCTTACCTTATTTATTAAAATACAGAACTTACCTTGTTTATTAAAGTTATTCACAACCATTCATCACTATTTAGTTTTCATTTGTTTTGTTACGCCTCGCCAGTTCTTTCTAGCCAGTTCTCATTCGAAATTTAAAACATTTTTGTATCCCGAGATTTATGTTCTATGTCTATCGATTAAACTTTTAAATCGATATGCAAATCAAAAGACGTGTGTGTCCTCAATTTATTTTTTATTACTTTCGAAAGTGGAATTCGCGTTTGAGTTGCGATTAAAGTGCGCGTTTTGCGAGTGGTGCGCTTCCTATGCGCGTTCGACACTAGCGGTAACAGTTAGGTGATTGCGGTCGGTTCGCGGCGACTTACATTCTTAACCATTTTGACAAGTCGGCTATAAGCGGATGTCCCGCGAGTGATCATCACAGTCCAGTGTCAATAGCAGCCACGGGAATAGCTAGGTGCTTAGCAATCGATTGTTTGATTCGATGTATATTTCGAAATACTTTTTGAGGCACGCGAATCTTTTTTTCGACATGCAAATAGAAAACGCGTTGCAATTGTAATAAATATTTAAAGTATAGTTTTAGCATATCTACTTAATCTCCTAACGACATGCTTATAGTTTTTTGTTTTGTTTTACATAATATACAATCAGGTAAATGTATTCTTTGGGAAAGGTTTTATTTTTCGGTATAGTTTTTAGTCCAAAATAATTTGGACGTTTTATATCCACCGTCATCCAGATAAATCTGTTTTGATCTTCGACAAACTTATATGTTGAGATGTACTATCTCTATAACTATATTGACAGTGAGGACCCAGTCAGTCAGAAAGTCGGTATGAGCCCAATATGCTGTATTTTCAAGCCAGGTAGTAGGTTTTACGTTGCAATGTTCGTCGTTGAAATTTTGTTAGGAGTGGCAAACTTTTCTATCCTAGCTCTATACATATTATGTATTCTACCAATTAGTGTATTAATACTTAAGCAGGGACTTTTCTAAATAAGCCTAAAATTGGGACTGTCTTAAGAAAATGATTTTCAATCATGAACTGAAAATGCTTTGCAGATCCAATAAGATTAATTATGGTTAAATTTAATCAGACTTAATCTTTATTATAATTAAAATATTAACTTTATCTATAGGGCGCATCTCTAGATGACGCATATATTCAAGGATATCATTATATCATCATTATAAGCAGCTTTTACTTTGGTACCAATGCTGAAAACGTAAAAAAAAAACCTGGAACGGGGCTAACTACAAAGCGCTTTGATTCCACTTTTATTATGTGAACTGCTAGTCTGTGGAATACGCTGCCTGAATGGGTGTTCCCCGATAGATACAATCTGGGTGTCTTCAAATCACAAGTGCATTGGTTTCTTCTAGGCAAGCGTGCTCCACCGTAGACCACATCATCGCTTAACATCAGGCGAGTTGGCGGTCAAACGCAAGCCTATTATTGAATTAAAATAAAAAAAATAAGGAATACCTTTGAAAAAGTATATAGATCGAATTCCTTATTATTATTCTTTATACAGGTTAAATGGAACGGCAGTATTAAGCCAAAAGGAGGTCGTTGTATCACTATATAAACAACTTATCAATAATGGGGCTAAAATAAATAAGACCAGCGAGAAAAAAAACACCTGCTCATACATTGAAAATACCTAAACACTTTTACCAAATTTCAGTGCATGTATTTGACATTATTTTAATTTTTCGCGTTGTGTGCACTTTGCAGTGTCCTTGGTCACAGGTGGACTAGATGACGGATGTCTATAGAAATGATCAATTTACCTAATTACGAGTTTCAGTTATGTACGCGGAAGTAGCTTACGGTGTCCAGGGGCCTTACGAACAACAGCTAGTTGCGGCACCTAATCCGCTCAGTTGGAAAATCACGCGAACGTGAACCTTATCGCGCCCAGATACGGTTTGCGGTCGCGTGATTTTCCAACTGAGCGGATTAGGTGCCGCAATTAGCTGTTGTCCGTAAGGCCCCTGAGGTCTTCAGTCCTATAATAATAAAATTGTGAAAATGAAAATAAATCATTAGCTGCTTTATTATACACTAGCGGTCCGCCCCAGCTTCGCACGGGTATAGATTATAGTCTATGTCACCCGGGGATAGGGTGGCTTCCCAACAGTGAAAGTTTTTTTTTTTTTTTTTGCCAGTGTACACATTACATGAGGTCCTTAAAGCTCCATGTCGGTACAAAGGGCGCATGTTAGGGCGCTGCAATTTAACTTATTGTAACACATATATAATTAATAGCTATATTCTATTATATACTTACTATTATCTTAAATTATAATAATAACTATAAAACAAAAACACTGTTTTAAACTATCACGGTTGTTCACTAAAGTTATATGATTCCACAACCTTACCACGGTAAATATCCCGTAAATGATCATATAACAATAAAACAGCTTTTCTATAAATAAAAACATTTTTTTTTTAAATCGGTTCAGTAGTTTCGGAGCCTATTCAATGCAAACAAACAAGCAAACGATCAAATCTTTCCTCTTTATAATATTAGTATAGAAGTATAGATATAATTATTATAGCTGCTGAGCTCTGTTGGTAATATGAACCTGCCTTCTACGTTTGGGGGCGTGGGTTCGATTCCCACCTATATAGGACAAACATTCAATTGTGATGAACATTTATTTGTGTTCGTTCTATGTCTGGGTGTTAATATCTATTAAAAATATATATATATGTATATCAGTCTCTGGCAGACATATTACAAGCTTTGCTTAGTTTGAGGTCGGATGACCATGTGTGCAAAAATGTCCTGAATATTTATTTATTTAAATTTTATACGTTTCGTTGAGTGTGAATGACATTTTTATGGTTTTTTTTAAATTTTAAATTATAGATTTGCGTTTGTCCGGCAACTGATGTTAAGCAATGATGCGTGGAGCACGCTTGCAGAAGAAACCGATTCATTCGAGATTTGAAGACCCAGATTGTAACTATCGGGGAACACACATTCAGGCAATACATTCCACATACTAGCAATTTGCACAACCAAAGTGGAATTAAAGCACTTTGTACGGGTTTTTGAAACATCATATCATGTCTACTCTGGCAATCCGATAGAAACAAGTTTTTTATTTAAAAATATCATTTTTAAACCGAGCTTTTATGAAATCAGTGATCATCAGAACGATGTGCTGATCAAAATGAGCCCAAACACTGCCAGTCTACAATTATCCATCGAGGAGTGCCGTTGTCCACCGTCACCATCAAAAATCATCTCGCTATCGCCATAATATTGTATTGTCATTGGAACATGACAAGTACCTACTATGCTAAATTTCAGCTCAATCGAACACCGGGAAGTGGTTCAAACTTTACATTCAAGATTTGATAATTAAACGGACATACACCGGGACAGCTGAAACTAAATAAAAGCTTGTAAAATGGGCATAGGAGGGAATTAGATCATGCAGATCCAATGCACAATCTTCGAAATGTATCCCATTAAAAACCGTTAAACTAGCAACTTCTAGCTTCTTCTTTCTATGGAACAGCTCATATGTAACCCTGTGTGTTCATTATAGAAATCATTCGATTCCATACATCTACTAATTCTTAGATAGTCGATCGTGCTTCGCGCCTGACATTAGAGTTAAATGGCCACATATCACGTGAAGTGAATATACCTAGGTCCTCGCTTTGAAGTATTTGAAAGGTTTGAGGCCCTGACATGCATGCTGTATATACTATTACAAAGCCGAGCGTGCACTATCAGTACAGCTCTCGACATTGCACTGATAGATATAACCACAGTGAAGCGCAAGGAAAACAGTATTCGGTCTAAGTTTATTTGATATGCTTTTATTGGCTTCACTTTGTAAGGTTAACTTATCATTCATCATAACATATCACTCGCATTCCACTTTCTTTCTGTGACTTAACGTTTTAAACTTGGTGTTTTAAAATAAGAACTTCTACTACTTGACTTGAAAACAAAATGACGAGAGAGGGAGTCTAGTATTAGCAGTGAAACAAGACAATCAACTTAAAAAAATATGCTGCTCCATGGTTGCTAAGATAGTAGCCCTGGGAGGTTAGACAAGACCCACTTTCTGATAGCGTTAACGCCTGCTGAAAGATGAAATTATATGAAAATGACATTGACAATGACATTAGCTTGAGAGATATTATCTCAAGCTAATGTCATTTTCATACAATTTCATCTTTCCGCAGGCGTTAACGCTAACAGAAAGTGGGTCTTTTCTAACCCGCCTGCTGATACTTCTCTTGTAACCTCGATGAGCCCTTCGTGCTGGCTGCTGGAGGCCGCAGCTGCGTCCCAGAACTTATAGTTCTCAATCGTTTTGTTTTTCTTGCTCTGTCTCTAAATTCTCGAGTGCTCTGTTTAGCAAGATTTAGGGACTTTAGTGATTAAAAAGAGTATCTGTGTTAAATGTTGTGTTTTCTGTGTTAGCCCAAACCTTAGGGTAAGGAGGATCTGCACGAGTACTTTCTTTGTAACTGGGAGTAGCAGGCGTGTCTCCGGCTAAGTAGGGCTGCCCTGAGGGTCTAGACAAGAGCCACACACTGTTAGCGTTCACGCCTGCGGAAAGATGAAATTGTATGAAAATGACATTGACAATGACATTAGCATGAGATAAATTATCTGAAGCTAATGTCATTTTCATACAATTTCATCTTTCCGCAGGCGTGAACGCTAACAGTGTGTGGCTCTTGTCTAGACCCCCTGGTGGTAAGCGCAGCGGGGCCGTCTGATTCACTACAACTTATAACTATGTAAACATACACTGGCAGTTGATTTGAAACTTTGCTAGTATACGAGTGTAGCATAAAGGATGTTAGATACTTTAATTGTATTTGTCTGGGTATTGATCTAGCCATCAAAAATTTGTTTCAAATATTCGAGTGAAAAAATTGTGTCCTCATTTAAAATGGATTACGTGATCTGTAATTTTTATTGTAATTTCAATTTATGCGGACAGTTATTTTTTGTTCGAACAAGTTGATGGGTATATGTAATATGTATATAATATGTAACATACTTTATTTTACCGTGGTACCATTAGTAGGTACCAAAATTATTTTTTGTCGATTTTTAGGGTTCCGTACCTCAAAAGGAAAAAACGGAACCCTTATAGGATCACTTCGTTGTCCGTCTGTCAGTCCGTCTGTCTGTCCGTCTGTCAAGACCCTTTTTCTCAAGAACGCGTAAAGGTATCAAGTTGAAATTTATACTTGGATCTACGGTTTCTTTCGGCTGCAAAAAAATAAAAGTTGTAAGTCAACGCAATCAAAAGATATGAACGTTTATGTCGCATACTTTGCGATTTCACAGGGGAATCAAAACCTATAGGGTACTTCCCATTGACCTAGAATCATGAAATTTGGCAAAAGGCAAGGTCTCATCCCACATAATTATATAGGAATAAATCCGAAAGTTACAAATTTGAAGTTATATCATTTAAAAATAATTATTTTGCTATTACAAACTTACATTTTGTAGTTGGAATGTAGTAGCAGTAGGAGCGTGCAGTAACGCTCAGTACAACCTGTATGTAATCAACATGATAACAGGTACAATAATTGTTTGGTATTTACCATCAAACTGGTTTATTCAACTATGTTCACCTGGGTGAACAAAGTGTGACCTGAGGATGAAGCCAGGAGGTGGATAGTGGAATTCTTCAATGACCTAATAAGCCCCTCTAGTTTGGATCCTTTGGTTTGTTGTAGCAAACTTTTTTAAGCGTCTAATTTGGCCTGACACACACTTTAAGTTAAACAACATATGTAACAAAATATTAGATAAACTCCGGTCAAGTGCGAGTATGACACGCGCTAAAGATCCCGAACTGAATGAAAGAAAACACATTTTTCACTTTTCATGCTCGTAAAGTTCTTGTTTATGTCCGATGTAAATTGACAAAAGTTTATTTTTATGCTCTAATAGTGCACAAAATACTTTGTTGCTCTAATGCATAAAAGTAAACTAAACCTCTTTAAAATTGTTTAAAGATGAACCTCTTTGAACAATTTTAAAGAGGTTCAGCTTATAGTATTATTATATTGCATATAGGAAATTTGCTTATGTCTATAATAATACCCATAGGTCAGGGTATTATTAAAGACCCAGACATAACTTCGAATAAAAAGATGTTTTGGCGCCAACGTAAATAAATTATGTCACCTCATTGTAGTATTTTAATTCCTAAATTGGTGTTATTTCAAGTGTTAAATATGTAATAATGGTGGATTATTATTTAGGTATTCGTTAACGTGCTAAAGTGTGATCAAGTGATTTATTGACGTGAAACGTGTATTATCATATTGTTTCCAAAACTCTATAGAAACCACTACCAAAGTTTCCACTACTTTACTGGGGCATACAAAATAAGTAAAATCAGACCATTTGGCATTGATTAATAGCCTGCCAATGGGCGATAAAAAATTTAATAAAAATAGAACATTGTTCAAATTTCGATATTTGGCGTCAACGTGGAAAAACATGATGCCTTTATATTGCCTTGCATTGCCATTGTATTAATTTCTTATATAAGTACTTGTGTATTTTCGAGTGTTAATATATAGTAATTGAGGAAGATTATTTATGAAGTGTTCGTGAATGTGCTCGAGTGCGGCTAAGCGATATAATGGGCTTAAACGTGTCATGTATTTTCATATCGATTCCATAACTCCTTAAGAGCAATAAATAAATGTAAAGTCAGATATAGGAAGTACTTACAATACAGCTGTTTAATTTTCTCGCAATTAAAGTGAAAAGCCGAGTGTATGACTCGTGTATAAAACTCATTTTAGCCATGACTTAAATATCCACCCTCGGCTTTGGCTCGGGCTGCTAAACGTCTCGTCTAATGACTCGTTTTATGCACTCGTTGTACAATGTACTATTTTTGGTGCGGAACCTTCGATGCGCGAGTCCGATACACACTTGGTCTGTGTTTATTTTTGTCCTGCAACTTGGGTTTTCATACAATGATTTTGTGATTTTTTACAGATTCACCTTGAACTTGCGGTTGGGTATTCCGTGAATCTTAAAGTGAAGAACATCAAATTAAGCGTATAAAAACTGTGTACATTTTCACAATGCAATACGACTAAGTAGGTAAGTAATAAACGTCATTCCAAATCCGTTTAGTTTTTTTGTTGATATGAAATAATTTATATTCAAGTAAATACTATACTCAGAGTGTAGTGTGTTCAGTGTGGAGGTTAAAGGGGGAGGCCTATGTTCAGCAGTGGACGTCTTCTGGCTGTTGATGATGATGATGAAATACTATACTTGCTTGTTTTTAGTATATTTATCCAACGATGCAAAAAATAAGTTTTTTTTAAACCCCGATAAAAGAACTGGTATTTTTCAAACTACTGAACAGATTTTCTTGAATAAAAGCTAAGAAAACTCTTGATTTAGTCACCTTACAAATAAAATAAAAAAACTAAATCATAAACGGTTCAGCCGTTTGGGAGCGGCGATGCCAGAGCCACCGAAGATAATTTATAACCACTTGATCGCGCGTGAAGTTAAAATTTGTTTTTGCACGCGTAAGCCACGTCGGTAGCGATATCGAATATTGCTTGTGATTGGAGACCACAAAAAAGAAGAAAAAAATGTACTTCTCTTTTCTGTGCTAGAGACTCAAAAGTCATTCATACAATTTGCGCATAGAAAGATTATGCTGAAAACAGAATCATTTCCTCGCGGGGAAAGGACTAGCTTTCAAGTGGTTATATCGTCATTGGCATCGATTCTGATGTTCTCTAAACTGAACTAAACAAAATTTGACAGCTCTAAAAAAAAACATCCTTCTCTCACATATTAAAATGAAAAAGGCAGATAATTTTAGTCCTGTCAGATTGGTTTAGTTTAGTGAGTGGTATGACAGAATCGACGCCTTTGGATGCCACAAACAGATACACACGTTACACTTATAACACCCCTTTGTTTGCTTCGGATCGGAACTTAGAATAACTACTCAGAGAAGGTAAGTTTCCAAACAACGCCATCTCAAAACGTAAGCTACAAATTCGCTTTGTAGGTAGCTTACGTTTCGATTGGTATTTTAAACGATTTAAGCAAGAAAATTAATGGATTACCTGTGGAATGTCACACCATAACTCTTATGCTGCTTTTCTGATTTGTTGTGGTACGATTTCACCGCGCAAATTGTCATAGTAAATTTTTTATATATTTTTGAAGCCATATATGACACCATTTGAATGGCTTAAATTTTGCGAATGTACTTGGTTTCTTTGTGTAGTTATTCTAAGGATCGGAAGTTAAAAAGGAAATTATTGTGTTTAACGTGTGTATGAATGTGTATGATTTTGATAAAATACACTCCTTTAAGATCAATGGTGTTTTTTAATAATCAGTTCAAGTTGTTTATGACGTCATCATAAATTCTACAACTTTACTTATCTTCGTGGCTTCTGCGGTGTTGCCGCAATTTTAACAGTATATTGTGGTAGTCCAACGTGACTTAGGTATATTCTGAAGATTGGCCGTTCGAAGGACAGTGCAATGTAAACGAGCAGATTGTCTGTGGAATGTTCTTCTTCGTTGTGTTATAATCATAAATACAATATGGTGATAATTGAAGGCAGAAACTACCTAAAAAAAACTAAAATGTACTCATTCTTTCACTAACTGACAACCTTAAAAAAGTGCTGACAACGCACAGTGTTATGCATAGGTAAGCGTTTTATATAATTATAATGAAAATTAGCACAAAGGAAGGATTTTTTTTTAAATTATCCCCTAAAAGGGTTAATAAAGGGATGAACGTTAGTATAGAAATTCGCCATTTTTGAAGTTAGAATCGTGAAATTGTGTTCTTGACTTTTGTTTACAAACAACAGTCAACTGTGGGTACTTCTTTAATAATGCGACCCTAAAGAAGTTTTGGATATGAAAGTTTGTGTGAGCTTTGTCATTCCCTATTAAACTAATACGAAAAAAACGTGTACACATGTAACGTGTAAAAATAAGTTTGACTGTACTTCCTCATTTGACAAATCATTGAACAGGTGTTTTAAAATGAAATGAAGTTTGGTACTTCATTATTTGTTAAGGTGTGCCCTTTTGGAAATGAGTTCAGCCGAAAATACCATTGCTAGATTTTAAATATATTAAGTATAAGAATGAAACTTGTAGTATAATCATTTAGTAACCATACTAGTACTAGTACCAGCTGCACGCTGTATTCCAGCTAACCTGTTTTTTCAGGACCTACCTTTCATCGAATAAAAAAATTATTTTTTATTTCTAGGTTGCGTTTGACCACCACCTCGCGCGTCGTTAAGCAATGATGCAGTCTAGGATAGAGCCCGCTTGCCTAGAAGCAACTAATTCACTGTTTAAGGTACCTATTCTCCTATATCCATGGTTTAAATTGTCCTTATGCTAACCATTCAAATTTGGATAGCTTGTATGATGTATGATGCTTGTTGTTTTAGACAGGAACAAATCTTTGTGGCTCTTCTTTCTTAATTAGAACGCCAAACAATTAAAATAAATTCCTTGCCTTTGTCTGCAATTCCGCAGAATTACAATCTTAATTGTTCAAGCCTAAGGTTAGTAGGGTGGTTATTATTAGGCAAACATGCTTGATCTTCGACCGCATCATAGCTTTCCATCAGGTGAAATTCTGATCAAAAGTTAGCCTAGTTAATATTAAAATAACCTTCTTGCCATTTCAATAGGTACAGACAAACTTTTCTTTTCATAACAATATAGTTACGTAGTCAGACGAAGACAAGTTAAACAGATTTTAGTTCAAGTAAAGCTGTGATTCTTTGAATTTTGATTAAGCTACTTTTTTATTTTTTTGCTAAAATAATATTTTTTTCTTTTTACTTGTAAATTTATTTTATGGGTAAAAAATTAAGCATTTTTTTTTACTAGTTTAGTTAAAAAAAAAGTTCTTCTTTGCGTAAATTTATATATTTTTTTGCCAATAAATTATCCGCTTCCCAGTAACAAAAAGTATACCTATCGCAGATAAGTCCACGCTTAAACACCAACTTGCCTGTTGATTGAAGATGAAGCACGCAAACTTAGAAGATACCTATTCACTCTGGCCTTGAAAAGGCCCAGATTATATATCACTCAGGAAACAAGAAAACTGGCAGGTTGTTTCAACCCTTGGCCGTACGGATTAGAAACGTAGAATCGAAACGTTTGGTAAAAGGAAAAGGAAAATATCCAAGGAAAATCCACAATATATGGAAGGTAGTGGGTAGATTTCCCCCTTGCCCTGTAGTAGAGCAGACTAAGGTCATGTAGCTCCGATGCACATTCTCCAAAATGAATCCTGTAGAAAATTTACAGACTCGCTACTTAGCCACTAACTTCTCATCGCCTATAAGTCGAGCAGCACGTCGGTCTAACGATTCAAGAGCTTCGAGCTGGTATTTGGCTAAACCATTCCAAAGATAACAGCAGTATTCCTTCCACACAAGATCGGACTTGAGCTTGATATAGAGTTAGCAACTGCTTCGGTGTGAAATACTGCCTAACCTTACTCAGGATGCCCAGCTTTTTGCCAGCTAATTTAGCCTTTGAGTCTAGGTAGGTGCTGTAGTTGAGGGTCGGTGTAAGGGACAACCCCAGGAGTTCCAGGTGGTCTGTCAAAAGTACAGGAACATACGAAACAGTGAAGATAGCGTGAACGGACACTTTTTTGCGGAAAAAAGACAAGCTTGGGTTTTCGTTGAATTTGACGAGGTGCTCGTCACCCCAATTTGATACGGTCGTCAGGGCCTGTCTTCTCATTCGCTCAACCGTGTCTTTTCTCAACGCCTGGATTTCTGCCTTTCCGGCCCTGCTTTTTTACAGTATGGTTGATGGAAACAAATTAAATAAAACTAAGGTAAGTCAGTAACATATTATTGCGTTTTTTTTTTATTGGAGTAAGTAGTTAAATTAAACTATGTTCGTAACAAACACTCGTATAATTTAAAATGGCATCTCAAGCAACAAATATACCCTATAACACATTTTGCAGTAACAATATTGTGATAATTGTAAATTTTCGAAAGTGCAATCTTATTCTTTGGTAGGCTATAGATTCTGTCACCATTCACATTCATTGAGTTGCCCGTGTGACGCAAATAGTAAATATCAATGGGGCGGAATTTTTTAGAGGAGTGATGGCGGCAACATAATAAAAAATATTGCCTCTTTGTTTTATTTTCCTAAGCTAGTGTATTTTCGAGTGTATATCTCCTCATATATAAAAAGCGTTATATGTATATATGTTCCAAATGGATTTTGACGAGACTTCCACTGGCAGATAGCTAATCATATAAGGAATAACATAGAGGGAATAACTAAGGCAAATTTTATCGAGGGTACCTATCCATGAGGGTGAAACCGTACAGGTACAGCTGGTGTGTAATAATAACGCCCGCTGATACACCCTCTCTCTCTCTCTCTTTTTAACCGACTTCAAAAAGGAGGAGGTTATTAATTAGACTGTATGTTTTTTTTTTTACACATACATAAGCACAAGTACACACGCCCCTCTACATAAAATCACCCGCTCAGTCAAACACACAAACACACACACACGATTGACAAAGTATTTAGTAATTCTCCAAAAGGCTTTTATGTTTTGTTTATGTAAGTAAATCATCATCATCATCAGCCTGTAAACGTCCACTGCTGAACAAAGGCCTCCCTCGTAGAGAGGGGTGTTGCCATAATCCCCACGCTTGGCAGGCGGCTTGGGGATCGCAGTACGTTCACCGTGTACTAATAGGACGCTGCTGCCCATCCGGTGGTTATGTAAGTAAATATAATATAATAATATTATTGTTCCTTTTACATTTTTCGGTAGTCCAATACATCTTTAATGGTTATTCTTCTTTTCTATTCTTTATTCTTCAATTAATAATAGCCTAAATGTTGTTTTTCTACGTGAATATTAATGTCACAAGGTAATGAAAAATTGATTCTAAATTTGTTTATGAATTTCTAGTGTAATTCCGCTTCTACGTCGTTTCGAGTACAATTATTTTTTTTTTTTTTTTTAACTAAAAATGACCTTCCGCAAAGTAACGCCTGATTCAATCAACTATCTTGATTCTATATATTATACAATTAATTAAACACAACAAATCATCAATAAATGCAAAAAAAAAATACACACTCTAAATACACTTTTGGTAACAGAGACTGGTATGAAGTAGGTAATATCCGAAGAAGCTCTTTTTTGTAATTTTTTCGATAATAAACATAATGTAGATTTTTTTAAACTGTAACTTTAAAAGATAAATTGCCAAATAGAGTAAAACAAATTGACACGTTAAGAATTAAGTTCTAGAGAAGAAATTTTTCTACAATTTTATTCTCTACAAAATTGCAAACCTACTCATAAGTGTAAAAACAAAAATATTTATTATTTTATTTTATAACACACAGTATTGCCATTTTTTTAATTTAAAATTCACGCTTCGTCGTTGGTTTCAATTTGTATTTTTTTTATTTTTCATTATTTATCATTTATAATAATTTTATTATGTTGTGTGTTTTTGGTGGTTACGGTTTCTTATAACAGAATGAGTCATTCCCAACTTTTTTTTTTAACTGGAGGGTAATTTTAGCTGTATTTTCAGTCAACTACTTATCACAACCTTAAACTTAACGCAAAGCGAGTTCATTTTCAACATGATTAAATTACTTCTTATCTTTCATCTACCTTACAAAATACTCTTTACAAACTTCAAAATTTATGTTTACAACTAATTCATAGGCTTCATTTTAATGTTCAATTTAAACTTTATCTTCACTCACACCATCAGATTCATTCATTTTCTTCTGAGGAGTTTCGTTTGTTACTATATCTAAGGAACCGTTTTTGCTTAAACCACAGACTGAAAACATTTTGCGGGCTATTTCTTGCTTCTTCACACAATAAAGCAGGATAATCAGTACAATTAAGAATATTACGATAGCACCGACTATGATTGGCGCACTCTTGTCCATATCACCATCCAATGAAGCTAAATTGACAGTTTCTCTTCTAAGATACTCCTGAAGAGGTGCAAAGTATTCAAGAATACCTTTAGTGGAGAGTTCTGTGTCTCCAGTCATAGTTTGTAGAACTGTTCGCCAGTTTTTGCTTGCTCCAAGTGACATACCTTCACTGAAAATGTTAATGATCTTATCAGGCGCTTGTGGTTATTTAGTAATTGTATATTTCGAAGATATGAATTTGAAAGTTTTTCTGTTACTTAGCATTAACCAGCTATCTCAAAAAAACTAATATTAAATCGAGTAACATACCTAATTAGATAATATCTTAAAAATTAAATGGCAGTCGAGTTTTTTAAATTTTATTATTTGCACATAAATCATGAATTTTTAATGATTGTGCAGCAAAATCTTATCAAACTTGAATTCCAAATTTATTTATAGCGTGGCCGCTATAAATACTAAGAGCAGGAAAAATATTAATAGTATTTTAATATAACGTGTAAAAAGGTACAAGTAAGAATTTACTAATACGTTTTAATTTTGAAATTACTGGGATAATAACTATCCTTATTTAATTTCTGAAAAAAACATTTATTAATATATTTTTGTAAGTCTGGGGACTTATAAGATTCCACATAATTAGATTTGTTTAAATTCAGGCTAAATAACTAGATACTTTGCTATATATTACGTGCAATAATGTTAATTATACAAATTTTATCCTATGTACCCGAGTACATCCGAGTAATCTTAACAAAAGAAAATTTATTTATCCTAGGCATAAAATCGCGTTGTACTACATTAAACTAAGCAAAACCTGTCAAAATCAGTGTCTAGTTGTTCCTGGTATACAGTAAAAAAATTGCTACTCAGTGGAAAGTTTCGGGAAACCAACCTTGAGATACGATTGGCACTGTTGCCCTTTGCCATTTTAACAATATAAACCTTGCACGTAAAGCAATTCAAAAGTTCTTGTTTATGAGATATTTTCCCCTAAACATTAAAGCAATTTTGTTGTGTTTAAACATAATATTATAACTAAGGTGAATAAACAGGAAGTACCTGAGCAATTTTCCCGCTTCCTTGGAGCCGTAGATGGAGCATTCGTGTAGAGGCCCTGTGTGATTGGCTTGCTTACAAAGAGACAAGAGTATTTGAAACTCTAACACGTGTGATATCAAATACCTGAAACATATATAAAGGCAACATAAATTTAAGTACAGTGGCCCGTTAACTAAGGGACTAGATTTGACTAGGTTTATACTATTTATAAGCGCTTATTTACAAGTAGATTTAACAAAATCATTATTTCGGTATGCTTTGAGAAAAACGTAAAATCAAGAAGGTATATTTTCCTAACTATTGTGCGTATTTGCGCAAATCAAGAATAAAAAATACCAAACAAAGTTGAGAATGCTTTTATGTGTGACCATATTTAATTAGAAGAAGAGCAGTTAAATATTTACCGCATTATTATAATTTAAACATATTTTTTGTTCAACAACATGACAAGATCATAAATTTAAAATTTTGTAGAAAGAGAGGATGATTTAAGCCGAGGAGAGTAGAAATAAACCAATAACCCTAAGAGATAACCGAAGTTACGCAACTATGACCCATAAAGGAAAGAAAATTTAAGTTATGCGAAACGGTGAACATGCTGGAAGTACATCGTCCTAACTAGGAATAGCTCATAAATAGTGACGATGATGAATAAAATATAATTCGATACTAACGTAATATACTGCACATGAGAGACGACATGGTACTTAGCAGCAGGATCCAAGTCACTTTCGTTCCTTGGAGCTGGTGGAGACACGCCTGTCTCCTTCATTCTGAAACATGGTAGAAAATATATTGAAACAAAGTTTAACAAGTTTTCACATTATTTATATGATAACGACACTGTAGATCCGAAATTTTGGAATGGACAGTAGACAAAAAATCGGAATAATTGACTGAGTGATAAAATCTGACACTTGCCATGCCATTCCATTCCATTGCCATTTGATTCTAAGTAATATCGTACACTATTATTAAAACAAGGCAAGTAATTTTTATATTTTTTTTAAATTGGTAATAATCATGACAGTCAAAAACTTGTCTACACCTGCTTGTCGACAATGATTGGAATCTTGTTTTAATCTTTCTGACGTATGCACTAATCAAGTTTTTACTATAAATAGTTTGAACTCAGTGCCATGAGGAAAACAATCAGAGAAAACGGCAAAATTAGCATATGGTACAAAGCAAGGTGAGTGCGTCTAGATACTTCACAAGTACTGATCGAGAGTTGGCCGAATAATGGAACTAAATATTTCTCCGGGCAGCTGTCAGTTACGTTGAAAAATACGAAGAAGGCTCCATCATTCAACTCTACAGATAAATTGGTCATGCTGTAAGGCTAATAGCAATCCAAGCCTTACTTGTGAAGTTCAAGGAATACTAAGATCAAGGTAAAGTTATTGATAAGAACGGACAAGTTCAAAACCGTTGAAAATTATTGAACTTCCTTTATGTTTTAAGAGTTTATTATCTGCTAAAATATAAAGTGTTGTGTAAATTAATTTGAGATACTGAGTTTAGATTTTGTGACGATATAATATACGTAAAGAGGCTGGTAGTTGCTGGAACCGAAAAACCAAAGATTGCGCTGAAAAGCGTGCATTGGGAGATGCTTATGTCCAGTACTGGACTAATATAGGCTGATTTTGATGATGATACGTACGTAAATAAATAGTTGCTGGCTCATTAATTAAATATTGTAGTAAAGCACACGTTGTAAGGTGTAATTGTAATACCTACTACATTATACCTGGTAACCATTAAAGTAAAACCTTTAAATCAGCAGGGAATTTGGAAAAAAGTAAACCCAACCTCAAATTCCACCAGTGTTCGTTCCAGTTTTCCAAGCTGCTGTTCCCGAATACATCCCACCGCCACTTATCCAGGACATACGCGTAAGCCATCAATGGGAACTTCTCTAACGCCACCCAAAGAAGGTGGTTCAAAGTTACTTGCGGTCCTGTTTCTACCGCCACTATGTTTAGACTCTTCAAGTGCTCTGGTGCAGTAAGCTGGATGGCAACAATATCTGACATTGCATCGTGGAACGCTAAAAATAAAGAGCAAAAATATTTTGAAACATTTAAATCTGGGATTGGCTGAATCTGTATCTTAGGTATCTATTACATAGATAGATGCAGCTAGATCTTTAGAAGAACTGCAAAAATAAAAGGTGGCAGCAATCGTACCTCAAGGTTAGTTAAAATAATGAACTTAAAATACTCTATTACCTATATTTTCCAAACTTCTTTTAAACTTAGCATGGGTTTTATCATCAGCATCATTATCAGCCTATCATGTTTCCACTACTGGGGCACAGGCCTTCTCTCAGAGGGTGAAGATGGGCCCTAGTCCACACAATAAATGTCTTGTCTTTTAACTTTTGACGTTCTTGGACATACCGGTTTCCTAACGATGTTTTCCTTCAGCGTTTTTGAGCAATGGCATCGAAACTGTATTTAAGTACTAAATAACTCATAGGTTCGGGACCGAGGATCTAACTAGGTGCAGTCAGTTTGTAAAGTGCATAGTCGTGCTACCGCTCGGCCAACGTCGTTCTAGGGTTTTTATACTTACGTCATACGCCAATTTTACATTTACCTGGATTTGGCCCATCCCTGTAAAGTGGTGGAAGATTTCTGTAGTGCTTGAAATATTGAACGTGACCCAGAAGTCTAGCTGCTCTAGATAGTCCCACGACAACATTGGTTACTTTTTCTCCGCACCATTTTATTCTAAAACCAAAATAAAGCTTGCTTTAGGCATACTTCAAACAGTTTTGATATTAATGTGAATCAGTTGATGGAATCACAATACTGATCTAAATTAAAATTGTATAACTAGCATAAAATGCAATAATCTAAACCAGAAAAGGGTCGCTTGTATGAAATTGACTTTACATCACACATCATCAGCCAGTAAACATCCACTGCTGGACATGAGGTGGAGGAGAGTTGCCATAAACCCCACGCTTGGCAGGCGGCTTGGAGATCGCAGTAAGTTCACCGTGTATTAATAAAATGCTGCTGGCCATCCTCCGGTGGTTCTGGTCGCAGTTTTAGGACATACCTGTGTCTGGATAAAATGACTTACTTGTAATTTACTCCATCACACATATCATGACTAGAAGGCAGGCAATTGGCAGTCGCCGTGGTCTCTGTGATATCTTGGTAAGAGTCCTTAGCACTATCTAATCCGAGAGATTGATGGAAGTCATCAACGGCAGTGAATAAATCCATGGCTTTGATGCTTTGGTTGCTCAGTAAAGGTTGCATTAGATTAGGGTACGCAACTACTTTCGGATACACTGCTTGCCATTCCTGAGCCCATAAGTTGCCTAAAAAATAAATCATAGCAAAGATACTATAAATATTCAATTCATACTAAAAATACCGAATTCAATCTTATTTCAAAGCTTGATTGTATAAATTCATTATAGCTGCAAGTTGAGATTCGGCTATTTCGAAATCAATCTGTAAACACAATTCCGCTAATTGCACGCTAAATGAAACTTAAACCTTGAACATACCTAGAATATGAGATGGTATCAATTTATCCTTGCCCTGCAAATCGGCTCTATAAAACGTTTTCAACTTGGCTCTTACATATTCTTGCAATAAGTCATATAACGGTTTTATTTCACCCCAAATGCGATCAACTGTGATCTCGAAGTGGTCGTCTTCAAAGGCGTACCGCCACATATCACCAGCGTCAGTGAAATTCTCTAATTCAGCTACGTTATTCATCCTTTGGACGTAATCTTTAAAAATAGGACGAATCTTTTTGCCCGTTGCGTCGCGATAGACTGTCCAGTAATATGCTAGTTCTTTGCTATCGTTGCTGGTTTTGAAGATTGAAATAACGTCTGCAATTTGGAAAGCGATGTATTTCTTTCATTTTAATTTGTTTATTTATAGCTTTTAACAATTGCAACTTATATTTTGACAGAGAGACTAAATACACATTATATTCATGAATTACTTTAATTGAATCCTTTTGGATTGATTCTTAGCACCTATGTAAATACTTAATTTATCATTAACTGCATTCGGTTATTTCGCAAAAATAGGTTAAATGGTATACTTGAAAAGTTATTTTTAATATAAATTGTTGTTTGGTACATTGATGCTTGTATTGCAGTAGGTATATTAAAACAGTAAATTGAATGACTGACCACTCATAGTTCGTACCGAATCTTCCGTGTTACACGATGTCACATTATAGGCACATACAGTTACTCGACTCCATATTTTCTGCATTGTGTCAATTTCTTCTCTTTGCTGTCAGAAAAAAATACATTTTAGAATTATTTTGACTAACTAAAGTTTCTGAATATATTAAATTTATTTTAAGATATACCATACCTTACTTTGTGGCATTTGTACATTTGTGCCTCGTTCTTTGATGATTCTTATCTTTCTCTTAAATTTAGGATCATTTGTCAGCAAGTAATCATTTAAGTAATTTTTCTTTAGAATATTCCAATACTGTTTTTTTATCTCATCTTCTTCAGCAGCTATACGTACCTATAAATTGTTTTGTACACAAATATTATCTGATGATAATTTACAAACTTTTATTGATATGTACTATTGTCACTTACCATTTTGTTCTTTTTGACTTCGTTATTTATATCTGTAACGTATGACCATAATGCTTCTTGTGAAGTTTTACAAACCTCCAAGCTAAGTTTATCCATTTCTTGCATAAAAGATTCAAAAGTAATATTAACATTGTCAAGTTCATCTAATTGAAACTTAAAACTTTCAACGACATAATTCGTCTTTGTTATTAGCGCCGTAGGATCTAGAACTTTCTTCATGGCATCTTCAAGAAACTTTTTTTCTTTGACATCCTCGTCAACTTCAATTTCATGGCCGCTTTCATCGGATATTTCTGTAGTTTTGTTTGTTGAATTCTTATCGTCTGCTGACATATCTGATGTAGGGTTGGTGTTGAAAAGCAAAGCAGCAGTAAACGAAACAACTACTGTCATAAAGCAAACTCCTGACTGAAAAAATAGAATAGAATATTATTGATTTATTTTAAGTAATTAAATCATAAAAAGTGGGCATCAATGTAAAGTTCATAATTTGATTCTAGTTTAAAATGTTTCTTAATAATACGTTTATGTGTCATGAAAATAATATAGAGCAAATCCGTACAGCACGATCATTACCTCAGATAGGGCGAACAAAGGAGATATACCTTGGTATAAATTAACGTTCTTACTAAAATATCTCCGTGTTTCTCCCACCTTTTTTCACTATACCGCTAAACAGCTTAACGCTAACATTGTAAGTCCGACACACTTACTTATATTTCACGCACTCTAAGAAACTTACAGCGACACTAATGAACTAACAAATAGTCCACATGCTAAACAAGTATACATTGTTTTTTTTTTTAACCCCCGATAATAGACCTGATAATCTTCAAACGGCTTAACAGATTTCTTTAATCATAGCTAAGAATCAATCAATCAATCAAGTCACCTATAAAAAACGGTTTATCCGTTTGGAAGCTACAATATGACAGACACACATAATTCACACGTTAAACTTATAACACCACTCTTTTTGGATCGGGGTTTAAAAAGGAGGCCAAGGTCGTGCAGGGTGAGTTCAACTAAAGACATCAAGCCTAATTTAAGCCTGATGCGTACCCACCACGCCACCATGTCATATCTCCATTCTTTGTCTGATCTGAGGTCATTTTGTAGGTATAGCGTGAGAACAATTCCGCAATAGTCCAATTCAACGTATCAGTGAGGCTAGTTGAATGATTACATCCTTTGCTCACCTAACGCTGCTCTACCAGATCATTGAATGTCATCATTTATCTTTGTGTATTGTTATAAAGCGACCTTGTTTCGATAATAATGTTCAGTATGGTGGCCAGTAATGATACGTCACAGGTATTACAAGGTACACAACATGTTGGGGATAAAAAAACTTAAAATTTGCTTATTTTTTTTAAGCTTTCGTATTAAATTATTGTTATTGCCAAATCGACAGGCGTTGGAACAAAATTATTCGTAATATTAATTTTAATTCACGGGTCAAGATCGTCTTTTAGGGACTTTTGATAAGCATCGGCGGGTCCGAAGCCAAAACAAGGAGGCTTTTTTGAAATATAAAAATTACAATATTGAATGTGTGTGAATGGGAATTATGAAACTATTATAGAGTAGGTATAGGATAAAAAACCGGACAAGCACCACCACCACCACCACCGTCCATACTTAATAAATATGTATGTAAATCGAAATTGAGTCTTGACAAAAAAAAAATGTATGACAAACTTTACTTGGCAATTAGGTACCCATACATACCAACTACAAAATGTAAATGTGTAACTTTGTGCAAAAAAATAATTTTAATGTGATAAAACAAAAAACATACAGATTTAAAAAAATTGATTGTTTCCTTTATGTGCTGTAAGACCTTGTTTTTTGCCAAATTTTATTGTTCTAAGTCAAAGGAAGTACTCTATAGGTTTTGATTCCCTTGTGATAAATATGCAACATAAACGGTCATATCTTTTGATCGCGTTGACTTACAAGTCAAGCTGAAAGAGGCCGTAGACCCAAGTATTTGTTATACATTTCAACTTGATAACTAATGCGTTTCTGAAAAAAGGGTCTTAACAGACGGACAGGCAGACAACAAAGTGATCCTATAAGGGATCTCTATTTCCTTTCGAGGTACGGAACCCTATGAATGAAGTGGGAATGAAGAAGGAAATGCTTGGCTATTGTGGTGATTATTGATAGTGTTGAGCCTATACTATGAGGTACTGCAAATTATTCGTATTATTAGAACTGGCTCAAAAACCACTCAGAAAAAAATCATGAAAATTGTGGACCACTTAGTTAGCTTATTCTACATAATAAATTCATTCACAAAGTTGGAGTAATTTTATTATTTTATTTTATTTTATTTTCATAGGAAAACTTACAGCTAGGTACAAAATTATGTAAATAAATAAAGCTAGAAGGCCAATTACAAGTTTTCACAAATAATAATCGGTGTACATACATTAAAAATATACCGAATTGAATGTACTGAATTGAGAACTTCCCTCGTGAAGTCGGTTAAGAATGTTCATTGTTTTTTAACTTCCATTATTGAAAAAAAAAATTAACAGTAAAAAAACTTTCTAAAAATCCATATATTTAAAAATTTGAGTAAAAGTTTAAGTCTTAGGTATTGAAATAGGCAATTATTTATTTCAACAAGTTAATGTAATACCTACTTACTATTAGATAAACGAATTACTTTTTAAAATCGCTTAATTAATCTAAATCCTTTACTTAATAGAAAAACATGTCTAGTATTAGATGAATAAGCACGGAAAGTAAATTCATAGTCGCACAATTGTAAAAGAAAAATGTGCAAGCGAAAATAAACATGCAATAATTCCCTGTTTAAGTCCACATTTTCTTTTTTATTGTGTTTTAGAATACCAAAACATACGTACATAAAAAAACATCGTGCTGCAACAAATCCACGGCTGCTCACAATAACTGTAACACTACCCAACACATTATCAGTTTAAACTGTTATTAACTTAGGCTTTTCATTTCATACTTTCGTTCTTGGCATGTTGTTTGTGAATACTGTGTGGTGTTTGGTCGTTTTGTGGTGGAATTTTGAAAGGAACAATCGGCGCAGCGTTATGTTTTGAAAACGGAGGAACGTTGCGCGGCTTGGCTGCGAGCATTGTTATGGAACACAGAAATGCCGAGTCCGTAGGCGCCTAGCCCCAGACCACTCCCATGCGACCGGATACCAATTGCCAATGGACTAACCTAATAAATGCTTGCTTTTCTCAAAACTTGTAATACATCAAATTAGATAATTAAAGATCACCTGCTTAAAGAATTCGACTGACAATTACCATAACATTAAAAGCTGAACTAAAATTATAATTATGATCACTTACTAGCTTTTGAAAGCTTTTGAACAGATGCTTTCGATAGACCATAGTAATTGGCAAAAATAACTGTTACAAACGCCAAAAATTATCAAATGCAGCGTTCGTTTTGGGGATGTGTGAGCAAAGTTGCATTTTTAACTGTTTTCGTTCACCATTCGGATAGTTCAAAAACAACTAAAAATTCCATCATAAATTGCTACTTACTTTTAACCCACTTCGCAGAATACGCTGAAGGTCGTTGTGATTGTTTTTGACATTTACATTCTAACGTTTGTTTTTCGCTGTCTTTTGATTTTTGTTTGCCTGTCTGATTCTACATTTTCTTATACCTATTAAGTATAAATAATCTACATTGTTTCTTGTTTCATTTTCATTTCAGTAGCCAATTGCAAAAATAAAGGAATACCGTAGTGAGTGCTAGAGAAGGCGGAAACAGCAGTTTTATTTACGGAATTAGGTACTAAAAATTTAAGACCAAGCTATGAGAAAAATAAACAAAACAGCTCAATTGCATGCTGTCAAGTGATGTTGATATGATATTTACATCACCACTGGTGGTATTAGTATTCATTTTGGGTAGGTAACAAAAGTTGAAAAAGAGGCAAAAATTTAAAACCGAACAACGGCAATTTTGACAATGCTAAAAACGCTACTATAATAACGCATACCATAAATATGCTACCCGAACGTAAGATTGTAGATAATATACTACAGTAAAATATAATTTTTAAAAAAGAATTTAAAAGAAATTTTTTTCATTCAAGGTTTTTAACAATGATATTGCAGCTGTCAGAAACATCCTTTAAGCGCAGCGTCCGGACATTATAGCCTGATATAAAGAAATGGTTTTCTCAACACAACTAGTAATACATAAAATTAATCATATTAATCAAATTTTCGTATCCACCACATAAAAAACAAATCACTGGAACTTCTGTCCGTCAGGGGAAAATTATGTCTAGTTTATATTGATGCATAGGTACTATTATTCACACATCGTTGTGAACACCTTATTAACCTTATTCCTTTTGGAAGGCAACGCACTGAATGCCCCGGGTATTGTAGGTGTCTATAGGCGGCGGTGACCACTTACCATCAGGTGGCCCGTTGCTTGTTTACCACTTATTCAATAAAAAAATTAAAAAAATATCACTTTATCAAACCACCAACCGAAAAACACAACGTGAGTGTAAGTTTTGACGTTGTTTATAACTTTTAGTATGGATTGAAAACTAAAATCAAGACAAAAAAATTGCTGTTCCTTAGAAAAAAATTAAACGAATGAAACCGCTAACTTTTTTCGCGATTTTAGTGGTGGTCCTACAAACCTATAGAAATAGCACTGTGGTTAGTCGCATTATTAAAAAAAAAAACTTGTCTCTTTTATTGTCTCGGCTTAGTAAGTACCCGTCGAGACTGAATTTTAAATATTATAGGTAAGTAATTTGGTTCCAATAAATCAAGACTATACTTTAGTTGTCACTTCACTTCACTACCTTTCTCGTGACAGCATACGAGTAAAGTTCGCTTAAAATTTTTAGAGTCATTATTAAACATCGTGCAATGGAAAATACCTACGTTGTTTTATCTATTTATTATGACTATGAATTCTTTTTATATGTAGGTACCATAGATGTAGATTTGCAAGATTGGCCAATCCGCAGTTGCATCTCAAAATTGAAACAGTGACGCCATCTGTCGGTATGTCCACTATCTACGCCGCATCGCTGTCAATTTACCTCGTAGTTTTAACAACCACTCACCAAAAAAGTGACCCACAAATGGGTTCACACAGGTTCATATGCTTGGACGCACCACACTAAGTTGGTTAAAATCTCAGATCAGACCAAGAAAGGAGATATTATATCTTAGTACAATATTTATCGTACGTGTTCAAATTATTCCGTGTTTCGCCCACTTTTTTTACTAAACCATTAGACGCAAAAACTTTAATTAGGTTCTTAACCCTTACATTTTCACGCAAATTAAGATGTGATTAAGGTGTAACTCATTGCTTCATTGTTGTATGTTACCGCTCAAGCAAGCGGCAAGATACAGCGTGAATTAGACTAAAGGCATTAAGCCTGACACCTGCCCCGCCACCTTACCATATCTCCCTTGTTTGTCTGATCTTTGGTTGAAATAGTTCCATTGGGCTGGCCCTTAAATATACATCATTGGTAGGGCCTTTATCTTTGTAAACACTGGTTGCACTTGATGTAACAAGTAAATTAGCGTTAGTCTTTCATTTGTCTTTCAAACAAAGTCGTGTTGTAACTGATATCTTACTTCTATACTATAATATTATAAAGGCAAAGATTTGATTGTTTGTTTGCATTGAATAGGCTCAGAAACTGCTAAACCGATATGAAAAATTATTTCACTGTTGGGAAGTTACACTATCCCTGGGTCACATAGGCTTTTTATCTATACCCGTGCGAAGCCGGGGCGAGCCGCTAGTTTGTAATAAAGCTAGTTTTCTATTATTTTAAATTAAATTCAATCTGAAAACATATCGCAAAAATAGGTGCTGATAAGAAATAATAAACTTCGGTCCTTACAAACTATGTTTATTGCTCTGAACCTACTTGCGTCTAATCGAACTTAGGTACATAACACTTGTAGTTTGTTCTTAATTTCTTATCACAATGGTTCTACTCCTTCTTTAAGAAAGAGGCAAGTATTTGGGCTCCGGCGACGTCTATCTCATTGTAGCCGAACGGTTCCAGTGCCGTCTTGGTCCTTTCGAACCATTTTGTCAGGTTTTCGTGGGCACTGAAGTCGTATCCCAACGCCTGAAAATAAATACATATCCTGCTTAATACTCGCAACAGCACAAATTTTACTTTACAACACATTTGCTCAAAAAGTGCACTTACGAAGCCTGAATACATCTTTCGAAAGTTAAACATTACGGATCATACAACGGAGCGTGCTGTAATGAAACGCATCATACAACGGAGCGTGCTGTAATGAATTTGTCCGCACGCTCCGTTGTATAGCACCGTGCGTGTACTTTACGGTATTTTTTTAATTTCCATTTTTTGTTTTTTTCTCGCAAATGTGTTGTAAAACGTTGTATGGCACACGTGCGGATTGGTTATTACAAACTCGTGACTATGGTAAGCCCTCGACTTCGTCTCGGGCTTACATTCGTCTACTCGTTTGTAATAACCAACTTTCCGCACTTGAATCATAAATAACTATTTGAGTCTTGTTTGCTTTATCCTCGATTCCTGTATTGGGAATGTCTAAAAGTGCTAACAGACGTGTGGATTTGGTTGACCTCAACTGTGACCTCAACCGCCGTCTGACCAACGGGAGAGTAAGAGAGGGAAACATGCTATTCTCTCTCTTACTCTCCCGTTGGTTGGCTAGTGATCCGTTAATTTAATCCTCTACTGGACTAAGAATCGTACCAAGACCTGCTAATAAGTCAGACAAACTATTACTGAGCCAAATATACACCGGTCGTCAATAAATACAACACTTGAACAAGTTTTACTATGGAACCCACCCGGATAACGCGAAAAAATATCGGCTGTTCCATACACTTTTAACTGACTACAAAAATGGAGATATGTTCTCAATTCAACCTGTTTTTTTTAGGTACGTCGGTTACTCCAACACCTGTGAACCAATAAAGATGTTTCTTTTACCATTTTGTAGAGGAAGCTTTCGAGGTGGTCCCATGAAAAATTCACAAATTTCGGCTAAGCATTTTGTGGTGTGCGAATGAATGACTGTTTTCTATAACAGCTATTTTTTCACGATCAGAGTTGCTCCCATATAGAAAGTTGTTCATAATGATAGATACAATCTAAAAAAAAATTATCTAAGGGTTCAATGGATGATCCCTTTCGGCTTTATTCTTCTATCGTCATTATGATTTTGTACAGTAAAAAAACTAATACAAAACACGCTTATGTGACTCATTAAAAGAAACCAAAGAAACCAGAACTCGAGGTGTTTATTGGTAGTAATTGAAGAGTTCCACTATCCATCTCCCAGCTTCATCAGACACACGTCACCAAGTGTGATGTGTATAAACCAGCCAAATGTACCCAATCGCGAGAGTCATTGAAGATTTCTACTATCCACCTGGCTTCATCATCAGATGCATCATTACATGCTTCAAAGTTCCATATCGATACTACACTTAAAAGTGGGTTATAATCGCCTTCCAAGATTAGTTTTATGTAGTTTGTTACCTAGTTATCATCGTCATGATTAGCCTATACTAGTTCCAGCTTCAGATTTTCGCTTCCAGCCACTGCCTTACGTAGGTCGTCAATCCATTGAGTCTCAAGGCCTCTCACGCTACGATTGCCGATTCGAGGTCTCCTCTCTAGAACATGTCTACACCAACGGTAGTCGACTCTGCGACAGATGACGTTAATTATAAGTAATGCTAAAAAAAAAAAAAAAAAAAGTTCTTACGTCAATGTTGGTGATGGTGACGATGATGGTGATGTCAGCGAGGGTGAGGTTATCTCCGGCGACGAACGCGCGCCCATCCAGGAATGTGTTCAGCCAGCCTAGCGCCTCGTCCAGCTTCGCGGCATTTTCATCGCTATACGGGTCTCCACGGAACAGCATCGGTATCTGCACAAATGTTAAAAATATATATATCATCATACTAATGTTATAAATGCGAAAGTGTGTTTATTTGTTGGTTTGTTGGTTTGTTTGTTCCTCTTTCATGCTGCAACGGAACGACGGATCGACCTGATTTTTTGCATGGGTATAGTTCAAGAGCCAGAGAGTGACATAAGCTACTTTTCATCATCATCATAACCACCACCATTTTTCATCACTACGCGGGTGAAACGCAGCTAGTATATAATAAATAAATAAACATGTATAAATTATAAACAGCGGGCAATGGAGAGAGCTATGCTCTAGTTTCTTTGCGTGATAGAATCTGGAACTCGAATATTCGCCAAAGAACCAGTCACCGACAAGTTGAAGTGGCAATGGGCAGGTCACATCTCTCGAAGAACCGATAACCGATGGGAAGGAAGGTTCTTGACTGGAGACAACGAACCGGAAGACGCAGCTTAGGTAGGTAGGTAGGCCTCCCTCTAGATGGAACGACGACATTGTGAGAGTCGCGGGCATCCAGTGGATGCAGATGGCAGGCTGTCGTTCAGTGTGGAGATTAAAGGGGGAGGCCTATATGTAGCAGTGGACGTCTTCTGGCTGATGATGATGAAATTATAAACACCCCGATGGTGATGATGTTATTGTTAGGCCGAGGACCTCAAACAAATAACGGAGATGTGTTAAGGTGCCGTGGTGGGTCACCAGACGCATCAGACGTAATCAGGCTTGATGCCTTTTTTGAACTCACCCTGCAGACGACCTTGCCGTCCTTTGTACTAGCTTTTGTTTGTTAGTGTGGATCAAATCTTGAAACTGAATAAACTTTTGAAACAGTTATCCCCAACCGATTAAGCTGAAGTTTTAAATTATGGGTCGCACCACAGACCTAGATATAGGTCGCCTATACGACTTTAAAGAAATTTGAATTAAATGTAGACTTACGTATAGGTTAGCATATCTCTGGAACAAAGTGCCAAGGTCGAAGTTTAGCCTCTGGTCCACAAGAGCTCTTAGACGGGGATTCTTCGGATAAAGGGAGTCGTCTTTACCATACGCATTGGCCAAGTAGGTCATAATAGCACGACTGAAAAAAAACAGGTTTATATAACAATTAGAAGTAATATAGACATATCTATTCTAAAGTAAAGCATTGTGGTAGAGAACTTTATAATGCTGATGATACTGATAAATGATAATATCCTACCGCCCTATAATCCGCTACGAATTATCAACTTTACTCAAGTTGAAATTCTATGGAGTATACCCACTTGGACCACATCGATACAAAATAAACTGGCCAAATGCGAGTCGGGCTCTCGCAATGAGGGTCCCGTACCTCCACTAAACACAAAAAGTTGTGCAAAAAGACAACATTACGCCAAGGCGGTCACCCATCGAAGTACTACCGCGCCTGACTAGTGAACAGAAATAATCATGTCACCGACTCGCACTTTTTTGTAGCATCGGCGCCTACAGTATAACTTGCCATTAAACGCACGTACGTTAATTGACGATTCTGCTAACCTAGGCGCTGACCATCAAATACAATATCTTATTCGTATTAGCAGTATTAGCAAATACTCACCTTTCCCAAAGAATGAAACCACTGTCATCGATTGTCGGGATAGTGTGTTGAGGGTTCATCTGAAAATTAAAATTCATAAATTAAGCTTTGGTAACATAGATACTTCAAACTAAATATTTAATTTTGTCTGGTAGAAAATAACTAGTTCCTTTTTTATTTTATTCAACGGCATATTTGTGTATCGTGTTCTGCAACGGTACCTACACTTGAACCAAAATAATATTATACTAAATACCAATATTTTCTTTATAATACCTATTCAACTATACGAATGTAGGTAACATGAGGAAGTGCAGTCAAACAAATTTTTTCAATCTCACTTGTCTCCATCTTGTAATAATGATGTAACCAGCGAAGATTGAAGAATCTGTCGATTCTTCATTCTTCAGTCTAAACCCTTTGGCAAGGATAACTTATATCGTCATTGCCCTTTGGGTACGGAACCCTAAAAAAACAAAGCAAGACCTACGTATTTACCTTGAGATACTCCGGAGTCATGTGCTCGCCATTCATGATGTTGGTGGTGATCAACTCGAGATCCACGCCCACAACCCTGGCTGTCATCATCACGGCTCGGCTCGGAGGCGACGGAGGGAGGTAGTATAGCTTGATGGGCTGTGCCGGCATTTTGTTTTTAGATCGGGCCACTGCGTTGCTATGAACATAATGGCAGGTGTTTGAATCTTTGGCAATATCTAAATGTATTTTTTTTAAATAATACCTAGGTTTGCGTTCGGCTGCCAACTCGCCTGATGTTAAATGTAGCGGTCTACGACAAAGCACGCTTGCCCAGAAGAAACTGATTCAAAGCTAAAAAAAGCAAAGCTGGTTCTGAAGCCTAGTACCTACCTATTTATGTCTTCATCAAAACTCGCGTGAGCATTCATTATTAACCATGACTGACTCTATACGTGAGTGTAATCCATCTATTTGTCATAGTTACCTATTAAGAGCATATAACTACACAGCTGCAGGTTTTACAGTCTGATAAGGACCAGATCGAAACCTTCAAGTCAAATTTTTGCAAAAGCGTGTTCTTCAACAACACATTAAAAAATCATGTTTGAGAAATCACATTTGCGTTTTCTGGGTTTTGTGTTATTTGTTATGAAATGCCGTTCATTCGCACCAAGCGTTTTGCCTCCTTTCAAAACAATGGAACGCTTAGTCTCTGTCCGTGTTTCCGCAGCATAACAATCTTGCAATGTTCAAGTCTAGGGTTAATAGGTTATTTACTCGTGCTTCATCTTTGACCGCATCATCGTTTTCCATCAAGTTAGATCGCGGTCACACGTTAGCCTAGTTCGAAGTAAAAAAAAAAAGGTGTAGTACGGTACAGACATGACATTATATTTTGTTTCCGAAATGCCAATATACACATACATAGAGCAACATAATAATAAAATAAAAACACTAGAAAAATATTGTTTAGGAACCAGAAACCTCAGGCAAGTACACAAAATGGCAAAGGTTCGTGCGTGACCGTAGTCGCATGTTTTACTCAACAACCATTAAACAACCATCACCGTATATACCTACTGTGAGTTGTACCATTCACCATTTATTATTTACCCATATCGTGGAAATATCATGAGCTCAGTGTCAGTGTCGTGAAATGAGGAGTTTTATTTTATAATGGAAACTATAGAGCGTCTTTAAAGCAGAGCATATCAAAACGCTAAATATTCTAGATATTCCTGTCATAATCTGTCAGTCAATGGAAAATCAGACCTTACCAATAGGAGAAATAATATATCGAAAGTTTTTTGAATGGAGACCACGGACCGGTAAGCGCAGCGAAAGGCGTCCACCCACAAGATAGACTACGACCTTAAAGAGACCGCAGTGAAATTCTGGATGCAGGCCGCTTCCAACCGGCCCTTTTGGAGATCGATAGGGGAGGCCTATGTCCAACAGTGGACATCCTAAGGCTGAAATGATGATGATGAATTACAATAAAATAAGTTTTATTTATTTTATAAGGTCTGATTTTCCATTGTTTGAGAGACTGTGACAGGCATTTTGACAGCCTCTGCTACAAGGACGCTTTATGGAGATGACGCGCCATAATGTAACGTAATCTGGGATCTCCTTGCCTCAAGTTGGCCACGTTCTTAACTGTTAAAAACAATAAAAATCCCTTGTAAAACCGCCATTTTGTGCAATCAACGTGCAGCACGTCACGTGACCTTGTTCCATGCTCATAATAGAGAAAAGCTCATAATATAGTCTAAAGCCAAAGTCCATAGAATACGTAATATGATTTTTCTTGTGCCGGACGGAACGTCGTACACGGACCGAGTTCCTGTCATGTCATTGAAATTAGCTTCATTTCTTATGTGTTTATTGTTTAACACATTTAATTATTTTTTTAAACAAAAAGGCTTTATTCATCCTTAAAACTTATCGTACGATTAAAAAACAGCAACTGGTCCACTATTTTGCATTAGCGTTAGCCACAAAAACATTTTTGTGCAGAAATGTTTATCAACAAATTATGTTTAAGTTTATGTTTACAAAATGGGCTTAATACATCGCAACATTTGCGATATTTTTTGCCTGAATGTCATCGCGATATATGAGATTTCTTCACAAAAATTTGGCTATATAAGTAGGTACCTACTTACATTGCGTGTGCAACGAATGAGGCCCTAACACGAGTCGTGATAACAGAAGCCAAAACCAAACCAAATTGAGTAATTTTTTCGTATAAATATAACAAAAGCAGCCACTCAACACACTTGTATTTTTGACTCACCCAAAGGAATTTGACAAAAGAATAATAACGATCATCGATGAATACGCTTTCATTGTACAGCGCTTATTTAAACCACGTCAGCACAATTAATAAAGAATGTGAAAAATATTTCAAATGAATAAAATTAAAACTGAAAAAAAAGACAATAGGATAGCGTTAACTTTAAACTAGCATTAGACATGAAGCATAAAATTATACTAAGCTCTAGAAAACTATTCATATAAGTATACAGAGATGATCCTAAAGTTCCTAGTTTCTCACTCACTTCGCTGCTTGAACTTTGTCGGCAACAGATTTGTCCATACATTGGCCCAGTTTGATTAAATTATACCTACCTACCACACAATCTATCACAACCTGAATGTAACAGGAAGACAAAAACGTCACAATAAAATACCACTAAAATCAGAATCAAATCCAAACCTATTCTGAGTAAATAAATAGCTTTGCCTTAATCTTCTGTTTGATTTTAATACAAATCAGGTTGCCTCTGACAAGCTGCCACTGAGCTAAACACTGAAATGAACCAAGTTTTATGGTGTTCGTCAATAAAAACTGTTATGGCAATGGACACCATAGAAACGGGGCGGCCCATAATAATGCTAAATCATTATGACAATTGCGTAGATTGGCGCTCTATGATTGATGATATAACCACTATAGAGTACTTTCATGGTAGTCACGTCATCTAGACAAAAGCGTTTTACCTAGCGAGCTTTAACCTTTACCCTTGTACCTATCGATCGGAAGACACTTTTTATTATACTAGGTACGTTTCGTTTAAGAGAGCTTTGTAATTCGTTGGGGTAGTTTTAATATCGATTACAAAGTTTTGAGAACATGTACTAGAATTGTGTATCAGTATTCAGTACCTACTTAGAAAGTTTGTCTTAATAATGATTGTGACAGTTAAAAAAATGATAGTTATGGGCTAAAAGAGACCGCAGGGAAACACTGGATGAAGGCCGCTTTCAATCGGCCCTTTTGGAGTTCGATGGGGGAGGTCTATCAAGCAGTGGACGTTCTAAGGTTGAAATAATGATGATGATGATGATATTTAATAAATATTTTATGTAATAACATTATTTAATAATTATGATGTGTGTGTGTGTGTGTGTGTGTTACCAGTGATGACATACGGCACTGAAACGTGGTCTCTCACTATGGGCCTCATAAGCAAGCTCAAAGTCGCACAACGAGCTATGGAGAGGGATATCTATGCTCGGGGTTTCTCTACGAGATCGAATCTGAAATGAGGAGATCCGTAGACGAACGAAAGTCACCACATAGCCCACCGGATTAGCAAGTTGAAATGGCAGTGGGCAGGGCACATATCACGCAGAACAGATGGTCGCTGGGGCCGAAAGGTTCTGGAATGGAGACCACGGACCGGTAAGCGCAGCGTAGGACGCCCACCCACAAGATGGATAGACGACATAAGAGACCGCAGGAAAACGCTGGATGCAGGCCGCTTCCAACCGGCTATTTTGGAGATCGATGGGGGAGGCCTGTGTCCAGCAGTGGACGTCCTACGGCTGAAATGATGATGATGAATAATTATGAAAAATTAAAGTAAGAGTACATAGTATTGTTAATGCCACTCTGAGTGGCATAAACAAAGGGAGGCCTATACCCAGCAGTGGGTCACTCAGGGCTGATGATGATGATGATAATGACATAGTATTGCAGGCGACTGTACCTACTTGGAGTCAACTCGATGATTATGATTATGCTGACCAAAAGTAAACATACCTATTACAGACTAATATATAGAGTTTGCAATGGAGCAGGAAAACTACATCATTACCCATAATAGAAATGATTGATCTAAAATGATTCAGTTGGCAGGCTCAAATCACTAATCACGAGGGGGCCTACCACCGTTTCATTATACTCTCTTATAGTGCGTTATTTTTCAGTCTTTCTTGACTTCCCTTTTGCTGTATCTACGTAGAGATAACGTGATTTTTTTACTGTAAATAAAATAAGGATCAAACTGATCATAGATCGTCATCATCGATTGGTGTAATTTTATTCAAAATTACACTAATCGCACCTCACTTTCTATTGCACTGTCACACACATAATCACACCATACTACAAATGCGAAAGTTCGTAAGCTTGTTTGTTTGCTTGCTTGATTGTTTGTGCGTGCTGTTTTAAGCTTGATGAAGTGAAAGTTTGTGTTTAAGTGTGTCAATGTGTACGTATTTGTCCGCTCTCAACCCCGTAACGGTTTAACGGATTTAGATACAATTTGGAATAGAGTTAGCTTATACCCTGGATAAAACCAAGGTGCGCTGCTAGTATGTTCATAGCTCGGATTGATAACGCTAAGATGAGGATCGGATTGAAGATGCTATCAACGTTAGAAACTATAGAGGTTATAAATAAAAGCTGCCAGCTAATGGATAAGGTTATTAATTTACCTATATACCTCGTCGACATAATTATACCTCCAAGTTAATACGTTTCTGAAAATCTCTACCGATTACCCATAATAATATGCTAATCTCGGCATTACGCTGCCAGCTAATAGTGGGTTTAAGCATCTGGATTTTCTCTAGACTTTCAACGATCTATATGCAATCCAATTGTTTTTTGTATATATATTATGCTAAACAGTATTTTTAGTATTAGTTGGTATATTTTGTTTAATTAATAAGTGCAATTTACAAAATTTGCCTTTCTTAAATGTTAGTCATCATCATCATTTAAGCCATAAGTCGTCCACTGCTGCTCATAGGCCTCCCCCACCGATTTCAAGCCTGGATCCAGCGTTTACCTACGGTTTCTTTTAGGTCGTCCGTCCATCTTATGGACGGACGTCCTAAGTTACGCCATAGATAAATGTACGTTACGCTTACCGGTCCGTGGTCTCCATCGAAAACCTTTCGGCCCCATCAGCTATGTGTTCTGCGTGCTATGTGCCCTGCCCACTACCACTTCAACTTGCTAATCCGGTAAAATGTTAGAACGACGTTTGAAGTTACATTGCTGCAAAATTACATACATATGCATCAATCGTGTAATTTTGTGTAATTGAATGTGTTCTGTGCAGTTATGCACTGAGCTCAGAAACCGGTGTTTATGGAACTTCATTGTCACATGGACACAATCGTCGTTCATCATAATCTATTTGAAGGTCATTGAGTATGATCATTTGAACGAAAATTAGTAGCAATTTCTCGAATCGCCCAACCGGTGACCAATGGTTTCAAAATTTTACAATGAAATTGTGGCAGGTACATCAATGTGTAGGTATCATTTATTGTACGTCAGTCACTATATAAGTTTTGAGATGCTCGAAATATAAAAAAGTAAAATTTTTGAAAAAAAAAACTTAACAAAAGTAGAAAAATGACAGTTAAAATAAAACAGAGATGGAAAGTCCTCATCAAAGAGAATATAACCACTAATGGTCCTCATCAAAACTTTTTCTAAAGGGAACCACAAACCAAAACTTCTACTGTGTATTTTTTTTTTTGTTGATATTTTAATTCGCTAAATCAATTTCGCTAAAAAGTTTACTGGCGAAGTAATCGCGTAACAAACATACAAAAATTAACCGGCCACGTGTGAGTCCGGATCGCGCACTGAGAGTTCCGAACTACCACAAAAAAAATACTGCAAAAAAGTATTGCAAAATGACAACATCACGCCCAGGCGGTAACCCATCCAAGTACCGACCGCGCCAGACGTTACTTAACTTTCGTAAACAGACCGCTTCAGCAAAAGTTTTATAAGGACTTTCTAACTTTAATTCTCTTACGTCGATGGCTTAAGATAGAACTCCCATGACAACACTCCACAGCCCATTTTCCTTGGAATAATTATGCGTTTATTTTATTCTAGGAATATTATTAGACTGATAGAAACTCTTTATTGTGTACACCAGAAATAAAAATTACAACACGATAGAAAACACTTACGAGCTAGTGCCACAAGTGGCGGCCTTATCGCTAAAAGCGATCTCTTCCAGGCTCTTTATTCCCAAAATTAAAGGATTCCAGATCCTATAAACCAATAAATAATATAAATCCTAGAATACACGTATAGCGAACATTCTTCAAAGGAAATAGCACGCTTTTGTTGAGGGAAAAGTGTGAAAATGTGTTGCCATAGCAACTCTATCGTCGTACATGACAGAATATACCAAAAATGCATTATTTTAATCTATAAATGTATTACTAGATATGATGTGTCACGTTCGATGTAAATAATAGTTAATGTAAATAGTTACAGTCTTCAAGTCGAGAGTGAGTAGGCGGCCAAACGCAAGCCTATTTAAAATAAAAATAAACATAAAATAAAATAAGTAAGTTTGCTATAAAAATACAAGTCATTCAGTTTTCAATTTACGGACATCTCAAAACTTATTAATTTCTTAGAGTAGTGCTAGTTCTAGTAGTAGCTCTAAAACACTTTTTTAAACTATATATCATATAACTGTTGTGTAACGCTATATGTACAATTTTTCATTGAGATAAATAAAATAAAAACAAGGTTAGGCGGAAAGGGTGGCGTTAAGCCGAAAGGAGTTAAGCCCGTTCCGCTCATCATTATGAACAACTTTTAGTTTGGGTATAACTGAAATCGCGAAAAGCAATCTACTGTTCTACACATTTTATCAAGTTTGAATAGCTGTTTTCTACAATAAAAAACAGTTGATATTATTTTTGGGATTGCAGGGTTGGTCTATTAGAAAAAGCTGTTCAAAATTATAGGTATTATGAACCCCTTTCAGCTTACCCCTTTTCATGTAACCCTAACGTAGTTCTCTGCCTACTAGTGATACTCTATTTGCAAGTTTTTATTTACCTAAATTTCTTTAAAATTTATCTCTCTTTATCTTATGTAATACGTAATTACTAACTACATATCCCCTCAAATGTTATGTAAAGAGTAAACTAATAAAATTACACACAGATAAAACTTTTAAATACACAAAAGGAATCATATTTAATTCAAGACGTAAAATGGAATAAATTATATTATGCACTTATTTCTTCCCTATTTTAAATTGTTATGGCACGAATCACTTATCATCTAAGGCTTCAACGGTAGACGCACTGCTTGTATTGTCGTGTTCCTTCTCTTTGTTCTGTTCGAGGATGTCGCCACTCCCATCATTAATGCTTTTGTTTGCTTCTGGTATATCCGATTTCAATTTGTTTATTCTCTCTTCATTGTTTTTTGTAACGTCATTCGGCGCATCGTCGGTGATTTTCAACTTCTTGCTCTTCGAGTTACCCATTTCGCATCTGAGAATGCACTGGTTCACATAAATGACAGCACTCCGCTCTCTATTCTGCGATAGGGCTGATAAGCAAATCTTTACAATTAAAACAGTATTGCCCGATAACGCTCCCGGCGACGCACTTCAAAACAATATGAAAGCGAAACTGCACTTGACAATGTGGAGCGAATGTTCGCGCAGACGAAACAGTATTAATACCAGTTAGTCACAAGATAAGGCGACAATGACACATCGTCCCCGTATGTAGCATTGACCGGGCTGAATGTCGAACTACAAAGGAAAACTTAACTTATTTTTGTTTATACTTCTGAACACATCACTTAGTACTTAATTTATTAAAATATTTAACGAAACCAACATATTTTTAATAAATGATAAGTTTTAATTTAACGGTAATGTTAAACAGGATAAAAGTAATGCTTAGCAAACATTGATATAAAAACGCATAGATGTTAGATATAATGTTAAATAACTGGAAAAAAATCCTTAGTTTCCCCATATACATTTACAAACCGATAAAGTAAATTAAATCCTACGTTATTTACCAAATGAATGTTTACTTTTACATTACATTTTAATTGGAACAACTGTAACCCATACCAATAGTAATAGGGTGTATTACTATTAGAATGTATGACATGTATGTGTATGGTATAAGTAAACATTCAATAGTCTATCCACTATTGCACACCCCGTCTCGTCTTCTAGAAATCCTTTCCGTCCTAAGGTTACCTGGAAGAGATCGCTTTTAGCGATAAGGCCGCCAGTTGTTACGCCAGTTGTTTGTTTTTAAGAGTTGTTTGTCCTCTTTATAAAATTTTTGTGTGAACAATAAAGAGTTAATCAATCAATCGATAGAATTAACTATACTAGTTATTTTAATCCGTTCACTGCCTTGCCAATGAGGTTTTGTGAATTTTAATTGTTACCGGGAATTCGGCTTCCCCGCTGGTTTGCCAATTGTCTTTTGGAAACCAAAAGACAAGTGTTGTAAAATAATAGTTGTGTCGTGCAATAGTTATTTGTTATACAAGAGTGCAAAGTTGCTTTTTAACCGCGTGCTCAATTTTGATGACCGAGTAAGAGAAGGTTTCTAAAATCCTGAGATTTTTTTTAGCCTTTAGAATCCTAAGCGTTAGCGAAGGAATCAAAAGAGCACGAAGTGAAAAATCTTTGCACTTGAGTGCAGCACGTAACTTTTCATCCCAGGTCAGCGAAGAAATGACTAAATGAAAAAAAAAAAATTGCGCTTTATTAACAGTTTCAGTCAATTCTGATGGCGTCAAATAAACTTCCTCGTCGCTAAAGTCACTCATTTTAGGTTTTTCACTTAATTGTTTTCAAGTTTCTTGTTTTTAACCTAAGGTTTTAACAATACGACGTGAAAAGAAAATGGCGCGCGCAAAGCAAATTAAAATAAAGTACACCAAGAAGGTTCAGAGTCTGAATTTTTAACAAATTATAAAAGGTTGTATGGTAAATTCGGCGATATGGAGGTTGGTGGAGTAAATATGTTTAATGATGTTTTGAATTCTTACTTAGTGCACACGATGTTCTAAATTAATAAATTAGAGGATAAAGTAAAACTTTATCCTCTAGCAGATAAAAACGGCTTTTGCACTCAGATATCGAAAAGCAAAAATACTCTTTGCGAGGTGGGGGGATGAAAAATACTTTTAGTCTCATAGAATATTCACTTAAATTAATAGTTTTTTTTTTTTGTTATAAAGTTTTTTTTATTTTCATTTTCAATATTAAAATTTCTAATTTATCTTGCACCAAAAATGTTGAATATGTATTCAAATTCAAATTCAATTTATTGAGCCCGTGAGCCTGGGTTACAAAGTTGGTATATGTGTAAGAAAATTAAAGTTCTCCAGGTCCCGCTTTGTCAGCATACAAGCAGTTACTTAAACTAATTACAAGAACTTATATGAAAATAGTAAAAATGTCAGTTTACTTTAAAATTATACAATTGATAATGAATAATGTCTAATAATAATTTTACTAAAATACATGCATTATAATCAAAGTTTTTTATCATTCAAGAAGTCATCTAGGGAATAGTATGCTTTAGAAAGAAGAAATACAGTCAGCCTATTCTTGAAGCTGTTTATGTCGCTCCAGTCACGAATTGATCGTGGTAATTTATTATAGATTATTGATGCCGTACAAAACACACTTTTTAACATTAGAGACGTTTTTGTTCGTTTTGGAAATTGTACTTCATTTTCTCGTCTACTACCGAGATTAAATTTTGGAAAAAGATCTTGATTTTTTTCACGAAAAGGGCGACTTCGCTTATGTAAATACATGGTAGTGTCATTAATTTTAAGGGTACTTCTTCAAAGACAAAATTTTGGACTTCTATGGGTTTATTTCTGAAACTAACTAACAAAACGGCGTGTAATTTTTTTTAAATACAGTTTAGCTTTAACTCTAACTGGGACAAGTGATATTTTTCAAATAATTGCAGTTTAAGTATAAATAAAAAATCTTTGAACTTTGTTCTTCTGATTCATATAACGCGTCCGCTTGCCATTTTGCGGAAGAAAATGGTCGATATCGCATTTTCCTTTTGATTAATCATTACGAATTATAATTATATCAAAAGGAAATGAATTGCCCTCTTATAAAAAAATATTCTATTAGTTATACCTACCTTAGTTTGTTTATAAATAGGCAAATAAGAAGTGTCCGGCACATAATACTGATTAATGTGGCGTAAGCTGCGCTTGACCGTGCTTGGTCGGGTAATAACAATGAGAGTCTGACTTCCCGCGCGGGGGGAAGCCATTCGTGTAACGGACGAGCCAGAAGGTGGACGTGCGGCTGGTTTGCTTGGATCCCGGAGTTACAAGGGTAAATATCTGATTCATATGTGCTTTGTTCAGGTGGCATTTTGATTACAATGTCTACCTTATAAAATTTATTTTATTGTTTTACAACTTCAATTTGCATTTCGTGTAATGCTTTTGGGTTATAGATTCAACTACAATAATTACAATACTGACGTCAGTATGTATGATGAGTTATGCATGTGTGAAGGGAAAATCCTGATTCATCTGTGCCTGATTCATACGGTCAAAACACCATTTGAATCATAAAACAACTTCGTTTTTCTCCTCTCCAGCACGAAAGGAACGCTTTTGTTACGTAATTCTCCTTGTCCAATTTTTTACCGTGTACAAATCAGTAGTTCTTGTCTTATTTATTATATTTACTACGGTATAACCGTTTAAATAATTCAAATATTACAGTAGTATTCTACATAATTATTAAACTTTTTTGATATGTGTCTTAGTTAAGAATTAATAATTGTTATTTAGAATTAACAATCATACCAGTGTTTTTATTACTAACAATAATGTAATAAAATTGTGATCACTAACAATTAAGTGGCACATTTGACAACAATCTTCAGTGTTAAAAAAGCTATTTATTAAAAGTTAAAACCTCTAATTTCTGTTATTTTAATATTGCAGTTCACAAAAATGCCAGAAAGTCACGATAAAAAGAAGGAGAAAAAGAGACTCGCAGAACGCAAAAGAATGCAAAACATAAGAAAAGATCCAGACAAGTATGCTTTATGGAAATTAAAAATGAAAGAAACATATTTGAAAAGAAAGAGAGAAGGTATAATAGTTTCAGTTCAGAATTTGATACCCTGTTTGGGTGTCAAATTCTGAACTGAACAAAAAACAGCTAGGAAGAAAAGTAGAAAAAGTTCTTGAAGATGGTATGCTAAAAAGAAATTAAAAGAACGTGATATTCCTTCAGAAGAGGAAATAATTGAAGAATGTGATCCAGCAGACGATACCGAAGTAAATGATCCTTTAGATTTGGAATTACCATCATCTCCAGAAGTTTCGATAATACCAAGGTTTCCAAAAATTCCCAGCTCATCACAGGTATTAACTCAATCTTCACCATTTTCTCAACGTATAACAAGATCCACTATAAGACAACAAAGGACACTTGGAATTGATTTGAACCTAACAGAAAATGAAACTGATGTATCATTCAATGCTGACGTCCCTTCGAGAATAATATAATCAATAAAATGTTTTACAAGAATTATTGTTGATCAACAGATTTTTTCCGTGCTAAGATCACTGATAATTGTTGTCATAAATACATATTATTTTATGTGTGTGAATATGATTCTTTCCTAATACAGAGCCAAACGACATAAAGTTTTTCATTTTTAGTTCAGATTCTGATTCATCTGTAATACATTCTGATTCATCTGAGCACAAAATATTTGAACGTAGATATCTTGAAAACTACTTTATAAAAACAAGTCCCTCATTGAAATATATGTTCTTTAGTCAACTTTTTTACATATGAACATGTGTGACAAAGCAGAAAGTGAAACAAAATTTTGGCCAGATGAATCAGTCGAAGAATGAAATTTCGAAGAAGTACCCTTAATTCTAAAAAGAACTTCTTACAAGATTTTCTTCTTCGCAAACCACATATAGCCCTTAATCATCTTTTTTGTGCTTTAAAAGCAAGTAACTTATCTGTTGAGTTACCCCAAAAAATTACTCCGTACCTCAATATAGAAGCTACATAACCATGATATGCCGTAAGTAAGGTTTCTCGGTTCGCAATTTTGCTGAGTTTTTAAAGGGCATATGAAAATTGGATGACGCGTTTCGATAGTAAGTGTATGTGTTGATTCCATGTCAATTTATTATCTATGTGTAGTCCTAGAAATTTTGTTGTTTCAACTTCGTCAATTTTTTGTCCATGATAATTAATGTCAAGATTTTGTTTTTGTAGTCGACTAAGTCTTTGTCTAAAATTCATTATATTAGTTTTTTCTAAATTAATTTTTAAATTATTATTGTCTAACCAACCAATAACCGATGTCAAAGAATCATTAATATCTTTCTCTAGTTTAGCAATATTTTTCTTGTCTCCTGTAAATAAAATAGTACTGTCATCTGCAAAAAGAGTTACAGAATGTTGTGTAGCTTTGGGTAAATCATTTATATAAACTAAAAAAAGAGGAGGACCCATAATGCTGCCTTGTGGCACACCAGTATGAACCCTTCTTAGTCCAGATGGATAGATTCTTTCAGATTTTGTTTTAGAACAAATTCTGTTAATGTGAGTAACCTGTTCTCTGTGTATAATTTCCTTAATTTATCGCGGAAAATGACGCTCTCCAAATCTGCGGGCATGGTTTGGCATCTGTATGTTTGTATATTTGCTCGACGTTAACTTGCGTGCCGTTCCGATCATCATGAAATTTTCTGAGCAAATACATAGTTTGTTCAAATACAATTTTTAAATTCAAATATTATCAAAATCGATCCATGGATTGCGAAGACATAGGGGCATTGTGAAGTCACAGTTCTGTGCGAACTAATTATAGTTGGTATGGTGTAGTCTTCTTTTATTATGGTCGTTTTTGAGCGCTAATTCGATATCCATGTTTTTATATATCTTTGAAAAAACTGTAGTGCCATGAGACCATGACTCAGTTTGAAATGCGTCACAGTAACATATGGACTTACTCGTATCTATTTATAACTCGCTTAGTTAGTGCCATATTTTAAGTAAAAAGATGAGTGTATAGTACTTTTATCAATTTAATCTCCTCAGTAAAAGTTATGCCGGGATGTTAAGGATGTGACTTCATAGGATGATATCATTAACCAAACCAAAACAAATAGACCTTGAATGTCTGCATATGCAAGTACTCGTATTAATTACACGTTGTGAAGTATATAGCGAAACTTATCTATAACTAGCTGCGCCTCGCGGTTTTCTCCGCGTTATATACCTCCTTGAAGCAACCTCCAACTTCCTTTGGTAAGTTTGACTTTTTTTTCTTTTCTATCCTGTAAATTTATTTGACTTCAATTCTTGTTCTTGTTATTTGTAGGGAAATACGAAAACAACAAAAAAAACCGATCGCTACCAAACTTTACAGGTTTACAGGATCACTTGTTAGATTAATTTGAAGATTGCCTGGAAATTTCGTCAAAGTCGATCCAGCATATATACATACACACATACACATTGCCTTTTGCGTATAATTATAGGTGTAGATGGATAGATTACTCAAAGAGCAATTATTGTTAACCAACCGGTAAAGCATTTTTGATAAAACGACATTACTATCGTCTGAGTCATTCAAACAATTGCCGAACGAATAATTAGAAAAAAATCAATGAGGTACATTAACATACTAATGATATGGTGATGTATATGATAGGTCTTTTATGTTGATTCGTGACGTCCTTGAGTCATCATTCAAAAAGAAAGTTGCGTCATTTAGTAATGACCCTTAAAATGGAGCACAAGGGTATTAATATGACATTTCATGGTACACAAACCCTATAACTCATATTGCCTTCCACGTGAAAACATCAAGAAAAAAGATTTCGAAGTGAGTACTGTACAAGAAAACTTCTGTTTTACCGACTTATTCGTTAATTCCTTGTCTAGGTTAAGCAGTTATATTTAATCAATGCACTTATTTATATCGCAGATGGCGTCAAAGTTCGTGATCTTCGCTCTCTTGATAACCTTCGCATTTGTACATGGGAGAGATATATCAAACGTGCGCAGCAGTAATGTAAGTTTTTCATCCAATTGTAGAATTGTTTGAAAATGCTTGAGCGAACAGTTATTTTTGAATGGTGTATTAAAATGCACATGTTTTTATTTCACAGGATGTTACAAGCACTGAAAAAGAAGGCAGAATCATAGACATTCCGTGAGTATAAATACCTACTTAGCAATTTTTTTTTTTTAATAATTATTTATTTTAAAACGTTAAATATAAACCGTTTCTTTTCAGACTCATTGGTGGAATTTTTCTATTGGCCTGCCAGGTTGTTGGTGTAATAATATCAAAGGCTTGGTCGTTACTGGAATATAAACTAGTAAGTTTTCTGCAATATCACTTTTCCACGATAACTCTATAATCTTTGCTATGATTACTTATACTTTGTTCGGCGGTATATCAGCTGGGGCTATAAAACCAAATTCTTTCTTTATCATCGAAAAGTTGAGCTTATCTATTGACGATAGTGTAGTAATTGGCTTAGACCACGAAACGATAATTTTTTGATACATGCCGAAACTAAATGCTAAAACTGCATGCACTTGCGCAGTTTACTTATTGTAAAAGTTTGTTTTTATTTTGATTTATGATTTTGTTTGACTGCTATCTTGGCTGTTAAGCAATGATGCGGTCTATGGTGGAGTACGCTTGCTTAGAAAAACTGATTCACTTGTGACTTAGACTAACCCAAATTTCAAAATTTAACTTGCTGTTTCATAATCTAAATATAACAGTGCAGTTGGAATGGTATATATAGATCAACTCAGCATGATAGAGCAACTCTGGACACTAGATATTATTTGATACGTTGAACTAAATGTAGGTATGTGGTCAAATGAAGGTTCAGAAAATCTAATAGAGGGTTCTCCATTCAACTCTATATTTGTATACGTAGTCTCTGTGTGAGTATGTATCTAGGTAAGCTACAGGTTACTAAGATGTTTTAAACTTATTTTTTGATGAATGATTAAATACTTTTTATTACTTTCCAGGCGGCCCTGTCACTTGTATCAGGATGGGTATCCTGGCTTCTGCAGCACTACATTCTCCTCATTTTAGGAACAGTAGCCGTGGTAGGGCTCTGTGCTGTAACCAGTATCTTCTCTGCAGAGCCCGTTTATGAAATAGACCACCTCGTCCGATCAGCGAGGAGTTTAGATCAAGGGATTTTTAAATATGGTAGACTGGTTTGAAAGACTGTAAGATTAAGTTAGATGATTAAGTCCTATTTATTATTTTGTATTAATAAATTAAAAATAAAATTGTAACATGAACATTTATATTATTTTATCATAAAAACCCTTTCATTACGTGTAATTATGAGCAATGGTGGGCGATCGGTAGCATGTGCGCTTTACAATCTGATGGCACCCGGTTCAATCCTCGGTCATTCACCAATGACTTATTAGTTCTTAAATATATTATGTGCAGTTTTGATTCCATCGCTCAAAAACGGCGTAGAAAAACATCGTGCATGAAGAAACCGGTGTCCAAGAACCTCAAAAGTTTAAAGTCATATGACATTCACCAAAATCATTTGGTCAGCATGGTGGATCAGTCGCTCTCTCTCTCTCTCTCTGAGAGAAGGCCTGTATCTTGGCAGTAGTAACATGATACACTGATGAATGATGAAGTACTCGTTTATTAAAAGTTTGTTTTTTCTATGATACATTTATACTTAACTAAAAAGTTTTTTTTTTTTAACTGTAAACTCAAGTTATAAGTACGTTAGTTATAGTTTATAGTAAACTTAGCCGAAAGCTTACTAACAAGTGTTGCACAATACTACCTATAATTGGCAACATTCTTGTTTAAGGCTAACTTGTTATCGAGGTCTGGCATCACTATCACTGATTTCTAAACCAAATCGGCTGATTCTGATTGATTCTGTCGAGTAAATCCCGAAAAACATTATATTATTATAGGGTTAGCCGGTGGCAATAAACAGTGTAGCTTGTACCACAGCTCGTACCCTGGTCAGATCATAATTAGCCTATATATATGCTAGTCCACTACTGTACATACATAGGCGTTTCCCAAGGACTCTTCCAAACACTGCCAGCTGTCTCACGCATATCATCACTTCAACTAATCTCAGGGCGTCCGAAGACGAAAGTCTTCGACCAGTGTGTGTTACAAGTGATGACATACGGCACTGTAACGTGGTCTCTTACTATGGACCTCATAAGAAAGCTCAAGGTTGCACAACGAGCTATGGAGAGGGTTTCTAAACTAGATCAAACTAGAAATGAGGAGATCCGTAGACAAACGAAAGTTACAGACATAGCCCATAAGCTCCCTGGATTAGCAAGTTGAAGTGGCAGTAGGCGGGGGCACATAGCCTGCAGAATAGATGGCTGATGGAGCCGAAAGGTTCTCGAATGGAGACCACGAATCGATAGGTACAGCGTAGGACATCCACCAACAAGATTGATAGATTACCTAAAAAAGACCGCAGGGAAACGCTGGATGCAGGCCATTTCCAACCGGCTCTTTTGGAGATGATAGGGATCAGCAGTGAACGTCCTATTGCTGAGATGATGATGATGATGACTCCAGAACAAGTCGTATGACGCTTATACGTATAACCGTTTTTACACTAGGGACACTAGTACCACTAATACGTTAAAAATACGTCTGCTGCGTACCCTCTTTATTTTTTACTTTTTAATTTTATTATTACTCCTTTTTTTTTAGTACATGTTTGTATATTTGATGTAATCATCTTTGATTTCTTAGTTAATCCGTCGTAGCATTACATATTTTGTGAAAATTTCAACTACATATTCTATTACGGTTCAAAAGATACAGTCGTAAAAAGGTAGGGCAGACATACTGCGTTTAGATAGCCCATTGGTCCAGTTGGTAGTGAACCTAACTTCTGAGCTTGGGGGCGTGGGTTCGATTCCCACCTAGGACAAACATTTATGTGATGAGCATTTGTGCTTGTTCTATATCTGGTTGTTAATATCTATTTAAGTATGTATTTTAAACTATATATGTATGTATATCAGTCTCTGGCAGCCATATCACAAGCTTTGCTTAGTTTGGGGTCAGATGACCGTGTGTGCAAACATGTCCCGTATATTTATTATTATTATTTATTAGTAATAAAACGATAACAATTTTCATGTTATGCAAGGTCAAAATGTGTGAAAAATTTGTCGCTGAAATGCAACCCTAAAAGTTTGAAATCAGTACGAGTTCGTGTGCATATTATTATGTGTTTGGATATTATGTTGGAATTTACGAGTATTTCTCATAAACTAAGTAAAACCAAACTCTGTCTATGTCTAATGAATCACACTATGTCTTGGAGCAAATATCTAGTTTTCTAGTAGGTTTGTACATCAGTAAAGTGGATACTTAATCCATCTTTTTTTTAGCTTGAAGTAAAGTATGCTATACTACTTATAAATATGTACGATAAATACCAAGATAATTATGTAAAAACTGTTTCCATTTATTCGAACAAAATAACAATACTATTTCCAAAATTAACAATAGATCTAGACCGATCTCTTCTTTTCAGCATATTTTTCCACAGCCGTGATCAGGAATTTTTCCGCAGTTTCTAAGTTCTCTGGAGTCGCCAAGCCTTGGAGCTGAGTGATGGGTATGTACTCTTCGTAGTTGATGCCGCACTTGCCAGTAATCTTGCAGAACCCGAGGGCTCCAACTGCCCCAAAGATGATCACTATAAAATTGGAGACCAACCACTCGATGGCGGAGACTGCTAGAGAAATTGCGGACTGAAACAAAAAACAAGATGTTTTAGCTATAGCTCTATGCGATTTACCCATAACCATTGAAACGTTATAAAAGAATTATGGCTTAATTATTTAGGGGGTTATTCTATTTTCTTCGGAACAAAGCTTTGGACATCATGTAAGCTGTGACTCAGTGTTCAAACCCCTAACCTGGCAAGTCGTATGGAAAAGCTAAAATATATTGAATAAAACAAATACTTACGATTTTATACCCAATCAGGGAGCAGATAGCGTTAATAATCGAAGATAAATCTGGCTGGGCCGCCAGCTCATATCCAGGATAGTCGGCATACGTGGCATCCTGCAAAATACAGTTCAGTTAGATATTTATTCAAAACTTTCTCAAACTTCAACTTAACATTTATCCACTTACGTTACTTGAGAAGAATGTCCTTTTCTGCGCAGGTTCTGAAGCAATAGCTCCAAAAATAATAGTCAAGATGAATAGTTTGCTCAGCATCTAAAAGATAATACTAAATGAAAACATTGAATAACCATGTCAGTACTTTAATTATACTTTTGCATGCTGGGTACGGTACCAACTGGTAGTGGGCTCGAGCATTTGTTTTTAGGACCTTCAACAGTATACTGGTGATGTAACTGTTTTTTGTATTATGCTTAGTAGAATTGGTAATTAATATTAGCTGATATAGCTTTTATTTCGTAAAATACTTGTTTAAAAAAATACTTTAGTCATTACAAATTCTTACCTTTATTATTCTTGTTTACAGGGTGCTGGTTACACTTTAGATGACGCTTGATACTTCTTGGAGAAGAACGGTTGAAGAAATGATACCCTATAAATAATTTGCCCGATATTTAAAGGTCTTTAATTATGATTCGATACTTAAGCACCGCCTAATATTTAAACGACATAATTAAATTGCATAAATCACCATAAGTGTAGATAATCACCACACTGTGATGAGAAAGTAGCAATCAGCTAATTAGATCATTGCACAAAAATGTATACTTTATGAATCAGAGACATAGCCAGAAACTTGTTCAAGGATTGTAAGTAGGTATTGGTAGTTTTTTCTTCTTCTGATGCTAATGAGTAACGAGAATAGCAAGTTGCTCGTTTGATGGTAAGCATCACGCTTGCCCAACAGTTCAATGCCACCCAGAATTTAGAACTAAACATTGCGTGGCAATGCATTGCGCTCGTCACCCTGAAATTTACGTTTTACACAACCTCTATATTTTATCCAGGCAATAAGGTTCAAAACTCTTTAAAATAGTTGTTCAAAATAAGGAAGGAAAACCGGCAACAGAACCGAACCGGCAGTTCACCATCTTCAAACACCGTCATTTTACACGCCAGTCCCAAAACATAATAGTTGTCAACTTTGGTTATCAAACAAAAATGCAACTTGGTTAAGGTTTAAGATTATTTATAGTTAAGGTTTAAGATAATTTTCTCGAAAGAATAACATTGATACAATTACTTGTGTGAGAAAGTACATGCGTGTGCAATAGTTTTTCCCTGTAAGTATAGGTAACTGCAGTAGTAGCTAGAAGTTTACAAATCTGTAGTAGTGTCCGTAAATCTGTATTTGGGAGAATGTTCTTCGGAGCAAGACTACCTTATCCTACCATCCCCCTTCTACTATCAGACGAGAAGTAGAAAGTTGACCCACTACCAATACTACCACCCATACCTACATAACCTACATTGTTTAGTTTGGGGTCAGATAACCGTGTGTGCAAAAATGTCCTGAATATTTATTGTGGATTTTCCTTGGATACGTACAAAACGATTTGATTCTTCGTTTCTAATCCGTAATCTGCTGGCTTCGTTATTGTTTTGAGAGACACACTTATTACCTATTACAGGTGTTTTCTGGGTCAGATTAAATAGGTATCTTCTAAGTCTGTGTGCTCTATCTTCAACTACATCATCGCTTACCAACAGGCTAGTTGGTGGTCAAACGCGGACTTTTACGAGTGAAAACCTATATTTATTTGCAATATTTTTGTATTCTAGAAATGATTATTTTTATCTAGAATAGGTCTCCGTTTGTTCATTTAATAGCAAGCTCAATGTGCTCAAAGAGTAGGCACGTAGAGCTATATGATAACAAGGCTTTACACGCATAGCTCCCCACTAGGAGTCCCTGTGTGATGACGCTATGGAACTCACAGAAAGACACGGACAAGTAACACCCAGATCCAGAGCGGATAATTATGCAAAGTCATCAATCAAACATCTGCCAGCTGACAATCAAACCAAGGACGTCCAATTTACGTAAGTATCATTCTATACTAGGTAGCGCTTAGTTACAAATGGCTTCCTCGATCATAAGTACTCTAAGTCTGAACAGAACGGCTACAAAAGGTGTAATGCTACGCAAGACGAAAATTTAAAAGAGTGCTATTTTCAAACATGCCATTAAAAGTATTCATCATTTGAAGAACCCACTTCTTCTGTCTTTAAGATCTCGACTTCATTTTAGCCGGAAAAATATTTACTATATTTTATTAATATATTTTTTTACTAACCGAATTCTGGAGGGAGGTTCTCGATTCAATTCGTATTTTTTATGTACGTGCATCGTTTTACGTGATTTATAACTTTTTTTACTTTCAGTCAGTAATTTGTAACCAAATCCTAACATGAATAATAATTAATACGAATAATTTAGTTTGAGCGATTACATATTTTAAAGTCAGTTTTTTATAATTGATATTTATATTTTTTTACGTAGCATAGGACACAATATACGTAAGGCAGCTCAGTGGCTGCAAGATCGGATTGAGTGGCGTGCCTATATAGGGAGATGCCTATCAGTGAGTATAGGCCGATTCCGATGATGGTGATTTTTATGTATATTCTGATGCAAATCTCAATTACAGCTTACGTATCTGACCGTCCCTTACAACCAACACTTGGAGTAGATAGCGAGGTAGAGTAGGTAACTCGTCAAAAGCTCTTGATCAAAGATCAGGTGTGCTTTTTTTCCAATAATTACCTACTTTTTCATGCTAGTGACCAACCAAACTATACTTTTAACACGTCATTGTGGTTAACGTACAGTACAAGTTACTTCATAATTACCGAATAATATAATGAAGCTTAGAGGAGACATGTGGGTAGAGACAAGGTCAAGAACTCTATAAGTCAAAGGTTGACTTAGATGTTTACTATTTAAATTTATTTTTAACAATTTAGCATAAACGAATTAAACATGTTACTTTTTACTCATATGCCAAAATTATTGTTACCTGTACAAAACAGATATCTTTTTAACAGGATGGAAAGCTTTTTTTTTAATTATAAATAGGCTTGCGCTTGGCCGCGAACTCGCCTGATGATGCGGCCTATGATGGAGCACGCTTGCCTAGAAGAAACCTATTCACTCTCGTCTTGACTTCACTCGCGTTGCAGTGTTGTACACTATTATCAAGTAAAAGGCTACATACTGTTTATCAGAGGGCCTTGTACGCTTTGTAAATAATGTGACGGGTTCTACGCTCCTGAATGCTTGAGGTTGTGCACAAAAAAAAAATATACTAGAGACCTGTAAAAGACTCCAAAGGCTACGTACTATTTGACAGAAGGCCTTGTACCTTGAAAGTTGAATTTTGATGATGTCTTAAGCTAAACTTTAGCTAAACAGAAAGCTCGAAAATATTACCTATATACTTAGAATAACTACTCAGAGAAGGTAAGTTTCCAAACAACGCCTTCTCAAAACGTAAGCTACAAATTCGCTTTGTAGCTTACGTTTCGATTGGTAAGTATTTTAAACGATTTAAGCAAGAAAATTAATGGATTACTTTTCTGATTTGTTGTGGTACGATTTCACCGCGCAAATTGTCATAGTAAATTTTTTTTTTTTTTTGGAGCCATATATGACTCCATTTGAATGGCTTAAATTTTGCGAATGTACTTGGTTTCTATGTGTAGTTATTCTAAGCCTATATATAATATGAGTATATTTTTTTATTATTTCAATACAATACGCTTTTTGAATTAAAAGTTACTAGAAAATCAAGGAAAAGTTCACACAATAGTTACGAGTTAAGCGTTGTGTCCCTGCGTTTTGTACGTAACTAGCGACCCGCCCGCCCGGCTTCGCACGGGTGTAATTTACGTGGGACGCCGGGACGGGTCGCTATAGTTATATATATTAACCTTCCGTGAAAATGTATCTAACTGATAGTGAAAACCGCATCAAAATCCGTTGCATGGTTTAGGAGTAGTTAGCGGCCATGCAGACATACAGACAGACAGATGCGGAAAGCGACTTTAATTATTATTTATGCTATGTAGAGAAGAGAAGATAGAGAAGAAAAGAAGATATAGAGATTTACGTGTTGAGGGAAGGCCCTATCTAATGAATTTGCCACGGGCCTCAACGATCTGGTTACGCCACTGAGGACTAAGTTAAGTTGGCTGGGTTCTTAGATAGATAACTAATATTTATTATGATTGTGACCTCGTGCTTTGACAGCATATTTCTATCGATCGGACCATTTAAACTATATTTTTCCAATTAGCATACACTGAATTACCTACGTAGATATAATAACTTCATGCAACTTGGAGGTTGGCTTGCCTGTGTTATTATCCAGGTTGATGTAGATTGTGTTCTAGGACTTTGGGTATTTATTGACTATACTTAATTATAACCCTACAACCGTGTCAATAATAAATATAAAGATGTTTAATTTGCTACTAAATTTATTTCAAATAAATTATAATCCATGAACATAACTAAAGCTAAACGTTCTAAACTATTTTTTCTGCATTTCATTGTACTTCTTTAAAGCTTCTTTCACAAAATTAGCTGCCCTTGACAGCCTCTCTGGGGTGGCAAAAGACCTTAGTTCCGACTCTGCCTCGTATATAGTTATTTTCGAGTCACACAGGGATGTGAGCTTGCAGAGTCCTAGGGCAGCGACAATCCCCACGATAAGGCCAGAAGCGCGGGCAATGAATAAGGTTACCACTGATATGACAGCGTTGAATGTGCACTGAAAATTAAAAGATTTATTATTAATTGCTGATGTCGGTCGGTTTCTTCTAAGCAAGCGTGCTCCAACGTAGACCAGGCTTAACATCAGGCGAGATGGTGGTCAAAAGCAAGCCTATTATTTATAATAATAAAAATGTAACATACGAGTTCTCATATATAACATCAAGGAAACGCAGCCTGACAATGGGGTCAAACCATGTGACCAAACAAAAAGAAAAGACACGCTTACACTAGACGCAAAAAGTGGAAGCGGCTCGCTGTTATAAGAAATATCGAGGAGAACATCCACGATGCCCAGCATTGAGCCAAAGAGTAGAAAGTAAAATCATAGTAATATGAAAACATGTACATATTTCCTGTTAAGTAGGTAAATCTAAATGTATATCATATGGTATTAACAATTAGTGGATATAAGTAAGTATTCTTCAGGTTAAGTAAGGTCCTCTAAAAATTACATTAAAGTTTCAATACTCACAGATATAGCTGTAGAGATAAATCCAGCCGGTTCAACCACTTCAACTACCTCTGTGGATGCTGGTACGATTATCTTTGGACGGTTATGGTGGTATACTGGTGGTGCTTGCTGCTCTACCGCTTGATAAGGATAATATGGTAGGGATATGCTCTGAAATAGATAAGAAAAATATGAAAATAACGTTTGGGTGGAGAAAAATGCAACGCAATGCAATATTTTTCACAATTAAATAATTTAACAGAAGTAGTATGTTCAACTCACAGGTGCTGGTTCATATTCAATGAAATTATCAAACTCGTATATTTCTGCTAATGCAGTAGAAACCAACAACAACGAACATAAAATAATGCCTCCTTTGATCATCCTGAAAAGTGAAAAATTTATTTTAAAAAATTGAAATCATCGGACAAGTGGAATCTACTTCATTGCAACTCAAATGCTTTGATGTCTTACTTTTTGAGAATGAAAAAGATTATACAGAATATGAAATGTTCGTTTTAGAAGCGAGAACTTCTCTTTAAACAAAATCATTATTTACTTACCTTTTTATACACTGGTCTAGTTTCTCAGATTAATTATGTTAATGATCATAATTGCATTAATAAATTGAATGACTCATTGCAAGTGCATCCTTCATTATCATTATTCCTCAAAAATGTCGGCCGGGATATAGTTAGCTAATTTGGTTGCACAATAATGTTCTTCTATTTAAAGTAAAGTCATATAAGAGGAATTACCACTTGTTAACAATACCTCTAAAGAAATAGGACATTTATTGTTGAAATCTAGGGTAGGAATAACCACTGATTGAAGAGAGTTAATCGTTTTCATTGCATATTTTCGCCAACATTTGTCCTTGTGATTTAAGGTAAGAATTACCACTGTTTGAAAATTGTTAAATCCAGCCATTGCATTGTTAATTTGGTTACTATGTTTTAGTAATTTTGGAATTCATCTGTGTAAATATTGGGTATTTGTGACTGTAAAAAAACTATTTTATAATTATTTTTCAGATGTTTCCAGTATCACTATCAATCGGATCAATATGTTTTGCTTTGCTATTGTCAGTGGTATCACCACAACCTACATACTTACTACCACAACAAAGGAGTGAAACAACAGCTGTTGACCTTATTGAACCGATACCTTACGATTCTGTTGAGTAAGTAACTACCTAAACCATTATACGACTTATCAAATAGTTTTACTGGAGCTCTTTAAAATTGTAAAACACACATCTGATAAGTAATAAAAACCAATAAACAGACATAATAATAAGTATTGCAAATCCATGATATGCTATGATATAATAGCATACAAGTTTAGTAAATTCTAATACATAATACGTCATATTTCAGATACCATCAAATAGTGCCTAACAGCGATTATGCAATAACAGCAGTTGAGCCTACAGAACTATCAATATTGGACTACATTTTAAGCCCTGTTGTAAGTATATCATTATCTATTACCCACTTCAGTCCACTGCAGGACAAAAAACTTCTACCAAGGCACACCATTTAGCTCCATCTACAGCTTTACTACCAAATACTTATTTATGGACCTCTACTGGAAATGTGTTGTGTATGTATAAATTCAATCACTCCGTAAAAACTCTTCAGATTTGCATGCAGTTTGGTGCAATGTTAGCTTATACTATGGACCTAATCACAAAAACATAATTCATTCATTCATTCATTTAATCTTTTCTCAAGTAGGTATACTATGATACACTTTTGAAACGTCACAAAAACACAAAGCTAAAACCTAATACAAGAAATAATTTACAAACAATACATTTGGTAGAAACGAACTCACATCCTCACAACAAGGTGTTCCCAAATGTCAGTGGTAGAAAGCTACCAAACTTGTTTGGTAGGTTTGCATAGGTTACTTTTTTATTGCGGATTAATGACTTTTCCTGTAGGATAGCGAGCAAAGTGGCAAATCACTATATTTTAGACTTATTGCATTTTGTTTACAGACAGCCGTTATCAGCCTCGGCTCCACAGCTCTATCAGTGGTTTCCTGGTTCATCATCAAAGGCGGCCTGGTCTTCCTAGGGATGGCGATAGTCATTGGATTCTGTGCCCTGACGCCCTACTGCACTCTAACTATTGAGAAACCATCATTCCTGGCAAGAGAAAACTTATCAGCTTTTCCATATTTAGAAGAACTGGAGTATTATTTTAATGAAGCATATAACAAGTATCACGAAATGCAGAACAGTTTTTAGTGTGAAATTGTATTATGATTATAATAATTTATTTTAAAATGTACAAAAATTATCAAATAAAAACTCTTTAAAAACTTTTATATTGATCTTTTGTACAAACCTAATAATTTTAAATAAGGAAGAAAAGATCATGCAAATATTGGAAATGATTAGCAGAAGAAAAAAAGAGGTTTTTTCCTTGCAGGTTCAGCTAATAATAATGACGATAGGTTAGAGAAAATATAATTTTGTATAGTTCTATACATTATTTGTTAGACATTTAATTATTCACTTCAAAAGGTTTACAAAGGTCGAAACTATAATCAATCAAAATCTATCAGTAAAATACAGCACGGCGTTTTCTAGCCGAGCTAGTTTCAGTTACTTTCTGTATCTTCTGGTATTTATCAATGGCATTCTTTACGAAGTCCGCGGCGTTGCTGATCTTTTCTAAGCGTTCAGGAGACACCAATGCTCTCATTTCTTCGTGAATGGGGCCGACTCCGTGGAAATTAATGGTGCAGAGGTTGGTGTACGAGCAGACACCGACGGTCATGATAGATCCAAGTAGTAAAACAAAAATGCTGCTGAAGATCCAGTTAATAGTTCTTCCGACGTAGCTGATGAAGGTCTGGAAAAATTGGAAACAGTTTGAATCAAAACTATACATGTCGAATAGAGTAAGGAATATCCAAGTAAAAAATTAATTACTTAATTAACATTAAAAAAAGGAATAAAGTACCTATCAATTGATTAACTTGATCTCTACATCTAAGAACTGAAAACTAAGCTCAGTTGTGTACGTTAGCAGAAACCACCAGCAATAGATGATGCTGATAATGTAACCAGGATGTATAATGACGTAACCAGCAGTAGATGATGTTCTTAAATTATACAAAGAACAAGTCGATAGCATGATTAGAATAATTTATGCATACCCTAGAATCGGGAACCTGGCTCCACAACAGTCCGACAGTGGTAGTATCAGGCTCCATCAGGTAGTTGCTCGGTCCATTGCCGTACAAATCATAACTGAAAACCAATTTCATAACACTCAAATATAAATAAAACTACTTTGGTAATCTGACCCACATGCCACCTTTGAGGTGTTGGCCGTTGGAATGATATTACGGAAGATTTTTTGTCTAAATCTCTAGCGGATACGAATAAATGCAATTGGCAAGAGATCGAAGAGAATGGCAAAAACACAGAGAGACCTATGCCTAAAAGTGGGGGATTCAATGCTGAAGATTGTTATCTATGAGAGGAATCAATAGATGGAAAAACTGATAAAACTATACTAACCCATTAGAAGCAGCGTATGCAGTATCATAACTATATCCTGGTGCATATTGGACGTCAGGGTATGCCAGCTCAGCTGGTGCTGGGACGTAGGCATATCCAGGAATTGTCAGATCATCCTAAAAAACAAAACAAAGCAATAGGCTTAGATTGAAGCCACAAATATCTTTAACCATAAATATCCAAAATGTACATTGTAGACTTCGCAATCTTCAGCCAGGTGCTCGATTCCGAAAGCTGACAAAGATCAATTGAACATTGATGAAGAATAACTCCTTCACTCAAATATCTACTTTTCTTGCCAGGCGAATACTTAATTTAGGTTTGATTTACGGCATGCTCTGCCTCGGATGAGTTATTCTCGAATTTTCATCTAGCATAATATAGAGCAAGTCTTAACGTTTGCAAAAACTACAGATCGCAATCTGTTTTGTGATATAAGACCTAGGGCTATATTCATTGATGTAAGTCATTAGCCATATTTAAATTATTATTATAAAAGTCAAACTACCACAAAGTGCGTGTAGTGCGGTTTTCTCTCAGATAGCTTTCCAACACTTAGATATTTTAATAGAATTAGTCCCATAATAGGAAGATGCTGGTGCTCAAACTAAAAATGTGATGTATCACACTGTACATATAACACTTACAACTCGGTTTACTTCAGAGGATCCATTGGGCTGATCAGCTAGCATCGGATCATTCTTTATAACTGGGCCTTTAGGTCTCACTGGCTCTATATGAGCTCTCCCTTGAGGAAGATTGTCTCCTCTATAAACTGGATGTTCGTTATTTGACTCCTTCTTGAAAATAGCATGCGATTCAATAGGTTCGCTTTTGAGGTCCGAATTGAAAGCTGGATGCTTCTCAAGAAGGCTGTATGAAGGTGACACTTCTGCAGTCAGAGCTGGGATGGCTGCTAAGAGCAATATTAGTGCCTTCTGCATCTAAAACAAAAATTAAAAATAACAACTGTGCTTCTTTGGTTTTAATTTTTCTGTTTCGTGATGAAGTTATTCTGCACCTCGACTAAACTGATCAGCTAATTGTGTAGAATGGAACTGGATGACTTTTTTTTTAATCAAACAGATTGGTTAGATAATTAATTTGGTAAAATTGATTATTAACGAAACAACTGGACTCCGACCAGCTGAGCTGACCACCTAGTTGAACGGAATAGACATGTCTTCGAAGTCTTGTCTTGAATCAATATTGCTTCAGAGTTAATTGTGAAATGATTTAAAACGCGCCCTCGATCTACACATTTCACACTAAAATTATAAATGCCGAAGTAGAGATACGTAAATTTTCATAATCTTTTGAACTCGATACTTAATAGAGACATTTTTCATAGAAAGTAGAAATACCTAGTACTTTTAAAATACACTTACCTTTGTTGTCTTCGAAAATAGCCGATCCTTGCTTAAAGGAGACCTTGGTGCCACTGATGGGGTTCCTCATTCCTTTAGAGTATTTATAAGACGCATCCTCAGGATAAGTCACCAAGTTATCTCAAACTATTGTTCGCGAAAGTGCAGGACTTGAAAACCGCGATAAGGGTTCGTCAAAACATCGGAATTCGTAAAAACGCATAGATATTTTGGAGACAATAGATTTTGTGGGCTTGAGATTTCTTTAAATAACAATGTATGACCAACTTTATACACGTCTGTTTTGTCCAATAAAAGCTTAATAAAAAGCTTAAATGAGTATCTACATAGAATGTCATCAGAGAGACCTATTAGTATCAGATTTTTCCAGCTTTGGTATCTGGTAAGGTTTAAAATGGGTGCTCTAAACTAGAATATCTATAGGTACCAGAATAGGTAATCTGCAATTCTATTGTGACATCGAACTACTCGTATATACTTATAAGAGCGCCAGAGTGTTTAATACCTATATGTAATATTCTAGCGTTCAGTCAGAAATAACTTTCGCGGTACTTAAATTTCCCGAATAACTTTCGAAACTTCCGATTACAGCCCTTTTCCAAAAAAACTTTGACCAACCTAAACTTAGGAGTATTATCGGTATCTACCTTTTGGTTTTATTTTGTTATCCTAGTGGTTTCAGCCGTTAATAACAATACTAAAAAAAATACAGATTTTTATTAATTTTCAATTTTTGGCGTGTCAAAGTAATGTGACAAGACAATTAAGCTCCGAATTAAGCTCTTATAAACCTTATTCTAAGTCAATGAAAATAAATATTCACTAAAACGATAGTTACCTACAAATACCTAGGTAGATATGCTAATGTCATTGGTAGCAGAAATAAAGACATAGCTGCCCCATATAAAACCCCTGTTATTGTCTTGGATCAATGCCACTAAATTATTCAATCGTCATTGAAGTTTTAACGAAACATGAAACAAGCTACGTGGCTATAAGCAAGTGTACGAATAAATCAATGGCCACTATACACTGGCATATTATAACGTACCGATGTTATTGATTTTTAATAACTAGAGCATAGAAATAGAATATAATCTATACCAGCTTACAGCTTACCCTAAGTTTACATAGAGAGAAAAACCTAAAAAATTACATTACCAAGGTACTTGATGGACCACTAGATTCTGATGGACTGACGACATTGTGAGAGTCGCTGGCATCCAGTGGATGCAAAAGGCAATCTGTCGTTCAGTGTGGAGGTTAAAAAGGGAGGCCTATGGCCTTGGACTTTATAATTATCCTAAATAGTTACTTTCGGTATGGATGGACTCCACCTGGTCTACGGAAATCACAAATATTAGGTCGCCCAGTGTACAATCCAGATAAATAAAAAGTGACCCAGTTTCGTTGTACGGGGTATTGATAAAGCTCAAGCGTAACGTAAGCCGTAAAGTGTATGATATGAACCATTTTGTTGGCCTACTTAACAATACATCACAACAGCGTAGATATTTATGCATAGCAGAGAAGTGGATAGATATTCATTTAGGTGACAATTTGGATAGATATTTCAAGGACAGTGTAATTACTATTATTTCTCGGTATTTAAACCAACGATTTAAACATATTCACGGGTCTAGCCCAGTCGTTTGAGAGGCATTTGTGGGGCCGAGGCTAATAAATACAAATAAGATGAGTATAAATCGAATTTAAAACTATTGTACAGTATAGGATAAAAAACCGGCCAAGTGCGAGTTGGGCTTGTGAACTGAGGGTTCCGTACCACCACAAAATTCAATAACGAAATTACCAGTTATAACTTGGTGATGAACAGTATTTATCACCGACTTGCACTCGGCCATTAAAGATAAAGATTATTTATTTGCACAAAACATTATTATTTATAATTTTTTGTTATATTTTAAAGTGTGTACTATAATCACGTCAAGTTTGACGCTTGTAAGTATTACTGTTTTTACATTAGAGCTAATACAAAAATGCGTAGAAAAATACGTTTGTTGCGCCCCTCTTTTTTTTTTAACTTTCTTATTATTTCTTTCATATTTATTTCTTAGTTAATCCGCCGTAACATTACATAATCTGTGAAAATTTCATCTTGCTATCTATTACGGTTCGAAAGATACAGCCGTTTAAAAGTAGGACGGACAGACAGACAGACGGACAGACAGACGGACAGACAGACGGGCAGATAGATGGACAGACAGATGGACAGAGAGACAGACAAATGGACAGACAGACAATGCAGGCTTAGTGCTACGGTCCCGTTTCTACCCTTTGGGAACGGAACCCTAAAAACGCCTATTAAAATTTAGAAAGGAAAATCTAAAAAAAATAATTTTACGATCCATCCACCAGGCGTTTATAAACCGTTCGTAGAGCCTACGAAGGGTTACAAGCGCTTGGTACGCGTACAAAATCGCGCGCATTTAGCTAGTAAGTAATTTTTTTTAAACTTACCGTTTCACATATTCCCAAAACAACAGGATTTCCCGCTCCAAAAAAGAATTCATTACCGCCACCATGAAGACACCGAAACAGTTCGATAAACAAGAAAAAAAAAGCTAAGCACTCCTACAAAAAAAACTATCTACTTAGGTAGGTACTTATATTTATTTGAGTAACACTGTTACGACCAGTGATCAAACAAAATAATATCAGGCACTTTTACAGGTACGTATTTATGCGGTGACTAGTCGTTGTTGGTCTGCCGGCCAACACTTTAGTTAGGTACGAGGAAGTTCAGGGTTAAAAGCAAATCGATGCCCATTCATCATGCTACTTTCACATTTTACCTTACTACTTACAGGAATGGTCAAGGCGTCAAAACCCATTGAAATACTCACCGACTTTCGATGCCAGCTTATTGATGAAAGGTCCGCGGCAGTGTCATAATTATAAGTTACAACCAATAATATCCATTAAATCCATTTCATTCACAAACGAAAGGCTCTAAAAAGGCGCCAAAGCAACTTATATTATATTAAATAATCTCTATTTCCTGCTAGGTTTTTTTAGTTTTTACGCCCATCGCTGAGCAGGCTAAAGTCTATAAAGACATGCCGCCGCGTCTTACGTATTTTACTAATTAGTATGCGCCAGGTTTAGGTTTATAATATATGGAGTTTGGAAAACACGTGAACTCTCACGTGTTTTCCATCAATCTCTACCACATACCGCACTCGAGCACAGTCGCGCGACGGGGTCGCTTGCATTGTCTAGCACTCAACATACCTACCTATATAAATTCATACTTACTGAGCAGTGGGTCGCGCGACGCGCCGTGGCGACGCGTCCGCTGCCGCCGGTCGCGGTTGCCGGTTGCGGTCGCCAAGCTCGGAATGCTACCTTTATTGTTATGTGATTTCAGTTATAATTTTATTATGTTTTCTATATTGTAGTTAAACGTTTCAAAATGATTTTAAAGAAGAAGAATTAAGTAAATAATTTTATTTTAAAATTTTCCCTGTTCTAATAATAACAAATGAAATACAATCTTCTACTATAATTTATGCCACAAAAAATAAGGGTTTCTTTATTACATTTTCTATTCACTATTATTGAGAAAATTCGATGCAGCTCCTCCACGCCATATTATAATTATCTGTTGTTTGCTCATAATTTACATTGTAGAAAATCATCGATCAACAAAGGTCGTTCCTTATTTCCTTTCTTATCCATTTGATAAACGGAGCCATTCTAGTGTGGACATCAGGGAATCCAACTGCGCAAGGTATGCCCCAAGAAACCAGACCGACGAGGTTGTCGTCTTTTATTATTGGACTTCCAGAATCTCCCTGTAAGATAAAAAAAACACAGTCGAAGTGATAGCCTCCTCCTTTTTGAAGTCGGTTAATAAATCCAAATTCATGTTAACTGCATTTAGAATCTCACATTTATTATTATTAGCATTATCACCTGTGTAATAGCTGCGCAAGTATAGGTCATCATCAGCATCAGCCATTAAACGTCCACTGCTGAACAAAGGCCTCCCCCTTTAACCTCCACGCTTGGCAGGCGACCATATTGGATTGGCGGGAGGTAGGTAAGTATAATCAAAGATAATTTACTAGTATAATACAACAAAAAACAATTTTATTAACGTTGGACATGCAATTAATTAAAAATTCATAGTTACCGAAATGCGCTGGTTGCGCAGCTATTGAAATTAAATTAAACTTCGCGCGCATTTTTTTCATGAAAAGATTATGCGCAGATTTTGAAATAAATTTAACTTCGCGCGCATTTTTATACATCTTTCAGTTGTTATTTAGGTTTTAATTAATTGCATCATCATCATCAGCCAGAAGACGTCCACTGCTGAACATAGGCCTCCCCCTTTAACCTCCACACTGATCGACAGCCTGCCTTTTGCATCCACTGGATGCCAGCGACTCTTACTATGTCGTCGGTCCATCTAGTGTTTTTGTTGTACTATACCTCCCGCCAATCCAATATAAATAATAATAGTTACGATATAAATTGACGATATAATTTATTTAAGCTGGATTTAAGAACATAAAATGCGGGTTGTGCACAGCGAACTAATAGATAACTATGAAATTCGCTGGTTGCGCAGCTATTGAAATTAAATTAAACCTCGCGCGCATTTTTACTATTGAAACGAGATATATTATGCGCAGATATTGAGATAAATTTAGCTTCGCGCGCATTTTTATTCACGACACGAGATTATTAGGTACCTACTTTTTTCTGTTCCTTCTGCTGAGAGGTTTTGGTTTTGGCGTAACACGTCTTGTGCATTTCCCAGTTTCAAGTATCGATTAAAATAAATATTTTCAAGTACTTAAGTATTACAATTTCTACTGGGGTAGGTTTGGAGTAAAGACTTTCTGTAGCTTTACCTAGTATGTAGCGTGGGGATTGAGAAAAAGTAGAATGTGGCTGTTAGTGGTACATATTTTTTGGTTAAAATTTTCATGACCGTGGATTCAATGTCCTTTAGTCGTAATATAAAACAGTTTACATGGTCTAAATAGCGTCAAACAAGTCATAGTCACAGTCAGAGTCAAGCTAAGTAAGTCACGGTCAAGTCAAACTCATGCCATGTAAAGTGGTGGAGACTTTACAAGAGGCTCCTATGGAGTTTTGGAAACAACACAAAAAGACACGTTGCACCTCGTTATATCACTTGCCCACACTCGAGCACGTTTACGAGCACTTAATAAATAATAATTCCCCATTAAGTACACATTAACACTCGAAAATGAAAATAATCCAACGAGCCGACATGTTTTTTCCACGTTGGCGCCAAAACTATTTATGGTAAAAAAAAATGTTGTTAAAATGTTCATTACCTTGGATTCATTGTCCTTTAGTCGTAATCTTAAACAGTTTACGTAGTCTTAATAGCGTCAAACAAGTCATAGTCACAGTCAGAGTCAACTAAGTCAGTCACGGTCAAGTCAAACTCATGCCCATGTAAAGTGGTGGAGACTTTACAAGAGGCTCCTATGGAGTTTTGGAAACAACATGAAAAGACACGTTTCACCTCGTTATATCATTTCCCCACACTCGAGCACGTTTACGAGCACTTAATGAATAATAATTCACCATTTAGTACACATTAACACTCGAAAATACACAAGTTTAGGAAAATAGTCCAACGAGCCGACATGTTTTTCCGCGTTGGCGCCAAAACTCCTCTGTTTATGGTACAAACTATTGAGTGTTGCTAGGATAATATTTTTTTCAACAAAATCGGGTTCCGAATGATGTTCAAAATAAAAAAAAAAAGATAAAATACTTACGCTACACGTTCCCTGTCCAATTTTAGTAAATGTACAAAACATCCAATCAGTAACTTCTCTTGTGTACCTCATTGCATGGCGGCACGTTTTTTGACTGAATACAGGCAACATTAACACTTGCATTTGATCACTTGATTCTCCGTTTATCTGCAAATTATTTATTTCATTTTGCATTTATACGAAATACAAGGTATACCTACCCGAGTGTTTAGATGCTCAGAGTTATATTATTTCGATCAACAAACTTACCATTTGAGCTCCGAAACCACTTAAAAATACTATATCTCCTTCTACTAGTGTCTCTTCACGTAGTGAAATAGCTCGAACGCGACTCATATCAAAATGTTGTTCTACTTTCAATAAAGCAATATCATTGACTCTTGAACTAAAATTAAAGTTGCTATAAATGTTTATAGATTCAACGTCATATTGAACGCCAGCATTACTTAAATTGGTGGTTCCCACAATTACTTTGATGAACTCTGGTTTTGCGCTGGAAAATCAAAATTCTAAGTACATTATTTGAATAAAAGTAATTGAATCTTGATAGATATTTTAACTGACTTCAAGAAGACCGATTCGTATTTTTGTTTATGTATGTACCTATAGTTACATCGATTATTATGACATTTTGTGAACTGAGATACGAATTTCTTTTTTTATAATAATACTAGCTGCGCCCCGCGGTTTCACCCGCGTAGTGATGAAAAATGGTGATACTGATGATGAAAAGCCTATGTCACTCTCTGGCTCTTGAACTATACCCATGCAAAAAATCAGGTTGATCCGTAGTTCCGTTGCAGCGTGAAAAAGGAACAAACATCCATACATCTATACATCCATACATACAAACTTTCGCGTCTATAATATTAGTAGAATTATGTAAAAAGCTTCCGAGGTGGTTCTACAACAATTTCATTCATTTGGGTCAGTATTTTATATCCAGAGGCCTTACGGACAACTGCTATTGCGGCACCAAACTAATGATAAATCCGCTCAGTTGGAATATCCCACGAACGCGAACCTTAACGCGCCCAGATACGGTTTGCGGTCGCGTGATTTTCCAACTGACCGGATTTAACGTTAGTTGGTGCAGGGGCGGATCCAGGATTTCATTTTGGGGGGCCATTCTGACAAGTTTCGAAGGAATCAAATCGAAAAATTGAGTCGAATGTATGGAATTGTTAGGTGTTTTGGGGGGTGCCATGGCCCCCATGCCCTCCGCCCCTGGATCCGCCAATGGTTTAGTGCCGCAATATAAGGCCCCAACTCGAATGATAATGAATAATTTAGTTCGGCGCCTGTTGATTTGGCGATATCAATAATTTTGCTCAAGAGCCTACTAATTTTGAAGTCAGTTTTTTATTTATTATATTATGTCCTTTTCATATCTTTAAACATACCCATGCACGCAATGAGCAGCAGTTACTATATGCCATTTAGAAACAATTGCTCCTCCACATATATGATACCCCGATACATTTTGTAGAGATGCATGAAATAAACCAAAAGCTGGCGGCGCTGTATCTCCACCTACTATTCGCGTTTGACCTAAAATCATAAAAGTTAGTTATAATTTATGTTATTATGTTGACTTAGAATATTCTAAGAATGTAATACAGTTTGCAATTTTTGAACAACCTTCACCTCACATAATGCACTTTACACCAAATACGTAATAATATAGAGACAAACCCCTACTTACCTACTAATAAACGTATAGTAGCCTTGTAATAGTTACTCCGTCTTTTGTCTTTTTCGATCGAGTTCAAAAATTGAAAAAGAGAAAAGACAAAACACTGTAACTAATCAAAGACTACCCCTCGTTTATTAATAAGGGGGAATAAGTTTATTGCGATATTGTATATACCTAAAGTCGCTGATAGATTTCCGGATCAGCTGTTTTACAAAACCACTAGCCATTTTACAAAACAGCTGAATAGCGTTCAGCTAACAGCTAACGGTTATGTAAAACAGCTAATAAAACCTGTTGGATATGGCAACAGAAAGAACAGAACGGCCTAGGTATTTGTAAATCGTCGAAATTATCTTTGAAAAATTCATCCAGGGAACATTTTGAATTATAAAGTAGCTAATAGACGAGACGGATTTGGTAGACGGGCCGCCGGCGCCGTCCAACCAAGTCCGACTCGTCTGTTAGGGCTTTTAGAAGTTTTTAAGAACGTTAGTGAAGCTGTTCTCTTACCTTTTGCCTTTATAACACAAATACTCAACAAACACAGTACAGTGAGTACACCAAAAACGTCGCGTAATTTCGCGGTCATTTTTACAATTTTGCTTTTTACACATAAAGTTTTTTTTTTACTTGAAGCACAAAATAACTAGGCTGTGATACTATATTGTGACTATTTTGTTTTTCAATGTGAATAATAAATACTTATCAATTTGTGTTTATCAGATTGATGCAATCATATCAGTTATCTTTCTTTGATAATAATCGGTTATTCATAATCTGATTTTGTCAGATAGTGTTTGACTGTAACGAGATATAAATGTATCCTGTATATAGCCTGTAGGTAGCCCTATGCTAATTATTAGATACTTACCCACTAATTACTTATAGATACGTGGTGAATGTGGCGTCACATTTTGGTCATGAATTCATGATCTTAATTGGTAGGTATGAAATGACTGAAACTATAATTATAGGTGCTGTTTATCTAAAAAAAATAGGTAAATAAGAAAGATAGAGGTATTTTTGAAATAACGCAATTATTCCGTAGTCCTACAAGAAACCCTTATAAGTTCGTTTTGTCCGAATGTCCATCGGTCTTAATCCTTTAGAATCTTCTCTTGTAAGTATAAAACTTGGTGCCTATAGATCTAAATTCTAAATTTTGAAAGTGTATTTTTATGGCCCTACAAAGAGGCAAAAAAAAATTGGTAATAAGTACTCTAAAACTTTACTATGAATAATCTCCAGAGTCCAAAAAAGTCTTCATGTGTTAATTAATTTTATATTGACAATTATTTATAAGAAGTTATATTATGAATTTTATTATTACACAATGTAAAAAACAAAAAATTAACAAAAACTTAAAAATTCACAAAAAACTAAATATAACTTAATTATATGAAAAAAGAAACTAAGAAGTTATAATTCTATAAAAAGTGCCTAGTTTTTTCGTCGATACTGCCTTATTCTCCCGTACTAATTAAGGTTGTTATCAAAGAAAACTGCTACTTGTTTTACGGTAGATAAGTAGGTAGGTAAGTACTAACTGAGTATCTACGTACCTACATATTATAACAAATTTTGCGTGCATACCAATAATAGTGATTAAAATCCGATCATACTTATCAGATTTATCAATAACAAAATAATTAGATGTTTGTTTATCAAAATACGCGTAATAATTATAATATTATTCAGAGAATAGGGCATACCTACCTATACGTACTCGTATTAGGTACCTACCTAACAGGTACTATTTGTTTCAATATTTTGCATCTAACACCATTACTCATGAAAAAAATAAACAATAAGCATTCTGTAGCCCATTGATGCATTCTGAACTATCAATTAGGTATAACATAATAATAATTTGGTCTAGCGAGTGATTGTAGCCCGCGAAGTGTGAGCTAGATGGTTAGGTTCATCAATGGCTTCTTCGGTGGATTTACTCGTTGCCATCACTTTTACCTTGCCCTGAGGAGGCAGCACCGGCCAAAAAAAGTAAAGTAAAGAAGAAGGCTGGGTTAAAGTGAGAGGAACGGTCGGCCTAGGCGTCAGATAACAAGGGGCGCCAAAATGCCAAGACCGAAAAAAAAATGGTGGCGATGATGTGGAAATAGTTTATATCCTAGATGAGCACATGGAATACCTACTTTTTATCCCGGAATGGATAAAAGTTTTCAGAAATGAAACGCGCCAAAAGACAATCTCGCTCTACCCTAATCAGAGGCTAGGCCGCCGGCGCTGTGAGGAGGGGCTTAGAATTTGGAAGGAGCTTGTAATTGCAGGTAAAATATTTCATCTTTATAACCGACTTCGAAAAAAGAGGAAGGTTCTCAATTCATTATGTTGTTTTGTTTTTGTGTAGGTAGGTACTTACCTCAGAATACAGAAAAAACCAGAAGGCGTAAACGCACCCAATAGTGAAGCGACAAAAACTAATCTAGTAGAGAGTAGTTTTACGCGAACGTGATTAGTTTACTTTGTGACCTTAATCACGCGTGACGTGTTTTACCGTTGCAATATTATTTAAGTTACGCCTTCCTGTGTCGTCCCAACGCGTAAAAATTCAGCTGGGCTACAAAAAAAACAAGATGGGATCACATTCCATACGTAAGTAGCGCATTTAGATGTTGTATTATTTGATAATTGAATAAATTGTTCAGTCTTTCATTGTCGTAAGTAATGATACCTCCATTTTGTCGGTGTTACCAAATATCGAGAGTTGCAATTTTCCTTAGAATGAAAACTTTTGTTGGTGGGTAGTTAATATTAAATAATTATTTTCAAAAAATCTTTACAGCTTACAAATAGTTATACAGGGTTACTGGTAATCACTTAGTCAGCGTGCTTTAAAGGGGATGTTGTCTGTACAACTTTTGTTCAGCTACTTTTGAAAATTCTACTGAAGAAAAAATCTACTGTCCCATACATTTTGTCGGATATCGGTGAACTTTTTGTTTGGTACAACGGTTTTTTACCGATTTCCAAAAGGAGGAGGTACTATGTTCATCTGTATGTATGTTTTTTTTGTATTTTCAAGATATTTTCGCCAATTGTGAACTGATAAAAAAAAAAAAAAATCCAAAGGCATGGCAAGGCATGGCTGCCGCATCCAGGGTTGACTTCCGGCGAGGGAACTCTTCAACGGTGAATAGTACAGACACAAAATTTTGTAAATGAACTAAACCATAATAGCCTGTTCTAAATTCTATCATTACATGGCTCATGCACCCACTGGGGTTGACTTCCGATGAGGGAACAGTGAATAGGACAGACATAATATTTTTGGTACATGGATTTAATTATGATAGCCCGTTTTAAACTTAAACAAGAAACTTACGAAGCAGAAAGGTAATTAAATGTTTTCATCGAAACCTTGTTTTATTTTAAAACCATTGAAATTAATAGGTAAGTAACAATAACTAAGTTAGTTTTACGTTTAATTTGCAGTACACGGGTTGTCTGTTTGGGGTGCACTAAGCCACCAAAAAAGAGGTACCATTGTGCTCACCATTATGAACAACTGTTTTTTTTTTCTATGAACAGCTGTTTTTCCCGCAATTTCAAGTACTAAAAGTCGTTCATAAAGATGAGTACAATGATGATGATAATGATGAGTACCTTTTCAGCTTTGTACACCCCAAACCCTGTATATGTATAAAAAGTAGTAGCTAGTAATTATATTTTTATTTACTTATGTTTGTTTTTGTGTCAATCCGATCAGTATATTGATTTCATTAAAAGTGTGTGTGAATAGTATCTGACCTAAAACATTTAACCAAAAACGGGTAAGTAATGTCTAAGCTGGCAACATTACGCGGGTGGAGGTGAGACAGGCGCGGGACGTGGGTTTTGTTTTTTGGACTCAGCGTGCGGCTTGCAATCACAGCTTAAGGCGGTTTCTGGTTCTTTCTCTATTCTGAGGTACTTACTGCGATTACGCCAGCATCTGTAAGTACACCAATTTGCGTGTTTCTATTTTCATCATGAAGAAAATATCCTCGAGGTGGTCCCACATAATTATATATCATTAATTAGGGATCACTGTATAGTTTTTAAACCAGCTCAAATAATAATATGGATTTTTGCTAGAGCGCCTACGAATTTCGCGATAACAAATCACTACAATACTTTTGTTTTGTCTTTTGTTGAAGTCAAAACCAAAGACTACTATATATATGTCAAAACAAGGAGGTATTCATGCATGGAGGTATTCTTATCTATAAACAAACTAGTAGTTCGCCCCGAACAGTTTTAGGTAAGCATTCCAATATCACAGATGTTACACAAAAAAATCTAAATTAAATTATCTTTTAAAAAACGGCTTCAAAAAACCACATAACATGCCACTACAAAGAACAAAATAATATTTTACATAGATTTTGAAGTCGGGTGGGCACAAACACAAAAACTAAATAATGAAAAATTTAATCTATGTTTGTATATATTGTTCCCGCAGTTAAAAAGTTTGATAATAAAATTGAGTTTATTTATTCTATAACACCATTACTAGTTCTTCTAAGACTATTACCTACTTTTTTTAGATTGTCGTTAAACCGTTCGGAATCTTTGATTATTTATTTATACTAATAAAGTTCGGAATAGTAAACATGAAGTTTTGGCGGCAACGTAAAAATATTATGTCGCCTCATGGTATTATTATATCATAACACGTAATATTTTGCGTAATACACAAGGTATTACGCTAAAAGTGCAACTTAACAAAAAAGAGTAGAAATTAATTGGGACGCTATTATCGCAAATAGTTCTAAATACTAGAAATTCTGAATACATACACGTATATATACATCTATGGAAGATGATTGGATAAAATCATATAATATCAGAATGTAAAAAAAATATGTTTACGTTTCGAGTCTTTTGCTGAGCTGTACCTACTTATTACAGCGTGTGTTATTGATAAATATAAAGGCAAATGCGCCGGCCATGAGAAGCAAAAACCCCTAAAACAAAAGAAAAAAGATCAACGTCACCTGAGAACGTCACGCATGTGCACATCTTGACATTGACAACTTGACATGTTTCGACACGTTTAGTCAAAATAATAAATCACTCAAAAGCTCGAAATCAAAACAAAATAAGACTCAAGTCTGCATTTCGGTTCGGATTATTGTTGTGTTTTTGCAGTTTTATATTATTTAAATTTAAGGGGCAGCCATCAAAAGTAAACAGAGCTGTATTCTGCATTCGCCTTTTCCTATAACCCTACCTGCCTTTTTTACTCGAAAAATGGATGCTCTGAAAGCAGAAATTGCTAGAAAACGAAAGTTACTTGAAGAGAAAAATGTTTTAGTAAGTAAAGTTAACGTACATAGGTACTTACCTCTTGATTTTGGCTGCAATCTTATGAATACCTATATGTAGAACCTACATATTATGTCATACATGCTAATGATGAACACTACATTTTGCAGGACCCTACAAAAAACAAGAAGTACTTTAAAAGAGGAGACCTGCTAGCTAAAGAACAAGAAGAGTATCTAAAAAAATATGGCCCACAGAAAGCAGAAGAAAAACCTATTGAAGAAAACAAATTGGAAAAACGTTTGTATTTCATACCTATATTTGTGTAGGTACTTAAACATTTGTTCACAATAACTTAATTTTATTCTGTGTGATAAGCATAGGAATATGGAGGATCCATTTAAAAAGCTCTGAAATTTGTAGATTTTAGAAGCAGAGCTACGTTCAGAATATTGAAGGTTTGTTTTTTCATTGTTTTTCACACTCGCCGTTGCAAGATTTATTGCAACGCGATGGCACCATTGTAAGATGTATTGGTGAGACTATGCACAGGTTACCTGGTTACCTGGCTAGTATTTCACAGGGTAAAATAAAGTAGGTTCGTAGCATGATAACTCAGAACTATTACTAAGAAACACAACAAAAACTGAAGATATTTCTTTTCATATTTTTGTCTTTGCTCTACTTAGTATAAAAACGGCAATGCATACAAGTGTCAAACTTGGTATTATTATAGTAGGTAAGTATACATCTTAAACTAAAACAGCAAATAATAAACATTGGCCTAGTGTGAATCAGGCGCACGCTAAAGTTTCTGAATTAAAAAAAAGAAAAAAATTATTTTTAGGTGCGGATCCTTCATTGCATGAGTCCAACTCACACTTGGCCAGTGTTTATTATTGGATACATTTCATTGAGCGTGACAAATGATTTTTTGTGAAATTTTTTTTTTTGGAAGTACTACTGATTTTTTGTGAGACATATTTTATGGAACAACAGATTTTTCTGCGAAATCAGGCACAATCCTATAGTAAAAGTTGTTCACAATTATAATTATTATGACTTCCTTTCGGCTTAGTACCTACATTCCGTGTAACCCTATAATATACAATTCATACCACCACTGCCACCATTCTGTTACTGCATAAGTCTATGACCTATCAATCTTGCAATGATAACTTGCCTTTACTTTCCACAGCAAGCAAGCAAGATAACTCTGAAGCAGATCAAACAGAGAATGCGTCTTTACCCAGAACAGAGGTTATAAAAAGGCTTAGGGAACGAGCTCACCCTATTCTATTGTACGGGGAAAATGAACTCCAATCGTTCAAGAGATTGAGGAGGATTGAAATTCAGGAACCAGAAGCTAATAGGGTAAAACAATACAATTTTATACCCAGCCCTTTTATGCAGAAACTTTTGATGAGCCATTCTATAAAGCACTGCTTTTATTTCTCACTGACGAGAATTCTTATAAATGAAACTGAGACCAAGCACATTTTAGCTATAACAGTAGGTATATTTTACTACACAAGCTGACGTGGCTCTTGTCTAATCGCCCTGATTTGTCCGGACTTTCAGGGCAATGTAAGTCTACTGTAGCAATGTGCGCAGTGTTTGAATTTTGTGACTAAAATGTCCAGACTTTAGTTTAAATATCTGGCTTTATGGCAGGACTTTTTAAATTTTGATATGGTTGCCTACCTTTGGCTCAAAAAGACGAAGACATTGGACAACTAACACTAGGATTCTCTAATCCTAGTGGGCAGCTATGAGTTTAAAGCATTTTTTAAATTATTATCGTTATTTGGTTTTCATAGGAAAGTAATTTGTGCTATTTCTTTATGAAATTTTACTGACGTTTTAAAACTGTTTGTTTCAGGGTTTAAGGAATGATTTTCAAGAAGCTATGGACAAAGTGGATGAAGCCTATTTAAATGAAATTCTTGAATTAGGAACACAGGTAAACATGCATCATACTATCTATCTATATAAATATAAAAGCGAAATTCACTCACTTACTCATTCTCTCAGTGAGTCTCACTGACTCATCAAAAATCTCGAAAACTACTTGACCTACGAAGTTTAAATTTGGCAAGTAGATTCTTTATATGGTGAAGAGGTCTTTTAAGATAGGATTTTGACAAAGGGCTGAATTAAGGGGGGCAAATGGAGGTTTTAAAATAGAGGAGTATTTATATGATGAATTTATACGTATATGTTTATGAAGTCGTTGGCAACAGCTAGTAATATTATAAATGCGAAGGTGTGTTTGTCAGTTGTTTTGTTCGTTCCTCTTTGTCCGTAGTGTCAGTGCTACGGATGATTCTTTTCCATCTAATTCCTATTGAAGGTGGGGGTGATAAGCCCAGCACTGACATCCTGCATTTTTGCATAGAGACAGTTTAAGGTAACTTGACAGACATGGAAACTGAGCCCGAAAAAAATGTAGAGATCTCAACGAAACACCCGTGCAGGTGAAACTTTTCATTGCAATTAGTAGCAAAATAAATTGAACACATAGACTGCTCGCTGTATATAAGCAACATAGTAATAAGATTGTTTATTCCTATGGAGTCTAAATTAGTTTTATGCTATAATAGCAATAGTTGACAAAATAAATTGTATAAATTGACAAAGGGCATGCCAACACAGACCACGGAGTACGGGAAGTCGAATGACAAAAAAAATACTTCCACATAAATGTCTGTGCCCCACCATAGTTTAGTCTCTGTTTTTCGGTCTACCCACATTTTTCCTGGATATATAAATCCATGATGTGTATGAATGCACACAACTTCGAAATCAGCCATTTTAAACCCACTTCAAAAAAGTAAGCGGATGGTCAATTGGAATGTTTTTTTTGTGTGTAACGCCTTCACCAATGTGAGCCGATTTAAATAAATAAATAATATTGAAATGGTTACATCTCGAATGTTGTCCTATTTCAATTCAAAGAAAATATTCCACCTCTAAGGGTAGGAAATTAGGGAATGAATCCCGTTTATAACAGATTTTCTTGAATCATGTAACTAAGAACACACAATCAAGACACATTGAAAACAAAAAAAAATACTAAATCGAAATAATTCAGCCGTTTGGGAGCTACAACAAACTGCTGAGCTGCCACAAACAGACATACACGTTAAACTTACAACACCCCTCTTTTTGCGTCGGGAGATAACAAGGTTATTCATTTTGTTGTACAAAGATAACAGATGGTCAAAGTTACTTTTCATTTTCTCTGTAAGAATTGGAGTGTTATTTTTGCAACAGTTTAATTTTGATTTCAGAGTCAAACTGAAAAATCACTGAAGGAAGAAGCCCTCGATGACACAATCACTTATGAATTCATCCAAGAATTGGCTAAAACCATGGGACAAGGTGATAGGAATCATGACATGAATGGGATTATGACCCTCTTGCAGGTAATAAATAAGCAATGACCACTTGACTGCCATAAGCCTAGCATCACCCCGCATAAGCCAAAAGTTCTAACATGACAACCTAAACTATTTCTAGCGGGGCCAATCCTAGGCGCGAATTAAATGAATGACTTTTGATTCTCCAATCACAAGAGTCGCGTCAAGTCTCCAATCACAAACTGCCCCCCGCGAACGACGTGGCATCATTTTGCAAAAGGGAATTTTGACTACATGTGCGATCAAGTGGTTATAACATTATCTTTGTAAATAAGCTTACAATATACTTTAAAAATGCTATAAGTAGGTACTATTTCCATGTAGGTGACCGAGGTCGCCCATAAGCGAATATCGATCCTAATTGGTTGATTATAAGGTTCCGAAAATGCAATAATTCTGGTAATTTGAACATAAAAGGCGTAGTGAGCGTAAAACGACAGGGAAGCGGTCCTATGCATGAAGAGCGATACTATCGTTTTCTATCGGCGCTAACGCAAGTAAGTCGACTGGTATGTTTATAGTATAGAACGGTATAGTGGGTCGATTCCTTTAACCCACAGATATACACAACCAGATCGGCAATATATTTTAGTGAAAGAGACAACTTGATATGGCTCAGCACAAGTACGAAAAGGACATAAATAGATTTTGTTGTCCTTATCGGCGTGACCTGTTTTTGGTACCTCAAGTGTCAAAATCTGTAATAATCAGTGACAAACAAGACGGGTCTGAATTATATTTATTGCCTTTTTTTGGTGATTTAATGTGATAAATGCGTGTTTCCTCTGAGAAATAATTGTAAAAGATATTTTACAATGGTTAGTTGTAGCATTTTGGGCTGCAAGAAGCGCAGTGAGCGAAAATACGATGAAATATCATTTCACACGTAAGTAAACATATAAAGCTTGTAACGATCACCTAAATAAATTCAGGATATCAATTCGCAAATATTTTATTCATAATTAGTCAGTTTTTAGGTCGATTTGTGGTCTAATTCTATGAATTTTATCAAATTATTCACTTAGAAAATAAATTATGAATGTTGCCAGTTTATGAAAGAAATTACCCACCGCAACTAACATAAATTATTCGTTCTGCAGGTTTCCAACTGATCCTGTCACATTGCTGAAAAAAGCTGGCACATTGCAAGAAGTGCAAAATACCGACCCTTTTATGCCCATATGAATATGGTGAATGTTAATATTAAATATATATTAATGAGGCCACAGTTATGAAGCTGGAAAAGCAAAAGGCGATTTCGGCGAACCGATTCAAAAAGCTACGCGCTGTTCGTGAAATTTGTACTGTAAACATTAAAGAGTCTATTTATCTAATTATTTGGAATGTTATACATAATTCCATTCATGAAAACACTAAACTGACCAAGCGCGAGTCGGGCTCGCGCGCTGAGATTTCTTTACAATCACAAAATACAAAAAGTTGTGCAAAAAGACAACATCACGCCCAGGCTGTCACCCATCCAAGTACCGACCGCGCCCGACGTTGCTTAGCTTAGTGGTAAACAGAAATTTGTCACTGACTCGCACTTGGCCAGTGTTTATTATTTGTTGTTTTACTTATGTTCACTATAATCCGCTAAATTTGACGCTTGTACGGATTACCGTTTTTACACTAGAACAAATCCAAAAATACGTTTAACGTTTGTTGCATGGGGGCCCTTCCTTTGCCCGTCCTTTCCTTTTCCTTTCGTTTTAACTCTTTGACTTTTTTATTATTTTTAATTAATCATAAAAAATCATGCTATGGTTACTTTACAACCTTTTTTCTAGTACTATATTCTAATCCTAACAAATAATTATAATAAAAACGCAAGTAACTTTCTGTCTGTTTTTACGAGGAAATGGCTAAGTCATGGTATAATAATATACTCCGCCAGGTATAGCAATCCGAGAAAAAATGTTTACGTGGGCGTCGCGCAATGATGTCATGATGTCAATTTACAACAGGTTCGAGAGAGATGACGATACACCACGTAACAGCTGATTGAATAAAGTGGCAACTGGACAGTGACGTCATTGCGGGACCACTCTCAAATTGCTAGACCTTGTTTTCTTAGATCATGGGCTAAGTCAAATTTTGTCAGGACGATAGGGTGTGTCATGAGGACAGACAACGTACTTTTCTTCCCAGAAAATTGCAGGTAGCTCCGTGGGTTGCAGCAGATAGTGTATAAAATATAAATATTTAAAAGGTAGTATTGTTTCCAAAGTACTCATTGAAGATTCACACCCATCATAGTAGGTAAATTACCCTAACTTATAGCAAATCATTTTAATGTGGCAACACACCTTGTTGAAGCGAGAGGCACTGAGCTAGCCACGCTCATTGAAAATCTATAGGTAGTAGATCTGTGCCTTTAACCCTTTCCCGCCACGGGACGCGAATCGAAAGTGCGCTCTGTACGTCAAGCCATTTTTCATAACTAAAAGCCAGTGATGCGGTAAAATTTTATTGGAGTATTACTAAATATCGATAAAATCGTAATTGTTAATATTATTTATTTTCGATAATTAAACGTGTTAATCCTTACTAATATTATAAAAGCGAAAGTAACTCTGCCTCTGTCTCTCTGTCTGGATGTTTGTTCGCTTTTCACGACTAAACCGCTAAGCCGATCTTAACGAATTTTGGCAGGATGATAGTGTACATCATATGGGCGGACGTAGGGTACTTATTCTCCCAGAAAATTCGGGAAAACTGGAAAACCGCGGGTAGCACCGCGGGATTCAGCTAGTTTATTAAATAAATGTTACCGTGGCCTTTAGTTTACTTTAATTAAATAACAATCAGTCAAAAGTGGTGATGCCTAAAGGCGTGGTTGGCGGTCTGGGCTAAAATATTTTTTATAAATATTGTGTATGCCTGTAGGTGACGTTGACGGTCAAAAGGTTAACAGTACAGTACTGGGCAAGGAATCTGCTCCTCCACATTGTTATAACTGAACTAACTTTTATATTTTTCGTATTTCCAGTTCCTCCTAAAACTTTGGGGCCAGCAACTGAACTCTGCCACGGGAGCTGAGAAAACAGCCGTCAAACACAAAATGACTCGAGCAACCTTCCAGCAAACACAAGTATACCTCAAACCTCTAATGAGGAAGCTAAAAAAGAAAAACTTGCCAGAAGACATATGTGACAGCCTCATGGAAATCACGAAGCATTTGTTGGAGAGAAATTACATTATGGTATAAAGACTATAATATATATTTTTTTAATTGAAAATAGGCTTACGCATGATCACCACCTGATGATGCGGTCTACGATGGAGCAAGCTTACCTGAATGAAACCGATTTACTCATGGCTTAAAGGCACCCAGATTGTTTGTCGGGGAATGCCCATTCAGGCAGTGCATTACAGTTCAGTGTTTTTTCTTGGTAGCTTGTACAAGTCTTGGTAGCTTTCCTGCAGGTTGCAAAATTATGAGAAGTTCTATCACAATATGAAAATCATTCTTAGTTTAATCTACATCGAACTTTGTCCTTCCCTCTCTGCTGTTGAGATACAAAGGTCAGAGTAAAATTGAAATGTTAATGAGGTTGTGATCTACCCCTTGGTCCAATTTCTACTTATATGACAAAGCATATAGCTGTGCTAACACCACCAAGTTATGCCGAACGCACTCTGCGTTCGCTAACTAGTCCGGTCAAGCTGTAGGGGCCAAAAGTACAAGTCAAGATTTAAAAAAAAAAGCTGTGCTAAGAAGTAATCCAACAGAAAATAATAAAAGTAAATTCTGATCACTTTGTCTAGTTTTTTTTAATGCAAAATTGGAGCTGGTAGTTGATATACTGCAGTTATATTTCTTTTGATTCAGTACAATTTCCCGCAAGGTGTCAAACGCTTCTTAGTGCGGCTCTGTTATAGTCTGTAGAAATTATCAGCTATTCTTGATGTGCTTTTAGGGCAGATCTGTAGCTGAGTATGGACAGGGGGGACAGTTGGGTACCCAACCCAAAAGTTGGTAAGCGCTCATTCAAAGAGCTTCCCAACCTAGGTAAATAATTTTAAATAATGTTGCTTTTGAATCCCAACTGCCCCCCACAAAAAAACCCTGCAAAAGGGCCTTGATTTATGGCGATTCAGGCACATATTATTTCAATCTCAAAAAACAAAAGAAATCGTGACAGTGACAACCAACGCCGTCGTGAATTCGTCTAATGGGCGTTGGTTCAAATATGTGTTTTTATATATACCTTTTCTGTTTCAGGCCAGTGATGCATATTTGCAGATGGCTATAGGTAACGCACCATGGCCCATTGGTGTCACCATGGTGGGCATACACGCTCGTACTGGTCGTGAGAAGATTTTCTCCAAAAACGTAGCCCATGTAATGAACGACGAGACCCAAAGGAAATACATCCAAGCCCTGAAGAGACTGATGACGAAATGCCAGGAGTATTTTCCAACTGATCCATCGAGATGTGTTGAATATAGTACAACTGATAGATAATAAGGCTAAAATAGTACTTAATTAAAGATGGTTATGATGTACAAACAGGCGTTTTACTGTCGTCATTATTGCGAGTTGAATAAGCCTTAGAAAATTCATAAAATTACACAGTAATAAGTAGATATGTTCTGAGTACCTAGGTACTTTGTTATCAAAATCTTAAACTACCTCCCAAAAAAAATATACGTAAGCTCTACCCGTCGGTTTTCAATTTTACCCATTGTGATAATGAATATGAAAACACGAAGAACAATGGTGAATTGTGCAATAAAACCATTTCGACCAAATGATTTCAACATTAACTCTAAACGGAAAAGCACTTATATTCCACCAGACCTGCCCCCCGATTCTACTAAACAAATTGTCTTTAAATTGTAATTGTTGCGATTTTAATTGTTAGATAACTGCCCTAAAATTGACAGTTTTTTATATTTTTAGGGTTCCGCACCTCAAAAGGAAAAAAACGGAACCCTCATAGGATAACTTCGTTGTCCGTCTGTCTGTCCGTCTGTCAAGACCCTTTTTCTCAAGAACGCGTAAAGTTATCAAGTTGAAATTTATACTAAATACTTGGGTCTACGGTTTCTTTCGGCTGTAAAAAAATAAAAGTTGTATGTCAACGCAATCGAAAGATATGAACGTTTATGTCGTATATTTTGCGATTTCACAGGGGAATCAAAACCTATAGGGTACTTCCCGTTGACCTAGAATCATGAAATTTGGCAAAAGGCATAGCACAGCACACACACACACATCATAGCACATATTATATAGGAATAAATCTGAAAGTTACAAATTTGAAGGTATATCATTTAAAAATAATTATTACAAATATAATTGCTATTACAAACAAATTAAAAATTTTGAAGTTGGAATGTATAGAAGAACCTTATAGTCAACTACAAAGTTAAGGTTGTCATTCAATATTTCAACTTTAGTTTTTTTTTTGGACTCGCGCTCTGATTGTTCCATCCAACGGAACCCTCAGAGCACGAGTCCTACTCGTACTTGTCCGGTTTTTTTATACTAAGTTATAATATTAGGTGGTTATATTTTTCTAGTATAAAAAATTATTTAAAACTGGCAATTTTGAGGCAGTTATATAACAATTAAAATCGCAACAATTACAATTTAAAGACCATTTGTTTAGTAGAATCGGGACAACTTACGGACAACTAACTGCTATTACAGGCACCTAATCCGCTCAGTTGGAAAATCACGCGACCGCAAACCGTATCTGGGCGCGATAAGGTTTGCGGTCGCGTGATTTTCCAACTGAGCGGATAAGGCGCCTGTAATAGCAGTTGTCCGTAAGGCCCCTGAAATCTTAAATTAAAATACATTTAAAACTGAACGTGTATGTAGGTACGTGCACGGAACACTATACGTGCAGGCAGAAAGAAACTTTCAAACTTTAATGAAGTTTAAAAAATAATTTAATTTTTTTACTTGTCTATGTATTTGCCTATGATAGTAAAATGAAGACGAAGCAGCAGGGTTGCCATAAGTACGTTAATTACCGTTTCGTACGGTAATTAGGCCTTCAAATGGCACAACGTACGCCATACGGTCCAGTGGTTACTACTATACGCAAAAATACGGCAATAGGGTATTTGACTACTTTTGGGAAACTATTGCACATTATTGTCTGATATAAAATAATGTATACTGCATTTATATTTTCTGAATATCAGTCGTATTTGCGATATAAATCGATGTTAAAGTTTGAATAAAAAAATATCGCGCCAAAACGCAGACCTCGGTCATAGCTCCGATCACGTGACTAATAGACGTCACACAAAACAAAACATCTGCAGCCAGGCAGCAAAAGTTTGATGATTAATTAATTTCTAATAGAAGTAATGGTTTATAAATATTGTGTAGTGCCACAATGTACAAATACTTCCATAAAGACACTGGAAAATCTATTTGTTCTTGTTCCAATGGACCCCAAAACTCGAAAAAAGTGGTTAGAACTAGCTCGTAGGGAACCCAAAAGTATTGGAGCTAATTAAAGTGTTTCTATGTGCGAAGATCATTTTGAGGTACATAGTTGAGTCTATATATTTCTATTATATTTTGTGTTTTTATTGCATTACTATTTTATGTACTGTTACTTTCTTTTTAAACATTGTAAAGCTTGACATAACCTAACAATATAGTGATATCCACCTCCTATACTATCACCTACCTGTTTGAAGCTTCTAAGCTACACCGCAAGCTAAGCTTACGTCGAAAGTATGAAGCAACGCTGCGAGCGAAGCTAACTTTTCAACCTTCAGCCAAGGAGGCTGATGCGTGGTGGTAAAAGGAGGCAGTAGGGCTACAGAGTTCACTTTCGAAGGATGAAAAGACGCCGCAGCTACCTGTGTTAAACCAAAGATAATTAGGTTAAACTAAGCTAAATAAACTTAGCTTGCGATCTGGCCTGCACTTAAATTCATATTATTTTTACAGATAGAGAATGATGTAGCAAACTACATGAAGTACAAGATGGGCTTTGCCCAGAAAATTCTTTTGAAAGATGGAGTATTGCCTACAAAATTTAGTTGCCAACAAGATGGTAAAAGATGAACTGGAGCTGGTACATATCGAGGAGGATTTGTAAAGAGAAAAAGAATGGAACTTGTGAGTGAAAGTATAAAAGAAAACTTGCTGCATGCAAAAAGTTGTGAACAAAGTAATGAAACATACAGTACAACTTTAGTGAACAACCGTGATAGTTTAAAACAAAGTAATGAAAATGTAACACAGCAAAATATTTCTGCCCAGCCCGAACAAATACCAAAAACACAGGACAAAGAGACAATTACAGACACTATTGTAACTGCAGAAAAATATATTCAAATAGCTATGAAATGAATGAATAGCTATGATACATTTTAGGAGCAAATCTGTTCAAACTTCTTCTAAAAAAGACGTTTTCACCTCTCCTTTTAAAGTTTCCACCACATCGAGTTCGACTTCACCGTTTAAGATTAAACCAACTAGCTACCAACGACCATCAAAATCAATAGTTAAGAAACCATTACTTCTCGAAGACGAAAGATCGGATAGTGATGTTTCCAGTTTCAAGGAAAGCAGAAGTTCGACAAACAAAAATAATTGCCAGCTTGCGAATCCATATAGAAAGAGTCATTAGACGTTTAAGAGAATTTCATATGCTGAAGCAACACTGTTATAAATTCTAACATACTTCGTGTACTTGACCAAGTAATTGTTATAGCTTGTGCTCTTATCAACTTGCAGGACGCGCTTATTAAATAATAACAATTACTTGGTCAAGTTCACTAAGTATGTTAGAATTTATAACAGAGTCAGCATATGAAATCTTACAATATTATAATGAGGAAATATTTGTATGTATGTTTGTAATGAATTGGCTCAAAAAGTACTGGACCAATTTAAAAATTCTTTCACCATTTGACTGCTACATTATCACTGATTAATATAGGCTATTTTAATAGGCTATATAACTATACCCGTGCGGAGCCGAGGCGGACCGCTAGTTCTCTTATTTGACTAATAACTTTCTATAGACAGGACTTGGCGCCCCCATTAGCCCCATAGCTTCAATAATATAATTTTGGTCGGGTACTGGGTGCCTGCTGATTTGGCAAACTTTTACAACGATTATTCTATTTTGTGCAGATAGGCAAAGCTTGGTGTCGGTTTTTGTTTTATGTAGGCCTGTAGGGTATCTGATGTATGTAGAAAAATAAAACAGTTAAGTAATCGATGATTTTTCCCTACTGATTTGACAAACTTTTACATCGATTACTCCAATATTTGTGAATTTAAGTTCGTGCAGATGGTGATGATGGTGAATTTAAGAGGTGTAAAGCTTTGATGTCGGTTTCTGTACGGTATCTCATGTATTTAGAAAAATAAAACAATTAGATAAGCAACAAATGTTTATTTTTATTTTATCATAGCCTAGTAATGTAGTACGTGATCAGTTTTATTCTGTAAAAGTGCTACGATACAAAATTGGATAAATATTGGCTATCCAAAATAAAACCAATTTACTTAGCAAGCTACTTACATACTCATTGTCATAAGTAACTAAAATAATCTCCTAAATAATAATAATTCTCCTGCCTCATGTGCTTTAGATGCTGTGATACAGCCATATATCAACTCGTACCACAGCTTACTTTTACTTTGTTGTCTTGTTGATTCTTCAATAAAACTTACTGCTGTTTCATTGAATTTCTCCCTCATGATCTGCATCAATTTATTAATATCACTTTTATTTTCTGTGCTCTGTCCCATAATAAAATGTCGCAGTGAATATTGCAAGACACCAGTATGCTGGAAGTCTGTTTGATATTTGAGCAGTTCGCAGTTATTGACTTTTATTTTTTTAGCTTCTACAACAAATTCTTTCAGTAGTGCTGATATACTAGGATGGTGGGTTAGTTTTTTCTTGCATAGCTCCGGCACAGTTATGTATTTTAAAGTAGTTCCTACTCTAGACAGAATCGGCTTTTTCCAATAACACTACAGATGTGCATGCAGGTTCCTCGCTACGTCTATGTGCCCACATTAAAAAGGCCACTGCATGTTTGCAGCCTCCAGCAGAAGCAGCACAGTCGTGACACTCACAGCTAATTATTTTTTCTTCTTGTTCATTCACTATCATTGTTAAATTGTATGTTTTATTTTTCACTTTGTGTTCAGGGCACATTTTACACTTTACTGTACAAAGGCTAGATTCCCGATGTAGTTGCACATAGCCAATCACGTCGTCTCCATAAGACTCTCTTGCAGATCTGTAATGCCAAAAAATATAATAAATTTACAAAATACACTATAACTATCAGATACCTAACCTAAAAAATATTTCATACTTTTTGTAAAACTTGGTTGAATATTTTGCTTATAGAACAATTAAAAATTAATACTTACATTGTAGTTTTTACGTTTTTGGGTTCTGCAGCGTAGAAATCAGGATTGTTATTGAAAAAATGTGCAACCATAAATACATTAATTTTGTGTAAGTTACTGCTGTCTGCTTGCACAAAATGTTTCTCCATTCTTCTCACATTTAACCTCCGGACTGTTTTTGGTGAAAATTTCTTGATAAATCGCTCTCAAAATAGCTTTACAACATTAAATTCGCAAATATCAATACAAAATCTGTTTGTTTAGATTTGTGTGATGTCACTAGGGATGAAGCCAATTACAGACCGTTTTCGATCACGTGATCAAATGTCGAAAATACAGTTATTTTATTCGTGTTTTATACAAAAAATAAGCATATTTTTATTATAAAATCAATGAAATATGCTTTTTCATTATGTCATGTTTATGGATGACGTCAATTGGCATAATATTTTTAATACAGTCAAGTACCCTATTTCGTCATATCAAATAAAAAAAGATTTTTCGAAGGTTTTGTTAAAAATTGAACAGATTTTGTTTTGGAACGCAACTGTCCATAACTGTCAGTGGCACTGATGTATAGAATATTGTGGCTATAGTATATCTACTGGGTGTATTTGCAGCATTATATTAATAGTGCTAACAGACGCACGAACGCGGCTGACGGACCGCCGTCCAACCAACGGGAGAGAAAGAATGAGAATATCATATTTCCATCTCTTTCTCTCCCATTGGTCAGACAGCGATTGAGGTCAGCCGCGTTCGTGCGTCTGTGGCACTATAGGTAATAGTGCTAACCGAGACAAGACGAACTTAACTGATGGCCCGCCATCCAACCAACGCGAGAAAGAGAAAATTGTTTTCGTCAGCCAAATTCAAAGATAAATACCCCCCCGTCTTCGTGAAAAACCCAAGAAAACTACGGTACAGTCTTTTTTGGCAAATACGTTAAGTAGCCAGCGGCAGCACTGCGAAGCGGACTTTAGCCTGCTCAGCATTGGCCGAAAAACATAAAAAAAGAGTTACGTTGTTATTTAATTTTCTTTTTACCGAGTTTTGATTTAATTTTTAATGAAGAAAAGACACTAAAAGTTAAATGAAATATCATGATTTTAGACTATATTCACAAATTCCATTTGCAAGATATAATCAACATTGTGTCAGCAGAAGATAACTTGGGTTATTACAATATCAAAATTGAGTAAGTATTCTTGCCGCTCGCCGATTATCGATAAACACTACACTTCCCAAACTCATCGATGCACAGCTTTCCACTCTTAGAATAACTATCATTTTCCACTCTAATACATTTATTTTTTTCAGTTTTTTGAAGTTATTTGAATCATATCCGGACGTTGGCGATAAAGTATTATGTGGCGCTATTGAGAGTCTACCGGCTTGTAACCGGGACGTAATAAAAGCGCAACAAAATCTCATTGAATTTGACGAATACAAGGAAGTCATCTCAAAACTTGACTATCATTATTTGAAAAGAAATGTACATGCAAGATTTTTTGGATTACCAGTGTGTCCAGAGTTACATCGTACTGTTTTCCCAAAAAATGTGGACTTGGGATGTTTTCTAAAAGTCACTGGTTAGTATGATCACCAAGAAAAATATAATTCATCAAAAGTATGTTTGAATTGTCTAGCATTTAAATACAAATTCCTTTTGAAGAATGTTGTGATACCAATTTTAGTGAAATCTTGATGCGATAGAAACTAGCTCTTCTACTTGATAAAGCACACGTGCAGCCCCAAATGGAGTATTTCTCTCAGCTCTGGAATGGTGCACTGGAATTCCATATGCAGCCTCACGACTCCCTACAGCCGCGCTAGTTTTGTTGACAATCCCAAGCTCTTCAACAAGCTGGATCCACTTAGCCTCCCAAGAGATGTGGGTACCCTCAATATTTTCTTCAACTTGTATTTTCAGAATGCTCTGTAGAGCCTTTTATTCTCATAACTGAGTCAGATATCCACTCCTGACACCTTTAAAAAGCTCACCCCCATATCTTAGGAAGATGGAATTCTCACACCATCCAGTTTTTCCGCTCCTTTCTTTCAGTACCTGCAAGGTGTGGAAAGTTCTCTTGAAGATCTTTCCACTGAGCTTCAACATGGAGGTGAGTTGAAGGTAGACATGTGCTAATTGTGTCCTGGAGCGGATTGAACATGGAACGATGTTCATGACACATGTTCACGGAACTATCTAGTTCTGCCGTCTCAGATGTTGCCTTTCTATTGCTGATTAGAGTGTAATTTAGGTACACAGTTTCTTGGCTCAATCGGAGCTAGGTTATTATATTTCACTTTTATAGAACCTAAATTGTCAGTTGATTTGGTTTATTCCCGCCGTCTCACATTTTACCTTCATGCTTTTAGAGTTTAATAATGAGATATTTTAAATCAATTATCGACCATAATGCATGTACAAAAGTCTCAAAATACATTGTTGCAGCGTAAGAGATGGCACATGCCAAAATCATCATACAAATATCATAAAATTATGGTATGTTGCTCCATCTTGTGGCATCCAAGTCCTGCTGTTGTATTCTTCAAATTCATGTAACTGTGAAAACATATGTGAGAACTTAAAAAAACTTAAAACAGTGTATTAAAAAACTTGTTTTTTTGTTCATATTTCATTTATGTAAATCATTATTTGTAATTTTCATGTTATCCTTGTTTTTGTGGTCTGTTATTTAAAAGATACCTAATTATCATACTTAGTTAATATTTCTTAAAAATTCCAGGCACTGTGGTCAGGGTGACACAAGCCAAAATGCTAGAGTATCAACGAAAGTATGTGTGTGCCAAATGCAAATTTGAAAACTGTATAGAAGCTGATTTTGAGAACAGATACATTCTGAAAGCACCTAACAAATGCAGGAATGACAATCCAAAATGCAAGTGCACTACTTTTTCACAAGTCAACATGGTGTCCAGGGAATATTGTAAGGATTACCAGGAAATTAAGATACAGGTATACTTCTTCTAAAATCATCACTCACAACAACAATCTGGGTCAGACAGCAATAAATCTGGGCTGCCTTGAACTCTATGTGCCTCTGAGCTCTTTGGTGAAGAGTCCTCAAAGATAGGCAATACGCTGATAATGCCCCCAATATTTTGGGTGCACCTAGCCACTGGTGAACACTTAATATTGAACTTTGACTGGACAGCTTGCAGTATAAATGTATCTAGCCCTTCACAAGCCATTAGCGAAATTGCGGCAACACCGCCGAAGTCACAAAAAGTTGAAGATGACCACTTGCCAAGGTGGTCAGTCACTTGTATGCCACTTATTTCTAAAAACAAAACAAAATGTAGCTTGAGAAAGTACCTCTGGGCATCTGTTTGTTACCTTTTCATGACTGATTGGCTTAGCTAATCTTGTTGAAATTTGGCTACATCTGTCTTTTACTCAACTCATTTAATTTTGGAAATATACAGATAAAACCACATGGTGCAGCTATGCCTTTTTCAAATACTCGCAAAAATATGTTTCAGGAGCAAGTAAACAAGTTGAGTATTGGTACTATCCCAGGTTCCATGTGGGTAGTCTTAGAGAATGACCTGGTAGACAGCTGCAAGCCTGGTGATGACGTCATAATATGGTAAGACCAGTTTCGCCTCACAGCTTTCGTAGAGATTGCACATAAAACCAGCAATCTATAGGATTGCACATAAAACCTTAAATTTCTTAGGTAAAAAATTTAAATATCTGCTCTGCGTCTGGGTGTTAATTGTCCTTGCCTTTTTGTGTTCTATGGCATCCCCAACAAGAAATCCTAGTGGGAAGTTATGACTGCGAAGCATTATGTATTTTATGTATCTAGCTAATAGTGACTCTTTTCCAGTGGTACAGTTCGCCGACGCTGGCGTCCATGCGTCCAAACGAAGAAGTCCGAAGTAGAGCTGGTTCTGCAAGCCAACTACATAGAAGTGTGCAATGCGCAAAAGTCACAAGTGGTATCATCGGCTCCCGATGTTAAAGACTGCTTCGACGAATACTGGGCCAAGTATAAAGCTTGCCCTATAAAGGGACGGGACCAAATTCTGATGGGTGTTTGTCCTCAGGTGAATTTTCACGTGACGTTATAAGTAAGGTAGTTGGCTATGACTGGACGGTAAAGCTGAAGATCGGGCTGAGTGGCGAGTGCCTCGGCAAGGTAGTCTAGTTTTACCTTGTTTCGTCACTTGTATATACAGGGTTATGCAGAAAGGGCGTACTAAGCCGAAAGGGGTCCACGTACACATCATTATAATTCTGAAATCGCGAAAAAAATATCAGCTGTTCCATAGAAAACGCTCATATTCCTACTAGACAAAATGTATGGAACATCTGATATTATTACCCGATTTCAGGATTTGTCCTATAGTAAAAGTTGTTTATTTGAGTATTGTGGACCTTTTGGCTTAGTACACCCTTTCTACGTAACCCAGTATAAAAATATTCAATCCAAAATTGGTTTTTTATTCATCAAACTCGCGTGAAGGATCCGTTATAAACAATGACAAAACGGAGGGACACTGCCGTGGCCGATGCCAATGCGCGGGCGACCGTCTCCAGCAGTGATCTCGAACCTACTGATTTTTCGGCATTTCTACCAATTTCGGTATTTTCGGTAGGCTACCGAAAAATCTGAGGTTTATTTAAAAGTAATTTGTTTTAAAATATAGCTTTTTATTTATATACCTACCGATTTTGCATGTACAAAAACTACAAATATTCCGAATATTAAAGGGCACTTAAGTTATATGATTATTTACGGGATATTTACCGTGGTAAGGTTGTAGAATGAGTTCCCGATATTTCGCCGCAGTTATATGCACTGTGCCATGAAAATATCCCGTAAATAATCATATAACTTTAGTGAACAACCGTGATAGTTTAAAACAGTGTATTAAAAGTCACATTTACCGAATTTGCATTTAACCTTTCGGGAACACCCGGAGACTCCGGGAGCGCTGTATTGCTTGACTAAAGAGCTCTAATGACTCGGCCGTCTCGCGCGATTGCATCCCGTGAATGTAAACCGTTTTTGTCAGTTTGTTTCTTATTGTTATAGGTGTACGGTCTACAATTAGTTAAGCTGGCAGTTCTTCTCACAGTGATCACAGGCGCAAACCACGTAGCAGACGAAGTTGATAATAAATCATCTTCAGATGAAAAACATGCGACGAGGGTTCGTGGACAATGCCATCTGTTGTTGGTTGGTGATCCAGGTAAATAATCTTCTCTTTTTTTAGTGTTCAGGAGCCTTACGGCCAACTGCTTACGCGGTATCAAACAAACGTTAAAACCGCGCAGTTCGGAAAATCGCGCGCCCAGATACGGTTTGCGGTCGCGCAACATTTTTAGGGTTCCGTACCCAAAGGGGAAAAACGGGATCCTATTACTAAGCCTACGATGTCTGTCTGACAGACAACTGTAACAGTAACTGTCGGTGACAAGTTTCTGTTCATTACCAAGTTATACCTGGTTTTTATTTTGTGATGGTACGGAACCCTCAGTGTGCGAGCCCGAATCGCACTTGACCAATTTATTTATTAAAAATAATGACTCCAAATTTTGGAAAAACGCAATATAATCAACTTATTACCTCCAATTTCAAAAGTAGTTTTTCGTAAAACCTTTAGAGGGAAAGTTTGTGAGTGACTGTTAAATTACTGACTAAATAAACAATGTTAATGTTATGGTTTACTTGTTTTATATACGTCTTGACAATTACGGCTTTATTTTAACGTTGTATGCCCGTAAATCAGATACCAAAAATTTACTGGTTTAATTTAGTTTGTAAGATATTGGCATCGATTCTGATGTACTCTAAACTAAAATTTGACAGCTCTAAAATTGTTGCCATCCTTCTCTCACATATTAAAATGAATAAGAGGCAGCTAATTTTAGTCCTGTCAGATTGGTTTAGTTTAGTGAGTGGTATGACAGAATCGACGCCATTAAAACTAAAATAATTCCTTAATTTCAGGCACGGGCAAGTCACAGCTACTGAGAGCAGGAGTGGATTTGACCGCGCGATCTGTCTTCACTTCAGGCTGCGGGAGCACTCGGGCCGGCCTCACATGTGCCGCTTTGAAGGTATAACATAAGTAGAGCCATCACAAGTAGAACCGCTAGGCATGCGCAGAGACGTTGGGATGTATCTTATAGCATAGCCCGTTGGTCTAGCTAGTTGGTAGTGATCCTGCCTTCTGCGCTTGGGGGCGTGGGTTCTATTCCCACCTAGGACAAACATGCATGTTATGAACATTTGTGTTTGTTCTGTATCTGGGTGTTAATACATATTTATGTATGTACATTTTAAAAATATATATGTATGTATATCAGTCTCTGGCAGCCATTATCACAAGCTTTGCTTAGTTTGGGGTCAGATGACCGTGTGTGCAAAAATGTCCCGAATATTTAATATTATTATTGTTTATTATCTTTTATAGCCTTTGATAATATTATATAGTTTAGATCTGCCTAAAACTCGAGCTAATTTCGAAAAAGTGCCAAAAACTGCAGGGGGCGAGGTAACCCCACATTGCACACTTACTAGTTCCACACGCACGCACACTTCAATATTGAACGGCACACAACTGCAAAGGATATGCTCAAAATGTAATCAAATGAACGACCAAGGGGGTTAGTTAGGGGATAGAATACATATTAGTATAAGAAGTGCTAAAGGGACTAGGTATAACGCTTCCATTTGTTATTTTTTCTGAGGATGCTGTCGCGGTTTTATCATCGCATAAGCCGCCACCGCCTGAAAGCTCATCTGCATATCATGGATCAGTGGAAACAGTGGTACACACTGTACGATTCACACGATCTTTCTTACCTCACACCTGAAAAATGTGGAATGAGCTACCTTCCGCGGTGTTTCAAAGCTACAATATGGGGTTCTTCAAAGGGCGATTTAGTATAGTCTTAAAGGGTTGGCAACGCATTTGTGATGCCTCTGATGTTACAAGTATTCATAGACGACGGTGACTACTTACCATCAGGCAGCCCATCTGCTTGCTTGCCACATAGCTAGCAGTTGGGCTGCCTTGCTTGGCATAAAAAAGAACTTTAATTTTATACAAATAAGTAGTATAATTTTTGTCACTTTTAGAGTAATATGGATGGTAGATATAAACTTCATCATCATCATCATCATCAGTCCGAAGTCGTCCACTGCTGAACATAGGCCTCCCCCTTTAACCTCCACACTGAACTACAGCCTGCCTTTTGCATCCACTGGATGCCAGCGACTCTCACTATGTCGTCGGTCCATCTAGTGGGAGGCCTACCCACGCTGCGTCTTCTGGTTCATGGTCTCCACTCAAGAACTTTTCTTCCCATCGGTCATCGGTACAAACTTAGTTATCTTCAAATGCTATCCTACCGAAACGCGGTATTTATTCAGTGCGATCGACTGATCATCATTTAACCAGCGACTTACGAGTCTTATTACCTCTCACAAAACAATAGGACAAAAGTTTATTTACTTTTTGGAACTTTAAGTGTATGTGTAAATATTTTAGTCCCATTCATAATGTCTGAAGTGATAATACACACAAATAGGGTGTTTTTACCCGCTGACGGCAAACTAAAAGGGTATCATGTTAAATGTGTATATGTATGTTATGTGCCCACCTACAGCTTAAAGCACAGAAAAGAGAAGTAAATAGAAAGGAAATGAGAAGGAAAATCTGTCGCCAGGCATTATGAGTGAACCTTGATTGAACATTACTATTTATGTAAACGCGTCGAACTCCGCATCCAAAGAACTTGGACCTTACCTTTATGGGTTAGGTCTCAAAGTTCTTTGTCCGCATCACAGTTGCTAACTGATTTCGAATGACTGTTTCGTTTATATAGGTGCAACTGGCTACAACAATTTTCTTACAAAAATGCCTTGACAGCCGTTCTAATATAAACAAAAAAATAATTTCTTTCCTGTGACTTAAACACTTCCACTGGATTTTTCTCTCTGCTAGTGAAAATCAAAATCTTATTGTTCCTATAATATTTTCCAGGAAGAAGGCGAATGGCAGCTCGAGGCGGGCGCGCTAGTGTTAGCAGACGGTGGAGTCTGCTGTATCGACGAGATCTCACAACTGAGGGAACACGACCGTACTGCCATACATGAGGCGATGGAACAACAGACTATATCAATAGCAAAGGTAATTTAAACAATCATCAGCAACCATTCTCCACCCACAGATGATATAGGTCTCCTCTTCAGCGCGCCATCTTTTCCGGTCCTGTGCTAGCCTTGTTCACTGCTTTCCTGCTGCCTTAATTTAAACTATAAACCATATAAATAGTAAAGCTAACCTAAACAACAGATCATATCGGTAGCAAAGATAATCTAAATGGCAACATACTGGCTGCCGCCCTAAGGAAATGAGGAAGAGGAAACGCAAGCGCCCGGGAGCCAAGCAAGAGAAGGCAACCCCTTGTGTTCGGCCTATGGAGCCCAAGGAGACAAGGCCCTAACCACGGCCACTGGGCCCTCCGTCTGCCCAGGTCCCATCTGCACCTCCACCAGCACCTCCAGCTTAATCAAATCGTGGGCATTCGCACAATGACCGTAGCCCGTCCCGCCTTCCTGGCGGTACACCCGCTTAAACCCGCTGACTGGTTTGTGGTCACCCAGGAGGACGATGTAGGATGTCCCGCGACTGGGTGAGACCATCCACATCGTCCTATATACTACGGGTCGAGAAGCTGCTGGAATAAAATGCTTCTTTCTCGAACCCGCCGCCAAACAACAACACTAAAATCCTGCCTTCGGTGGTGGTGATGACAGGCGCTGTACTTACCATTAGGTGAACGACTTGCTCGTCCTATCTCTAATTAGTGCTTACCGGTAATCTTGATTAGGTCTATTTCCAGTTGGAGTAAAAATTTCTGTCAATATTATTCAAAATTCACAATAAACATGTTTTTTCTATTTTCAGGCTGGTATCGTATGCAAATTGAACACTCGCTGCGCCATCATAGCCGCTTGCAATCCAAAGGGTCACTACGACACTGATCAACCGCTCAGCGTTAATGTTTCTCTCGGGACTCCATTGTTAAGTAGGTATGCATTAATGTTGTATTAGATACTATACAAATATTGGCGACATAATTTGCCATTAAAGTCGCCTTTTACACAACTTTGACCTACCAAAACTTCATTAAGTCTGCTCGTCCCCGCTACACAGCTCTGCTCTTCTCAGCTACACAAGTTCGCTCGTCTCTGCTCGTTTCCATTACACAGTTCTGCTCGTCCTAGTTAAACAAAGTTCCATCGTCTCTGCTTATCAATTATGCTCATCACCACTACACAGCTCCGCTCGTGTCAGCTACACAAGTTCGTTCACCTCTGCTTATCATGTCTGCTCGTCTCCATTACACAGCTCTGCTCGTCTCAGCTACACAAGTCCGCTCGACACCTCTTTTCACAGCGCGTCTGGCTCGACAGCCTCATTGGAAAAGCACCCATAAATTGCGTTTTACTCCAAGCATCAACAAGCCCAAACCCAGTGTAATTAAAATTCATTTCATGATGGGATCACCAAAACACATTATGAAAAAAAGTTTCCTATAATACTTATAGATGTACACTAGCTCAAAGTAAAAATGTGTTTTTAAAAACATTTTTTTATAATTTCCAGGTTTGACCTAATATTCATTTTGCTGGATTCAAAAAACAAAACATGGGACAAGTTGGTCTCATCATACATACTATTTGAAGGAGCCAATACCAAACAATCCAAGAAATTATGGAATACTGAAAAGTTACAGGTAAATTTTTAGTCTTGAATTACGGCGCAAAGTTGCTTACTTAGCTTATCGGTTTATATCAGATACATTTCGGAGTGTGCATCGAATCTGCGTGATCTAATTTCCTCCTGCTTATTTTTCTCTCGGACAGCCAGGGTGGGGACGAAAAAGGCGACTTTGATTCAAGGTTGATATACCGAAAACCTGTACGAAGCGCTTTGATTCCACTTTCAATGTGCGTGCCGACTGGAATGCGCTACTAGAATGGGTGTTTCTCAATAGATACAATCTATGCATCTTCTAGGCAAGCATGCTTCCTCATAGACCGCATTATAACATTAGCATCAGGCGAGGTGGCGGTCAAATGCAAGCCAAATATTATATTTAAAAATAAACGGCCAAGAGCGTGTCGAGACATGCATATGGTAGGGTTCCGTGGCCAAAGCCATATACTGTGGTCATATTCATAATAAGTCTTACATTTTCGTATAATAAAAACAAAATGTGTGAAAAACACACCAGTTTCCATAATTTCTTTCAGAAATGATTCTTATTTCAGATGTACATCAGCTTAGTCGGGCCCAGGTGCACGGTGATGACAAAAACAGCGAACATCATCCTGCAGTCTTACTACATGATGCAGAGGAAAGCAGAACATCGGGACTCTTCCAGAACTACAGTCAGAATGCTGGACAGCCTTGTCAGGTAAAGATTGTGTGCAGGTCAAATATATTTAAAACTAAGCATTCAAAAATATCCAAACCACGAGTGAATTAGTTTCTTCTAGGCAAGCGAAGCGAAGGAATGGAGACCACGGACCGATAAGCGCAGCGTAGGACGTCCACCCACAAGATTGACAGACGACCTAAAAGAGATTGCAGGGAAACGCTGGATGCAGGCCGCTTCCTACCGGCCCTTTTGGAGATCGATGGGGGAGGCCTATGTCCAGCAGTGGACGTCCTATGGCTGAAATTATGATGATGATGAGGCAAGCGTGCTCCATTGTAGATGGAGCATCGCTTCATCATCGCATAACATCACCGACCTGATTCCGTAACTTTAACACGCACGGAACGCGGCGCGTTAAGTTAAGCTCTAAAAGTGGCCGAAGCATAAAATTTTACCTTTATTTCCTAAGGAATAAAGGCCAACTTTTATAGGTTGACGCGTCGCGTTACGCCCATGTTTGAAGTTATGAAATCCCAGGCCCAGGCGAATTGGGGGTCAAAATGCAAGCCTATCTATACTAATATTATAAAGAGGAAAGATTTGATTGTTTGTTTGTTTGTTTGCATTGAATAGGCTCCGAAACTACAGAACCGATTTGAAAAAATCTTTCACTGTTGGAAAGCTACACTATCCCCAGGTAACATAGGCTATAATATATTATCAAAATAATAGGGATCCTTACTAAAACTCCAATAATGTAACCCAAGGTGTAAAAAAATAAGATTGTCAATTTTAACTTTGCATGTTTGACAGTTCTAAGACAGGACAACGTCTGTCAGGTCAGCTAGTCCTAAATAAAAAACTTGTGAACAGGTATTCCTATTTAAGCATGCTACATCTTCATTGTTTTGTCATTAGGTGAGATTGTAATGAAAAGCAAACCTAATCGACAAGAAAAAAGTTGTGCTTACGCTGTCACCTAGCTTGCAGGATAGACTGGAACTGAAATGTAAGGGAAGCCTAACTTCAAGATACGGGTGATCAAACCCAGTTTGATGGTTAGCGCAGTTATTGTTTCTGGAAAGTACTATAATGAAAATAAATTATTTGTATTTGTATTTGTATTTGAACTGGAGTTAAATGAAGGCACTAAATTAAAAAAATGCCCGAAAACAATTATGAAGGCGAACACATAAAACTATAATGTGATAGTAATCATATATTTTTTTTGTGTAACTTCATAACTAAACAGATTTTGATAAAATTTTACAAGGAAGAATACTGTATCATACTCGGACATAAGAAGTTACATTTTATATGGAATAAAATGCGGTAAAACCACAGCTAGTTAGTGCAATATATGTTTATCGATGGTACAATTAAATAAGCTGAGTATTTTTTAACCGACTTAATTTATGTTACAGGTTATCGCAAGCCCACTGCCGTCTAATGTATCGCACAACAATACTACCCATGGACGCCATAATAGCCATCTCCCTGGTCGACCTTTCAATGCAAGACTGCACCTTAAATGATACAGTTGACGCACTACATTCCACCTTCCAAAAATACCCTGACTTCGATTACCTGTGCTTAGCAAAAAACCTTCTAACAAAGCTAAACTTGTACGAGATTTGGCAAAATGAACTCTTATACTATGGAAAACTGTTGCAAATTGATCACAAAACTTTAGAAGCTGACCTTGAAAATGGTAACCCTAAGCTATTTGCTAAATATGATGACGTTACAGATGATAGCATTCAGCTTTCGTCTAGTCTAGTCACAAGCTCATATTTTAAAGGTAAAAAAGACAAAGACTTTCAATTTCTAGAAGACAAAGAAAATGAAAGCAACAGTTCGAAAAGAGTGAGTGACAAATTAGCAGCGACTTTGAAGAAACATGCGAATTTAAACAAAGATGTGAAGAAACCACCAGTAGTACAGAAAAAAACGAAACGGAAAAGGAAAGAAGTTACCATAGATACAACTGTTAAGAATGCTACAATTGCTAAGAAAATAAAGAAACCTAAGAAAAGAGACAGTGACCAAGATTCAGATGATTTTGAAAGTGAAACAGAGATATTGAAAGGAGTGCCTAGTGTTAATGATTTTTTCGCAAATTTGGGAATTGATTTGAACTTTACAAGCAGTAATCATTCTGATAATTTAGTATCTAGTACTCCTAAAGATGTACAAAGTATCATAAAGTTCAAAGAAAATCATGAGAATAATTCAGAAGTAATTAATGAAAATTTTAATGACAGCGTAAGAAGTGATAAGTCAGACAAAAATATCAAAAACAAATCATGTGATAGTAAAGCAAATACTGAGATTTCAGGATCTTCAAAGACAATTAGTAAACTTAAGCAATTTTCCTTCAACAAAAGCCACGATTTTGATAAATATGAAGAAAAACCATTCCAAGATAAATCACCAGTAAAATCTGTACATAAAATAGATCAAATTAAAGTAAGCAGCCCTACATCTAAATCTTATACAACCAAAGAAGGGCGAACCACTCAGAGTTCACAAATATCTATCTTTGAAAGTTCTGATTGTGATATAGATTTAGATATTTAAATGTGATTAAATAAATCAGGCAAAATAAAACTATTTTGTTATAATAAAAGTTTTATTTACAAATTATTTACATCTACTGAGATATTATGCAGTATTTTTCCTAAGAAAAAATTACCAGCAAACATCTAGCAGGCAGGTGCCTAGAAGGTATACCTACCAGCAAACATCTTGAGCTAAAAGAGGCATAGTAGGGGCTTTGGTAAAACAAGTGACATTTTAACATTTCAATCAGTAAACTTGAAACTTCCTATACACCGCTTTGATCAGCCAAAGAAACCTTAAAATCTATTTGCATATTTTCCAAGATGTTTGCTGGTGGCTTACTATCAGCAACATTAGCAACATTTCGAGTGCCTATTTCTACACAGCGACCATATTATGAGAGCAGAATGCTATTGTGTGCTAATCTGATGTCAGTATTGTTCTTGTCTTACAAGTGAAGTCCACATCCAAACACAATTGAAACATTGTCCCATGGAACACAAGGTTATGGAACCAGAACATAATTTTGTACTAAGCTACTTGGTACTAAGCTGTACCACAATTTGGTGTAATAATAACCATTTCTAATTTATTGTGGGGGTGATAATACCTAAACTGACATCCTGCTTGGGGCGTATTGTGCATTTGCCTCTGCCAGCTTGCCCAAACGGATCACGGCTCTGGATCGCTGACTAAACTGTTCCACCCCTATTTCGCCAGGTGTTGTGGTATTGGAGACTTGTTTTTTCAAGGAGTACCGACCTTAATCGTATGCCTTCTGTGGCCTTGCAGTCTTGTGTAAATAACAATGTATAAAACCACAAAGCTCCATTTATTTCATTGTGTTCAGATTTATGGACTTGGACCATTTAAAAGTACAAATAGAGAAGTGTGAGTGGGGTGTTATAAATTTTACGAGTGTATCTGTGTCTGTAACATCATAGCTCCCAATCGGCTGAACTGATTTTGATTTACTTTGATAGGTTGTGGTTGTTTGTTTGAAAGGTGACTTGATCGAGTGTTCTTAGCTTTGATTTAAGAAAAGCTATTCAGCCGTTTGCATATTATCACACTTTTATAATTTATAAAAAAAAAAAACTATATCAGTGCACTCCATATTTTGCTGCTTTTCTTTGTTTTTTTTATTATCTATGTATCACTTTGGGAAGAGGCCTTATAAGGATCCCCTTCATAGTTTTCTATGAGCAAGTTCTTGAATCTTCTAGCAGTTACCGAAATGTTCTCTTCTCCAGGTACAATGTTGAGAATTTCCACTCTGGATACATATAAATGTTCAGGGTTTTTAGGGCTGAGCATTTTTATTAAATCTATTTCATCTCCTAATCTTATCTGCAACCAATATAAACCAAGTATTAGTTTATGAATGTAAATGAGAAATCTGAACTTAGTAGGTTTGTTTACACTCAGTTAAAGTTTTTATAGCGCTGACAGCTGAAATAAATTGTAAAAAGAAGAATGAAAGCTGTAAATTGGTGATCATTTTTGCTAAGGAATGTACCTAAGTGTTGCTAACCTATCAGCTACCAGCAACTTTTGTTAAATATTTTGATTCAATGCTTATATGTAGTATTTTTTTCGTTTTTCTTTTCGTATTATTTACTGTCATTCATAAAAAAAACATTGCAGTGGTTAGAGCTCGAAAAACATGGATTGATTATAGAATTTACTTACAGAAGCACTCTTTTTCAAGATTTTCTTCCCATTTACTCTTATTTTACTTTCATAGAAAGCTTGCTCTATTTTGCTGGAAAAAAAATAAAAATTAGAATTCATCATCATTTCACCCACTTTAGGACGTCCATCGATCTCCAAAAGGGCAGATTGGAAGTGGCCTGCATCAAGCGTTTCCCTGTGGTCTCTTTTCTTTAAAAATTTTGATTACTACTTAATATTGAATTCCAAAGTTTACTGTGAAAATCTTAAGGTGTCGTGAGGCGTGCGCCGTGACCAATGACGACAATTATCTTTGACCGTGAATGGTTCGCCCTCGGATTGTGTGCTCACTGTAAGGCCTCAGACCTTTTTCTGACTTGTCGGTGCAGCAGCAGTACAGTATCAGCATGCTAATAGTATCCGTGGTACTGAAAGCTTACCAAGCACCTATATTTCAATGAGTGCTTCTCGTGGCGCGGCGTCTGCGGGATCATTGTGGCATATCGTCAGTGGCGTAGCTACCGGGGCCCTCAAGCTCAAGGGGCCCTCGGACCCTGACTAGTAAATTTGTATATTTGTTTGTTTGTTTTATTTGTATAATTGTATATTTTTTATTTTATTTTAATATTTGACATATTTTAATTTATGTGAATAATTATTATTATTTTTTATTGCTATTTAATTTCAAATATATTTATTACTGTTGTTTTTGACCTTGAATGTACCAATTTTAATATAACATGTTTAATTTATTATTTTACTAAAATAAGTATATGTAATTTTAATAAGCATTTAATTCTATTGATATTATTTTTGACGTGTAACATATTTGGTATGAATAAAGAACCATAAACCATAAACCGCAAACTGAACTTGAAGATTTCTTCCACCTTCAGAATATAACTCATACACATACATGTACCTAATGAGTAGCTTTGCACCTGAGTATTCATATAAATTTATATTTATAGTTGATAAAACCTAACCAGTTCTGATAGGGCCCCAATTCTTTTCTTGCACCAGGACCTTTGATTACCTAGCTACGCCACTGCATACCGTATGCCACCAGGAAGCACTTTCTGAAATATAGGCACTTGGTAAGTTTTCGGTACCGAGCATGCCGAAACCATACCACTGCTGCACAGATAACGTTTTTGTAGGTGAAAATAGCTTACTTTCTTGCTACTCCTAGTGCGGATTTTAACATGGCATCAGTTCTCAAAGAGGTTGTGCTGAATTTGACAACTTTTGAGTCTTTTGACAGGGAGCTATCATCATCTACAATGTCCTCTTCATCATCAGAATCATACTTAGCCTGAAAGGAAAAATACTATTAACTTAAAAGCTAGACATTTCACTTATTAGGTAGATGTGATCAAAATCATAACATGCTTAAGTTGGGATGGGAAACAGCTCTCCAGTGTTAGTACAGCAGACTGACTCATCTTCAGTTCACTCAGACATGCAATCCCGGGATCCCAAAATACTGGGATCCCGCATACTATTAGCGGGCATAATCTGAGTCGAAAATTTTGCTGGATACCGCAGAACTGATGGGATTACAAAAAAGTGTGGATCATATGTGTTACTCTGCAGGTGGCAGAGCGTGGAAACGATGCCTAAGGTTCAGAGTGCCTGGTGGAATGGTGTGACGCTGTAGGGGAGATAATTCGCCTTCCACACCCTTTGTTTGTTTATTTAACTTTTTAACTTGATTATTAACTTTAAGTATGTCTAAAAATATTAATAAACCATTTAAAATGTAACAAAAGCTTGTTTAATATGTGTTAAAATTTAAACTATGAAAACGAGGTCTTTCTGAATTTTCGGTCTTCATTACGATTGATTTCAGAGGTCTTAATCCACCCTGCTGGATCACGAAAATAACTGGATCCAAGGAGTGGTAGTCCCAGTAATACCTGGATTAACATTATCTTGCGGTATTGCATGCCCTATAGTTCACTCTTTTAGTACGGCGAGAATGGGACAAAAACATACCCACACCATAGGCTTGCTAGAACACTTTGTTATACTCTGCAAGAGCACTTCTTGCATGTGATGGGCTTTCATCCAACCCATGGCTGGCTGTAAGTGGTTTCCAGAATCTGTGTTGTATGTGTGTCGTTCTGGGAGTTGTACCAGTTGTACATAGCTATTATGGAACCACGGGCAAAAGGACGTTATATGGAGTAGGACCTGATTTGAACTTCGGTAATAGGGCGAATTCTGTGAGCCAATAATTATGCAACTAAATTATAAGTAAATTTACCTGACATGGATATGATTTATATATCGCAGCATAGCTTGCATTTTCCGGTAAAGCTATCAACACTTACCTTTTTAGATTTACAGCGTATTGAATCGTAAAACATATAATGCGGATGTACGTTGAGCACTTCAGAGGTTATATTTACGTGTTTATTTACAACACTGTGATAGGTTCTATCAGTGACTTCTTTGCTAAAAAGTCGGTAAATTAATATTGGAGTTGGAATTCGCATCCAGATACTCATTTTTAACACGTTTTTGCGTCGAATTGTGTATGAAACTTTTGAAATAAATATCGTAAACAGTAAGCATAGAGCAAAGAGAATGAATAGAGCACATTATAAATAAATACTCTGAAGCACGATATCTTTTTTTTTTTTTTTTTTTCCCGTGTTGGGGCTTTTGGCTTCGCGTGATTGACGCAGTTGCCCATATACAAGTCGTTTGAGTTATGTTTTAAATCTTTTGTTCCATAGAGAGAGCTTAGTCAATGTTTTGTTCCACAGTTTTGTTCCAATTTGACCACATAATCCGCATCGCCATACAACGTGGTAATGAGGCCAGCATTTTGGGAACAATTCCCACAGTTCACATTTTTTACCTAAATTAAATAATACGTGATAAGTCCCGATAAACATTTAAAACATGTGTTCAAATCGCGAAAGTTTAAAAATTACTAGTTCCCACTGGTAACGGTTTAATAGAATGATAGTTAGGTTATAATTTGTTGTTTTTTATTTTAATGTTTGTATCTGTTTTTCACATTGGTTTTTCACAGATCTGTTGTGTATATCTGTGCTGTTTTTAAATATATGTCAACTTCAACTTTTGTTCCTAGCTTTTTTTTGGATAAAATTTTCATGACCTTGGATTCAATGTCCTTTAGTCGTAATATTAATCATGTTAACTTAGTATTAAAAGCGTCAAACAAGTCATAGTCAGAGTCAAGCAAAGTAAGTCACGGTCAAGTCAAACTCATGCCCCTGTAAAGTGGTGGAGACTTTACAAGAGGCTCCTATGGAGATAAGGAAACAACACAAAAAGACATGTTTCACCTCGTTATATCACTTGCCCACACTCGAGCACGTTTACGGGAACTTAATAAATAATAATTCACCATTTTCTACATTAGCACTCGAAAATACATAAGTTTATAATTGGTACGGCCGCAACTTTGCCAATGTCTTGTTTCAAGGTTGACAAACACAAATGACAATGACAAGTATGACAACTACGAATAATGAAACACCATTTATTTATCATTAAAAAGAAACAAAGCTTTATAGCCGTCTATGAGTACAAAAGAGACAAAATGATAATACTTTTCTCAGCTCTTTGGAACTATAGCTTTATTATTCTTTTATTTATAGATTTGGCGCCAACGTGAAAAAACATCTCGTCTCATTTATTAATTTTCTAAACCTGTGTATTTTCGAATGTTAATGTATAATAATGGTGGAATATTCTTTAATAAATGTACATAAACGTGTTTGATTGTGGGCAAGTGAGTTATTGAGGTGAAACATTAATAATATGATCGTTTCGTGATGTATTGTATCCAAAACTTCATTATGCTCGACTCCACACTACACCTTTACCTATACTTAAATAATTATAGGATATGATTTGGACTTCACAGAGACTTAATTTGATTGGATCTAACTACGACTCGTGTCATAGTCACAGTCAGAGTCAACCGAAGTAAGTTTGAGGATATTATTTATTAAAACTTAAAAATATTTCAATACTTATCACTGACGCATGCACCAGACGTACGACTCCAAAACTCAAGAGGAAAAAAAATCTACTAGGTACATTTAGCAACATCAAATTGTCAATGTCAACATTGTATTTTTTTTAAAGGTTTTTAAAGGCTTTGTGCAGTTTGTTTATTTAGCCTTTGTTGACATCACACACTGCGAACACTCCGCCAGTTTCTAGTAAATCAAGATTTGAGTTCTTATGAATGGTGTGGCTCTGGTTATGGCTAGGTACAGGCATAGAGAAGTAGTTTATGTATAGGCCACTTCTCAGCTCTCAACTCATTGCCGCCGGTATCATTAGTTTTCATTGATCAATGATCACGGTTAAGACTGCTCGAAGGAATAGGTAGGTACGTTGTAGGTAAACTAGGCTTGGGTAGTTACATAAATTATCATAAATAAATCTTTGAACTGACCTATCCACTAGACTTAGAGGTACCTACTCTAACACAGAAACCTAAACTGAGGAGGTAGCCTACGGTTATAAATAATTTATTGATCTGACCCTACATGCGACTGACCCATCGGTTTCCATCTTCATCTCAGAGTACAAAGTAGGTACGTTGTACAAACCGGCGACAACGAACCCAAACCTATGTTTTATACATGACCAAATCAAAATAAAAACATCAAAACGAGAGCACCCTCGTCATAAAAGCTTTTTTTCAGCACTTGGTACAACAACCGTAAAGCAGAATTTTTCCACAGTATTTCGGTATAATAATTAAGGCGGTTGAGTGGTACCCAGGGCCACACTTTATCATGTTATACACGGTTTGTCTTTTAGTAACATGTGGACACATGTCTCGCATTCGAAACGGACTTTTTATTTCGTTTAGGGTGTCCATAATTTTGTGAGAGAACTAAACTATTGAGCACTACTCACTTCAACGGGACGTTCTTTGATTTATACCTTGGTATGTAGGTACTACCTACTCAATTAAGTACATACTTAGACCATAGTCCAGTAGTCCATAAAACCTATCTATGTTTGGGGTAGAGTAGGGTAGAGATAAGAGGTAAAGTATTATATACCTAACTAGAGACCCGCCCGCCCGGCTTCGCACGGGTGTAATTTACATGCGAAGCCGGGGCGGGTCGCTAGTTATATATATAAACCATCCTTGAAAATTTATGTAACAGATGACAAAAAAAACGGATCAAAATCCGTTGCGTGGTTTAGGAGGAGTTAGCGGCCATACAGACAGACAGACGCGGAAAGCGACTTTAATTTATACTACCTATATATATATAGGTAGTATAAATATATATATACCTATATGTACAGATTACCTACCTACGTCAGACCTACGTATATACAAACTTACCTATGTTTGGTAGAGAAGGGTAGTGATAAAAGGTAGGTATAGATAGTGATAGAGGTAAGAGGTATATAGGATCATAATCAGCCGCTGGACTTTTAGCCTACCCCCGAAAGTGTGATTTAAAAGTAGGTACATATTATATTATACTTACACTTAGGTACCTAAATGCTTACTAGTTGTTGCCCGCGACTTCATACCTACGCGTGGTCATTTACATACTTCCATCCCTTGCAAAATCCTTTTCTAGGCAGATCTATAGAGACCCTAATAAGAGTCTACCTGCCAAGTTTCAGCTTCGTTTTCGATATTTCGGGATGAGTCAGTCAGTCAGTCAGTATTTCGCAAAAGGGACCGATTTGTAGGTCATGCTAAGTATCAGGGTAGGTCGTCGTTACGTACATACTAGACACCTACTTCCTACTGAAACCTAAAGAAGTTTTATAAAGCTCTAAGGTAGGTACTTTGCGTAGTAAAACATTCCGTTACTTTATAATGTTAGCTCCAATAAAATAGTGTAGCTACCTATGCAATAGTAGGTACCTATGCAATAGTAGGTACCTATAGGTAGGTAGGTAGGTAGGTATGTACCAAATCATAGCATATTAGTTTTAACCTCTACCTACTGTGATTTCGAGTGAATTGTTCTCAGAAAATAATACAAATGGTGAGTCTATTTCCATTCGAGATTATGTCCACGGCAAGTTCAAAGAGTTTTTAATTTGACACACTTTATGGCTTTGTCTCTACGTTTTGACGGGTGTTGGGTGTTTAAAATAGGACTATAGCAGGTGCAAGTATAGTAGGTAAGTAGGTACACAACACACTCTAAATCTAAAGTGTAACAACAAATAAAGAAATATGGCCAAGTGCGAGTCGGTGATACATTTCTGTTTATTACCAAGTTACCTCACGACTCAAGTTACTTCACGAAAGTAAAGTTCATCGAAGGTTATAATAACTGGTCATTTCGTTATTTAGACGACCTTAGTATAAATTCGACCTTATTTCACCGAATCGACTCGAATTTTATCAATTTTCAAGTCAGTTTTTTTAAATAGATAATTAGTGTAGTAAGTACCTACCTATTTTGTGGTGGTACGGAACCCTCAGTGCGCGAGCCCGACTCGACTTGGCCGGTATATTTTTACTTGTATTTGTTCATGGTATTGTATTACGGAAGAAGGAATTTATGTCTACCTAATTACCTACCTATAACTGGAGTATTCCGTTAGCTCCAGTCTTGATTATCAAAAACAACTTCACTCCACATTAAAATGAAAAAAAAAAAAAAAAACCTGCCTATTACTGTAATAAGTATCTACCTACCTACTCATAGAACATACATTCTTGGGCACAGCAGGAAAGCAGTAAACTTTTCTGCAATTTAAAACGTCCGTTTAACGAGGGCTACCGTTCGTGCCACCAGTAGGTACTTTACTTTTTACCTCGATTGTTGCAGTATGGGCCTACATTCCACACTTTACGTTGCAATAAACTGCTCTCAGTCTGGTATTTGCGTAATGAGTATTTTTCAGGGGGAAAACTTAAGTGCAAACAACAATGAGACTGATTCATTCGCACTCGCAGTTATCGAACAAACCAGATTAAAAATATAAAAAAAAATATGATTAGAGCTAAAAAAAAATATGTATGTTTGTTGTCTGGGACCAACTCCCCTTTCGTTTTTATTTTTTGAATGTTTTATTATAATTTGTTATAGTTAGCTAGTCGCAACATAATAAATTTCAACTGGCTATCTATTACCAAAGATTATAGCTATTACGGTTCGAAAGATATAGGTAGCCGTTAATAGGTAGGACAGACGGACAGACGGACGGACAGACAGACATACATCTTAGGCTTAGTAATAGGGTACCATTTTTCCCTGTTGGGTACGGAACCTTAAAAAAACTTGAATCGGGTAATAGGTGTTGAATAGGTGCTTATTCATGATATTTACAATGATAACCCAACGAGGAAAAATAAAAATAAAATACCCATGTTTGAATGATTATCCAAGGGTTTGATTGGTTTGAAAGCCCAGCCGTTTTCTTACCCACCTAGTCAACACAATACACACAAGCGCATACTAGGTAGTGGTAGCGTAGTAGCCCGGTTCTAATTGATTTCCAGAACAATAGCTTACGACGCTTTATGAAACGTAAGGAGGAAGCTGTAATGGATAATTAAGTATTAGTCCAGTCATTATAGGTATACTACATTTGGAAATCCAAAAAATTCGAGGCAGCCAAATTTTGGATATGTCGTGGGGTGGGCCTAGAAAAGCTTAACTTCAAATTGTCGACCAAAATGACCTTGTGCAATTTCCGCCATCTTGAAAAAAGGGTTAAATTCAGTTTTTTCAACATAACTCGGTTCTCCGTTGTGATAAGATTTTTTTTATGCGATACTTTTTTGTTGCTTTTTTTGCAATCTACAATAATTAAGGTCCTATACATGACCTAAATCCCATTCACTCTGGCCTTGAAAAGATTTATATCTCAGGTGTTCCAATCCTTGGCCGTGAGGATTAGAAACGTAGAATCGAAACGTTTGGTAAGTACTCGTATACCTACGTATCCAAGAAAAATCTACAATTTATGGGTGGCCGATTTCTTGCTTGTCCTATAGTAAAAAGAGGATGGTAGGATAAGGTCATGTAGCTCCACACAATCTCCGAAATGAATACTGTAGAAAATTGACAGACTCGCTACTTTGCGGCGGCGTTCTTGACTGAGAAGTTTCTTAGCCATTATTACTTAGTCTTCTCATCGCCTATAAGTCGAGCAGCACGCCGGTCTACCGATTCATTTAGCTTTGAGCTGGATAATATATAAAAACGACTTGTTTATTATTGTACCTACATCGCAAATGCGTCAGTGCTAAAAGCCCCAATCAGGGGAGAGAATGGCATTATTTATGACAAACAATTTGCATAAGGTCATAGATAAACTGATAAGCCATCGAAACAAGCTATAAATCAAAAAATTTAAAATAAGCAAACGGCTGAACAAATTTTCTTGAATCAATAGCTAAGAACACTCGATCAATCGGTTCAGCCGATCGGATCTTCGATATAGACGTGTAACTTATAACACCCCTCTTTTTCCCCTCGTGGTAAGGTAGGTAGGTGGTAGTAGGGTATAAAGACTACTTAGTTGTTAAAAAGGGGTCCAAGAATCTATAATAATTTGTGCTGAATTCGGAGAGCGTGGAATTCAAAAGAAAATTGTGAAACTTCTTGTTAACGAAGGGTTACTGTAAAGTAATGCAAAAAAATATAATATAGATTTCCAATAGCTTTTTGACATTTTTATTAAATTTGAAGATAATTATTATTTTGAAGTAGTTAAAATTTATTATAAATGTAATGGAAATTTAAGTGGTTATTATTAAGTTTGGCATGGTAATATTATGTACCTATACTAAAATATTGTGCAGTTGAAAGTGAACCTATATTTAAAGATCTTGCCAATTTAACAATAAATTAGATATTTCTTAAAAAAGAAAGTAAAATTGAAATTGGCAAACAGCAAGACAGAATCTTAAAACCTCTACGTTGTCTTCCTTACCTAGAAAACTACTATAGGTATCTAGTTACCCAAAACTTTTTGTCAGACAAGAGCAAAGCAATGAAATCTCAACAGCCGCCTGACTCTTGCTTTTGGATATCGTCCAACAAATCCTGTCGGTTGTCTAATCTTGAAACAACTTTGTGACTCTTCCTATTTGTTTGGTTCGTAGTGTCTTAGCTGCGGCAGTTTGGCACTAGTACCAATTTCCTTACTTTGGTAGGTATAGAATTTTATTAAAAGGCATACCTATTTGCTTAGTTCGTTTGGGAAAACTTTGAATATAAACATAGAATGGGCGGGAAGGCGGGACCGGGGGTCAGGTCATTTTTTACAAACTTTTATTTTTAAGTTCTAATGTTTGTTAGTTTGTTTATAGGTTAAATCTTGCAAGCTGAATTTTAACCAGTTTCTTCTAACCTATATTGCTGTATACTACATTCGGTTCTGGTGAAATTACAATATGCAATAAGTATTTACCTACCCAATATTGTAATATTTTCTAAATGGCCGCCAAATTAAAAATAAATCATTTAAATGAAATTAGAAGCGTAGTCTAAAAGCTTGTTTTTTAATGTTTTAATTCTTTTTAAAAATGTTTTTATATAAAACCTTGTTAGACCAACTCTACAAACGTACCTACTAGTTCTGTATTTTAAACTAGTAGGTACACGTCCGATTGCGATGGAGGTAACTTGGTATATGTATGTTATTGTCAAAGGTCAATATTTAATAGCTTCACTGCAGTATATGCCTGGTTTATCGGGTTTATCCCAGGTTTAACCAAAGTCTTTCGTCAAACCCCGAAATAATTTCTAGTTTCGGCTTTTGCCTTATGTATTTTTAGTCAAACCACCTCCACCAAATGTCAAAGTCTAGATACTAAACGTCGTAAGTAAAATATACTGTTTCCGTCTTTGTCTAGCAATCTTACAGGATCTCTCCAATGACGAAAAAATCTTCTTTTCTCAAAGGATTCCTCTCCTAATTATATATTTAAAAAACATCGAGTTAAGAACCTCTTTTATTGTAGTCGGTTAGTGAAAAAGTACTACGCGTAGATAGGTACTATTAGGTACCTACCTAAGATAAAAAGCATTGTAATATAACGTGTCAATGCTGCCAGTATTCAGGCTACTTTTTCTTCCACCAAGGAGCTTATAAATTAGTCTTTTAGTTTAGGTTTCTATATATTTATTTACAAGTAATTTGAAGTTTTATTAATTAAAGTAATTGTTTATTGCTCAGAGCAAATACTTTTTTATTTGCTCTGAGGTTTATTGTAATATCTTATGATAATACTACCGTAACCTTAAAAAAAGTAATACTTGGTAGATATTATGGCAACATTATTTTTCTGCTAAAATCTTCTGCGATGACGATAAAACATCGTTCCTATACTTAGCATCAGACAACCGACTCCGAGGTAACGGGAGCGAGAAATTGAATTTCTCATAGCAACATACCGTTTATCATCCGCTAGTGACACTTCATCATGTCACGACGTCCACCTTCCTTTGTCAAGCTATTGGACTGTGACAGGACTGTGACAGTCTTGACAGGCGGTCGGAACACACCCGATTTTGACTCGAAAGTTTCAAAGCGACTATATTATGTGGAGTAAAAGAGGGAGCCAGCATCATTATTTCTGAACGAAACCGAAAGACGCCATGGAAAATTTTAGTTCCATAATTTGGCCAACTCTATAAATGAGTTGGTACGATCTGTACCTAATAGTCCAATTACATTCACGTCAGTTTGGTATGCTGCATCATGAGCGATTTGATATGGTTCTTAGAATGTGGTTTTGTAATCTTCGTCGCAGCTTTGAAGGGTGACGCCTTCGTTCGTGAAGAAAGGAATAGCTTCTACCTGGATACCTTACTAATTAAAATTCATCGAATTAGTTTAGATGCTCGGGTAGGGCTCGCCTTTTTCATGCAGTCGCTTATTTATATTTCACTTGAAGATCAATCTAATTGAACGCAACGATTTGGTTCCACATTAATGTTGCGTACTGCCCAACAGGAAATGCCGCAGGGAAACGCTGGATGCAGGCCGCTTCCAACCGGCCCATTTGGAGATCGATGGGAGAGGCCTATGCCCAGCAGTGGACGTCCTACGGCTGAATTGATGATGTTGACTGCCCAAGAAGAAGACAATCATCGTGAGGAAACCGGTATGTCCAAGAACTTCACGCTCTGAATCTTCTAGGCAAGCATGCTCCATCGTAGACCGCATAGGCGAGATGGCGGCCAAGCGCAAGCCTATCTTCTATTATAAAAAAAAAAAACAATGAAATGACTTTCACCAACATGCACTAGATCTCCATGGTGGATCATGGTCCATCCTGTCTCTCTGAGAGAAGACCTGTGTCTCAGCAGAACATGAAAGGACGATAGTGACGATGACTGCCCATAAATAGAACTACTAACCGTGTTGTTTGTTCCCTGAGATCAACAATCTATGCATCATCAACGCTAAAGTGAATACGTAACTGTACACCTTCGTTTACCATCAGCTGAGTTGGTGGCCAAACGTATAGATCTACGTTAGGTGTCCGTAAGTTAGTTAGATTGATCTCTATGCCTAAAAATATCTGAAAAGATCTTTGTCTAAAAATACAAAGGCTATATATGCCGAACAGATTAGATGGTAGAGCAGATCCCACCCAAACAAATATAAAAAGCTATAACTACAAAAAAAAATAAAAAAATCTAGATCTACCTATATCCGGATTTGTCGCAGTAGAACAGACTTCCGTGCATTGCGGCCGATCGCAACCGCGTGCTTCTGACGCATGCGACTTACGCGCGCGGCTGATGCGACAAGTCTTCGCACAATGACGGACAGGACGGAAGTCAACCTTTAGAAAGCCTTTTACAATCTTACTTTTGCACATTAAAAATCTAATCACGTTGACAGACAATCAATCCTATCACCAATTCACAAAAAACCTTGTACGAGAGCCACCAGGCCATCATAGCTAATTGATAACAGACTCGCCAAATGTCCGCGACACAAAATCAATATCGCCAATGATTGATGACGCTGTTTTAATTAAACTCGCATCAACCTGTTAGCTGACAAAATGAGCTTATAATGGCTCACAGTTTACCGTAGACCCAGTCTATTTTAAACCTTATTTTTCAATGCATAGAAGTCATGAATGAAAGAGGTAGATTACACACATGGCTTTCTCGGTAACCATTAATCTAGTCACTGTTTATCTTGGCTAAGTAGGAGATATGAGATGAAACGTGTGATATTAAAACTTAGAAGCCACGAATAGCACGAGCCACTGACGATTAATTAATTATTTGTGAGATTTATAAGGCAAGCTGTTTCATGAAAAGAAACTTAATACCATCAACTATTATGATTTCTACCTTTTTAGGATTCCGTAGCCCGACAAAGAACTTCGTTCTGTCCGTCTGTCTGTCTATCTATCTGTCCGTCTGTCCGTCCGTCTTTAAATCCGTCCTAATTTTTTTGTACCTTCTAACTTCTATAGTTATTAAGGCAAGTGCTTGAAACTTTGCACAATTAAGTACAGTTTTAGTATAGATCTCAATATTAAAAGTATAAAAAAGTAGAATATGACAATCATATTTACCTGTAATCGGCATTAGTACCCTATTTTGACAGGCCCTGCCTGACCCTACCAAGTAGCGAAAAAACTATCTTTCGTATGGATTCCATCAGTTCGGGCATCTGCAAACATACCTGATGCGCTACAGAATCGGGGCAGTCCTAATAACATCCTAAAGAATAAATACGTATTCATAGTAGATTTACATAATTCAAGCAGGTAGGTAGAGTTCATTCAAGCACAGCTGACGAAACGCGAGTCAACTGCAAGGACCCAGGAGGCAGGACAGTCGACCCCCGCTGTGTCGGAATGAATAACCGTGAAATTACTCGTAAAACTTGCATTAGTGAGGCAGTTAACCGACTCCCATAGCACTCCCATGGCCCATGTGGTCCACTCATAAACCAAATATTAAGACACCCATCTTCTTCAGTTATAAACAAAGCACTAAATTGGGATTATTAATACGACTGTTGGTTTAATAATGTCATTAATTTTTATCGTATTTTCGACTCTAGCTAGTTTCTATAGGTAGGTACTATAGGTATCTTGTTACTTGCATTTTTCTTTAGGCGTTTCTTTACATTATTTTACTATAATTAATACCAAGTTTTGAAATTGCACTAATAATTTGTAGTAGTTCTTTTTTGTTGCTGACTGGCTAGGCGTTTGACAACAGCTCACGTTCTAGCTCACTTCATGTGATCAAAGATGGTAACACGCCTAGTCTGGAATGTGTACCTTAAGAGCCCTCTCACATTATCTTGAAATGAAAACTAGATTTTTGGCGTTTTGCTTCTATCAAATAGAAAGATCCATTGAATAAATAGATCTGTACTTTTACTGAAAACAAGGGCTTAAAATTTTGGAAAAAAACTATATTATTAGCTTGTAATAAATATAAGTAAATTTTCGTAAAAACTCTTGGAGGAAATATTTGAGAGTGAATTCCTTTAAATTACTGACTTAAAATAAAAATAAAATATGTTATGGATTACATGTTTTATATTCGTGTCAACAATTACGGCTTTATTTTTTCGTTTTATTACCAAAAAATTCAGAAATCCTTCAATTGCTATTTGTAATGAACAATTCCTCATTTGTTTTCAATTGCCTGCCAAGTGACTTTATCGGCAATATGCCATTGATTCACAGAATACTTTTACCAATATTACTCGTAAAAATGTTAATTAAACCCCATGCACCTAATTAAATATCTCAGCACGCACGTCTGTCATTAATAGCTTATTACTAAAGGCTTGTTACGATATGTATATAATATCCTAACGATGTGACAATCTGCTTTTAATAGGTATCAGATACACGTACGTAAAGATGATATTTTATGACTTGCTGAGCTTTCCATATCAAATTCGAAGATAGGTTGCACATACCGTGGGTTTCAGAAGACCGGGTAAGGTGAGAAATTGATGGTTATCTCTTTGCTCTATAATCTCTACATAGGCGTTTTCAAATCTAAAACTCTTTGACGTAAGCATTAAGCGTGATTCCTTTTAGATTGTTTTGTATACTGGGCACGGGTTGGTATAGAAAACCAACCTCGATAAATTCTGAAATCATAGTACTATTTAAAATGCTAAGTTGTGTTTGTTTGTTTGTTTATTCCTTTTTGAAGCAGCAACACAATAACAGATTGACGTGATTTTTTTGCATAGAGTCAGTTGAAGAGCTGCAAAGTAACATTTTATTCTGGAAAGTTTATGTTTTTTTGAGAGAATGTCTACAGCTTAGTAATTCAACTAATTCTAAAACAACTTCTGTTTTTGCGACTGTGAATGACTAGGAACTCAGGACAAAAATGCGAAACAAACCTAAGTAACACAAAGAAAATTTTCATCACGTTCGTCTTTTCTGAATTACCAAATTTGTTTGTATAGGTACACGTGTTTTGGGTGACAATCCTTACAATGGCAGTTCGATGGAAAGTCATTGGAAATCCACTGGTCTTAAATAACTAGCAGAATACCAAATGTGTAAAACTATTCCAACGACACTCTATCGACACTCCATTGAAACATTCATAAATTAGCAGACTTGGGCCCCAGTTCAGATTTTAATAAGTATTTATTGAATAAGGAATTAATTGATCGTAAACTTCTCTTGATTTGTAATATTAGAGAATGAAAATGTAGATAACTTCCCGAATAAGAAAAATCTGCAGTGCAAGTTTCGTTCTTTATTGATCGTGAAATTTGACAGTTGAGATCGACAAATTCGATAAAATGCCATTTGATCAGTACCCGCTATGATCGATTCTATGGCATTTTATAGAATTTGACGATCGATAAAGAACGGTACGGTAACGGTAAGAACGGTTTCGTTAAAAAAATTATCTGGTCCAATGTGTTTCCTAACCTTGGTAATTACTTACATCTAAAAAGGATACACCCACTCATTATTAAAAGGAAACTGGGTATTTGTATCATTTCTAAATTGAATGGTTTTATCAAAACGCCCCACGGAACGTAACATAATGCAACAACTGGCCCGTCTTAATACGATAAACTGCTTAAGCCCAATAAAACTAAACAAGTTAAACGACCCACGGCCAATAAACCATCTACAGCGCCCTTAGGAGATATAGGAGATAGTTGCATCAGACATTATTCGACTTTCTTACTTTATATTGTCAGTGTTGCCAGATCATAAGGTAAAAAAACATTGTATACCTATGAAAACCCAGACGCTAGATAGTCGGATTAATTTTGTTTGTTTGAGTGGTTTAGTTCACATATTTACTTATTGATACTTACCTAATTATTCGGGACACAATCTAAAGATAGGTGCCTAATGAAATTGTAACTAAGCGATACCTAAAATACTATAATATATTTTGCAAGCCAAAATTTTGAACCTTCTGAAATAAGCGTACCTACCTATTATTTCCTTTATTAGTTTTTCTTATGTGAGTGGCTTATGTACCTAAGAAATAATTACTCACTTAGTATACTTAGGTACTGATACTGATTTTTGGATGTAGGATAAGTATTTAAGTATTAGTTGGTATTAGTTAGTCCGCTCTTGCCGGTTGCAAGATAGTGCCAAAAATAATAATAATAAGGGAGATCTTCACTACAATTTGATCCGTTTTTTAAATGTAAGCTGATTACTGATTATAAACTGATTTTAGTAGGTACTTCTATTTTAAGATGTAAGTATATAGAAGGAACTCTTGAGGTGGTACCACAAAAATTTAATTAAATTTGGTTCCGTAGTTTTTAACCTTCGCCAATTATAATGATTACAATTGTTACAGCGTCTACTCATTTTTTACCGACTTCAAAAAAGAAGGAAGGTTCTCAATTCGGCCCGTATTTCTTTTTAGGACGTTCCGTCACTTTTTTCAAAGTATCTATAAAAAGAAACATACTACATACATCTTGTTATTTAGCCTAAATGGGCAACAAACTAGGGTCAGACTTTTTAAGCTACACGACCCGTAATTACTTCATTAGTCTGTGGTTATCTTCTATTTTCCTAAATATATGGCAGCACTTATTCTTATGTACGGCAATTGGAGTTTTGGCGCCAACGTGGAAAGAACGTGTCGGCTCGTTGGATTATTTTCCTAAACTTGTATATTTTCGAGTGTTAATGTGTACTAAATGGTGAATTATTATTCATTGAATGCTCGTGAACGTGCTCGAGTGAGGGCAAGTGATATAACGAGGTGAAACGTGTCTTTTCGTGTTGTTTCCAAAACTCCATAGGAGCCTCTTGTAAAGTCTTCACCACTTTACAGGGGCATGAGTTCGACTTGACCGTGACTTACTTAGCTTGACTCTGACTGTGACTATGACTTGTTTGACGCTAATAAGACAAAATGAACTGTTTAATATTACGAGTAAAGGACATTGAATCCACGCTCATGAAAATTTTAACAAAAAAAAAAAAAAAAAAACGGCAATTGGAGTTTTGGCGCCAACGTGGAAAGAACGTGTCGGCTCGTTGGATTATTTTCCTAAACTTGTATATTTTCGAGTGTTAATGTGTACTAAATGGTGAATTATTATTCATTAAATACTCGTAAACGTGCTCGAGTATGGTCAAGGGATATAACGAGGTGAAACGTGTCTTTTCGTGTTGTTTCCAAAACTCCATAGGAGCCTCTTGTAAAGTCTCCACCACTTTACAGGGGCATGAGTTTGACTTGACCGTGACTTACTTAGCTTGACTCTGACTGTGACTATGACTTGTTTGACACTATTAAGACCATGCAAATTGATTAATATTACGACTAAAGGACATTGAATCCACGGTCATGAAAATTTTAACAAAAAAAAGTACCGCAACTACGGCAAGCTGTGACGGCAAGCCTTCAAGGGCGACACAAAGAGAATCACAATATCAACGAAGAGTAATGTCCATACGCCAGATGTATCAAGTAAGTAATTGACATAAACAGACACGCAGACAATAAATTATTGTTACTATCACGTTGAATTATTGTGAAGAAACTAAGCGTTTTCTACGATCTTGATTGCGCCGTTCGAACGGTATGGTTTCTGTTTTATTATTTTTTGTGAGCTTGCAATTTCTGTATTTTTTCCAACAAACAGTAAACAGTTTTGAGACCATTTCTGAGCATTTTACTTTTATTTGCATTACGGGAAAATTTATGAAAAACAATATAATTTTCCATACAATCTAGAAACTGGAAAAAGGCCAGCGCAAACATAAACGCTGCATTGCAGTTTAATTCAAAGATAAAAATCTATCTCATTCTTAGGTAGGTACCATTTTTTTTACTTGACTTCCCCATCCGATTGAGCTGAAATTTTGTATACACGTTTAGTTTTGATGACAATGCATGGTTAGCTAAATTACGTCATTTTTAATCCAATAATAATATGGTGGACTCCCAAAGATGGCAGACCAGTTATTTTTTATGCAATTTCATGATATGGATAACAAAATAAATCAAAGGGTTTGCTGAAAATAATACTAAAAGCTTGTTTAAAAAAGCTTTTATTTTATTTATTTATAATTAACTAGCTGACCCGACTAACGTTGTCCTGTCTAATTTCATAGAAAAAAAATCCTTATTTTCCAATTTGCCGGGAAAATATTGCAAATTTTCTTTTTCTTTTGAACCACGCTTTCAATAAGGCGAACAAAAAAAATCACATCGGTCAAGTTGTTCTTGAGTTTTAGTGAGACTAACGAACAGCAATTGTTTTATTATATCATATCATATGAAAATATGTGGAATGGGTATAGTTTGTAGCTGTTATGTATTTACCTCCAGAATAGATCAGGATTTATAATCTCTACATAGAATAAATTAAAGTTACTTTCCGCGTCTGTCTGTCTGTGTGTCTGTATGGCCGCTTACTCCTCCTAAACCACGCAACGGATTTTGATGCGGTTTTCACTATCAGTTAGATACATTTTCACGGAAGGTTTATATATATAACTAGCGACCCGCCCCGGCTTCGCACGTAAATTACACCCGTGCGAAGCCGGGCTGGTTAACAGCGTACCTAGCGGCTTCACCCCGAGAGCCAGCTCCCACTATAGGTAAGGCTCGTTATACCATCTTCAACCACACCATCACTATCACCGTGATATTATGTCTTCTGTGTCATCACGTGAGATAAACTCGCATTGTAAAAAGCCGAATGAAAATCACGTAGGTGGTATTCTGATCACTCGCTAGGTTTTTGAATGTAAGACTGTGGCAGGTACCCGAACCCGATTCACTTCAGTGGATTATTAAAAGACAATGTTTTTACCAAGCATTTTTTTACATCTATTGGAACTGTCAGAGCAAATAAACGAGTGGAAATAGTGTAGCTTATCAATCACAAAGGGAAAAAAAGATGAAGGAAATTGAGAAGAATCCCCTTGTTGTCTATATCTAGAACAACTAATTGATCCTAAATATTATTAACATAGCATAATCAGCCTTTAATACCCTTTTTATTACTTTTTTACCCGGGTATGTCCTAAAACTGCGACCAGAACCACCGGAGGATGGGCAGCAGCGTCCTATTAGTACACGGTGAACGTACTGCGATCCCCAAGCCGCCTGCCAAGCGTGGGGATTATGGCAACACCCCTCTCTACGAGGGAGGCCTTTGTTCAGCAGTGGACGTTTACAGGCTGATGATGATGATGATGATGATGAATCAGCCTTTTAATAGTCCAATAGCTGGACTTAGGCCTACTCCCGAAAGAGCGATTAGGCCATGTCCATCACGCTTTCCTAGTTGCGGGTTGGTGGATTCATATATTAGGTACGCCATTGAATTTCTTCTCCGTACTTATGCAGGTTTCCTCACGATATTTTCCTTCACGAAAAAGCCAGTGATATGAAAATCCGTACATAAACTTCAAAGAGCTCATTGGTACGGACCCGGGATTTGAACCCGCGACCTGACGCTTTCAAGTCTAACGGTCTCCCAAATAGGCTGCCACGGCTTTTTATATGATTGCAAAGTTGCAACTTTGCAAATATTTTCAACCATAAAATAGTCGAGATGTTAAGATCCCACGACATAATTCTTTATCCAAGGGCAGGGGTCAGGAATATCACGAGCAACATCGAGTGGGTGGATTTTTACTGCAAATTTTAGTGGAAACAGTAAAATAAACTGCTTGAATGTCCTGGGACGGCCAGAGTCATTGTTGCTTATTGCGCTCATTCACAGACTTTTTCTTTACGGATTGTAAGAATAAACTGTTTGCCGCTTAAATTTTATCAAGTGACTTTTGTGTCGAGGATTGGAATTTTCTGAATGTTGGCAATATTTTTGTTAAAGTATTTTATCAGCTCTTTTTTAATCTATGAGTATACTGAGTATAGTTTAGAATGAAAGTAGACACTGAAAAAGAGCGGCAAATTTAAAAATATCAGCATTGGAACCTTCGATTAAAATAAGATTGGAAACCCCAAAAATCAGTATGAAATACCTGGAATAAACTCATTTATTAATTGTAAATTATAATTTTTAAATGTAAAACATTATTTTTTGCATTTCATAAAAAAATTGGGGTTGTAATGCTTCTTAGGGTTCCGCACCTCAAAAAGAAAAAACGGAACCCTTATAGGATCACTATAATAAATAATATTATATATAATAATATTAATATTATTTTTATAATAAAAGTAATTTTAATTTATTTAATAGTTTAATTGGGGTTGAAGTATTATTTAAAGAAAAAAAATATAATTTTATAGTTAATTAGTATTGTGAAAGAATTTTGAAATAGTTGACTTATTCCAATTTATTTATGAAAGCGACGGGCAATATGTACATATTTTAATTTTAAATCATTTTATTAAATTAAATAAAATTACATTTAAATCCACTTTGTCCGTCTGTCCGTCTGTCAAGACCCTTTTTCTCAAGACGCGTAAAAGTATCAAGTTGAAATTTATAATAAATACTAGGGTCTACGGTTTCTTTCGGCTGTAAATAAATACAAGTTGTAAGTCAACGCAATCGAAAGATATGAACGTTTATGTCGTATATTTTGCGATTTCATAGGGCGAATCAAAACCTATAGGGTAAGTACCCGTTGGCCTAGAATCATACAATTTGGCAAGAAGCAAGGTCTCATATCACATATATAGGAATAAATCCGAAAGTCACAAATTTGAAGTCATATCACTTAAAAATGATTATTTTGCTATTACACACTTACATTTTGTAGTTGGAATGTATGGAAAAACCTTATTGTGAACTACAAAGTTAAGTTTGTCTTTAAATATTTCAACTTCAGTTAGTTATTATTATTTTTTGGACTCGTGCTTTGAGGGTTCCATCCAACGGAACCCTCAGAGCACGAGTCCTACTCGTACTTGTCCCCGTTTTTTTAAAAGTTGGCGCGCTTTTTTATTTTCTAGTTTTTTTAGACTAGTTTTGTTTTAGACATAGGAGTTTTGGCACTAATGTGAAAAAAACATGTCGCCTCATTGTATATTTTTTTTAGAAAAGTAAGAAGTTTCAAGTGGTAATAATGGTGGATTATTATTTATTTAGTGCTCGTGGATGTGCTCGAGTGTGGTAAAGGGATTTAATGAGGTGAAACATGATGTTTTTTTCGTGTTGTTTTCAAAACTCCAAGTCTCTACTGTCTATTAAAGCCTCCACCACTTTACTAGGGCATGATTTTGACTTGAAGATTTGACTCTGACTTGTTTGACGACTTTTACGGTTATCTAATAAAAGTTGAAACTTTCAATACTTGACACTGGCAAATGCATAAGACGTGCAACGCCAAAATCCTCTCTAGAGGAAAAAAATACCACTGAAAAAGATGCAAAATGCAAAAAATACAAAATAAATAGTATCCTTTAAAAGCTCTAAACCTTAAAATAACTACATTCTAAGATCTAAACTTTTAAATTTTAAAACAAGAAATGCTGGCAATATTTATGTACCCTGATCTATGAACCCAATTAAACCATTCTGAGAACAAACAAAACAAACTATCCTAACCGCTTAATTAAAATGAATTGCCCTTAAACCTGCACTAATTCAATTTTTGCTGCACTTACGGGCGATATTATTCATTTTGACACATATTTGCGCGAGGGGGACATTCTGCGGGCGATGAGAACACTAGTTTCTCTAACGTAGGGGCTAAAGATGCTTATCACAAACTATAATTTATTCCTTTGGGGATTCAACCTGAGGACTCATTTGAGTTATCTTATTTGGAAGCGGTCTATCATTGAATTTTTGAACATAAAAATATAATCACCTAAAAATAAACCGGCCTCTCTTTCTATTTGACACATTGAATTAAACGGCTGAACCGATCTCGTTGGTCTTTGACAAGAAAACAGTTTGCATTATAGAGGTGCCAACTATTCGCGGTGCACGCCTAGCGTTGTCTGAATGCACCTTAAGGACATCAGTCCTTAAGGACCTGCTCGATTTTCCCGCGTTTCGTCAACAAGCGAAACCCGAGAAAATCGAGCAGGTAAAACAAAAATAATAGCCAGTTTTGTAAGTTTAAGTTATTATCTTTCTTTAGAAGCTTTTACCAGCAAAACCTCATTATGAAAGGCTTAGTGTTTCTATTTGTTTGGGCAGATGTCCCCCTTGTTTTTGACTCCAAATTACGACGGTAAACCAAAATACAATTAGCACCAACGATTTTATCACGCGGGAATGCATTGCGATGGGTGAACATTAAGATAACAAATTTAATTAGCACTGGCCCGCTGCCCGCATGTCATGTTAACCATTAAGCATGGTGTAAATTTAGAATGACACTTCTACAATATTTTGTTTATATACCGTGGTCACCGTGGTTAACCTTTAAGAACAAAAAGAAAAAAAACTTTAATGTAGATAACATTAAACTTTTTTTTGTCATGCTTTCATAAATTCAGATATTTGACATTCGATAAGAGAGAAGTACATAATGCCTAATTTCTACTTAACCCTTAATATATTTTACAACACATTTGCTCAAAAAGTGCACTTACGATAACTGAATACATCTTTTGAAAGTTAAACATTACGGATCATACAACGGAGCGTGCTATAATGAAACGCATCATACAACGGAGCGTGCTGTAATGAATTTGTCCGCACGCTCCGTTGTATAGCACCGTGCGTGTACGTTACGGTATTTTTTTAATTTCCATTTTTTGTTTTTTTCTCGCAAATGTGTTGTAAAACGTTGTATGGCACACGTGCGGATTGGTTATTACAAACTCGTGACTATGGTAAGCCCTCGACTTCGTCTCGGGCTTACATTCGTCTACTCGTTTGTAATAACCAACTTTCCGCACTTGTATCATAAATAACTATTACAACACATTTGCTCAAAAAGTGCACTTACGATAACTGAATACATCTTTCGAAAGTTAAACATTACGGATCATACAACGGAGCGTGCTATAATGAAACGCATCATACAACGGAGCGTGCTGTAATGAATTTGTCCGCACGCTCCGTTGTATAGCACCGTGCGTGTACGTTACGGTATTTTTTTAATTTTCATTTTTTGTTTTTTTCTCGCAAATGTGTTGTAAAACGTTGTATGGCACACGTGCGGATTGGTTATTACAAACTCGTGACTATGGTAAGCCCTCGACTTCGTCTCGGGCTTACATTCGTCTACTCGTTTGTAATAACCAACTTTCCGCACTTGTATCATAAATAACTCTTATAGACATTGCCTCTCCTTAATCTTACCCTTAAGGTTTTCTTCAGTCGTGTTTCGGAATTTTTAATCGATAAAATAAGGTAACCTGAATATTGCCTTATTAATGTTACCTCAATAAAGGATTTCTACAGATCTGATGACGTCATCTATGACGTAATGTCTCACTTTGTCCTCATTTAGGGTTTCTTCAAACCTTGAGTCTTCGATCAAAAATTAACATTTCGTTGTTAGAGTCAATTAACATTGCCAAACATGAGAGAAAGTTCCTGGAGGAGCTACAAACGGACCCTTATCAAAGTTTGAACTCAAGGTGAGGATTCGAGGTACCTTAATTGCGTTTATAAATATGGGGCTAGTATTGTTTTCCATTTAAAATTTTGCTTATTTAGATAGATGAGCATTACCTACTTACTGCCTTTAAAATGCTCTCTGCGAGATTTATAAATGGTTTGTAGAGATGATAGCTCAGTAGCTAACACGTTTCAGTTCCGATTCACAGGGTGTGGGTTCAAATCCCAACAACGAGCTTGAACTGTCAGTGAAGGAAAACATTGAAAGTAAACAGCAGCATGATGGCAGATGGCACTTACTAACGTCCGGCTGTAATGTACCTCAAGTTGAATCTAAAAGAAAGAATGAAAATCTGTATCCAATTATGTGACCATTCCACGGTCCCGTAGGGCCCAATGTCTCAAGCCCAAACGGGTCAAATATGTAACCACTGCTTAGGTTAGCTAGCATAATATTTGCGCCGCTTGTGCTGCTCTGCCGAAATGGCAGCCACACCACCCTACTTTGTGTCTCAGGAAGATGCCAAAAGCATAGCCAAAAGTATCGACACAAGTCACGTCCCATTGTTTTTAAATTACTTACAGAAAGTAGTTCTTACTATATAATGACAATTATTAAATAGCCATACAATTAAATCTACATTTCAATACAAATTTAACAGCACCAAGATTTTTGTACGATAAGAAACTCAATCTTTTAGAGCCCTTCATTACGCGCGGTCCATTAAAAATCCCCTAGTTGTGGCTAAATAATACACCGTCGTAGATTAGTAGATAGTTGGTACTTGGTTGGTTGGTTGTTGGTTAGGGGAAACAAAGAGCAAGCAAGTACCGGAACTAAACCGCGGTAGCGTACCTTGGGGAATAGATTCGGTAGCTTTGTTGTATGTAACTGGAATGCCACTATAAACGAGAAAAAAAAAATTAAATGTAAGTAGAGAGATAAAAAAAAACCGGACAAGTACGAGTAGGACTCGTGCTCTTAGGGTTCCGTTAGACGGAACCCTCAGAGCGCGAGACCAAAAAAAAAACAAACTGAAGTTAAAATATTGAAAGACAAACTTAAGTTTGTAGTTTTTTTTTACTGGGCAAGTGCCTTTAATAACTAAACAAAATACAAGCTAAAACTAACACTACAAATACAGTTAGACTGCCCATAGACCGTTGAAGGTCTAAAGACAATCCAAATGCTCAAGCCCACTACCAGTTGGCAGCGTACCCAACATGCTGGCGGCATTACCACGTTGAATGGCAATGCTAATGCGTTGAGCCAGAAACACGCCAGCATTTTGGTCACGCGTCGCATTAACCAGGCGCTCTGAAAGATTTTTGAAAATGAGGTGAGCTCCCGTTCCCCAAGGGCCCAATGTCTCGACCACAAACGCCTCAAATATGTAACCACTGCCGAGGTTAGCATATTTGCGACGCTTGTGCTGCTCTGCCGAATTAACAGCCGCGCCAGCCCTACCCTGTGTCTCAGGAAGATGTGACGGCGCCAAAGTATCGACACAAGTTGCGTCCCATACAAGGGGCCGCCCCAACCTCCAGGGCACAAGTGTCATACCGTCAGGCCTCTTTCCATCGTCACGCGCAAGACCACTCGGTTTGAGCACAGCTGCGACATTGGCGGTGGAAAGTGCCCTGCGTATGATGTCGTTCAGGCTAGCGTGTCGGCCAATACGACCAGCGCTTCTCGAGCAAGAGAGACCATGGTGACCGAGCTGGTCAACAGCAGTACCACACTGACAGCGATGGGCCTCACAGCACCTTGCACCAAAGCGTAAGCTGACAGCTAGACGAAATGCGGTTGGATCTAAAAGGCTACCTGTGTTAAAAGAGGGCATGGCTTGCAACCAAAGTCCCGATTCCCAAACAGAGACAGCAAGAATACGAGCGCGATCTGCAATACTAGGACACGTATCTAGTAGCGATTTCCATGCTAGTTCGCAGATCGGCCGATCCCACAGTCTCTGGGAAGACAACTTTGAAGTTTGTAGTTGACAATAAGGTTCTTCCATACATCCCAACTACAAAATGTAAGTTTGTAATAGCAAAATAATTATTTTTAAATACCTTCAAATTTATAACTTTCGGATTTATTCCTATATATGTACTATGAGACCTTGCCTCTTGCCAAATTTCATGATTCTAGGTCAACGGGAAGTACCCTATAGGTTTTGATTCCCCTGTGAAATCGCAAAATATACGACATAAAGGAACCCTAAGAGCGCGAGACCAAAAAAAAAAACTAACTGAAGTTAAAATATTGAAAGACAAACTTAAGTTTGTAGTTGACAATAAGGATCTTCCATACATTCCAACTACAAAATGTAAGTTTGTAATAGCAAAATAATCATTTTTAAATGATATACCTTCATATTTATAACTTTCGGATTTATTCCTATATATGTGCTATGAGACCTTGCTTTTTGCCAAATTTCATGATTCTAGGTCAACGGGAAGTACCCTATAGGTTTTGGTTCCCCTGTGAAATCGCAAAATATGCGACATAAACGTTCATATCTTTTGATTGCGTTGACTTACAACTTTAATTTTTTTACAGCCGAAAGAAACCGTAGACCCAAGTATTTAGTATAAATTTCAACTTGCTACCTTTACGCGTTCTTGAGAAAAAGGGTCTTGACAGACGGACAGACAGACAGACAGACGGACAACGAAGTGATCCTATAAGGGTTCCGTTTTTTCCTTTTGAGGTACGGAACCCTAAAAAAAACAGGAAACAATGCAAAAAAAAATAAAAAAATGTCAAAACTGTTTCTTTGACCAATCTCTAGTGTATTTCCGCTTTAATGTCCCGTTACCAATACTACCAAACAAACTATCAATTAGCTATCAAAAACAAAATTATTAGTTATGTAAACTCTTAAATGTCTTTTACAATGGAACACTTACTGATTTACACTTACCGACAATTCTACAAACCAATAAAAATATGGAGGAAAACGATTTGCTAGACCAGTGATCGCCTTTTTCCTAATATTTTTTCTATAATATTGGTAAAATAAACATAAAACAGCTGGCACCAATAGAACAAAAAGTATACCAGGTAGTAACGACCGCTTTGGAAAGACTCAAGTCAAAACCCATGTAATATTATTTTAAACCTACCATAGTCTTTAAAATACAACTTCTCCGACCAATGTGGCTGAGTAAAACTGGAAATAAATAAGTCCAGTAACTATAGGCCAGTTAGAAACATTTCAGGTTCAATTCAGGAGCTAGATTTTTTTACTGAAGTTGTGTTAAATATTATAGTGCTAACAGACGCTCGAACGCGGCTGACGGACCGCCGTCCAACCTACGGGAGAGAAAGAGTGAGAATATCATATTTCCCTCTCTTTCTATCCCATTGGTCAGACGGCAGTTGAGGTCAGCCGCGTACGAGCGTCTGTTAGCACTAAGTATTAGGTTATTATTATCACGACTAAGTGTAGGTACGTGTAGCAATTTTTTTTGTTTACTTTTGACCACCCTTTAACCTTATGTTAAGTTACACAAATTAAAACATCTATGACGAAGAATAAAAATGGCAAAAATGGAAAAAAAAAATGCAAATTACAACAAACAAACTTATAAACTAGGAGCTTAAATTATGCTTATGGAAGATTATTGCTAGTATTTCCACTCTAAGCTAGGCCTGTATCGCGGAAAACTGGTACTATTTTCACACTAGTGTTAACACCTCTAGTGTAATGATGGTTACGTTATTTTATTAGTTACTAGCAGACCTGACAGACGTTGTCCTGTCTTAGAAATGTCAAACACGCAAAGTCAAAATTGAAAATTTTATTTTTTTACACCTTGGGTTACATTATTGGAGTTTTAGTAAGGATCCCAATTTTTTTGAAAATATAATATAGCCTATGTTAACCGGGGATAGTGTAGCTTCCCAACAGTGAAAGAATTATTCAAATCGGTTCAGTAGTTTCGGAGCCTATTCAATGCAAACAAACAAACAAACAATCAAATCTTTCCTCTTTATAATATTAGTATAGATAAACCGATAAACAGTTAAAATTCTTGTACTCTTGAAAAATACCAGCCAGTATCGTACTTCACGCAGTCACTGACGTAGCAGATGTGTCTGTGACTCACGACGACTCAATTACACATTCGATAGTTTTTGTGAGTCGATACCGAACTATTCGGTTTACGAGTGCGTTGAACTACGCTCAAAGGGTTGCTTGTTGCTGGGTGGCTGTTAATTCAATTAACATCGGTTACGGCGTTTTGTTCTTTCATTTCAGTTTCACTTAATTAGTAGGAAATAGGAAATGAAAGTTTAACGAAAGCCACTATAAATAGGTGTGGTAGAGTTAACTAATTAGTTTCTTAAGTTAGCTCATTTGTTATTTTACCAAAATATTCAAAAATAATGAGGTCAGCAAGATAAAAAGCGGAGTGTGACTTAAAAGGGTTTTTTTTTTTACTCGCACGTATTTCGCAGGGACAAGGGTTTGATTATTTTCGGCCTCTACGTGGTCTCTACAAATTTAAGACCTTAACTGAACGCCAAATTTTTGCACAGTTTTGACCGTTTGTTAGCCGACTACTTACTTTCAAATAATTGAGAATTTATGCTGCAAATAATATAAAAATATAGTTCAGTTTGTCTTATTTAGGTATGTGAAGGTAATAGGGTAAGTAGTAACAAAATAAAACAAAAAAGGTAAAAACAATGTTAAATCCGTTTTATATATAATTATATCCCTGCGACGCGGCGACGTATATAATTGTTATATATTTATAATATCATTGCGGTATACCTTAGTTATGCCAGGTCAATAATCTGTAAAAGTTAATCACTGAGTTTCACGTTTCACGTCAATGTTCTTATTTTTCAGTCTAAAACATTTATTTATTTATTGTTAAAATTTTCATGACCATAGATTCAATGTCTTTTAGTCGTAATATTAAACAGTTTACTTAATCTTAATAGCGTCAAACAAGTCATAGTCACAGTCAGAGTCAAGCTAAGTAAGTCACGGTCAAGTCAAACTCATGTCCCTGTAAAGTGTTGAAGACTTTACAAGAGGCTCCTATGGAGTATTGGAAACAACACGAAAAGACACATTTCACCTCGTTATATCACTTGCCCACACTCGAGCACGTTTACGAGCACTTAATGAATAATAAATCACCATTTAGTAAACATTAACACTCGAAATTACACAAATTTAGGAAAATAATCCAACGAGCCGACATGTTTTTTTCCACTTTGGCGCCAAAACTTCCTTAGTCTACAAAAGCTTTTGTTTTGTTACCATTCATGACTGAATGGTACTTAATTGTTGTAATAAATAGTTTAGTTGTACCTATAGGACACTTTTTTTTTGAAGCAAAGTTCTGTGTGCATTCTGCATGAATGTTATTTATTAGCAAAGTGTTTTCATAATAAAATGCACAGTTAATTCGAATGTCCGAACTGCTTGCATGTTCAACAAAGACTAAACAATTCGCTTAAATTAAGCTTCATTTACAATCGAGGATAATCCTCAGGATATATTTCTAATTTAATATATCCTTTTCCGTCGTAACTAACGTCTGACTTGTCTTTCCGTTCAGAAACTTATTACCATAATATAGCGTGTCTCCTCTTGTCGTACAATACTTATCTAAAAGTTCCTTGTTTTGTCTATCTCGTCGCTAAAAGGAAATACTTGTACAAATAAATATACGCCGCAGTTAAACGCTTGTCATTGTCAATCCGATGCTCTTTTTATAGCTCGACGAATGTGCTGCAAGGCGTGTTCTTGAAATTGACCTTTATCTCCGGTCATTTTTTTTGTCACACATGGTTCGGATTAGCACTTCACAGAACGTTCTTTCGATTTGTCGTACAGGCGGTGGAGTTACTCAACCCACACGAGATTTTCGACAATACTGCCTTGAAGTAAAGGACATGTTCCTTTGATTCAAATGGTAACCGGCAATGCTTACCATTGTCGACGTATGTGAGACCTACCGCAGAACAGGCCGTAACTTGTCGACTTTAATCCCGTGTAATTCATGAAAGTTTTTATGAGATGCACACGATCCATAAACAGGACTTACTTTTAAAATATCCTTCTTAAACCTCTGAGTTATTTTAATAGTTGAACTTTCATGTGTTGCCACTCTATTATTTTCGACTCTACCTGATGCCGTTAGGTAGTTAATAGCTTCTGAATTAAGTAACGCTCTTTTGTTGAGTGGCTTATTGATGCGTGACATGTCGACGGTACTTAATGCGTTCTGCTTATTACATTTGAGCATTCATAACCACCGATTTGAATGTAAACGTAGGATATGAAAGTTTGTAGCGTTATAAATTTAACGTACCGTTGCAACTTGCATACTTAAGCAGGTGTGTTATACGTCCTATTGTTAAGCCTCATCCAGACATTGGCCGTATTTGTTCCAAGATTGTTTTGGGGATTTTTTTGTTTTTGTTTTATAACAAATGTTACCACAGGTTTTTTAACTATTCCGATTACAAAAAATTACTACATACAAGCATGATTTCCACCTGATGGTATGCGGATGGTAGCCCAGCCTATGCGTAAGCAAACAACACTAGCGCTTACAGTGTTGTTGATGCCTTGCCAGCATAGAGTAAACGCTCTAGAAATACTGGCATGGGGATAGTTAATATTATTTGCATTGTAATTACAAAACCATTTGCAGGAATAGTCTCCGATCAGAATCACGATACATTCGTTTTTTTGAAAAATATAGGGCCCAAAAGGAATATTTTTAATTAATTCGGTTGACCCTAATTTGTCTTCTATAAAGACGTCAGTGTTGGCATTATGATGAGCTCGTTCCCTGCCATTTGTATATATAAAAAAACTGCATAGAACAAAATCTCAATAAGGACATTGACAGATAAGAAAGATTAGTAACATAACATGTTTGGCAATGCACATTATGGATATTCTGCCGATTGTCACGTGAATTTAAATAAAAACGGAATTTTAAAAATATTTATACCTACATAATTACATAATTATATAATATTGTATAGAAAAAAACATAAAAACGATTGGTAAAAAAAATAATTAACAGCAACCATAAAATTTCCAACTCTACTCTAAAAGCTTTTTTAGGACGGTTAAATTATGCCGAGACCAAAACCCGAAAGTACAAAAAAAAAAGAATATTTGAGTGTAATCTTGGGCCAAATTGGTTCAAACACAGCCAATGTGTGGACGCGGGGTTAGCCGTAGCATGTTGGAATTGTAAACATTGTCTCCAGAAATTCAAACAAGCAATTTGAGCAAACATGTTGGTTCTGAGTTGTAATGGTGGTGCATTGTTGGTTGACATTATCCGCTGCCTTGTCGTGTGCCGCGCGACATTTGTTCCCGCGAGTGTCGTAATCGCTGGATGTTTGTTGTTTGTTTTATCTGTTTGCAGCGACTTATTACCTGTAAACGCTATGTTACTTGATTTTGACCTTTTGATTATGTATTCTTGTTAGCGATAGTAAGATACATTCACTTGTTGGCCCTAGCTTTTAAGTTTCACGTATATAACTTTTATTTATGGTGTACGTACTCAATAAAAGTTTTATTAAGTTTGGAAAACAAGTTATCAACAAAATTAAGCATATTTATATAGCTTAATTATATAAGAAATACTCGTTGATTTTATGTCTGGGTATCAAATTTAATATGTGTAGGCAATTTTTTCCAATGTCATCGGTAAAAAGTGGCTGAGGTAAATATCTTGAGGAAACCAGTATGCTCTAGAACCTCAAAAGTCAAAGACGTATGAAAAGATGATCTTTTATATAACCATGCCCAAAACTTCCAATATTATCACTAATATAAAACCCCCAAAACTCTCCATAGACGACATTCCAAAAACTATTGTTAAAATAACAAAGCTTTCGATTTCGAATCAGGATGAAACCGAAATGTTTTCATTAATAACCTTTTGAGCCAAGTTCAAACCAAGTTCATGGAGGCTTGACTTGAGGAGTCTCGAGTGGTCCTCATGGCACATCTGTCGATCCAGCTGCACTCCGCCACAGAATAAGAACAAAACACACAACGTGCAAACAAATATAACCAAATAAATCATACCCAAAGAGGCTGGGAATATTGTTTGTTTTGCCCGAATGAACGTTTTGATAGGCGGTTTTGTTAATTTTGGAGGAAAATAAATATTGAAACGATTTGCGATGTGGGTGGTTATTATTTTATTACTATACAAGGTTACGCATATTAACTGTACTAACCCGAAAGGAGATCATTGTACTCATCATTATGAACCACTTTTGCTATGGAATAAAACCAGAAATCGCAAAAAAACTACTGTTCTATATATGCTCTACATTTTGTCGGATGTCAATGACCGTTTTCTATAGAACAGCTGATATTTTTTGGCGATTTCGGGTTGGTCCCATAGTAAAAGTTTTTTATAATGATGAGTACAATGACCTCATTTCGGCTTAGTACAGTCTATATGCGTAACTCTGTATTAGCCTGTACCGCCCCACTGCAGGGCAAAGAGGCTCCTTCAATTCCTCTCTGTTTTGAGCAATTTCAAGTAGTAGTTCAATTCGTCCCTCCGTCTCCGTCTAGGCCGTCCGGGTGACTGTTTATTTTTTTACTATTAATTGATTCCTTATTTTTAATCTAGCAGACACTTAAGATATGTCGAGCAAGCTTACAGCATAAAATGCAACACAGAAGAAGCCTTATATTTAAGGCTACGGTAAACAGTCACAGCTATCTATTTGGTGAGTTTTTACCATTTTTGAAGATAACAAAGCACTGCGTGAGATTTAAAAAAAAAAAAAAAAACGATTTGGCATTATCTTTAGAATAACATTGCAAATAATATGTAGTAGGTATAGAGTAATTTTCGTGTTAATATTTTATGGGATGGCGGAGGAGATAGTCAGAAAAAAACGAGTTTTTTTCTACCTATTAAAACATAAAGGCCCAAACGGCCAACTTCTTTATTTTTAAGCTATACATTTAAAGTTGTACCAGTTGTACACAACACACCTCACTGTCGGTGCGTGAGCGTGTTTTTTTAAAATAGATTTTTAAATTGTAAATTCAATGTTATTTTAAATTTAATGTATTCTATTTTGTATGTTTATTGAATAAGTTTAATGAATCTACGCTAAATACCGTGAACAATTGACTTTGCACAGCCGTTCTATCCTTGATCCAAAAGCAAAAAGTATTGCAGCAAAAAATACTGTTGCATTCTGTTTTATTTTTTTAAATATAATAAATATAAGAGATCCTTTTCCCTCCAGAGATTGATAGATAGGTAAACCAGATATAAACATTCGTGCTGTAGAATTATGCGCATTGACAGCTGAAGTAAACTTAGTAGCCCTCAAATTATAGAAACTGGTAGTAAAATAGCATCGCCTCCCCAGACTTAAATGTAGTAGACAAGGTGGCAGGGACATGGCTCATGAAGTTTAACGAGCCGGGGTACTTGGGTAATCTATGGTGTGGGATCGCTCTATTGTAGCTCTGCACCCTGCATTTATGACGTCTCCGGTCTAGTTAAAGCAACAGTGTATTTTTTTAAATTAAATTAATTATATTTATGTTTCATTTCAATTATTTTTATAGGATTAACCTAATACAATAGTGTAGTTACAAAAGTCAACTAACCAAAAATAGATTTTTTTAATATTGTAATAGGCTTGCGTTTGACCGCCAACTCGCCTGACGTTAAGCGATTTTTGTTTTATGATGCGGTCTACGATGGAACAAGCTTGCATAGAAGAAACCGATTCACTCTCGACTTGAAGATACCCGGATGTCTGTGGCATCGTAGTTCCCAAACGGCTGAACCGATTTTGATTAAGTATATTTAAAAAGTGACTCGATCGAGAGTGTTCGTCATCAGGCGAGATGGCGGCCAAGCGCAAGCCTATCAACTTAAAAAAAACACATATACACAATGTGTATTATGTGTGTTACACATACACAAATATAATTATACACGTTTAATTTATTGCTCCTTTCTGTTTGCATTGGCGGTTACAGCAGGATGTAATTAGAAGCACTCCGTACCTACCTACCTAGTAATATAAGTTTTTTCTATCGGCAAAATAAAGTGGGACATTTCTTACATTGCAAAGATAAGGATGTCACTTTTTCCTTTCTTTACGAGTCCCTACTGCCTGCGAGCGAATAAAAATGCAGAACGCTGTAAGTAGTTTTTTGCCTAACACTGTAAGTTGGTAGGGGTAGTTTCTCCAGCAAGCATAATGGGGTGATTTTTTCTAAACGGTTTTTTATTTGATTACATGGAGTAGAAGCCTAATGGCAGAATTAATTTGTATTTTTTTATTTTCAAAATCCTTTAGACTTCATTTGCAGTGATTTTTTTGAAACACAAAAAAAATTATCTTACGACAATTATGCCAAAGGCCTTTAAGGACCTCAAACACTTATTTACCCGTTCCGATAAAAAAAGTAACCTGGCTACTTCGACCAAAATATAATGAATGGACGGGCCATAACCATTGAACTTGCTCAGTAAAAACGAGTCAAACCGTCGGGCATATACTTCAACACTTGATTATAACCATCTACAATACATTTGTTACAAAAAATAAATAGCGGTTAGGGAAAGCATTTGAAGGCATAATTTCGTCAGATGTTTCGTTATCATGTAACAATAGACGCGTGTCGCACTTCTTACGGCTAAAGACTGACTGAAACGAAGTGAGCGTCGGCGCTCATTTTGTAAACTTCAAAAATGCGTTTCTTCTGAGCCCGTCCATTTATTTTATTTTGGTCGAAGCCTGGCCAGTGTAGGTAGAATATGACGTTGATTCTCTTATCATATTCTTACACTACATTTTAACAGGTCGGAAATTTAATATCCCAAAAAAAAAGTATAATAGATTTCATTTTGATCTAGATAATTTGTTTGTAATGAACATTACTTGATTTGCATTGGTCCATGACGTCTATTTAAATTTCACAGTAGATTTATTCAGAGTAAATTGAAATCATATCTCTCGCGTCAAACCAATTTCATAGGCAGAAGTGGTCTAGAGTGGGTTAGAGTGCCATACACGCTGACAAACAGGCCGCGTTTACATATAGATAGCTGTTCAATAGTTAAGCAATCAGCCGGCATACTCAGCTCACGGTAAAATGAGTTTCCAATACACTGACAGGCAAATAAAATCTATGTTCATCTAAATAGAATTAAAGATGCAAAAGATTTGTTAGCCTACGAAAAAAATAAAAAAAATACGATATACTGTTTAAGTTTACCTATTGTTTGAGTCTAGATTGCAAAATTATTTTCCTTCTTTTTGGTCAGAAAACTCGCTAACTTATCGTAGATGATATTGAAATGTTTTATGGAAGTGTTTAGGTGAAGACCGGCTACTTTCGTGCTGAAGAAAGGTGGCTATATAAGTGAAATAAACTTTTCCAAAATATTACTTTTATTATTAAAGAAGACATAGTCGTAACCCAAAATACATGAGCAAAATGCTTAATTAAGCTCATTTTAATATCCATTTTAATATACTCGTACCAACAAAATAAACGAGACCGGTAAAATTTTCGAAACCCGGATGCACGTAGGATCGCGTAGGGTGTTACCATAGCAACGGGCATTTGACGTCTAGGTGTTGCCAGCACTCGGCACAATGTTGTGGAGTATTGGAGAATTTAGCACGTCTGTACAGTTAGGGGCCGGTATTGCCCAATTTTAGCGGCCACGTTTCATGAATCGGAGTACATACTTTACGGGCTCGAAGTGTATGCTGCTCGCGTTGGGTCAGAAGGGTTAATATTATGAGTCTTTGTTTTGAATTTTGTTTTCTCCATTGCGCCCGGGGCAGTGCGTCGTCCATTTAGTAAATGCATTGTACAAATTACGACCTCCTTGTTTTGTCTGAGCTTTCTCGTTGTTACAAGGAGGTGGGACGGTTCAAGATTTAGTTGAAAAATTGCCGCGGAGCGCGTTAATTTTGACGTTTTGTTTATTATAGTAGTTGAACGAACCTTGACGGGTATTGAGTCTGCGAGAGAATCGGATTTTTTTTGAAATCCCGTTTGGTTAATTTTCATCTATAGTTATGGTTAGACAATGAGTAAGTATTGATATTAAGTACTAAACTATACTTTGGAAACTAATTAGATAAGGCTAATTTTAGCTTACTTCAAACAATAGCCTAGGTATTAAATATGATCTATATGATGTAAGTTTGTACTCTGGAATACAAAATCTTCTGCTTATCCAAATACATCTTGAACACGCTTTGCACTTCAAATCATGTCCGAATCACCATCAAAACATTGACATTCCAATAGTGAGAGATTAACGGGACAAATTCGCGAGTACCCTTTACTGCACCTAGCATCGTGCTGGAAAGTGCTCGACGCTCGGGTAATTCAAGGGTCCTCAACTGGAGTGGTATTGAGCTATCTGTTCAGCTGGTCAAGCCGTGGTCAGTGGATTGTGGTTGGATGTTGAGTTGACGTGGAAGTGAAGACTGTACTCTAAAGGCTATAGGCATGCCTTCTATGTCTTTTAGGAACAGCATGCTTACACAATATTACTTTTACGTCCACTTGTCCTATTGATATTTCTCAGGCTAAGCATGCGCGTTGTGGTAAAATTAGATAACTCTTTTTATCGTGAGGTGCGAGACAGAAACATTAACATAGCCTTGTCATGTTCTTGATTGACAAAGACTAACGACAAGATTATGTCACAGTTTATGATTTAGTCGCGGCGCGCACTGCCTTGTTTGGGGCCGCGACGCGGCGCGGAAGCGCGGTGGGACAATTTTGAACTTTAAGGAATCAGGTAAGAGTTGTCTTTTCCACGGCCACTTGTAAGCTACGACCTACGACGACGCCGCCTTGACTTTCCAGTTGGGCTTATTTTCTACAGTTAGTCATAGTTACAAGGCGAGTTGGCGAGTTAGAAGGAGCGATGGTGGCCGAGCGGTACCATGTGTGCTTTACAATCTAGCGGCACCCGGTTTGATCCTCGACCCTGCACCAATGACTTATTTAGAACTTAAGTAAATTACGTGCAGTTGCGAAGCCATTGCTCGAAAACAGTGAAGGTAAATATCATAAGGAACCCGGTATATTTAAGAACTTCAAAAGTTTAAAGACACAATATATGACATTCACCAACATGCACTGGCCCAGCATGGTAGTTCAACAGTGGGAAAATGATATTAAGCTGATATTGTTGTTGAAGGATAGTTACTTCGCGAGTAAGAAATTCCATGTTATTGAAAACACAATTAAAACAAATTTCCAGAAAGCACTAAGTAGATTAAAGTGGAACAACCAAACTAAAAGACACTTTTATTGAGTGCACTACAGAAGAACAATACAATAAAAAGTCAGTAACAATGTTTTTATCAGTGTTCAAGTGACTCGCGCGAGTAGGTGGGACTAGTCCCGGGCACCGTTTTAAAACAAAATGGAAAAGTTTAAATAGGAAAAAGTGAGCGGGAAGATAGTGAAAAAAGCGCCGAAGCAATTTAAACTTTTACTGGCCCGAAGGGGAGTTCGCTTTTTATAAGTTTGGCCTACGGTGAGTTGCTGGATGATAACTTTTAGATTTTTCGCGATTTTGGGGCTTGCTCTCTTAACTAATTTTAAACTTTTCGGAAAGAGGGTGAATAGAAATCGGTAAAATCTCTTCGTCTGATGTTTTGTAATATCTATTTACTTATTAAACCTACTAACTGTTGCCCAAGGCTTCTTATGCGTATTTTCATAAAAACTTTCATTCCCTTTTTACCCCCTTAATTCGTCGTAACCCGTTAAACTTTAGCTTCGTCAGTTAAGTCATTTTTCGAGATTTTGTGTTAGTCAGTCAATCAGTGAATCAGTCACTATTTTGATTTTTATTAGGTAGGTATATCAAATTGTGACGTGACGTGTTGTGTTAAATGTTGTGTTTTGTTAATTTGTGTTACTTTGGATTACATAGGAATGAATTTGGTGGAATTTGGGTAAAAACCGGATGAAAATAACTGCCGACCAAGCCCAGTGGCGCGCATTAGGAGAGGCCTATCTCTAGCAGTGGACAGTTAAAGGCTGATGATGTTGATGAATTTGATGGCAAAGCTGCGTGTTATTTTCACAAAGCTTTGGAGTACCTTATAATATAGGCTATACCTTTTTCGTTTTATTTTGTTATTCATCATCCTACTATTTCCACATAATCAAGGATTTAAAAAAAAAAACATTGATTTTGTTGGCTACTAAGTAGGATGAAAAAATATATAGAAATACTATTATTTGTAAAAGAACTAGCAGCATTAGACGGTCTCCGAACCATTTCCCCGCGAGCAGTTTCTAGTTAAGAACAATAACAGCACTGCATAGACCAGACAAAATATCTCATGTTTACTAAAACAAAACTCCACATCGCGGCGCGGGCCAGACAATGCCGCATTTTAATTTTGTACACGCTTCCTTAACAATGGATCGTAATAGGGCGGTAGATGAGACGGCAACCCCGCTTTGTTCCTCTCTGGCAACACTAAACAATACCTGGTGAAGTTGCATTATCACAGACCTAATGGGTTTTGTCTGTCTGTGTTCTAGCGGGGTAAAAGCTGTGTACAGTAAGACCAACCTATCTTTACAGTTGAACGGGGAGCCGTCGTAGTCACAAAAGTGATAGCTTTCTAGTCAAAACTTTAGTTCCTTCAATTTGCCAACTGTACAAGTAAGTTGGTCGGGCGCTACGCATAGTGTTCCGTTACAAATGTGAATGTTTTCCCACGGATAAGGGTGTCTGCTGCGTGATTACTGTTATCTGTTTCACTTTAATGGCTGCTATCTTTCAAAAGTATTATTTTAATAATGTCCTATTCAACTGTTAGGAAACTTCAGCACCCTAGTGATAAGGAATCATGGAGTCAGAATTCATGGGTAAGATTATATAATATTAAGGTATGTAGAGTTGGGTCCTACCACATATGCATTCCTAATTTAATCCCTCAATTAAATTTCTCTCGGTTTCGCTACTGGAAATAGAGCGAGAGAAAAGTCTAATAAGACTGATAAAGATTAAACTAAAACTGATTCTCAAAGTGGGGTTTGCGAACCCTTTCGCTAGAGGTTTGGCAGTTGGTCGTAGGGGATTAGTAAAATTTACATTAGTGCGACTGGGTAGGAAGTTGCTAACTTAGGTGAGTAGGCGTCACGCACGTTGTCTCTACTCATCACGTAAAATAGCAAACGAATTTAATCAAAGATGATTTTATTTTTATGGGATTATCGTATTTTCTTGCTGAAAGGGTTCGCAGTCATCTGAGAAACTTTATAGGAGTAAAGTAGAGACTAGAGCTATAAGTCTGAGAATCCCTGCTCTAACAGAGATAGTGGTAGATCCCTTGAGAACGTTATTCACAAGTGAAAACACTCTTACTTAGAAAGTTTTTTATCTGGCGATAACGATAACTTGACCTAAATGGTCCGAGATTTATCACACTACCTTTTAAGTCCACGCTATCACTAAGTACAATGATTACGTCCTAACTTTCACATGATTGCGCAAACCCTGCGTTTTTAGTTTTGGGTCTATTTAGAGAAACGAGTGATTATTGAGCTATTTCGACACTTACAATTCTGGGCGTTAACACTGGGGTACGTGATTTATTTAATACAGTGACTCCTTAACCTAAAATTAGCCCTATGCTGCGATGTCAAAAGCTGATGTCTGAAAAAACTGGATAACTGGAGCTCTGGATACAGCACACCACATTATGTTTTCTTTCCTGCTGTAAGTAGGACATCCATCATAATAAGCTTTACCCAAGACAAATAGCTCGGTCTTCGGCTTTTCCCGATCTTTGGCTATTACTTGATCTTAGGCAAACCAAATCAAATCATTTATTTCTCAGAGCATGGTAGGTACACATACATTTATATGTATGACATGTATTGTGTTTGTGTACCTACCATGACACCATCTGAAAAATAAATGTTCTTCGGTTTTTCTCTGATCTTCGGCTTTTACCGATTTTTTACTTTTAGCTAATCTTCAGTGCAACAGATGTGAAACATTTGACGAAGGCAAACCTGAAACGACTTCAGTCATCCCAGGCATACCTCACTTAATGGTGATCCTTGATGGCCAAGCCAGCAAAATTCACGAAATTTCTTCCTACCTGCAATATTAGGCTTAGCTACAAGATCTTCAATATTTTTTTTCTAATTCTCTATTTACCGTAGTTGAAAATTCATTTATATGTTGAGTAATGGCTGGGGTGAAATCCGTTTCGGTATCGTGTCTTCGTGTCAGTCAGTCCGACGCCACAGGGTAATGATACCATATGCTCAGTCCCACGTCGGTCGAACGTCACTCCTCGATTGGGCTCTATTTTCCAAACCGTTCGATATTTGCATACTTCAGCGAGGGAATCGCTCGCAAATTGGCTGCGGTCTGCGTAATTTAGTTTGCACTTAATGAATTGGATGCACATCGATGAATAAACGTTGTTCAATATGCATGGATGTTTTGTTTCGTTAAAAGCCCTTAGCTTTTGAGTTTTGTGTTGAATACAAATTTTGAATGGTCGAATTTTGATTAAAGGCATTAAATGAAACTGACAGTACATAAGTTTCCTAAATATTGCTACCAAGCTTTTTAAGTAGGTTCCTATTTACACAGATCTACTGTTTTAGATAAAAGCAATGAAATACACCTTCGATATTTTCGTCAGTCATGGGTGTAATACTTAGGTAATTTTTATCGTAAGTGACGGTGTGTTCGAAAATGAAGCACGTAGATTTATAAGAAAGCTATTCACTTTGACCTTGAAAAGATCTAGATTACATTGCTCAAGAAACGAAGTAGCCAGATTGCTCTATTCCTTCGCTGTATGTATTAGAAACGTAGAATCATTATAAGTATTTGGTACATACTACGATTACTACGTATCGAAGAAAAATCCACAATATATGGGGTGATATGATTTGATGCGTTGCGTTTAATTGTCAACTCACTAAAACCTATAACAATTAAGAAAAATACGTGATCCTACGTTATATTTTTCATAAAATGTAGCATTATTGAGTACAGATTTAAGACTATAATCAACAAAATTGAGCAAAAGTCATTAACGTTACCGAACGCATTCAAGAATAAAACCCCAAATGCACTCATCCCCATAAAACTGTCAGTGCGTCATCGAAGGCGTGCTGGGGCAAGTTTTACGGTGCAAATGACGTACAACTCTACACTTCTACCAACTTATCTGAAGAATTGATTGAGGGCACCACCATCATATTTTCTGAGTACAACTAACAATCATATATTTTTAGTTCCTTAATTTGACCAGCTGGACATTTAAGTTGGTCAGTCTGTATATCTTAATACTCCTGATTTTTAATTAGGCATTATGTTCAGCAGGAACTGTGAGGGAGAATGATTCATGATTTGCACGGTGATAAGGATGTTTCCATACTTTATTTTGATGAGATTTAGATGATACAGTATCAAAATGAGGTTATGTATAAGTATCATCGTCACGATCCTTATTAACTACAGATATATCGTTATTACTATTAACAGAATCAACCCTTTGAAAAACGTTATAAACAGGATGTCTTCAAGTCGCGAGTGAATGGGTTTCTTCTAGGGAAGCATGATCCGTCTTGGACCGCCATCAGTCGAGGCCAAACGCAAGAATGTTATTAAATAATTAATAATTATCAATTTAAATAACCTACTTAATAATTAATAAATATGTAATTCCATTTAATTGGGTGACAATTATTTTTTCAGTTATTTATGTTTAAAAACCAAATAAAATAAAAGAATTCTCGAAATAATTACAGTTCAATAATTACAGAGTTCTGAGGTAAAAAATATATTAAAAAAACTAAGAACCGAATTGATAACCCCCCTTTTTTGAAGTCGGTAAAAAGGACCTCATGTCAGACAATCCAGGGGAATATTTCTTAGCAATACCGACTGACTCATCACAAAATCTTGAAAAATACATGACCTACAAACTGTTTGGTAAGTGGCAAGTATATTCCTTAAAGGGTGTAGAGGTCTGCTAAGAATAGATTTCGAGAAAAGCTGATTAAAGAAGGGCAATTGGAGGTTGAAAGTTTATTTCAAAATCTACAATATAATAGCTTATCACATATTATTATTATTTTTGTCACAAAAAGGACATTACAAAAAGAATACGTTGAAATAGGTATAAAAAGCGATATTATCACAAAAAATCTATGCGTACGAAGTCAATGGAAGCAACTAATAAATAATATTGAATGAAAATTGTATAGCAAACCTAACTAATGAATAAGCAACGAGAGAATATCATTAAAAGAGATCGTATACGTGTCAGTTATTTGACTCTACATTTTAGGTTCCCTACTGTTTTGAATATTAATTAACTCTTAATTTTCCAGTAATTAAAAAGTAAACGGTGATTATCAGAATATTAATGACATATAAATAACCATATCCATTCGAGACTTTGATAAATTAAAATTTTAAAATTAATCAACTTCAAAATCAATTACCAAGACGACGAGTGTTTATCGTCTAAACGTCACAATATTAAAAATAATGACGATATTAAAAGCTTACTGATTCTTTATCTTACCATTAATATTACTTATTTGATAAGACCGCATTGTGTTCTATCATAATATGGAATTTAAAGGTTTGTTTGAGTTCTTTTTAGGGTTCCGTACCTCAAAAGGAAAAAACGGAACCCTTATAGGATCACTTCGTTGTCCGTCTGTCTGTCTGTCTGTCTGTCCGTCTGTCAAGACCCTTTTTCTCAAGAACGCGTAAAGGTAGCAAGTTGAAATTTATACTAAATACTTGGGTCTACGGTTTCTTTCGGCTGTAAAAAAATAAAAGTTGTAAGTCAACGCAATCAAAAGATATGAACGTTTATGTCGCATATTTTGCGATTTCACAGGGGAACCAAAACCTATAGGGTACTTCCCGTTGACCTAGAATCATGAAATTTGGCAAAAAGCAAGGTCTCATAGCACATATATAGGAATAAATCTGAAAGTTATAAATATGAAGGTATATCATTTAAAAATAATTATTTTGCTATTACAAACTTACATTTTGTAGTTGGAATGTATGGAAGAACCTTATTGTCAACTACAAACTTAAGTTTGTCTTTCAATATTTTAACTTCAGTTAGTTTTTTTTTTGGTCTCGCGCTCTTAGGGTTCCTTTATGTCGTATATTTTGCGATTTCACAGGGGTATCAAAACCTATAGGGTACTTCCCGTTGACCTAGAATCATGAAATTTGGCAAGAGGCAAGGTCTCATAGTACATAAAGGAATAAATCCGAAAGTTATAAATTTGAAGGTATTTAAAAATAATTATTTTGCTATTACAAACTTACATTTTGTAGTTGGGATGTATGGAAGAACCTTATTGTCAACTACAAACTTCAAAGTTGTCTTCCCAGAGACTGTGGGATCGGCCGATCTGCGAACTAGCATGGAAATCGCTACTAGATACGTGTCCTAGTATTGCAGATCGCGCTCGTATTCTTGCTGTCTCTGTTTGGGAATCGGGACTTTGGTTGCAAGCCATGCCCTCTTTTAACACAGGTAGCCTTTTAGATCCAACCGCATTTCGTCTAGCTGTCAGCTTACGCTTGGGTGCAAGGTGCTGTGAGGCCCATCGCTGTCAGTGTGGTACTGCTGTTGACCAGCTCGGTCACCATGGTCTCTCTTGCTCGAGAAGCGCTGGTCGTATTGGCCGACACGCTAGCCTGAACGACATCATACGCAGGGCACTTTCCACCGCCAATGTCGCAGCTGTGCTCAAACCGAGTGGTCTTGCGCGTGACGATGGAAAGAGGCCTGACGGTATGACACTTGTGCCCTGGAGGTTGGGGCGGCCCCTTGTATGGGACGCAACTTGTGTCGATACTTTGGTGCCGTCACATCTTCCTGAGACACAGGGTAGGGCTGGCGCGGCTGCTAATTCGGCAGAGCAGCACAAGCGTCGCAAATATGCTAACCTCGGCAGTGGTTACATATTTGAGGCGTTTGGGGTCGAGACATTGGGCTCTTGGGGACCGGGAGCTCACCTCATTTTCAAAAATCTTTCAGAGCGCCAGGTTAATGCGACGCGTGACCAAAATGCTGGCGTGTTTCTGGCTCAACGCATTAGCATTGCCATTCAACGTGGTAATGCCGCCAGCATGTTGGGTACGCTGCCAACTGGTAGTGGGCTTGAGCATTTGGATTGTCTTTAGACCTTCAACGGTCTATGGGCAGTCTAACTGTATTTGTAGTGTTAGTTTTAGCTTGTATTTTGTTTAGTTATTAAAGTCACTTGCCCAGTAAAAAAAAACTACAAACTTAAGTTAGTCTTTCAATATTTTAACTTCAGTTAGTTTTTTTTTTGGTCTCGCGCTCTGAGGGTTCCGTCTAACGGAACCCTCAGAGCACGAGTCCTACTCGTACTTGTCCGGTTTTTTATATTTAGGTCAGAACATCCTAATATATTTTAGAAACTCACAAAATTTCTCGGGATAAAAATGTATCATATTATATCTTATACAGGGTTAGGTTAGAAGGGAAAGTTGTACATAACGATCATCAACAAATTTTACTGCAGAACCTACCCTGATATCGCACGAGATTCACTCGATTCGATTCGCTAAGATTCACATAATAACGAAATTTACGGAACAGCTAATAACTTCGCAATTTCAGGGTGGGTTGGGTTTAAAGATGAGAACAATGATCTCTTTTCATATTAGTAGGTTAGGTTAGGTCGTCGAATATAAATGTAGTTATAAAAGATGGATTATCATAATTTGCAGTAATTAGTTATAACATTTTTCTGCAACACTTCACTGTAAAAACAAACGAATCTAAATTAATTATACAAGTTAAAGTAGAGAGTACAATTTCAAATGATGACACAACAGCTTCATTAAGTCATCCTGCTCATATTAAAATAGATCGGGATTCAAAGAAGAATGCCTAGTTTATTCGTTGATTGTAGGAACTACAACGCAATCTATGTTAAGGCGATAAATCACCCCAAGCTTCCTCAATTACTTTCCTTATCGAGGTTAAAAAAACACAGGCCAGTGGTATGCGATAACTTTAATAAATCACGGGGATCACGGCTCGAACTATTTTTTTTTAGATTCCATTAAAGGCAGATATAACGTAATGAATGAAGAACTTGGGCGGTTGACAAGTACTGATTACAATTATTTTTTATCACGGGTAATGCTTGAAAGTACCCAGGTTAGGGTGTTTGGAAGCTGAGTGCTAGGTTGGAAGGGGCTGACAGCTTAGGCTATTTAGAGCATTTTGAGTCATATGGTGCTCTTTGTCAAAGTCTGATTGTTTTTATTTCAACTCTAAGAAGTTTTGGAGGGAACCCCAGACAATGGAAAACATCGAAATAAAAATTGTTTTTATTTTGAATTTGCTGAATCAAAATATTGCTCAAAATGCTCTTTTTGCATCCAGTTACCAAACACCCTATATAATCGATCTAAGAACGCGAAAATAGGGATTCTAAAAACAAATAAATTAAAAAATATTTTTTTATTTTTTTATTTTTCAAATCTATTCTTTAGCTTAAATGATTTTAAGAGCCAGGAGCAAACTTTGTTGATTTGATTGAAATCCTCTTCCGAAGACGTTTTGATCTTTGAATTGTTTGGAAACTCGATACAAAGTTAAATCTTCTTTGCGATGTTTCATCACCCTTTCAAACTTTGAAACCGAAAGTTCCAAGCTCACCTGGGTCCACAAAGATTAATAAATTTTGGGAAGTTTTTAGATTAGATTTAGATTGTTACAGTTACAATGAAAGCTTTTTATAAGCTAGAACTCGAAGAGTAGGTACTTATTTGTTTTATATTATTTTAATATCCTACTTATTATAATTTTATATATTACATTTCATTAGTTCAAATAATCATTTGAGTTTCACATGATTATGAGAAAATAAGTCCATTTGGGGTAAGTTCATTTCCATTTTCAGTTCATGCAGCATGTCCTTTTTATATAGGTATGGATTGTTCCATACCTAACGTAAACTAACAAAATAAATACTGTCAATTAGAACTCAGGTTCAAAGTTTTGCTGAGTGTGAAAAATAGGCGCCCACAGGCCAGAGTTACGTTTTTCGCACATTTTCTAAAAATAATGTGCCAAACGGTTTTTCTCACAAGGGTTGTATTGAAAAAAAATATTAAAAATATACGAAATTTGTGTGATTTTGTGTAAGTAAATATTTTACAACAGCTGTTGTTCATAATGGAGTACAATTACCTCTTTTCAGCTTATTATCACCGTACCGTGTATAATTAATGTTTCTCCGATTCTCAATGAGCTTATAATATACACCTACAATATAATAATAATATACCTACAATATAATATATATTGCTTATATATATTTGTTTAAATGAGTGCTGGTAAAGGTATCAAAGTAAAGGTATCTTCCGCGCCTTGCATGAAAACCTGAGGGGTGCCAGTAATTGGATTTAGATTGGACCAAATTAGGAACTTTCTTCATAGCTTTTGTTTTTACGGGAAATTACATTTTGATGGAACTTATCAAAATCGAATTTGGACGAAAATACTTCCACTCCAAACATAGAAGAAACTTTCCCCTCACAGAAAATGGTGTTTGTTCAAGAGGTGTAAACATTTCCACGTATCGTAACGACTCAGAAATTATGATAAAACACCAGTATAGGGCAGTGAACATTAAAAGGGCTATGCATAAAGCTTTTAAAGTTTAATGACGGCAATTACTTATTCAAATTATATTTTAAGCGGATTAGGGATAATTTATTGTTATAGTAAATTATCCTGTAACTCTTGCGGACTTTAATTGCGGAAATCCCTGGTGGAAAGTACTGGAATTAAGGCTCTCAACGAGATCTCTGGTTAAGTACTAAACTGAATTTAGTTAAGCTCTGTGGTAGTTTCGCTACATTACCCTAATGGTTTCCAATTTCTCCCAATCCGGCTCTCATGTTCGCAACATGCTCGTATTTTCCTGATGTCTGTATGTATGATAAAATAACATTTTATATTTGAGAGTTCTCCAGTAATATTCGAGTCAGACGGTAAGCTTCCGAGCGGAGTGCATTACCGTAGACCAGACCATGTTTTATTTATTCGTCTGGCACAGTCAAACATATCAGAGGCAGTTCTAAATTTGATCCTTGTAGCTCGCAGATAGAGCTCAGATTGTGATGGTGAGATTTTTAAAACTGTGTACGTTGAGGTGTTTTCGACTAGTGGGTAAGTACGTAGAAGCAGGAAAGTGGTTACATTATCTAGGGTCGAATTTCAGCTTTCGGCTTTCCCGCGGCAGGCTGCCGTAAAAAGGTGCGATGTGTTTTAATCCACGGAGCTTTTGATGCGAAACGTTAAGCCTATTGAATAATGCACTTTTAATAATAAATAATCTGTGTTTGAACAAAACAGTTCACCATCATCATTATCGGCCTTTCATATTCCCACTGCTGGGTCACAGGCCTTCTCCCAAAGAGAAAGGATGTGCTGGCTCAGTGCATATTGGTAAATGTCATAGGTTTTTGAACTTATTAGGTTCTTGTAAGGTGTTTCCTCACGATGTTTTCCTTCACAGTTTTTGAGCGATGAAATTGCAACTGCACATAATTTATTTAGGTTCTAAATAAGTAATTGGTGCAGGGCTGATCGAACCGGGTGCAGTCAGATTGTAAAGCGCACATGCTACTGAGCGGCCGCCATCGCTCTACTCAGCCACTATAACTCTGCTCGGCCAACATAGCTCTGAACAAAACAGTTAAGTTTGTACAACTGCTATAAGTATATAGAAGTGTATACCTATTAGTATACTGTTATCAAAATCATGTTATCTTTGCCCTTGCTCAACCGAGTTTGATAGAAAGTTTTGGAAGTAGTTAATATCCTGAATTAACATCTAAGCTACTTTTGTTTTAAATGTTTATCGGGACTTATCACGTATTATTTCATCATCATCATCGTATTATTTAATTTAGGTAAACCCAAAACAAGTGTTCAAATTGCGAAAGTTAAAAAAAAAAAAAATACTATTCACCTTTTTATATTAGAATATTCATGATTCCTGTAGTATAGCGGGTGCAACTATGGACCGCTGCTTGTATTAGATGCTATCATCAATAGCCTATCATGCTGCTGCTGCAAAGATAATATTATAAATCTTCATTGCACTGCTGGGATACAAGCCTTCTCTCAGAGACAGAGGACGGACTTAATCATGTATTAAGTTTAGTAATTGAATTTTTCATGAGATAACCACTTAAACATTACGTAATAGAGTTCAACACGCAATTCAACCTAGATAATCTGGGTACAAATTGAAAACTACTATAATTTAATCTCTTCGAATAAAGTTCACATTAAAACGTCAAAATAGCATTAAGCATGGTTTCCTGCATCTCCTGCTTACGACGGAAAACGTGGACCAGTTTATCACAAAAGTACTTAATTTATTTAATTTATTTTATCCGATATGAAAATGCAGTCATGAATTAATTAAGGCTGCATTATTAAATTGGTAGCGTAAAGTGGGAACCGCTGGCCGACGGACGCTGGGCGGGGAATTGAATTACTTGGGTTGGTTATAAATGGAAATTGTATCTACTGCGCTTTTGATCCTGGATAAAAATGTAAAGAGCTCGCGTGGATGCGGTTGGCGCCGCGTCCTGCGTGGAAGACCCAAGATTTAATGACGTCTAGAATGGCCCACTGTATACAAAACTTACTGTATACGGTACGCTGTTCACTGTATACTGACTGAGTACTGTACGCTGTGTACTGTTCACTGTATACTGTACGCCGTTCTCTGCCTTCTGTACGCTGTTCACTGTCTTCTGTTCACTGTGTACTGTGTGCTGCGTTATGATGCGGAGAGTTTTTTTTTAATATAAAACCGTCTTTAAAATTCAATATGCAACTGTAGGTGAAATTCAATAAAAGAGATTGAACCCTAAATTTTCCATTCTTTAAGGAGGAATATTTTATTTAAATTTACCTGGCTAAATATTGTGCTATAGGTACTTTAGGATAATTTTACATTGTCTCTGAAATTTATCTTTTAATTTAATAAATAATATAAGAACAACTAACGCTACTTATACTTATTATCTAATTAGGAGGCAATATAGAAATATTACAACAAAACAAAGACATTATGACATTCACCAACATGCACTGGGTCAGCATGAGGGCCCTCTCTCGCCACTGGGGCCCATTCTCTCTCTCTCTCTCCCTGAGAGAAGGCATGTGTCATAGCAGTAGGAACATGATAGGCTCATAAAAATTATGATAATGATAAAATATTTAAAGTTGACCGTCTCGGGACGCTCAACTCGTCAGATATGAAACATGATGGCATAAGAGAGCGTAACGGCATAAGAGAGCGTAACGGCATACGAGGTTCGTGCCAAGGCGCACGAATAGATGTTTCACATAAAAAATATTGGCGTATCTTGCTTCCATACATCTAAGTTGTCCAATGTCCATCTCCAGAGCGCGGGGGTCCACAAGCTTAAACTAATTAGCCCCCCCTGTTCTGTGTCAATGTTGTCGCAGCACGTGGCCCGGTTTAATGCGTGTGTCTCCATTAGTGCCCCCTCAGTTTAAACACCTTGTGTGTCTGTTCGCTAAAATTGATTTGTGCACGTTTGATGTTCACGAGAGGGATATTCGTTTCGACTGCTGCATGTCGCATCTAGTTGCTCTACAATTGTGATGATGCAATTATTTTGATATTCATCCACAATATTAAAAGTTGGTACTTATTTATTTTTGCTTTTTACCCGACTGCCCAAGAGGGAGGGCAATATTATTCGGGCGTATGGATGTTAGTTTTTTAATGCGTCTTTTATATTACCACGTCTAAACGGCTTGACCGATTTTCATGTGTGAAGTATCATTAGATTTGTCTTCATTCCCAGAGTGTCAGGCTACATTTTGCAGTCTGATATTTTATATTCCTTTTATAATCTATGTGATTTATATCATCATCAGCCGGAAGACGACCACTGCTGAACATAGGCCTCCCCCTTTAACCTCCACACTGAACGACAGCCCACCTTTTGCATCCACTGGATACCCGCGACTCTCACAATGTCGTCGGTCCATCTAGTGGGAGGCCTCCCTACGCTGCATGTGATTTATATGCGGGTACTAAAATATTTGTATAGCCTTTACAGGATGTAAGGAAAATGCTCCTGAAAACAAGACTGACGATAATGCTGGTGATTGCTAATACGATACCAAAAAAATGTTATTTTTTAATGTCTACGATGTAATGCAAATAAAATATTAGCTAACGCTAGAGGTAAAAAACGATATGCGCCACACTTGTACGCTTTACATTGCTGGTTTGCAACATTCCTAGCAACAAAAACAACAATTATAAGGTAAAAGGTTATCAGTTGATATTCGATTGTGTTTTGATAGTATAAGTAGCGTTTTGGCTTCGGGAGCGTTGTTCTTACACCCGGTGCTCTTTTCGAGGGGGTCTGGAAAGCTTATTGAAAAAATTACAAGGACGTATTTTGAGTATTGATTTGTAATAAAAAGGAGGTAATATTTTTTAAGGACCAACAAACAGAATACAACAAAATATAAATCTACAGAAGTATACAGTTTTTTAGCTAGTTATATACCAGCGTCGTTGACCACGGATTACTAATAGATATATGAACATGACGAAAAAAGCGATTTTATATTGAAGTAGTAAACTAAATTAACATCATATTATATTATTTACTAACTGGTAACAAATATGTATTAAGTTTAAAAATATTCGGTAGGTAACCACTAAAGTTGATAGTTAAGTCATGCATTATAACAACAGCCCGTTGCCAGTTGAAAGACCATGGGTAGCGCTGAGGCAAACATAGCCTAGGCGTCATGAGAAAGTCGGGTTGATACATTTTATAGACAGGGTGATACATCATGAGGATTGCTTTCTTCCACCACCACCCAAACCTGTGCTTCGGAAACCACTTGTACGTACATGAAATATGTCGATACCATTAAAAATATTGTTACAGGTAACATTTAGTTATGCGATACATCATACAATGGATATCGCTCACCCGAGTTGGTGCGACAGATTGTGGTGTAAAAAGTCTTGGGCTCAATTCGTGACTTGATTTTTTGGAACCTTGTAACAAAGCCTGTCCATCAACTCGATGCAATCATATCGATTGTGACAAAATGTCTATAAAAGCATAGCATAAGTTGCAACCTTTTTGACTTCAACACGATTAGTAATTTTTCAACTTTCGCGATTTAAACACGATTATAGGTTATATTTTTAAGCTAATTGCTGTAATTATTCTGTAACCTACGATAATTTTGACAATATACAATTTTTATAAAATTTCTGTGTAACAATACCTATGGGTTCCATGCCTGAAATAAAGACATTTTATTTTGTAATTAATTTTTTCTTACAAAGTTAAGCAAAACCATTTTAAAACATACAAATTACACAGCGTAGCACAGAAAGTTGGTATAAAGCCGATAATAAGTCATTGTACTCATCGTTAGGAACAATTTCTCTAAAAGACCAATTCCGAAATAACGAAAAAATCAGCTGTGCTATAAAAATTCATTAAATCTTGTATATAAGGAATAGTTGATATTTTTTAGAGATGGTCTTTTACTAGTACAATGACCTCCATTCGGAGTAGTTCGCCGTTCTGTGTAACCTTGGTTAGGTCTTCATACTTATAAATACACATTTGTGAATAATTATGTCAATAGTGTGTTCATAAGTAAAGTCAATTTGTATGATATGTTAAAATGTTAGGTATCTAGGTGCGATTCACATAATTCAGAAGCAAACAAACTGAAAAGGTTCACAATCTTGTTAGAGCTTTATCACCTTAGAGAGATGAGACGTATTCTTGAGCATTGTGCTTTGTCTGCGATATATACGCAGTGTCTCTTATTTTAGCTGTCTCAGCCGTTTCCCGTTGTCTTTTATAACATTGTCAAGAAAGCATTTGTTATTTCTCAGAGCGAAATAAGACAAAAGACGCGGAAAAATTTAGCTCGTAGTAGGTATCTTTAAAAATTATAATCTCGTTGGTATCATTGCTTAATATAGGTAGTAATTAACATCTAGTTAAGGTATAAAAATACTACTAAACCAAAATATATTTTAACAATATTCTATCATAGACGACGATCAAAACGATCATTTGTACGCTGTAACAGGCAAGGACATGAGATACGTTTCCATTCTTACGACCATGTATGCTACTTTATATGTATGTGTACCTACCATGTTCTGACAAATAAATAATTTGAATTTGAATTTTGAAAGAACCACCTATATTATTTTACAAATTTCAGAGTGAACGGCGTATATAAATTTAAAAAAAGCGCCGAATTTACTTCCTCTTAAATAAATAGTATCTTTTAAAGTTTCGCGATTTATTTACTGTGGGTATTTTTGGCGAGAAGAGCGGGTGTTGTACTCTTCTACCCTTACTTGATCTTGAAAAATCGCTGGGTTGTAAAATATTTTTGGGACATTTTTGCACACACGGTCATCTGACCCCAAACTAAGCATAGCTTGTGTTATGGCTGCCAGAGACTGATATACATACATATATAGTTTTAAATACATACTTAAATAGATATTAACAACCAGATATAGAACAAACACAAATGTTCATCACACAAATGTTTGTCCTACGTGGGAATCGAACCCACGCCCTCAGGCTCAGAAGGTAGGTTCACTACCAACTGGACCAACGGGCTATCCGTTGTCACTAGGTACGACACACAAAACTGACTGTATCGGTAAAAGTCCTAGTATCTACACCGCGATTTTTACACTTGCTTACTATTCCACGACGCCGCTATTTGAAATTGCGATGTTTTCTAATTCCAACCACTTCACGACCCAATTTTTACCGATACAAAATAAGTCCCGATAACATTTTTAAGCAATTTTTTTCAATAGAAAATGTTATAATGAAGTGACATTGTTTTTTCAAGTTGTTGGCGTAAAACCTTTTTATCTAGCTGTTATTGCTGAATATCAGAATAAGATAGTTGAGTCCTTTCCCTCTCTCGCTCTGGAAGTTCAGCGTGACGTTTGTGAAGCCTACGCCGCCTGATGTCACTGTCACTTCAGTTTGCGTGCGTGACAGGTCTCGTGCGATGATACCCTGAAAAGATAATGGGTTTAGCATTAATAAACCAATAATAAACGTTGAAAATGGCCAAGAAATCCAAAGCTTCTAAAACACTGGAAGTCTTTAACGACCTCTTACTTAATTACGTTACTTAAGTTAAACGATGCTTAAAATTGCTATGTCATCTTTTCGCTGACGTAAATTTTGACCAATGACACGCGAAAATGAGACAGATTATTTTTAAGCACTGTTTAACTTAAGTAACAATTTAAGTAAGACCGCAAAAGCTTAAAAGTCTTTGAAGAGATAGCCCAGTAAGTTCTATACAAATTGTTCTATCAAAACTTGAGAATTTTATCTCTATGAAACCATGACAAGTAGGTATAGAAAATCATCATACTAATATTATAAATGCGAAAGTGTGTTTGTTTGTTGGTTTGTTTGTTCCTCTTTCACGCTGCAACGGAACAACGGATTGACCTTATTTTTTGCATGGGTATAAGTTCAAGAGCCAGAGAGTGACATAGGCTACTTTTCACCATCACCATTTTTCACCACTACGCGGGTGAAGCCGCGGGGCGCAGCTAGTAGAAAATAAAAAACTTAAATGGGTGTTCCGAAAGTGTTTTTCGCAATAATTAAAAAAATTGCTGGTTACACAAATTTAAGATTATTATACATATTTACACGATGTCATGCATTAAATATATATACCAAACTCAAATCATGAAATTCGTCATTTTTCCGCTGGGAGTACGCACAGTGCACACCGCAGAACATCCCTTTTATTTATATGGTCAAAAAAAACAGATAATTTCTCCCAAAAGATCTGATAATATACGAAAAATCACACTAGAAAAAGAAACGGATTCCAGTTGAGTTGGAGAGTCCGTAAAGTGGCTATCATAGCGACAAATCTATCTTTTACGCACTGGGCCTATCGATCCGATCGGAACATATAACTTCATCCGTCGTGAGTTTGTTTTTCAACAGTAATATACCACTTTCTTCCCGGTTCTACCTACCTACTTATACATGATAGGTATATCCATAGGTTATATGAGCGTATTTAGGTTCAGAATTATTGGGGGGTTGCGATCTATAAACCTATTACCTAGTACATTATAACTATTAGGCATAGTTATAACTTGACATCTTGCAATTATAAACATATCATAAAAATAGTCAGTGATCGGATGATTCTTAAAATAAGGACTTTCCATAGAAATTATCTAAAAAACAAATTGCAACTGCCTCGATAGATAAAGCTATTTGCTAAGAACGTTGGTACGTTTTGGTACTACACATTTTGTGGATCTAGCCAGTATGAAGTTGACAGTAAATATACCTATAATAAAACCTGAATTGGCAATGCCATCTAGTTAATTTTGATGGAACCCGACTCTAAAAACTGCTCATTGTATAACGTGACTTATTTAACAATTGCCTAAATGAATATTTGCCTGCAGAAAAATTGTTGGCCATCACCACATAGAACTTTGAACGGTGGCACCATAATAGGCAAGCGTGGCGCTTAACGTCAAGCTTCTTGTCATATTATTATCACTGTACTATGTAAAAAGATGGTTCTAAAAGTAACTCGAGCCCCTCCCTTATTACGTCCACATCGTTGAGTTGCGTGCGCGATGTCGCTCCGATCGCGATTTACGACTCGAAAACGATATGGCGTGAGCTGATTTCCGAAGGTACGCTTAGGTGTCAATAAAAAGGTGATACGGCGTGCATTGAGCGTTTGATGAGGTTTCGATGCGAGATCATTACGTTCACTCCGCGGTTCGATCACATATATATGACGTAAACATGATGTAAACAGCAAAAAATATCGTCCACTTATCCACGTCAAGTTTTTAAGAATAAGAGTACCTAGTATGAAATAATGTTGACTGTTTTAAAAGTCCTAATTTTTTCTTCTTTATTATAATGATTAGGCATTAGCTAGATGTTTCAATCCGACATATTTTATCAAGTGTTCGTGAAAGTGCTAAGTGATATAATGAGGCGAAGGCGGCGAAACATGTATTTTATTGTCGTTTCCAATACTCCATAGAAGCGTCTTGTTAAGCCTCCACCACTTTACTAGGGCATGACTTTGACTTGACCGTGACTTACTTTGCTTGAATCTAACTTTGCTTGACTTAACTCTAATCTCCCTTGCTACGCTCGGGAGTTAGCATTCGAAACCTTCATTACGCTCGGGATTCAATATGACGCCCGTGACATAAGACACTGCTTTATTCCCTCGGTGAATAGTCTACTATTAAATACTTGACACTGGCAAATGCAGAAGGCGTGCGATGCCAAAATTCTCAAGAGGAAAGAAGAAACCCAGTATAATATCGTCAAGGTTTTTGAATGATGTGGTGATACACACAAAACATGTTAGAAAGCCCTGTATTTAAACAAGTATTTTCTGCGTTAACATTATATTCACAAACACCCAAAAAATATAGTGGCCTATTCTTCCACAAACTCAACAAAAGCGTCTTTACCTTGATAATCCTCTGTTTCTTGTCAACGTAGACGTAATCTTTATCCCTCTTTATTAAAAGAATACCTCGATACTCGACTTTCTCCGTGGATATCAACAAGTTATTCACTCTTGTACCGACGACGAGGTCTTTACTTTGATTCAGAGAAACACAAATCAACAAACACAATAACAGAAGTACGCACTTCATTTTCACAGTCAATTTTCAAGTAGAACTTCGACACCAATATTCTTGTATTAGATTTATTTACACTTTTTCTTTGGCTACTTTTATTTAGTTATTTTAAGTTGCAAAATGTTGATGTAAGATCGTGTTGGCATTTAATATTGTACTGTAGTATGGAAAATAAACATATCAGTGCTCTGGGATTTGACCTTGCTGCTCTGACTCAGTAGGTGACGCTGTGCCAGTAATATTAATAAGAGGTCAATAGCGTCGTGCATCATTATGTTCCAAGATTATCAAATTCGAAACTATTACTTAAAAATCCTAAACTTTTAAATTACATCGCAAATTTTGTTTAAGCATTTTTACAAATTACCATTACCAACGTGCTCATTTCCTCTCTCTTAAAGCTGGGTATGTATGACTGCTTTTTTATCTATTGAAAGATATGCTTGCGCTTTACTCCCTCCCATCTCGCGTGATGTTAAACGAAGCTGCGGTCTACGATAGAATTTATTCGAGTCACTTTTCTTCATCATCATTATCAATCAGCTTTTCACTGTTCACTGCTGGACATAGACTGGACTTTTTTCACTTCGTTTCATTTTTAATTCTCGATCATCATATACTAAGCACTTGATTGATTGATTGATTAACTCTTTATTGTACACACCATGAAATTTGATACAGAGGACAAAAAACTCTTAAAAACTAGTGTAACAACTGGCGGCCTTATCGCTAATAGCGATCTCTTCCAGGCAACCACTTCATATTTTTTTCTTTATCTTTTAGCAACTCATCGCTGTATTTCATTTTGGTAAAGATATATTTTAAAACAACGCTTAAATTTCACAAAACTTAAATCCAGCTAAACTTTGATTTGATTTTAAGAGAAAACAAAAAAGGTAGGTATGTAGGGATATTAGTTTACTGGATGAAAACATGTGTGAAAATTTAAGAGCGCGTTGCCACCTTGATCCAGTATCTATATAGTAGAGAGTGTAAAGAGAGGATGGCTAAAATCCCCCATGCTGCCCTAATCCACCATGCTGACCCAGTGCATGTTGGTGAATGTCATGTTTTTGAAGTTTGAACTTTTTAGGTTCTTGGACATACTACTGGTTTTCTAACGATGTTTTCCTTCACCGTTTTTGAGCGATGACATCGAAACTGCACATAATTTATTTAGGTAGGTACTAAATAAGGCATTGGTGCAGGGCCTAGGATCGAACTGGGTGCCATCAGATTGTAAAACGCACATGTTATCGCCCGGCCACCATTGCTCCGTCGCATTGCACAATGAAGTATTGCTAGAAAACGATTATAAAGGCAGGCAGGGAAGCACTATTAGAAAACTATTTAGGTACCTAGTTTGCCTGCCTAAGTAAGTTAATTTACGCTAGTAGCGACACGAGCTATATGGTCATCGATCGATCACTTGCTATAACATCAACAGAGATTCTCTTTCATAGTTTTGTTTACATAACATACTTCACTATCGCTATGCATACTATCATATCTATATCCTGTATACTCTACTATTCTAATCTATTCTGCTTTACTAGGTTATCTATTTTACTTGCTAACGATTTTTGGTAGAGATATTTGGTCATAAATATATCGTGTGATCGTGTCAGTTTTCTGTTTCTTTTATGATGCTTTGATTTTCTGGACCACACTTTCTTTGTCATAGTCACGTATATAATATGTAGTATAAGTATTTCGTACAATTGGATAAATAACACCTCTAAACAAAAAAGGTCATACTATAATACATTTTTACAATAAAAAATTACGCCTTTATATGAAGTTTCATAAACAAAAATTCGGGATTAGAGGTGGAACATTTTATTTGAATTTAAATGGGACCACCCTCATTATTATATGACTATTCAATAAAAAAAACATCGGAATCGGCGAAGATATTGCGTAACAAAAACAAAAACACAGTCGAATTAAGAACCTTATTTATTGCAGTCGGTTGATAGGATATGAACAAAAAAAAAAAAACCTAAAGTAAATGGTTTTGAGCTATCTCTTCCGAGGTCAGCATATTTGCGCCGTTTGTGCTGTTCCGCCGAATTGGCTGAATCCAGTTATACTTCACTATGCTCATGGTTTGCTATGTCCAAAGATGAAAATAATTACACTTCATTTATGTGCAGCAGAAAAAGCCATACCAAACCAGACCAAAGCAGTGTAACGCTTTCTTCTTATACGTACCTAATTTTTTTCTCGTACATTGTAAAAGCAAACAGTTCCTTTCACCCTGCTTGCAAACGCAGTAGTTTATATAAATTACCTCCACACACAGACAGGGCAATTTACTGCATACATTCTGATTTCCACGCGGACTACCCTGCAATATAACTACTACTTAGTAATCTCAGTGCATTTACGTACCAACTGTATTGTAGGATGTTGATAAAGTTTTTCACCTAATTCATATCTATTTTAAATATCTGTATATTTTTTCTCATATTCTTTTATTCTATTTCATATCGAAAAAAAATGGCAATTCAACGTTTTGTGTTAGGTAAATTAGTTGAAGTATTTAGTGTTACCTTGTATTTTGTTTTGTTAATAAAGGCACTTGCCAATAAAAATTATTTATAATAGTTATGTCATTATATATGTGTGGTTTTGTGATGAACAAGTCACTCGCCATACTAACCCTTAATTCACCCAGTACCACCCGTAATTCTGATTATGCAGTAAATCTGTGACCCAACCTATAAAACTGCGCTCTACGTGCTCTACATGCGCTCAACCAGGTGGAAAATTGGACGTAACTTTTAATGAGAATGGTTTTATTTGGGATTTTGATATTAAGGTGTGCGAATATTGTTATATATAGATACATTGTGAACTATTTGAAAAAGAGCCTCGAAATGTATTCTGCGATATTGAGGTGCTCTAAAAAGTTAGCTAAGCAAGAGAGAGAGAGAGAGAAAGAGAGAGAGTTTAAAAAAAATCTAAATGTTTGAATACCACATCAGTTTCCATAGTAAAATTAACCCACGTTGTTTAGTTTCAATAAAACTATTCATTAAAATGTGGCTACTTACATGGATTGTAAAATCAGCATTGGCGTACTACTACTCACTTAATTTAAAATACCAATCTTCCACGTGAATTTAGTATTTTTCACCGACTTCAAAAAAGGAGTAGGTTTTCTAATCAACTGTATTTTTTTCTCTATAACGCGATTACTCCGCCAATTATGAATTGATTTGATTAGCGTGCTCCAACGTAGACAAAATCATCGCTTAATGTCAGGAGAGATGGTGGTCAAAAGTAAACCTATTGTTTATTTAAAATAATACTTTTTTGTTTGGTAGGTCATACTTCAGAGGTGGTTCCATATAAATTTTAGCGAAATTAATTAACGCTTTTAGTAAAAATCGACAAAAACAAAAAATATAATACACATAGATAAAGTTTATATTAGGACTTCAATCTCTGTTTGAACTGTCATTTTTCTACTTTTTAATTTAAGTTTGTACATGTAAGTATAGTAATGAAGTCGGCTCTTGGTTTTTTTATCTAAAAATTAACACTATTGAATTATATACGTTCATACTTAAGGTAGGTACGCGATTCGATCGAACCAATCTGCGGTAAAGTCAGGAGCGTCTCCCTTGTCCATTAATAATGTACAGCCTGAAGCTACCGAGGCCACTGGATACTGGATATTGAGATAAATATCACTGTGGCGCAAATTGATAAACTCTATGAAAGCAGTATTGCTGTTTTATTTCACGTAAACAAGTTAAAACATATCGTATTAGGCCAGTATAGCCTTAGTACAAGTTTTGATAGTATTAAAAAACTTTTTTCGTTCACGTATTGTTCCATACATTGTGGTAAAGCGCCTCCAGCGGAAACGCGGAGGAACTAAAATCGGTAGTAATCGGCGGTATAGATTGCTTCACTCTAATACGAAAAAAGTTTTCGAATACCTTTCAGCCTAGCAATGTATGGAACAATACGTAAACGAAAAAAGTTTTCGAATACTGTCAAAACTTGTACTAAGGGTACTTATATAAAACATTTTTTAAATGTTGTATAATTATTATTAACTAGCAACGCACCCCGGCTTCGCACGGGTGTAAGTCTTATTTTTACACCTTGGGTTTCATTATTGGAGTTTTAGTAAGGATCCCTATTTTTTTTGAAAATATAATATACCATATGTCACCCGGGGATAGAGTAGCTTTCCAAATGTGAAAAAAAAAATCAAATCGGTTCAGTAGTTTCAAACCCTATTCAATGCAAACAAACAAACAATCAAATCTTTCTTCTTTATAATATTAGTATAGAAGTACTTTAGATAATAGAAGTATAGCTTAAAATATTTGAGGACTGGTAGGATTCGAACCTGCGCAATACAAGTAAACTTCCCAAGCACTCTTACTGATAAGCTACGGCAGCTACTTTTTAGAAACGTTATTGTTTCGTTTTCGCGTGTGATAATTTCCAACAACGAGAAATTGATAGAGCAATTTGTATCGTTAGTTAAATTATCTGAACGTTTCTAAATGAAATCAATGAAGTCGAGAATAATATTAAAAAGTGTAACTAGTTGAATAGCGAAGACTTGTCTTTCGTATTGGGTGTACCTAGTGGTCGTAATCCTTGGAAAATTCGTAAATATTTTCCCCCAACAGTATGAGCATCATAAACAACGGTATTTTGCTGACAAATGTTGGCTTTGGAATGCAAAATGACTTGCACTTTCGCAGCTTTCTTTTAACTATAGAAGATAATAATATAAAAAAAAAAAAATTGGACTTTTAGAAAATAATTGTACCTACCTGCTTAATTTTATTTATATTTGATATTTAGGAAATTATTAGTACTAATATTTTATTTGACATTTTGAAAATTGTAATGGATATTATTTTATTTGATGTTTAAATTATAAGCCTGACATTGTTTACTTTTATGAAATTTTAGTTTTTGAATTTATTAATATTGTTTCTAATTATTATTTTTCTGTGTTACTTTGTGAGGTAAATGTAATTGATCAGATCGTTATTATCTCAATAAACAAATTTAATTTAATTTTAATTTAATTTTAATAGCCTTGTCTCCATATTTATTCTAGCTCTATGATGGTCATTACTTATTCCGTGTTTGAAGCACACAAAGCTTTCCACACACGCCTACGTGAGTCTTAAAATAGCAAGCGATTCTACAGTGCAGTTCTAATTAGACAGATTTACGTATATGGCTCTGTGCATTGACAACCAAAGGTGCGAAAGCAATGGATACAAAATTAATGGCGCAGTGCAATGAGTCGTATTCGCATTCCAAGCTTCCCGAGTGAGTGCGTACGGGATGTTATTTCAATCCAAAGCCACGTCATCTCTTTGATCTTCCCTCGACTTTTTGCGGAGCACTTGTTTAATGTGACGACAAATAACTCAAACGGGAACGCAGGACTCTTTTTGATTTTATCAAAAGTGCACGAGATATCCCGTGTTTTAAATGTGGACTCTTCATTAGTGAAATCACCCGCCGGCTTCTCGGTTTGTTTGTGTAAAGATCTGGGAGATTTGCATTTCAATCCTGCGCTGTTTGCTTTGGCTTTTTGTGATTATCCTTTTTAAATTTGGTTGGTTAAGACGTAAATCATATTTTGATGTTAAAGGCGAGAAGTTTTATGGAGGTTTGGTTTTATAAACATCACAAAAACACTTTTTGCCATAAATCTTACAATACGATACAGCTGTGCACATAGATAAGCATGTAGGTATTGTCAAGATAATACCTAAAGGTAAACTGGTACTATGAGTGTCTGGTTTGTAAATGCAAACTCTTGGATAAGGAATGGAACTATAAAAAATATTTTGGAAAACCAAAGACTTCATACATAAATGGTTATATACTGGGTGACTTGTGAGACAGTGGGAATATTCGGGGAGATCATTATACTAATGATTATGAACAACTTTTACTGTGGGACCAACATTGAAATCGCGAAAAAAAAACATGTTCCATACATTTCGTATTGGAACTTTTTGTATGGAATAGCATTTTTTTTTCGCGATTTCAGTGTTTGATCGATAGTAAAATTTCTTCATAATGTTGAATACAATGATCTCCCCGAATATTTCCACTGTTTCACCAGTCACACTGCATATAATTTGAAGTCGAGGACTCGATCGGGAATCAATGCGTATTCACAAATAAATCATAGAATAGGCATAATAGCACGTCTGCCTCGACCATATCCGATCCTCATATCTCAATCGAGTCCAAATTGGAATTTTAAATGGAGTGAAATGTATGGCGCGTCGACTTCCATTTGGCGTGATTGAGCCGCGGGCATAATGGAGCGAATGAAGCGGAGCAGAGCGGACGGAGCGATGGAACGCGCCCGGATAAAATGGCGGACACAGCCGGATACCCGGATAGACGGGCTTCATTAAAGTTTTGCACAGGATTTCGTATATTTTCTGCATTTAGAACGGATTTAATAACGTATTCCATTAATATTTATAGAAAATCTTATAGGCCCAAGTATAAAATGATTTACATTTTAGAAACATCCCGTTGGTATTGAGCAGTGCTCGAAATGGTCCGCACCAGAACGCCGTTCCGGTTCGTGAAATCACCGTTCCATTTCGAAAAGGAATCCAACGACACCTCACTCGTCAAAATCGGTCAAGCCATTTAGGCCACAGGAGGTACTACAGGAACCCAGAAACATACTTACATGCTTACATACAAGTTACAACCCAAAAAAAAAAACCTCCTTCTTGGACGGTCGGTTAAAAGTTCGCAAGGTTTGAGGGGAAATGCGTTCCGGTTCGTCAATAAGTCCAATTCGACCACTGCTATTGAGAGATTGGTAGTGATATTGGTATACTATACAGAGTAATAGAGTAGAGAGAGAGTAGAGTGGTAGAGTGGTAGAGAGAGAGTAGAGTGGTATACTATACAGAGTAATGTACGTACCAGAGTCACAGACATAGTTGTTAAAATTTGCAAGTTGAAGTGGCAATGGGTAGGCCACGTCGCTCGAAGAACCGATAACCGATGGGGAAGAAAGGTTCTGGAGTGGAGACCACGAACAGGAAGACGCAGCGTAAGTAGGCCTCCACTAGATGGACCGACGACATTGTGAGAGTCGCGGGCATCCAGTGGATGCTAAAGGCAGGTTGTCGTTCAGTGTGCGGAGGTTAAAGGGGGAGGCCTATGTTCAGCAGTGGACGTCTTCTGGCTGATGATGATGACAGAGTAATAAATAAATAAAAAATAAATAATAAAAATCGTTTAATTTCAGGCAACTTGACTCATAGAACACGTACTAATTAATGTCTTAATCTAAAATAAAATATATGCACACTGTATAGGGGTGATAGTCAAAAACTAGAAGTACGGTGCACAATAGTGCCAGGTCACTTTTTGTTTCTATTCATGTGAACAGAGATTCAATGCTTACACATTGGACTCCTTACATCATCAGAGACAGCCGCTAGGATTTCGTTGCCGGAACGACGCAAGCGATGCCAGAAGGAAGTCACTCTTGATCTTATAATAGCAAAGAAGTCAGGCACCCCCGCCTCAGCAAACATACTTGATGCACTGCAGTATCGCGGTAGCCTCATAAGAGCCCGGAATGCGTCATTATACTGGACTCTTATGGTGTTGATCGCTTTCCGCGTGAACGTTATCCACAGCTGACACGTATACATGCATAAACAATACGCTTTAAAGAGAGTAGTTTTTACGTCCTTACTACATTTAGCAAATCGGCGAGCAAGCGTGTTACTTCTGACGGCGAGGGCCCTTCTCTCGCGCTCAATATCCGCATCATCCTGCAGTCGTTCCTTCAACAGATGTCCTAAGTATTTAAACTGTTTAACAGCTTTGACTCCTGTGCCATTCAAATATACTTCGGGCACCCTATCCGGACCCCGAACTGACGCGAACACCATCATTTCTGTTTTCAAGACATTGTACTTCAACCCATGGGCATTAGCATAATGCTCACAGATTGAGACCAGCTTCCTCAACCCCTTGATCGAAGGACTGAGGAGCACCATGTCGTCTGCATAACTCAGGTTGTTTATACATACGTTCCCTACATGACAGCCGACCTTAGAGCTCCTCAGTTCCTCGATCAACCCATTCACATACAGGTTGAAAAGGTCCGGAGAGGTCACCCCCCCCCCCCCCTTGGCGAACGCCACAATCTAGCCTATCCTTGCTAGAAGTTGTGTCGCCCCATTTCACACTATTAGTTTGGTTTTCGTACCAAAATCTCAACAGATTTACCACTTGACTAGGCACTTGTGACGCTAGTAACTTGGCCCATAAAATGTTATAATTGACCAGGTCAAATGCGCGGCTGAGGTCTAGAAAGCACGCATAGACCGACGTGTTGCGCATTGTGTACAGTACACAATACTACACTACTTACAGTACTTTTCAAACTAACAATTGCAGCATCAGTTGAGAGACCACGACGGAAACCAAACTGCGCATCGTCAATCTTTATATTTTTGAGCAGTTCGGGATGAATGAGATGCTCTAATATCTTTCCAGTTATTGTACTTAATGATATATGACGATAATTGGATGCAGCACTATGATCACCTGTCTTATTCTTTATTATAGGAAACACTGAAGTTTGCATTAGACCCTCAGGTAAATATCCAAATCTAATGCAGACGTTAAACAGAGAACAAAGGTGTGTGAATATTTTATCACTGGCCCAGAGTATGTGCTCAATACTGAGCCCATCATGTTCAGGTGATTTACCACGTTTCATATTCATAATGACTTTGGAAATATCTTTACGTGTAAATTCTATGACTTCATCGTTGTGACAAAATTCAGTATCGAGCACATACTCAGCAGACAGAGGGTTCACTTTGAACCTCTGCGCAAATAGTTCTGCTATAGTGGATGGTTCCTGAATGCCTTCCACTGATACTAGTAAGCTTGGTTTATAATTTAACTTTTTTGTTGCATTCCAAAATTTTGTAAAGTTTTTATTTTTTCTGTGTAAAGCTAATATATTCATTTTTATACTCTCTTCATTCTTCTGACACCATCTATTTTTATTTTTGAAAGCTATTCGACTATGATGCATTATAATGACGATGTACATAGGTTGCTGTCATATTTGTTTTTAAATACTGGCGATGGACTAGGAGTCTCTTCATGATTTTTGCGCTTTCTCATAACTAACTTACTTACTTACAAAGAAGAAAAGCAAAGAATTTCAATAAATAAAAAAAACATGAAACTATATATAAAAAAAAGTTTGTTTGTTGGTTTGTTCGTTCGTTTCTCTTTCATGCAACAGAGCAAAGAATCGGTGTGATTTTTACATAGGTTATTTTCCCTCATAATACTTTTTTTTTCATTTCGGAAAATGCCCGGTTTTAGGGAACGACTACGTCGATGATTACCGTGGAATACGGCCAGAAATGCTATCCACATATCGTAGATACAATAGATACGTGGAAGTCTCGCACTGTTCGATTACATCGATTGTTTCTGCCACGTAGGTACTTGTCAAGTTGTGGAATGGCTTATGATCTTCGGTTTTTCTTCCGAAGTATTATTTGGGCTGTTCTAAACAAAGGGCGAGTAGAGTTCTCAAAGGTAGGCAATGTCCCGGGTATTCTATAGATATCTATAAGTGGCGGTGACCACTTAACATCAGGTGACCCGTTGCATGTTTGCCATTATTCCATTAAAAAACATTTTTTTTTTTTTTTTTTTTAAGTTTTTTTTTGGAACTCCGATATAAGAGCTCATATTCTTCAAACGGCTGAACAAATTTTAATGAATCATAGCTTAGAATACTTTCAACGTACTTATTAAACCAAAATAGGTTAAGCTGTTTGGGAGCTAAGATGCCACAAATAGATACATAGACACACATATACACACGTTCAACTTATAACACCATTCTTTTTGCGTTGGGAGGTGGTTTAAAATCAAAGATAATTTATCTATCGCTATTGTGTTTAAAATATACGAGCGCGAAATTCATTTTAACACTCTTAACGCAACAGTCATTAGGTACATTACTATTCACCGTGTATTCAAACCATGATCGACGTCCGACGTCCGGAAGCGCAATTAACAATGTATTCTGGAAGAGGAAATATCAATTCGTCTGACGAGGGGATCGGCTCGCGTTTAGTTTAACTGCACTGGCACCGACCGGACAGGCGACTCAATTACTTATATACAGCTTATATATTATGATCATGTGTGAGAGGGGTCACGTTTCTGACAGCGGGTATTGTTACCAGCTAATTTGTTCGATATCATTTTGAATAGAAAAATTGAGAGATTGAAGTTATATGATTATTTACGAGATATTTAACGGGGTACGGAGGAGGAGGGTACGGGTTTTTATTTATTTTTTGTAAAAAAAAAATGGGTCATCATAATATAACTTTAGTGAACAACCGTGATAGTTTAAAACAGTGTTTTGAGAGGCTGAGTTCATCGCATCACATGTCACAACTATTGCAACTGCGGAGGTAGCTGTTTCTTAATGTTTTATAATCTTTTCACGATGAAATAACTGAACTGTTATTCAAGAAAACAATGTAAGTGACCAACGCGGATTTATGGTCATGATTTTCGAAAAAACTGCATCTGCGTATTTTCATAAAAAGGGCAAACAAGCATGTGGTCCATATGATGGTAAGCGGCAGCCACCGCTGTCCATGGAAATCTCCAATACTGTTTGTGGTTGTTTCGGGAAACTCGGTTGAAATAAATGTAAGCTGCCAAAACTTGGATACTGCAATGCTATTACTATTAGTAATCATATTAACCATATCTACATGCAAATATCCCGCGAATCCCGCAATATGTAACAATTACCTTTATGGGATAATGATCGTAAAATCTGATGGTCAGTTACTGTCTAAATGGATTCGCTACAAATGATCAACACTTTGCGGTCACTAAAATAGAACTGTGATAATTAAAATATCGAAAATGGAACCGAACGTTTTAGTGCTTATGATATTTAGATAGAGTTGTAAAAAATTTACCAACAATTAAAATTTAAATTTCTGAGCTATGTATGTGACCACAATTTATATGGCTTTGGTTACGGAACCCTACACATGCTTATCTCGACACGCTCTTTAACAGTTATTCCTTATCTCTACATAGTATAAAATAAAGTCGCTTTCCGCATGTGCCTGTATATCCGCTAACTCCTCTTAAACCACGCAACGGATTTTGATGCGGTTTTCACTATCAGTTAGATAATTTTTCACGGATGGTTTATACTTTAAACTCACACCCGTGCGAAGCCAAGGTGGGTCGCTATTTTAGGATATTCAATATTTTTGCGTTTATCCGGTTACTCGCCTGATGTAAAGCGTGATTTGAACACACCCTGATTGTAACTATCGGGGAATAGCCATTCAAGCAGCGCATTCCACAGACTAGCAGTTCGCATAATAAAAGTGGAATCAAAGCGCTTCGTACGGGTTTTCGAAATATCAACGATAAAGCGGTGTACATTTTTTGTGCTCTGGCATTCCGATAGAAAAACAGGCAGGAGGGAATTAGATCATGCAGATCCGACGCACACTCTCCGAAATGTATCCGATAAAAAACTGATAGACTATCAACTTTACGCCGATGCTAGTCTGAACCAGGGATTAGTGGCTGATGAGCCTCTCATGTGCATGTTAGTGATTTTTCCAAAGTTTTAAATTATATAGCCACTGTGGATGCTAAGTCATTCTACTTATACCAGGCTCCCTGTCCGGCAAACCGTACCAAATCGGGTGGTTTCAAATCATACCTGAAATATTGATTATAATTAGTCCCAATTAATTAGTGACCGTTGTAAAGCACGATAGTAAAATGATTTTAATAACACAATTATGCGGGCGACAGTAACTTCTGTATTTACGACGTCGCGTGGCAGCTATTGAGGTGAAATAATAATTTTATTTTCGTCAAGCAACTTGTTTGCGATAACGGTGACCGAGCGCAGTAAATTATACGTTAATTATTTTGCCATGAATTATATCGCTGGGCCACCGTTTCAATTAACGACGATTATACACGAATGAGAAATGGTATCTGAAATAAGTGAATCACGAATTGAATTGAATGTGAACAAAGAAGTGAATGTGTGTGATAACGCTATTTGTGAAGATGGAGGGATCGCAGGTAAAATACTTTGTTTTTTATTCCTAATACTTTGGAACAATTCAAATTATTTACTAAATCCATCAAGTTACAATTCCTAGAGGGTCACAATCTTTCAGTGAAAACATTAAAAAAACGTCCGAGCGTTGTACATACATTGTATCAATTATATAGTTCACAATGCCACATTTACTCCAATTTAGACGTTATGTTGCTTGCATATATTTTGCATAGTGTTCAACGTAGTTGTCAAGTCATCGTAGCTCTGGCATCGCGCGGCGTTGTAGTCGGATCGCGGTTACCTTGTAACTAACAAAAAAGTCTGCGCAATTCATAGCGTGCGCCGAGTTTTGGTCCGGATTTTTTTTGGCACGATTGTGACTCTATATGTACCTATTGTATCTCGATTACTAATGTGGTTGGCTGTGAGAATTGAGAGAGGGTTGTGTTATTAATATCCCATTTATTATTATTAATCTATTTAAATATTTTATACGAATTTCAAGATTCGTTTAGCAATTAGTGTCAAAATCCTCTATCATTTGCAGATTTATGCCTGATTCGGCCCTCAAAGTTTAGGCACATAAAAATATGGTTTTGACCACACACGGTTTCGCCCCTAAAACATTTTACTTTATTATCGAATAGGCATGATGACTATTTTTTTTATTACCTCATAAAAAAGCTGATCTTATATAGAGCAAATCAACAAAAACAAAATTAAAATTAGTTCAAAAATAAATAAGATATAAGCATTTTAATTTAATTTAATTTCATGCTAGACAGAGAGCGCACTATACTGAGCCGTGACGTTACGGCTCAGGAGCGCTATACAAATGCTATACTAACACACGCTTTGCGAGAAAGGGATAGAGCATCCCCTCTCTATCCCCACCTAAAACTTTAAACACTCATATCTCAGAGATTTATCAGCCAATTCAAATTATTTTTTCAGTATGTGTAATGTATTTAGTTATATTCATCGTTAAGGCGGTTATTTGTAATAAATTAAACATTAGGAATCATGCCTATTAAAACTTTTGTTTCGTGCGAATTTAAGGTCGCAGTTACCTCATACGTAATTACGATGATTACGATACGAGTTTCTAATTTCTGAAGAGGCTAAAGTCAATTTGTCAATAATTAAAGATTAAACAAAAAGAGTTTTCTTAAGTTTTTAATTGAAAAAATACTAGCCGAATTTACTTTTTTGAAATCGATTAAAAAAATATTATTTTATATTAGTTCATTAAATTAGGTACAACCCAATATTAACGCATGTAAAGTGAAATTGGCATGATACATCAAACGTTACGCAAACTCATATCAGCTCTTTAAGCACTTATTCGACGAACTCCTTTCACCACTACTAGGTAATACAATAAATTCTACCCTATAAGGGGGGTTACTTACTAACAAGTCGGGTCTATTACATAAACTGATTGCAATTCATAAAGCTCTAAACTAGTCTAATCCTAATACGTTCCAGTCCAATGTGCGTTTGAGGTAAAGCCTCTATTGTGCGAGCATTATGCTGGCTTTGTTAAAACCGTATTACAATAGAATGACACGCGAAGTATCGGTATAATGCTTCAAACACGACATAAAACTTTGTAGGTCGGTAGATAACGTAGAGTTTGATTACATGAAGTTTTTAAGCACTATTGTTTTTTACGAAGACCTCATGATTTTCGCCTAATAAAATCATAAGTGACATTGAAATAAAGTCGAGATACCTATTAACAGTTTCTAGAAGATGCTCTTTCACACTGTGATAAAAAAAAATCACATGTATTTTCAATCAATATTATATAATGGTCTTCCGAAAATACATACGTGTAGTGTCTGAATGCAAATGTAAACAAAAAAGGTATGATTTTTATTAAGTAACAGATTTACATTACAATTATAGAAAAAAGCATGTACTTAAGTTGGGACAAATACACGGAGACAAATGTGTTAAAAAAGCGTAGCCTGTCACTTAAGTCGTTGTTCCCTGCTTAGTAAACTACCGAATGATAAGTAGCTACGATATTCTACCGGAACTTTGCCTTGAGTAACGGGGACTTTGTCAGTAATAATACCTGACAGGTACTGCCCGTCTACTTGCGTGCCCGTCGGCCGTCGCGACACGCGATCAAGGAAAATTATATTTTTAGTTACCCATGCTGAAATAATATCCTCTGTGCCAGTAAAATATTAAATGGTCTTAATTTACATGATGTTTTTAAAGGTTTCAGTTACGAAACAATTAATATTCATTTATTGAAACTATAAAATAACACATCTATGAGAATACTGGTCTTGTGCTTATTTGTTTGCTCATTATATACCTAATGATCTTTTTATAGCAACGCCATCAGCATTTTCCGGGAGTGCTATCTCAAGCACCGTGCTAGGTGGATTCCAATGGGTACCTATAGAGATCCCAGTGCCCTCCATCTGATACACAAGCAAGTAACCGACGGAGTTTTAGTAGATATACATAAATAATATATACATATATACGTACATAACCTTGGTCTATCTCTAGATGACGACCGAAATTTTTGAGGATTTTATTGTACTCATCATTATAAACCACTTTTAATATAGGAACAACCCTAAAATCGCGGGGAAAAAACAACTGTTCCATACAATCATTTCGTTGAGTGCGAATACAATTTTTCTATTGAACAGCTGTTTTTTTTTTCGTGATTTCTGGGTTAGTCGCATTACCTACTACAAAATAGCCGAAAATATGCGACGTAAACGCTTGTATCTTTTGACCACGTTAACTTACAAATTTGATTTTTTCACAGCTAAAAGGAACCGTAAGCTCGCGAATTTGACATAAATTTCACTTTAATAACCTTTACGAGTTCTTATGAAAAAAAGGGACGGGAAGGGAAGGGGGGAACAGACGGACAGACGGACAACAAAGTGATCCTATAAGGGTTTTGTTTTTTTCTTTTGAGGTACGGAACCCTAAAACCATCAAATGCGCGAGCGAGGTCGCTACACCCGGTATTCTGGCCCTTAAAACATGAATTCAAAACTGTCTCTACCAATTTTCCAACCCCATTTTCGTTCCACATTATTATGATCCTCCATCAAGCGAGTCATCGGTCAGGACAGCGCCGCGCCTCGTGACCTCGCGGTCGGAGCCGCGGGAATTAGCGACTCATTGTTTTGTTTACATTTACACGTCAGCATGAACGGATTTATAATTAAAGGTGTAGACTGTGCTTGTTTTATGGAAATTTGGCATATTTATGTGGTAATTTTAACCTATCTGTTTTAACATTAATTTGCCAACTAGTTTTAACACCTATCAGCCATTTGGCTTAAAAAACGTGCAGAACTATATAGTTCAGTATACTTAAGAGTGTTGATCTACACGTGAAAGTGAACAACTTATACAACACAAATGTTAAATTCATGTATGTTAGTCATGTTAAATGCGAGAAAAATATCGTGTCCTCATACAAAATGGATCACGTGCTTTGTCATTTTGAATGACACATTTTTTGTGTCGATTCGACCCTATTCTCTCTTATTCATTCTATTCCCGAAATGCATTATGTTTAAACTTTGAGTTTCATTCTTTCAACTTCCGCATTAAACTATATTTTGAATCTGTAATTTCAAGTAGGTACTTTGCAAGATATTAAAACAAAACTAATATGAAAAAGTACGTAAGTAAAGATAAAGAAAACACAATTGATATTAGACAATAATGGCAGTATAACAAAAGTAATAAGCGCAAGATACTAATTTTAAAAAGATTCGATGATTTGATTTGTGGTAGGATAGTTAGTAACATAAACAGCCATATAAAAGTAAATTTAAAAAATTAAATATTAACTAAGGTTTTTTAACACAGATTATTTTTTTACCATTACTCTCTGTTTGTCTTACTCATTCTTCGGAAAATTATTAAGCCCTTTTCCACCCTTTCTTATAAGAGCGTGCCTGGAGGCCGTAAATTTTTACTTTCCCCATTCACAAATCGGGTTGGACTTCCTCTATCCTTTAAGATGCAGGAAAAACCGAGATCCACTCGAAAGTGCCGATATGATGTACAAGGGGGCTTTGTTTTTAGAGTATCCACACTTTTATAAGTAGCCGAGACAGACACAACACAACAAAAATGCGGCGGTTAGGAAGGGATGCTCTGGGTTCTGTTCTCTTCCAGAAATGCGGCGTTCGCCATAATTGAATTTAGTGTGACTTTATTTTATTTTTCGTATTTTGTCTGCTGTCATTGTCATCCAAATTTTATATGTGTACAAAATTTAAGCTCATTCGGTTAGGGATAATTGTTTTAAAATTCAGTTGACAAGTTAAATAAAAGCTAGTAAAAAGCATAATTTCTGACAATTGATTTGTCTCAAGCAAATCTTTAACGTGGAAGCTATAGTATATTTATCTCCACAGCTAGTGCCATAAAGGGTAGATAAGAGCCTCCTCCTATATTATTATTGCAAGGGAGCGTGAAATTTTGCAGAAATGTCCTGCGATGGACGGGGCCGGGGATAATGGACCTTGTATGTCGTTTGGCTCTCGAATTTGATGGTGTTTGTCGACATTGACGGTTTTTAATATATTTCGGATTAGGAGCTAAAAAGCCAGCTTAGGCACTCACTCACTCATCCAATATTTTGGAAGTATCTGAGGACGAATTGCAAAATAGAAAAGCCGAAAAGATTTCATATTTCAGGCGTGAAACCTATTATGTCTTCATCATCATCAGCCAGAAGACGTCCACTGCTGAACATAGGCCTCCCCCTTTAACCTCCACACTGAACTACAGCCTGCCTTTTGCATCCACTGGATGCCAGCGACTCTTACTATGTCGTCGGTCCATCTAGTGGGAGGCCTATATACCTACGCTGCGTCTTCCGGTTCGTGGTCTCCACTCAAGAACCTTTCTTCCCCATCGGTTATCGGTTCTCCGAGCGATGTGGCCTGCCCATTGCCACTTCTACTTGCAAATTTTAACAGCTATGTCGGTGACTTTGTCCTATTATGTCTTACGCATGTAAAATTATAATAATTGAATAAAAATTTAGCCAAATGATAATAATATATGGCGTTATAAAAAAATACAATTTATTAAGTTTTGCGTGTATGTGTTGCAGTAGAGAAATCGGCGCACTAGCATGAGGCTGCTTCTGTCTCGTTCCGTATCAGTGTCGTCACTCAGATCATTTGTCAAAATAGGACCAAAACATTTGAACTATGTCCATCTTCAATGATCAAAATTATATTCGGTATCCTCTCCGGTCCTTTTCCAGCTCTAAAAACCATAATATTTGTTTGCCAACATTATAATATGAGATCGTGCTCAGTAGCGCATCTTTCACACGTTGCCAGCAGTTTTTTTAAACCGTTGATAGAGCGGCTGATATGCTAAGCACCATTTGATCCACGTATCAGTCATCATGCATCAGGAAGAAATTAAACAAAATGAAGAAGAAAAAAATAAGAACCCTGAGAAGTTACCCTAATTCATACCCATATTTCTGTTCTTCGCAAACAGAATAAATACATATACCTAAATAATTATACTACCGAAAAAATACGATAAAAAATAAACCATTGATCATTGACGCTTGTCGAATGTGACATTATAATATCTATTGTAATTTACATCCGTTTTAAATCCCGATACGCTGGATCTCATCTTCATTACCTACAAATAAATTGACATTGAAAAAGTCATCGTTTCCCTGGAGAGCAACTGGGGTTTCACAGCCCCCAAATGCACCAATTAGTGGTGAAAGTAAGAATGCAGCGGAACCACGCATTACCTACCAACCACCAGTCTCAAGGGAGTGGGGTTCGGTGGTTCGGTCCCACGTGGTGTCTAATGGTGTTTCTTTGCACAGAGGGTGGTTTGTTTCATGCGCATATGGTCTAGTTGTTGAATCAATGAATGCATGGCGAAATAAAGGGCCTAAGTGGAAGTATGGTCGCAAAATAAACCAGCCGTTTGGTCGCAGCCGTTTTAGATGTAACACTTTAACATCTGGTAGAAGGAGATAAAGTCAACAAAAAATTATGGACTCATTTTTTATGGTTGACAGGCTAAGTTTTTGACTACAACTCACCTGTTGCTAAGTGACGGTGTGGTCAAATATGGTAAACGCGCCTAGCCTGGAATGAAAACTGGCTCTCATGTGAGGTTGCTGGACTAAATTCTTGGTGATAGATTTTCAACCAGTTAATGGTAGCTAGCGAGCTGAGAAGAAATAGCCCTACCACCATGCCTATTTAATTTAATTTAATTTATTTATTTCAAATTAGCACCGCACAAAAACGATTTACACTAATGACATCAATAACATTTTTAAAAACACAAAATCATAACAAATGTCACAAGATTACCTACAATAAGCAAAATAATAATAATTAAAGAGATTAAATACCTATGGTTTTCTCAAGATGTTTTCCTTCACAAGCTTATTGATGGGGTTTGATTCCATACCCTGCAGTTTGGAGTTCGAATGTGCCAACCACTGAGCGAACTTTATTTAACTGTATTTTGTGCGTCTTCTTTGTTTTTCAAAAAGCCATGCAAGCGCACTTCGAATCTCTATCCATCATTATAATATCCTCATGTTCACACGAATCGACCATTAACATCTTAAGATACAAATGTAATGTGCTTAAGAGATTAATAGGCATTAAGACAGATTACGTTTCACGGCAAATGTACTTAGCTAAATAAATAACGTATCCATCATTAATCTTATGAATTTATTAGCTGGAAGTTCAGAGTACTTTCCGAGTGCGAGGGCGGCCGACATATTTATTGCTCAAAAAAGATAAAAACGAATGTATGGCTAGTTCTAACATTTTTAAAACGATTCCTTTTTCTTGTAAGTTTTTCTCTATAAATGTCCCTGCTGAGAGAACGCTTGTGAGCTTGTCAACAAAGAAATAATATTATTCAACTTCGAATCATAAAAATAGCTCATTTCTCTCGATACAGGCGCAAACTTAAAACGAATTTTCATTTTCAGTTTAATTAAATACGAGAAACCGGCGCGGGTGCGAGTAGATTGCTATCATTCGCTTTTCTTATTAGTCATTCACTTTCGCAGCCGATGAGAGAGGAAAACTTTGTACTTGACTGAACACGAAAAAGGGGCGCGTGCCGTAAAATAAAAAGATTCCGCCCAAGTAATGAGAATATTTTGAAATGAGACCGTTACCCAGAGGATCCCTCTACAAGGAAGGGAAAACAGAGCAAATAATCCTGATATTGGCATTACAGCCGTCACTCCGAAGTCCGGACAGTCCGCTCAAAGTTGGGCCTTCGCATAAACAATGGAAGTTATTGAGCGACGGATTTGCGGATATTTGAAGAGAGCAATCCGGATTCGGACAGACATCACCCCGTCGAACGGCCGATACTGTCCTCCAAACGGGAGTTTTTACAGCACTCGAGGGAAATTCGCCGATTCCGCCCGTAAAGCTTCGCTCGCAGACACTGAAAACATCGGACAACAATTTGCCGGCATGTTTCGCAGGCTGCAACAGTGATGTTGCGTGAATTTATTCTAACGTTTGCGGCTAGGGCTTGAAGTCTTGTCCGCGCTCGTCCCGTCCGCTTCGATGTCGTAAAATACGCAACAAAATGACTTTATGGTGTGCGTTGGGTCGGACTTGCTGACATGTTCAGCCAGCTGTTCTATTTTAATGTACGAGTTTTATCGTTTCTGTCTCCAATTTGAATTTTAATTCGACATGCTCATTGCTGTAACTGGTATAGTAATCGTGTGGCTATCCCTATATTTATCCCGCTGGAGATGACTATCGCGGAGTATTTTCTTTGCGATACCAGTTTGATTACGAAGATACGAGCTGATAATGGAATAGAAATTAATTATGGAAATTTTATTCCTGATTAAGGTGTATATAATTTTGAGTTCTTAAAGAACTTGTATGATAATATTGGCAATATAAAGTTTCCTTTGCAGTGTCTTTGTTAATAAGCATTTTACCAGGAGAAACCTCATTATAGTTATCTCGAGAACATTACCAGAATTAACCGTAAATTATTAACTCTTTGAATATTTAAGTAAGTAAATAAAAATACTAGCTAACTATCATTATATATTACTTTGACTAGTTGGCAGCATACCCAGCGGATTATCATTATAAACATAGCCAATGGTACTTAAAGATGGTATAGCTTTCTATAACTAAAAGATTTTTTAAACCAGATTAGTAGTTTCAAAGATTACCTCCGATAAACAAATAAACTTTAACCTCTTTTTTCTATTAGTGTAAAAGTTTAGGTAGCATAGAAGTGTAGTTAGTGTAGAAGTGTAAATAATGAAGAAGTAATGTAGCAATGTTTTTTTAAAATATGATATTAGACAAACAAGCGACGGGCTACCTGATGGTAAGTAGTCACCGTCGCCTATGGACACCTACAATATCCGGGGCATTGGCGGTGCGTTGCCTACCTTTGAGGACTCTATTCACTCTTCGCTTGAAGTAATTGAGGTTTTGAGGAAAAACCAAAGTTGGTAAGTGTGGTGTCCACTCCGATCTTTGGGGATTGCGTAGTCAGTGAAACACCAAATGATATTCAGTAAGCTACACCGCACGCCGGAGACGTCCGCTCCGAACCAATGACCGCTCGGGTGTGTCGCGTCATCCGTTGTGCTGTGCATTCTTTATTTACTTAAATGCCACATCTCTTCCTTTTTATATAATTATTTTTCTACATTATAAGCAAAATAATAGTATGTAATATAATCAGTCTGTAGATTAATTAACTAACTAAGGTTATGAAACTTAATTATGAAATATGCTTAGTTAAATTATTTATCATTTATAACACTTAATACTTAGTACCTAAATTAACTTTTTTTTTTATTATTATATTACACATTTTTATTTTCTGTTAAATTTAACTTATCAGAATTACAATCAGTCTCATTGTGATCCATGACTTTCCATTGACCTTCTACTTTCTTTAGGTGAACAATGATCCTCCTGAACTCTTGACCAGTTTCCTCGTTCCTTACGCTTATGTCGCTTCCATCAGCACTAATAACTGTATGGGGTGTTGGATTAAATTCTGAAGCTAATTTGTTTTCTTTTATTAAGCTTTTTACATACACTTTCTCTCCAATTTCTAAATCTCTGTCCACAGCTTTTCTTTTTCTGTCTTCATTCAACTTATTTTTCTCTTTTCTTTCTTTGTCTCTGTCTCGAATTTCAGAATCATCATAATTATTTTCGAGGTCTGTTAAAAAAGGTAATTTGTCCCTAAATTGTTTTCCGTAGAACAACTCGGACGGTGATTTGCCTGTGGAGGGATGAGGTGTACTGTTATGCATCATTAAATATTTCAACAAATCATCCTTCCAGTCTGATTTCTCGCATTGACTGATTTTTAGTCGTTTAAGGATATCTCTATTTTGTCTCTCGACTTCACCATTTTGCTGAGGCCAGTAGGGAATGGTATTAAAAAGGGTGATTCCTTGTTCGGTACAAATTATTTTGAATTCTTGACTACAGAATTGTCTGCCGTTGTCAGCTGTTATGCTAGCGGGATTACCCGTCCGTGAGAATATTTTTTTCAGTATTTTTATTTTGTCTTGAGTAGTTATAGATCTCAAAATTTCAATTTCTTTATATCGGCTATAATAGTCGATTATCACCGACAGATAATCCCCACTTGGCAGTGGACCCAAAAAATCAATAGCTGTATCTACCCAAGCTTTCGAAGGAAGTTCACGCCTTTTCATGGGTACTGGCGGATTGAGAGCTGAAACCAAGGTACATCCCCTGCAACCTTTTATAGTATTTTCGGCATCTTTGTCTATTTTAGGCCACCAAACTTTTGTACGCAGCCTAGCTTTCATATTGACAATGCCTGGGTGCCCTTCATGAGCCGCTGCCAAAACCTGTTGCCGCAACTTAGAGGGAATAACTATTTTGTATCCTCTTAATAAGACTCCATCATGCAACCATAGTTCGTGTTGAAACAACTTATAAATAATTATTCACTGACGCGTCCCAGTTATCATTAATCAAGGCGTCTTTGACTAACTTAAACTCATTGTCGTCATTTGATGCCTCCACAATTGATTTTAGAGATAATGCTACTGGCCGCGCGTATTGAACAATCTGGTTTATATGATATTCGTCTTCAAGAGAACTGTCTTGGGCACTGGTACTCCTACACAAACGGGATAATGGGTCTCCTATATTTGATTTTCCGGGTTTATAAATGACTTTATAATCATAGGATTGTAATCGAAGAACCCAACGTTCAATTCGTGCGCATGGCTTTGACCTTGTACCAAATATGACCTCTAGAGGCTTGTGGTCGGTTCGAATTTTTTACCATAAAGATACATATGAAAATGTTCAATCGCCCAAACCAATGCTAATGCTTCCTTTTCTGTTTGGCAATACCGTTTTTCTACGTCTGTTAAGCTTTTATTGCCGAAAGCAATGATGCGTGGTCCTTTGTCATCATATTGAATTAGCACGGCCCCTAAACATACAGGACTTGCATCGGCAATTTCTTGTGTACGATCTTTAGGGTCGTAGTAACCCAGAGTAGGAATCGCACAAAGACATTTTTTTAATTCCTGAAAAGCTTGTTCTTGCTCATTTTGCCAAAATGCCGTAATATTGGCGTTTTTGGTAACTTTTTGCCGGAGCAATTTCCGAATGGGTTCCGTTAAAGTTGATAAATGCGGAATCCTCTTTCCCACGTAATTGATTAAACCCAGGAAACTTTGGATTTCTTCGATGGTTTCCGGTGGCCTAAAAGTCTCGATTGCTTTTATGTATTTATCCAGTGGCTTAATTCCTGACGATGAAAGTTCATGTCCTAAAAACTGAATAGTTTTTTGCATTAAAAATGCATTTTTTATGTCTAGTTTTGAGAAAACTGTTGCTTTTCTAAATTTAGGAATGAGTTGTTCCATTGTAGGCAACGGATGGTTTTCTCTAATAATGGCTTTGTTAGCTGCGCGCATATCCAAACAAATACGTACGTCATCGTCAGGCTTCAGCACTGGTACCATCGGAGAAACCCAAGTGGATGGCTCATTGACCGGTTCAATTATGTCCATTTTTACCAGTTCGTCTATTTTATTATTAATCATTGATTCTAGGGGAATCGGAACACGTCTATACGGTTGGGAAACTGGCGGAACCGATTTGTCAATAGTGATTTCTAGTTGAACATCTTTAAACTTGGGAAACGGCTTTTGTTCAACTGAGTTTACGTCAAAACCAATTTTTAGAATGTTGAGGGAGATAGCAGTTTCTTTACCCAAAAGATTCCTAGACCCATTTTCTATGACATAAAATTTTGTTGTCAATGATTTCGGACCCACTTTTATTTGGGCAACACAATGAGCCTAATACCTTTAATGGGTGTTTGGCACCATAGGCCAGGAACGTTTTGTCCGAAGACTTTTGTTGGTTAGAAACTAATACTCTAGATTTTTTCATAAATTCCCAGGTTTTGTCATTAATGATGTTAGATTTACTGCTGGAATCTATCAGCATTTTGATATTAGCTCCACCCACCTGGCAATCTATTGTTGCATCGTCATCGATGTGGAAAATGTAGTCTACAGTTGTAGGCTCTTTAGGTTTGGAAGTTTCCAGCTTTGATTTTTTGTTGTCATTTGAAGGGAGGCTGGTACTTTTTCTTTTATTAGCCCTCGTTCTGCAATGTTTCTGGAAATGGCCTCTGTTTGTCTGGAAACCACATTTAATGCAATTGGCATTGATTGCCGGACAAGATTTATTGTCACCTTTGTGATTTTTACTGCCACACCGGCAGCAGAGATCAACCTCTTTTTTAGAGTGTTGGTTTTTTGTTTTTGTGTCAATTTTATTGAGGCTGGTACTTGCATTTTTGCTCTGTCTATCCTGAAAATCTGTTAATTGTCGTTCAACGGTTTCTAGAGAGTTTGCTTCGGTTATAATTTTTTCAATTGTTCGTTTATTTTAATTCTAAGTTTCATCTTTGTAACTAAATGTATCTTACTAACATTATTTACTTCACGGCAATACGGAAAATAAAAAGGGTTTAATTATTCTAATAACCCGTACTTCAAATCTCGGCAAGTAAAGATCAAACATAAACAACTTCGACCAAAGTCGGCGAACAAAGGTCCGTTGATAAGCACTTCAGCTAACACAAAAATAGTCACCTGATATTATAAACACATCTTTGTGTCGGCTCATTATTATTTGAACATTACGGATAGACAGTGCATTTGTGTATTGATTTGACAGGTTCAATACTTAGCCACATGGTTTCATGACACATTAACAGTTTTGTGGTAACAAAATTACATAACTTCAATATTATCGAAGTGGTACTTTAGGTATTTAGGCAAGTCTTCTTAATTAACGATGTAATCGTTGGAACATTTGGTTGTTTGATCGAATATTGTTATTCGATAGGTATTTGCAAACGGATTTTGGTCATCATTCATAACGTGAAGGTAGCATGTTTTGTTATAACCGATTCCTATAAAATATCTACTATGTAAATGTACTTTTATTAACAAAACACACACATGACTGGCATCACACTACATTTTACCTGTCATCTGTAGGTAGACAGGCGCATAATTATCATTAGTAGTCACCAATTACTGTATTAAAATATAAAATATGTATATTAAATGTATTGCAAAAAATATTGACAAATTGTAGGTAGATTTAGGTTTGTGATTAACGTTGATATTAATAACTTTAAGTACATGTATAATTTAAAGATAATATTAGTTTTCACTAAATTACTGTAACTATTTCACATTATGTATATATATTTTTTTTATTTTTTTTTTTAATAAATTTGAATTTTGTTGTTGACCAATTTCCGCAAGCAGGCACGTAATTTGAGCGTAATTTTACTTATTGCGCTTTTACTCGTCGCCAATGTGGTGTCCACTCCGATCTTTGGGGATTGCGTAGTCAGTGAAACACCAAATGATATTCAGTAAGCTACACCGCACGCCGGAGACGTCCGCTCCGAACCAATGACCGCTCGGGTGTGTCGCGTCATCCGTTGTGCTGTGCATTCTTTATTTACTTAAATGCCACAGTAAGCCATTCTATAACTTACAGGTGCGTGGCAGAAACAGTCGATCAAATCGAACAGTGCGAGACTTCCACGCATCTATAATATGAGGGTGGCTTTTTTGGTATGTAATGTAGAAATAATGTAGATGTAATTGTAGAAGTGTAGATAGTGTAGAAGTGTAGATGTAGATAAGATAAAGTCCCGGTCCCCAAAAACCCAACAAGTACAGTAAGTCGAAACTCATACAGCGTAATTGAATCAAAGTGTGCGTACGTCACCTGCAATAGACATTTTATTTGTTTTTATTTTTAATTCCCTGCGGGGGTACATTTCCTGGCTCAGTTCAATCTGTGCTACGCCGCATGGTGCATCAGGCAACTGAATTATACGTACTGCGATGGGATCCGACGGGACGGATGCAGTATCTGTTTGTATTTGTTGAATTAGTTCAAGAGAGAATCGAAATTAGATTGTAGGATTAAAGTTCTGGGCCCGTATTCACTAACTAAAACATGCACGTAACGTGGCGCGATAGGTTAACCTCAAAAAATTGGCCTCTATTCCCCAGAGAATATAAGCCAGTTTTTTGAGGTTAAATTAACGCGCCTTGTTACGATCATGCTTGTAGTTAGTGAATAAGGGTCCTGTTAGTAATTACATGTCACATAATTTCTGTTTCAATAAACATGTTCTAAAGATAATATTATAGGAATTAAACTTTTACAAATATGTTTTTTCATATTTATTGAGATACTTTTTCCGTGCTGACTATATTTGTGTATTTATCACGCGGCGCATATTAGTTCCGAATCTAGAGAAAGATGTAAAAAGATGTACCTAAGTTTGTAGAAATAATCTTTATGATAGTAAGAAAGTAATAGGTTACACTGCTTGCGTAACAGTTTTGTGGCATTTTATCAGAAATTTAACATTCTATACTGGTTGATTTCTATGGTTATACCTTGGTACCTGTACTCAACATTTATTTGTATCCAATATGAAAAATAAGTAATTTATGGAATTGAATGTTGTTCCATTGAATGTTATTGTTGTTTATTGACAGTTCAAATTGAACGAATATGAACAAAACTAAGTCACAAGTCACGATAGGGATGCGGTGTTTATTGCTAAAACAGGTTCATAGTGTTACTCTTTGATAAAACCTTCTTTTGAAGTGAAAACTTCTTTAGGCACTTTAGGCACTTTTTGGGATTGGGGAAAAGCACTAAACTCGCGTGACCATCACGCTCAGATACTCGTTCGGGTAAAATCAGCTCGAGTCGACTAAAGGAGCGAGAGAAATATATATAGTCAACCTTGATAAAGTTTTCACTTCTGGCGTATGGTCTTAGCTCACACTTTTTTATAACTTGCCTTGTTAGTTTGGGTCAAATCTTACAATTGAATTTTAAAACAGTTATTTCCAACCGATATAACATTTGTATGTATGTATCCTGTGTGTATGTTTTAGTACCAAATTTTCAAATCTTTGCTAATTAGGTAGGTAAAGTGAAGAGTAATTGCAATACAATGTAACTTTATAAATTTAAATTTTGTTTGGCAGAGCAATGGTTACCGAGCGGTTGCATTTGCGCTTTATAATCTGACGAAACCCGGTTTGATCCTCGGCTCTGCACCAATGAGTTTTATTCAGTACTTGGATAAATTATGTGCAGTTTCTATTACATCGCTAGCCCATAGACAGCCCGTTGGTCCAATTGGTAGTGAACCTGCCTTCTGAGCTTGGGGGCGTGGGTTCGATTCCCATCTAGGACACACATTTGTGTGATGAACATTTGTGTTTGTTCTATATATGGTTGTTAATATCTATTTAAGTATGTATTTAAAACTATATATGTATGTATATCAGTCCCTGGCAGCCATATCACAAGCTTTGCTTAGTTTGGGGTCAGATGACCGTGTGTGAAAAAATATTTATTTATTATTTATTTATTTATCGCTCAAAGACTGAAAAAATTGCAAGTAAATCGTATGCCCAAAAACTTCAAAAGTTCAAAGACAAATGACATTCGCCAACATGCACTGGGCCCATTCTCTCTCTCTCTCTCTCTGAGAGAAGGAAGCCCAGTCTCCCAGCAATATGAAGGGCTATAATTAATCGAATATAATACTGAACCATAAAATAATATAAAATTAACAAATCTCACTTTAGAAAACTTAGCAATTGAGATCAGAATTTACGGTTTTCATAATTTTTTTCACGATTTACTGCAGATGTTAAAGCTAAAAAACTTGAACCGAGTATAACTAAATAACGGAACTTCTTTATAACGAAAACACAGTATTACACAATACCCACACAATATAGACATTTTAATAAAAGCGCATATTTGGGTGTGTCGGCGCCACAGGGAGCCAGCAGTACAAAGAGACAGTCCAGCGATATTTCACTAACGAATTAATTAAAATGAAATATGCCCTCAATATTCAAATTTCTATGTCTCTATGTAGTTGCGACAGAGAATGGATTATGTTGTTTAGGTTGAGGAAATAAGTTGCCAGTAGTGATTGGGGCTCAGCAAACGCAGCTTTGATTGCTTGGTATAGCTATATTCTTCTGAGATAATATTGTAAGTATTCGGAGATTTAGCTCTGATAGGTCATAAAAAGCTGAATGAAAACCGTAAATTCTGATGCCATTGCTAGGTTTTCTAAATAGAGATAAGATTAATTAAAGCCTGTCACATTCCTATACTGCTGGAACACAGACCTTCTCTCAGAGAGAGAGAGAGAATGATGGCTCAGGATGGGCCCTAATCTACCACCAAATGGGCCCAGTGCATGTTGGTTAATGTGACTTGTCTTTGAACTTTTCAGGTTTTGGTACTACGGGTTTCCTCACGTTATTTTCTTTTACTGTTTTTGAGCGATGGGGTTGAATAAGTTATTTGGCCAAGGGCCGAATCAGATGCCTGGCCACCATTTCTCTCAAATTTTGTAGTAAAATAATTGGTATTATAAAAGTAAAAAAAAAATTTTTTTTTGCTAAACACTGCTTTATTTTAATGTAATTGCAGCTGTCACAGCAAAAAAAAAACTTGGACAAAGTATAGTATGATACACAAGTTATTTAAATTTTATGGCAAGTGCTGTAATATTGGATAAGAAATTGCCGAATTTAGCTTGAAATACAACAATTTATATATTTTATGCCATAATAATTTGTATTTTATCATTATTTTACAATGATTGTGCTAAAAAAGGTTGCACGCAGCTAAAATGAACTTATTGGGTCATGTTTGAAAGATATAATAATTCCATGGCTAGTTTCCATGCAAATTATTGTTGAGTTAACTTCCCCGAATTCATACCAATGAGAAATGGTTAAAAAAACTTTTTCAATATAGTTTTTGTAAAATTCTCCTTAAATAAAGTCAAAGTCTGAAATGCGAAGTCGGCATTGAATCTCAAATTTAAGTTCGCAAAATTCTAGCACCTTTACGAGGATTCCGAGAGCTTTAACCGTCACGTGTCTGCTTTCGTATCCGTATAGTATATATACCTATATTACTCGCACAGAACTAGAATTTCCCTCGACTGCTATAAGCTCTTTGTACCAATCGTATTTAGAATTCCGCTGTGCTGTTTTCCTGAGATACTGTCGGTTTATTAAGAGCCCTCTCATATTTTAATAAAAGACCGTGTGTGAAAAAATGTCCCGAATATTTATTATTTTTATTTTATTTTATTTATTTTTGATGCAAAAATTGTGAGTGGGTGATGTTTTTTTCTTCTAAAAAGTGTCTAATTATTAATAAGACACTTTCGTGAATTACGTGCTAGATCCAAAATGTGTTCAACAACCATGTATCCATCAGATCAAATAACTTATTAAGATTCAAAGAATAATCCTTGAGAAGTATTAAAATCGAAGCATCATTAATCATTTCCGGGTAAAGCAGCAAAGCAGCTCTTTAAAAAATTTAAGCAAATGACCAATTACGCGCATTGTCTTTTCGAAAATGTGTATTCCAAACGGTCCAATGCACCGGAATTTTCCGCAGTTTTCAGAAGACTGCTATAATATTAGCGTACGTGGCGCCACTGTCGCGATGAATTCAACTAGGAAGGCAATTTCCAGTTTATAGCGTGCTATGGCAAACATGCGCGAAGCAGTACGGTGGCAATGAGTCTTGAAGTGGGGGGAAATAGGTAGTAAGCACTTATTTCGCTTTTATTTTGTTGGATTTTTGCTGAAAAATAATCTTTGGATTTAGTAGCTGTGCATTTTCTAGTTTCTTAAGATTAAAATAAATATTTTTAGCCTGTATATAACTCTGTTGGTTGCTGGTTTTATTATTTGTTGTGCCTATTGTTACCGAGGACTATAACTATTCAATACTGAACATTATTTTACATTATTACTTTGTGGCTTAAGTTTAAAAAGCAGTATGAGCCCTGCTGTGAACAGCGAGTTATGAAGAAAACAACTAAATTGATATTATTTATAATTTTACTAAAGGTACTCAAGCTAATCTAAGAATTAATTTGACTGATGCAGTAAATTGTAAAAAGACAACAGTTTGTTATAGACAATTAGTACACTATAGTATTACAATACATTACACACAAAAAAAGTATATGAACAGAAATCTCCTTATTAAACACGCAGCAACCTTAGAATAGTTCCGCAGTGCTTTGTCATAATCTCTCCTTTAACATTTTGGACACGATCAAAAAAACGGTAGGTACGGGACGAGTAAAGACGGATTAATAGCTATTTCAAAAGTATCTACCATTCGAGTTAGCATTAACTTCAAGACAAAAGCTATTGCAAGACTACACTATTCAACTTCGCAGTAACTATTCCAGACAAAAAAGACGAAGTAACTTTTCCAAAGGTACTCCACGTTTATTAATAAGCATAAGGCAACAAAAATATCCTAGGTTATGGTAAACTTTTGGCCATCAAAATTCTACGGATTAAATTATTCTTTATTCGCCTGGTGGAGAAACACCGTCTTGGAAGATTATATTTTAATACGGGACATAACAGGTGTGTCTCGCATTTTTTCATTTTATTAATATTTCCGCCCAATTTTGCTAAGCAGTCATGACAAAAGTTAGTGAGCGTTGTAAAATACTCTCACTATGAAAATAAAAATAAAATATTTCTTGAGACGACACGAATATTTTTGCCCTAACTTGTAATTTCTAAACTTTACAATATGTAACTTAGGTTTTTTTTTTTTATGGTTGTCAGGCTAGGCATTTGACCGCAGCTCATATTATACTCAGTAAGTACCTTGTTTTGACCCAGAAAACTCGAAAACAAAAAACAAACAAATAAATACAGTCAAAAATATTTTTTTGTAAGCAGCATGTTTTGACAAAATAAAACAAATTTAGAGTTTAAAAAAAAATCCGGGTCAAAAATGTTTAAAAATTGGTCGCCGAGTTGCCGCTTTAAGAATCAAAGTATTGAAATGGTCTTATAAGCTTTGCGTCTTTCACAATTTCGTAATGCTCCAAATCAACCCCTTAAGTTAGGGCTTCATTTCGCCAGAAACCTCTCATTTTCTCCTTGAGAAGACCATTCAATTTCAATTTAATCCACCTCTGAGCTTCGGGGGTGGCTGCAAAGAGTAACGGCCTCGTTTACCCACCGCGGTTCTCCAATCTAGGAAACTCTTTGTATTCATGGACATTGACGAACTTTGTCGTAACAAAACTTTACTCTGTCATATTGATAAAAAACGCTGAATCTTATATTGACAAAGTACTAACCCAACCAGACATTTTAAGGTAGTTTGTGCCTATTCAGTAAATTCAAGAAATGAAAAGCTCAATCGAGAAATCAAATTTGAAACTCCAAAATGGAAATCAAAAAATTTAAGATGCATATACTTTACAAACTTACTAGTAAATAAATGTGGTTAATGAATTGCTATGCAAAATATTTTTTCTAAAGAAACTAGCTTCAATAATGTTAGGCCTCAATTTTTTTCTAGATTCCACCTGGGGGAGTAGGATTTTCAATTCATCAGCCAGAAAACTTCCACTGCTGAACATAGGCCTCTCCATTAGCACTCCGCACTGGATGACATCCTGCCATCTACATCCACTGGACCACGACTCTCACGATGTCGTCGGTCCATCTAGTGGGGAGCCTACCTATGCTGCGTCTTCCGGTTCGTGGTCTCCACTGAAGAACCTTTCTTCCCCATCGGTTACCGGTTCTTCGAGCGATGTGGCCATTGCCACTTCAACTTGCAAATCTGAGCAGCTATGACTAACTATGATTCTTCTGCGAATATCCTCGTTCCGGATTTTATCGCGTAAAGAAACTCCTAGCATAGGTTTCTCCATTGCCCGCTGTGTGACTCTTTGATTTTTTACAAAAGGCCAGCAGTAAGGGCCACGTCTCGTCTTAGAAATATAAGTCATCACTAGTTAAAGACCCTTGTAAAGACAGGAAAAAAGTTGTTATTTAAGACAAGAAAAAAGATAAGAAGCATGTAAGTGCATAAAGATGCACTGTGGTATTTTTGACGAGAAGATGTCACGCAAACACGCATCTCAAATTGTTGAAGTTTTGAATTCTGGCGAGCAAGCTTGTTACGTAGCTCATTTAATTTTGTATTAAAACCATAAGGGTTTTAATTGACAAAGATTTTAGAAGCGATTTTCCAGTTTTCTCAAATTTTCCGGAAATAAGTAATTATTTCCTCATAATTTTTATTCAAAATTTGTTTACACGTGAAAATGTCTTTGTCAAAACGACACAAACACAAACGAAACAAACGACACGACAGAAAAGATCATCTGCATTAATTTATAATTAGGTGAGAAGCGTGATTTTATGCATGATTAGACTAAATACAGTACCTCAATTAAAGCTCAGGAACTATACAGAGATATTACACAGCTTTTGTTCATGCATTATGTAGATAGCTAATAAGAAATTCATATCGGACGGGTCACGTTTGGTGGCGAGCATTACAGTCGGTTTTATTCTTACCCTGCACTCGTTCCCCTTTAATATTTACCAGGTGTCGTTAAGTCCCCCTCCTTTTATTGCTAGACTTGTAATAATCCTCGCAAACTCTCCGCCAGTGGAGGTAATAACAGCTCTCTATAAACATCACCTTTGTTTATACGACATGCTTTAGCGTGTGCCTACGATACGATATTATAACTACAATATTTATGGGTGTATTGATGAATACTATCGGGCTTATTCGACGTCTTGCTTGGTTATGGTATGTATCGTGCTAGCTTTTATGATAATCATAATCTTTTATGTTTACCCAACTTTATTTTGAAGGCATTGAAGACGAACGATCCTTTTATGTTATTACTATTGTTATAATGTCATTATCATAATTTCAGCCATAGGACGTCTACTGCTGGGCATAGGCCTCCCCCATCGATCTCCAAAAGGGCCGGTTAGAAGCGGCCTACATCCATCGTTTCCTCGAGGTCTCTCTAAGGTCGTCTGTCCATCTTGTGGGTGGACGTCCTACGCTGCGCTTACCAGTCCGTGGCTCCATTTGAGAACCTTTCGGCCCCATCGGCTGTAAATGCAATACTGGTCAAGTGCGAGTCGGTGACGAATTTCTGCCCACCACCGGTTCTCGTACGATCACAGAAGTTAAGCAACGTCGGGCGCGGTCAGTACTTGGATGGGTGATCGCCTGGGCATGATGTCGTTTTGCACTACTTTTTTGTACTTTAGTAGTTAAAAATTTATATAGTGGTACGAAACGTTTAGTTTGCGAGCCCGACTCGCACTTGGCTGCTTTTATTATATTCTCCAACTTTATTAATAATTACTCCATCGATTGATTTAAGATTTCCAGGTGTTATAATTCCAACTTCTTATATACCTACCTACTCCAAAAAATAAGTTAAGTAATAACGGTTCGTATAAACTAGCAGGTTAAACTAAACTGTTAGGAATATAAGTAAAATAAAGAAAATATACAACTGAAATAAAAGTGGCAACTTTATTCACGTATCATTTATTAAATGTACAAAGTACTCTTAAATAAACACTCTTTTTCGCACTCTAAATAAGTAGTACACAGTAATATTTGCAAGTACCATTTTCAGTCTTTATTTGAGCCCTAAAGCTCCGAATATTGAAACGAGCTGCTAAAAATAAACGCTAAAGAAAATCCGAGAGGATTTTAGGCAAAGAAAGTATTTTTATTACAGGATTTCCAGAGACAAAACGGACATGAAATGTGAGACTAGTGCTCTTATTGTGTCTGGGATATACTACCTACCCAATTCTTTTAGTACGGGAGATAGGAGTTTAGTAATAGACATTGCTTACGTACAATGAATTTAATAAAAGTATTACTTCGAATGTTCAATGAAATTAGAACGTATTGTGACGTAGTGTCATCGCTAACTCTAGGTTCCTTAGTACGGAAGCTATGTAAAAAAGTCTTCACTTAAAAAAAAAATTGAAACATCTCTGTGGTGAAAAGTGATCTATTTTAGACCAGCAACTAAAAACGAAGATGAAACACGTCGATTTAGTCTAAAATAATGATTTTGATGCCCTTGTAGCAAAAGTCATAGCCGATAATACAGCTTTATGAATACTTACAAAGCAGTGAGAGTTTTCCAGACCTTTTTTCAACTAAGTTTTACTAGATCACACTTGTTTGATATAATTTATCAACACTATTAAGACCACATAGTATAATAATAATTATACAAACAGTAAATCATCGCTAACCATTTTGAATAGGCTGTCGTAGATTTAGATTTAGTAGCGCCATATTTTTTGCAATGTCAAAGGCTATTTGAGTAGTTTATCGTAGGCGTCGGTACCTACTTTTTCACAGGTTATATTAATCATGTTTGGTTCTTTTTATTTGAATTATGATCGATTCAAAATATGCCAATTCACGTTCGAACATTCGAGCGTGGCGCACCCTACGGCGATTTTGCGAAACACATATTTGCAAACGTCAGTTCTTCGCTAACCCGCTCTGAGCAACGAGCGCACACCAAACAAATGGACTTTTAAATTATTATTACGCCGCGAATCAAACTATAAAACCAAATATTTCACAAAAGACAAACAGCCAGCAGCTTCTGAGTGTTTATTCTCACCAGTGTAGTGCTTGTGAACTGCTTTTATTGGATTTGCAAGTGTAGATCACGCCGCCATTGCGCCGGCACATACCTCTAAACATACGAGGTCTCATTGCCGCCGACAGGACGCTGGATTGGTATGTATTTCTTTCATATTTCAATAAAAGTGTACAGAAGCCCGGCCTTCAAATTGTCTAGCATCACACCCTTCCCGCCCCCGCGAAAATACTCGCCTAAAAGAAAATATCCATGAACCAGCACCCGCCGGTGGTGGAAAATTCATTAATTAGTTTATTTTCATCACCAATGTTAGATAGTAACGATAACTGCCATCTATCGAGACAAATGAAACTATTTACATGTTATAGACAATTTAAAAAATTACGTCCGTCTGGATTTGGGTATACGTCTCGAACGCTTCATCTGCTAACCTACGGTTGTCAATAACATTTAAATGTGAAATCCTAAAGAAATTACTTTTGACTAAAAAAATATATTGTATACTGAAAACCTCCCATTAGTACATGTCTCATCTGTCTCTTCTCCTATAAGCTTAGCGTGTTTACTCTGGAATCAGAACTATTTTCCGGAAAGCTCTCACGCCCAGTCCATTCACGACGAATAAAAACAAATTGATTGACCCAAATCCCTGGAATCGTAAAGGCATCCTCTCATTTCCATTGTCAGCAAAAAGTTGGTATTAGTCACAATGAAAGTGCTCGCTATTGTTATTACGGAATCTTTTGTCTTTGTACGTTTTTGCATCTACGAAAATAAACGTAGACAGGAAACTTTTATAGGAAAGCAATAACATTTGACTTTATTTTTGTTCTTGGTGTAGCCCACCTAGTTGATCTTAATATTCACCAATTCATCTAGTTTTCGTATGTAAGTCGTATTTACACCTGAGAACCACATTTCTGATCCGATCGATTGAACATCAGAGGCCTTAGAAACCATAAAAATCTCGCATTAACTTTTCACACGGCGCATTAAAATTTAACCAGTGCAACTGTTACTAGAGAAGGTTACAACTGCGAGCCACTAGATTTGTCACGATCCCAAACTCACCACTAAGCTGGACCCCTCTTATCAGACAAACAAAGGGTCTTGATTGTTGTCTTGTCTTTCCTTGTTTGTCTGATCTGAGATGGACCCACTTAGCCTCCGTATATAGAGACGTAGTTCCATTTTCTACCAAGAAGAAGAAGAGAAGAGGAATTCCTCTACTGCACATTCCGACACCATCTAAAGGCTCATCCCCCGCATCTTAGAAAGCTAGAAAACTCACACAATTTGGTTTTGCTGCTCCTTTCTTTCGCGGGTGGAATGTCCTTCCTCCAAAGGTCTATCCGCTGCGATAACCGCTTGCTTGCAGACCGACCGCTTTATTAGGATTTCGGAGGGTACAGACTCAAAGAAAAGTCTGGTGATCGTTGCTGGTGCAAAGGTCCATTGCCATCCAACGTGGAGCTGCAGCTTTGCGCCAGGTATAGATAGGTGCGGGCTATTTGATTAATTAGGTTATATAATTTTATTTGTGACTAATTTCTCTTTGTGCAATAAACGTTTTATTAATTACTAGCGGTCCGCCCCAGCTTCGCACGGGTATAGATTATAGCCTATGTCACCCGGGGATAGTGTAGCTTCCCAACAGTGAAAGAATTTTTCAAATCGGTTCAGTAGTTTCGGAGCCTATTCAATGCAAACAAACAAACAATTAAATCTTTCCTCTTTATCATAATAGTATAGATTACCCTAACATTAGGCTAGATTGTAATTAAATTAAGAAACGTCTTTTACCAGCGCACTTGAAAAAAAAGAAATAATAGCTATAATGGTAACAAAAAGTGGTTAATTTCAAGATGAACCAACATAATTTTCTGGTACAAATTCCTTCCTATTCAACATTAAAAATAAAATATTCTATAAAGAATATAAAGTAAAAGCCGTTGTCTGCTTCAAGCCCCAACAGAATCTCAGCCAAACATAGTATCTGATAATAAATAAGAGAGATTTAACTCCATCGCCGGCGGCTCGTATTACCCGATATTGCTACCTGTAAAGTAGCGGTAACAATAAGAAGAGATGAGATACAATTTAATGAGATTGTTGGGTTCTAGCTATCTGGCCTTTTAATAAAAGTATAAGCGGTGCTAAGTCGTAGCGTGCTAACTCGGTGCGTTCCGTAGCCCGAAAGGAACCCTTATAAGTTCGTGTTGTCTGTCCGTCTGTCCGTCTGCCCGTCTGTCCGTCTGTCCGTCTGTCCGTCTGTCCGTCTGTCCGTCTGTCCGTCTGTCCGCCTGTCCGTCTGTCCGTCTGTCCTTCTGTCCGTCTGTCCGTCTGTCCGTCTGTCCGTCTGTCCGTCTGTCCGTCTGTCCTTCTGTCCGTCTGTCCGTCTGTCCGTCTGTCCGTCTGTCCGTCTGTCCGTCTGTCCGTCTGTCCGTCTGTCCGTCTGTCCGTCTGTCCGTCTGTCCGTCTGTCCGTCTGTCCGTCTGTCCGTCTGTCCGTCTGTCCGTCTGTCCGTCTGTCCGTCTGTCCGTCTGTCCGTCTGTCCGTCTGTCCGTCTGTCCGTCTGTCCGTCTGTCCGTCTGTCCGTCTGTCCGTCTGTCCGTCTGTCCGTCTGTCCGTCTGTCCGTCTGTCCGTCTGTCCGTCAGTCCGTCTGTCCGTCTGTCCGTCTGTCCGTCTGTCTGTCTGTCTGTCTGTCTGTCCCTCTGTCCGTCTGCCCGTCTGCCCGTCTGTCCGTCTGTCTGTCTTTTCATCTATCCGTCTGTCCGTCTGTCCTAATTTTTTAGAACCTTCTAACTTCTGTAGTTATTAAGGTTTGAAACTTTGCACAATTACAGTATAAGTATAAATCTAAAATTTTAAATTATGATAAGAATATAATTTTGCGTTTTAGGGGTAGTTCTGGTAAATGTGAAATGGGGATGTATTTTTTTGTTGTTGATATTGTTTAATTGGTCTTTTAAAACAAAGGCGAAGTTTCATACATCACTTTTTAACCAAGCTTATATTTTGTGAATTATGGCCCGCCAAAGTGGGAAAAAGTTGGTTCCCCCTGCATTTCTAAACTATTAGACATAGAAACTTGTAACTTGCCATGCTTATAGGTCATATTAAAAACCTAAATTTAAAATTATTTCAAGCATTTTCTGATTATGAACTGTAATAATAAAACTGTAATAAATTCAAGACGTTCTAGCTCAAATGTCATTGACCCTTTCGTAAAATTGTCTTAGCAAAGAATGTTTATCAAGTAGTTACAATCTCAAATACAAGTATCAATCTTTTTGATTAAACCATAAAAAGTAGGTATATGTTATTTTGGTATGATGCACCTCTGCAAATTGGTGAAGTCCTCAGAGCTTCGTTCTTTAGTTTTTTTTTACCACTACTTTTAAGAATTGAAAACCTCCGAAGTCAGAAATGGAGTCACATTTTATATCATACTGTTTGCGTTTTTATTGGTTTGCTGAACTGTTTAAGTTGGGCAAAAAAGTAGTTTATAACCTGGATAAACATTTAGGTTACTTATTATCCCGGTAAAATTTACAATGTTTTGTAGGATAGCGGGTAAAACTGAAGGCGCAGCTAGTGATATATTTTTATTCCCAAAAAGTCATTATTTATATGGAAACCCCGGAATTACCAAAACAACATTTTATTTCCCAGTTCAGCAATCCACAGTCCGAGCCCGTAAAACATTGCTGAAAAACAATAAAATTTACAGCGAGCTTACAAATAAAATTAGCGATAAATTGAGAGGTACCCACAAGTCCACCTGCTCCCATGAGCCGGGCTGACCAGAAGCTACTCGTTTATCTCTGTTATTCGTGTGAAATAAGAACGAGAGAGATATACTCAGGTAGTCCAATGTCTATGTGAAAAGGGACTGGGGTCAAAGGCAATAACTCAACGAAATTGTGCCCTCTGGGCGCAGAATAACGTAAACAATAATAAATAGTAACTCGCGCCCGAATGAGTCGTTATGGTCGACAAACCGCTAACTGGTTGTGGGTTATTGAAAATGAATGAGAATTATGAATAACCGACGTAATTCAGGACTTCATGGAGATAATTAACGAATGTTTATGTGAAATTGTGAAATGAGATGTTAGATTAAACATTTTAAGGGGGTTAATCGCGTGTATTTTTAGGATTCCGTATCCAAAGGGTAAACAAGGGACCCTATTACTAAGCCTACGATGTCTGTCTATCTGTCCGTCTGTCTGTTTGTCCGTCTGCCCTACCTATTAACGGCTGTATCTTTCGAACCGTAATAGATAGCCAGTTGAAATGTTCACAGAATATGTAATGTTACGGCGGATTAATAAAAAAAGACAAAAAGTAAAAAAGAAAAGGGGATCCCCATACAACAAACGTATTTTATAATACTAGCGTATTATATAAACGTATTAGCTCTAAGTAATGTAAAAACGGTAATACGTACAAGCGTCATACTTGGCATGATTATAGTTCACACTCTAATGTATAACAATAAATAATGGCCAAGTGCGAGTCGATGATAAATTTCAGTTCATGACCAAGTTATAACTGGTAATTTCGTTATTGAATTTTTTGGTGGTACGGAACCCTCAGTGCGCGAGCCCGACTCGCACTTGGCCGGTTTTATACTTCTATCCCCGATTTTTGGGTCTCACTTCTTGCGCATTTGCCAGTTATTGAAATTAAACCTATTACAGTATTGAAATATGAAAACTATAAAAATATTACAGTATTTAAATATTATCAAGTTTAATTAAATTTTAATATAGTCAAACAAATTTTACATTACTTTAATTCTTGGCATTTCAAACACTTTGCTGTGTTCATAAGCTCACAGGTAGATTAGATGATAGATGTCATTAGAAAATATGTTATGAAATTTGATAATCTTTGGTACAGATAACGTTTTTCTAATCAAAACGTTCTTTATGTACGCAATAGCCGCTTACAGTGTCAAGAGGTCTTGCAATTCTGTACATATTTAAAAAATAAAATAAAAGTAGGGGTGGTGTATAATAGCAAAGCCTAAGAAATCATTATATCTACCGCGTTAATAAATAATGCGGACGTGATCGTAGCACAAGGCAGGCAGTAATTTCCAACCGTGCGTTGTACCTGAATCCCGGGTTCCACCACACGTCAGATTCACCCCCTCGCCTCCTGGGGTTGCCAGTTCCTCTAATAGCGGAATAGTGTTGCCAAAGCACCTGTCACTTATCATTTGCACCCATGATCAAATATTCATAAGAGCTGTATAGATATTGTTACTATTTAGTAGGCGCTGTTGAATTTGTAATGACCTTATGTACCTACTCGATGGGCATGATACTTATACTTATAATAAATTAATAAATCATTTGTTTTTTTGATTTTCATGAAATTTACTAGTTTCAGAAGACCTAGTTAAAACGTCACTACTTAAAACATGTTAATACTTCATACATAAGTGGTTTTGGACCTCCGGGTCAAGAACCACTTTAGGTACTGTGCCAGTGGAATCTATAAAATATTGGTTTTCTACTGTGTCGGAACACAGTAGAAAGCCAGCAGTTCCAGTCTTGCGCTGTCTCTCGCCAGTCGGTAACTTTGAGCTTACGCCAGTTCGATTCTACGGCATCTTTTGAGCGATATCTAGGCCTTCTTGGTGTTTCTAATGGCCGCTGGCCCATCGGCCATTGGAAACACGAAGATACCTTCTTGACATTGCGATCTTGCCCCATTCTAAGAGTAGAGAAATCTCTTAAGAGTTAATCAATCATTCCCAGCAGGTGGCCTGTCCAGCGGAGTTTCTGGGCTTTTGTCTCTCCAATGATACTCCATGAAGTAAAATAAACTTTAGTCTCAATTCTTTTGGTGAGAAAAATATACCCAAGATTCTAGATCCAGTTCGTTTAACTGGAAGACGGGAGTTGGAGGGTCAGGAAAAACATAGAGATTGAAGAGATTGTCACCGAGACAACCATAATAGGAGAGACCACAGCCCAGAATACAGAAAATAGGTCTTTCTTTTCTGTGGCCCAGAGAGTCCGCTAGTGTGCCGCTAGACAGGCCATCTGCTGAGAATGAGAAAGGATAACAAAATGCAAAAACTTCCGCCACTGAACATTCCAAACCAAACTTCAGGATTAAGTTGGCATAAATTATCTTTACTCTCTGTCCCTATTTGTACCATTTTGAATCCATTTACATTTTAGCATAATTTTGTCACCGACATAGCTATTAAAATTTGCAAGTTGAAGTGGCAATGGGCAGGCCATATCGCTAGAAGAACGGAAACCGATGGGAAAGAAAGGTTTTTGAGTGGAAACCACGAACCAGAAGACACAGCGTAGGTAGGCCTCCCACTAGATGGACCGACGACATCGTGATAATTGCGGGCATCCATTAGATGCAGATGGCAGACTGTCGTTCAGTGTGGAGGTCTAAGGGGGAGGCCTATGTTCAGCAGTGAACGTCTTCTGGCTAATGATGATAATGATAGTTTTATCAGAGTTATTTTATTATTTGTTTATCATACTATGTAAATACGTAAATTTCAAACGCTAGAACAGGTTTTAGAAAATCCAACTTCATTGAATCAATTAACAGTTAATAATCTTGCCCAATGTAGGAAACCGCAGTACATTTTAGCGAGATTAGGAACGTACTCGAGCTCTCATTCAAGTTTACTTCGATTTAATGATACGTAAGCTGCTTATCTTTAAGTTTTCATTACGAAATCTTTACCCACACGATTTATAAACTGATACTTAATTTTGTAGATTCAACATTGCACAGACATTATAATAATTTCTCTCAAAAAAAAAAACAACTCACATGTTCTTTTCGTAATTAAAACAGAATACAACATACTAAGGAGCCCTAAACACGCAAACTAACATACAAAAACAGTGGGACTGTTGTAAGACTGTAAAAATAGTTGTAATAAATAAAAATAATAAATAAAAAAAATAAAAAAATGTACAAAGAATTTGATTTCAGAATTTTGAATACTCAGGATATAAAAACTACCGTATTTAAGTAAAATTAAGAACTTTCGCTTCTTACGTATTTACTACACATACTGCTAAACCTTTTTTAATTTTGTATTGACATGGATTTCATTTTGTACACATTCTGCCCAAAAATTCATGTTTCATAAATGTTCAGTTCAACAATGCGACTGTCATTTCCAATATCCATTAAGGTTGACATTAATAATAACAATGCTATTAAAAAGAGCACTTTTAACACCTCAAGGTACCTATATCAGCGATTGAAGATAAACCCTGTTTTATAGCTAGATAAAAGACCAAAAACTTGTTCATCGGTTCCCCATTATCCTTAATAAGTATGGATTAGTGAGGCCAGGGAGTGACTGGGTCATAAATAAGTGGAAGAAGGTCTTTATAATGGGAGTTTATGGTCCCAGTAGTTTGGCACCGGGCTTTGCTTGGCAAGCCTCTTGGGCGTGTAGTGGATCTTTGTTTATTGTGTTAGCTCAGTACCCATTAATAATACCTATTACAGAATCTAAAGGCTTATTTTCAGTGATTTAAACGACAGTAAGGTGTTTATGGTTGGTAGTCTAATTTGAACCTTGTGACCGTTTCATTTGACTCACAAACTATAGGTAAAAACAAAAGTACACGTGTGGCATGATGATCTGATTTGACTTTTTGGAGTTTTGGGGACTTTTTTCTTCGTGTGGGACATAAAACAAGAGGGTGGGAATTTTCTGGGTTTTACCACGTTTTGACTAACTCGCATTTTAGTCGGTCTGTTTGTCTATTCGGTACAAATTTTAACTTCCTAATAAAGAAACCATAAATTTTAAATATTGTTTAGAATTGGATGACGTAATATTTACTTTCTATTATAACTAATAGCTAGTAAAAAATAATAGCGAGGTGTGTATATTTTTTTTTTCACTATATTTTTTTCTAATTGGCTCAAAATTTAGCTACATTTCAACCTCGGTGTATTCCAACCAAGAACGATAATCATTTATCTCTGGTTCCAATATTATCACTTGAGAGCCAGTGCCTATTCCAGGCTACGTGTGTTTGTCGTCTTCGACCACACCATTATTTAACATCAGGTGAGTCATGGTCAATCATTTTTTTTTTCTAAATATGTTAAGAGTTTAAACTAGGACTAGGCTGTTCTGGTTAGAACATATAAATCTAAATGTTTTTTAAACAAACAAACATACAAACAACGTCCTTCTTTACAATATAGATTTCACAGCAAGCTTGCTTGTGTACGTAGTGATAAGTAATGTTTACCGAGCCATATATTATGGTCGTATAATTGTGGTGGGTAAGTGGGGCGTCTACCTTGAATTCATTATTCCTATAGCTTCCGTGGCTATTTTAGATTAGACTTGTATGAGACAGGTCGTAAGGGTTTTATGGAAAAGGTGTCAAGCCGTAAAATATTTTTTCTCGACTGGATAAGAATGATAATGTTTCTTGGTGTGTGTGGTTTCTATTACAAAACTTATAACCGCCTAGAACATAACTTAAATAAATATAACAAATATTCGGGACACATTTGCACGCACGGTCATCTAACCCCAAACTAAGCAAAGCTTGTAATATGGCTGCCAGAGACTGATATACATACATGTATATTTTTAAATACATACTTTAATAGAGAATTAACACCCAGATATAGAACAAACACAAATTTTCATTACATGAATATTTGTCCAAGGTGGGATCGAACCCACGCCCCCAAGCACTTGAGCATTTGAGTTTGTAACTTGCAAAGGGAAATGTATAAAAATCGAAAAAAAATCGAGAAAAAGCTCGTTAGAAATCATCGGTCGTCGGCGTTGTCATCGTACCGTAATATTTAAGATCGTTCTCTTTTATTTTTGTTTTTTAGTTTACGGCATGTCCTCTATTATGTGAAACTATTGATTATGTAAAACTGCTTTTTAAGCTCTGGCGGAAAATGATAGTTTTTTTTTTCATAATTCATTTATTCATTGCTTAATAGGTAAAAACAATAAATTGTGATCTATAGTTAAGCACTCTATTTTCGCTGATAAAGCATGCAATCAGTTTTTGTCTTAAAAAAATTTTTTTTTTTGTTATATATATTTACACTTTATAAAACACTTTACACTTTTTACAACATTAGTTAATCCGCCGTAACATTAGCTGTGAAAATTTGAACTGGCTATCCATTACGCTATTACGGGTCAAACAATACAGGTAAAGGAAGTAAAGGTAGTATAGAAAGACAAACAGACAGGTAGACAGCGTAGGCTTAGTATCTGGATCCCGTTTACACCCTTTGGGTATGGAACCCTAAAAACGATAATAAAAAATGAAAAAGATCGTAAGTCAGACCAAAATAAGAATCTTAGTCAACATTGATTTATGAACAAACAGTAGGCAAAGCAATGTCGTCAAAAATAATAATTTTCTACCATCCTCTTGCGGTTGAAGACGGACAGCTGAGTCGGAAAATCCGTATCTAAACCGAACATAAGAATGATGAGAAACGCAGACGAGCACAATTTCCGTATATTTTCCTCTCGAATTACAATAACGTTTATAGCAAAAGCCATTGCGTGTTTTCTGTGTGCCATTACAGACTTCACTTAAACAGGTTCGTAGTTAGGATCTATAAAAAAGGACTTCATTGGTTCACGAATGAGTTCATATAAAAAAATATATGGTTACATAGTAGAGGCAAGGATAATATTATTATTATAGTAGACGTACTTATACTCCGTCTAAGTTTTTTTGCCGCTGACAGCTGAAGTAGACTGTAAAAATTTGAATCATCATCATCATCATTTCAGCCGTAGGACGTCCACTGCTGGACATAGGCCTCCCCCATCGATCTCCGAAAGGGCCGGTTGGAAGTGGCCTACGTCCAGCGTTTCCCGGCGGTCGTCTTTCCATCTCGTGAAAAAAATAAAATATAATTATATATATATTAATAACCTTTAATTTTAATCACTTTTGCTAGGGGTTTGGACGTAAAGATTGTTGCTGGTAACAGATATTATACTTACTACAGAAAAAATATATTTTCATTCTGCATTAAAAATGTTATTCCAACTGTCAAAAATAAAAATAAACTTGAATCAAGTGTATATATATATATATTACTATCACAAAGATCCAGGTGCCTAAAACTGGACACTGGGGTTAGCTCTGGCCATTCTATTTCGAATACGATCTTATTTTAGTTTTGGAACCGAAATAATAATAAAAATGGTTGTGACTGAATAACTGAACAGATAATATTGATAGGTAGTTCGTAATCATTAGGTCATACTAGGATTCGGTGACCACCTACAAACAAAAGACTCAATAGCTTAAATTGTTTTTTATGCCCCCGATTGATCCATCTTCCTACGGACCTGTCCTCAATGTTATCTGAGATTGGATTTCCGCTTTGTCGTGTGCAAGAAGCGGAAAATATCCAAGAAATTCCTAATTCGATCAGTCCATAATACAATTATGACCGCCCCTGGGGTTAGGGTTTGCAACCTCGCATGGTTTATTGCGCGCCTGTTTCTGCCAATCTTGTTAACTATGTATATATGGATACGTATAATGTGGATCGCAGAACAGTTGTAAGAATTTGTATTGATATTCTTAATCATTAAAAACATAAAAAAAAATTAACAGACTTCAAAAAGGCGGATGGGGGGGGGGGGGGGGGGATTGGGTGGTTGTCAATTCGGTTGTATTTTTTAAATTTATTTTGTATGTTTTTTACTTGGCAATATTAAACTTACTTGACAATATTATTATGTCACAAATACGAAATTGCGTATTTTACAAATTTTGAAGTCGGTCATGATCACCAACATACACTGGACCAGCATGGAGGATAGGACCCATCATCTGTTTCTGAGAGAAGACCTGTGTCCCAGCAGTGGGAACATGATAGGTTGATAATGATGATGACAGAGTTGAGTTGAAGAAATATCGAGAAATAAAAATAGAAGAGAAAATCTAATGGACAAGAGACTTATCAATTTAAGACGGAAAAAAATCTAAAAGATTTCCTAATACAAAAGCTCAGTTTCTACGAACACAGACCAATATGACCCGACCGTTACTGGAAACGATCTTCAGTTCTCATTAGTCGCATAAAAATAAATGATGTTTAGGAGCGGGTCCGACGGGGAAAGTCGAGGGTAATAATACCTCCCACTTCCTCATTTTAGTAATTGGCTCACTAATGTTGCCATTCGAACAATCTTCGAGAAGATTCGCTGAGTTCGAAATGATCTGATAAATCTAAACCATTTTTTGTTATGCAGTGTAACTGATGTTTTTCTGGACAAACTTGAAAATGTGGTATTAGTCCATAATTGTCTTATTTCTGCCATGGCTTATGTAGTATTTTACTCAAATATTTAAACATAAAAAGTTTAAATATTTATGACTTACCATGTTAGAGAAAATGTTTTAACGTATATTCAATTTCACTTATTGATTAGAAAATTCACATAAATATAGTGGTGACCACAATTTATGATACCCGCATTTTGAACTGTCGCTATCTAAGCAATACGTCAAACACATCCGCTGGGAAACTGCGGAGCCATCACCTGCAGATATTTGTCAAAACTCATGCAAAACAATTTTACACAGTGCCACATGAAAGCCTTTGCGTTTTGGAATATCAGCTCTATACATTTGAGCATAGAGACGTTATGAATTATGCATGTTGAAAAGGAAAGTGTTTAGGATAGTTATTCAAGCAATATTGTATCAATATGTATATGGCTGTCAAATTGCGGTCACGCCTGGACGTCGGAACTAAAGATTTATTCCCGAACTTAAATCGTAAACCCATTCCCTCTTTGTTTGGGAACTGCACAAAGATTCCGAAGTTTACGTATAGTTAGGCTACTGTGAATTTTGAAGACGTGAGTAATAGTCAGGGTAGGCTTAACTAACAGCTGCGCCGGTAGTTAGTGAAGTAATTTGTAAGTTGCCTTCAGCGAAATGTTGAATTAGGTCGTGAGGAAAGGAAAATAGCCAATCTGTAACCAATCATTTCAATCAAACGGAACGTTTGCACAAATCGACTGCCAGAGGTGGAATATGCCGTGACTCTAAGAACTTACATGAATCGAATGCACCTTAAATCGCGATTGGATCACGTATAGTCACTTCATTTCCCAGCTGCAAAGTACGGGAGGCACCTACCTGCTCCCCTGAGGGTGTCGGGGTAATTTATGACCCCAGATAACGAGGGCTCACAGTGGTCTTATCGACTTCCCTTGCTTTTTTCTTCGTTCTCTAATGTTTTTTTAGACGCAAATCGACTATTACAAGGCCCTATCGACCGGAGGCAGTTGTGCGACGAAACGATTGCGCCTTTACCGTCTAGACTTTTTATGGAAGAATATTTTAATATTATAATTTTGAAAGTCAGCAGAGTAGGCAGGTCGGGCCATCTGGTGAGTAAGTTATGTTAGTTCATGGGTTTTATGGCTCGGGAAAAAACCAGCAGAGAAGCAAAATTTCGGAGCTGCAAACATTTCATGACTGCATATAAATAAGAAAAGTATTAAAAAGAAGGAAATAGCCATAGGAAGAAAGTAAATAGCCAAGTAGAAATAAATTTGAGGAAATTTTAAAACACAACTCTTGTTTCGTGCCTGAGCGAATGGATATTGTTTTCTAAAGCGTTTCTGTGCTATTATAGCTACGTTATTGTAATTGTAAGGTGGTATTTTTGGTCATGCTAGTTTCAAGCCAGTCTGCGTATTTGACAAAATGGCCTTAATTCAAATTTAAATTTTCCCATTGTAAAACTGGCAACTTTTGATACTCTTTCAGTCAATTTGATAGTCTGTTACAAATTTTACAAGACTACCGCAAACACCGGTGGTTAAGGTCATCATTATTTCATTATCATAATCATTAGCCTATCTATCATGTTCTTAATACTGCTGGGACACAGGCATTCTCTCGGAGAGAAAGGATGGGCTCTAATCCAACATGCGGGCCCAGTGCATGTTGGTGAATGTAATATGTATTGTCTTTAAACTTTTGAGGTTCTTAGACATACCAGTTTTCTTACCTACGAAAGCAGCAAAGAAGACGTCTGCACCTGCACCTAAGGCTAAGGCTCAACCCAAAACAAAGGCCACTAAAGTCAGTCAAAAGTCGGCACCGCGTATTGGTGGAAAGCGAGAAGGACTTGTGAATAAATACTGTTTTTTTTCTCTTTCAATATTTTTTGGGTAGTGGCATGGTAACTGCACATAGAGAAGGCCTGTGTCTCGGCAGTAGGAACATAAAAGGCCGATGATGATGATGACTCGTAGCTTACGTTCCGTGGCTTAGATATCTAGCCCTAATCTATCCAATAAATCAGATGCTACATAATTTCTAACACTTTTAAATTCAATCTAAACTAGACAAATCCTATTAACTTATTTTATCTTCATCAAATTCAGAAAATACATAACTAAAATAAGACGAGATTTCTGCCCTAAGGTTATAATTTAAAGACAATGTAAAACGGCAGCTGTTGAGCGATGTTTTGTTATAGATATGCAAAATGATTACTGGGAAGAGATGTTCGATACAAACACTTATCAATTCGCCATGCGTCTGGTCTGAACTGACTTTTTATAACTTTTGAGAAGCTTTGGTCGTTAGGTTTTATGTGTTGCTAATCTTGAAGTGAAATCGAGTGGTTTTTTCACATGAGAATTTACACTGATATTGTTCTACTTTTTGCTCAACAATATCAGTTCCTTATTATTTTTAAATATTTTATCTAATCACTAGCTGTTGCCCGCGACTTCGTACGCGTAGACTTTCATATAAACGTTCAACCCCCTTTTGTCCTCCTTAATTCGACCCCATAAGGAATCTACAAAACTTTAAAAAAAATCGTCCTTAGTCCGCCTTTTCCGTTTTTTTAAGTACAGTTTTTATTTATTTTATATCATTAACCTGAATACCAAATTTCATGTCCCTAAGATCAAAAACAAAGGACTTTCATACAAACTTTCAACCTACATTTGCCCCCCTTAATTCGGCCCTTTAGCAAAATCCTTTCTTAGCAGACCTCTACACTTCATAAGGAATGTAGCAGCCAAATTTCAGTTTCGTAGGTCAAGTGGTTTTCGAGATTTCGTGATTAATGAGTGAATGAGTGAGTGAGTGAGTGAGTGAGTGAGTGAGTAGATGAAACTCGGTTTTATATAATTATATAGATTTCTTGTTAGTGAAAAACATACATAATATAAATAATCCTCTTCAATAATTATTTAGGTATATTATGATGTATATTCCGACTTAAAAATTAGTAAATACGCTTGGATGTTTTTTTTCTTCCAGTTTATGTCTAACGTGGTTTATTAGAAATACCTAAGCACATAATTTCACGAATTTTACAATAATTAAGGCCCCCTTTTTCCCACTTTTAGCAATTTTGGTCATTCTAGTTTTAGTTTGTCTACTTCCATGTTTAGATAAAAATTATAAAAATGGTGTCATAACAAAACTAATTGTTTTATCTAGGAAACCGTAAAGACCGAAGCACGATTAAGGACATTTCTCTCGATAGAACCAGAAAAAAAACGAATTTGAGCTTTTCTCCCTTTGTATTCATTCAAATACCTATTTACTAAATGATGTCTACGATATTTTAACACACAGATTTCATAATTATGGAGGGGACCGTAAAGATACATTTTACATTACTTTTCGAAAAATATGAAAAAAAAACTCAAAATTTGATGTAGTGAAACGCACGTCTGTGTAAGCGCCATGGTTTTGCTTCAGTAAATGCGACTATAATACAACATATTACGCCTTATGGTCATCTGTAGTAACAAGCGTTGCTTAAGAGTGGGAAAACCCCGCATTAAATGCTGTTGTTATTGTTGCTAGTCTCTGGAATGCCACTTATGGGCAAAGGACTCTCCTATGTTTTTATTTTGTTTATTATGTAATTTACGAGACTTCAATAAACAAAACATTATTATTAGATCATTCTGAACTAAAATATAGCCGTTGTTTCCGGCACCGTAATTCAAAATCCAATTTGTGTTAGATTGTGTTTCAGTGGAAATAAATCGGATATGCCATTTGTTACGATGCGATGCGTTTTCACGATTTATGTTCGGGATGGTATTGAATTTTGGTTTGGACATTTGTTTTGGTAACCACCTACTCGTATGTTGCCATATAAATCAGAAATACGCTGAACTAGGCATTATATATATTACTCACAGGGCCATCGATTTTTATCACATTTTTATGCACGTCATTTTTTTTCAATTCGTTGCATTCTCACGCAAACCAAGTTGAAGGGGGTTAGTTCAATTCAATTCATTTTTTCAATTCATTTTATTTCCAATATTTATAATTTTACAATAGTCAATAGTTAGAGTCATATAAATATGTAAGTGATGCCGGCTATGTTATCAGCATGCTAAATAACTTAGAGAAAAAGTTAACAATAACATTAGAGTCGCAGGATTCAATGACCTTTACACCTTTAAGGGACAAGCAGAAAATAGTACAAGACCTTCAAATTGGAATCGTCAAGAGTCAAGAGGATACATTGGCCCAGCAGTACGGCTGCTTAGACTAATGCCAACCAAAGATTTCATACTATACTACGTATCTATTATAAAATCTTTGAGGATAACTGCGATGTTCTTTTTTCTAAAGAAAAAAAGAAAGCCAGGGCCTTACACCTATAGCTGTAGCAATCCAGTTTAGGTGTTAAAAAAATGTTGCACGACCGCAAACCGTATCTGGGCACCTTAATATTCACGTTCGCGTGATTTTCCGAACTGCGCTGTTTTAACGTTAGTTTGAGACCGCGTAACGAGTTGGCGTAAGGCCCCTGTACTCTAAGTTTATGTAGATGTTAAGGTTAACGTTAATTATTTTGATGCTAGGAGTCATTGATTTAAAAACACATAAAAGAGATCTTAGTTAACCTACATAGTTTTAGATATACATATTATGGAACTACCGATTTAAAAATAATACAATAATGCAGTTTTTTATTTATAGTTTGTGTGTGTGTGAGGATTGGATCAGTGGAATGTATTTTCTATATAAAATCATGAATCATTATCATTTTATTATGTATTGGTTATGTTCTAAAATTAAACAGCAAAACTAAAATAAACAAAAAAAATAGTAATGGACTGAAAAAAATTTATACATTTATACCTACATAACTAGCGACCCGCCCACCCGGCTTCGCACGGGTGTAACTTACGTGCGAAGCCGGGGCGGTTCACTTGTTACATATATAAACCTTCCGTGAAAAATTATCTAACTGATGCTGAAAACCGCATTAAAATCCGTTGCGTAGTTTTATACATCTAAGCATACATAGGGACGGACAGACAGCGGAAAGCGACTTTGTTTTATACTATGTCTAATTTATATATGGTTATTTATATATTGGTCTAATATGGTTTTAGGCTACTTTTGTTTAGTAAATTTTTGACCGTTTTCCCACACGTTCCATAGTTTTTTAATATTATTTCTAGTAGATAGTAGGAGTAAGGAACTCACCAGATTTTATCTGGGTTTATAAATATGATACAGCTTAATTAATAAAGGAAATATGCCTACATTTCACAAGTTTCCGGAAAGCTCCTAAAGTGAAGGGTCGCTATTAATCATTCACGTTTCGCGCCAAAACGCCTTTCATAAAAATATATTAAAAAGTTTCTCGTCCCGCCAGTCATGGCAATTCCACGCCTTGTATGTTAATTTTGTCATAAAATATGGATTCCGCATTTTATGACAGTAGGTCATTTTCAAATTTCATGGTGTCGTAAATGGAGTAATGGAATTTTGACATAAAATCTAAACGTATCAGCCTAATGATATCCCTCTTCATTAGCATTTGACCCACAGTGACCATCTTCATGGAAGAACATCAATGTATAAAACATAGTGCTTTGGCCCAAATTCAGGTTCAACCCTGCTTTAATAAAAAATCATCGGTAGGTAACTATTGACATCTAATTTTTTTATCTTTGCTTAGGTAATTATTTTTTTTGTAAGGATTTTGGCGTCGAGCCGAACAGAAAGAGTCTGCAATACTTAATATTGCAGACTCTTTCTGTTGTTTATCGGGACTTATCGCGTATTATACTATTTAGGTAAAAATAAGTAGGTACTTTTCGCCGTTTTTACCATGTTACAATGGCCGTAGTCACGAGCTGACTGAAAAATGTGATTGAGTCTAGCAAGTGAGTGTTGTGTTCATTTCTACCCTAACTTGATCTTGAAAAATTGTAAGGCTGTCATTAAAAAAGCAACACTGACTGTATCGGTAAATGTGCTAGAACCTACGCGGTAGTACACTTGCTTACTATGGGATTTAGCGACGTCGCTAACTTAAACCCATCTTAGCGGGTGAGATTTCACACATAATAAAATTAGACTAAAATTACAGCTAAGAAATTACAGCTTATCAGCGTTAAAAAAAAAAAGATGAAATTACGGACCCCCCCATGTCCTATAAATACGCTTCACCCCGCGGGCAGATTGCCTTGCTGCTACCAGTAATTGATATAGCCCAGGGACATATTAGAGAGTCATTAATTAGATTTATCTATTGATTCATGGGCGGATCGGCTCCTAGCACTTTGCACGGTTCAATTTTAAGCACGTATTCATAGAAAAAAGTTATTTTAATTCAGTATACATTTTACACCTTCGTTGCAATTGAATACGATGATGACGTAGGTATAACAAATTCAATTATGTACATTAAATTTATTTAATGGCAAAAATATGTTCTGCTTGTTGAGATTAAAGACTATTATGAAAATTCTTGTTTAGTACACCCTAAACATTAACTTAGTCTAAACAAAATATTTCAATTAAAAAAGTCTAGCAAACAGTACAACCTACCCGGCCAAGTGCGAGTTGGGCTCGCGCAGTGGGGGTTCTGTAATCTGTACCACCACAAAATACAATAATCAACGATCTAATAGCAGTATAGTATGAAAAATCATTGACAAGAATTTTATTAATGTGAATTAATTTTATTAATTATAGACACATTTTACTGTTGTTATAATTATGTTCTATTTTATAAACTATAGGATAAAAAAAAAAAAATATGCGACAATTTATGTCGCATATTTTCCGATTTCACAGGGGAATCAAAACCTAAGTGTACTTCCCGTTGATATAGAATCTTGAAATTTGACAAGAGGCAAGATCTTATTTTAATTTTTTATTATCTTAGAGAAACTAACGGTCTTAATTAACAGAGTTAATAATTAGCTAGAGACAAAGAGGCCATTTAGAAGTTTCTACTTATAAAAAACAGAGTACATTATATGAACGCGAAAACAAGTGAATAAAAAAAAATATAGATGTATAATATTACTAGAACAAAGAAAAAAGCAATAGACTCTAAATAAACTAAGACAAACTAAGGTGTGCACTTAACAAGATAAGAAATACATTTAATAATATTTAAGACAGAATAGTACCAAAATTTTCACACATAATTGTTGAAAAAGTTGTCACTTCACCACTTCCTTATGGATGAAATACTAGAGACAAATATATCCATACTTAGACTATATTTACGTAACCTATTATAGGTTCCACACGCACGAACGATAAAGCTATTTTGCCGATAGTTAGTTGATGAGACAGATGGTCTGAAGATCGGTTTATATTTCCGAAATAATCCAGTTTATGTAAATAATCTTACAGCACATATAAAGAAAAAAATCCGAAAGTTGTTAATTTGAAGTTATATCATATAAAATATTGTCAAAAAAAATACATTAAAATCCATTCATAATAGACGTAGTGATCGCATACAAACATAAAAAAACATACAGTCGAATTGTCACCCTCCTCTTTTTTTGAAGTCTGTTAAAAACGTAACCCATTTACGTAAAAATGTCACATTACAGAAAATAACCGCCATTCTACTGAAATTTTTAACCGACTTCAAGAGGAGGTTATCAATTCGACTGTATGTTTTTTTTTTTGTTCCTTTTTTTTGTATGTTTGTTACGCGATTACTCCGCCAATTTAGAATTGTTTTTGATGATTCTTTTTTTGGTTGGTAGGTCATAGCTCATAGGTGGCCCCATATTTTTTTTATCGATATTGATTCAGTGCTTTTTGAAAAATCTACAAAAATATCTACAAATTCAATGTACATTGGAAACATTGGACAGTGCCACCAACTTAGCTGTTAAGGTGGACAACATTGGAACTACAGTTATTTCTTGGTGAATTTCATACTTTGTTCTCTACTAGCGACGCTGTCAACTAAACAGCAAACATCACAGATCTACTACTGACAAACATAGAGGAACAGACTTCAAAAACAAAGAAGTGTCGCCATGGCGACCATGATGCGACCATGCCCTGTTGTTTTTTGTTAAATTTTTCACGACCATGGATACAGAGTATTTGAGTCGTAATATTAATTAGTGTCGTGTATTTAGTATTAAATATTTTATATAGTGTTCAATAGCGTCAAACAAGCCAGTCAAGCAGAGCTAATCATGCACGGTCAAGTCAAACTCATGCACCAGTAAAGTGGTGGAGGCTTTACAAGAGGCTTCTATGGAGTTTTGGACCCTTATTAGGGTTTATTATTCCTTTTTAGGGTTCCGTATCCAAAGGGTAAAAACGGGACCTACGGGTTAACTGAGCCTACGCTATCTGCATGTGATGTCTGTCCTACCTTTTAACGGCTGTCTTTTGAACCGTAATAGATAGCCAGTTTTTTTTAAAGAATTTGTAAATTACAGCGTATTAAGTGAAAAAATAATAATAAAATCAAAAAGTAAAAACTAAAAGTGGCCCTATAACAAACGTATTTTTTACGTATTTTTGTAATTGGTCTAACGTAAAAACGGCAATATGTAGGTACAAGCGTCAAACTTGGCATGATTATAGTACACACTCTAAAGTATAACAGTAGGTAATAAATAATGGCAAAGTGTGAGTCAGTGACAAATGTCTGTTCAATACCATGTTAACCAACGTAGAGCGCGGTCGGTACTTGGATGGGTGACGGGGCAAGGAAGTTATTAGGGTATAATATATACCATCCTTGGTGACGGGTGATGGCACCTGGACGTGATGTTTTTTGCACTTTTTGTATTTTGTGGTAGTACGGAACGTACGCGAGCGCGCTCAGTGCGCGAGCCCGACACGCACTTTTTTATCTCTGCGGAATAAATCCCACTAAAAATTTAAAAATAAAGATAATTTTTAGAAAAAAAAAGAACCGACTTCATGATTATACCTTCATATACAAACTAAAACTAAAAAGTAGAAAATAATATTTAAATAACTTCAAAACAATGAGCATTACAGGACAATCAACGAAATTATTAATACATATATTACCTACTTATATACATATTTACAATTTATAATCAGTTATTTTTGGAGTCGGTGCCAGCCAAAGCAAAAATAACCTTAATAGATACCTACTTGATTAATCTATTAATATTTATGATATGAATGTGAAATAGAGATAAATATAAAAGAAATCGAACAAAGGCTAATAATTGAAAAGAAGCGCATCAAAATTTATATGCATTTAGACACAACCGTCAACGGGAATTCCGCACATCAGCTGTAAGACTACGGTGCCAAAAATTAAACTTCAGTGCAGAAAACATAATATCAAAATAGACTGTAGAAAAGTATTTTCCTACAAAGGCAGGATTAACCCTTTGCTGGCACCGACTCCAAAAATAACTGATTATAAATTGTAATTGTATTGTATTAGGTAATATATGTATATTAATAATTTCGTTGATTGTCCTGTAATGCTCATTGTTTTGAAGTTATTTAAATATTATTTTCTACTTTTTAGTTTTAGTTTGTATATGAAGGTATAATCATGAAGTCGGTTCTTTTTTTTTCTAAAAATTATCTTTATTATTATCATTTCTCTAAAACACTTCTTGGTATTCACCTGCTTGCTTATAGTGATAAACTTGGAGTAGCCTTGGAATAGTTACTCCGTCTTTTGCAATTTCGATCGAGTTCAAACTTTTGAAAGAGAGATATAGACAAAACACGGCGTTACTATTCCAAGACTATTCCACGTTTATTAATAAGGGGGTTAAAAACTACGTGATACTTCAGCAAAGGATTTATTGCGCCGCTATTAATCCAAACACATGTTAGACATCACGTTATACTGCACAAGGAAAAGCTCTTGGGTAAAATCAACCCAGCTCACATATTCCGTCGATTTTTCTACGTCTCATTTGTTACTTGTCCTAACTTTGCCGTACGTGCGAGAAATTCTTATTTTCCCACTTAATAAACTCAGATTTGAAGTGCAGATATCTTCGCGACGGCGTCTTACAAAACGGAAATATTTTTGATTCATTTTTGCAATTCGTTGCAGTTTGCTCTCTCAATTCTAAGTTTTGCTTTTATCTTTGTGACAGTTCTCCATTTGTAACGTTGAACAAGGTTCTAGTTTAACTTATTATTTGTAGGTACAATCTGGGTCTCTTCAAGACAAGAGTGAATAGGCAATTCCCCCATCTTAGACAGCGTCATCACTTACCATCAGGTGATTTGCGGTCAAAAGTAAGCCCAATTCATCTGTCTCGTATGAGGGTGAATCGTTCACCGGGGTAGAAGCAGCCGAAGCTTTTGCCAAATTCTTCGCAAGTGTGTTTCTACTGGATATACCGTCACTAAACACTGAGCTTGCGTACAAATCTGACCACAGTAATGACAGTAACTATGTGAACATTCCGGAAATTACGCCTAGTGACGTTATGTTCGGTATAAACAAGCTGAAACCTAATAGCTCTGTAGGGCCCGATTGCTTTCCTCCTGCTGTACTAAAGCAAATGAAAAAGCAGTTTTGTATTCCCTTCTGCCACATTTTCAATACTGCGTTAAAAACCGGAATATACCCACCACAGTGGAAGATTTCGAGGGTCAGCCCCATACCAAAAAGTTCTAACAAATTGAGCATTGAAGAGTACCGTCCTATTGCCGTGCTTTCGTCACCAGCAAAGGTATTTGAGAGCATACTCCACAAACTCATTTACGCTCAAGTGGATAAATATCTTTGCGACGCGCAGCACGGTTTTAGGCGAAAAAGGTCTGTTGACACCAACCTGTTGTCTATTGTTGAGTTTATCTCCACTGGATTAGACCGTGGTTCTCAAGTTGATGTCCTTTACTTTGACTTCCGGAAGGCGTTTGATAGGGTGAATAACGACATTCTGCTGGCCAAACTCGCTGCCATCGGCTTCGCTCCAGGGCTTCTCAGGCTCCTTGCAGACTATTTGCGTGATCACCAGCAGTTTGTGAGGCTAGGATTATTTGAGTCAAGACCCTATCACACGCGTTCCGGTGTAAGTCAGGGCTCAATTTTGGGGCCTCTTTTATTTTTGCTAATGGTGAACGATATCCCTTCCGTCTTGGAATATGCCCAATGCTTGCTATACGCTGACGACCTGAAGCTCTTCATAGAGGTGAGGTCAAGTGCAGACTGCGTTGCCCTACAACGAGACGTTGATGCAGTGTTACAATGGAGTCATCAGAACGGCATGGAATTGAATCTTTCCAAATGCCATGCTATGACTTTTGGTCGAATGAGGCTCCCAATCAATTACGATTACAAAATAAATGGCGTTAGCATAATTCGCTCGACTAACGTGAAAGACTTGGGTGTCACATTCGACCGAAAGCTTTCGTTTCACGACCACATAAATTCGCTGGTAAAGGAATCTTTTCGACGGTTGGGTTTCGTACTCAGAAATTCTAAAGATTTCCGTAATCTGCACGTCGTCCGCTTGATCTTTGGCACATTAGTTCGCAGCAAATTAGAGAGCTCGATGTGCGTATGGAATCCGCACGAAACTACTTATATACTCCAGGTTGAGAAGGTGCAAAAGGCATTCCTCAGGTACTTGTATAAGCGAGTTCACGGATATTATCCATTCATGTACCCGACAAAGTTTTTGATGGGCTGTCTGGGCTTCAACTCATTGGAAGTCAGGCGGGAAAAGCATCAACTTACCGTCATGTGCAAAATTATACGTGGGGACATCGACGCGCCTAGTCTGCTCGATAAGCTGTGTCGACTTTTTATACCAGATAACTATTATCGCTGTAGACGGCACAAACTGTTCGTCGTGCCACGCTGCCGTACGGTAGCGCGCTCTTATTCGCCCATCCCGCGTACACTCGCCGCGTTCAACGCTCTCTTGGCTGTTAATCCTGAGTGTGATTTGTTTGAGGACGGATGGTCAGATATAATGTCAGTGTGCCTACATTATTGTGAAAGTAACGGATGAGTGGTTTTTATATCTTATGTCTTTTGTTTGTTATGTTTTTGTAATTTTGTAATTTTCAATGTTATTTTAGTTTATTATAGTACTAATGTAATTAACTTCAACTAATTGTAATGTGTTTTTATTTGTATAATTTAACCTATTTTTTTTATACATATTTGACTTGTATTCTAATTTGTAATGTATTTGAACTTTGGATAATTAATGTAATTGGTGTTTTACCGTTTTAATTAATAATAATAAATAAATAAATAAATCATAAAAAAAAAAATTGAAACGTAAAATCGAAACGATTGGAAAAGTTTTTTTTCCCAATAAGTAGGTGATTACTTATTATGTTGATTGGGTCTGAACGCGCGTGTCAAATACTTACAGCAATAATAAATTCAAATTAAAAATACGAGCCGAATTGAGAACCTTGCTCCTTTTACGAAGTCGGTTAAAAAGGTTTAGGTTGAATATCACCAACATCATTCGCGGCAATGTTCCTAAGGAATCTGACCATTTGAGCAAACTCTTATGCTTCTATAGTCTAAACATATCTCGTAGTCAGCACCGCTCGTTATGCCGCACCTATTACCGTTTCTCCAAATGTGCGGACGCTCATTGTGCACCGGCTATCTTGACCGAGTTATTTGATCCTTTACGATCCTCGTCCCTTGGTATAACAACTATGGCCGTTGGTTGTACCTTAGAATTGCTCGGGAGAGAACGACCCTAATGTGGAGAAAAGTTTTACGAGAGTAAAAAGTATCCGATTCTATCGTAGTTTTATTGGGGTCTTTGACTCTCAGACCAGAATAAACAATTCTTCATACGTATGTCAGAAAATTTGATTATATCCTACCATTTTGAACTTTATATGGTAGAAAATATCATGATACCGGTAGGATGTACCGCTTTATGGTTGATATTCCGAAAACCCGTAAGGAGTGCTTTGATTCCACTTTTATTGTGTGAACTGCTAGTCTGTGGAATGCGCTGCCTAAATAGGTGTTCCCCGATAATTACAATCTACCCAGATTGTAATTATCGGGGAACACACCAGTCTTCAAATCAAGAGTGAATTGGTTTCTTCTAGGTAAGCGTGCTCCAACGTAAACCACATTATTAGGCAAGTGGACGGCAAAAACCAAACCTATTACTCATAAAAAAAAAAAGAAAAACTATTTCTGTTCGCATTACTTTCTTTTTTATGTTTTTAATATTACTTCATAATGTTGAGTTGGAACTAGTTTGTAGGGAAAAACAATGTGTACGTATACATTATACAGGTTTGATCTACTTTTTAATTGACTTCAAAAAAGGAGTAAGGTTCTCAATTAGTTCGTTTTTTTTGTTCTGGCTAGTTGTAATTTTTCGTTCCACATTTCAAGCTGACAAGCGCAGTACAATGCATCAATTCAGGGTTCTAAATTTTAGGTCACACTGAACTGTTATAGACAAACCTGACGCTTACCATCAAACGATCAATATGATCTTTGGTCAATTAGTTGCATGAAAAAAATCGTAAAAAATCTGATGTAGCCTTTTTAGTGAACGATTGGATACAGTTCTGCAACAGCATAACTCCAATTTGATTTGGAGATGAGACTAGCATGGCAAATCCTTCGTATAACGCGATGTAACTGTGCGCGATATATTGAATTACTTTTGCATGCTACACAACAATAAAATCTTGTAAAGATAATAGATTGAGCATGGTTGCATAATTTCAAAGATATGGCATATCTCTTGTTGCTGAGCGACGACAGGCAGTTCTCTTATAAGAGTTTTAGTAACAAAACTGCTCCACATGAAACTGATTCTACGGTTTATACCCACGTCCCACATTGTCCTATCTACCCCACGGTTATTACCGCTCTTATGTGATAAGAATGTTCAACATTCGAATAAAACACGAATTGATTCTGTTGGGACAACAAAAGGCTCTTCGATTCGTCATTCTGATATCGCTTTGTTCGAAATAAATTGGTTTTCCAAATGTGTTCGATAATTTTGAGGATGTTTCTTTGAATGCGATAATAAATAAAGACATTTTAAGTCAAAACAGGCTTTGTATTGATTCTAAAAATTTAATCTTTTTGGTAACCAAAAGCAGTACCTACTTTTCAAAGTATTCTGATTCACAACATTTTGTATTACAATTTCTTTCTCATGTTAACACGTCGAAACTGCCCGAATTTGTGGGAATTTTCCCATCTGACAACAGGAAAATCCACTTGAATATATTTTTGGGTTTCACGACTATTGTGTGTAGCATACAATCTTTTCTGGTACACATTTGTGAGAAGTCTTTCCGGACAACGATATGAAACCGTTATCGGAGAAACGCGTGTGAAATTTCAAAAACTTTTTGCTTGAACATTTGAGTTTTCGAAGGAGCTAATGCCTCATGATTAATTGCACCCTAAAAACTTTTTCTGCTCCTTTGCGAAACGTTTTAGAGTAACATTTTATCTGAATTTGCGTACTTCAGTGATAGAATCGGACAGACAGTGAGTGATGTAGGAAAGCTTAAGCGGATTACTTTAAGCTTTGCAATTTGAAGTGCTTTTCTGGAAAATTTAAATTTATTCACATTCTAGGTATGCCAACTATGCAAGCAGTAAAATAGTCATGTTTGGAAAACTTTCATGTAATAATCTGAAATCATAAAACTAGATAATTTCATTGTGCGAAGAAATCCATTGTTAATTTCAAGTTAAATTAGTGAATTTAGTCAGAAAAACTGTTTTCCTGACGAATTTTTAGTGTATTACCGCGTTTACTTAATGAATTGGTTTCTTCTAACTGTTTTTCTGACATAGCACTAGTGTAGGTATTACCATTCTTACGTCGCTTTAAGTACAATAAAGAATTTGGGATAAACCATAGATATTTGTTATTGATGATAATTTCTTCTTTCTTTTTTGATTTCTCCTAATAAACGGGCTCCATCGTAGAACGCAGTGTAGGTAGGCCTCCCACTAGATGCACCGACGACATTGTGAGAATTACGAGCATCCAGTGGATACAGGTGGCAGGCTTTCGTTGTGGAGGTTAAAAGGGGAGGCCTATGTTCAGCAGTGGACGCCTTCTGGCTGATGATGATGATAATGATGATAGTAGAACGCAACATAGCTTGATATCCTCATAATTACAATGCAAGCTTATTAAAATGAAGAAGAAAAAATTACATTAACAAAAACTCAAAGCTAATTTAACACTCACGCGTCTCTTCTATTAGCTTCAAAATTTTAAATTCCTCTCCATAAAGTGGTTTAATTAAAAAGTAAAGTAACAAGAAGCCAGCGGCCGCGGAGTGAGTTGCAAATCCGGCTTAGTCCGGGATATTGCGGAACTTTCCTGCGCGAAAACCGTTTTTCATGCTCCTAGGGGTTGAAAACCCTACTAAAGTTAAATAGACGAATTCACAAAAAGTTATATACGAGAAAAAGAAAACAAAAATATCGATCGTTTTTGCAGCAAATGGGTCCAATCGGCAAAATTTGCTGCAAAGGCTTTTATTTAAAAACTAAAATTTTATGGAAAGAAAATAAATATAGCTACTAATACATACTATAAAATAAAAAAATTGTACTAACCTATTTTTTTTAAGTCTACTAATAACTCTAACTTGAACTCGGAAGGAAGAACTGAATCTCACGACACAGGACCCACCTAGTGTGAGATCCAGGGCTACTTTATTTGGAGTAGGTATGTAAACATTTCTCACCTACCCACTAACTCTTATTTTGTTTTTTTATCTTTGTACCTTATTTCATAAGCTTGTAAAAATGTTGAGCAAAAAAAATTTTTTTTTTTTTTCTAAGATTTTTAAAATGACTTGTTTTAACTATTAATCACCTTACCGATTTTTTTGGGTCAGTTTGGTATATAGCTAGAGGGATATTTTATAATAATTGTAAAGATACGTATCTAAGTCTTAAAAATTAAAAAACTTTAAATAAAATGCCGAATAGCAAGAAATATCACCATTCGATTCGAGTAAAAAAAAATGTATGCTGAATATTATTAATTTAACACATTTGTGACCTAATTTACGTGTATATTTTTTGTTATATAGACAATCTCGAGTTGTTTCACAAAAATTCCATTTACTTTGGCTTAGATTTAGGATTATGTTCGAGCGTCTGTTGATTTGGCAATACATATCAATAACTTTATGGGAGCGCCTATTCATTTGAAGTTGGCTAAAAAAATTGTTATCAAGTGCGAGGATCAATGGTAGTGTTCGTTTCAGGGTGGTGGCTGTAAAGCCAATATTAATTCTAACCGCAACACCATATACGTTGCGGCCTACCTATTTCACATCGTTTTGCAATTTGTAAACTTTACTGCACAAGTTATGACAACATGAGCGCCGTGTTAGTGCTGTAATTAATTCCTAGTATATTAGACTTAGTACGCTAACTATGACGACGATGTCAAACGTAAGTTACAGTAGGTACAGTTTAGGTAACTTTAGATGTTAGTTTCACGCATCTATGTTTAGTTTTTGGACCCGGGTATGTCCAGAACCACCGGTAGGGTGGGCAGCAGCATCCTATTAGTACACGATGAACGTACTGCGATCCCCAAGCCGCTTGCCAAACGCGGGGATTATGGCCACACAATTCTAAGCAGAAAGCCTTTGTGGACAGCAGTGGACATTTACTGGCTGATGATGATAGGTAATTGATGTTTAGTTGTTACGTATGCGGCGGCGGTTTGCTATAGCGTGAAAAGGCTATTGAATCTTTTTTTTTTATTATTATAAATAGGCGTGCGCTTGGCCACCAACTCCCCTGATGTTAGGCATTGATATAGATAAGACACTTTTTTATAATATCACTGTTATTCACTACACTTATATGATTATTGACGGGATATTAATCGTGATAATGTTGTTTATGGATTTCCCGATAGGTATATCGATATAGATATATACTTACCATGCCCTCAGATAGAGTGCAGAATGCGGGTGGTTGACAAAAAAGCACAAAGTAAGAAATAAAAATTACAAACAGTTAGAAAACACTTTAGTGCTAGTGCTAGTGCAAGTGAGTTAAGACAATTTAAAAAAAAGGACAAACCAAAAACTCAGAAAAAGAAACTGCGATTTTATATTCGATCATGATATTATAACAAAAACTTAATACCTAACATTAATAACCAAATAATTATTGCATATATTGTGATATTAAAAAAGGGGAACACCGAACTAAACGGAAATCGCAATAATTCTTGAGTTTTTCAACAATGTAATCCAAATAGGTTTTCTATTGCCGCAATTCGCTACCATTATGGTGCCATTGAAATTCTGAAGCAAGCCAAATTCTTCTTACCGCTACTTTCCTACTGATTTATGGGTAGTTCTAAAACGCAACGTTGCAATTTCTGGCTCGCGGAATCAAGACCGAGGATTTATAGACCGAGAGCTGGCAGCTTTTTACGCAATCTGTAGCGAAATTACACTTATTTCAAATTTTGAAAATTTCCAGTTTTTTTTTTATTGAAGTAAAATTATTATGTATATGCTATGATACTCGTTTAATGAGTTGAACAAAGCAACGGTCTAAAAAGTTAAATCTCTATAATTATATGTACGTAATGGAGTAGAGAATCCATCCTATCCCTATCCATCCTATCCCTCTTACACTAGTTTTTTATTTTGAACTAGTCTTGACAAGGTAAAACTTGGCCATTGATTTAAGTTGAAAACAACTAGATACTTTTAGCTCTCTATAAAACAAGTTTTTTTTTACAAATAATATCTCTATAAAATAAGGTCTTTAATAATATAAATTGTCATTGATAACAGTACAAGAATATTGTTTTTTTTAACGGCGAGTGCATTTATTATCTAAACAAAATACAAGAAAACTAATTACCAAATCTACCTATCTTACAGACTTCTTACATATACTCGTACATATGTTAATCACTTTGAACAATGCCTCCCAACCTAACATTATAAAGTCTATTTAAACCCCATATGTAGAGCCAATAAATAGCGTCTACTCTTGTGTTGGGGTACCCATTGTTTTCTAACTACGGCATACAATGGATAATATCCATATTGAGATATCCTCACACACGGCTGCGAGCTTCATTATGGCGTAGCTCCTTGTGAATTTGTTTACTTTTGTCTTTGTACGATGCACGCTTACCCTACATAAGAAAGTGCGCAAAAGTAGAACACCGAAAAAATATTTACAGCCTGCTCTTGCACATAAATGATATCTTGATTTAAGTATTCATCATCATCATTTCAGCTGTAGGACGTCCACTGCTGGACATAGGCCTCCAAAAGGGCCGGTTGGAAGCGGCCTGCATCCAGCGTTTCCCTGCGGTCTCTTTTAGGTCGTCTGTCCATCTTGTGGGTGGACGTCCTACGCTGCGCTTACCAGTCCATGGTCTCCATTCCAGAACCTTTCGGCCCCATCGGCCATCTGTTCTGCGTGATATGTGCCCTGCCCACTGCCATTTCAACTTACTAATCCGGTGGGCTATGTCGGTGACTTTCGTTCGTCTACGGATCTCCTCATTTCGAATTCGATTTCGTAGAGAAACCCCGAGCATAGCCCTCTCCATAGCTCGTTGTGCGACTTTGAGCTTTGATTTAAGCATTGCATCTAGGTTATTACGTAACTTTTAGTAGGGACAGTCCAAGGCAGGTCGTTATAGAGAATATAACTACATTCAGCCACCAACTTAACGGTTCTGCTAGCATATCATTAATTTGACATCCCTAATAGTGGTACCACAGTTGCACTCGGCATAAGTACATAATACGTACTGCTGCGTTGCTCGTATGGTATAATCTTAAAAACAAAGTTAATTATTAAATCAACACATGCCAGACGCCGGAGGTTGGACTCGTGGCAGTTGTAACACATGTCTTCCTAATACACAATGATATGATACGTTGGCCCAGTTGGTAGTGAACCTGCCTTTTGCGGTTGGGATCGTGTGGCGTACGTTCGTTTTCCACCAAGGACAAACATTCATGTAATGAACATTTATGTTTATTTTATAACTGGGTGTTAATTTATCTAAAACGCCGTTTTAAACTATCACGGTTGTTCTCTAATGTTATACCATTATTTACGGTATTTGCCACGGTAAATATCCCGTAAATAATCATATAACTTTAATTTATCTATTTAATTATGTATTTAGAAATATATATGTATGTACCTATATCGCCATTTGTGGCACTAGCTCGTAAGTGATTTCTATCTTGCAATTTTTATTTCTGCTATACACAATAAAGAGTTTCTATCTATCTGAGTAAGACCATGATATACCATTTTCTCCATGCCACTTGTAAACGTTTTTATTTTGTATTCAGAACTATTAATAAACACGACAAGATATAAAACGTAAAAATAAAGTAATGTTAGTCGGTAATATAATTAGAAAAAAAAAACTTCAATGATAAATCTCCAAACATTATTCAAAAAGAACCCACCCCTTCCTCTATAAAACACTCGCCCAATTAGAAAGCCGACCAAGTCGTCGTAATAAAAGTGGCACTGGCTGACAAAATATTCCTGACAAGTCTTCTATAACCGACTGCATAATCTACAATTGCGATAACAATCTTAAACTCCACCATTTAAAGGAATGCGCTCGTGAAGTATCACACTTTATTTCGTGCACGTGCGAAGTACTTAATTTTTTTTACTTCGGGAAACTCGAAGGCGGCGTGTGCGAGGAAAATTAAAATAAAGCTTTAAAGTTGCGAACAAGTTTTTAGTACGTCTACGAGAGATCCTATTCTCGCACGGTCGAGATTATCTTAGTCAATTTCTTTCTATTTAAATGGTATAGACAAATGCAAACACCTTACCTCATTTTCAAACATCTTTCAGAGCTACCTGGCCAAAATGCTGGCATGTTTCTGGCTCAACGCATAAGAATTGTAATTCCATGTATTGTTATTAAGCTTGTATTTTGTTTAGCTAGACATTTGCCTATTTAGACTATAATATATTCGACCACCGGAAGGATTCGAAGCTAACTATTCTAGCTAAGTAAGAAATAAAAATTTAAAAAATTATATTATTTATTCCACATTACAACAAATATCTAAAAAACAATCAGTGATCAATTATCTACTAAAATGTGTGTGTACTACTTCAAGTTATATGGCAAGAATTATAGATAGTGCCAACAACGTTTAGATTTGTAGCAAAAAGACAATTGAAGAATTTACCAAATGTAAAGTAACCGTAGCTTAGTGGCTAAACAATGAAAGCGTTTATCCAGATTGTTGAGCAGATTCGAATCCTGCTAATCATAGAATTTTTGAATCGTCCATAACTTTTATATGAACACCATTCTCAGCCTAGCTATCTTTTATAGAACTGCTAGGACTCATCTCTCAGGGAGAGATGATGAATGAAACATCTCTCAGGGAGAGATGACCCACCATGCTGGCCCAGCGCATGTTGGTGAACGTCATATGTCTGTCAACTTTTTAGGTTTTTGGACATACCGATTTCCTCACGATATTGTCCTTCACCGTTTTCTGAGCGATGGCATAGAAACTGCACATAATTTAAGTACTAAATAATTGGTGTAGAGCCGAGGATCGAACCGAGTCCCTTCAGATTGTAAAGCGCACATGCTACCGCTCGGCCACCATCGCTCTCACCACCACCACCAACATTTAAATAGTACATTCTAAAGTGTGGAATGAATACAATATGACAAATACTTTTCTTCTAACTAGAGCTATTATCAGAGTGAGAGCGTCGGAGATAATCTCAAGCGCGCTAGAATAAGATCCAGGTTTTAGTACATCTACAAGTGCTAGTATCGTAAAAAGTACTCCAGACGAGTCGACGGATCCGCAGACGGGTTTATTCGTGTGAGAAAGCAAGATCCTTTGTTATTTCTTTTCATTAGGTTGTTGAAAGAACTTTGTCCTTAGAAAAGCCTTTTGTGTAATTCTTTTATTGTGGAAAGTTTTGAGTCTCTGTGCTTTATTGACTTACATAATGAAAATATAATTATTTTTTTACTCTTATTTATAAATGCGTAAGATTTTATACTGGCAAGTGTCTTTATAAACTAAATAAAATCAAGCTAACTTACCCTACAAAAACAGCTCTTTAAGGGTCTAAAGACAATCGAAATGGTCAATGCCTAAGATTGTGACTAACTTTGTAAGATAGTTCCCAGTTCCATGACATGCTTTTAAAAGTCTTACTTAGAAACTGAAGTCTACTAAGTACTTAGGTTACATTTTGTCGTGTAAAAAAAAAACGGTTTAAGTAGGATCCTTCTCTTTTCGATTTCCAAATGCTGGGGGTCCATCAGGGTATCAATTTCTCCCATATAACATTTCGACATCTGTTCCGGCTTTCAGCAGCGTGAACCGTTTCGCTGACATTGATGTTGAGAGTCAGGTATGCGAATCTGATCTGTCCAGCGCTTTGGACTCTTTTCTCTCTCTGTATACTCCGTTTTTTAATGTTAGATTTTTTATGTAAACAAAGGAGTTACCAGTGAAAAAAAATTCTTTTGTAGTGGTAGCTTACAATATTTGACCAAAAAGATATTTTATTAAATTTTTCTACACGGAAAAAAATCCTCGCGAAATTTGTTTCCGACCAAGAATATTTTTATTCTCAGGAATATTGTTTAATATCAAGTAAATAAATGCTTTAATTAATAATAATGTCTTAGAACAACAAAACTGATACTCTTCGCGAAAAACAATATTATTCTCATTATATTTACTACAAACAAAACAATTATTATTCCTTCAAGAATATCTGGGAGTTGGGAAAACAATTTATATATTTTTTAAACTAAGATCTTTTTGTATCTTAGTGTGAGAAAATAATGCATAGGATCAAGAACTATAAAACTTTGATTCAAAACCTGTGACACTTTACTGAAACTAAAACAGATAACTTGTTAATTCAAGAATATCTTTTTGATTCAAAAAAATATTGTCTTACTTTAAATAATGTATTATTCTCATAAATCAGAAAGTAGGAACGTCTTATTTAAAGAAAAATAATTTTCGTATGAAGAAAAATAATTTTATTTTGATGTAAATTTAAGTATTGAATCATTATTGTAAAATGATTCAAAATAAGATAGAGTTACGTTTTCTATTAAGAAAACACTTGTTTGGTTCAAGATATATTTTTTTTGGGTTAAGTAAGTATTTTGGTATTAAAGTAAGAATCGATTTAATTCTTGACAAGGTAACTGAGTGTTTTAGACCAAGATTCGTCTGTTTTGAGGGGATAAGTAGTGGATTTTTTCAACTAAGAAACCCTATGATACAAAATAAGATCGACAATCATTTTATTCTAAGAAAATACATGTTTAGTTCGAGACATTTTTTATTGGATTAAGTAACTACTAGCGTCATACTAAGAAACAAAATAATTTTAAGCACGATGGTCTTATGTTTTTAGCCAAGATTTGTTTGTTTTGAGAGAATACATATTGGATATTTCAACTAAGAATCCCTATATGATACAAAATAAGATAGACAAACGTTTTGTTCTAAGAAAATTCATGTTTACTTCGAGACAATTTTTATTGGATTAAGTAACTACTAGCGTCATACTAAGAAACAAAATAAGTTTAAGCAAGATAGTCTTATGTTTTTAGCCAAGATTTGTCTGTTTTGAGGGAATAAGTATTGGATATTTAAACTAAGAATCCCTATATGATACAAAATAAGATAGACATACATTTTATTCTAAGAAAATACATGTTTAGTTCTAGACATTTTTTATTGGATTAAGTAACTACTTGCGTCATACTAAAAAAACAAAGTTATTTTAAGCAAGATAGTCTTATGTTTTTAGCCAAGATTTGTCTGTTTTGAGGGAATACGTATTGGATATTTCAACTAAGAATCCCTATATGATACAAAATAAGATAGACATACATTTTATTCCAAGAAAATACATGTTTAGTTTGAGACAATTTTTATTGGATTACGTTACTAGCGTCAAACTAAGAAACAAAAGAATTTTAAGCAAGATCGTCTTATGTTTTTAGCCAAGATTTATCTGTGTTTTGGGAACAAGTATTGGATTGTTCAACTAAGAATTCTTAAGATGCAAATTATTTGTTTGAGAATTTTTATTTAATTAAGTAGCATTAATTCAAGAAAGATAATAATTTAAAAAAGGTAGCTGTATATTTTTAACCAAGTTATCTATTTTGTGGGAATAAGAAGTTGGGTGTATAACAATGAATTAAATCCTATCTAAGTATCTTAGTCAAAAGTTTTAATACCAAGAAAGTGCATGATTAGTGTTCGGCTTTTTTTATCTGAATAAGGCATCTAATAGCATTAAAGTGACAAACATAATAATTTTCAGCATATTAATAAGGTAGACCTCTAGGAATTGCGATATGTTTTTAACCAACATTTTTAAGTATGTGCATGGTTGCTCAAATCTCGGTGTAAGAACCAGATGAACGTAACTACCAAAAACTCGAAAATAATATTTTTTTCATAAATGGGTACTAAACGTGGTCCTGCGCGTTGTGCCAAAACGACGTAACTGTACAGTCAATTTTTCACTAATTCAATAATAACGTAATGGAAAAAAAATGTTTTCCATTGAACTAGAAGAACGTAACTTGAGTACCGGTACAAAGAAAAAATTAAATTTGTTGATAATAGGTAATTATCAACCCATTTATACCAATTAACTGCCCAAATAACGCATATTATTCCAATAAAATAAATTTTTGCAAACAAGTTAAGGATAGGTAAGTAAGAGCCGAAATAACGTATTTCATATAAATTATAATATTAATAATAGTATTTCATTTAAATATGTTCTATGATAAGTGTATATATTTTATGCCTAATTTTATTCTCTAATAGTATGGGTTAATTTCTCTATATTTTTTTCATTAGTCAATTATACGAGTATATTATCCTTTATCTCTACAAAGTTCAAAGAAATGAAATTGCTCGCCTGTTAATTTTAAAAATTACCTAGATACTTTTATATTACCCCGCGAATTTACTAAGGATCCCTATTATGCTTAATATATTTAGCCGATTCAAAAGAAAGTCTTTTAGTCTAACGGGACAAATCGGAGTTTGCATTTTATACCTATACCTATGTTTGTTCGACGATAACTCGAGTAGGTAAAAAAACAACTGTCAGCCCTGCACCAGTGCTCAGCCTTTACAGACTTTATTTCTATGTAAATAGTGGTAGAATTTACCATTGAACAGAATCTTTGATATCTGATAGTTAACTACTCAAACCTACGAACTAACAGCTTCGTAGGATACCTATGATCTATGATCATCTATTTGCACTGTTGCTATGATTTTTCATTGAATATTAAACTTGAGAGTGGTGTCTAAACTTGAAAACCAATTTTATTCGCTAAATACGCTTTAATTTTGGTGGTTTACTATTGGGTTTTGAATTTAAAGGCATCTGTAGTAATTTTTTGGTTGACTACTAGATATTAGTTATATAATCTGAAAGATCGTTTTATCATTAGTCAGCTGTAGATTATATTGCAAAATTGAAACTTAGCACCGTTTGATAAGGACTATCTTTTTTCCATATCACCATCTGGGTTCCATAGTCATTTAATTCTCATAGGGCTCTCTATCACGGAATTCACGGATAAGTAGGCTTTATTATAATAATAACGAGTAATAATCGACCAACTCATGAAATGTACTTGTTACACGTTATAAGCCGTTCAATTGTGAACTCAATAAATATTTTTAAAATTCTACTTAGTAGGTATTAAATTACCTATAACTAGTAGAAGTTGAAAGTCGTGTTTCTTCATCCAAGAATAATTGATTCTTAGATGTAAATCGAATGTCTTGACTAATAGATTATTTGACTATAACCGGCAACGGAAGGATGGGGGGACGAATGAGTGTTGTCATATCTAAAATAAATTCCCTAATTTTAAGAAGAGTGCGAGTATTCAGAAGAGAATTTGCATTAATACCTGAAAGTGTATCAAGAAATTATTTCCTCGCAATCAAAGTGAGAACAGGGGCCTTACGGACAACAGCTAATGGCGGCACCTAATCCGCTCAGTTGGAAAATCACTAGAACGTGAACCTTATCGCACCCAGATACGGTTTGCGGTCGCGTGATTTTCCAACTGAGTGGATTAGGTGCCGCAATTAGCTGTTGTCCGTAAGGCCCGAACAGTTTAAAATAATACCCAGGCTAAAAAACTCAAAAACCGACTATTGTTTAACATAAAATATTTCTCTGCTTTCTACCCTTATGGGTGGAATAATTATATTGGAGCACCCTTGAGATTATAAGCCTCTAGCTTCACCTGCGTTGTCAATAAAACATAACCTATATCACTCGAGGAGAGTGTATCTTTGTATTCGTGGAAGAGTTTTTTTAATCATGAGTAGGTAAGCACAACCAATAATGCAGGTACAAATATCAGGTCGTACAATTCATCCATGTTATATAATATTGGCCGCAATTTATTGACACATACTGATAATATACAACACAACGTATCAGCTTTTATTTCGGTGATTGGTTTCACTGAACATTTATGTTACTTTATTGTACACTAGATTTCTTCCGCGGTGTCACCTGCACTGTGAACAAAACATAGCCAAATATGAAATATGTCACTCAGGGATAGTGGAGCTTTCTATTCGTGAAATATTTTTTAGTAATCGGACCAGTAGTTCCGGAGTTTGCCAGTTACACACAAACTCACAAACTTTACCTCCTTATAAAACGTGTGTTGAAGTGTAGATTATAGTGTGTGCCTAATAGTGTATATACAGATATTGAGACCGCTCATTTGAAAGAGACAGATAGCGTTCCGCACCCTCGCGCACTAAAGAAGTGAGTACTTGCTGCGTTTCGAACTGCAGGGTAAAATCCCCATGTATTGTACATGTCCGTAATATACGAGCTGTGATTAGTAATTTAAGGTTTAGTACCCAAAAGATAAAACGGGACCCTATTACTAAGCCTCCGGTGTTTGTCTGTCTGTCTGACCTTAAGACGGCTGCATCTCTTGAATCGTAGGTAATAGAGAGCTGGCAGATTTTTTTACAGAATACGGTGGATTAAACAAAAACAACATAAAGTCAAAAATAAAGGGTCCTATACAAAGAACCATATTTTAAAGGTATTTTTGTACTTTTCATCAAAATGGGTAATAAGTACAAGGCTAAGTACAAGTTTACTTGGTACTATTATAGTGCACACTCTGTGGTATAACTAAAAAAAAAACCAGGCCCGCCCTAAATAGTCTCGTGCTATCACCGAAGTTCGCCTACCGATCGATCACCCATTCGCGCATATTATACAAAAACCCCGAGAGTTGTCAACTCTCTAATCGCTTCGATTGATTCGATTATAGTTTAGTTGTTTAATGTTTTGAATGAATTTAGAGAATTTTTACCATTTATAAGGGAAAATGTTTCGGGGCTGGCAACCCTGTACTCGCCAATTCTCTGATTTGTCTTGTCGCGTCAAGTGGGGTTGCGAATCGTATCGAAACATTTTAATATAAATTTCAATTAATCTCATTTATTAAGCAGAGCGGTTGTGATCCATATTCACCGTACACCAAGAATTGAATTGAACCAAAAAAGCTATCGTAAGTTCTCTTTACAAAAAATTAGTTTGTTGTTATATTAATGCAGATGGCTGACGATGAAACTTCGATAGAAGTTATATTGCGCAAATAGGGAGTTCCGGAGTCTTATAGACAGATTTAAAGGTAAGTTTTATTACATACAGTATCGCTTAAGTTCTCGAATAGAGGAAGCGGCAAGCGCAGCGTAGGACGACCCACCACAAGACAAGGTGGACAGACGACCTATTAAAGATCGCAGGAACGCGCTGAATGTGAACCGCTTCAAACCACTCTAGGAAGTCAATGGAGGAGACGTATATCCAGCATTGGACGTCCTACGGCTGAGATGATGACATTGATGATTATTTTTTATTTTTTTATTTTTCCAGAACATGAAATTCAGCAATACCAACTAAGTGACGATTCACATCTAAGTGACGATTATCTCAAAGAGCTATGCTCTTTAATTGGCCATAGACTTCTGGTTAAATCCAAAATTTAAGAATATTTCACTGCACATGTAAGTTACATCTACTAATAATTAGTATTTAATTTATTTTTTATGGGGTCAAATTTGTATGTGTACTGGTAGCCAACTAACTATAATTATTGCATTGTGTATAGGTAGGTATATTTATTTTTATTAGTTTTGATCCGCAGTTCACTCATCTAGTGTTAAAGCAAGTGAAAAACAATATTATTCTCAATATGAAAACTAAAAACAAGACAATTATTATCTGTTCAAGAATCTCTGGGTTTTGTTTAAGCAGTTCATATATTTTCAAAATTTTAGTAAGATAAATAAATAATAATAGTAAATCTTAGTGCGTGAAGCAGCTAAAAATGTAGCTTGTGTTTCAATCCGTGCTATTGGGATAACAAACTTACACGCATCGCATATATAATATTAATCAGTGTGATGTGATTTCAGATTAATGTGGTGGATATCGAAGAAAAGTACAAGGAAAATTCTTTGAATTATTATACAAAGTGGCAAACGTTTATAAATTCAATTATCAGTTTGAAATTTAATAATACAAATAAATATGATTCGTTGGAAAGTTTATACGAAGGCATAACACAGGAAACCGATGATGGTGAGTTACATACTTTTCTCAATACCTATCTACTACATCACAGCACGGTAGCCAGCCACTAGCCATACACATATCGTAAGTACCGTTGTTTAATTTTTCACGTTTATTTTTCAGACCGGAAGGTTCCAGATCAAATTAAACTGCTGTCACCTCATCCCTCCATAAGGGAGACTCGACAGAAAAACAAAATTTTTGACACTGGAGTGTATCGAGAATCTCATTGTTGATATTTATGTACGAGTAAGTTTATTTATTTATACAGACCGTTATGTAGAGTGTTTAATAAGCCGAACGGGTGTGTTCAGGGAAGCATTTGGAGAATAAAAAAATGGCCAAAAAAAAAACCTGACCTTATTAATATCTGAACGGGTGTTACTCACGGTATATTAGGCCGGATCGTGAGTAACACCCGTTCAGATATTAATAATGTGTGAAAACCACACTGACTGGGTTTTCAGAACCACAACCAACAGAACCAGAGTGGAAACTAATTTCCAGAAATTCACAAATTCCGGCCTTATTTTTTAAAACATTTATTTGTTATTTTCTAGGTTTTCACCAAAATTTTATCTATTAACTACCATAACTTTCGTAAAGTCAATTTGTCTGTTGATTAAATATTTAAATTCTAAATATTCTTAGTCTCCCACAATATTAATATGTTAAGGCTGCAGTCCCGTTTCATAGCTTTAAGGCCAACTAAAAAGTGGGCAAAAGAGTAAAAGAGTAATTTTTTTATTTCGTGTTTTAATGAAATATGTAAATTCGAAAATATTCTTAGTGGACCAGTCTCCCAAAATATTTATATGGTAAGGTTGCAGTCCCGTTTCATAGCTTTAAGGCCAACTAAACAGTGGGCAATAGAGTAATATTTTTTATTTGTGTGTTGATTAAATGTGTAAATTCTAAAATATTCTTAGGGAACCAGTCTCCCACAATATTAATATGTTAAGGCTGCAGTCTCGTTTCATAGCTTTAAGGTCAACAAAAAAGTGGGCAATAGAGTAATTTTTTTTTAATGCGTTTGTTGATAAATATGTAAATACGAAAATATTCTTAGTGAACCAGTTTCCCACAATATTAATATGTTAAGGCTGCAGTCCCGTTTCATAGCTTTTAGGCCAACTAAAATGTGGGCAATGAGTAAAAAAAATTAATTCATGTGTTGATTAAATATATAAATTCAAAAATATTCTTAGTGTACCTGTCTCCCACAATATTAATATGTTAAGGCTGCAGTCCCATTTTATAGCATTAAGGCCCTCTTTGCTTTCTCTTTTGCACAATTTAAACGTTTTGTTAAGATAAATAATCAATATATTTGTATAATAACAGTAAATAATAATTTTGTTTAGAAAAAATTGCAAATGTTATAAAGCAATTTTCACACTGATATCTCAGATTTTGGAGAAGATATCGGGAAAATTAATTTTTTAAGATTTTTTTTCTGATACCTTCGATAAAATTAGATGTAATCTTTAAATAGTTCAAAACGTGCGAAATGGATAGCTTATAGCAGGCGAGCACGCCCTTTAGAATTGTATCTTTGTTAAAAGTTTACTATGTTTTTAGTCATATATTTTTGATTAATTATATTGTATGTACCTAAGTTAATAATTAAGATTGTGTGTATGACGTGTTTCAAACCTTTAAAATAATGTATTATAATAATAAATATTTTGATAAATGACTAACTTAATTTAATTTAAAGTCAGGGTTAAAATGAGATTGATCCAAGGCGTAAGTCATAACTAACTCGAGCTAAAATCGATTATATTGATAATTCTGCTATGTTGTATGTATTGGTTTTTAAATGTGTCAAGTGCTTATAGAGCAATACCAGAATGTATTGCTCTATAAGCACTGCATTTCAGCTTTTGTCAATATGCATAAATGACAGAAAGTCTCAAAGCAAGACCAGAATGAAACACAAGATTACGCGAAAAGGGTGTATTAACCCGAAAAGGGGCTCGTAGTACTCATCATTATGAACAACTTTTACTTTGTGGCCAACCTCGAAATCGCGATAAAAATATCAGCTGTTCCATATAAAAGTGTCAGTGAAACTCTACGAAATGTATGGAACAGCTGTTTTTTTTTCGCGATTTCACGGCAGCCCCCGGAGTAAAAGTTGACCATAATGATGAGTAGTACCAAGTAGTACTCATCATTGAGTCCCTTTCGGGATATTACACCCTTTTTGCGTAACCCTGTGTTTCATTCTGGTCTTGCTTTGAGACTTTCTACTTTCCAATTAAGAAAATTATTAGTTTCAACTGAGAAGTAGAATTATTAATTCAAATCTAGAAATTACTTACTTGAAGCAACAAAACATCTTGATATAAGCAAATATATTCTTCAAATAACGCACAGAAATCGTTCGCCTAAGATCAATCTGGTTTTGATCTGAAACCCCCGATTATTTAAACTAAGAATATTACCATACTCTCCCTAAGAAGATACATTCTTAATTTGAAAACATCAACAGTCTTTATTTAAAATAAAACATTCTTTAGGCAAGTAAAAGACATTATTCGAATTAAGAACTTTTGTCTTTGCAGAAGACTCTTAGTTATTTTAGGTTAAGATAAAGAAATACTTTACTCAAGAGTATGCATTTTCAATTCAAAAATATTTTTACCCTTGACTGGACATTAAAAATCTTAGGACAAGAAAGGGTAATTATTTGAACAGAGATCAATTTAGTTTTAGTATGAAATCCCTGGTTATTCAAGTAAAGAACATTGATAATCTCACCTTGAAAATCTATATTCTCAGTTCAGAAGTAGTATTAGTCTCTGCTTAAGATTTAAAATACTTAAGAAAAGTAAATGACATTATTCAAATAAAATGAACAAAGTATTGAAAGGAGAGAAATTTGATTCAGTATAAAATTTTAAGTTTCTTAAATTAAGAAATATTATAATTAGTTCAAACAACAGAATTCTCAGTAGAAGCCGTTAAATTTTTTGACTCAAATTAAAAGGCTATTTAAAATAAAACTTATTGTCTCAATTGAAAAATACTATTCTCTTCTACTAATGCTAAGATTTTGTTAATTTAAGACTTTTGCGTTCTGAGTGCAGAAGTTGATTGTTTTATTAGAAGATTATTATGTTTTCTATAAAAATAACTTTGTCTTACTCCAAAAATAAAATAGGTATGCATCAAAAACTTTAACTGTCTTTGTTCAAGAAAACTGTGAGTCTTGAAGAACAAGAAACCGTTCCCTCTTGCATGAAGAAATTGCTTAATTCTTCTGTCGATAATATATTGTCTTTATATGAGACATTAAAATGTTGATTTGAGCTTATCAACTAAAACAATAAATTGCTTTATTCAAGAAAATATTGTTTTCCCCATATATGAAACTATATTATTCTTGACCAATAAATATACTCTTGATTCGAGACTTTTTTTCTTTCTGTGTAGTCGTAATATGATCAATCATTAAATAACAATCGTTTTGTAATATTTATTTTAGCGTAATATCTGTTCTCTACAATACAATGTTATGATGAAAAAATAAATTTTTGATAGAAAATATTTTATTAGGCTGGTAGGACAGTAGTGGTTCTAAACATTTCTGGCCACCGTTTGATTTGACCTCTATTTCCTCTAACATAATAGTCAACGCCTCTATAATCAACGCCATATATTACAATCTTTTAATAATATTTTTTATAAATTTTTTGAACTATCAGATTATCCCTCATTGTACCGCGCGAGAGCAAAACCGAAGAAAATAGAAAGTAAAATATTGATCATAAGAGAAAAAAGTTTTGAGCAACTGGCATTTCACTTTGACAGTGACTTTTCGTGACATTTCTTTGTTTACATAATATATCTAAGATTTAAAAAACGGAGTATAGTTGTGAGTATAGTAGAGTATTAGTGGACTCAACCACGGGTTGCAGTTAGTTGCCAATAAATTAGAATCGCAGTTAAATCTAAACACAGTTTAACATCATAGATCAGTCACCTAAGGGATGGTGTTGTAATTTATCTTGGCGCTAAAATAGCTAGAATTTAAGTTCAATCGTTTGTAGTCAGACCACGAAAGGCAGCTTAAGCTTTTAATAATCCTACGCTTTTTGGTGTATGGTGTCAAATGTAAACGATAAGTGGGTTTTGAGATAATATATTATAATTGATCATAAATAATACATCTGTCTTCAGCAGTATATATATTATGTAGCTTTGTATAAGTCGAATGGCTAGTCTTGATCTGTTTTTATGCTGCCTGAATGTTTCTTAATTAGCGTTTATTACAACCAGCTTTGTGGTTGATATTCCGAAAACCCGTTGACCTTTTGAACTGCTAGTTTCTGGAATGCGCTGCCTGATTGAGTGTTCGCAGTTCGTCGATAGTTACAGTCTTCAAATCGCGAGTGAATAAGTATCATCTAGATGAAACAAGCAAGCCTTGCCTAGGAACGCGTGCTCCATCGTAGGCATCGTCGCTTAACATCAGGAGAGTTGGCAATCAAACGCAAGCCTATTATCTATACTAATATTATAAAGAGGAAAGATTTGTTTGTTTGTTTGCATTGAATAGGCTCCGAAACTACTGAACCGATTTTAAAAATTCTTTCACCGTTGGGAAGCTACACTATCCCCGGGTAACATAGGCTATATTTTTTTTTTTTTTTAAATGGGATCCTTACTAAAACTCCAATAATAATGTAACCCAAGATGTAAAATATAAGATTTACGTGTTTGACAGGACAACGTCTGTCAGGTCAGCTAGTTATAAATAAAAAACAACCGGGACCTACAACTTATTTATGCATTTTAAGCCACGGTGGCGCTCAGTTGTAAATAACAATCCGCAGACTGACCGTGTCATCCGTTGTTTAAAATTAGCGATCGGTTAGAAACACTCTAACTCCGCTATTAACGCTATATACAGCAGTAATACCTTCCACATTAACCTACCTATACTTTACGCTCACAGTGGAGCTTGGTTGTACGCTTTCGCAAAGTTGATTTTGTTGTGTGAGAAATTCAATATTTCATTTTATCTAAACTCGCGAGAGTGTAAACTGTATATTTGTCAAACACTGTTTTAAACTATCACGGTTGTTCACTAAAGTTATATGATTATTTACGGGATATTTACCGTGGTAAGGTTGTGGTTGTAGGGTGTCTCATTCCACAACCTTACCACGGTAAATATCCCGTAAATAATCATATTTTTTTTTGTATATTTGTCATAGTTAATTCTCCGTTTAGGTAAATTTATTTATATAAAAAACTTAGTTATAAAAACTAAGTAAACCTAAGTTTTTCACGAATGGATTTGAAGCAGGCCTTGAGTGGAATTTGCTAACAAGGTAATCATGCAAAGAAATGTTTTTATCGTGTTCGCTTACGACTAAGACTCCACATTTTCGAGCTTCACGATAGTCTATTAGCAGGTTGCAAATTATACTTCAGACTAACTATAGAAAGATGCGTAGGCGCAGGCGCCGAGAGATCACTAGGCACATACCTACATATCCACCCCATAGATACCTGTCACACGGAAAACACGTTCAATCAACATATTAGCACAAAGTGTGCCTATTTAAATGTCCCGCCCACCAATGGCACGCCAGTATCAATGTCGGACTCTTGATCGGACCAATCAGCGGTCAGCATCCCAAAATGGGATACTGAACGCCAGTTGGTTCAATTCTCGCGTACCTTGGCTTGTATATGAACTTTTCGTGTTGCGAATAAGATTTATGTTTAATAATTTTTAGGGTTTCACGATTATTAGACATTGAAACTAATCACTTTTAACAGTTTTTTATCTCGTGTATTTTACATTATTTTATAATAATTCCTGATGTTTCGAACACTTTGCAGTGTCCGTGGTTATAAGGTAGTCTATACCTACTTGTGACCATTTGTAAAATACACGCGAAAAAATCCGTTAAAAGTATCAAATTTTAATGTCTATTAATCGCAAAAATTTTATATCTATTCAGATCAAGTCGTTGCTAGACACGTTCCTACATCTTTCCTAATCATGCAATGAATAATCAACCACAACTCGTTCCGTATACAGTTTTAGTTTGACTGCTCTTTCGTTTACGCAAAAAACTTCTAAGCTGGCATAATATACCAGCTTTGAAGTTTATGCAATGTGCGGTGATCTCTTTGAGTTTATTATAATTGGGTAGATATTACAAGCATGATGAGAGTTATAATTAAAATTTAAAATTGATTGACGTTTGTGCAGTTTACAAGCATGGTAATCAAAGTACCGTGTTACGCGCTTATTTAGCTTCGTTATGATGGATAGTAAGAAACTGGTTTTCACACATTTTGTTTAGGTATATTACACAGGAATTACTCATGATGGATTAAGCCGGTTATTTCGACTATAGTTTCAACCACGTTCGGTGATCTTTTTTATGGTTAGTGCGTGCGCGCGACTCCGTTTCGGAGACTCCGTCACACCGAGACGGAGTCGCGCGCACGTATAACACGGTACACCTTGAACAAGATGCCGACTGCGGTTGAAACTATAGTTGGAATAACCGGCTTAATAAGAAAGATGTAGGTAAGTATTTCCCGTGTAATAAAAAAAACATACAGTCGAATGTATAAACTTCTTTTTGAAGTCGGTTAAAATACTTTAAAATGTTCTAAGATTATGTTGTTTTTCTTTTATTGTCTTTCAGCAATTAGAGTGTACATAAATAATACATTACTGTTCTTTACCACTACATTCGCATAGCTTTGTGCTAATTATTTCCCGGCAGTGAATTCCGTTATTGCACAATGTGTGTGCCTTGATTTACGCCCAGCGCGGAACGCTGTATGGTAATGAATCTTCAGTTGGAACTAATATGATTTACTTGGGAATGGTACAACCTTTATGGTGGATATAAATTTGATTGGTAAGATGGTTTGATAAAGCCGACTTGAAATTGTACTGTAAAGTAACACAGCAAACGGTGTATGGGTATGAAAAAATAGCGGCTGAAGATTTTCTAAAATATCCATAAATTATCAGATAAGTTTTTTTTTTCTTGCCTCTCGAGAAGATTTTAGTTAGTAGAGGCTTTACTTGATGCTTCTGTGGAGTTTTGAAAACAATACGAAAATACATGCTTTTGTCTCGTTATATCAAGTGCCCACACTCAAACACGTTCAATAACACTTAATAAAATTTATTTATAATGGATTATCATTTAATGATAATCCACTATACACCACTTTAAACTATCCACATATAAAATTATCTACGTTAATACTCGAAAATACACATTTAGGAATACAATAAAATGAGGTGACATGTTTTTTTTTCCACGTTGGCGCCAAAACCCCCATTACAAGTTGATGAGTTGCACAAACAAATAAAAATACAAGCCTATCTTGATGTTAAAAAATCGTGACGGAGAAGGTTATTTTCCCTTAAATAACCCTTTTGGCATTTAAAATCAGTAATTGCAGTTTACGAAAAATTTGAAACGAAAAGATATATATTAAAAAAAATAGAATTTTGTGTGGCTTTTACTACTAAGCCTACTAAGTTTACTATAATGGTACCATAAATTCATTTTAGTACTACTTATTAGTGCAGCAACGTCCATTCGGCTGTATATGGAGTATTCCTGCAGTAGGTTTATCCCATTACGGCCATTTCGCACAATCCCATTTAGGTCTAGCTAGGTATACCCTCAGATCAGACAAACAAAAGAGATATGGCAAGGTGGCGTGTTGGGTGCAAATGCATTAGGCTTGATGCCTTTCGTCGAATGTGTCACAGCAAGTTTCTTAATGTGCGTAAAAATGAAGTTTAGTGTACCATACTATGACCGTTTCTGAGTTCAGCTGTTTAGCGGTATGGTGAAAAAGTGAGTGAAACATGGATACATTTAAATACGATTATACTAAGGCATATCTCCTTTGTTTTTCTGATCTGAGGGCATACCTAATGTTTATAAACGAGCGACTAAAACGCTACTCCTCTTCACCGCATCGTCACTGAAACCAAGCTCGAACCATTGATTGATGAGTAGACAACTGGCGCGTTTTGCATCCAGCTATTTACGGGCATTTCCTCTGCTTAACCCGTCTGCTTGATAAATAGCTGCCACCGGTATAACCCTTGGTGTACATTTTAACAGTGTCGAAGCTTGATATTTAGAATGCAGTTGGCTTTCGAAATATGAGAATCCTGAAAATGTATAAAGTTTACTTGTCATCATCATCATTATCATCAGCCAGAAGACGTCCACTGCTGACCATAAGCCTCCCCCTTTAGCTTCCACACTGAACGACACCTTGGCTTTTGAATCAACTGGATGCCAGCGACTCTCACAATGTCGTCGACACACCGACAGTCGGCAGTCACCGAAATAGCTGTTGAAATTTGCAAGTTAAAGTGCCAATGGGCAGGCCATATCGCTCGAAAAACGGTAACCGATGGGTTTACTTGTGTGTGGTGTATATTTGCTTATACTAGTTCACTGCTGGATATAGGTCTCTTTCAAGGCACGCATCCCGATCTTCGGCTTTTCTCTTCCACCTACTGCCAGCCGCTTTACGTATATCGTAACTCCCACGAGTCTCAGGGCATCCTACGCTACGTATGCCGATTTATGAACTCTTCTTGAGAAGACGTCTACCCCAACAGTGATCGGTTCTGTTACAGATATAACTGGCCTACTGCCATTTCAGCTAGCTAATACCCTGAGCTATGTCGGTGACTGATTCTCTGACGATTAACTTCGTTTCGGATAGATCTCTCAGAGAAACACCGAGTATAGCTTTCTCCATAACTAATTGAGCGATCTTGAATTGCCAAATATTAGAGCAAATTTTTGTTCGGCATCTAGTGAAATTATACGACAAACTAAGCTCTAACAACCGATATCCATAAGCAAATCAGAGTAGTGTCGCGGGGCCTGATGAAGTTTAAAATTCTACTTGGTACAACTGTTAAAGGAAACCACAGAAAAAAACCTTCTCTTTTCTGTGAGGGCAACCATCACCATTGTAAACGGGATGACATATAAAACACGCAGAGTGGCGACTACTTCATTTATTCAGCAATCGAAATGAACAGAGAGTTAGCTGGCAGGCTGGCTTATATATCCACTCCCCTCAAAGGCTTGGCGAGCTTGACAGTGGCATGGCGTGAGGGAGGGGTGTGTCATGGCGGCTGGCTGGTTGTCATTCGTAGTTTCGCAGGCAACGTCACGTCCGTTTTGTTACACTCGACCATCCTGCAACAATTGCTCCCGCAATTGGGAACAAACAACAAGGTTAAGTTTCTAATAAATTAACAATGTGTTCAGTCTGAGGCTGACTACACTACTGGCAATAATAAGGGCTACGGGCAACATTAAGGGCTAGTATTAATATTAAAGGCCAATGGCAATATTAAGGTGAAACAGAAGAGAAATAAATATGCTCGCATACAATTAACTTGATTTATTTCTCAGTTATCGGACAGAGTTTCGACTTATCTTCCTTAGAGCACCGTAAAATAATAATCGACAAATGAGCTCTCACACCATTTTAAAGGTTTACCGGTAGGTATAAATGGTAGGCCAGCCGGAAATGACGTCGCGGCCAATCAACAGCTGACTTTGCTGTCATTGAAGGACTTCCGCTGTGGCGGTATATTTGGAAGATCAGTCGAAGGCTTGGTTTGGCTTGGCGTGCCTTGGCTTGGCTTGGCTTGGCATGGCGTGGCTTGGATTGGCTTGGCTTGGCTTGGCTTGGCTTGGCATGGCATGGCTTGGCTTGGCTTGGCTTGGCTTGGCTTGGCATGGCGTGCCTTGGCTTAGCTTGGCTTGGCATGGCTTTGCTTGGCTTGGCTTGGCTTGGCTTGGCTTGGCTTGGCTTGGCTTGGCTTGGCTTGGCTTGGAGTGCCTTGGCTTTGGCTTGGCTTGGCTTTGGCTTGGCTTGGCTTTGGCTTTCCTAAGCTTGGCTTGGCGGGGATGGCGTTACAAAGGGCTACTGGAGATATTCCAACTATCAGTGATCGGTTCCATCAAACCTACAATTGCCTTCAAAGCTTTAGTTACCATCAAAGCTTTAGTTACCATCAAAGCTATAGTTACCATCAAAGCTATAGTTACCATCAAAGCTATAGTTACCATCAAAGCTATAGTTACCATCAAAGCTATAGTTACCATCAAAGCTATAGTTACCATCAAAGCTATAGTTACCATCAAAGCTATAGTTACCATCAAAGCTATAGTTACCATCAAAGCTATAGTTACCATCAAAGCTATAGTTACCATCAAAGCTATAGTTACCATCAAAGCTATAGTTACCATCAAAGCTATAGTTACAATCAAAACCATTGAGGCTGCTTAAACTATTGAAGCCACCGAAACTATTTCTTAATAAAATTACCGAAGATGTTAAAACTACTGGCAGTTGCTACTGGCAAAGTTAGATCTACAGAATTATCAGAACTACTGGGTTATTAGAATAATGAGAGCTACTCGCACTATCAAACCTATAAGAATTAATTACTATCACCATCAGAACAATCGGCACTATCAGCAACATAATTTGAAACAAACAGAACTACTACTGTGCAATACTCTAATTTATCAGAGTTCGGTATCATTCTAATCAGAAGTACTTTACTGCATCACAGTACAGCGTTGTCACGTTTGGTATAATACCATATTTGAACTAGAATGTTTGTACCTGATATCCCCGAAACCTATGTAAGGAATTAAGGATTCGTTTACAGAGCAAATTCCTCTCGCTGCAATTCATACGAAGATACTACTTATTTGTAACTTGACCATAATATCAAAATATAGACAGCAACTAATGAATGGTAAGTACTAAGTTCATCTTTGGAGCACTAAAGGTATAACAGCTATGCCTATCTAAAAATATCACAATTCCGTGGCAAACATCAAATCTGACACACCTGTTACAGAATAAATATAAGGTACGTACTACGTAGGTACTTCAAGTGCTCATATAAATTTATAGCTCTGACAGTCCTATATTTATTTTAAAGGTACATCATAACAACAACTAAACTAAAACGACGGCGTTAGGCCATTTATTAAGGTACCTACACCTTGCATATTAAGCACCAAATTAATTTTAAACTGGCAATGCTATTCCTATGCTATCAGCAAACTATTGCTATCAGTACCTAACCATTACTTTCGTGAGAATCAACCAACTCATAGTTTATACTCGAGTTGCGTTGCATCATTTTGCGCGGTTAAGTATGTCTAACAGTAACAAATTCATATTTTGGTTATGAATACTTAATTGAGGACATAAACAATTTAAATGTAATTTTGGAAACATGACTGGTGAAAGTTTTCTCGAAACTTAATTTAGTGGAAATTAATTTTATTTTAAACTTAAATGGTTTCTTAATAATCTGTAGTTTTATTATTTGTTGCTTGCACTTTTCTTTTCTGTTCTAAAGCGTGAGCCAACTCTTGCGTAATAATTCCTACAGGCGCAGATCGCACAGATTTGTCACCGTTTCGTCGAGGGGCAAAACTTGGCTTTGAACTGACGATGTGGTACCGAGTATCGACTCGGCACAGATTTGAAATAAGCTACCCCCATGTGTTTCAGTTTTAACTGTGGTTTTATCATGCTCAGTACTGGAAATGCTATTATCCCTTTTCGTTTAGGTGTGCGTTATTTTAGGTAGTTGTCATATCTCCCAGGCTCAGTAGATATGTAATGACTGGGCTTTGCATTGCTATTTGCTAGGCTCACTAGATTTATTTCCAGAAAAATCAGGCTTCTTTCGCCAACTGAATAATTTTCAGGTTTTTAATGACAAATTTTCAGTCTTTAGTAACACCAGCCCAATTCACCAGTACCTAATCTGAATCATATTCCATCACAAATTACTACTTTGAAACGCGAGAAATTGCTTAATTATTATTATCCAGTCTACCCGCAAACATGACAATAAAAGTTGTTTTCCATCCTACCCACAGACTCGACTTAGAAATAAAATGAGGCAACGAACTAACGAAACTAGCACTTCCACATTGTAATTTTCCTAATCTACCTACAGGTTTCGCAGTTTCTCTGATCAAAAGTGTAAAAGTCAATTATAAATCTTTAGACAAACTCGGCATCGATTAAACTGGAGTGAATAGTTGTATCTAATCTATGTATGATATGTAAGGGCTGTTTAACCTAAATCTTACATGTTCATAAGCACGCGAGTGTGATTGCACGTCAATCTACCAACCATTGCGGTTTTATTCTTTTCTTTATGATCACGGTAGAAAATTATCGAACTTTCGAGTGCATCTAATAATTTTTTTTTTGTTTCGTTTTGACCTACTAATGAGTAGGTAGTCACTAATAATAATTATGTAAATTATAAAGCAAAGCACGGGCTAAGACAATGATTTAGTTTTCGTCTTTTCTTTTGTACAGTCTAAATCACGTCTGCAGGTACAATAAAATCTATCGGAATTGGAACTAGGCAATTAGGTACGATAGTTACTTAGGAAATGTGCATGATATGCTCACTGCTATCAGTTAATGGTCATATTTTGAGGTCATATTGTAAATTTTCTAATCCTAACTTGAATTAGTGGCAATAAGGTCAAAAATAGGTATATCTCATAAGCATAATGGCAAGTAGAAACGAACACACCTGGCTATTAGGCTCGCTAGCTCCAACTGATGCAGGCTGGCCTCCGCTGCTTCAGGCCCTAGTTAGGTTAGGACCTCGCCCAGCTGCTACACGCCACACAGATGCAGGCCCCATGCTGGCAGGCAGACAGGCAGATTGGCACGCAAGCGGGCAGGCTGGTAGGTAGGTAGATAATAGTGTCTTATCACGTGTCTTGCGGCCCGAGATGGAATCTTGAAATCTTCGATGTCACAGTTTTCGCACGTAGTGGGTAGTAAGGTCACGGGCAGAAAGCAGGGTTCGCAGTGTTCAAATGCCACGGAAGCGGCAGCACGCGCACGCTTCTTGCTCAGTACGTGGCGTCGAATGATGAGAAAACAGGGTGGGTGGTGTTAGATCTTCATAACTTTGGCGACATTATTCTGCATTTTTACTTCGTTTTGCATCAGGTCAAATAAGCAGCACGATGCTTTAGCTAGGCAGAGACGAACTTCTTGCAGTACATAATTACGTCACCGTAAATTCTTCTCAAGCAGTAACTTCGTCGTTATAGACAGGATTATGCAGTCTTCTTCGAGGATCAGAATCAATTTGGCCAAGCGTCATGAAGCCGCAGTGCGCGTAGGTATTAAATTTTCTTCTTTATCCCTCTTCTGAATGTAAACGGGATGACATATAAAACACGCAGAGTGGCGACTACTTCATTTATTCAGCAATCGAAATGAACAGAGAGAGAGTTAGCTGGCAGGCTGGCTTATATATCCACTCCCCTCAAAGGCTTGGCGAGCTTGACAGTGGCATGGCGTGAGGGAGGGGTGTGTCATGGCGGCTGGCTGGTTGTCATTCGTAGTTTCGCAGGCAACGTCACGTCCGTTTTGTTACACCATGAACGATCTGCGGTTGTAGCGTTACTATTCTATTTAGATAAACCTAGGAATCGTTTGTTTTTATTTCTGCAGGACTTTATTACTGTCTCGCGCTACATTGCGTCGAGCCAGGAGGTGACTCCTGGATTTGCGCTTCACTTCACTTCTTAGGAAAGAGAAAATAAGCCGGTGACTTCCTTGTTAGGGTTGATGAATAGTTCGTTTTTATGGAAGGTAGCATGTTGCTGTCACGGGGCTGTACTAAACAATCACGTAGTTGGGTTTCTGGTGATCTATGATAGTTGGGCTGGGATAGCTAGGTTGAGAAAATATAAGTGAGGTGTTTTCGTGTAGTTTCCTAACAATGACGGTAGGTATCGCATTTTGATGAGACAGCCTATACAAAATAGACGGTCTATTAGCTGCCAAGTAAACGTTTCATTTTTGCTCCAAGCTAAATTATATTAATCGCATGTTCAGATCCTGGTGCTGCAGATTATTTCAGTAACTTAAATAACATTACATTAAAATTAAAATAAAACCTAACTATTAATTAAATATAATTAAAATAATAATTAACAACTAAATATAAAAAGAAATTGAAACCTAACTATTAATCTATTAAACCGTTACCAGTGAGAATTGTTCCCAAAATGCTGACCTCTTTACAACGTTGTATGGCAATGCTCACCCTTTGAGCAAAGTAGAGGCCGGCATTTTGGTCACGAGTTGCATCGACCAGCGATGAAGACAAATCTTTGAATATTTTTTTGGCTCCCCCAGTTTTAAATAATAATCAAACATATCGTTCAGCAAAATAAAATTGTTCAATGGGAGTGCGAGGATCGGACTTTGCGCTGTGAAAGTGTCGGGAATTTTTTTTTTACACTGTGGAAAACAACTGTCAAGGAAAACCTAAGACCAACCTAAGACACGCTGCCTTGTTAATTTTGGCGCGTTACGAGACGGTTGACATAAGGTGGAGACTGTATAAGAAGTAAAAAAACTAGCAATGAAGTATACTTAATAGAAGGCAATGAATTTACGTAGGTACATATATCAGTGGTAGAAGATATAAAAACTAGAATCAGTATGGACGCAATATAATTAATAAAGTTTATTTATTCTTAAATAAAATCTTAAAATTAAATTTATAACTAAAACTTAAACTAATCTAAAACTAAAATTAACTTAAAACTAAAACTAATCTAAGAAGCCTATATCTATCTAACGAAATATTAGTAGGAACACCATGTTATTCTCTACTGTCAAACGTAAAGCTGGTTTTGTACTAAAAACATTACAATTTACAGAAAAATAAACGTAAAAAACGGATGGCAATCGAAACGTTATTGAATAATATGGAAGCTCAAGAGTATATCATTATCGGCGCTGCGCTTGAAGGTTTTGCGTCAGGTTTGAGAAGAAAAGCTTTTGTAGGACAAAATGTCACGCTAATGATGTACTTTGAAGCATCTTACAACGCGAGTTCCTGCGACGTTATGGAAAACGAGACTTCTTGTAATTGCTTCTTGAAATATCGTATTCGTTCTGAATTTACAGCGATGATATCATTCAGTATTAGCTCGTAATGTTTAGAACAAATTGGTGACTTAATTCATATAAAGTTTTTTTTATTCTGAGAAGATTTTGGCATCGCACGCCTTGCCCATAAAAGTCCTCCATTAGTACACATAAACACTTGAAAATACAGAAGCTTAGTAAAATAATACAATGAGATGACATGCTTTTTTCACGTGTGCTAAAACATCAAAGGCTTTTCATCGTTTTTTTTAAATAAATTTTGTAACTATATTTAAGGTACTATAGAGTCGGCAACGTATTTGTGATGCGTTTGTGATTACAAGTATCCATAGGCGACGGTTCCCATCAGGCGGCCCGTATGCTTGTTTGTCACCTTAGGCATAAAAAAAGGAACGACTTGTTCCCAAATTTGGTTTCCAAGACGATCGATGCGAGTAAGTTAATAAGTAACAATGGTTATCAACAGTAAATAAATCGATTTCTGGCCACCTCTAATGTTTCTTCCAAACGTGTGACGAAGCTAAATTCAGCGAATTTCTCATTTATCTTTCTCAGTATTGGTGGGAAGATCTCGAGTGGCAGTTTTAGATTCTAACAGTACAGTGGCTGTCTTCGACACGCTCAGCTAACGAACGAAGTGTCATCGATCCAGAGGCCACCCTCGGACATTCTCTGAAATGCAAACTAGACATTCAGAGAATTTTAAAAGTGAGAAATGTATGAAGAAAATTTACTTTCAAATGTCACGTCTTCCCGCTTCGTTTATGGCGTCGTTTTGTTGTGTTTGTATTTTGGCATCAGAATAAAAATAGAGTAAAGGTATAGGTACTTTATACCATAGATAAAGTTGGTACCCAACAAAATAGTCAAAATAATAAAAACAAAAGGACAGATTAATCAAAATATGGGACTACTGAAATTTCCCGACAACTGGATTTTAAGCGCACCAATGAGTTGTTACATTTGAAACCATTGAAAAAGTTTCATTGGTTTCGTAATATCGATGGAGCGATAGTGGCTGAGCGGTAGCATGTGATCTGATGGCACCCGGTTCGATCCTCGGCTCTGCAAGTCCAATGACTTATTTAGGACCTGCATAAATTACGTGCAGATTCGATGACTTCGCTAAAAAAACGGCGAAGGAAAAAATTGTGAGGAAACTGGTATATCCAAGAACTCCAAAAGTTTATACTTATACTTATACTTTTTTATTCATAACAAATATAGTTACATGTCACAGTGTATACATTCTTATTATCGTTACATATTGATCAAACACGGAAAAAAAAAACAAGAAATAAAAAAAATACATTCAAATAATAAAATTAAAAATAACAAACAAAATTATTAAATTGCATAATGTCAAAATTAAATTAAACAATTAGAATAAACAAATAATATTAGTCAATAATAATAATAATTTAAAATGTCAGTTTTACATTAGCAAAATATTGTAAATAATTAATTAATGCTTATTCTACCTTGGGTAGAAAGTCATTCACCTTATAAAATGTTTAGACATAATATGACATTCACCAACATGCACTGGGCGAGCATGTTGGAGTGGTTGGATTATGCCCCATCCTCTATCTTTGAGAGAAGGTCTTTTCAAATTTATCAGTTTCTCATGATACACTGATAATGATGATAATGATGGCCCGTAATAGGCATACGTGAATGTTTATAATTTTAGTAGATAATATAGGATTTCAGCTGTATTATTAGTGGCTGTATTATACTTTACCTACGAGTAAAGTTAGACGCAAAAGATCTTAACACAGTCAGGGTCATGAACTTACATTCACACTCCACACAGACACGGAACAAATATTAGCAGATCATAAAATTATTTGTTCCGTTACGGGAATCGACTTACCGATGAATCACTACACCAGTACATCAGTGGTTCCTAACCTTTGGTCTGTGGATCCGCTAAGGGCTCGAGGTGGCTCTGGAAGAGTTCAGCTACTTACTACGGATGACACACGTGTGTCATGTACACACATCATCAGCCAGTAAACGTCCACTGCTGAACAAAGGTGGCTTGGAAATCGCAATACGTTTACCGTGTAATAGGACGCTGCAGCCTATCCTCCGGTGGTTCTAGTCGCAGTTTTAAGACATACCCGGTTCCGTCATGTTATGGTTCGTGAATATGGTCTGCGGATTAATCCTAGGGGTTCTTAGTAAAATAGCAGTAAGTGGTTTTCCATGATAAAAAAGGTTTAGAACCACTAGCTATTTCAATTATTCCATGCAAAGTTACATACATACAAATTTAAACAGATTCGTTTCGAGCACGTAATTTGCATAGTTATTTTTAAAATTGAGGTAAAGTGTGGGAAGCTAATATAATCTTACACGACTTGAATTTTTATCCTCTTTTGTTCCAACATTTGTTCATATAAATGTTAGAATGACGTATTCACAGCTGTTCAAACTTTACATTTACGTCTTAGTCACGCTTCTAATTAGAAAATAACGCTGTTTCTTAATTAGTATAATTAAGATAATGCTAACGGCGTTAATTTTAGTGAAGTGCTTTATTTATTAGAATTATTACACTAATGTTGAATATAGCTGAGACTACAATTTATTTCCACAACCTTACCACGGTAAATATCCCGTAAATAATCATATAACTTTAGTGAACAACCGTGATAGTTTAAAACAGTGTTTTACAATTTATGAGTATAATAGTTATTTTAGTAATCATCTTTAGTCTCTCTAACTTTAAGTAGGTTCATAAACTCGTAAAAACTTTATGTTAATCACACTGATAATAGTATTACAAATAAGTAACTATTGAAAGGGCCAAGTGCTTCCCTTAAGACTGCACAGCTGTGTCAAAAAAATTATAAGTACAAAATGTGTGAGTGAGTATTAAAAAAACCGACTGAAAATACTATAATATAATTTCCCTGTTGATATTTTACAAGACAGCGGATGAAATAGAAAAAAAAAAAAATCTATCTCCTCTGCCATCCTATAAAATCTCAACACGCCTATTATACAAAAAATAAGTTGAATTGTCTATAAACCGTTGAAGGTCCAAAGACAATCCAAATGTTCAAGTCTACTACTAGTTGGCAGCGTACCCAGTATGCCGGCGGCATTTTACTGCGAAAAGTAAATTCAGACACATTTAAACAGTTTTACTACTGTTTGAGGGATAACATTCTTAGCAACTATTTGTTTTTCCATAAAATTGTAAAGTAATATTTCCAGTTTGATCACGTAGACTGTAGGCGAGACCCGAGATGCTACCGCTTTTTCTTCTCATCACGAATTCACTATAACTGTTACAATGTTTGAGAACACTTTTTTATGGATCTCTATTTTAGTATGCGCATTTTAATTTAAGTGGAAATCGTCACGTCAACTTTATTGTTTTAAGTGATTTAATTTTCCATTGTTGAAATTTTTATGACTTTCTTTTAGGCCATTCGTAAAAGAAAAATAAATTAAGCATGAGTATAAATGTGTGTAAAAATTATCGATATAAAAAACCGACTGAAAAATTACTAAGCATTCGAACAAAATTATTGAAATTGCCAAAAACAAACAGGTACTCGAAAAAAATGTTCGTATTTACTAAACGCTGGTTCTAAACTAGATACGAGCCAATGTTATTGCAATTTTACTTAATAAAAAAGCAATCACGCAAATTTGTTCACAAATCGGTATAGATACATCAAAAAACGGACTGAATTTAGCTCAGAAGAAAGTTATTATTATGAGGAATTTAGAACCTGAAATCAGTAAAAAAGCATAGCTTGGTTTAAAACTTGCTTGGTTTTTTCACTTGATGCAACATAAAAATATGACCTGTCTTGCAATGAGATTACATTAAAAACTGCCTTTAAATTTGCATATCGAAATGGGATTAAAATTCTTTCATAATCTTATTATGTACACACAAATATGTACCCAATGAGATGTGCTCTAAATGTCGATTAAAACCGGATCAATTTACTGATGCGTATAATTGAATGCGAGCAAGAAATTATGTTGTTTCGATAATTCCATTTCCATAAATTATTTTCCTGCAAAAAAGCTCGGAAAGAGGTTTTGTACCTGCAAAAACTCATCAACCGTAACAAAAATAATTATTCACTGAGTTTTTTTTACAAACGCGTGGATCTCATTCTTTGGATTGTCAATGTAAAAAATTATTTATGCAATCTTTGTCTTTATTTTTGGTACACTAACAAATTACTCAATACATTCTTATGTTATAATCAAATCATCTTTCTTAGCAAAACGTAGGCTTCCGTAAATGCAAATTGAAGGAAAAATTTATGTTTGTCATTTGTAAACTCATGTAAGCTCGTGTGATGATACGTTTGCATTTTTTACTGCAAAACGTTTGCAAGATGTTTATCATTAGCTGGGAGCGCTTCGCTACAAATTCATAAGAGAGTGCTTGGGGCTTGAAATGGAAATATATTGCGTGTCATGTTATATTTTTATTACGACACAAACGTGTTTAACAATTTTTGTTTTCGTATTTTATATTTAAAAAACTTTTTTTATGAAGGACTTTTTATTTATAATGTTTGTTACAAAGATAGGGTTGGAAACATTAATAAATTCAACCACAACTTTAATACGGCCCATCATTAAAGCGTCGTTCTGAATCGCGCTCGAGCCCATAATTTACGGGGTAAAAAACGATCTCAAAGGCCTGTCTGCCTCACCTATTAGCGCTTGTCTATGTATGGGTGGTATTGTGCGAACTGTGAATGACCTCTTCAGCATAATAATGGTCGAAGGGATGCGCAGGAGCGCGTGCGGAGGGGAGACCGGTTTGAAATTAGAACGTTTTTTATTCAAACTTCGAAGGTCCCTTTGTCGGCGCGCCCGCCCGGTGCGCATGCGCTAACTCGACAAATGCGTCAAAATGAAATAAGCCGTATTTTATTTCCCTTCCTTTTTTGAATGAACCTCAAGTTTTTTTTTTAATTTTGGAGGGATGTTTGGACAAAAGATTATCGAATAGTTCGGAGACTTTTTGTAAACTGCCGTTTTGTCGATAGCGTGGAGATTTAATCAGCATCTTCTGATAGAGGCACCAAAATGCAAGCTGCCGGTTTCTACCAGGTGGCAATCAATCATTGTATTCCTGCAAAATACAAAATAGTCATCTAGAAAAAAAGCGTTGTGCCTTGCCTTTTTGGGTTGCCAAACATCTATTCTATTTATTTATATTAGGACTCCACGGAGTCACAGTAAAGGGTCACCGTAAATCACAAATATTTTTGTTGCGTTACATTTTTTTAACTGTATTTTTTTAATGCTATTTGGTTCCGAGTTTAAGATTAAGATAACAGTTAAATTTAGGTACTTTAATTTATAATGCTATTTAATCTAACTGCGCCTTCATAGTAGGTACATACTTACTCAATGACGTATCTAGGTTGAGTTAATAATAAATTACCTGAAACTATTATCCAGCAAAGTGTTAAACAGTCGCCATTAGTCAAGAGGTAGTAAACGGGTAATGTTTTGGCAAATTACGACACATAATAATAATATAACAATGCCTGACATAATCTGAAATAGGTTTTACTGGTATGGAAGATTTAATATGCCATTATGTGTATTACGTATTATGCTTTAATAGGTTTATAGACATTAGACAAGCTTTAAGACAAAGCTTTGTGCGTATTAGATCCCATTAGGTACATTGCACTTACTTGGGTAGTAAAGAGATTTTAATTAGGTACATACCTATTTAATTTTTTTCGATGGGTACGATGTTAGAACCTCTATCAGGCGTACTATCGCAAAATAGGTATATTCGTTAAGCAATTCTATGAAAAATATCTATCTGTCAGCCATAAAATAAATTACATTTTTAAACCAAATTTTTGAAAAAAATAAATAACTCGATATCTATTTACTATTTTTAACACTCTTTCATCTGTATAGAGAAGGTCGTTACAATTTATTGAATATTTTTTATGTACAAATTTCTAAGATAACTAGAGGTCAGTTTATTGATACCTACGCAATTTTTATGTGCTGATATTAATTGAAAACAGCGCAACAGCAATAATTTATCAACTCAAAAACAGCTACTAAAAAGCTGCGACAAAAAGAAAACAATATTTTAAGCTCCTTGCTATTAGGTCCTGTCTGGTGGATAGATAGCATTAGAGCGCTAGAAATTGTTGAAACGTGTTCGTAACACTGCCAGTAACTTTACCATAAAGTAGATTGTTCGATAGATAGGTAAGCAAACTACGTAAAACTGGTAAAGTACGTAAAGGCGCCAGCAATATCCCCCCATTTGGGACACGGTAAACAGAGATGAGGAGCCCGACCCGATAGTGCAAGCCAAGCCTCAAAGCCGCCCGGTCGTGCGGACGCGACGACGCTAGCGAGATGCCGACATCGGCACAACTTTCAAATTAAAAACTAAGTTTAAAAAATCAAACTGACAATGACAGTTAAAATCTTATAAAGTGACAGATAAATTTTTATTACTTTTTTATATCTAGTGATGTGCTAAAGATGTAAATTATAGATGGTGTGATAAGTGAACATAATTCGGTGGCAGTATGGTGGATGTTGGTGTGAATGAGTGTGATAACAACGTAAATGGAAGGAACATCGTGTTTCTTGTGCTTGTGCATTTACTACTGATCGGACTGAATGGAACCAATGGTAAATTTTAATTTTTATGATATTTTTTTTAACTGTTTTTTTGTGATAGTATTTTTGGGCTTGGAATCTTTGGTAATTTTTTAATTCTATAGGTACTTAATGTAGAGCTTTAATTAGAGTTAGCATACTCTTACAAAGTTTTATACTTACTTAGTTATACCATTATTTATGTAGTAGTGTAACACATGAGAAATAAACAGTAGTTATTTAATTATGATCGTCGAATACAACGCTTAATAGCTCTATAACGTATTAAAAAACTTTACTCAGGAGCTTTGTTATTGCTTATTGCTTTATTATACAGAACCAATTTTTGATTACCTATTTTAATAAAATTGGCGGTAAATAAAATAAAACATCAGTTGTCAAAAATTACACGGCAAGCACGGTTTTGTTTTATTTATTGAAATGTTACATAATAGGAATGAGGAAAAAAAACTGTAACAAACAGACTGAACGTTCCTTAACTTATAAACGCGCTAGAAATCTTTAGTAGGCACTATTTGCGTTTTTGTTAGAGCAAAAGTAAGTGTTTATAGTGCCATCAAGATTATCTTCAAAAACTATCTGGCCCATAGTCATTAAAAAGGCTACCGTGAACTTTTTTCATTACTATCCGGCTAACGTTTTATCAGATCGTTACACTATCGAATAATTAAAGTAGCACGGCCCAATTAACAAAATGTATTACCACGAAGGCACCGACCGTTTCCGTAGAACAATGAAACCTTTTTATTTTGAACTGAGCTTAATTAACGTAACAGTAGCGTTAAATTACTGAATATCTACCTAGTGGTTAATGGATGCGATAGATATTGATTCTGATCTTTGTAGTTTATGGTATGTTTTATGGTCTAATAATGACAATTAGCATTAATGACAATAAGGTAAAAAGTATTATATTACAAGCGCTATTCTAAAGCTTTCATAAAATGTTTCTAGGTTTTGAAGTGTTATACTCGATACAGATATAAGCAGTTTTGTTAAGGAGAGTATGTTTTTTCTGACCTGTTGAATAAATTATCAAGACCGTATGATTTGGCCGTCATAATGAAAAAGTTAAAAACAATAATTATTTCGGACACAGTCGTTTACCATGTCATTAGACTGTTTTCAATAAAAGTAGGTAGGTTTTTATAGAAAATACATTTGTTGAAAATTTTGACACTGTAAAATTTAAAGTAGAACAATATAACAGCAACAACACCCACAAAAACAATAATACAATATCCTTTTACAAGATGTAGGAGTGTATAAGCTTGATTGTGAGTGTGGTTTATTCTATATCGGGCAAACAATGAGAAGCATCGGTATCCGTGTTAAAGAACAATATAAGTAGTTGACCAGAAAAATTGACGCTTGACCAATTCTGCAGTTTGTGAGTATGCCTTAGACAACCCCAGCCACATTTGTTTTGATAATCCTCAAATTTTCGTCAAGGAGAAACGAAACATACAAAGGAAACTATGATTGTAAGCAAAGCTATTGAAATTAATATAAAACATCAAAATTTTAATAGTGAGAATCGTTGGAAACTACCTGCTTGGAATCCAGTCGTCAAATTAATAAAATATCAAACCCAGCGCAGAACTGCAAGATATCTGGACAATTGGTGACTTCTGCGTACTTAAGGGAACGTTTTGATTAAAAAACGTTGGCGGTATTTGTAAATAATTTCATAACATTTCTAAACACATCCGACATCTAGTCTACCTGTGTGACCATGGACGCTGCAAAGTATTCGAAACATCAGAAATTAAAACAATGTAAAACAGGCTAATAAAATCCTGTAAATGTTTTAATTTTAATGTGTATTTATTTCGAAAACCTAAGTTCATTTAGAACAAAAAATATTCTCATGTTTATTTACAGCGAATCAAATTTTAATTCACATTTTAATTTCAATAGACTTTTCCTTTTATATTAGAAAAGGTCTCAAAAGCAGCCCTTTTCCCAAATGTGTGTCAAATTTTCGCGAGGGTAATTTTCACTTTATATGCAATCTCTCTGATGAGGTCCCATTACATTTTATTTTTCTCGTTTTCTTTGCTATTCCTTCTATTTTTAGGTGTCAGCGTTGTTCGTAGTAATTTAGACTGACACGAGGCAAATTTCTCGTAATATTAATGGAGGAAATGAGATGAAAAAGTGTTTCAAAGTCTCTGTGTTAAAGACTTAAGATTCATGTAAATGTCGTGTTAAAAATAATTAATGTTATAAGGTACTTAGTTTTTATATAAATTATTAAATCCGACTTAGGCTACTCATTTAGGTAACAATTTCGTTTGACATTTCGTACCCCGATCTTATGCTTAGATGTTTGATGAGGTATAATCACAGAAAAGATACGTATATTTTTTTCTTTTCTGTGGGTATAATTTATGCTCCTTTATCTGTAACTTTTCGCAAATGATAAGTGGCACGTGTGAGAGCGAGAGAAAAATATAGAAGAAAATAGCGGACTAGCATCTTCTTTTGAGATAACCAAGAGTTTGCCCTATGTGTGACACAATATCCAAACTGGGTCATATGGCAATATGTGCAAATTATGTACTTACTAAGGTGTAGACTATCCTGATTTTTAATAATGCTAGTTTGTTTATGACCCACCATTAAAAATATCTCCATACATTTTGAAACCTCACCGAGCTATACCCTTAATAATAATAGGATATTTTAGCGGGTTAAATTGGAAGAGAGGCAGCTGTAAAATTTTGACACTTAAAAAAACTAAGTCTTAGATAACACTTTTTTTTTCTCCTGAGTGGATTTTGCCACCGCGCGGCTTGCGCATGTACCAGTTAACTATTGCACTTCCTTTTAATGAGCTTGGCCACTCAGTGCACTCTTCATTTAGGCATGCTTAACATTATTGTGAAATCAACTTTTTATTATGAACAAAGGCACAGAGCCCAAGCATGACTACGTTATCTGCCTTACGCTCGCTATGATAAAAAAATATAAAATCAATTTACTTACGCCACCGTTGCACCCACTCCGAGCACAACAAAAAAGACAAACATGTCAAGATAATAACATTGTGACCGCTATCAGTGACAGTGACAAGTATTAATAAAGAATAACTACCGCGCTTGACCGCCCAGGGTTACCATAACAAGTAAGTATTTTTTATATGACATGTAGAACACACTTTTTTCTGGCATCCCAAAAGAATGGTATTATTTTTTGGATGTATGAATGTAAGTGTAATCCAATTAGTGTAATAATTATACATCACAAGAAAATCATGCGAAATGAGGCGAAAATAAAAAATCTTTTTATAACAAAACTGAACGTAGGTAGTAAAACAGTTTTGACACTTGGTTGGTTTGCTTGATATTACCCACAGGCCATGTGGCTAATTATAAATAACTAGCTGACCCGACAGACGTTGTCCTGTCCTAGAACTGTCAAACGCGCGAAGTTAAAATCGTTCTCTGAAATTTTCCAATTTACTGCGCAATTTTCTTAATATTTTTTCCGTAAAAACCATCTACAAAGTATTGTAAAACAAAAACAAAAAGATGAATGAAATCGGTAAAGTCGTTCTCAAGTTATGGCGTGACCAACGAAAATAGGGATTAATTTTTATATAATTATATACTAGCTGACCTGACAGACGTTGTCCTGTCTTAGAACTGTCAAACGCGCGAAGTTAAAATTGTCAATCTTATTTTTTTACACCTTGGGTTACATTATTGGAGTTTTAGTAAGGATCCCTAATTTAAAAAAAATATATATCGCCTATGTCGGGGTCCGGGGATAGTGTAAATCCCAACAGTGATTTTTATTTTCAATTCGGTTCTGTAGGTTCGGAGCCTATTCAATTCAAACAAACAAACAATCAAATATTTCCTCTTTATAATATTAGTATAGATAGAGAGAGACCATTACCTACCTACGATGCGACAACCTACCTCCGGTTCGTGGTCTCCACTCAAGAACGTTTCTTCCTCATTGACTATCGGGGATATGTGTCCTTCCCATTGCCACTTCAAATTGAATACCATATACCTACTTCCAAAGTACACGACAATTAGGAGTATGTTAAAAATCGACTTCCAAGATTCGATTACATTCATTGTTCGTTAGGTAATTATTTAGTTACCAATGGAGCTACTATAAAGCGTGTATAAATAAATACATAATTAAGAACTTACATGTAGATAGTGTCGCGAAATGCCCCCTGGGTACTTGTACTATTGAATATTCTGTACCCAGGTCATTCAACTGGTAGTTCAACACGCCGGTATTATTAGTGCCTTCCTGATAGAATGTTCTCTTTGTCACATTTGGCGACAACGTGCCAATGGTGAGACGCACTGCTTATTTATCACGCCAGGTGGCGCATTATCGTTGGTGTTGTTTCACTGTCAAAAGTGTCAAATATCAATATATAATTTTAGTAATTACACAATAAATATCGTCTGGTATTAAAACATGCCTCTGTGTAGTGCATTTCAGGGTAAAAATAGAGGTACACACCGTTTTCCTTCCGATGAGAAAAAATAATATTGATAATTTAATTGCATACCTTGCCAAAAGATTCGATTTTTTACCAGCTAAGGAACCATTAATCAAAATAAAGCTAAGGAACCTCTTTTTTGAGATGTCTCTTGTCATTAGAGAAACATTTTACTGTTTAAAAGCAAGTTTATTTTTATTGTTTCATTCAAGAGCAATATTTATAACCTCAAATAAACCACAAATGACAGCACCATTGAAGGTGGCGCCATCTGAGATAAGTTTTGTCTATGGCTTCTCATATCTATGCTTCTCATTCAGTGCCTGATCTGTTCCTGACACTAAAGCATGGACGCACTAGATCTGTGCATGGACGTTTGAACGTACTACGTTCATGTGTATTTTAATTATAGATTGACAAGCGACAGATATAAAATCTACTGTCCCCACATTAGATTTAGTCTTTTCACGTAGGTAAGTGATAGTAAGAAACATCATACTTATATAATATTATAAATGCGAAAAGTTTGTTGGTTTTTTTGTCCCTCTTTCACGCAGCAACAGAGCAATGGATATACCCGATTGATTTTAATTTTCATCATCATCACCATTTTTCATCACTACGTGGGTGAAACCACGGGGCGCAGCTAGTTCCTAATAGAATCCGAATTTTTATTATTATTATTACTCCTTATTTCAACACAAACACGGGTCTAGCCCGGACATTTAGTAGGCATTGGTGGGGCCGAAGCCAACACCAAGAGGCCCCGTTGAATATAAAATACAATATTATTGAATGTGTATAAAATGGATTACAAAACTATTGTACAGTATAGGATATAAAACGTCTAGGCTATTGAGGTGAACAACTTGTGGATGGGATAACAGATCTATGGCATGAGGTACGGCACCTGCCAATTATGCCTCATTTCAAAAGACTTAGGCAGGTGATGACTTGCCACTCACTAAATGGGCCCCCCATAATGGCTGTCGCATATTGGCGCCGAAAGGGCAACATTGACGTGGGTGGCTTAGGGTGTCGAGAGGTGTGCTGCACTTTCACTAAGAGCTACTAGCGGCATTATGCCTTTTAACACTTCCACCCTGGAGCTTAGGTTTTTAGCTCTTGCGGTTTCCACCCCCAGACGGCCGGTTAAGGCAAGCCAGGGGTCTGGGTCTCTGGGGTTTTAGACCCATGGAATCGGGGTACGCGGTGTCGCCACTCACCGACGGCTCGCCATAAAGCCGCCCCTGCGTTATTATTATTATTATTAATATTTATTTATTAAAACATTACATCTATCATTACAGGTTGATTTCTAATACAATAGAGTAGTTAAATCATTAACATAAAAATTAGATATAGTCAAAAGAGTTACAATAAAAAAATATACATCCATCTAAGAGTTAGTCAAAAGAATTACAATAACTTAAATATACATCAATGAATTAGTCAACAAAATATACATATAAAATTAGTCCACAGCATCAGAGTAACATAAATTATAAAGTGCAGCCCTTACGAACTCGCTCTATGAACAGTGGAAAATGTCAATGTTCTCCGCGACCCGATTGAGTGTTTGTATGGTGCTCGTCAATGGCGCTTTGTTGAGCAGGTTAGTCCTCCCGCGAGGCACCGCGAACAGAGGTGGCTGCCTGCGACGCCCCACGTACCCGTCTGGCACGCACAACCCCATCATTTCCAAAATTGTCGGATTGGTCACCATTCCCCGAAACACCCTTACCACATACACAGCAAGCACCACATCCCTCCTAATTTCCAGCTTGTTGTAACCAACCATGCCCAAAACAAACAAGGTAGGATACATCAAGGGATAGAAAGGGTAGACGCCATACATTTTCCAGTATAAGTACCTAGTGAACTTATTCTGTATGCGCTCCATCATTAAAAAAAATGTATTATATGTTGTTGTTATTTAAAATATGTGTTCAAATCGCGAAAGTTTAAAAATTACTACTGCTCCATCATTAGCCTATATTTAGCTTCATGAGGAGCCCATACTGAAGCTGCGCTCTCTAGCTGGCTTCTGACCAGTGCATCATACATTGCTGTTAGGGCCATGTTGTTTGTAAAACCATTCGCTCGACGTAAAATAAATCCTAGAATTATGTACGCCTTTTTACATACATTAACAACATGTACTCTGAACCTCAACTCTGTGTCCAGACGAACCCCAAGATCCCTCACCGTTTCAACTCGCTTCAACTGCGTTTCCTGTATCTTGTAGTTGTATTTGAGTGGTCCAGTCGCTCTACTGAATGTTATTATGGAACATTTGTCCACATTAAACTGCAATTTGTTCCTCTGACTCCACTCGACTACCTTATCCATGTCTCGTTGAAGACGTTCGCAGTCTCCTTCTTCTTTGATTGGTAAGATCAACTTTAGATCGTCCGCGAACAATAGACATCTGGCTTCTGTGACAACTTCAGGCAGGTCGTTGATCATAACGATGAATTCCAGCGGCCCCAAATTACTCCCTTGGCTTACTCCTGTTCTCGTGAAATACGGTTCAGATTTGCATCCTGCGTACTGGACATACTGCCGCCTGTCCTTCATGTAGCTCGCGAAGAACTGCAGCAGTTTGGTTGTGCAGCCAATCGTCGCCAACTTTGTCAATAGGATGTCATTATCAACCATGTCAAATGCTTTTTTTAAATCAAAGTATTTATAATATATAAGATTTGAAAATCTATACATACACTCGAAAAACATAATCCTCCTTCTTGCGCAGTCGGATAAAAAATTGCCATCGTCATCATCATTTCAGCCTATCATGTTCTCACTGCTGGGATACAGGTGTTAGAGGATGGACCATGCTGGCCCAGTGCATGTAGGTGAATGTCATTTATGCCTTGAACTTTTGAGGTTCATGGACAAACTGGACCGGATTTTTCACAAAGTTTTTCCTTCACCGTTTTGAGCGATGTCATCAAAACTGCAGATAATTTATTTAAGTACTTAATAAGTCATTGGTCAAGGCCGAGGATCGAACCGGGTGCCGTCAGATAATAAAGAGCACAAATACATGTAACCGCTCGGACACCATCATAAAAAAATATTAATCACCGTATTTTACGAAATTAACAGTAAAATAATATTCTGTAACTAACAACCTACTTTTGGCACCAACGTCAAAAAAACTTTTCTCCTCATTTTAGTATTTTCCTAAACTTGTGTATTTTCGAGTATTAATGTGTAATAATGGTGGATTATTATTTATTAACACTTTTAAAATTATTTATTAATTCTTTTTTTAATAATTACTGGCAAGTGCCTTTATTAACTAAACCAAATACAAGCTAACATTACAAAAACAGTTGGATAGCTCATAGACCGTTAAAGATTATGACAATCCAAATGCTCAAGCCCACTACCAGTTGGCAGCGTACCCAGCATGCTGGTGGCATTACCAGTTACCACGTTTAATGGCAATGTTTATGTGTTGAGCCCATAATGCCGGTTTTTTTAATATTTTTTTTAGATGAGGCTATGTGCTGGTCCCCGAAGGCCCATCCCAGTGTTGGTAAACGTGCTCGAGTGTGGGAAGTGATATAACGTATTCGTGTGGTTTCCAATTCTTCACCTCTAGTAAAATCTCTACCATGACTTTGTCTTGACTGTGACTTGTTTGCTTGACTGTCAATTGTTTAATGAAGTATAAATAACTTTGAAAGTATTTCAATACTTGTCATTCACAAAAACAAAAGACATGGGACGCCAAACTCCTTTTAAGAAGGAAGAAGGATAAACTGACAACCTTTGCCTGGTAACCAAATAAAACAAAACAACATTCAAATTATAACAATACCCATCTCGTCGTTATATCGATATGTCTATCTTAATGCAGTGGAACGGACAAACCGACAAATAAAATTTTATTGAGATATCTATAACCTTTACTGATATAGAGATGCGTCATGAATACTTTAAAGATGGTTAAAGCGTCTGACCGACGAATAAAAAAAATATAAGAAAATGCATCTTTTGTGTTTTTAGGCGTCAGGCCTTATCTGTGATAAATTCGTTTTGAAATTGAATGTCCATTTACTCGTAGTAGGTCCGACTTATGCTGTAAATAGGACGTGTTGTTTAATTAATCATTGATATTCTAACTTTAATCTACATTGTAATATAACTAGTACCTCTAGTATATAATCTTTGCTAGTACTTACATACTTATATTTACCTACAATATACTATGTAATTACGTTCCATAATTACCCATCATGAATTATTTTTTTCTTAGTGAAATGTATTTATGTGTTCTCTCTCATTTTTAGGGTTCCGTATCCAAAGGGTAAAAACGGGACCCTATTACTAAGCCTACGATGTATGTCTGTCTGTCTATCTATCCATCTGTCCTACCTTAAAACGGCTATATCTTTAGAACCGTAATAGATAGCCAGTTGAAATTTCCACAGAATATGTAATATTACGGCGGATTAAGTAAGAAATAATAAAAAAGTAAAAAGAAAGGGATACAACAAACGTATATTTTTAACGTATTTTTGTAATAGCTCTAATGTAAAAACGGTAATACGGTCAAACTTGGTATGATTACAGTGCACATTCTAAAGTATAACAAAAAATAATAAATAATGGCCAAGTGTAATTCGGTGACAAATTTATGTTCATCACCGGTTCTCGTACGATCACCGAAGTGAAGCAACGTTGGGCGCGGCCGGTACTTGTATGGGTGCCTGCCTGGGCGTTGATGGGATGTTGTCTTTTTGTACTTTAGTGGCTAACAAGTTATGTGGTAGTACGAAACCCTCAGTGTGCGACCCTGACTCGCACTTGGCCGGTTTTATTATATTTGAAGTGTTGTTACACACATCAAATTGAAGATAGCAAAGACAGCTCAAGAATTTGGAGACCACTGGAGGGCGACCGTGGCTTAGCGATTAGAGCGCTCGGGACATAAGCTGGGATGACGCAGACTCGTATCCCGGTTGTTGTCTAGTTATTAAATCAATTATAAAACTAAGTCGTGTTAGTTACACCATTTATAACACAATAACAGCTGGACTGATTTTCATGGTCTTTGATTTGTTGAATTCCTTTCTGGTCCGAATAGCAAAATAAGTTTTAAAATAACGGAAAATTCACGTTGTTTTTTAAGAAAAATATTATTCCATACATTTTGTAACGGCAAGAATTGAGTACATAGACGTTTTACAGTCATCATAGAAAAAAATAATTTAAAAGTCAAAGTGGTTGCTGTCGCTACCAAGGAGGTTGCTTCAAGGAGTTATATAACGCGGGTGAAACCGTGGGGCACAGCTACTAGCTAGATACACTATGACAAGTTGTATCTAGAGTTGTTTAAATAATATGCTTGCATTTAACCGCCAATTCCCCTGATGTTAAGCGATGATGCGGTCTACGATAGAGGACGCTTAACTAGAAGAAACCGATTCACCCGCGATTTGAAGACACCTAGGTTGTAATTATCGGGGAACATCTTATTCAGGCAGACGAAATGACAATTGGAATATTATGGCCCCAAGGCTTCAAAGTTTGGAGACCTCTGGTATAGATTATAGCCTATGTCACCCGGGGATAGTGTAGCTTCCCAACAGTGAAAGAATTTTTCAAATCGGTTCAGTAGTTTCGGAGCCTATTCAATGCAAACAAACAATCAAATCTTTCCCCTTTATAATATTAGTATAGACTAGCTGCCCAAAGCTGACATTTTTGGTGGCGTATCAATAAGGCCAAAGGACCATTATTGTATTTATAACAGTATCAAGTAACCATTTGTTGCAAAACGACAACATGGCTTGATTTGAATATAGGTATATGGCTTAGAACTTTTGACATACAAAAATGTCTACTTAATTATTTAATAACATTTACGTAGGTTTGGGAATCAAAATAGAATACTTTTCGTCATAATATAAGTTTTCATTATCAGCTTATTGTTTCCAAAGCTCGGACATAGGCCTTAATCTCTCAGAAAGAGAGAATGGACCATAATCTACCATGCTGACCTAGTGCATCTTGGTGAATTTCATGTCTTTGAAATTTTGAGGTTGTTGGACACACCGAATTTGTCACGATGTTATTCTTCACCGTTTTAAGTGACGGCATCATAACCGCACATAATTTATTTAAGAACTAAATAAATCATTGGTGAAGGGCTAATGATCAAACCAGGTGACGTTAGATTACAAAAGTGTACATGCTACCGCTCGGCCACCACCACTTACTCGGCCACCATCGCTAAACAACGCTATCAAATCCTAATAAGATTTCTGACCAGTTTATTTATCTTCAGCACAAAACCGAGCACCGCGTATCAAAGAGCACCCATCCAACACGGTGTCGGGGCGCAGCGAACCAGCGACACTGCGATGCGTGGTGGAGGGCCGGCCGAAGCCCTACGTGCAGTGGTACAAGGACGGGGTTCCGCTGCCACCTGCGGAAGACGGCCATAGAGTGTTGTTGGAAGACGGACTTCTGTTCTTGAGGTAAGAGCTTTCTGTCACAAACTTGTTGTTTTAGTTTTTTGTTGTCTTAAGAGTTTTTTTTCTCTTGCTTTTGACCGCCTCGTCTACGATGGAGTACACTTACCTAGAAGAAACAGGTTCACTCCCGATTTGAAGACACCCAGAGTATAACTATCGGGAAACACCCATTCAGGCAGCGCATTCCACACACTAGCAGTTCGCACAGTAAAAGTGGAATCAAAGCGCTTGGCACGGTTAATTGAGCTGTTTTAAAATGTTGTCTATATCATTAATAGGGTGCTTACCCCAAAAATCAAATACAGTTCATCAATCAGTTACGTCATCCAAAACGATTATGAAAATCAGGGTTTATTTTCCCAGGGTAAATCGGGGTAAGAAGGAGAGCGACGAGGGTGTCTATTGGTGCGTGGCACGCAATCTCGCTGGCGAGGCTGTCAGTCACAATGCGTCACTCAACGTTGCCGGTGAGTCTTACAACATGCTGCCAACGTGCTGCTATCTCACATAAGATTCCTTGCCATAAGCATGTGACGTCATAACATTAAAATGTAATTGAAAAATTAACTATGTGCACTTAGTCTCTATGACATCAGGACCCTGATTGAATTTGTGTAACACAAAATATAACTTATTGTTTACTAGAATATAATAAATGAATAGGTATAAAAAGCCGTAGAATATAATGTAAAAATTTCCCCCTAGCTATATAATTTTGTTCTACCAGGTTTCGAATTTACAAGTCTCTTTTCAGTTCTCCGTGATGAGTTCAGAGCAGAGCCAAGAGATGTTCACGTAGCGGCAGGTGAACCTGCGCTTCTGGAATGTTCGCCTCCAAGAGGTGTTCCCGAGCCCACAGTACATTGGCTCAAAGACGGACAAATATTTGACGTGGAAGTCAATGGAAGGTAACATGAATTTTTCCAATATTTTTATTCGTTAACAATAAAATACAAATGAATACACATGTGTATAAATGAATCTTATTTTTTTAGGGTAACAATAACAGACACAGGAAATTTAAAAATCTTAGAAACGTTACCGACCGATAGTGGTCTATTTCGATGTGTTGGATCCAATATTGCTGGTGAAAGACAGTCAAGGGCCGCCGCGTTAATTGTTTTGAGGCGGCCACATTTTGTTGTCAAACCCAGCAACATTACCGCTTTAGTTGGACAGCCTGTTGAATTCAGCTGTCAGGTAAGTTAGAAACATGGAATTATTAGAAAGTTTCCAACATTAATGGCAACTTGATTGATTATATGCATTTCATTTCAGAGTTATGATTCCGCTGTAAAAATCACGTGGATTAAAGAGGATGGTATGTTGCCTTCTCATGCTACAATAGCTCGTGGGTTATTAAAGTTAGATCATGTTGCGGCAACCGATGCGGGGATCTATTCCTGCCGAGCAGATAGCCACGCTGGCACCAGTATCACCAGTGCAACGCTGACTGTATATTGTAAGCTAACATTCCCGCCGATTTTATTGCACCTATAATTCTGTTGGAACTATTTTAATATGGCCATCTGTTTTAGCGTTACCACACTTCACGCAGATACCGTCCAATCTGACCGCATGGGAGGGCGATGTGGTCTCCATTCCGTGTGAAGCCAAAGGGTTACCAACGCCGACCACCTTTTGGATACTCGAAGGGATTCAAGACTCGTTACTTTTCCCAGAATGCACGAAAAGCAATTCGAGGTTATTATATTTGGACGGCGCGCGGGTGGAGCACAGCGGTAGGGTAATTTGTACGGCTGTCAACGCAGCTGGAAGCATCATGAAAGAGGCATACCTCAAAGTACTGAAGAAAGGAAACAATGAGCTAAACGAGCGCTCTTCCAGTCACGAATTTAATATTGATTATGAACGTGAAACTCACATGACGGAGTACGAACTTGTCCAAGCGAGGAAATATTTGCAACAGAACGTATTAGTTCTAAGGAGGGTGGAAGCTTTGTCCTCGACTTCTCTAAAAGTTGTTTGGGACGTGAGTATCTTTACCTACCTGCTATGTTTGCACACACGGGATCTACGTTGTTTGTGACGTTTTGCATATTTTAGGTGCTGACAGACTACAATGAATATCTTGAGGGTGTTAAGATTTGGTACAACGGCACAACTTTAAACTGGCGCAATGTTACCGAGGAAGGAGTACCAAATCTAAATTCGTCTTATTCAGACAACGTGCTATGTTCAAACGGATCTCTGATGAATGTCGACAACAGCGGTTCTTCAAGTTATATTCTGACGGGTTTGATGGCGTACACACAATACGATATATTTCTGATGCCGTTTTACAAGATGTTGCTCGGAAAGCCATCAAATATGATGTCAGGGTATACTGATGAAGATGGTAAGAGAATTGTGATTTAGCAATTTTTGGGTCATGATTTTGTGTTGCTTTTATATTCATATGTAGTTTTATTTCAGTGCCATCTGCACCGCCCCAGAGCGTGACAGCCGGCGTAATAAACGCAACGTCGGCGTGGATACGATGGGAACCACCACCTGTGAACTCGTGGAACGGCGAACTCACGGGTTATTTGGTAAGTTTTGCTTTCATTTCGAACTAGTTAATTGTCTGTTGTTCGTAAACTTTTACGTAAGGGGTAATTACTGTTTGGAGGGAAGTAATTAAGCAGCAATTATGTAGCAACAGTAGCGTTAATGAGCTTATGGGAACGGCCTGGCTGCCGGGAGCTGATATTGTTTGTATTTACATTCCATGATAATTTAACTTACGATAAAACTATACAACATATAGCTCGAGTTTAACAAAATTATCTAATTAAATACCTACTCAGAGATAAATATGATAGCGTATTATTAACACAACATTAATTTTACTGTGTGTAGGTTTGAAAATATGTACCTAACTGCTTTATTTATAACGTCAATTTTTTTAAATAATAATTTCAATGTTGGCCCTTGAAGTCTCATAAAATAAGTGATATTATTATCTAAATTAATGACATTTTATTTAAATGGCACGGGAATTACTCTCGTACGATTAAACTCAAATGACCTTAGCATCATCAGCAGTCCAGTCGATCTTATTTCTTAATTACTTTGTGCTTACTTTTTGTAGATCGAGATCCGTATCGCTGGGACGGGTGGTGGTCGCGTCGTAGGTCAGATGTCGCTGGGCGGGCGTACCCGTGCCGCGGCCGCCAGCTCGCTGCGCGCGGGCGGGCGATACAGCGCGCGCGCTGCCGCCGTCACCCGCCGTGGGCACGGACCCTTCTCGCCGCCCGCGCAGATACACATGCTGCCGACACATTCCCTGAGACATTATGTGCAGTAAGTAATTTTTCGACTTGGATTTGGATTTTTCACAAGATTTTTCACAAGTTTGCTTTAGATGAGTTCGGGTCATATGGGCTAACAAGCCAAATATCTCCAAGAACTGTTTTGGAGCTCTCTAGCACTCTATCTAGCATTGCAGTAACATCTCTCCCGGAACAGCTATTCTGAAATCCCTATTTACCTACACAAGTATGTTGGTGACGAAGCGTTGTCAAATTTTGTTTGGATTCCCCACCTCCAATCAACTCTAAATCCACAGAATGCCTATAGAGTAATGCTGTATTCTACGGTCCTGACAACAAAATCAAAGCAACAAACCTACCAGTGCAAATTTCAAATTTCCATAATCTCTTGTTTCAGAACGGAACCTCCAAAAGACACAAACATGCCTCCCATATTCAGCGAGACGTGGCTGCTCGCTCTATGTCTAACATTATTCTCAATTATTATCATTGGTCTGTTCAGTATATTCTACATCAAAAGGCGGAACAACATTCAAAGGAAGAAATCTACCGGTAAGGACATAAACTTGTGTACAAACAGATAAATAAGTCAACTGATAGTCAAGTGAACGTAATTGAAACATTGAACCCCATTGTAGGTCAGTCGATTGTCACCGCTCAGCAGTGCCTGTTGAATAAAGACACGATCTGGCTCCGAGACAGGCCTGTGTTTGCGCCGCCAAACGATCCCAGCTTAGATGTGAGCAGCTGTCATCAGAGCCTTTTACACGGTGAGTGATGCATCGGACTTAAGAAGGAAGTTCTCGAACTCAAACGTTATCTATACGGAATAGTAATACAATTTAAGTTCATTGCTCTGGTTTCTTTTGCCAACATACGAGTATATCTCACGGTGATAAGGATTTGATATTAAATCGCATTTGAGTTGTAATTGAATTGAGATTTAAGAAGGTATTTTTGTATGCTTTACATAAATTTTCATTTAAGGTGGACAATCGACGAGTATTCTGAGCGTCGAGCCAGAATATAGCTTACCACAGAATTCCATTCAAGGCTTAGACGCGTCGAGTGTGGATAGAATTCGAAGAGGACCACCGGAACCGTACGCGTCCAGTGCAATTTACACGGAACTCAATTTCAAGGTACGTTCCGATAAGCTTCATGTGAACACCTCTGTTGATTCTAGATTAGATTACTGGAATTTGTATTGCACCGTTTACTATTATTAACAATATATAAATTTTCAGGACAATAACGAAATCGGAGACCTTAGGAATTGTCCAGACAGGCGATCCCATAATAACAGCATTGTTAGATCGTGTAACGGAAGCATACAGTACTCGAATGGAGAATGTTCTACGTGTTGTCATAGCACGTCCAGTAGATCGACTAAGGACTATCGAGAGCCTAGACTCGAGAATGCGCATAATGAGATTAATGTACTAGAAGATGACTGCGCGTCCTGTCACACCAATAGGTCCGGATCGAGGAGCAGACAGGATAAAAGCAAAGTGTGTCCAGCCACTGATTTAGAGTACGACTATCCACAGTGGCATTGGCTTGGAAGAGAGAACAGCTTCAAAATTCCAATCCAGGCAAGCAGACATTCGAATGTAACGAAGTCGGACCAGGGCTGTCAAATAAATCTGTGTGATATACTGCCGCCGCCGCCGTATGAGGTAAATTGAAGTTGTTTGCACTTTTTTCCCCATACAATCAGTGTTTGTCAATGTTATGGATGGGCCTATATCTGTCGGACGTAAATATTTTAATTGTTGCAGAGTCCGGAAAACAAGAACACGTGCAGAATGGAGACCCCATAGAGTAGCAATAAGAGTTTCGATCAATCAAAATCGTAAAGCAATAATTAACTAAAATAATATACATAACAAGTATATCAGTAAGATAAAGTAGTAACATGAAAGAATATTGGTTTTAATGCCCTAGAAGATGTTAGACATATGGTAACCGTAGTCGTGCTTGTAATTTATACTGTAGATACCGAATTTTTGATATCGTTACTTGTAATTTATTCTACTGTATTCTAGTCACTTAGTAGGACTAGCTTTATTATTGATGAAGTGTATTAGATTTTTCAGTCTAGGCGTAATTTCTTCGCAAGCGTTTTGTATGTGAATCGGTATAAACTCAAGGTTGTTGCATTTTGACTGTAAACCTTAGACTAGAGCCCAGCATTTACTGCCATACTTTTAGTGCTAGAACCTTAGTTATGTAATTTTTGACTGTGATATTTATAATTAAATTTGTGTATTTAGAACTAAATGTAATCGTTAGAGTAATTGCAAACTTTTTCCACTTGCAAGTTTTAACCATTTGTACACCTTCCTAAAAACTATTTTCGCAGCCATTGTAATTCAGATATTTTCAGAGCCCGTTGTGTTGTAACTATTTGATAAAAACAACTGAAATATAGCAAACTTTAAAAGAAAAATCATTTTATTTTGCCCATCACTGTATTATTTCAAAGTAGGAACGCCATCAGTATTAAAATTTGATACAATACTTATCAAAAATATCGACAAAGTATTTGATCAGCCGCTGAACCGCGGTTCATTATTTTTACAGCTGTTGCAGGTAGACGGTCGTTTGTTTACTTAGAATCAAAAGCCTTTTACTCTTGGCTAGATTTGAAGGCCCTTACTTCGAGCGTCTTTTATTATGCTTGCGCATTAAAAAATATGGTATTGATTTAACTTAACTGTACGAATAAATAAAATAAAAACAACAAATTTTCAGTAAATTTCAGTTCATTTTGTTTTAAACATAGATTTACCTGCCAGAGTTAATTTTTAACTGTGAAAACTTATTTCAATCTAAATGTGTTATTTTCTTTATTCATACATACAGCTTATATTTTACATAAGTACAGTACCTACTACCTACATACATTGGATTATTTTATACCTATCTTCAATAAAATTTAAATGCGCGAGCAAGATATAGAATGCAGTTAAATTGGCTTTTAATAAAATTCCGAGATTTGCTATGGATTTTTATTTACAGAAAAAATGCCTAAAAAGGCTGAATATGAACAGAAATAGAAAGAACGAATAGGCATAGGCAGAATAGAAAGAGATAGCTCTGAAGCTAGTGTTAATAAGATATTGATTAAACATGGGGTTTTCAAAAGGTAGGCAGTCCAGCTTTTATAGCCCGCTTACTCAGTCATAGCGCACTTTCGATTCTATGAACGGCTTATTAAAAGAACAATTTTCAATTTGTATTTTATACAGCACTCGTGTAGGTTTATGGTGGCATCACTGGCATAAAGCAAGTAACAGGGAACATAAATAATACACAACTTAGTAATGAAGAATGTCGTTACTCGCAGCTTACAAGTTTTACTTACTCGCTGAAAAGCTGTTGTAAAGTTATGAAAGTACCGATAAAGATTTATTTAAGTCCGCAATTCCGTTTATAACTGTTAAGCAAGTTATAACCCTTAATAACTTACTTATGGCTGGATGAATGTTGTAGACTGCTATAATAGAAAAAGGCATTCCAATTTTCAGTTTTGACAAGGTAGTCATGCAACTACTTAGTTTGTAACAAACAATCTATTCTAGATAATGAAGCGACGACATCTCCCGGTTTGCGCAATTGGTTTCAAATTCAAAACCACAAGCAATAGGTTAAAATCTCAACAATAAGTAGAGGTGAAGAAATAAATCGTGGGGAAGCTATAGCATGACAGGACATTTGCTAGGGCTCGGTTAGCTACCACCCTAAAATTTAAAATATGTACCTTACGGTCTATTCCTGCAGCCTCACTTGTTAGCCAGTTTCCATTATAGACGTGTTACCATCTTCGACCACCCATCATCTAACACCTGGTGAAATATGGTTAAACGCCTAGCGTGTCCACTATAAAAAAGTTCACACGCTTATTTTCAAACAACATAATTATTACTGAGTAAGTAGTATACCCCTCTCTACGAGGGAGGCCTTTGTTCAGCAGTGGACGTTTACAGGCTGATGATGATGATGATGATGAAGTAGTATAGTTAGATCATCACACTAAGGTGATCTTAAAAAGAAAGATTCTTAAAATATTTCAAGTGTATCTTTTAAGTGTTGGAGGTGAAACATGAACAAAATACTTTGCATTTTTATTGAACACTAGTAGGCGGGTATTCTTATAACTTCGCACGGGTATAGATATATTATAGCCTATGTCACCCGGGGATAGTGTGGCTTCCCAACAGTGAAAGAATTTTTGAAATCAGTTCAGTAGTTTAGGAGCCTATTCAATGCAAACAAACAAATAAACAATCAAATCTTTCCTCTTTATAATATTAGTATAGACTAGCAATGGGCAATGGGCAATGGGGGAGGCCTATGTCCAGCAGTGGACGTCCTACGGCTGAAATGATGATGATGATGATGATAGACTAGCAAGGCATCCTGGCTTTGCACGGGTGTAAGTCTTATTTTTTTACACCTTGGGTTACATTAATAGAGTTTTAGTAGGAAACCCTAATTTAAAAAAAAAAAAAAAAATTGCCTCAAAATAGCCTATGTCACTCGGGGATAGTATAGCTTCCCAACAGTGAAAGAATTTTTCTAATCGGCTCAGTAGTTTCGGAGCCTATTCAATGCAAATAAACAAACAATCAAATTTTTCCTCTTTATAATATTAGTATAGATATAGATTAGTATAGACTAGCTGGCCTGACAGAGGTTGTCCTGGCTTAGAACTGTCAAACGCGCAAAGTTAAAATAGTCAAAGTTTTCTGAAATTTTCAAATTTTCTACAAAATTTTCTTAATTTTTATTTCCGTAAGAACATTCTACAAAGTATTAGTAAACATAAAAAAAAGATGAATTAAATCGGTTAATTCTTGCTCGAGTTATGGCGTGGTCTACACAGTCTATGTACAGTCTACTACAGGTGGTAAATAGGGATTCATTTTATAAATATAGAAGATAAATATGCAATAAAAATGCAAAATTTATATTACGTTTATAATACACCTAAGCTTTTTCTCATTTGTAGGGGTGTCTATTGCTTATTCTGTGGTAGTGTAAAGTTTCACACCAACGAAGTTATTATTTAACAGCTTAATTTCAGAATGATGTATTGTATTGTACGAAACCAGGAAGATGTCCATTAATCACCGGCTATTTTCAAGATTTACGGCAAAAATCCTAACTATAGAAATTGTTTCGAAAAGCTTCGGACGGAGCCAGAGAGATTTCGGGATTTTCTGGGATTTCCTTTCAGCATCTATAAGGTTGCGTTCCAAAACAAAGTCTTCTTTCAAGAGTGTCAATAACCAGTCCTTGAGCTTAAAAAATCGCGTTGATCCGTTTCTTTATTGCTACATGAAAGGACAAACCAACAAAAACACACTTTTGTATTCATAATTTTTTTTAAAATTAAAATTGCAACTCTACGTAGTGTACAATAAATTTATAATATAACTAAGTGTAATGAAGTATGATGATTAACTTTATAGGCGATTTACATTATATTCAGGCAGTTTTACGGTATGTGCCTCTCTCGTGCATGAAATCTTACGCTTGTTTATACAGTGCACAAAAAATACGGTCTTCATTTAGTTTTCTATTCTGTTCGAGAATTCTCTTCCTCGAAAATCTCGAAAATCCTTGCTACGTCCATCGCATGGGTTAAGAGCATTTGGCTATAAATCTGTGAGCCCAATTTATTTCTGTCATTCGTATCGGCCACGTTTATAGCAACCACCTTTTCAAATTGAGCCACCTTTTCCAAAAGAGCAACGCTTTCGGAACGTTTCCTTTATCAGCAAATTTAAAGGGAACAAAGGAACCATTCGATTCAAATTACTGTTTGAGCCGTTTTTGGAATATTCACCAAGTAAGAAGCTAGGTGAACTTCTAATAGGGTCTTTAGAATTGTTGGCGAGCAATTACCTTACTATGGACTGGGGAGTTACCAGCTTTGATAATATTAGTAAGCATTACATACGTATAGCCACGCTACGATGTAGAGTCGTTTTAACCCGTATACTATTCAACCTGAGGGGCAAAACGATACAAGTAACAATATTATTGAAAGTAGTCATTTGGGTTCAATGAGTTTGGCCTGTGAGCTTGTTTTGAACTTATACTTAAGTATAACAGAGACCAAATTAAAATACATTCTTACACATCTCTTAAGCCCTGTAAAGATAAATACTTTGTCAAACTTGTAAGTCGTAAGAAATTTTGTTCATGAGATTTATATTTTTACGTAAAAATTAAGGAAAATAATGGATATTCCAAATTAAATGAAAATAAAGTACCTAACTAAAATAAAAATAAATACAATTCAGTGATAGTACTACAAATTAATACAATTAAATGCCATAAAAAAAAACTATTATAATAACAGGTATTTGTTTGTAACATCACATGTTACTTTACAAAAAAAAAAAGATTGTTCGATGGTCTCAACCTTTTTAGGGTTCCGTACATGAAAAGGAAAAAACAGAACCCTCATAGGATCACTTTTTTATAAAAGGAAAGACTAGTTGGCTGTCTTTTCGTATTGTCTAGTGACTAGTGGCTGTTGTTATAACTAAGGTGCAAAACTTAATATCTTAACTCAAAAAATCTAAATGCAGAGGGCGGTCAAACGCAAGTTTAATTTACGAATAAAAATAGTTAGTACTTCTTATTAAAAAAAAAAAAAAATTACCGTCACATAAAAGTAAGGGGTGACTTAACAATCACTAAGTTCAAGTGCCTGGTAAGCATTAATAATTTTATAGTTAACACACGTTGTTCTAGTTTATTGACCTCGTCAAGTTATACGGCGTAATGTTTTTATGGGAGTCTAACTCCAGAGCCATGTAACAGTGATATTGATGTTAGTTTATGATGGCCTATTCGGCCATATAAACACAATGAAGAGGTCGTTATTTTTAAACAAGAAACATGGTGTAAAATTTAACAGTTTGTTGTAGTACAAAGTATCAGATAAGTGAAGTTAAAATAAAATACTTTAAATTCGAAAAAAATATTTGCATTTAAATGAATATTACCTACATTAATGCAGTGGTTGGCAACATAAACATTTATCCACGAACGTGACAAGTATAAATAGTTTTTTTAAACCCCCGATAAAATAGGTAGGGATAATCCAAAAACCATAGGATTTATTTTGGATGTTTCACGATAGTTATAATTTGGGTGTCTTCAAATCGAGAGTGTAACAGTTTCTTCTAGGTAAGCGTGCTCCATCGACATAGCTATTAAAATTAGCAAGTTGAAGTGGCACAGGGCAGGCCAGATAGCTCGAAGAACCGATAATCAATGGAGAAAAAAGTTTCTTGAGTGGAGACTATGAACCGGAACACGCGGCCTCCCACTGAATGGACCGACGACATCGTGCGAGTCGCAGGCATCCAGTTGATGCAGATAGCAGGCTGTCGTACAGTGTGGAGCTCTAAAAGGGAAGGCTATGTTCAGCAGTGGACGTCTTCTGGCTGATGATGATGTTCTCCATCGTAGACCGCATCATCAATTAACATCAGGCGAGATGGTGTTCAAATGCAAGCCTACTATTAATTTATTTTTAAAACAGCTATACAGAATTTTTCTTGAATCATAGCAATATCGAGAGTGTTCTACACTCTCAATCAAGTCACATTTCAAACAAAAAAAATATAAAATAAAAATTAGTTCAGGCCTCTGGGAGCTACGATAACTAGAACTATAAATTGTATTATGAAAAAATATCAATGATAAAGAAAATTAACCGTATTACTTTATTGAAGGTACAAGCAATTTAAGTCAAGTAAATTAAAAGTTGTCAATTCAATAGTGTGTTAGTATGAAAGTGTGTGTATGTTTCTTTCTATTCAACTTTATAACGGAAAAATGGATTTAAATTAAATTTGTTATGGAGGTAGCTTAGGTACCCAAAATTATCACATAGGCTTATCCGGACAATGAAATTTTCCTGAAGGATCCAGTGATGCTACTTTTTAATCACAGAGTGGTGTAATATTACATTTTCTGAGGTTCAAAGAATAGTGACCAATATTTTTTACATGTCTATTACTTACCTTGAAACAAGAGTATCTAGGTTTATGCCCAAACATGAGCTTATCCATAAACATGATCGTAATAAATGTCGCAGTTTCAATTTACAAATTATATTTATGAGTTGGATTCGTTAGTGGGTATATTTTTAACAGGTCTTTACTAACTAAATATAATATAAACCAACTAATACTAAATACCTGAACTATTAGCTTATTACATAAAAACGGTTAGGTACTGTTAGATTGCGAACAACCCGTTGAAGGTCTAGAGACAATCCAAGTGCTGAAGCCCATTACTAGTTGGCAATATACCCAGCATGCTGGATACAATACTGAATGGCAATGCTTATACATTGAGCCAGAAAAACGCCAGAATTTGTCACGTGCTCTAAAGTATTGTTTCCGGGTCTGTTTTTTATTTAGGTTTATATCAAATTAATAAAATGAGTCTAACAAAATAAATACTAAACAGTTGTAATCTGTTGAATAAAAAAAATTAATATTTCCATTGCTGTCATCCAATGCTGGCAGCATTCTAGCCACTTTTCCTTCCACCAAGGTGCTTATAGATGAGTTTTGCTGTATATTTATTTTAAATAAATTTAATGCTTATTGTAATAATATGTACCTTGTGTAAATAAATTAACTATCATAAAAAAAAGTTTAATATGGATTTTTAAATAATATAGCTTTAAATATGAAAAAAAAAAACATTTTTGAATGTGAATAGTAAAAAATATTTAGAAATTAAATTTAGCAACCTTTATAGGAAGAGAAAGAATGAAAAGCCTACGAGCAGTGGGATTAGGAACAGCGCGGAAGAAATAAACGTAACATTCAAAATTAACGTATTGTAACAATCAAAATGCTAATAAGCTCAGTAACGAATCCGAATAGGAATGTAGGACATCTGTCTCCATCTTAACTAAGTCAATTTATACAGCGACCGAAATCGCGGTCTAAATTTAATTGTTCCCGACTAAGACATAAATCTCGTGAATCCTCGCGGAAGCAATTTACATAAACGCTGCTATTTTAGCATAGTACCTTCCTTCGAAGATATCTATTTATAATTATGTATCTATAATTTTAACTATAAATAAACGTAAATAAAACGTAATATGAGGTAAGTGTTTTAAATAAACAGAATCCTTAGCATGAACTAGTGATAAAATGGTAGGCACTTATGAACGTTTGATAGGTAAAATTAGTTTTTCTTATTTTCGGAAGACAGACTCCTTCCTATGGGCGCAGTAGACAAAGTTAAGACTGCAAACACAGTAGTGCAAATATGATTCTGGCAGATGGGCATTAGGTACTAGAAAAGGTACCAGAAACGAAGCTATTTGTAAACTTACTTGCTCTAAAGTAACTTTTTAAATTTAAAGTGTTGTTCCACATTTTAGGATTTACAATTGAAATATTTTATATAATTTAAAAAAATATATATACCTCTGGCAGGAGTCGAACCTGCACCATCGGGTATACGCCCTGAGCGCTTTTCTGCTATAACTTAGCAAACTGCTATAACGTCGCATGCTCTATCAATGTACTGCTCTTGATAAAATTTTGATTGGTCCTGAACTATTCTTGGGTAAATGAGAAGCATAGGAGTCGTAATAGATATAGTGTCTTCAGCTACAAATTTTTTTGTCTTACATCGCCTTTCAAAGTTTATCTTATGTAAGATAAACTTTGCTATGTAACAAAATATTCTCAAGGCAAAAGAGAGATTCAATGAATAAAAGGCAGTTGACTGGAAGCAATACTAGTAAGTCTATGATTATAAGATTGGGCTGAGTAGCATACCACCAGTGGACTAAGGTGGGCTGATTATGTTAATAATGACGAAGTTCGATAACAGACTTTATAATTAGAACCTTCTTTTTGACGGATTACAAGAAATATTAAGTATATATTTCATCATTTTATAATTCAACCCTTACGTCTCGTAATGAACCTATTTTCAGCTAATCCCGATTAACCGTATGTATCTCCATAATCCAGAATATTCCGTTACAAAGGGCTGTCTGGAAGGTCGAAGGTTACAATTAGACGAGGCGTTTAATTACGGCATTCGGGTAACAACCAGGCTTCTCCCTCAGACTTTTAGGGGATTCCTTTATGTTTGGGTGAGAGTTGTGTGCTGAGAATAGCGATATAAATAAGTACGTGCAAATAGATTTGGTGACCATGCAATCCATGTTTTGGTTCGCCTAGCTGGTTTAATTATAAAAAGGATTGAGTCCACTTGGATATGGAGATTATAGAAGAATCTATCTTGTTTAGCTACTATAATTTCATTGTGATATTGTAAGAAAATTTGCAGCTATACTTAGAAAAAAACTTGTATTGCTATTATTATGTAGGTAAGTATATATTATAATATATCACAAATAGTGAACGTCATGCATATAACTTATTCCTAAAATCCTAAACCCAGAGACTTGCAGAAAAAAATCAGTTTTGGGAAAACTAAAATTTTTAGCACACTTTCGGCTATATTTGTAGGCATGTAGGTACAGTATGTATCTACTATTTGTATTAAAAAAAAATCTAATTGATTATACACATGGTGACGAGAAGACAAACTAGAAAAGGATTTATCACTTATCATTACTGCTCTCGTAAGCAAGCCCTAATTCTAAGTAAAACAGGTTGCTTGCAGCTTTTGCAAGAAACTTTAGCATCTACTCATTAATTTATCTCTAAATATGAAAGCAAAGTACTACTCACTCACTGACTGACTGACTCAACATGCAAACTATAAAAATACTCGATCTACGAAACTAAAATTTTGTAAGTAGATTTCTTATAGGGTGTAGAGATTCGCTAAAAAAACATTTTGCGAAAGGGCCGAATTAAAGGGACTGAACGGGTGTTGAAAGTTTAGGTGAAAGTCTACGCGTACGAAGTCGCGGGTAACAGCTAGTTAAGTATAAATATAAACCTAAGTGATCACTATAAAGTATCAAGTTCTATTATCATACGCGGGCACCGAAACTACAAGCTATATGAAACAACATGTCTACGATTTAAAACGCTATTCGTTTCCACACCGCAAGCATCGCCTTATATAAGGTTGACCGTAACCCGATAGAAGTATTACCATCAAGTTAAATTGGTAGCCCCGGTGTCGGAGTCACAAAGGTTAAGTACCATTACTGTAAGTATTTTGGTCAAAGGTAGGTAGGATGCATTTCCTGATGATTAAAATATCTCTGTACATCATCAAATTCATCTTTAACAATCCAATGCACAATTGATTCTAGCTAAAACAATCAATAATGTTTCAGTTCTCGTTCTTGAGAGTGACCTTAAAGACCAAATAATTTATCCCAAATAGTTTTCTCTTTGGCTTAATAATAAAAAGTAATTTTATGTCGGGAATCTCTGAAATTAGCCTAGTCCACCAACTAGAAATTATGCTTATTTAAAAAAATATAGTTTTCCCCACATCACAATTAAAAGCAACAAACATTCAGATGCATCAAAAGCAAATAATATGAATAAATAAATTGTTGATCATGCACATAGTTGCAGCTACCATACTAACTAGTTTCCTTGGTACTTTATTCTTTAGCTACCATTATGTGGGTTGCCCTGTCATTATAATGAATTTAAATGAGCCTTTAAATAACTAATTTCTACAGATTTTTAAATAACTAACAGTACAGTGGTAAGTACTACTGTTTTCTCAATTTCACATTAACAAATTACAATTTGTGTACAAAGTACGAATATAAATATTTACGTAGGTATATGAAGAATTCCATTAAAATCGCATAGAATTAGTATGCATTTACACACTTAAGTATTCGTAACTATTTCGTGCACATTTATAATTTATATTATAGATGCTTGTACGGTTTTATTGCTTTGTAAGCTTTTAAAATTAAGATTCGTACTTACACTAAAATATCCTAACAAGACTTTGTTCTTATTTGCATTCCTTACCTTTCGACGCTATAAAATATAGGCAGTGGGTTGCATAGCTGTCATTGGTACTGGCTGACAAACTTATATGTACAGGTAACAAAATGACGGAACTTAAATTACCTACGAGAGACAATCACTTTTGTTATAAATATGCGATTGTGGCGCTCGCTCAACTCTACAGATAAGTTGGTTGCATTGTAGCTTCTCGTTACGCATGTTGTTTTGGTTCATTTCACCTTTTGCTTCCTTTTCATTTGCTACGCAATCAGGACAATAGGGACGGACGTCTGCAGAAAAATGGCATGGAAGAAAAAGTTATTAAGGAGGTATTCATTGTGTTTCCGTTAAAAATAATTAGGCTTCAGCCTAATTTAAGTACGCATCACTGTCGAAGTAGAACTTAAAGTCAAAATATACCTCGACTTTGATAAGGGTCTGCTCTGACCTTTATCTAGACATTATGAAATTGGATTTCCAGGGACTAATGGCCTAAAACTTGATGGAAACATGACAAGCTGTAAAATATATCTGACGTTTGCAGGATGGAAAAAGCTTAGCGGCTTAGAATAACTACTCAGAGAAGGTAAGTTTCCAAACAACGCCTTATCAAAACGTAAGCTACAAATTCGCTTTGTAGCTTACGTTTCGATTGGTATTTTAAACGATTTAAGCAAGAAAAATAATGGATTACCTGTGGAATATCACACCATAACAATTATGCTGCTTTTCTGATTTGTTGTGGTACGATTTCACCGCGCAAATTGTCATAGTAATTTTTTTATATATTTTTGGGTGTCATATATGACACCATTTGAATGGTTTAAATTTTGCGAATGTACTGGGTTCTTTGTGTAGTTATTCTAAGCTTAGCGGCCTTTCTTTACGCAATTCTGAGGCCTGATTGTCAACCCCGGTGTGCTTGAGGGTGTTTCTGCCTCCCTACAAAAGTAACAAAAAATTAATAGGTGATAAAAAACGCACATTGCCATTGATTAAAATAAAAAACCAGCCAAGTGCGAGTCATGCTCGCACACTGAGGGTTCCGTACCACCACAAAATTCAATAACGAAATTACCAACTATAACTTGGTAATGAACAGAAACTTGTCACCGACTCGCACTTGGCCATTTTTTAATATTTTTTGTTATACTTTAAGGTGTGTACTATAATCATGATAAGTTTGACGCTTGTAAGTATTATCGTTTTTACATTAGAGCTAATACAAAAATACGTTTTTAGTATGGGGACACCCCCTTTCATTTTTACTTTTCGACTTTTGTATTATTTTGTTAGTCAATCCGCCGTAACATTACATATTCTGAGATAATTTTAAATGGCTATCTATTACGGTTCAAAAGATACAGCTGTTAATAGGTAGGACAAACAGACGGACAGACAGACAGACATACAGATAGACAGACAGGCAGACAGACATCGTAGGCTTAGTAATAGGGTCCTGTTTTTACCCTTTGGGTACGGAATCCTAAAAAAAGCATGTTCGAGTTTTAATTAGGTTGGCGATATTGTCACCATTGTGGGTTAAACCTGATAAGCATTGCACTAAGGCACAATGTAAACTACTACATCCATCAGTAGGATAAAGAAGACTGTAGATGATAAAGAACATTTTCTGAGTAGAAAATAGGAATTGAATGATGCAATAAGGTCGGCGTTTATCGTAAGTACCTTCGTAGAAGATAGTAACAAATGACTCCGCTAAGAGATATCGGCCAGGCCGTTATCTATGCGACGGGCGCCCACACGAGACCGAGTTTTACGGCGTTCCATTATCTCTAACCACATTGGCACCACTGAAAATAAACTTCGACAGCCCCTCGGTTTTATTGACACTCCGGAATTCTGACTGAATATATCCCATCTCCAAATAATTATATTACCAAGGATAGCTCAGTTCAATTTACTGCAGTAATCCAGTGAATTCTACTCTAATCGAAGCAAAAATATTTATTTAATTAAATTAGCTATTCTGATTTTGACTATAATCACCTCCATGACACACGATAACGGTGATATCAGAATAAGAAGGTCGTAAGGGGATAAACTGTTGGCCTTTTGGAAAAACTCAGAGTCACACAGCGGGCAATGGAGAGAGCTATGCTCGGAGTTTCTTTGCGCGATAAGATCCGAAACGTGGATATTCGCCAAAGAACCAGAGTCACCGACATAGCTGTTAAAATTTGCAAGTTGAAGTGGCAATGAGCAGGCCACATCGCTCGAAGAACCGATAACCGATGGGGAAGAAAGATTCTAGAGTGGAGACCACGAACCGGAAGACGCAGCGTAGGGAGGCCTCCCACTAGATGGACGGACGACATTGTGAGAGTCGCGGGTATCCAGTGGATGCAAAAGGCGGGCTGTCGTTCAGTGTGGAGGTTAAAGGGGGAGGCCTATGTTCAGCAGTGGGCGTCTTCCGGCTGATGATGATGATGATGATGAAGGGAGGAAAAAAATAATTTAGTTGCGCGGTGATAGTTTCTGTGTCCTCATCTTAATTAATCTTTGATGACGTGCCATGTTAATCATGGTAATAGTGAATTGTTATATCATCATGACTCCATCGATATAGATTGGTCGCATTCCATCGTCTCAAAAACTTTACGACAGTATTTTTTCAAATAAAAATACATAATAATAAGGTTCATGAATATATTTTAAAAATATTATCTTGAACATTTTTTTATCATCTATATATTATAAGTTTTAACAATCGTACGTTTAAAACAAGTTCATTAATATTCTGACTAAAAACAAACAACCAGCACCAAATTGCATCAAAGAATCCTGAGCTCAGTCGTCGTTAGACGTCCTTCCAGAAAGTATTTTGGCAGATAGCACGATGAAATGCTTGCAAAAAGAGAATGTGACATCAAAGCAGTGAGGCGATCTGTGGCGACGTGATCCGAGTTGGAAATAGCCGCGGCAGTCGCCAGTGGCGGCAGGATCTTCCTGTCTATAACCGAGTTCAAAAGTGAACTGTCAACTAGATAAATGTGTGCAGGATGGTTGTGCACGTTTGGGCTTACTGAATTGCGTTTGCGAAAATTTGCGTGTGCTTATTATGGATATAACGAGATAAAAACCAGATTTTGCAATGAGATCTCGATTTTTCATCAACCTTTAGATCAAACATTGATGGTTTTCTTAGCAGATAAATTACCTTTTATTTATCTGCAATACTATCCTTAACATCATCACCAGTAGCTTTTATATAATTATCAATTTTATCCACTGAATAGCTTTTTAACGTTTTCTTTCGCAAATCACAGTTTCGTAATTTTTTTTTTAATATTGTTAATGTTACCACAAAGATTTTTAATAATATTATCACCCCGTCACGTCATATAAATTATTGTCTTCTTGCAGTATTATTTTGCCTTGGATTGTTTTTTTTTTTTAAGTTAAACAAACTAGCAGCAATTTTTATACCTTGTTTTTCCTTTGATTTTTTAAATATATTTTTTACCATAGTTTGTTTTGACAGTGCATCTTCATCTTCATTTTTTTGCCCTTATTCTACTATAGGAAGAATCGGCACACCACGTTTCTTTTCTCCACTTCAGTCACTCAGATCAGCCGTCATCTTTACTCCTCTCTCGCGCATATAATCTTTCATACTTCCATCTTTTGTTTTAACAGTTCATACCATAAGAATAATAAAAATCTAGTTCTATTTCTTATGCCATTGCAGTAGCAAAGCAACCAGAGCAGCTGCCAAGACATGCTCGCGCCCACGACCGCGAATGTCCGTGTCGAATCCACCGTGAATTATTTCAGACGCACCGTCCGTTTCAGAGGACATTCTACTTTGTTCCCGCTTTTGTTCACTGCATTGATAATATTTCTCAGAAATGCGGTGCAACGTTAATAAATTCCGTCATTAGTCAGCGTAGGTAGGAACCAGAGATAATGTAGGAACCTAATGATGATGTATGGAATTCGCATTGCATATAGAAACCTGTATTTTATAGTTCACTTTATAGTTCGTTCTTTAACATGTTGTGTTGATTGTCAAGCAATTAATAGGATTTTTCATTTGTTAGAAATTATGTTTATATTGTTGAGTTGCTTCATAAAAATTTATATTTAAAAAGTATATTAATTGTGATTTTTTATGTGTAATAATCGTCGGTTTAATTTAATTATTTATTTGAGGGGAAGCTGTATCAGTATTTTTACCTGTATTAAAATTGACCCACCGTATATAACGTATATTCTAATCAGACTTTAAGGTTCATTCCTTGATTTGACTTAATAACCAACCTACATAAAAGAGTTAAAATAATCTCCATATTACCATTTTGTTTACGCATAATCACAATAGCGTTCCGTTTTCGCGAAGTCGACCCCAACGCATGCAAATGCGTGCGGTTACGTTATTGACGCCCTCACTGAAATAATTATACGTTATGCGAGTACCGAATATTACGTGATCCCCTCGAAGCCGCGGCGGGCGTAATGCCTCGTTAAAGTTGATGAGAGCTCGCAACTCGCGCCCTCGTCTCGCCTCGTTGCCTCGCCGCTGACAAAGCGCTCTACCAGTCTACCACGTATCTGACAAATTTAATTTAGAAGTTGCATACGAAAAACTTTAGCTTACCAACAGGACTTTAATCTTAAGGCTGCACTCATTGGCCACAGCTATCTCATTCGCACGTTTTCAAGATTTGAAAAAATCTTTATTTTGATTTTAAAATTATATTTTAAAGTATGGCGGAGAAATGCAAAAACTCGAAAAAATCATACTTATAATATTATAAATGCGAAGAGTTTGTTGGTCTGTTGATATGTTAGTTTGTTGGTTTGTTTGTTCCTTTCTCACGCAGCAACTAAATTCAAATTCAAAATTGTTTATTTCAAGTAACCATGGACTCAGACAACAATATTCTGATTCGGACAAAGAATAAGGTAAAAAAATAATTGTAAAAATGTCAGTGGAAAGTCAAAATAAAAACAGAGCAACGGATCAGCCTGATTTTTTGCATGGGCATATTTCAAAGGACGGAGAGTGACAGGCTACTTTTAATCATCATCATCATCACCATTTTTTATCACTACGCAAGTGAAACCGCGGGGCGCAGCTAGTAGTATATAATGCGTCTATCTACTCCACAATCATATAAAAAATAAACACAAAAATTGCATTATACTATTTGCAATGTTATTCTAAACATAACGCTGTATAGTTTTTTTTTTTATTCTCCTCATTGAGTCTTCTACAAAAACGTAGAAATGCACTAGTGAGATAGCAGCAAGCTTTTAGCTACTCCTTAATTTATCTAGATTTAAGGTGTATCAAATGTATTAAGAAAGAAAGAAAGAAAATAAATTTTTTTCGACACCTTTACAAAAACTTATATCTAAAGGATAAAATCAGTGTCGAATGGGTCCGTGCTGAAAGTCAAGGACTATCAGCGCCGGTTTTCAGACGAACCCTTGAGTTTACACTTAACTTAACACAAATTTACATATATTTTTAAGTATCTATATGCAATTTAAACAAATAGGATATAGGAAATAGAATAAAGTAACACAAAATATATAAACTAAATTTACAGTACTAAAATATATAGAAAAGGAACAGGAATGAATACATAACAAGACGGAGTATTTAATAACAATAATAATAATGACAGCAGGAACGAAAAAAGTATTGAAATAAAAATGTACCATATGGAAATAAATAAATAAATACATAAAACTAAAGCACAATAACTCGTATGAATATGCGCATAAAACTGTAAAGTTGAGACTGTCGTGAAACAAAGTTGACTTTAGACAGGCCCAGTCAGTTTTTAAATTTTTAAGACCCCTTGTTATGTAAATAACAGGTCATAATTATTTTAATAATGATATATATCAGACTTTATAGGACAAAGGACTAGATCATTATTTGAAGTTCAGTTCCAGCCAATAGAATTAGCGTGTTATCTAGGAAGCTTTAATTAAAATCACCTAACGCAATAAATCAAGCAAATTAGATCTGCATAGGCAACGCAACGCAGACATTAATGTTTCAAATAGAACCACATCTTGTATGTAGGTTAGAGACCGTTTCATACTGGCTGTTATGAATATTGCTATACAGATGTTGGTGACATAATAAATGACAGATGTATCAAAATAAGTAGGTATAGTGAGTTGCCAGCTCGAATGGAAAGCGCGCTTTACCGATCCCTCTAATTATATCTAACGGGGCTCAGTACCGCTCACACTGAGACATTAAAATTAACTGCTGAGAGCGTTTGATCTTTCCATTAGAGCGTCACTATAAATAAATTTCTAGTAAAAAGACTACAAAGTAATAAGTCAATCTTACGGTCGTAAATGGCGCGATCGGAAACAATGTCCGATCATCTTATTATTTCGAAGCCGAAAAAGTTGTAAACTCGAGATTGAACGTCGTTACTTTGCGACTTTGTTCCTTTTACCGGCTTCGGCGCGTTGGCGTTTTGCATCGGAGACATTTTGGCAAAGGCTTTAATACTTCGAAGTAACAACGTCGAGGGTAAAAAGTCGACAACGTGTTCTTTATTTTCGTCGAGATAAAAGTTGCACGCGTTGCATTGTTCTGCAAATGGCGCGCAAAAACAAAAGACGAGCGAGGAGAGCGAGGCGCGCTTTCGCTTCGCTCGCTCGCGCTACATCTCTTATAATTAATTGCAGTAATTCACAGAAAGCTGTCGACAAACAAACACGCCGACGGTGAAATGTCGCATTATCACTTGCCGACGTATTCATAAATAAATTTTCATATCAATAACATTTTCTGTCATGTCACCTCAATTAGCTCGACGTATATAACGTGTTTCGCCTTGTTTTCTGATTGTAAACAAGTTACGGTTTTGAAATTTCCTGACGTTGTAATGACGGCTGACGGTATACAATTACGTATCATACAACCTGTTTATTATCCAACTTATGCGAATTAATTTAATTTTAGGTATCTACATGACAGGCTGTTAAACGCAGATTGGTAGTACTCTTAATAATTATGCAAAACAACTTGTTAAACTTTTGATAGGAACCGTTGGTAAAAAAAAAAAATTTGACGCAAACTGTCGCTAAGAAAAAGAAAAGAAAAATCCATAGTGCACCTGCTAGTACAAGATAGCATTTTACCCTTGGGACCCGACACGCCAGACTATCCTAACGTCTATGAGTCAATAAACCACTACGGCACAGAGGTGCTTTGCGATCACATAATATCTGAAACTATACAAAAACAAAGAGCACACTGTCCCTTACAAACTCTTTGAAAAGAAAGAAGAGAGCAGATTTTATCGAGTATAGAACAAAAGGAAGGCAATGAAAATCGAAGGAGCTACTTAACAGCATAGTTGGTGCTATACTAAACTTCTATAGAAAGCTTTGCACTTTGCTTTTAGCGCGATACACATTAATTTCATCTGGCGCGTGTACCACTTTGTTCGATGTAGAAAATAGCGTAAAATTCTAAGAACCAAAACGAGAAAAAAGTTTTACTCAACGATATTTTGCTAGAGCTGAAATTGTTTTAGCTTGTAGCCAAGTGCTTTTAAATTACTTTATTTTTATTTTATTTAGATAGAAATAGAAAAAGTTGTAATTTGTTTTATTTAAAACTAGCTGACCTGACAGACGTTGTCCTGTCTTAGAAATGTCAAACACGCAAAGTCTAAAATGAAAATAAATTTTTTTTTACACCTTGGGATACATTATTGGAGTTAACCTCAAAATAGCCTATGTTACCCGGGGATAGTATAGCTTCCCAACAGTGAAAGAATTTTTCAAATCGGTTCCGTAGTTTCGGAGCCTATTCAATGCAAACAAACAAACAAACAATCAAATCTTTCCTCTTTATAACATTAGTATAGATACACAAGACTTTTCATAAGTACTAATCATACCTCAGAAGAAGTGTACAGTAGCTATTGTAGTAATATCAAAAATAAAAATAAAAAAACTTTACGGGAACTGTGCAAAATTCAATAACCAAGATTCGTCACCTAATTTTCCTCCCTTAGAGGTAGAATGTTTTCTTCAAATTTAAATGGGATCCTCAAAATACAAAAAATTATAAAATCAGTTTCCAATCGATGAAGATATTGTGCAACTTAGGTAATATAAAAAAAAAACAGTCAAATTGAAGGTTAACATCAGTTGGTAAGTAAAAAGCAGCCTCATAAAATAGACAGTCATAACATTACTTCAACTTTGAACAAAGATTTCACATAAACATAGCCGCTGGCACTGGAACGACAGTGACCGGGTGGTTAGCATGTGCACTTTACAATCTGACGGCACCCGGTTCGAACCTCGGTCCTGCATCAATGACCAATTTAGTAGGTACTTAAATAAATTATGTGCAGTTTCGATGCCATCGCTCAAGAACGGTGATAGAAAACATCGCGAGGAAACCGATATGTCCATGAACCTCAGCAAAGTCTTTCAGAGCACCTAGTTAATGCGACGCGTGACCAAAATGCTGGAGTGTTTCTGGCTCAACGAATAAGCATTGCAATTCAGCATAGTAAAGCCGCCAGCATGCGGGTACGTTGCCAACTGATAGTGGGCTTGATTTGGATTGTCTTTAGACCTTCACCGGTCTATGGGCAGTCTAACTGTTTTTGTAGTGTTAGTGGTAGCTTGTATATTGTATTAAAAAAAATACATTATGACATTCACCAACATGCACTGGACCAGCGTGGTAGATTAGGTCTAATCCTCTCTCTCTCTCTCTCTCTCTCTCTCTCTCTGAAAGAATGCCCGTGTCCCAGCATTGGGCTCATAATATGCTGATAATGATGATGATGAATATTACTTGAAATTTGAACAAAGATCACACACGCATAGCCGTTGGTAACAAAAATAATTGTTTCTGTTTTCTTTACCAATATTTACTGTTCTTTAATGAAACCTGCTTCTCAGTTAGTATTTTAATTTGTGCCGTTATAACGTACTGTTATAATTACGGCTGTTTCTTTGCAATATTAAAAGCAAGTGTTAAACTGAGGTAAACATTTTCATCACATACAAAGGATATTACCTACTTAGCATTTAATTTTGAAGCATCAAAGAAAATAGCGACTCCACTTCTGGGTTCCACATTCTAAATGGCTTATAAGAAATAATTAAGTATATAGTAATTTGCTAATGCGTGCATCAAAATTTTATTGTTTCCAATATTTGCAGATCAAATATACAGAAGAATTACCAAAATGCATTTGTTTTTAAATTTGAATTTGTTATTTCCTTCTGTCCAGTGCGTTTTTTTTGTGATGTAGCGTTTTGCTGTGCATTTACGGATTCACTACAAAAACTATGCCTAATAGTTTAGAAAACAAAAAGACATGCTCACGTGATTCGTTAAAACAAACCAAAGAACCCAAGAAAAAAGAAGAGGAAGAAATCGAGAGGAGGGGATTTTAGGTAGCTATTGAGGACATGTTTTAAATGTATATCGGGACCTATCGCGCATTATTTTACTATAATGTATAATTAAACTAGGTTGAAGCTACAACATGGGGTTATTCAAAAGACGAGTTAATCGAGGCCTAAAGGGTCAGCAACGTATTTGTGACGCCTCTGATGTTACAAGTATCCATAGGCGATGGCGACTGCTTACCATCAGGAAGTCCGTCTGCTTGTTTGCCACCTAAGGCATTAAAAAAAGTACCTTTTCCTCGACGATTTTCGACCATGTTACAATGCCGTGGTCACGAGCTGACTGAAAACTGCGGAGTTTTTGAGGTGTTTCACTATCCACCGCATGCCTCTATAAACAGATCCTCGTGACCAAGAGTAATGTATATGGAACTGGTTAAAAAAATTAAAGGAGCAAAGAACCTTGAGAGGCTTACTAGCATCTTCGTAGCCATTGTAGTGTTCCATTATGATAGAGCTTCTTAGCTCCATCATCAGATCACTCACTCACTCACTCACTCATCAGCCTATATAAACGTCCACTGCTGAACAAAGGCCTCCCTTTTAGAAAGGGGTGTTGCCATAATCCCCACGCATCATCAGATCAGTCCAATGATTCCAATGTATTGTCATTTCGATTACATAATTATGCTAACAAATTTCTTTCAAATCAATATGATAATTAAAAATAGGTCTTAAATTAAAATTTATAACGGACACTAATCTAAAACTAAGTAAAATTAACTTCCATGACTTGTTTAGATACAAAGTTACAACAAAAAAAAAATGCCAACAATATTATTTTGGTGTGCAATTAAGTAAGTAGCACCCACCCACAAGCGAAATCTAAATGCAGAAATAAATTCAACTGAACCTATGCACCATCAACATTTCCCCAAAAACCATAAAGCCAAACATTTCGCCGGTGTAATGACTCAAGCCTTTTAATGTCGTCATGCAGACCCTAACATGACATGCATTGTGCCAACATGATTAATAGACCATCATAGTGATGCGTTGCTTTTTATGCTACGATGACATTTTTACGGAACTAGGTCGAAGGAAAAATGTCGAAACAAATAATAAAGTCGACGAAATATCTTCCGTACACCCTATAACGTGTGAGTGTCCGATTTTGAATACAAACGAGCTGATTTTCGCGTGTTTTCCTTGGCGCTTGTTTATTAGGGAAATGTGCTTGTGTAATAAAAACAAATTATTTTGCTTTGACACCATAAACATAATATGAATCTAATATTCTTTTACGAAGATACCTAAAAAAAAAGTTATTGTAATCCAGATCTTTTTCATGCATGTAACTTCGATGGGTCCTTGCAATACACCAAAAAAAATATATATGTATTCTTTACGTATCAAAATAAACATGAGTGACAGTAACTTGACGTTTTACTGTGCACTTCCGCCCGTATCCTTTTTGGAAAGAAGTGAATTAAAATATCGGAAGTTTATAAATTAACGTCCTGCTTCATATTGGTTGCAGAAGAGGGTTTAAAATGTTATTTCTGAATCATTATTTATTTTCATACCTTACTTACTGGTTCACAACGCGTCTTCTTCTTCACCATCATTTTTATAAATTGTGTGTATGTCAATATTCTAGTTGTCTGTCATAATTCTCTTTTCTTTAAATTATTATAGTGTATGTAATTATTATGGTTTAAAAATTTACGGTCTTACTTAACAACGTCAATTAAGTATGAATTAACTACTATTTACTATGTTTCGGTTGCGTGTATGATAATTTCCGTCAAACAGAAGTAAATTTTAAGCATAGATTAACTTAAGAAACGTTTTCAAGTAAGTCCATATATATGTATATATTTATTTGATTCCAGATTGAAGTCAGCGTTGTCATTAAAATGTTTTAACGTCCAAACATTCTTATCCTTTTTCTCACAAGTTGAGTCATTGCTAAATACGTTGGCGACATGTGCATGTCACGGAGTTTGGTCTTGATTAACGTACCTACAACTGTTTGTTTATTATTTTAGTTTGGTTTTCATCCTGTAGGTAGAAATAATGTTTGGAATTTTATTTGACTTCAATAAAGCAGGCACTGGTATTGACTGTTTTTTTAAATTTGTGTATGTTACGCTATATATTTCCTGACTGTGGACCGATTATTTTTTTATTGAACTTTCCATTTTCTATACCACGAGGTTGGTTCCATTTAAATTGGAGAATACGTTTCCTATCAAAAGGAGGAAAACCTGGTTCTTGAATTTTAAACTTTCTGTAATGTTGGCTTCTATTTTTTTGTAAAAAGTAAAGTATGTAACTGTGTTAACGTAATAAAATCAAAACGGTTACGACACGAGCCATTACAAGTTTTACTCGCTACTTTCATTACTTGATCAAAAAATGTGACTTTGCAAATAAATTCAATGTACACCAAATTGTTGATTGGTTATAATATGTACCTATCAAATTTATAGTACCTACATTAATGCAGCGGCTCTAACCGATTTTTTTCTTTTCTGTGGCTATAATATGAGATCGGTTACAGACGGACAAACGCAAATACATTTTTTTACTTGTTTTAGGTTTAGCTGCGTTTCCTCAGTTTATAAAGATGCTCTATGAGGGTTGACATTCGCAAAAAGCCTATACTAGGCATAGTCAATATCGTACTTACACAGTTGCATTTCGGTAATTTATTTGTTAAAATCGAATCGCAATGGTCTTGTTTAATTTATGAGGGTAGTTTATTCATGCTACAATTCTGTAAAACAGTATTATTGTGCATTATGCGTGTCGCGGCGGGTCGACGATCGAAACGACTCAATTATACGTGCACCTAAAATAACATTGAGATACAGTGGAAACAGTAAGCAAACTTAAGATAGTAAGTGTATAGTTACAGTAAAAAAAAATATCAGAAAAATGACAGAAAAAGGCATGGAGAAGAAAGAAAATATTTTTTTTACGACCCTGTGTGCTACTTTGTATGTATATGCTGTAATGTTCTAATCTTAGAATAACTACTCAGAGAAGGTAGGTTTCCAAACAACGCTTTCTCAAAACGTAAGCTACAAATTAGCTTTGTAGCTTACGTTTCGATGGGTATTTTAAACGATTTAAGCAAGAAAGTTAATGGATTACTTGTGGAATGTTACACCATAACTCTTATGCTGCTTTTCTGATTTGTTGTGGTATGATTTCACCGCGCAAATTGTCATAGTAAACTTTTTTTTTTTGGAGCCATATATGGTACCTTTTGAATGGCTTAAATTTTGCGAATGTACTTGGCTTCTTTGTGTAGTTATTCTAAGGTTCTGATAATAAAAAAATTAAACAAGTACTAAAGATTTTCTGTCTATAAATGATTTTATTGATTTTTATTTGAAAGAGGTATGACGGCAGGAATGGAACTTGTTGGATTTAGGTTTTGGATCTTTGTGTCTTAAAATAAATAAATTTGATTTGAAGTCTAGCCTGTACTGTAAGTTACCGAACCAACAGTCTGGCCACTACGTAAAGACCACGAGTACAATAAAAACCCGAGGCATATAAAAGCTTGTCACTACGAAAAGCGATCACTCAGCTCAGCACCAAATATAACGGTTAAACGCTTTATGGTTGATATTCCGAAAACTCGTACAAAGCGCTTTAATTCCACTTTTATTGTGTGAACTGCTAGTTTGTGGAATGCTCTGTCTGAATGAGTGTTCCCCAGAAATTACAATCTGGGTGTCTTCAAATCAGGAGTGAATCGGTTTCTTCTAGACAAGCGTGCTCCATCGTAGACTGCATCATCGTTTAACATCATGCGAGATGGCAGCCACATGGAAGACTATTATAAAAAAAAAAATATGATTACCCATTAAAAAAGATTACCTACGTTTTTTGCACCACATTTTGTATTTTGTGGTGGTACGGAACCCTCAGTGCGCGAGTCCGACTTGCACTTGGCTGGTTTGTTAAGATATAATTTGGTTTTTTATTTTTCATATAGGTATAGGCCTTTCATGATTTTAAAGGGTACTTCCTAGTATTGGTGGTATACTCGGTCATAGCCTTTTGAGTGACGATGAGCTTGCTTCTGAACCTGGCCTTAAGCACGAAGTTTCCTCTTTACCGGCACATATTTAAGAAATGTACTTGATGCCATTATGGCAAAGTTGTCCTTCTCTCTTTGTGCACTGTGGCGGACAAGGCTCACGGTGCACTTCTGTGGGTGGTCTTGGCTTGGAATAGAAGTGAGCGCTTAGCAGCGGCGGTAATAAGCGCATCTCCTCACTTCAACTGGCTGTCGAAAGGTTAATCGATGAGGGCAATTCGTTCGTTTGTCGTGTTGCTCTACATTTGAGTGGACGTTGATTAATTTGTATCATGTCTTTGATTTATCGACACATTTGGAAAGTTATGTTACAGATTTTCTTGAAGTGAAAAATGTTGGAAACATCATGTAGTTCCATGTAGATGCCATTGTGACTGTGGTTTTATTTGACGCCAAAGTTTATATTTTCTCTTCTTTGTTTTGTTGAAAAAGTTAAGGGGCAATGTAGAATGGGGAGTCAAGGCGGCGTCTTATAAAATAATTCAGCTTAATTTACACACCATATATAACCTCCACTGACTTTTCAAACGTTTCTTCAGCAGTTGAAAACTCTAAAATGGGGTGTAACAAAATTACAAAGGAGCGAACAAAAACGGAACAAAAAAATTCCACGGCCTCTTGTACATAGAGACACTGCTAGCTCGATTCTACAGTCGGCGTTGGGCCGATTGTCAATGATGTCACCAGGCTTGTTTAAAATTTATTTCCTGTCCCACAAAAGTACGTAGGCTAGTTTGCCTAGATTGTTTATCTATTACCCAGACTGTTTATTTAGGAAAACCGCCTTGGCTCCAACTGATGCAAGTCATTCGTGAATGATATTCTTGTGAGGCTTGCTTACATTATTTACAATGTAAACATTGGCAGTAAAAATAACTTTCGATTTCTAAGAACCTCAAGTACCTATCTTCTTTACCACAGGTGGAAGGAAAGTGCTCAAATGTTTATTTTGCTGTGCGTGCAACAACAATTTGGATATGTTGATATAAAATCACGACTGGAAAGTCAAGCCCGTTATTGCAAGTCAGGCGTAATGTTAACCAGTTGTCTACGATACAGAATGCAGACAACGTTAAATCAACCTGTATAAGCAAACGGTGTAAGCTGCAGTTAGCACTGAAATAATTTTGCTAAACAATCTAACAGATTTATTGTAATAAAATCAGCGATCGCACTGCACCGAGCCGCGTTTCTGTCCTAGCTACGATTTATTCGCTACTGATTCATTTCTCTGTTGACAGTTATAGCCCCACTCGGATATTGCACTTTTGCACCGCATTCCCGTTTCTGAATTATAGCTTATAATAACCGAAGACAGTCGAACAAACTGCCGTGGAACTCTTGAGCTCAACCTCTCATTGAGGCGGTCACCGGGCTTTTTGCAAACTCATTGAGAAACTTTCCATTACGAACTTTGTTCACTCGAGCATTCACAAAGCTTACCTTAGCTAAATAAACACTCGAAATTGAATTTTAAATATAATAGCGTTCGTTAACTACGAATGGAACCTTTTAGTGGAATTCAACCACTTTCAAACTTTTGAAAATTTTGTTGGGAGACAATAAACGTAATTTACAACTGAACTCCGTCTTTATTTATCTATCCATCGTTTAGTCCCATATAAGTGCTATAAAAGTTTCGTAAGCTATCGAGTGGACTGGACAGTTCTGGGACTGATCGCTCATCCCGTCCATATTTATAGCTCTTTGATTTATTTTGTTATCTCTTTATTGCTCGACTAACGACAGCATTCTCTTCGGAAGATTAATCACTCGCGTCAACGTGATTTAGCAGAGCAACCGATATTTAATGTGCGCTATTTAGAATACGATCCCGGTTTTATATTTAGAAGAGCCACAAAACGATTTAACGTCCAATCATCGAGATTATATTTCATTAAACGGCATATAAACGCTAGAGTAATTACATAGGGCATTGTGGGTATTGTGTTTCCAAGGAATGCCATTACAGTTTACAATACTTTAAGGAGTAATAAATGTGCGCATGAGGCTTCGCGTGGCCGTTAAGTTAAGCTAATACGTGTTGTCATGAACATGTTAAACCATTTAGCTGAATACAAACGCCCACATGACTCTTCTCTAGCCTTGTAATGGGGCTCTGCTGAACTAAGCGCGTGCGATAAATTTAATTTCAGAAGCGATTACCGACCTCATATTACCGGGTATTACTACTCCATAAGTGTTGATAGCTTCGCGTGGAAAATTAAAAGACTATTATGAGTCGTCCCACGCGGCTAGTAGGAAAGTTAAGGGTTTGTTCCCAGGCGCTTGGAGCGGAGATATCGTGGAACAAGTGTAGGTACAGTAATAGGCTTGCGCGGGTTGAGTTGAGACGGCCTGTGGGCGGTGGCGCCATAGAACCGATAGATACCGCAAACACAATATGTTTTACAGCAGTATGGATAGTATAAACACGCTAGCACACAAGGTATAAAAAATGATGGGAAAGTTTTAACAACACTAAAAGTATCTAGTAAACAATTTCGACACTTGATTTGTTTGTTTGATATTAACAATAGACAAAATGTGGCCAATTAAAAAAAACTATATTTTAATATATTTTTACTATGTTGAATCAATGCTTAATCAAGGCTTAAAAAGCCTGACCTTAGAAAAACTCAACAGGCAGTGAAGAGACCTAACCTCAGTTTCTTTGTGCGATAGAATCTGGAACGAAAATATTTGCCAAAGAACCAGATTAGCTGAATTAGCTATAAAATGTGTGAAAACCATGTCAGTTTTTATAACAAAATAGCTATTAAAATTTGCAAGTTGAAGTGGCAATAAAGCCATATCGCTAGAAGAACCGATAACCAATGGGAAAGAAAGGTTCTTGAGTGGAGACCATGAACCGGAAGATGAACCGTAGGTAGACTTCCCACTAGATGGACCGACGACATTGTGAGAGTCACGGGCATCCAGTGGATGCAGATGGCAGGTTGTCGTTCAGTGTGGAATTCTAACACGGATGCCTATGTTCAGCAGTACACGTCTTCTGGTTGATGATAAAAATTTATCATTGCTGGATTTAGATCGTACATAGAGAAGCACTTGTCATCTTAGCTGCAGACTAAACTTTATCAATGATAATCTATGGTTTTCAAAATATCTAATACAATGATATGTCTTAAACATACAGATTTTCGGAAGCTTGCGCATAGCTGGTCTACTGTTTATTTACTTTCTCGCAAATTTAACATCAGTCGGACCTGCTATCGACTGGAAACTGTGATTAGTAGCGACGGTCTTTCAATAATTATCGTCTCAACCAACCATTTCGACGTCTACAAGACTAATGTACCTATTTGTAATTTACTACCTTACCACTAGAACAGCAGGCGTTTAAAATGATTACAAGTCGATATTTAAAACGATACAATTAATTAACAGTTGGAGCAAAATAGTCGTGCTTCAGGTTGTATTTACCAAGTCAAATGAGGCACTTAATTTCCGCACTGACAGTGAATATTTGTACAGTGCACAAAATTACCAACATAAAGCATTTCTGTGAGAAATGATAATGATAGTTCAGTGATAATTTATATTTTTTATGAATAAAATTCACAAAAGCCTTTATTTTTCTAATCTACTAAAGTCTTACTAAAGTAAGTAGGTACTACTAGTTATTTTTTTATGAATTATTTCTGTAACGCCAGTGTCTGTGTCGGTTGTCTTCCTTGGACATAGGCCTCCTCTTGAAATCACAATCTTTTTTTTATCAATAGCTTGGTTTATGTTAGTAATTTTTTAAATAGTATCAAATATAGACAATCTTAATGTAGGTATTTATCACTGGTATTTATTTTTCTTGTTCTTCTATGTTTGATATTTAGAAACTATTATGCGCGGTGATATCAGTATTGGCAGAATATCAAAATATGCGTTGCCATAACTGTCAAAAAATTTAGCTGTCAACGTCATTATATACGTTGATTTTGCGCTGAAGTATTTTTTTATAAACTAGGCAAGAAATGATTTCAATATAATGCCAATGATGATACAATTCTAAAGCAAATATAGGTCAATCATATTTGTTTAATATTCATCGTAAACTATAATTTTACAATAATTACTGATGTATTGTGATCAGGTGCTTTATTCCTCCAAATGAATATGTAAATACAATACAAAAAAATAACTATCCCATTCGAGTAAGTTAATGGGAAGTACAGACAGAAACAACGTTTGTACATTATCCCTGCCGTGCGTTCCATTATGTGTGAAAAATGAAAATAACTTAATAAAGGTAACCAACGAGCGAAACAAATCATCGGAACGTCCGGCGCGTATTTCATACAGCATTTAGCTTTTTTGTTCACTGATATTTAATTTCCGTGTCAGATGATGACGTGTTAAGCGTTAATGTGAAATGAAATTAGTGAAATGGAATGGATTTCGCATGCGTGATGTTATTTGAGTGGCAGACGTCTACTTATGTAAATATTCGTGTCATTCAAATTTATAGTGGCCATACGTTTCCTTTGCTAAGGATATGCCTATCCTTAGCAAAAAAGGTATTTCAATTTCTTAGAACAGAATTCACAAGCATCGTCATATTATGTTTTGAGGAAAAAAGACCTGTGAAAGCCAATGCACCATGGTAAATGCCATGGTATATGCACCTACCATTTTCATGCTTACGACGTATTTGGAAGTAGATATAGTAAACACAAGTCGCACAATGAGCTATGGAGAGGGCTATGCTCGGGGTTTCTTTACGAGATCGAATCAGAAATGAGGAGATCCGTAGACGAACGAAAGTCACCAACATAGCCCACCGGATTAGCAAGTTGAAGTGGCAGTGGGCAGGGCACATATCACGCAGAACAGATGGCCGATGGGGCCGAAAGGTTCTGGAATGGAGACCACGGACCGGTAAGCGCAGTTGTCCATTTTGTGGGTGAACGTCCTACGTTCACCCGCAAGATGGACAGACGACCTAAAAGAGACCGCAGGGAAACGCTGGATGCAGGTCGCTTCGAACCGGCCATTTTAGAGATTGATAGGGGAGACCTATGTATAGCAGTGGAAGTCCTATGGCTGAAATTATGAAGATGATGATGATAGTAAACAAAATTAGTGATAGAGTAAATATCGACGCTGATCGTAGCAACTGACAGGTTGACAAAAATAAAAAAATAACATAACTTTTAAAATTCCCGTCCATGAAATATGGTTATCTCACTCGAAAATCAAAGTGCAGCTTCAGCTGTAATACATCAGAGTAGTGAAGCGGCAATTAAGGCGCTGGCAGTCTCGCCAGTATTTACCGCCCTCCCCGTTGCCACTATTTGCATAGTAATATTCACTTATGAATAGGTATTAAGGCGTTATTGCACTTATAAATATTTACGGCTAATAGTGGTTCAGGTGGGAGGGACTGCGAGTTTTCTTGTCATGTCGCTGATAGCGGAATACTTCACTGAAGTTTACTTAGTCTTCGGATGGCATTTACAACTGCGAGCTACCGTGAGTTGAGTGGCAATTTAAATTGCAGATCCCAGTTATAAAAAGCTCTGCAAAGAAATTGGTTCTTCTGATGGTAAGCATAAACCACCGCCTATATGGACACCTGCAACACTAGCGGTGTTGACGGTACTTTGCCAGCCTGGAAAAGTAGTTGTGGACACCCTTTTAGAAACATTATGTTGAAGCTCGGCGAGAAGACTTTTGGGGGAAGGACATTCCACACCTTGCGTACCGCGGAATAAAAGAGCGGGAAACGGACGGTGTGGGATTTCCAGCTTTGCAAGATTATGGGGGTCAACTTTTTGACGGTGGCAGGATGTGCGGTAGGGGAAGTCTGATGCAAGGATGAGATCTAAAAGCTCTTCAGTGCATTCCCCAAAAAACAAACGAGATTTTTTCTGGTCAATTTTCGGTCTTTCCTAATATTTTGTCGGTTTTATGTAATTCGCAGTTGTAGCAAGTTATCAAATTAAACTTGAACTCCACTTATCTTCCATACAAACCGTTATTACCTTCACAAAGTACAGGCTGAGGTAGATAACAAAGAAAAGGGTCTGTTTTAACGCGAAAACTTTGAACCAGAGAACCTTCTGATCTACGCTCCCAGGTATGGAAACTTAAGCCTGATAAAGTTATAAAATCGCTTTTCTCCTTGCGTGACCCAACTGCGTAATGTATTTTCTATCTGGGGGATGTTTTATTGAAAAAGTTCACCTCGTGAGGCGAATGGTTAAGGGCTGATCGTAAAAATATGAATAATCGATCCCGTAGAAAAGGCTTTACCTGTAAATCGGGAGTTGGTCTGCTGGGAGTGTTGAGGATTTTTTATGGCGGTTGGGTTATACTCGGATCTCGTATGTTATGCATGGAGAAGGCGGACTATATCAAGTGGAGTTTATGACTAGTGTTGTGTTTATGAGATTTTACAAAAGCGTTTTTATTTGCATATTTATCATCATCAGCCAGAAGACGTCCACTGCTGAACATAGGCCTCCCCCTTTAACCTCCACACTGAACGACAGCCAGCCTTTTGCATCCACTGAATGCCCACGACTTTCACATTGTCGTCGGTCCATCTAGTAGGAGGCCTACCTACGCTGCGTCTTCCGCTTCGTGGTCTCCACTCAAGAATCTTTCTTCCCCATCGGTTATCGGTTCTTCGAGCGATGTGGCCTACAACTTGCAAATTTTTACAGCTATGTCGGTAACTCTGGTTTTTTGGCGAATACCCACGTTTCGGATTCAATCACGCAAAGAAACTCATTATTTGCATAATTATTATATTTAAGTAATTGTAATTAAATATACGAGTATATAAATTGAGATAGATACGTTTAGCCGAGGTGTCCGCGGCAATACAAACACAAGTTAATTAGCTTGAGTGAACTCAGTCCGTCCTGTGTCTGGCAACGACGCAAACGTACAATGCCTGATTTTGGAGTATGAAAAATAATGTTCTGTGTTTAGACACTTGTGTGAGATTCGCACAAAACGAGGAAGATCGTAAGAAAGAAGAGGCTTAGGTGTGCAGTGAACTGAATAAGCAGTAGATGATGATGGTGACTAAACAGATTTCACAAAATAACAGACCAGATTGTTCTTTAAATAAGGTGAGATGAAATGTTTACCTTGTCAACCATAACAAACACTTTTATTTTTTTTGGTATATGCTTTAGACGTAGTTACTTCCTTTTAAGGTCGCTTACCAGAAGCATTAGCTTGTAATGTATGCTATGCAAGATTCGATTTTGATCATTTACTTTATTTTCATTCCGTCACATTCGATGTTGTAACTGCTCGAACTGTGAATGTTACAAACTGTGTGTCATTTGAAAGTGTATCATCGAGCCAGGTTTTAACAATCACTGAGCCTATGCGCCGCGAGACGGTCATAAGATTATAAGTGGTCATTCTAAAAGGTTTCATTAATTTGTTTTTATCTAGTTTAAATTTTTCCGATCGCATTTTGCGTCACTAGTATTTTATGTGCGTAGGGTAAACTAGGTAAAATTGGCTCATTCAAAACCATAACGCATGGTTTAGTTTGATGCGCTCCTCCCCAAGATCCGCCGCAGAATACATGAAATATATGGGAGTTTAAAGACAGCATAATAGCGCCAACAATGGCTGCACACATTAACGGCGATGTATAATCTTAACCCATTAATCACGTATTCATAACCTCCGTCAATCATCTCATGACATCCGCAAACGCTGCGGTTTACCCGCCTCGCTTCGTTTACATTACAAGTGGGGTCATGGAACATGCTGCCATTACCAAGATACTAACTTTTTTCTATGATTGACAGGATAGGTCTTGGGCCTTAATTCTGTATGAAAAGACAAAACATGCCAATAACACGCTGAAAATGTGTAGTAACATCTTAGAATAACTATACTATATACAGAAACCAAGTACATTCGCAAAATTTAAGCCGTTCAAATGGAGCCATATATGACACCAAACGACGCTCGTACGGTCAGTGTCCGCTGTAATAGTGTTCCGTGGTCAGTGCTCTTAGTCAGATAGAGATAGTGTTAAGAGCTCCCAAAAACTTTACTTTACTTTACTTAATTATTTCCGCATAATTTTTGCGTCTGTGTGCGTGACGAGTCAAGTAAACACAGCACACGTAGCGAATTTGTAGCTTACGTTTTGAGAAGGCGTTGTTTGGAAACTTCCCATCTCTGTGTAGTTAATCTAAGAGTAACATGATAACTATGGCTACAAATAACACGGTAAACATGGCTACAAAATTAAACTAATCAAACGCGTCTTCTGATTGGATACTATATTCACTTAAAAAACGCGCACGTAACTCTCGCTCCAACGGTGACAGTTCAAAACGAGCGCGTTATGCACCTCATCGCGGTCGCAAACTCGACCAACTCCATGCTGATAACGTAACGCGGCCACGTTACGAGTTTATGTAATCATAGAGACTGTAGTCATAGTTTTTTTATCAGATACTAAATGAGCTAAGCTAAGATAAATAAATTGAGCTTGACAGTGAAAACAACACTTCCGACGTGAAGCACCGCTGCACTTAGAATTTTTTTGAGTTTGGCATCCCCAATATTTAATTTTGACCTGAGAAATAATTTTATGTTAGACTAAAATCGCTGTCTTTCTGGCCGCACTTACAATTCTTTTCGACACAAAAATAAGGTTGAAGGAACAGGATTAGGTCAACTACTCTCCTAAATTAAAGGTGAAATGAATTGAACAAAAGGATGCTAATCTTGGAGAGTGCCCACAGTTATGCCAAACCAAACCAACTTTCTTTGGGACGGTTTCAGTCATCATTGGAATTAGAAAATAGAATTTTGTTCTTATTTTTGTACTTTTACGTATAATATGTTACCTATTAGAAATGTACCTAGTTTTTTTACATAGGGATTACATATTTATTTGCAATTCAAAAAATAAAACAAATACTGAACTAAAACCCAAAACTACTTACCTAAAAATAAATACTCTATAAAAAATAAACCTGCCACTTATATACTTGTATTTTTTTAAAGTAAATTAATTAAATACATTTAACACATGGTTCGCCACGTGTTAAATGTATATTGTAAATAGTACCTACCTACTAAATAAATTTTATGTAGGTACAAATAATATTTTTTGCGCAGATTATGTTTTTCTTAACTTTGGCTACATACGATTAGCGTATTTTTCGTGTCAAGTTAAATAATTAATCTTCTCGCATTCGAAATAGAAAGTAGACTAACCATCGAGAGAAACCATATATTTTACACTCGAAATATAGGCGTTTCCGATTTCATTCTTTCGTAAAGAATCTACTGTTCTACGGTTTGCATTATCAAAATCTTGATAATGCAAACCGATCTTGGTACCTGTTACTTTAGTCAAGAACGACAATAACACTTTTGTCTATGCTTCAGTTGAACTCTTGGTTGAACACGGTGCATTAAATCTTTGCGTCCAGACAAACCGAATAACGTAATAATTTTGCCGAGAACAGAAACCAGTGAGCGGTCAGCATGGGAACTGAGGTTTCGAAACATATTGGAGGCTAAACAACGCTCAGGGTTTAACTTGCTTTCATGTTTGACTTAACTCCAGTACCGGACTGTGTAAGTATTTGTTGACACACAATGTTTCTGCAAAGTTCAGAAGCGGTATTTTGAAAAGCTTATAAGTAATTAAATTATCAAGGTTTGCAAGCCGGGGTCCGCATCCTTGCTGTTATTTTCTCCACTTCGCACGTCGTTAGCATCTCCCGTGGTGGGTTAGTTGATTCTCATATTCATCTCTTACGACATGAAAACATAGCTGCTTTGGCTGACTACAAAGTTTTGTTAACTTTATATATATATATCTTGAGAATGAGCCAAGCAAGAAAAGAAAGCCTAATAAAAAAAAATAAAAAAAACATTTCGCCTCTAAATGTGAAAAATTAGGGGATAAATCCCGTTTATTGAATGTCACTCACTTCCTGTGATGTCTGTTTTTATTATGTTGTAATTATAACCATAAAATACCATGTATCAAATAGCCATATAGAGTTATGAATCGATGGAAACCGCTTCGCAACGCAACGTTACCAAGAAACCACGGCCCACTTTATCTAACTCATTACGGTAAACACGGTACGGGCAATATAATTAAACAGTAATTTATTATTGTTTTTATCACAAAACACGCCATCCATTACAATTAAGATATTTTTTATTTCCACTTTCCACGCGAGCCAGAGCAAACAGTAAAAAAATCTTTCACGACTTTTTTACTTGTTCTAACAAATTGCTTTGTGAAATGGTTCGATAGTGCGCATGTTTGGTTTTATGCCTGGTAAACTAGTGGTTTTGATATCAAAAGCTTTTAACTACGTTTTCAACACTAACGAATCAATAGTCTAACAATAGTTGTATTTTGATATCGCATCACCTAAAAATACGGGAAGAATGAAGACAAGCAAAGCTCATCAAATTAAATTTTTAAAAAATGCTGGTATTTTTCTGTCTGTACTTATTGGTATTGTACTTTGCACATGCTGCCAGCAAAGTGTATTTGAGTTGTCTTTTGACCTTCCGTTGGTCGCTCAATTCAATTCAATTCATTTATTCACCAATATTTATAATTTCTAAAGGAAACGAAAAAAGATCGATTCGATCTAAAAGAGAGCGCAGGGAAACGCTGGATGCAGGCCGATTCCAACCGGCCCTTTTGGAGATCGATGGGGGAGGCCTATGTCCAGCAGAGGACGTCCTATGGCTAAAATGATGATGATGATAATAATTTAACAATATTAACCTAACTTTTTTGACATGACTATAATGTTATTATCAATTCATTAACAGTTTAAGTACCTCTCTGTAGGTTTCTCGTAAGCAGCTGGTCAAGGAAGACCTGTGCTACAGCTGCTAAAATACAATGAGCAATGCAACTGTTTTATGACGTGGGATAAAATAATTAATAAACTAGATATAAAGTGTTAGTTAGCTTGTATTTTTGTTAGTTCGTTTTTATTTGCGTTTTAAAAATAAACCAATTAGGATATTTACATCTCCTTTGGTTGATCTATAAGATTTTAATCAATTTTTAACGAACATTTATTTTCAGTTTTGAATATACGTCTAAAGTTGCAAAAATATTGTGGTAATTAGAATTGTAAAGTTGACACAATATTGTTCCAGAACCACTCTTGAAAATGTTTTTCCTAAAACAAACATATTTTACCTTATCTACTTTGTCACGGGACTAAAAACTCTGACACTAAATAGGTAGTTAGCCACTTAATTTAAGTTTTCTACACGATGCAAGTTACCTGTATGTACAATATGTACATACGTGCATTTGCTTCTCTAGTGTGGCGTAAGTCAGATGTACCATGTGCAAAACGCATTTTTAAGATTCAGATTTGTCCTTATCAAGAAAACGAGTTTACATTTCACTTTCTACGGGCCCTGGAACAGCTTTTAATAACAACGTTGCGTTCTCCGTTAAACCCTGACCATAACAAAACCACGGAGAGGCCCATTATACAAAAGCGGAACAACGAGGAAGCTCCATTCCAGCGGCCACATTCAGAATCACTTCGGTAAATCCTACGAATGAACCCAAGAAAAACAATAGTAGAGTAATAACACCGTGATCCAGTAAAATGGGGTCGTTACGGGGTTTCTTTTAAAATAATTTGGACTCGCGCCAACACCGACTATATTGCTCGCAACTGGTGGCAGTCTTAACCCTTAATACCTTCAGGATTAGGGATGCCAGTTTAGATCGATATTTTTATCGATCACATACCTTGTGAATGTTGAACACTGTTGTAGTCTTGTCGTTATACATTTTGGTGTACATTACGCCGTAGAAGAGTCTCCTATAAGACATTGACATACACATAGACTATAACTTATTTTAAAAAAAAACTACAAATGTACATGGAAAAAAAAACAACAATCGCAAACATCAATTGACATTAACGTAAAATTATGACAAAAAGCCAAATAACTATCGTGGACATGTTTAGTACCTACGTCTTATCGACATAATTATGCCCAGTCACATCTCTATTTTCGAATTAAAAGCTTTCGATTCTATTTACCGTTCTGTGCTTTGCATATTTAAACTGGACTTTATAAATGCCTCGATAAAGGTACGAGAGGCTTAATAAACGATTTCCGAAGGTAAAAGAGGACCGTTTGGGCACCTTTGTCCGCTTCGGGACTGGCCCTTAGGAGGATTTTCTATAATAAGGTTAAATTAGGACGTGATCAGAATTGAGATTTTGTGTGATTTTATCAGTTAAGGGATTGAATATAATTTGAAAAACTCGGACCAATCATAATAAGGATTAGTAAAAATAATAAATAACATAATAATTGACACACTATGAAATCAAAAAACATCGACTAAGTGCGAGACGAGCTCGCGCACTTGGAGTTCCACACCAGGAACATTGTGTTTTCTATCATTCGGTTTGGGATCTTTAGCGTACGCCCGACTCGAACTTGGCCGGTGTTTATTATGTATATTTTTTACTTTAAAGTTATATATTGGTAAAATAAGTGCCGCTTATACGTCTTACCATTTTTTATACTAAAGAAAAACAAAAATACTTTTGTAATATGAGTGTTTTAATTATTGTATCCTCTTTATTTTTAACTTTTTGAGTTTATTATTATTTATTTGTTGATCCGCCATTACACTACATATTCTGTGCAAATTTCTTTTGGCTATCTATTACGGCTTAAAAGATACAACCGTTTAAAGGCAGGACAGAAAGACCGACAGACAGCGTAGACTTATAATACGGTTCCGTTAACACATTTCGGGTACGGAACCCTAAAAAGTATACCCATACTTTAATATAAAGGTTTACTGTTCTACAATAACCTCCTTTAGGCTTAGTAAAGTCTATATGCATAAGTAAATCCAAACCAATAGAGACCTAGACATTTTGAAGGCATTACTTTTGATATAATTATCATTAATCATGTCTAGATTTTTTAAATATTCGGTTAAATAAATAAAAAAACACTAAAAGTGAGTGGTTTAAAAATTATTACCAAGAGAGTAGAAAATATCCAATTGATAGAAAATCATTTGCCCTTTAAACTTTAATTTAACAATGTAATAAAAAGGAAACTTTTTCAACAGCGAACAAAATGGACGACCGTAATTCCTTTATATTACGTGACTAGTTCGGTAGTTAAGTCTATAAAGTTGACGTGACCCTCAAAGCTTCACTTGTTATGACTGGCACACAGTACACGAGCAAAGCAGTAGAGCATTTTCAGAAAACATGTTATAATTATCGCATCGCCCAATACTTAGCCTCATGCAAAAAGACTACAAAAGCGACAATGCTAGATAAATAAATAAATAAATATTTAGGGACAAACGCAACATTGTTCTTTAATTTTTTTTTTTTTAACTGGATATTTGTGTGGTTACGTGCCACCTTACTCTAACTAGATGAAGGTAAACAGGATAGGAACTAAATTACCGTGCTAGTACAAATCTGCAGTGCAAGTACCGTTATTTATCGATTGTCAAATTTGACAGTTGAGATCGTCAAATTCGATAAAATCCCATTTAATCAATACTCGCTATGATCGATTCTAAGGTATTTTATCGAATTTAACGATCAATAAAAAACCATACTTGCACTGCTGTTATGCGATGCTACGAGCGACTAACTAACAGACTGACACGTACTTTAATGGTATACATAAAGTACGTTTTAGTCAGTTTGTTAACTGTTTATACTTTAGCTTTACTTATTATAGCTTCGTGCCACCAACGTCACTGTTTTATCGCCAATAAATTTTCCCGCCAAACGTAAACTTTTTTGGTTATATTGTATATAGGAAAACTTTGTTTCGGTAGATCGTATGCGAACGAGAAATCAGGCAATTCCGGATTTGCATGCAAAGGGTATCTTCGCAATATCTGATAGAAGATTTGAGATTTTGTCTGCCTTTAGAAAAAGATTGTGATTTTGGTTTGCACAAAATATTTTATACAGTTTGTTTATCTTCCAATCTCAGGCATGATCACGATAAGAATTAGATGGTGGAATCTAATCTAGAATATTACACACATTTTATTAAATATCTAAATCCTAAGCACGTAGACATAGACAAAATACTGCTTGTTTTGAAATAAAATGCTCTACCTCCGTGCAAACCAATCAAAAACCAATACGAGTCCGATGCAAGACACAGATACGTTATCACACAAAACGATCGACCGAAACTCATCTCACGGAAATATTGCCAGCAATAAAATAGCAATACCGGAAAGTACGGAAAATGTGAAAGGGACCTTCAGAAATCCCGAAGAAAAAACTTATGCATACCCAATCGTGATTGGTCCGATCGAATCAATACCATTATGATAATGTGCGGCGGAGTCAACATAAAATTCTTGTATGTTATCCATGATAATAAATTGGAGTGCCTTACGTAAGTGCCTAACTTTTATTCGAGAAAATTATGTTCGACAACATTTCAAAAGGTTCACCATACAAAACGTGAGCCACAATTTTTGTCGCATCAGACTGATTGTCAACTTTTAATACCCGTCACAATTTATGTGTAAATTTGTTGTATTTTATTATTATTTTGTAAATTATGTTTTTTTCTAAAATACATAATTTTAAAACGAAACCTACATTCCTGTACTTCGAATAAATAAGGGTGTGCTTTACTATTTTCCTGGTGTATTTATGAACTCTTATCATAAATTGGATTTCATTAAAGCACTCCATCAATCCGAGAAGCCATCCATTCATAATTCTAATAGGATCACGATCAGTCTGATTGCTAGCGCAATGTTTTGTTGAAGAGAAGCGGGTAAACAAAACTGTGCACTGGATCGGTTCATTCCGCAGCAGACGGGCTCAGCCAGCGCCTTGATACCCTATAGACTATACATCAAACTTATTCACAATACGCCCCTCTTGCGCCTTCGCGTTTATTTCGCTCGAGATGCCTCACCAGTGTCTGCACCTAACGCCTATCACTGTATAATGCCAACATTAGTTTTTAAGGCTTGTATCGTATGTACGTACTACTCTTGTCCTTATTAAATAAATGTTGATATTGAATACAAAAATATTCAGACAATTATGTAGGATGTGATTCTGAACGCTCTCGGTTGCTGAATTCACGGACTCGATACTGGGCCCTGATTCACTGACTGCAAACACGCTCGTAACACGATGCATTAAGTTAACCTCAAAAAGTTGGCCTTTATTTCCGAGGGCCAAATTTTTGAGGATTACAAAACGCGCCGCCTTATTTGCGTGTTTTAGTTAGTGAATAAGGGCCTTGGCGTGCCTTTGATGGGAACAATATTGTGGGAACTTTTTGTGCCAATGTGTTGACTGAAAGTTCTCGCTCTGTGTCAGGTGTCAATGGGGTGGGTAGACGTTATGCTCAGACGTCTCTATTCGAATGAATGAACTCGATCTCTATGGAGGGGAATTGGATCGGTCTGCTATTACGTACGAGTGTACGGCTCCTGTCGAAGTCAGGATGTGAGCTTTCACCAAATACGATAGGTACGAGCAATGTTTGAATTTTGAAACGAAGAGTTATGAACCTTTTTTAATTCGTATCGTATTCGGATAAAATGACATATTCAATAATTTTGAACAACATATTTATAAAGACGTATAAAAAAATGAATCGTTCATCGAATAATTCACTGTTCGATGTTAGGTAATAGAAAGTAAAATTCGTTCATGGTTATGCTTTGACAATGCACGGATCTCATTGGGATGCAAAGGGACGGAACATTTTCACCCCTTACATTTTTTGACCGAATTTAGTAAAATGTTCTTCATGTTCTATGCTTCATCGTGTTGTTTGTCAATATTTCACGGTCTGAAAGATTTTCATCTGCCATAAGACGTTGATCCGAATTTCATAAAATATTTGCTTCAACGCCGATGGTGAAATATTCATACAATATTTTCCTAGATACCGTTCGCTACGAGAATACGCAGCAGTGATCAGACAGCGGGAGGCTGAGTGATATTGACAGATTTATTCGTGGCCAGATAAACCCCGGATTGCCAGTATTGCCACTGCGTGCATTTTTTACTACCCCACAACGTTGCAACGCCGTTGAATGCCGGCATGGGAATAAATTCATTGGTTGGTGAAAATTTTATGATCCTGGCTGGACTTTGTGGAACATGTATGGGCAATGAACAAATATAATGGTATAATTTTAGTGATTCCATACTATAAGAAGAATTGTAGCTTTTTTTGACGAAGAGTTGCCGTTTATTGATGAGAGGCTAGGCGTTTGACCTCAGCTTACCTAGTTTTAAATGACGGTGTAATTGAAGATAGTTAGCATGCCAGCCTGGAATGGGCATTGGCTCTTAAGTGCTGCTGCTGGAACACACCGTTAACTATTTTGCGACAGATTTTCAACTTGGCCAAACCAGCCGAGCAAGAGAAACTCTGTACCAACGTGCCATGGTTTCCTCACTATGTTTTCCTTCAGTGGCAGCTCAAGCCCATTGTTTGGAATTTGAACGCGTCCCTGAGCTATCATCGCTACAAAATAAAAACACTAAGTATACCTGGGAACATACACTGGGCCAGCAATCAGCGTGGATTAGGGTCCATCCTCTCTCTCTCTCTAAGAGAAAACCTGTGTTCAAGCAGTGGAAACATGATAGTCATTGCAAAAAATACCCAGTCCAGCAGTGAGTTGAAATACGCTGATGATGATACATTTTCTTGTTCACAGAACAATAACTTTTACGCGTAGTCTTTCATAAAACTTTCAGTCCCCATTTGCCTCCCCTAATTCAGCCCTTTCGCAAAAATTTCGTAGCGGACCTCTACCTACATAATTATATCCTATAAGGAATCTACCTGCCAAATTTCAGCTTCGTAGGTCAAGTAGTTTTCGAGATTTCGTGATGAGTCAGTAAGCAAGTGAACGAGTAGATGAATTTCGTATATATATTAATTAGTACAACTTCGAAAATAAGCAATCATCATTGTTGAACATTTTCAAAGAATATTATTAAGGAAAAAATAAATCATTCTGTTTCACATACCTAGATATAGTTTTGTGCTGTTTGTTTCGATATCCTAATACCTCTTTGTTAAAATTACAGCGTTTTGGCATGAAAACCCACCACCCGCGAGAGCGAGTGCGTCGTAAACTCTATCTATACGGTCCCACCACAATTTGCTTTTAACAATGTGTGTGTGACAAAGCAAACGCTGTTCCGCTATCACAAACCGAGTTACGAGGGGGTACTGCGAACAGACTTTATTATGAGAGACTGGATTTTGTAGTCTTCAGGTTTAAAAATAGAGCTTTGCTCTTGTTTGGCTGACGCCTCTAGTTTCCGTACAGGGAGCCTTTTGCGAGCTTTTCTAATTTATTTTTTCTTATTCAATCACGTTAACTACGATTTGTATGAAATAAGAGCAGCGCCATCTACCACCATCTAGATAGCTTATGTCACACAAATCGTAGTTAACGTTAATAGAACGGGTAAACAAAATAGGATAAACTCACAATAGGCACACAATTTTTTTTAACGCGGAACAATTATGAAACAATGTCCTTTCAACCTTCGACAAAAGGAAAGTAAAAAACCTTTTGTCGAAGCTTTCAACTGTAAATTGTAATTATTTTGTTTACAGGGCGTTTGCCCATCGTCACTACATAAATTTATTGATCGTTACAAAACAGCCTGCATAATTACTTATTGTAATCGTACACAGCTCGCCTTAGTCCACAGCTGGACATCGGCCTCTTCCAAAGTACGCCACCCAGCCCATCTTCGGTTTTTCTTTTTCAATTACTACCAACTGCCTTAATTCCATCAAATCTTAGGGCGTTACGTTTGCCGATAAGTTCATGGCCTTCACTCTAGAACACGTGCACCTTAGCGGCCATTAGTTTTGCGGTAGATATGGTCCACTGTCACCTCAACTAAGTCAGTCAGTCAGTGACTTTTGGTTGTCTGGAAAATTACATAAAAAGTGACTTTTATAAATACGATATTTAAATTGAAATCCTGACATCTTTAGGGTCTGTTTGCTACCACATTTTGGAAACCTTGTAGGGCAATACCATACCGTAGTCTACTAAAACTATCTACATAATATGCTTCTAGGCAATATAGGTAGGTACTAATGATTTTGCGTCAACTTTCAAACCGCCGAGATACACTCGATCCTCGCCCACGAAGTTACCAGACGCCATCGTTTCTGGTTTCATGGTATCCCCGTGCCGTCGCAAGGAAGCAGTAATTTCCCTCGAGATCCAGTATTGACGTGGGCTCGCCTGAATTGTCGTCAGTACCATGACTTAGGAAATAGTTTGTTCAACACAGTAAAGTAAATTAAGTAAAAGAGTTTGTATAGGAGTTTTTAAAGTAGGTTGTAGATTTTCAAGTATATAATCCGGGTGAGGTGAATAATACCTCCCTACATTGTTTAGTTTTTTAAGAGTTACGGAACAAAACTTTTCTTCTCCACTAAACCACCAGAGAAGTAAGTAAAGTAAGAAGCAATCTTAAATTTGAAACGTTAGCCCCTAATCGAAATACCAGCCACTACCCAGCATTTAGTCTAATTACAAGAACTTCAAACAATGAAGTTGGTTTCACTAATGGATTTTTAAGCTTGGGAATTAAATTAGTTTCAACGATTTCGTCTAAAAGTCTAGACTTTCCTTCCATTCCATTAGCAGTAAGCTTTGTTACTGATTAACTAAGAAGTTGGACAAACAAAGTACTTACTGTAACTATTATGTCTTAATTAACTATTTAATTTTATGGCCCTTTTTACGGAACGCCTTATACAAGGTACAACAAGATAGTAATACTAAACAGAAAAAATACATTTTATTTAGACCATTATTATAAAGTCTTTGATTATTATACTCTGGGCCCAAACCACGATAACGAAATTTTTTTTTCAATAAAAAAAAAACTCAACGAAATATATGTAACATATTTTTCCAGCAAAATCAGGGTACAATGATGTTCTTCAAGCTTAACATACACAACATCACGTATACACAGCGTAACACTGTAATATACGAGGAAAAAATAACGTCAACTTAGTCTGACCCGTTTTTTTTTTTTTTTGCCTGTATGAATCTTAGTTTTTATGTGGTATTATTGGACAGCTATTTATTTTCTTCGCGTAAACAAATTTGTTGTTATTACAAATAACAGTCACTGAAATGTCCAAACGGTTTAACGTTTCCAAAACACTTATTGATAGCTTCCAAAGATCAAAGGGCATCATTAATTTCGTTGAATGGTAATTTTCAGTTCCCTATTTCGATTTTGTTGTTGACGGGTAATTATTTTCAGATGAAAATTAATTTGAATTTACTACTTAAGCTTTGGAGATTTATTTATTTAGATTAGAACGTTTACAGTTAAGAACTTATGCAACAAACAAACTTTTTCTAAAAATAAAGTATTCGATATTAAGGAAATGTATCATGCTTAGACACGCCAAAATTTAGAAGTATACTATTTTTATGACTTTTTTATAATCATCTTCAGTTAAAGTTATGTCCGTGATTATGTAAAACTAGTGAGACAAGTAAAAAAAACAGAAATGATGCACTTCAAATTTTTCCAGGTCAAAGTTGCCACCTTAACCTGTACTTTTGCTATAGCTTGTATAAACTCAATGCTGGATAAAGGCCTTCCCCATCTAATTCCATCCATCCTTTCCTGTGCGAATTTGTTAAATGATTTAGCTAATAAAGGTAGATTTAGTCCAATGCGTTTGATCAATAAATCGAAGCCTTAAATATAAACCGCTGTTGCACTTCTAAACAAAAGAAATTGTAAGGTAGTTCAAGAGAGCACTCAAATGTAAAATCACGTAAAATGGAAAATATCCTGAAACAACGAATCCATCAAACCAATCCAATATGCGCATGAAAAAGTTCCGTGCCCGAAAAAGTTTTACAATCGAGCTTTGAATAAAACTTTTTACTACACCTTTTCGTTTTACCGAACTAGAAAATTATTCCGTCCGTCCGTTCCTCGTCCTACCACATAAATAAAACAGCAGAGCATTTGGTTCTTCCGTAAACATTTTTTGTGAAACTATGGCTTAGGGTGGAAACCAACCAAGCCCGTAAAGCGATCCAAGGAGAAAATTATATTCTTTCTAAGACTGTTTTTCTGTAGCGACACTCGTCGCTATAGAAAGACAGTCAAAGCAAGTAAAGCGAAGTCGAGAAAATGCCGTTATCTTTCAGATTTAAAATTTTGCAAAGCTCTACACGCGTACAGTGAATTTTGCGAACTGATCCTAGACCAATTAGCATTTTTTGTATCTCGGTCACTCCCATGACCTTTTAATTTAGAGTGACAGGCGACAGAAATAATCATGTATTGTCTAGAAATAATTATGCTTGCTAGTGTCACATAATTTCGATCTCCACTCTCATGAAGGCTTATCATAGTGGGTCTTGGTATTTTTGAAGTTCCTATTGTTTCTTTCCTCGTTTGATATTCATGTTTGTTTTCTACATCCCTGTTCAAGAATTCACAACTTCTTGTCTGTATAATAAACGTGTTTATATATCTCTCGACGAGACTCATAGCTCGGTATTTCGCAGAGCCAACGCTTATATTGCCACCTGCGATAAGAAGATGGTATTAGGGAAAATTTGAATAAACCACTCAAAATTAAACTTTATTTCGAGAACAATAGAATTCAGATTGCTTTGATGCGAGACAATTAATATAAACCTGATGTACCTTTGAATTTGTGACTGTTGCAGGAGGAAACCAAATATCTGTAATACTGTTAGATTTGCATTTGTATATGAGTGAGAAAGGTTTATGGCTTGTGATATAGAAAAGTCATCAAGCGAAATCTTGCTTATATTTCTCGTTCATTAGTCTGTTATTTATCATTTCCGATTAAAGATAGCACACAGTTCAGGAAACATATATTTGTGCATCTCGGGAAGGCTATAAGATGGTAGCTTGAATAAGAGTTCCCTTTGACAAACCCAATCAAAGACCTTGGCGATATCCATACTAACAGCAAATGCCCCTCTACTCTCAAGGGGTCAGCGTAGTGGTGAAGTATACCAGAAGGTCACCAGCTAATCTTCCAGAACTAAAACGGTACTGACGGGTATTGATGATCTGGTGCTCTTTCATTGTATCTAAGGATTTGGGTGTTTATGACACGCTCATTTATAATGTTTTGAAGTATGTATTTTAATTTGCTAACAAATTTGTTATCTTTGGCACCTTTAAAAAAACAATGCTTGCCCTGCAGTGGGACCACCATACCAAATAAAACCTTAATTAAAAAATAATAATTTGCATAAAAAAATTATCGAACTTAAAGTTTTTGTCTTTACTTTCAATGTTCAACCTACGTCGGAGTAAATTGACGTAGCGCCAAAACCTTGTCAATGGGGCTGATAAAATTTGATGGGGCTTCGTTCGCCAGCCCGGAGTCAAGGCGCACTCGTGTTACTGTCACGTCGTCCAATCGAGTTTATATAACTTGTGTAGTTGAGATGCTGAACGTGAAGTGTCAAATTGGCTCTTCCTTTTTAAAAGCTCAGCTGCAGCGGTTTCCGAAGCAAATGTGATTGCGTTTCACAGAAGCGTGTTTAATGCAGTTTTTAGCATCGTTCAATCAAGTTATAGACTTCCTTTTGGCAATATAAATAGATCGATATTACTCTAAATCCCACCAATATTACAAAACACACTAATGGTATAAATAGGTACGAAAGTCTGTGTGTAGCAAGTAAGTATTTGAGCATGTATGTATGTATGTATGTTACTCCCTAATGAACTCCGTACCAGGCTAACGAATTGGGTTCTATTTTGGCATGGAGATTGTTCATACTCTGGATAAAAAAATCACGAATCTTCCTCCTAGAACGCGGCCTTGGAGCGCAACTAGTGCTAAAATTAAAGTTTTAAATTGGTTTTAACATAAAACGTGGCGAAATCGTCACAAAAAAACACAAATCACGATTTTGAAAACTAAAATTTTCTGTTAATAATTTAACTGTATTGCATTCTGAGATTGATGGGAAAAAATAAATTTAGTAAATGTTTGGAGTGACCTGAATCTCTGCCCAAAACGTTCTCACACCCACGTGTGACATGGAAGTCCGTTAATTTATGGCGTTATTAAAATTGGATCAAATAAATCTCTACCTACATATTTTGCCCAATTCGACACATAGAATGGAATTCCTGAATGAGATATTTACTAGCGTTTTAACGACGCCCGTGAAAAGGCTGTAAATAACTCGTTACGTTTACGACTATTTTTGTAAGCGAAATAAAATTAAAGATATAAACATTTTTTACAAAAGGTTGAAATGCAACGACAGTAATAAAAGTGCGTCAAAAGTTACTATTGTTCAGTGTTGACTAGAGGGACCTTGTTTGTTTAGGTAACGAAGTTTGGCTCGCGGGCATGTATGGTTCATCACCCAAACTATGTATTTAACTTTGGACGACATCGTGCTTGTTATGGGGAACATTGGTAATGAAACCAATTTGAAAAAGCTAGCAAAATATAGCAAATATATCAGTTGCAGTGCAACCGCTATATCTATAGAAACCGTATTTTGTTGGGGTAAGAGGTAGCCTAAAATGTACTTGTCTTGTGTTAATCTGGGATATAAGCAACTCCCGTACTAATTTTATTCGAACCATCTTTTACGGGTTTTTTATCTTGTGTACATTTGGCTTACACTTCACCTCACCTGCCTTCACCCAAGGTGAAAAGGCCTGTTGTGATCGAAGATGAAGCACGTAGACCTAGAAAGTTATTATTGACTATAACCTCTCTATAATATCTTTATTCTCTCTGAATAGAGTGAGAAGAAATATATGAACTAACACACACAGACTTGCAAACTTTGGCATTTTTAATAGGTTAGGCATGATTGCCATCTTGTGAGCGTGTCGACCATAACAAAACCAATTCTTCTTTTAATCTAAGAATATCTGTCATGGAAGAGGGTTTGCCGTAATTTCCACGCTTGGCAGGGGGTTCGGAGATCACAGAGTGTTCACCGCGCAGTAGGAGGACGTGCTGGCTATCCTCTGGTGCATGGTTCTGGTCGCAGTTTTAGGACATAACCGGGTCCACGGGCACGTAGAGTAGATAGGCCCCCACTAGATGTACCGACGATATTGTGAGAGCTGCGGGATGATGGCAGGCTTTTGTTCAGTGTGGAGCTCTTAGAGGTAAGGAAAGAAAGAAAGAAAGAAAATAAATTTTATTCGACGCCTTTACAAAAACTACAAGGCTATATGTTCAGCAGTGAACGACTTCTGGCCGATGATGATGAATTTAATAATAAGATTGCGTTTGACCGCCACTTTGCCTGATGTTAAACGATGGTGCGGTCAACGATAGGGCACGCTAGAAGAAACCGATTTACTCGTAATTTATCGACACCCAGATTGTATTTCGGGGAACCCCCATTCAGACAGCGTTTAGTTTGTAAATCATCGTGAACCATAGATTCAGTATAAACCCTCTACGTCGTGAACCTACTAATGGACTGTCACCAATGTTTTGTGTTTAATTCCTATTTTCAGCTCTCAATTTGATAAGTGTCAATTATTCAATGTAAATCACATTTAGACTACGACATTGTATGCAAATAAACACTGTCACTAAACAAAATAGCTTCACAATGCTCACAATTGGGTCACGAGTCCGAAAATGCTGCTAAAATCGAGCATCAATAAAAGCTGTCACCGTAAATAACAGCTCCAATAACAATAGTTACATTCTTATTCAATTTGCGTCTGAATAAGGAGATTTATTTGTCACCATGGGCTTTGTGAAGCGATTTGTCATATCTGCCTCGCGCCATTAATACATTTCGCAAGTTGCAATCCTCACGCAAGTGCCGGGAACTGAGCCCACGCACCCTGATTTGCAACGGCTCCGTCAGTAGGTGGAACAACGTCTGTCACTAACCAACGCTGTTATTCTGGTGTTTATTGTATTTTATTCGGTTTGTGTAGGAATTGACGCTACTTTCTCGTGTTGAAACGTCAGTTATACATATTATTTGAATATTTATGATCAAATAACAAGGAAATCAGTTGTAGTTTTTATGTTCGAATGGATATAAAGAAGAGTTGAAAATGACGATAGCTGAATATTCTCTGTATTAGACATTTTCCTTTCGGTAATAACAATGATATTGTATAGTGTAATATACAACAAGTAATGGCATTGCCTATAAATAATTATGGTAATGTGGGTCATAGTTTCAGCAGTGGAAACGCTTAGCTGTGTTCATGTGATAGCAGGTTTAATAGGCTTTTTGTGTTCATGACTATCATATAGATGCGCCAACTTCATAAAATTATGTGGTTGGTTCAACTGGTTATTTGTTGTCAAACGTATGTAGGGTGATGAGTGAAAGAAACACGAGTGAACGAGAGAATGAGAGATGTGAGAAAGAGCAAAAGGACGCGAGAAGATCTAGGACAAGATGGATGGTGTGAACGGTGTGTACGCAAGTGAGAAGTGGATTTATTATATAGTAATTGCATAATTAATTAAATATACCACCTATACTAATACTAAAAGTGAATAAAGGATTTAGACAAAGTGACCGAAATTATTAACAAAGCCCACATTTATGAACCTGTTACAAGCGAGCATCACAACATAATTATGTTTTTCTGCTAGTTATCAGTTCGTTCATTCACTGCTGAGCTCGATGCTTACGAACCTTTAGTTTAGGAGATGGCGATAAATCTACTTCCATCTCTGATGGTCCCCAGCCTGGTATATCAAATTCAATGTATTTATTTGTCAGAACATTTACAGGTATCTACATATACATACAAAAGAGGGGCTGTTCTGTTGGGCTGATCACTATGCGTCTCTTGGTTATATTCATATATTGTGTTTGATAATTATGTAAAGTATCTGATTCAAAAGTTTCCCTTTAATTATTTATATTTTTGTCATATTTTTTATATCAAACAGGTCTCTCCTGAATTTATCAGGAATTGAAATTTAGTTTTTTGATTTGTTACATCATTAACTATAACTCAACCATTATGCTATACTCGCTTAAGTAGATATTTTGTACCCATTGATGCAAGATAAAGTTGCAGTTAAATTGTAAGTTATTATTTAACTTATCTCGAGAATACTTCCTCAGATCCCCAAAGGACTAGGCGTAGGACGCTTACGTCAGCACAATCAGGGTTTTATGCATTTCTCATTTCTTGGTGCGTATCTAATCAGATATGAATGCATTCGCCAAGATAGTAGCATGGTGGTTATCCCGCCTGGATTTGCGATTACTTTGGAAATAAGGTCGGGCGGAGATGACTTGATTGAATTTGCAAGGAGTGTAATAAATGTTAATACGTTAAGTTTGTAGTGTAAGTATTTTTAGGATTGAGATATTTGTATGATTTGTTTCTTTTTCTACCATAAAAAAAATATGTTCAAATAGCAAAAGTTTAAAAATTATTAATTACTTCCATGCTAGACACGTCAAGAGTTATGTAAGTACTAGACAGAGCGAAGAGATGTCATTAAAATGGGACAAGTAGCTATGTATGTTTGTATGTTTGCATATTTGTTCGAAGGTACCTTTAATACATATCGTTGATCTAACCGTCATAAAAATTTGTAGGCAAGTACATTCCAATACTTATTTTAAGTTATATAAGAAAAATTGGTTCAGGGATTGTGGAGATATGAGGATCTCGGGATCACAGTTCGAGGTGAACTACTATAGTAAAATGGAGATACAGACCGATGACATATATACGTCTCACCATGTTTCCTCTTTATCTTCATAGCATGGCGTGGCATGGCCTATAAAATACTTACTCCGATTAGCCGTCGAGGTTTTCACTTATCTTAAAGTCGTTATTAGCTACTTTACGATACCAATTTAAGTAAGTAGTAAATTATGTTTATCAAAAGTGTGACGTATAATTAATTTTATTGCTAGTTGCTGACATTGACATTTCATTAAAATACTCAGCTAAAATGTAGCACTTTAATTTAGGAGTGTAATAAACACGACAAAATTAATCTTGGTTAGTAGGTGCTGAAACGTTCGCCGTTTTGAGTAAAGTCATAACTCTACTACCAGAACGATGTTTTATTTATTATGTACTAGCGGTCCGCCTCAGCTTCGCACTGGTATATATTATAGCCGGGTATAGTGTAGCTTCCCAACAGTGAAATAATTTTTAAAATCGGTTCTTTACTTTTTGAGCCAATTCGTTACAAACATACTTGCATACAAATCTTTCCTCTTTATAATATTATAGTATAATAGTATAGATAAAATATTCTTATCTTGAAAATTGTCACGCTCTCAAATAAGCTCTCAATGGCGAACAAAGTCGAGAATAAAAAAGTTTTGGCAACAACATAAAAATACATGTTTTGTTTATTTAAATCACTTTCTTACACTCAAGCACGTTAGGAAACTCTTATAAATAATAATCAACCATTATTATTATATTAACACTCGAAAATACACCATATTTAGGAATATAATACAAAATAAAATAAACAATAATACAAAAATAAAAAGAATGGTTTATGCGAGACCGTGCCGGGCAAGAGCCGTGATTTAAAACTTCAGGAAGATTTTAAATATTGCAGTTCATGCTACACTGTGTATCGGCCGCATCCCGGACGATGCTCGGCTATGCCCCGGCACCTACGCTTTCATACAACATGTTCGTGAAGTGTTAAATCCATACCTCGTCCGCGCCTCGTACAGTACGCACAGCGGATCTTTGTGTCTCTGAAGTTAGGCTCTGCGAACCATTGCGCAAGTAGCACATCCCTTGCAACACAATATTTTTTTACTGCGTAGCCTTGCAGTAAACTTCAGAGACCCGCTGTGCCTACTGTAGGGACATGGCTCGTGCCCGCCACGGTCTAGCATAAATCATCCTTTAGGCCTTCAACCAAAATAAAATTAAAGAACGGGTCCAAACGGAGTGAATTTTGGAAGATTACAAAATGAGCGCAAGCAAATGGTGGTTACCGGTGCCTATGCTGGATTACGCAGAAAGGGTGTACTAAACCTAAAGGTAGTACCCATCGTTATGAGCTTTTACTATGAGAGCAACGCAACTCGAAAATGGCAAAAAAATATCAGCTGTGCCACAGATATGTTTTTTTTCGTTATCTGTGATATATACGCTGTACCTGTGCTGTGCTAAAACGGGCATTTATACTTTTTTTATTATGATTTATTAAATTTTTCGCTTATTCAGGGTTGGTTTTATTCTAAAAGTTATTCATAATGATGGGTACTATGGACCACTTTCGTCTTAGTAGATAATTTCCGCGTAATCCTATATACACCTACAATACTCTAGAATTTAGATTAGCTCACCAGCAATTATTAGTTATTCGGCTGATTTTTGAGGCTATTTCCGATACCTAGTAAGTAAAGCGTGGTAAAGCGAAGCTACAATTCTAAGCAACAACACCCCAACCCTGCAGTTTCCTAACCGTGCTTGTAATTAAAACTAAGCAAGCCATACATTCTCTCCTAATGACTCGCGGGAGAAAGAGAAGGTTGTATTTAGAGCGAGAGATAGTTTAACCACACTTACATACTTCTCATTTATACCTTGAGCACAGAAAACATAATCCTAGAGCATAACTATAGTATACTTACGTTTGTACAATTGTTTTTAGGGTTTCTCACCCAAAAAGGTGTAAATGCGACCCTATTACAAAGCCTACGCTGTCAATCTGTCTGTCTGTTCTACATTTTAACGGCTGTACCTATCTTTTGAACCGTAATAGCCGGTAGAAATTTTTACATAATATGTTATGTTACGGTTTATATGGTACTGAGACGTGGTCCTTAACTGTTGGATTTTTGGAAAAACTCAGAGTCACACAGCTGGCAATGGAGAGAGCTATGCTCGGAGCTTATAATAACTAACTACTCAGAGAATGTAGGTTTCCAAAAAACGCCTTCTCAAAACGTAAGCTACAAATTCGCTTTGTAGCTTACGTTTCGATTGGTATGATGGATTGGTGATGATGATGATGAAACCCATCGAGTTAGGATTCCTTTGGTTTGTTTTAATGAGTCACACAAGCAAATCTGAATAGGGTTCCTGTTTTAAAACGTACAAACCTCCATATTGTTCTTATTCGGAACCATCCCACAGTTGTAAGACTTTGCATAACTGTTGTTCATGGCACGATACGGAAGTTTCAAATCCTTCCGTGTGTTATCCTTGTTTGTTTGTGGATATTCGTGTTCACAAACTCGTCTTTCCTGCTTTGTAAATATAAAGCAACTTGCTCGCAAATAAATAGGAGTAAGAAAGTTGTGTGACAATGTTTAGCTTGACAGTGATAATATTATCATAGTGATGTGTGTGCTATATGTGCAGTTTATCACTTTTGTGTGTACATTTTACACTAATCGCACTAATAAATATGCGAAAGTTTATGTTTTTTTTTTTTTTTTTTTTTTTTAATAATTAATAGGCTTGTGTTTGACCACCATCACGCCTGATGTTAAGCGATGATGCGGTCTACGTTTTGTGTTTATGAGTATGTTTGCACTCAACTCCGTAATGGCTTGTTAATGTCATAGGTGGCAAACAAGCAGATTGGCTTTTTAGGGTTCCGTAGCTAAAGGGTAAAAACGGGACCCTATTCCTAAGCCTATGATGTCTGTCTGTCCGTTCGTCTGTCCTACCTTTAAACGGCTGTATCTTTCGAACCATAATAGATAGCCAGTTGAAATTTGCACAGAATATGTTATGTTACGGCGGATTAAATAAGAAATAAAAAAGTCAAATAGTAAAAATAAAAGGGGGGTCCCCATACAACAAACGTATTTTTGTATTAGCTTTAATGGAAAAATGGTAACAAGCGTCAAATTTGGTACGATTATAGTACACACGTTAAAGTGTAAGAACCAATAATAAATAATGGCCAAGTGCGAGTCGGTGACAAGTTTCTGTTCACTACCACGTTATAACTTGTCATTTCGTTATTGAATTTTGTGGTGGTACGGAACCCTCAGTGCGCGAGCCCGACTCGCACTTGGCCGGTTTATTATATTTTTTTATATAGAATAGGTCTACTCATAATATTATTATGATCGAAAGTGACGTTGTGGCCGAAGATGGGATACATAGACCTATAGCAGGTACTTATTGACTCTGGCTTGAAAGATACCCTTTTTATAAAACACTGTTTTAAACAGTTAGTTAAGTAACTTTATTTTAATTTTGAAATAATTTTAAAGATCTCCATAACCATGTTATTCAAATTATCTTAAATCAACAACACTGATAACTAATTAATATGCCTCTACCAGTTGTGTTTACGTTCCCTTACACTAATGAGAGATGAGCCATCGAAAGCTATAATGGACTACCAATGCATTTAGGGTGACCACATTTGATTCTTCAGGAATTGTCTAAGTTCTTTATAAATACCTTCAAGTAGCTGTGGTAGCCGGTTACACTCGTGTGGGTTTTTTTTTTCTTCGAAAATATCCTTTTTCCGGGGTAAAAAGTAGGTTACTCTTCAGTTCTCAAACTATGTACCTATCTCTAACCAAAATCACGTCAATCAGTTTGTCAATCGTATTACGTGTTTTTTATTTATTTGGCAGGTTACCCTGGACAAAAGTAAAAACTCGTTTGTAATTTTGGCCACTAGTTAGTGGCAAATGCCAGTTGCGCCTCGTATTCGCGATTTATATTTTTTTCGCTATTTTAAATCCCCTGTCCGTCCTCACGACACACAAATATTTTGTTATTTTACAAAAAGTTACGATTGAAAGCCACAACAGCCAAAAGAAGATACGATGCCACAGACAGACACACAGATACACACGTTCAACTTGTATGGTCATTTTTTTAGTTAAAAAAAGTGTTTTTACCTCTTACTTATCCACGTTTCCGAACTATTATGGTAATACTATTCATACCTGTTTCCTGTATTTTAAGGACCATTAAGGGAGGATTACAATTATGTAAGCTTTGAACATTCGTTCGAGTTATGGAATTATGCATTGAGTAGGTGATATAGTGGCTTAATCGCGTTTCAAGATTTATTTACCGTGTGTTGTCTAAACAGCTTTGTGTAGCAAGAACAGCAGTTTATGCGTCACTAGCTGCGCCCCGCGGTTTCACCCGCGTAGTGATGAAAAATGGTGATGATGATGATGATGAAAAGTAGCCTTTGTCACTCTCTGGCTCTTGAAAAATACCCATGCAAAAAATCAGGTCGATCCGTTGTTCCGTTGCAGCGTGAAATAGGAACAAACATTCATACATCTATACATCCTTACATACAAACTTTCGCGTTTATAATATTAGTAGGATTCACAACATTTCACATTACTTATACCACACCAATATTATAAATGCAAAAAGGTCTGTCTATTTGTAGGTATGTTTATTTGAAAAAAAAAAAAACAATCAGGTATAACAACGTTGATAAAATTTTGCAAGAAATTAATATGACAACGATACTTTTCCGGAAAAATATTGCAAATCTGGAAAATAGTTTAGTAAGCAATGCAAATAATTGGTATGTCTTTTGATGTATCTTTTTAATTTACGCCAATTTCTAGGAAAAAAAATATTATCTTCAGAACCATTAGAAGATGACAGAGTTATTTTAGCTCTAACAGCTGCAGGAGATTGTAAAAATATTTATTAATACCGTAAATTCTAATCACTTTTTTGTTAATATTGTAGCTGGTAGCTTACAGCCTATAAGCCAGAGAGTAGTGTAAAAGGTTTAAGAATTATTTTGAAAATCTAAGGTGCACAAATAAAGAATAAAATATTAGAAACATTTTATAGTCTCTTGGCTTCACCATCATCGGAGGAGGCCAAGAGACTAATAAAACTGTACCTATTTCTCTTCGGAGGGACAAGTCTGTAGATTAGGTAATTTAGTATTTATATGTATAAATATGTAATTAGGGATCGCTTGAAGTACCAATGGGCCGTCGTGGTCTATGGATGCTTTAAGCGATCCCCAAGTAATTAGTTATAGTAGTATTCGGGACATTTTTTTTTCACACACGGTCATCTGACCCCAAACTAAGCAAAGCTTGTGATATGGCTGCCAGGGACTGATATACATACATATATAGTTTTAAATACATACTTAAATAGATATAAACAACCAGATATAGAACAAACACAAATGTTCATCACATAAATGTTTGTCTTAGGCGGGAATCGAACCCACGCCCCCAAGCTCAGAAGGCAGGTTTTACTACCAACTGGACCAACGGACTATTATGTAAAACATAAGCACATTCAATGATTTTATACCTTCGGAAATATTGAAATGCGCGAGAGAGTCAGAGGAAGCAAGACCCATGGATTCTTAAAAATATTTTAATCCAGCTTTATGCAATATGCAGCTGTCAGAGCAATAAAAAAACTTAGGCCAAGTATAGTAAAACTTTAGTATTACTACCCAACAAGAACATAATAGTTGGGTACCTACTAGAAGTGTAGAATAGTCCTGGATTAACGTTGTCTAAGTTTCTTACCGCAAAACGCTTAGTTCGGAAGTTTGCTTGACTTAGCACCCGATACCGGAGCTAAGTTATCTAAGTTAGCTCAACTTAGCTCTCTCGAGTTGTGGCCTGAGTTTAACGTAATATTATTATGTTGTCGCCGCGATGAGGGATGGTTTAAGTAGAAGCAGTTCGAGCTTGTGCTGCAATTCGGAACACGAATCGTGTAGGCGTGATAAACCTGTGCTGCATAGGCACTGGGGCTGAAGGAATAATGTTTATTATTGCACATTCACACGAGTACAGGGGCCTTACGGACTACTGTTATTACAGGCACCTAATCCGCTCAGTTGGAAAATCACGCGTGATTCAGATCAGACCCAGATCTCAACTTCAAATTTTAAAAATAGGTATTTTAAGGGTGGCTCTGGTAGGTAGGTACATAATTATTGTGAAATAAGGATGAACTTTTTTTTTGTGTGGTGCTTCATTTCCCTAGTAGTTTTCTTATTGACTAAACCATAAAAGGTATAGGTGATGTTGGGATGACACCTCTCTGAAATTTGGCTAAGTCCACGGAGCTTCGTTCGTTTCTATTACCTACCACCAATTTCTGACCTATGAATGTGACTATATAATTATTTATGGCTTTGGTTACGGAACCCTACCGCACGCATGCTTCGATACGCTCTTGGCCAGTTATTCAATATTACACGAGTGATATTTTCAACTGAATGCCTCCGTGTTTCTGTATCTCGTTAAACTCTAGGTCCCAGTTTTTGTCTTATAATAAGTAATAACCATATCTAAGAGTTTCGGGGTTTTGCTTAAACAAATTTAGGTACTCATTTTATTTATATTACACGGGAATTACTCACGTAAGATTAAGCCAGTCACTCTGACTATAGTTTCGCCTATAGTCGGAGTGATAAATATAAATAAAATGTGTGAAAACCACGTCAGTTTCCATAGTAAAATTTACTCATCCTGATTCTTGCTTTTTGCTCTTTTTTTACCTAGTTACAGTGATAACAATTTTAAAAGTCCCATCGCTAGGTTTTAAAAACAAAATTTCAGCATCGCAACGTATGAAAACATTTTTTTCACCCTGTAACTTACTCACAAGTTGTCACATAACTTATTTGGTGCGGCGGCGACGTCGGCACCAAAAATAGACGCCCTAAAGTTTTTAATAGTGGCATTGTGAACCAGCGGCGCCTTGCCTGTCGTCGGCTGAGACGAATTTTATTACGCCGAGCACAAATTGCTCGTTCTCCTTCGAAATATGCTGCGATGTGTTGAATTCTTTTGTGAGAAGGCGATGATATTAAATTATGCAAAACTGTCATATCAGACAAGTAAACATAAAATATCAGACGTTTTATCTGCAAGGTATTAAATGAAATATGGTTACGAAGTCGTTGGATAAGCAATGTCAGCGTAATAGTTTTTTGGTGGCTTAAGATACAAGTTTGTCGATCTGACGCCTATAATCTAATAGCTAAGAGGTGTCAGTTGATAGAGCTAATACAAAAATACGTTTGTTGTATGGGGACCCCCCTTTCGTTTTTATTTTTTTATTTTTTATAGTCTGCCGTAACATTAGGTTCCGTAAAATATAGCCGTACATATTCTGTGAAAATTTAAACTGCAGTTTAAATTTTTTAATCTGCCGTAACATTAGGTTCCGTAAAATATAGCCGTACATATTCTGTGAAAATTTAAACTGCAGTTTAAATTTTCACAGAATATGTACGGCTATATTTTACGGTTCGAAAGATATAGCCGTTAATAGATAAGACAGGCGGACAGCCGGACAGACAGACAGACATACATCGTAGGCTTATTAATAGGGTCCCGTTTTACCCTTTGGGTACGGAACCCTAAAAACTACTACCTCTTTGTAAGAGTATGTTACCAATCAAAACAATCAATGAAGCTGGGACCGTGTTAATGGAGACATCCGTCTCGTAAGTGATTTTTAATATTTTCGGGATGTACGCATCTCGGAAATAGACAAAACATTACAGAGGGGAACGTTTTTGTACGAAAAAAGTCACCCTATGAGATTTTTTATCAACTGTATATTTTTGTACAAATATTGTTATACCTCTACATACGAACATAATAATAAATAAAGACAACATTTTGGTCACGCGTCTTCTCCTGACCAAAATACTGGTATTTTTCTGGCTCAACGCATAAGTATTGCCATTCAGCGTAGTAATACCACCAGTATGTTGTGTACGCTGCCAACTGGTAGTGGGCTTGAGCATTTGGATTGTCGTTAAACCGTCAACGGTATATGGGCAGTCCGACTGTTTAGTTTAGATTTTGGCTTGATTTTTTTTTGTAAATAAAAGCACTTGCCAGTAAAAAAATTACCATCTACTTGATATTCATGATGATATTATCGTCTTCGTGAATATGTTTGTACAAGTAGCTAAGCTACATGCCTAAGTTTTTTTCATGCAAAGTTATTCTACTAACTCACAAACAATTTGCAGTTTGGTTAAACAGCAACATTTGCTTCCCTCAGCTCTAAAATATACCTTTCGGACGAAGAATTCCGCCAACTTAACCAGCCATGTACACAGACAATGCGCTCCAGCTACGAAGTTTTAGCTGTAAATTTCAATAGCATGCAAAAGCCACAAATTCAGCTGTAACTAGTTTTAACCGGTTCAACTTAGCCAAAGTTGGCGTTCTGTAGATGAACAATAGCTGTAGGCACCTTTGCTTATTGATTATGGAATATGAACCGAATTTTATCGAAGAGTCAAATGTCGGTATAGTTTAATCGTCGAGCAATTTGTGCAGTGGAAATTGGATGCAAATTGCTGAACTCAGCAGCCATAGAACCGTGGAGTGATAAAAATCTTATAATATTAGTAGCATTTGTACAGCAATAATGCTTGTCAATATTCTATGGGATTCCGTTGGATTATCATATCTTTACTACATCAACTACCGGTCACTCCAAGATTCTCTAATATCTATCTAAAACGTGCCCTGAGTAGTTTGTGTCCATATTGCCAGGAAATAAGGGGTCCACCTGGAGAACTTGATAGCGACAAGAAACGCTGACAGCAAATAATCACGAGGTCGCAGCCATCGACCAACGTTGGTCCAATTTGCACTACTCTCGCCACCTCAGTCACACACACACACACACACACAGTCATACACTCCATGTCGCTGAGGATAGAAGTCGAAGCCAAAAGATCATCAGAGATTAATTGAAGGCTTTGGTCACGACCCTCAGACATGAGGAATGCTACTCAAGAATGAGAAGAAGCATTCCATTAGACCGTACGTAAAATAAATTAAGCATTAGAACAAGTTTTAGCATACTCTTTGTTGCTTTTAGATAATGTACCTACTTACAGAATCTAAGCTTTTTTGTTTTTCAAGAACTGCAGTAGACACTTACTTCGTAGTTGAGTTACCATCTCCGAACATTCAAGACAATCGAATAATCGAAACAATCACTAATAAATATCCTTCTACGTTTTTGGCAGGGACCAGGTATCGTGCATGTTTTTCATATTTCAATAATAATCCTACAAATCTTTAGCTCGTGAAAACAGTCACTTACTCATGATTTAGGATTAGAATAAGGTCTGCAAGTCCTGAGTAAGTAGCCATATTGTTAGAAGTATGAATAAGGGGTGTTCTTATATGGAGCGAGCTTTAAATTGTAACCACGAGTCATGGAATTATTCGAGTTTACGATGCTTAATTGTATGTGGTTTAGTTTATTGTACATACAGTGAAATATTGGAAGCAGATTGCAATAAGATGCAATAAATATATTTCTTCAATAGTGTATTATTTGTATTGTTTGGATAAGACGTATAGAAAAAGTGAATAGATTTTTCTATATCGACATCCTTCATCTTCGGCAACACCGTAATTCTATATTTGACCGCTAACTCTCCTGATGTTAAGCGTGTGAAGTAAGGCGTTCTTGGTTTTAGGACTGGGTTTTCCTTCGCCATTTTTGAGCGATGGCATCTAAAATGCACATAAGTAATTTAGTACTAAACTAGTCATTGTCGCTGGCTGAGAATTGAACCGGGTGCCATTAGATTGTAAAGCACACATGCTGCCGCTTGACCACCATCACTTCCAGATGCCAGACCTGCCTGAACTAACTAAAACTAGAAAAATGAAGTGCTCACAAATGTGAGTTTGTTGATTCGTTTGTTCTTGTTTCACGCAACAACATAGCAACAGATCGAAGGCATTTTTTGCATAGAATATATAGTTGGAGAGATGGAGATTATACGATTTCTGAGGAAATGTCCACGCGAGTGTAACCACGGGGTGTAGCTAATACTAACTCTACAAAATTATCTAACAAAGGCAAGTTTAATGAAAACTGCTTTTAAAATAACAAAGCGCTTTATTCAGCCAAGTTCGTCGCGTCGCGAGTCGAATGCATTAAAGCATAGTGGTCACGATAACACAATTATGTTTTAATTTATATACGCCGTAGTTTTATCACGCGAACAGCCCGCTCGTTAACACGCACCCTTATCATAGAACTGCAGTAGATTTTGTCTATGCAGTACCTTAGATTTAACCATGTTCTTAGACCTCTAGCGAACCTAACCTAAACAAGTATTTCGTTATTGTTTTATACTTGAGGTTCTGTGCAGCGTTGTGTGTGCACATGCGCAATAGAAAGATTTTGTTGTGAAAAAAAAAATGCGTATTTAAAGTTTGTTTTAAATATAAGATGCGAGTAGCAGAGACGTGGCATGGACATAATTAGGTATGTTTCAGTGCGTGTCCCTTCGTCACCTCCGTTTCACGTCCACGCTGCGTCCGTACTACTCGTATCTTCTAGAATCTAGACCACGCATTATAATAGCTGCTCCACCCAGTTTTAACAGTAAATCTAAAGTATCCCGTCCATTTTCCTGAATCGTTTTTGGCGTGTCGATCTCTCATTACGTCGATTCTCACCATAGTGCGTCTCGTGGCCTGCTACGGTGAACTGACTCGTGATCAATTGACTCGTTTCGTGATCTTCGATGACTCGATTTTAGTGATTTTCCTTACACTGAGTGACTGTTTCATTGATTCTCGTAAAGATACAATACAATAGAACAACACTTTATTAATACCACATAAATAGACATTACAAAAAGAAAACATTAAATATAGGCACAAAAGGCGGCCTTATCCCTAAAAACGTGCCCTATGTAAGTCCTAACAAAAAACTTTTTTTTTTGTCTTATGATATCAATTTCAATTTTACTGTTCAAAAACAAACAGGAGGAACATTTGTGATGGGATGCGAGTTTTGAGCTTTCACACTGTGTTACAGTGCGCTATAGCTGAAGCCTAGCTGCTTAATACTAATTATTAAGATAAATATTGCTTTAACCACCACCTTGTTTTTGGAACATGTCGTTAACATGATTACGAGTAATATTTGTAGGTCCGTTGACTATATAACGACCAGTTAACACAGCCCTTTCGCGATTTACACCAGTTTCTCCATTGTGCCTTTTCGCTTTGTTTTCATTTGAATTATGATCATTTGGCACGATTTAATTTAATTTATTTTGTTTACTTTAACTCAGTTTCTAAAAGTGCTTGAATTATTCGAATTGTTTTTGATAAACAAACATTAAACGACATGACCCCATTGTTCTTGCTTAAAGAAACAAAATTTATTTTAGAAATATTTTTGCGTTTTTAGTCTGATAATATATTTTACCAAATAAATTTGATGTTGCTTCCCTCTATAAGAATAATATATCTAATATATCCTGTTAAAGAATGAAATATAGATATAATAATATCTTTCGTACTTTACGAACGTACCTATATAAAGGGAACAATTTACTCTTCCTATAGGCAAGGCCTCTTGTTGCAGTTATTCATAGGCAGCGGTGACTACTTATCATCAGTTGGCCCGCCAGCGTACGTGTCACTTTATTTCACAAAAGCAAAAAAAACCTATGTGGCCAGTTGTTTGGATTGATTCCATAAACTTTTACTTACGACGAAATTTTTTACTTATTTTTTTAAAATTAGAAGCTCAAATGCCGAGGCGATATACTTAAGGTCCAAGTTTTAAAATAAACATGATAATACGAAAAACAATATCACCAATCATGTTTGGTTCTGTTGTTTTGATTTTTGGTAAATCAAATGTGTCTTGGGCTTTATTCACAATTTTGGACATAGCAGATTTCAACAAATATTGTATAGAAAAGCCACAGAAAAGAGAACGATTTTGTTTTCTCTTCTGTGAGAAAAGCTGTCAAAATTAATTTGTGTCTAACCAAAATGTCGTCACGAAAAACCTACATAAGGTCCGTTATAAATATAATTATACCTAACCTTCAAGTCAATTTTCTTCTATTAAATACGTGTGAGCTATATTTTCGCACACTATTACGTAAAAGTAAATAATGAGATAGCCGCCACGTGACCAGAACAAGCGTGGTGTGGTACCATAACCTTAAATCAGAGATGGGGCTCTAATTGCTTAGAAAACATTAGCAGAGTCAAGTTTGGTGCAAGTGAAATGATCAAGCGAGTTTTTACTAAAAATAGGTTGTATGTTCCCTATGAACTCCAAAATGGCTGGACCGATTTTGACGGGACTTTCACTGGCAGGCAGCTGATGTTATAGTGAAACCGCAAGGCACAGCTAGTTTTTAATAATAAAGGTATTGCATTTTTTTCTTCGTTTACCATGTAAAACGCTACAATATAACGCTATCAACTACGCAGTGAGTATCTCACTGCGTCGTTGATATTCTCATCATACGTTATATTATTTTATTTATTGAGTAGTATGCTTGAGTTTGATCAAATGTAACAAAGAACAATTGTCAGTAGGACTTGACTGTGACTGTGATTTATTTGAACGAGGTAAAATGTGTTTTACCGTGTGGTTTTTAAGATTCCATAGAAGCTTCTAGTAAAATTTCCCCTAACTGCGTTAGACTTGGCCGCGACTTACATTGCATGACTTTGACTTGTTTGCCGATATTTAGTACACAGTTAAAAAAAATACACTCGAAAATGCGCAAGATGTGTGATGCCAAAATCCTCTCAAAAAGAAAAAAATATTAATTCGTATATATACATCGCCATTGAAAAAATATCAACAGCTGAGGTCTGGCGAGTTTTTAACAAAATTTCGGCTTTTGAGCCTATGTTTGCCCAACTACTGCGAACCTCTTTATTTTGCCAAAAGCGTATGCCTTTTTCCAAACCAAGTCTCACATCGCGCTGCCTACGTTTATAGCAAGACAGATAATTTTATTCCCCCTACAGACGGGGTCGATAGGTCGGGGTGTGTTTAGCCTCGTGTGTAAACGACCCCTGCCAGGACAATTTGATTCCCAATAAATTACATTTATTTCAATGTCATTGTCATTGAGCTTGCGCATTTAGAGATAAATACGACTGCTTGGAAGTTTAACAAAATTTATAGATACAATTAATTTTGATCCAATTAGGGAAAATGCACGATCGCATATAATTATAAGATCGGGTTCGGGTTATCAGCCTCTCTGGGCTGGTAAGGCACCGATAACACCGCTAGTGTTGCCACCTGCAAGGCAGCGGTTTCTGCTTACAATCTGGCAGACCGCATGCATTGTATAAAACGCCGCTCTTTTTATATTGAAAAAAAAATGTAGAGACCACAAAAGAGGAGGAGGAAGTTTTGGAAACCACTTAAACAATTTTTTTCTCTACTCAATGTCAATATCACTAAAGCTTTCTTCAAAGAAAACATAAGGCTAAATTTAGCACTAGGCACTGACCGCCACATGCGAGAAAAAGAATGGCTAAACGTTCAACATAATGGCGATTGAAATAGAGGCTAGAATAAAATTACTCAATATGAAGAACACTTTGATCTTCAAATTAAATGCACGAGGTCCGAGTTGCGATACATATTATTGCCCTATTCTTTCTACACTCTGACACGTCACATAACTATCTCGATTCAATTAAGATGCTCCTCACACTAGCAAATTTCGCATTCATTGAATATCACAAAACTATTAACAAGTACCGCAATAACATCCAAGCAACCCCAAACAACCAGGTTCATTACCAAGCGTAACTAAGCCCGCTCTAGGCGCTTATTCTGGTCACTCGAGATCTTGGTCACCCTCACTCTCATGACAGTTCTAAAGAGAGAGAAAGTGACCAAGATATTATCGAACGCGCTAAGGGTTTTTGCCTGGCTACGGGTCGATTAGACCGGCCACCCTCGTCTGGCACCCTTCACAATTGCACTGCAGTTTTATTATTATTTGGTAGAAAGAGACGCAATGTTTTGTTTTGGTCTTTGTCACGATTGTTTTGTTTTGGTCTTTGTCACGATAGAGGTGAAATTGACAGAATATCCGACAAAAAGACGCAATACCCGACATTTTGAGTTTTACTCCCGACATTGTAATGTCAAAATGTATTATCAAGTGTGTCGTTCTAAAATTAAAACACCGACAACGGTTTTTGGCGGATCATAAATAATTTTGCAACGGATAGGTACACATGAATAAATAATTATCTATGTATGAAACATAACTTTCGTTTTAATAGACCTTTTTAATTTTAGGTCACATACGACTGTCATAAAAATGTGCAGATTTTCATTACCTGATCCTCCTGAACCTTGATAAAGCCAATTTTTTTATAATACAATGATATGCATGTCATGAAACTTGATCAAATTATGACGATTTTCATGAAAAATCTAGTGAAATTCATCTTCAAAGTAATTCCATTCAGCAAGTCACATTTTTGAAACTCCCTATTTTAGTTTTTGTTGTTTAGTTACTACTCCCTTATATTGTTAGGTTTGCAAAACAAAAGCCAAAACCCGTTCTAGCGGTGAATAAGATGTGATGTAATTTTTGCGTCAAAGTAAAAAGTCGTGCGTGAGTTTAACCCCGATGTGGTATTACCCTTACATTGTACACAAAGCCTAAAAATCTCGCTCAGAACCGCGCCGTATGTTTGCCTTGTATCAGTTTACGGTACATTTAAGAGAGTTGCGAATGCGAAGCTGCAAAGTTGTAACAAATAGAACAAAATAAGGGAGTGCGAAAAGAAATTTGAGATAGTAATTTCATTTGTGTTGTCAGAGTTGATACGAGCCTGTTTATAGTTAGTGAATCAGGGCTCAGCATTATTAGGAGTTTCGTTTTACCTACCAAAACCTCACAACTAAATCTGAACAGACAACGAAATATTCCCATTATTAATCATACAAATCCAACAATGGATTAAATTATAAATCTGGGGAGGGGTGGTCCATAATAGCACGAGGCCAACATCGCTTTTACGAATCAATTACGGGATTATGTGAATTACTGAGGGAGAGGATCATAATAATCGATCTCTATTAACGTACACTTTACCCTATGAGAAAAAGTCCTTAAAGGCGGATAATAATAGGTGGAAAATTGGATATAAGACCCTTAATAGAGGATAATAAAGGCCTTTTATCTGCAAGAAAGAAGAAATAAGTAGGTACCTATATGAGATTGTACATCATCATTTCAGCCGTAGGACGTCCACTGCTGGACATAGGCCTCCCCCATCGATCTCCAAAAGGGCCGGTTGGAAGCGGCCTGCATCCAGCGTTTCCCTGCGGTCTCTTTTAGGTCGTCTGTCCATCTTGTGGGTGGACGTCCTACGCTGCGCTTACCAGTCCGTGGTCTCCATTCCAGAACCTTTCGGCCCCATCGGCCATCTGTTCTGCGTGATATGTGCCCTGCCCACTGCCATTTCAACTTACTAATCCGGTGGGCTATGTCGGTGACTTTCGTTCGTCTACGGATCTCCTCATTTCGGATTCGATCTCGTAGAGAAACCCCGAGCATAGCCCTCTCCATAGCTCGTTGTGCGACTTTGAGCTTGCTTATGAGGCCCATAGTGAGAGACCACGTTTCAGTGCCGTATGTCATCACTGGTAACACACACTGGTCGAAGACTTTCGTCTTAAGGCACTGAGGTATTTTGGACGAGAAGACGTTGCGTAGTTTACCGAACGCTGCCCAGCCGAGTTGGATTCGCCGATTGACCTCTTTCTTGAAGTTGGACCTACCTAGTTGGACTGTTTGTCCTAGGTAGACGTACGCGTCAACAGCTTCAAGAACTGAGTTCCCAACTGATACTGGGGTGGGCACAACATGGATATTTGACATAACCTTTGTCTTGTCCATGTTCATTTTAAGGCCCACCTGTTGGGAGACTCGATTGAGGCCTTCGAGCATCATGCTGAGATCTTCCATCGACTCTGCCATGACCACAATATCGTCGGCAAACCGAAGGTGAGTGATGTACTCGCCGTTGATGTTGATGCCAAGTCCTTGCCATTCCAGGAGCTTGAAGGCATCTTCCATTGTGGCAGTGAACAGTTTCGGAGAGATAACGTCTCCCTGTCTCACGCCTCTTCGCAATGGAATTGCCTTCGAACTCTGCTCCTGTACTCGGACCGACATGGTGGCGTTATTGTACAAACACTTCAACACTTCGACATACCGATAGTCAATACGGCATCGCTGGAGAGACTCGAGCACCGCCCATGTCTCGACCGAATCAAAGGCTTTCTCATAGTCCACAAACGCCAAACATAGTGGCAAGTTATATTCTTCGGTCTTCTGTATAACTTGGCGTAGCGTGTGGATGTGGTCTATGGTACTATAGCCTTTTCGGAAACCGGCTTGTTCGATAGGCTGGAAGTCATCGAACCTGCGATCGAGACGATTCGTGATGACCCTCGAAAACAGCTTATAAACATGGCTCAGAAGCGAGATGGGTCTGTAATTCTTCAGCAAGGTTTTGTCACCTTTCTTAAAGAACAGCACCACCACGCCTCTGTTCCATGCTTCTGGCGTTATACCTTCGAGTAAGACAGAATTAAAGAGCTTCTGAAGGACTCTGAGTACCGGTGTTCCACCCGCTTTCAGAAGCTCTGATGTGATTCCATCGTCCCCCGGCGCCTTGTTGTTCTTGAGCTGTTTCAGGGCCATCCTAATCTCGTACAGGCTGATGTCCGGGATATCTTCGGTATAGTGTCGGCTCAGCTTGGCTCTTGGGTCTTTGGCCGAGCTGCTCACAGGTTTAGCAACCGAAGTGTATAACTGTCCATAGAACCTTTCGATTTCCCCTAATACCTCGGCTTTGGTCGACGCTACACTACCATCTTCCCTCTTCAGCTTTGTCAGCTGGCTTTGCCCAATAGACATGTGTCTTGCAAACACTTTGGAGCCTTTGTTTTGCTCAATCGTCTCTTTAATACTGTTCGTATTAAAGGTACGTATGTCGTGCCGCAATGACTTCCAAATTTGTCTATTGAGCTGCCTATATGAGTCAGCGTCATCGGAACATTGTAGTTGTAACGAGCGTCGATCAGCCATGAGGTTACGGGTATGGTCGGATAATTTTTGAGGTCTATCTGTGCGCCGGCCAGGTCTAAAAAACTTAGAACCTACCGCATGGACAGTTTCCACTAACCTGTTATTAATCTCATCCACGGAAGCAAAATTCTCCAGGCAATCAAAGCGATTAGACAGCTCGAGTTGAAAGCTCTCGGGGTTTTGAATATGGGCATGGTTCGGTCGGAGCGTGGACTTCATTAGGCGGGACCTCTCAATTTTAACGTTAATATTCAATGTGCCTCTTACTATTCGGTGATCACTACCGGTTTTCACCCTGTGAATCACAGAGACATCATTGAATATTTGTCTCTTGGTGGTCATAATGAAGTCTATCTCATTTCTCGTAGAACCATCGGGGCTCATCCAGGTCCATTTCCTGTGAGGCGGCTTCTGAAAGAAAGAGTTCATCATAAAAAGTCCCTCTTTCTCCAGAAAGTCGGCCAGCCTCTGTCCCCTCGGGTTCCGTTGCCCACAGCCAAATTTCCCCACTTTCAACTCATCATCACTTCTCTTGCCCAACTTCGCGTTAAAGTCCCCCATAACAACAGTGAAGTGGGTCTCGGACGTATGTATGGCTCTACTAATGTCCTCATACATAACCTCCACTTCATCATCTGGGTGTGACGAGGTCGGTGCGTATACCTGAATGACCTTCAACGAATATCTCTTGGATATTCTGAGTATTAGGTATACAACCCTGCTCGAAACACTGTCGATGGTGATAATGTTGTTAATGAGGGACTTGTGGATGAGAAAGCCGACACCACCTTGGGACTGTTGGTCGCCCTCCCGGTAGTAGAGTAGGTTACCGGATTTCAGGGTTATCGTGTCCTCGCCCTCTCTACGGACTTCGGATAAACCCAAGATATCCCAACGTACCCTACCCATTTCTTCTTCCAGCTCAACAATCTTCTCATCAGTCCTCATGGTGCGTATGTTGTGTGTTACCAGGGCCAGTCGTCGTCGTTGGGGTTGGTAGCCGAGCGTCTGCCGGGGATTCTTAGCACCCCTGGCCCCGCCGTTACCATGACCGCTACCGTAGCCAGGAATAGCGGGGGTGCCGGGGACTGGGGGCCTGGTCCTTTTTGTATTCATCATTGAAGGGGGGGGATTGCCAATACTCGCCACGCTTGGCAGGCGGGTTGGCGAGCGCAGTCGGTGTTTTTATACTCAGAAGACGCTGCTGCCCGTCTTCTGGTTGATCCCTTAGCCGACTTCTACGGCACCCACGGGAAGAGAAGGGGGAGGTCTATTCTTGTACATAAATATTAGTAACTAAAACGTAGTACCAGTTAGTGAAGAGACATTCTATCAAATAGAACTAGGAATCTATAGAAAACTCAATTTATGTTATAAATAGATCTGTATTATCTGTAATTGAAAATAACGGATTAAAATTTTGAATAAACTCAATATGACAACTGCCTTGCCTCCAATTTGCAAAAGTAGTTTTATTGTTAAACCTTTGGAGGTAAAAGTTGGCGAGTGAATTTCGTTAAATTACTGACATATTTTTTTTCTATGTCAGTATGTTATACCAAAAACAGTACTTACATACTTGTTTTACATTGGTATTGACAAATACGTCTTTATTTTTTCGTTTTGTGACCGAACATAATCACAAGTGAATCGGTTTTTTCTAGTTAAGCGTGCGCTCCATCGTAGACCGCATCTTCACTAAGCGCGAAAAGTATTAATAATAATAAAAAAAATAAAAAAAACAGGTACTTAACTAAAATAGAAAAATGCATTTTGTAATAAGGCTCTTAATAAAGACAATAAGAAACGTGTTATTGGACACATTCTTAGTCTTTACATTCGTGTTAATGTAATGAAATTATTTCTGTATTATTAGTAGGTTATATAGTACTTAATTAACTAAAGGGGCGCCTTTTACAAGCGCACCTCAGTAAAAAAAGACAGCTAAAATTACTAGCATTTATAGTGATTTACACATCACTGCAATTATAGTAATGCATTTTAATCAAAGTTATGCCTTCACATCACCACGTGTGCCCCTTATTAATTTCCGGCTGTAGAACTGGCATCGAGCGTTAATCGCCATATAATTTTGATTGATAGCTCACAGTTTTTTTACTTATTTTTCATACGAGTTTACGTTATAGCCTGCAATAACGATAATGAAAATATAGATGGGAAGAGTTATGTTGTAATAACCGTTATTTATGCCGTTATATTCGACTAATATCCTCTCGAAATTTTAAGCTCTCTGAAGCTTTCCCGGAACGATGTGCTACTTTTATTTTAAAATTTATTTCAGTTTCGGTCTTTTGAAACAGCTTCGTAGCAACGTGTTTGTAGTTTTAGTGAGTAGGAGGTAAAGATAAAGTTAGAACGCAGGTGTTTTTGTGATATACCTAAATAATAATACCTACATATAAGTTATTTTATTGTTTAATATTTTATTGGCTTCCAACTAAATAAAATACAAGCAAGTTACATTAAAAACCTATACTACTTAGCATTAACCGAAGGTCTAAATACACACACCAAATAAAATAACAGCCATAATAAATACCAATATATTATTTAGCGTTTTAACCGACTGTGAGAGCAGGGTGGTGTTTTTTTGGTGTACGAAAAATGTCCCGAATATTTATTATTAATATTACAGCGCAATTAACGTAAGAAATGAAAAATCTCATACATCAGAATCTTTTATTTTATAATAATACTACACTATTAATAATCTGTTGGGGTGTCTGGTTTTGAGTTATTTCGGCAAGTTGTATACGAGCACCATTTTAATATAGGTGTTTCCAGTTTACTGAACAATTTGCAGCGCTCGGAACGTTTCCAATGTTCCAGAACTAAGCTAAGCCCTCCATTACCTGGACGTGCCAGCACCTGGTGAACATGTTTTCTTAAAAACTAACATCGCAGCAAGAATTAATTCCTCCACTTTAGAAAAATCTCTGAGTTTAAAAGAATTTTATGCAAGTCAAACGAGGCGTAGAGTCATCGCATTAAGTAGAGAGGGCTTTGCCAACACTTAATTAAGGATTCACCCCCGTACACCCTCGTCTCATCCGCTAAACACAACAAAAGATTCTTTAGAAAGTAAAATAATGTCATTATATGAAAATCATATTTTTAATTTAATACTACAATTATCCCCATTGAGGTTTCTGTCCTAGTCTCTACACGTTCATCTCGTTTAATTCGGACAAATATTTGGTGAACGTTATTTTGAATTTACTCCAATAAAATATTTAACGATTCTTGTTAATTTATAAGTCTAATAATTTAACAATTTGATAAAGTTAAGGTAACTTTAAGAATCGCTCGAAGAACCGAGAACCGATGGGGAAGAAAGGTTCTTGAGTGGAGACCACGAACCGGAAGACGCAGCGTAGGTACGCCCCCCACTAGATGGACCGACGACATTGTGAGAGTCACGGGTATCCAGTAGATGAAAAGCAGTGGACGTTTCTAGCTGCTGATCATGAAAATAACTTTAACTAACTCTCTCTTTATTTTAACTCTTTATTTTCTATTTATAGAATGTTATAATACTTAAAGGACTTTATGATATTATTTGAACGTATATATCTACGCTACTATCATTATTTTTGAGCATTTATTAAGCCCGCTAGATTAGTTTACATACATTATTTATAATCATTGGAATTCAAATATTTTGAGAATTGTTTCTATAAAGCAAATATCAGTGCTAAAATGTAGAATGTAATGTGCGTATGTAAAATGTGCCCAATACTTATATCAAAAAAATAAAATTGTGTTCGACAGAGAACAACAAAAATAGTATCAAATCGAATAAAAATATAACCGTTTGTTTGAACAGAAACCCGTAACAATACATAGTCGATGGGACATAACAATTCCATTGCAAAATCCATTCGGCTCCGCTCAACCGAACATAGTATGACATATTATATCATAGAGTCAAAATATTATCGGGGGGATCAAAAAAGTAACGTTATTTGGAGCTTTTGTCTGTCTCTATCCATGTTTTATCCAATTATTTAAGCGTACAAAAAGTTTCACGTGCACGCAATTGCGTTTTGTCTTTTTATCGAATCATGGCAACCAAACAGCATAAGCAAACAAATTCAACTATGCGGAATTTTGGTTAACGATGCTAACGTTGTTTGGGTTTAGTTTTGTGCGTGGAATCATTATCAGATGTAGGTCTTTCTGTTGTTTTAGTTACTTTTCAATTTTTTCAGCTTTGAATGAACATAAACTCCTACCCAAAAATATGTTGTTATAAGTTTAACGTATATTATATCTGCGTATCTGTCTGTGGTTTTGTGCATCGTAGCTCCCAAATGGGTAAACCGACATCGATTGTTGTTTTTTTTTGTATGTTGAAAGGTGACTTGATCTAGAGTGTTCATAAAAATATGTTCAGTTGCTTGAAGATTTCCAGCTCTTTTTATCAGGGGTATTAGAAAAAAAACCTATTTATACTTGTATACTGGGCTACGCGAAAAGGGTGAACTAAGCTGAAAGAGGTTCATAATTTACATAGTAGCTTGTATTTTTTTCGCGATTTTAGTGTTGATCCCATAGTAAAAGTTGATCATAATGATGGGTACTTTGGACCCCTTTCCGGTTAGTACACCTTTTCCGCGTATCCCTGTATAAATGTTTTTAGAAGAAGTTAATTCCGATGTGTTCTTAAAATTAAGCACTGAGAATTCAATTATTTTAAGTAATAAAAAGCTGCAGAAAGTTATGTAAAAGAAGTAAATTCTTTTATAACTGCAACTGCTCGCAATCTTGACCAATTTTGCACCAAGTTATAATTGCTCTGCTGCTTAAGTTTTAAATTGAACAATTAAGTTAACTCTACTCTTGGACTTCGTTGCGCTGTATGAAGCTGATTTTAAATAACCTTTAAGTTTACCGATCGTCTCCTGTTTTTGTAAGTTATTTAATATTATACATACTAAAAAGTGAATGTAGAAATACATTTATTTGTATGTAATTAATACAATCTCGAGGCGGTAAAACTTATTTAAACGATGCGTGCTTTCTCCTTCCGTGCAATATGAAATTTATCTGACATCCACGCACATAAAGCATCAGATTTATGCATTGCGGTACTTATAATGAGACCCAGAGATGTCGTCCAACCCAATAAAATATTAAAATGACATTAATTCCCTCCTCGCCGAGCATTATTTTTATTTCAACAGAATATTAACTGGTCGTAACTTGAAACAAAGTATTGGCCGACATTCTCGTGGATGTTATTAACTTGGATTAATGGTATTTGTGGTTATGTTGAGGCTGGTATTAATAGAGCATTCGAAGCATGCGTTAGATTTGAAAACCGAAGTTTACGGAAGGTTTTAAGGTCGCCATTAGGTGTTTCCTACATTGAGAGTCGAGTTTTGTATACAGGGTTACGGGTATAAAGGTGTACTAAGCTGAAAAGGGTCCATAGTACTTATCATTATGAACAACTTGTATAATGGGACAACACTGAAATCGCAAATAAAAATATCTGCCGTTCCATAGAAAAAAGTAATTCACAATCGACAAAATGTATTGAACAGCTGACATTATTTTCTTGATTTCAGCTGGGTCTCATAGTAAAAGTTGTACATAATGATGGATCCCTTTCGGTTAGTACACCTTTTCCCCGTAACCATGTACTATAATAAATAAGGTGGGGTTTTTTTTATATATTCTCTAAGGTTTATGTGTGCGTGCGTATATACGTAATAGCGATTATCTTTTTAAAATTTTAATGGTAGATACAAAATATTTGCTAAAACTTATTTTCGTATAATTTTATCGATTATTGAGGTAAAAAGTTCGCTCGCCTTATAATTTCTGCCAAACTTGCTTTTTGCTTTGAAGAATCAATAAGCCTCAATTTGATTGTTGTGTCCAAATGAGAAAATCTACCAAACACATAACTTTCTCTGTAAAAAACTGGTGTCAGCCCTAACTTTAATGAACTAACTATTTGTCGAGATCCCACCGTTTCGAAATAAACATGCATTTGCAATGGAAATGAATTCGTAATATGAGCGGTGACAAGTCTATTATTTTTGTATGGCTGCAGTAGGACAGAGGGCATTACCATAAACGTGGTTTACATTAATTTAGCTTATTGATGGATAAAATACGGGAGAAATAACGTAAACATGGATGCGGCATTATGAAATTTATTTTTTACTGCATTGCAATCTTTTTATTATGCTGGATTTATTCTATATGCTGATTTTTACTTCTAATACCTAATCGTATAGGAATAGGACTGAAATTGTCGAAATTTCTGTTTAAAAAAAAATGTCATCCATAATGAAATTAATAAGTTTGATATTAATCCCTAACATACTCAATTAGGTATATCACAATACTTTGAATGTGCCTCGAGTACGTTTAAATAAGAAAGTATGTACCTAATAGGGTCTTAGATCTCACGAATATCTTAAATCAACCCTACGAATTAGTTTATTGCAGCACTTAGAATACAATCATAATACTGGGTTACGCAGAAAGGGTATATTAAGTCGAAAGGGATCCAATGTGCCCATCATTATAAATAACTTTTACTATGTGAGAATCACAGAAATCGCGAAAAAAATATCGGCTGTTTTATAGAAAACGGACATTCACACTCGACAAAATGTATGTAGATTTGTTTGTATGAATGCGCTATTTTGTTGAGATTTCAGGGTGGGTGCCATAATGAAAATAGTTCATAATAATGGGTACTATGGACCCTTTTCGGCTTAGTACACCATTCCCGCGTAACCCTGTATAAGTAAACATACCTTCTCCATTAGTTTTGCAGTTCGCGTTTTCAATCTGCAGGCGGTCTGAGGGAACGGCACGCAGTGGTAGCTTTATGAACAACAACACTCATTCGCAAAGTCACCGTAATTAATGACTAGTTCATACCGACTTATTTAAACCAGCTTGAAGGATAATTTTATTGTTATTGGATGCGGAGGGTAGCGTGGTTATGTTTATAGCTCAAGATTAAGATAATAGATACTTTAATGTACCTACCTAACTGAATTGTCATCATTTCAATACTTTTAATTTGACTGTTGAGTTATTTCTGAAGTAGGTAGTAATAGATTTCTTAGCCAGAATGTTGGTCTCGGTAAAAAAAAAGTGAAAAGAGTTTCATAACTACAGCTGCAATGGTATCGGGCATCAGCATGTGCGTTTCACAATCTGAAGACACCCGATTCGATCCTTGGCACTGCACTTATGACTTATTTAGTACTTAAAGTATGTGCATTTTCTATGCCATTGCTCAACAACAGTGATCGTGAGGATCGAGAAAACATCGTGAGGAAACCGGTATGTCCAAGAACCTCAAAAGTTTGAAGATACAATTGGGCATTCACCAACATGGACTGGGCTAGCATGCTGAATTAATAGAGACCAGCTTCTGAGAGCTTCTGAGCTGTGAGAGAATGGCTGTTTTCCAGCAGTAAGAAGATGATACGCTGATAATGAAGATACTCTACAGCTAAAAACGTGTGCGTAAAAACTCGTATATTGTATCTCTTACGTTTTTTAAAGCCAAGAATAATTTTGAATTACCAACGGGAGAGAGTGCTTTGCGTGAATCATAATCATAATGTATCATCTCACGTCTCTTACAGAGCCCGCAAAATATTTCACACCCCGCAGAAAAAACCCAGATGTTGATACAGAACCGAAATTCAACCTAAATCTACGGCGGGACTGCACAAAATGAAAACGTGCACGTAAATTCCAAAAGGAATTCATAAGGTGGGTCCTGAAATACCTTTTTGGGGTGCATCATAAATCAGCATAACGAGGCAGCCTTCCGTAAGGTGCCCCCTCGTAGCATTAAGCTGCTGTAATATTTTCTCACTTACGACAAAATTTTCTGTCTCCATATTTATGTTGAGAGCAAGTTTTCCTGAGAGCTGTCGTCTCAAGCTGTAAGGTAAGTAATACCGGGCAATATTTGGAGCTTAGCTGTGAGCTATAGTTAGCTCGGTTTATATTAGTCTTCACTCAAGGTGCACCTGTGCTGCCAGATTTAGTTAAGCCAAGTAGAGTAATTTTGCTTTACCTTGCTGTGTAAATTTTGTCCCGTCTAAACTCTATTTATTTAATTTGATTTTCATGTGAACTATGCGCAGTGACAAAACAAAAATTTGTTAATTATTAAGTACACTTTACTTTTTTACTTACTCCGCAGGTATAGCGACCCGATGTGGGTCTTGCCCTGCTACACAAGAGAACGCCATTGGTCCCGGTCGGTGATTTGCAGTTTGCGGAAATCAGACTCTATGATATCTGGCCAGCAATATAATAGGCCAGCTAACGCGTCGACAGCCATCGGGAACTCCAAGATACGCCTTTTTGACAGTACTATCCATTCTCATTGGCCTGTCCAGCATGTCCAGCTAACTTGGGCTTTGGTCTCTGCCATGACATTTGGCTCAGCAATAAGCAGTTTAATCTCCACGTTTTTGTGTCTAAATTACTGAGTAGTTAAACCAAGATTCGCAATATTATCCAAGTATGTTGACAGATCGATCTTGATGTACGGAAGTGAGACCCGGATACTGACCCTTAAAGTGTTAAAGAGAAACTCTAAGTAGCGGGGAGGAAAATTATGCGCAAGATTCTAGATCCAGTCCAAAGAAAAGACGGAGTTGGAAAGTCAAGAAAAACATGGAGATCAAGTACACATGTCATGTATATAATACTTAATTTAAACTTGCTAATTTTGTTGTCCTGATAGCTTAGTAGTTGGCACCATTATAGCTTTACATAGCCTGTAGGCTGGCGCTTTCGAATTCCAAAGGTTGAGTGTAGGTTTTCAAACCCCATGGCGAAGCGTGTTTACCATCTTCGACCATATTGTTACTTAACATGTGGTAAACTGGTTGAACGCCTAAGCTGTCTAAACCATTAAAAAAAAAAACAATTTTTAAATACCAAAATACTTAAATTTAGCTCAGCGAAAGAAGTTCGCTTACCTAATAGATCATTTTGTAGTCTACGATTTATTGCCTTACAATTTGAAAATACTTACTGTTAACAGAAGAGTCTTTGCCATAATAGAAATCACCATACGATCAGACAGTTCCGCATCTGCAGTGCCTTTGAACTGACTTGATTGCTTGTTGTAGGTGCTAGTCAGTCCACTGTCGGTCCAGAGCATGCGTTCCTGGTTATTTATCCATCGTCGTAGCCAGTTCCCGTTTCTAGCACAAATCGGTGCAGGCTTTGATCTGAAAATTTATATGATATATTTCAATATTACTACCTCATTAAATGTTTTATTTATTTATGTTTATTTTTACTAATGTTTTCTTTTTTATTATATATATATATTATCGAGCCGAGGTAGTTTCCTCGGCTCTTGTCTTGTCTGGAACCTTTGAACTTTATTATAAAGTTTCTTTGAGTTTGCGTAACATTTTTTTACTTTAAACGGGCCTTTGCTCCTCCTCGTCTGATTCTAAGCGAAACTAAACCGAAGGTGGAACACGTTTGCCCAGAAGAAACTATTACTATTTCTACTTCTTATTATATTCTATACAGTATTTTTTTTTTACTCTAAGGTGCCAAGAAGTCCTGCGAAGGAAGAGATGTCTATATTGTCCGTTGTTTTGCCATAATGTGCCATACGTACGAGAAAAACGGAAGAAAGAGTACAAAATTATACGATATTTTATTAGTAAACTTGGCTAGACTGACAGATTATTTAATAAATGAAGAAAAATGATTTGCTTAAGCAACATTTGATTCTGGTGTGAAATTCCACTTCAGCTATTAAAATTAAACATCATTTGAATTCCGATCAGACTTAAAGTTAAGAACCATCGTAAAACTACCACTACGTAAGATCCTGGTTTATGTTTCAACCAGTAATCGTAAATGTTTGCTGGATATAACGAGATACCTACTTTTTATCAGTGTCAGCATATCAACACGAATGAGTGGAGACACGGTTATATTTAAGTAAGGTGTTTTATTACAAAAATTAAGAAAAGTTTAATATCTAGCATACCTTGAAGAAGTCAAATTTAGGTTAGACCAGTTTATACAAATGTAATGTTTTAGTAGATTAATACGTAAGTTTTAATGCTTGACAAGTTATGTTTTAGACTACATTCACATATGAGCTTATTTAGAAAAAAAAAACCGGACAAGTACGAGTAGGACTCGTGCTCTGAGGGTTCCGTTAGACGGAACCCTCAGAGCGCGAGACCAAAAAAAAAACTAACTGAAGTTAAAATATTGAAAGACAAACTTAAGTTTGTAGTTTTTTTTAACTGGGCAAGTGCCTTTAATGACTAAACAAAATACAAGCTAAAACTAACACTACAAATACAGTTAGACTGCCCATAGACCGTTGAAGGTCTAAAGACAATCCAAATGCTCAAGCCCACTACCAGTTGGCAGCGTACCTAACATGCTGGCGGCATTACCACGTTGAATGGCAATGCTAATGCGTTGAGCCAGAAACACGCCAGCATTTTGGTCACGCGTCGCATTAACCAGGCGCTCTGAAAGATTTTTGAAAATGAGGTGAGCTCCCGGTCCCCAAGGGCCCAATGTCTCGACCCCAAACGCCTCAAATATGTAACCACTGCCGAGGTTAGCATATTTGCGACGCTTGTGCTGCTCTGCCGAATTAGCAGCCGCGCCAGCCCTACCCTGTGCCTCAGGAAGATGTGACGGCGCCAAAGTATCGACACAAGTTGCGTCCCATACAAGGGGCCGCCCCAACCTCCAGGGCACAAGTGTCATACCGTCAGGCCTCTTTCCATCGTCACGCGCAAGACCACTCGGTTTGAGCACAGCTGCGACATTGGCGGTGGAAAGTGCCCTGCGTATGATGTCGTTCAGGCTAGCGTGTCGGCCAATACGACCAGCGCTTCTCGAGCAAGAGAGACCATGGTGACCGAGCTGGTCAACAGCAGTACCACACTGACAGCGATGGGCCTCACAGCACCTTGCACCCAAGCGTAAGCTGACAGCTAGACGAAATGCGGTTGGATCTAAAAGGCTACCTGTGTTAAAAGAGGGCATGGCTTGCAACCAAAGTCCCGATTCCCAAACAGAGACAGCAAGAATACGAGCGCGATCTGCAATACTAGGACACGTATCTAGTAGCGATTTCCATGCTAGTTCGCAGATCGGCCGATCCCACAGTCTCTGGGAAGACAACTTTGAAGTTTGTAGTTGACAATAAGGTTCTTCCATACATCCCAACTACAAAATGTAAGTTTGTAATAGCAAAATAATTATTTTTAAATACCTTCAAATTTATAACTTTCGGATTTATTCCTATATATGTACTATGAGTCCTTGCCTCTTGCCAAATTTCATGATTCTAGGTCAACGGGAAGTACCCTATAGGTTTTGATTCCCCTGTGAAATCGCAAAATATACGACATAAAGGAACCCTAAGAGCGCGAGACCAAAAAAAAAACTAACTGAAGTTAAAATATTGAAAGATAAACTTAAGTTTGTAGTTGACAATAAGGTTCTTCCATACATTCCAACTACAAAATGTAAGTTTGTAATAGCAAAATAATCATTTTTAAATGATATACCTTCATATTTATAACTTTCGGATTTATTCCTATATATGTGCTATGAGACCTTGCTTTTTGCCAAATTTCATGATTCTAGGTCAACGGGAAGTACCCTATAGGTTTTGGTTCCCCTGTGAAATCGCAAAATATGCGACATAAACGTTCATATCTTTTGATTGCGTTGACTTACAACTTTTATTTTTTTACAGCCGAAAGAAACCGTAGACGCAAGTATTTAGTATAAATTTCAACTTGCTACCTTTACGCGTTCTTGAGAAAAAGGGTCTTGACAGACGGACAGACAGACAGACGGACAACGAAGTGATCCTATAAGGGTTCCGTTTTTTCCTTTTGAGGTACGGAACCCTAAAAAGTAGATTATGGTTAAGTAAAAGTCGTGAAAAAATTAAGCTGGTTGAAAAGAGATGGCATGTTTAAGAATGTCTGTATTTATTATGGCAGCAGTACATTACAGGTGCACTTACACGCGTTTTACTCAAATTCTCGAATTTGAACGCTACAATCTGCTTATATTATAAAAGTGTATTGCTCCTAAACTAAGAACGGGATTTACAGAGTATTGATTAATATTCTAAGAAGTAATGTCTTCAGTCAGGTTTCTCTAGAATTTTAGTAGAAGTTGGTAGGTTCTCATATTATGAACTTTCTCTTAGGAAACAGAAATTTAAAAATAAATAGTAAATTCAAGAACGTACCTAATTAAAAACTTTTTCGTCATTCTAAGAAAACTTTAGCTGTTGAATATTTTCCCCACAAAGTTTTATGTACCAGTTCAAAGCAGCGCGCCCACTTTGCTAAGTCTTTGTTGGCCCTCATTTAAAATCAATTGCTGCCATTTTGTCGGGGGTGGTAGAGACAGAATATATCAAAGAAGAGCTAGTGTTGCCTGTTGAATTTACACACTAAAGCCAAAATACAAATAAAACAAAATGTTATTCGTAGAGAACGAAATCATTTATACTTACTACTTAAATTCCTAAAGACTGTGCGTTTCAAATCAGTTAACAGAACGAGGTAATTAATAGCTGCTATTGCAAAAAATTTCATCTACCTACTCGCAGTTTCATTCTTAACTATTGCTCGCTTATTACCTGGAATGTAATATGTAGTACCTTAAAAATTTAGAGTTTCATATGTACAAAAATCGCAAAATTTCTAATTGATTCAAAACATTTTCACACCTAATTAGTCGTGCATGAATAATTGCCAAAGCAAAATGTTAGTTCCGATTACAAAAACAGCACTTTCATGGCAAATTTCCTATGATGGCAACACGGTGTCTGGCGAGATTTTGGAGGGAATTCGTAATTAAGCTGGCGGATCCTCTTTACTTAATGGGGATCCTGTCCGAAAGCCTTAGAAACGAAGTAAAGTAAATGAAAGGGGCCGCTGTCTTCCGAAGTCAGAGATAAGATTATCGTGTAAGATAAAAACTTAATTTGCGACCATCTTAATTTTTATGGCAGGTGAAGGAAGCGGTGAAAAAGGCGCTACCAGGTTGTAATTATAAAGGCAATGCAAGAATAAACAAAATATATTTCAAAGCAAAATACAAGTGTGCCTTGACTTTAATTTAATTTAATTTTTTACGGGTCATTTTCTTTTACTTCTCTTTTTACACGTTAGTCAGTTAGTTTCGTCCTTAGAACAGTCCCTTTCGTAGGCAATAAGGCGGTCCTCAAACCTAACACTATACGAAAATACTTATTTAATTGTGTTTCTTGCTTATCCACTTGCATTTGTGGCCCCTCACGGCTCTATGACACCGGAGCAGTCGGAGCACAGACTGTCACTTTCGTACGGCCGGTTTTTTTATATTTTATCATAGACCTTGAATTCTGGCAGGATTGATCTATCAATATTTGTACCTTAGTTCAAGTAGAATAGGATAGAAATAGTTTCATATGCGTAGTTGTTCAATAAAAAACAGGATAAGGTGATTTCACCACCGTGCGCGACTGGTTGGTAACTGTAGTGTCCAGCGCTGTCCAGAGGTGGTTTATGCGTGGTTACCACAGAAAAGAGAAAAAAAAAAAAATTCTTTTCTGTGGTGGTTACTGTAGTCAGCAGAACTACACAAGTGGTTATTATGCTTTTGTTGTAACAATACTTTTTTATTCTTGCTGTAAAAAATGTCTTCCTTTGTACTATCATCTCAATAGTCGGAACAGACAGTAATTTTAATTCTGGTTTTAAGCTCAAATTCTCGCGCCCCTTAAGGTTCATTAAAATAAAATGGAGGACAGTAATTATTATGCTTTGTTCCACTAATATTAGCCTTTTATGTATTCATTAGAAACGTATTGTCTACATAAGTTTAGTAATATACGCCGTGGGTTGGAACTTAATCGTTATTATAAGGATCAAATACAGTAATTATTTTTATGGTTTTACTTTAGGTTCTTATAATTAGGCATAGAATAAATGTCAGTTTTTCATTACTTCAATTTACACTTGAGATCATGGACGTAACAACCTTTGGTTTGTTACATCCATCCTTGAGATATATTAGAATTATATACGTACTAGCTGACCTGACAGACGTTGTCCTGTCTTAGAACTGTCAAACACGCAAAGTCAAACTTGTAAATCTTATTTTTTTACACCTTGGGTTACATTATTGGCGTTCTAGTAAGGATCCCTTTTTTTTTTTAAATATAATATAGCCTATGTTAACCGGGGATAGTGTAGCTACCCAACAGTGAAAGAATTTTTCAAATCGGTTCATTAGTTTCGGAGCCTATTCAATGCAAACAAACAAACAATCAAATCTTTCCTCTTTATAATATTAGTATAGATGACACAAGTGTTTATATGTAGGTGTTTAGGTTTATTCCCTATCGGTATCGGCTGAACGAATTTGCATTAAATTTGGTACCTTATGATATTAGGATAAATCTTTGAAGAACACCTAGGTTTTTTATTCTTTAAACTGTACCGTTCTTATAAGACCGCAGGCAAAGCTGCAGGGCACAGCTTGTTATTCTCATAATTATCTTTAGTATAAATATATTTTTGAAATCTGTTTATTTGTCCAATTAAGTAGGTATCTATTCAAGATACCCACTAATGTAGATTTTTGGTACAATGCAGTACCTACATATACAACATAGCAAGCAACTAGACAGTCGACGCCTAGGTCGTTGTCCCCTCAAGTATGTTTCTATTGCTTAATAAAATATTACGAAATATGACAAACAATCCATACAATCTACTGGTGTCTTTTGTTCCCAAATTCAAAGGTAAACGTACCGATCGCACCAACAATTGGATTCATTTATCACTATCTACTTCCCAAGCAGGTGTGCCGGATGGCAGCACGTGTTGGGCTGACAATAAGGCAACAACGGTTCCTTCCGCTGCAGACAAAATACTTTAAATCGACGAGGTACAATGAATTTGGAGGTAGTATGGAGCAAGAAAAGTAGTATGGACGTATACTACAACACTTAGTGTTAAACTTTTCAAAAACTTATGTACTGTTATTAAAAAGGTTGGTTAGGCCGATGATATAATTTGCAAGGGCGACTATTGACTTAACGGCCGGTTATCCGAGTCGCGTAGACAACAAAACGCTCCCTCTGCCCCCGCCAAGTTATAGCGACGATGTATTTTGCCACGCAAGAATCAGGACGCCCGCGGGGGGAGTGCAATGACAAAAACGAACATAGGTCCGACCTCGATGACGCCTGGCGTGGTACTGAACGCGGCGCGCGCAAATTCTCGCGACCTTTTTACGCTTTAAATTCCACAAAAAAACAAAACTATTCACTATAAAAAATCTATCCAAATAAAAAAAAATTGAATAAAATTGCCTTTCAGTACATGCAATTTCCAGGTTGTTACGTTATTAGAGAATAAAACGAAAAAAATAAACTAGCTCGACTTAGTTTCAGATTTTTTTTTTGATCGAGGAAATTTTATTCTATCGTATTTTGAACCAAATCATAAACTCAAACACAGATGTATCTGTGACATGTATTTTTTTCCAGCTCAAATATTGTAATTTAACTGAATAAAATTGGTTTAAAACCGTCAAATTTGGTATATGAAGCCGTTAAGGGCAACTTTTTTATATTACCGACTCAGTAGCACGCTCAATCAAACAGTGCATCAGTGTGAAAGATAGGCTTTCCAACGCCAACTTCGTTGGTGAGCAGTTGTCGTTGAGAACGATGTGATTCTACGACTTGCGACGCGATGTGTTTGTTATTCAGTATAAAACAATGCGACGTTAGTAGAGATTTCGATAGATAGTGCTAATTTTTCAAATACTAAATTACTATTTAACATGTTGGAATGGACGTATCTTGTTATCTGCTTCTGTGTTTGCAAGCCATAACATAACAGACTCGGCAGATGATATAAATAATCTAGATGAAGCTAGATCATAACAGCAAATTAAATTAGGAAATTGCAATATTAGGAGAAACACATTGAAAATTGTAAGTGTGGAAAAATTTAAATCAAATACTTATCTAAACAGCCAAAACAAACCCGACAACAATCCCGTAAATAATCATATATCTTTAGCCAAAACAAACTACCAGATTGAAATAAAATTTTAATTGTCAGCGTCCTTACTCTATAGTGTAAGTATCTATCTAACGACAGAGCTCTTACAATTATTTGAGCGAACACTCAAGACATTAGAACTGAAATGAGGAAAGTTTCGTTCATTCAATTTGATTGATCGTTCATCACTCGAATTCAGAATGAACGAAATGGAATCGAATCGTGTAGGATGGTCATTAATCTCGTCTGAATAGTAGGGATTAGTACCTACGAAGAACACCTTTTTGTTGCTGGGTATGTAATTTTAGGTCTAAGCTAGTAAGGTATTTGTTACGAACGTTTGCTCGCTGCGTACCTAAAACTCAGTGTCTTATTCGCATTGTGCCTAAATGTCATTTCAAATAAGCGTTTGGACTATACTCCGTTTTTTAATCTTATAGTGATAACACACGTATGGATTTGGTTGACCTCAACCGCCGTCTGACCAACGGGAGAGAAAGAGAGGGAAATATGATATTCTCACTCTTTCTCTCCCGTTAGTTGGACGGCGGTCCGTCAACCAAATCCATACGTGTGTTAACACTATTAGATATTTTATGTAAACAAAGGAGTTACCAGTGAAAAAAATATCTTTTGTAATAGTAGTTTACAAAATTTGACCAAAAAGATATTTTATTAAGTTTTTCTAGTCGTAATATGATCAATAATTAAATAACAATCGTTTTGTACTATTTATTTTAGCGTAATATCTGTTCTATACAAAGTTAAGATAAAAAAATCAAATTTTGATAGAAAATATTTTATTAGACTGGTAGGATAGTAGTGGTTCTAAACATTTCTGGCCACCGTTTGATTTGACCTCTATTTCCTCTAACATAATATGTAGTCAACGCCTCTATAATCAACGCCATCTATTAAAATCTTTTAATAATGTATTTTATAAATTTTTTGAACTATCAGATTATCTCCCATTGTGCCGCGCGAGAACAAAGCCGAAGAAAATAGAAAGTAAAATATTGATCATAAGAGAAAAAGTTTTGAGCAACTGGCATTTCACTTTGACAGTGACTTTACGTGACATTTCTTTATTTACATAAAATATCTAAGATTAAAAAAACGGAGTATAAGTAGCTATTCGCCTATGTCAATGTTAGTCTATTTCTTACATTGCCCATTTCGCGATTCGACTATTTAATTATTAGTCTCACGATGTAACTACTCCAATGTTTCTTATGCGCTTAAGATAAATAAGGAGGTAGTAAAAAAGCTTTATTTAGATCAGTGGCAAATTTCAAATGGCTTAAATAGAGTCTGATAAAAGAGACTATGTCATACAGAGGGATAGATATCAAAGTTTCTCACCCTTTTTATGATTTAGATACGGAATTCTAATAAGAGAAAGTATTTCTATCTGGCTCTATCTATGTGTTGGTCACCTTTATTCTTAACTCTGAAAAGGTTTATCTCATCTAGATAACGGTGGTATCACGAGTGAATCGGTTTCTTCTAGGCAAGCGTGCTCCAACGTAGATCGCATCATCGCTTAACATCGGGCGTGATGGTGGTCAAACGCAAGCCTATTAATTATAAAAAAAATATATATAAATATTGCAATTGCAAAAAAAAAGTAGTTTGCATTATGTACTTAATACTGGAAATCTCGAGTAAATTCAAGCTAGTAATATTAATAGGCTAGTATTCTATATAATGTGTGTTGATTATCGAAAAAACAAAGAACTAATTCAAAACGAGGTAGGCACGAGTAAGTAGTCTGCTACATTTCATAAGACTTCGAAACAATTGTAAAATAATGAAGAAAGTCACTGACGTTCCAAATTTCTTGGCATTCCCACGGCTTTACATCTTCACAACGAAGTCATTTTAAATCACTGCCACATTTCACAGTTGAAACTGTATAAAAATGTCCAGTGATCATTTCCCGGCGCCACTAAACTTGCTTATTTATTCGTAGGTCAAAACCGATAGGTACAAATGCGCGGTTGACACTGTTAAATGGGTCTGGCATGGCTGAGTAATGCCCCCCGTTGCCTAACTTGTCTTAAACTGGCAAACAAAACGCTCCGAAGCCGCAGATTTGTCAGTGGCTACGTAGTGAGATGGTTAACGTAGGCTGACAAACGAGGATCGTAAACTATTTACATTCGTAGGCTTCTTGGAGGCTTTCACACTAAACACACAACGACTGCTTACCCAGTTACTAACGAAACTAAATACTTTTGTTACATACCTACCTACTATGTGTAGTTACAGAGGAAAGTATTATTTTCGTCCTATAAAACCAATGCTTTCGGTAATAGAAACTATGTTTTATTTCATGAACTTCAATAATGAAAACTCATACAGCCAAGGTGTTTCGCTCAGACTGCCTAGTGTGTGTTTTTTATATTGCGTTTATATTTTCGATCGCGGTTACGATAACTACGATTCATATGGAATAAGAGCAGCGCCATCTAGCGACATATAGATGGTACTGCTTTTACTGCATACAAATCGTAGTTAATGTCTTGGTATGTCTTCAATTCTGGGTGCTGGACAAGCGTGCTCCATCGTAGATCGCATTATTGTTTAACATCAGGTAGGGGTCGGTCACATGCAAGCCTATTATATAATTTGAAATAAACCGCAATTGAATACATTTGCAATGGGTACTTTGGGATCGAACGCGCGATGCACACTCTACATAGTTACACAGAACGGTGGTTAAGTTAAACTATCTCTTAAATTGTGAAAAACTTGCATGGTGAAATGTCATTCAAACTCAACGAAATGTTGAACAGCTGATATTTTATTCGTGATTTTGCGGTTGATACTACGGTGAAAGTTGTTCATAATGATGAGTACAATGGTTTCCTTTCAGTTTAGTACCATCAATCTTTGAATCTCTATATTTATTATTTATTCGCGCGTTCTTTACTAAATTATTTATGTTTGTATGTTTTATGTGGACAGCCTAATGAAGAATCTACCATAAGATATCACCGCCCTAAAATTCTAAATACAGTTTACTATTCCTTTTCTGCAAGCAACAACATTCGTGATCTCTTTTGGTTATTTTCAGGCGGAACAATGTTACCAGTGCGATAGATTTTGCATTGCCGCCCTAACGAATTTATGATTTGAGTTTTGGTTCTATTTAGTATTGTTAGGCTGTTGTCTAGGCTGGGTGTTATGTCTTTACATTCGTATTTGCGTTAATAGGTTTTCAGTTACTTACAAAACTTTTGGCTCAAATTGAAGATTGTAAGGTTCAATAAGATTAAATTTAATCTAAGATTAAATAAATTGCATTTTTCATTTATATCTGTGTATTTTTTATCGTTTTAGTTTCTTTTCTCACGAGGTTGTCTCTATAATTTGTCAAAAATCGAATCAGAAAGTTCTAAGGTATAATCGTTTAAAGTTTTGTTTGGATTAGAAAGGGAAGCTCTCTCCTTTTCCCCCAAAGTGAGTGTATGGACTTTGTACAGCGTACTCACAAGTGACGTCATAAGTAAGTATAGTGCGCTCTCGTTCCAGCAAGAAGTGAAAATGCTTATTCCTTAATTTTAAACACATTTTTGTTTTGTTTTTGGTGATTGGTTCTATTTATGGCTACCTTTTTTATAAGATAAAAAAAAATCTGTCCGGTAGCCAGTAACAATAAGAACTCCTGATATATTTTAATAGGTACCTAAATTGCTCGTTGAATAAATCCACCCTCTTCATCAACTCCCAAAATATTAAACAAAACGCCGAAAATAAATCCTCTATATGCTCCAATCCAAGGGTTTAGTGACGCGTAAATATCAATTACCCAGCTTATATTTGGGATATCGGAAATTCCGGGAGCGGACCGTAATTGGCCAACTCGCTCAATCCGCAGCATCCTACAATATTGCTTATTCATTTTTATTATCCAAATATATCGACGGAAATGTTACCCCGAATGGTCATTATGAATGTAAGCTCGTAAAATTTTGCCACTTTAATTAACTTTAATGTTTTATATTTCACGTTGCTGGCTTCTTCTAAAGTGCCTAGCTTTCATTAGAGCGCTAGAGCGCGAAATGGAAAAAATTAATTTCAATGCAAAAATTGCTATAAATTCAAATTCAAATTATTTGTTGAGAATAAAAACGGACAAATTCCACTAACATTTATCTCACATACTGTTAAACTAAAATAGAATAATAATAACTAATAAAATATTTACGAGTAGCACTAAACATAACAAATAGCTTTTTCATTATGGCAAGTACAAGTAGTTTTTACAAAAGTGATAAGTTTCATTTAAATTTTGCTGCAGCAAAAAGGAAATTTTCATTTGAATACCGCCGTGGCATAGGGAAAAAGTTATCCATTTATTTCCCTATTATACGGGAAATTCAGCCCCCTTAAGCCATACGTCGGCGGTTGACACGCATTGTGCTTGTGATTAATTATTTACAACCCAATTTTCTTTAACGTAAAAATGTCTGGGCCTTTAATATATGATACGAAGGTTATTGTTATAAAGGTGCCGCGTGAATCAGCTTTTAATACTCCCTTTACTAAAAGTCAGTGACAGTCAATAAAGTACGTGACTTCGCTCTGTAGGAGTTCTTTATTTTTTGCACTGTGTAAGTAATCAGAAATGAGATTAGCCAACAATGAACTAAAGTAACTGACACAGTTTAAAGGATAAGCAAGCTGAAGTGGCAATGGGCTGGCCATATCTCCAGAAGAACCGACAACCGTTGAAATAGACGGGTTCTAGAGTGGAGACCGCGTATCGGCAAACGTAGAGTAGAACGCCCAACAGCCAGGTAGAGCGATGACCTGCGAAAGGCAGCTGATGGCAAGTGGATACAAAAAGCAGAAGATCATGCCTTGTGGTGTTGTTGAGGAGAAGCCTATGTCCAGCAGAGGACAAACAATAAGTAGGCTGATGGTGACGTAATATTTCACTCAACTGAACTAAAGCAATGACTACGTTACCTAAATGAAATCAAATATTTGTGTCACAAATTGTATCTCAAATTCTCAAATAAGAAAAAAAAAGACCCTATTAATTGACGTACTCAAAGCATTGTTAATGGTAATGTAATTAAATATGCGAAAGCTTGCATGTATTCCGGATTTTATCCAGAGGTACAAAATTATTAATATCCAGATTACACAGACTTGGGAAGTTTCAAATCGTTACGACAATTATATGTTAGATACAAATTGAGTTTCAAGACTAGTTTATATATTTTGTTAGCAAGTTACAAGGGAAACTATTAAAATTGTCTAAAAAAACTGCCAGCTGATGAAATATAAAACATCATTCAGTGAGCCAACTGAGATCACCAAATCAAATACAACCGAGAAAAAGAGAGCAGAAAGAACTTCTATTGATGTAACTCCATACTCATAGGAAGTTAGAGCCCCATTTTTACATAGATACGTATGTACAGCACACATGCATCCTTTAGTTGGCAGCATCAAAGATAATGGAGGCAAAACAAGCCGGTCTAATGCACCGTATTATATTTCAGAACAAACAGTCGGAGAGACAGCGCGTCCCAGTGTAGTGTTACACACACATGGCCAAAGGTCGTGAATAGAACAAGATTGTTTTTATGGAAAGAAATAAAACCAACCCGTAGAAGACTTTGGAAGTACATCAAAAGTTAAACAGTTTAATGAAACTTTCTATAGAATTAAAGCATTAAAAAAATCCGATGGTCTATGTAGATATGTAACCAGAAATGTATTAAGCTCGTTATTATACACAATACCTAGGTGTGCTACGTAACGCCCAAAATTACCAGGTAATGTATAAACAAAACTCATTTCACATATTTCCTGAGACGTTACATTTTATAATGCCAAACGTATGGGAATTTATAAAAGTCACTTACAAGTACTGCAAATTGCTGATGACAGTAGGTTAAGTTTTTTTATGACAACTTACTTGACACTGGCAAATGTATAAGAAGTGCGACGCCAAAATCCTCAAAGAGAGAGAGGAACTTAGAAACGCTCCCGTTGACAATCGAATCAGACAATACGGGATATTTACCGTGGTTATGTTGTGGAATGAGCTCCCGATATTTCAGCGCAGTTACATGCACCATGTTCATGGGAAGACTGAAGTCTAATTTAAAAATATAAAAAAACAAGAAACCCGTCTATGGACGATATACAAAAATATAATAAAAACCGTGTTATTTACACTCACAACTTAAGCACATTTACAGAAACAAATGATCTGATGGGCACACTACTGGGCCTCCATATCTTGTCAAAAAATATCCAGATTAGGTTGTTGAGAGAGTACGTTATTCATAAGTTGCATGCTTCTTGGTGTGCTCATTATAAGCGCAAACAGTCTGTAACCCTAGAGGCGGCTCCTGCAGGCGGTAGACTCATTGTGGCTCGCTCTCCACGTCGCAGCCACGCATGTAGTCGCATGCCACCATGAGACGCAGCTCAGATTTTTCACTATTGTATCTTACCTATGTTTCGCTTATTCATAAATTTTCTGACGTTTGCCTATTTTATGTATTTTCTAACACCAGTCCATACCTAACATTCTATGAATTTCTAAATAAATAATTATACTTGTTGCCTAAACCAGGCCTACATTGTAAATATACCTAGGCATTGTATGAAATACCATCATTAAAATGTATTACATTTCCGGTAACACTTATAATTATAACAATCATATACGTATAAAGTATTAATTTAAACCAAACTCAAACTTACCCGTTAACAACAAAACTAAAGCTAAAAATCCCTCGTGATTATTTTGAAAACTTCTTGCCATTTTCAAATAGGAACTAACAGAAAAATTCCTTTGAAAACACGCTGACAAATCGTTTTTAAAATCGAGCTGAAATGCAACGATAACTCGGCAGGTCCCTACAAAAGGCTTGCATCTGTATAATCGATGGCTTATTGGTATTCCCCTTTACTTCTAAATTGCAAATTTTCCGCACGATTTCGCTCAACGGAATAAATTTTCAAGTCGCGATTCCAAACGCAACTATTTTCAGTATTCCTTATTCACGGTGTTGGTATTTATCTTTTACGGTTCGCTTTTTATTTACATACATTAAGTTTGTTGTATGCGTTGGATACGAAAAAATACAATAACATTTGGCATAATATATTTTTATGTATACATAGTAATACAGTTATTTATTCAGTGATTTTGTTCCTTATGATACATACAAGTTTGCATTTTATGTATACATATCAATATAGTTATTTATTCAGTGATTTTATTCCTTATGATACATACAAGTTTGCAAGTTTAAAAAGTACGTTTTATTATATAAAAACACTATAAGCCTCTTTCGCTTACTTTCTTTTTTGGGTGATCAACACAAATTTCAATTTCATTAAAAAAAAAATGCCACAGTTTTTCGATAGTCCTATAAGTTATTTAATTTTATAGCTCGTTAAAATGAAATTATTGTGCAAACAATATTAGCGAAATTCGTGTCCCGCGGCCATTTATTTACAATTATGTTCTTATACAATAAACAAAAGTAATTGCCTAATTATTTAAGGTCGGGGCTAAGTCCCGTTAATTTAAGGTTGCTTTGAAAAGCTTCGTAGTAATTTATCGTCTTTTGTTCTATTCTACATTGTTTTCAAATAATACCATAATCGATAAATGTCAATCTAAAAGTGTAATACTCTAGCATATATTTAAGTTACGATTTCTTCTTTCTTCCCAATTCTGTTTATCGCTTTAAATTCAAAGGAACAGTCCTTGCTGCAGAAATTTCTATTTCTATTTGCATTTATAGTAATTTTGAGCAAGTCTCAGTTCAGTAATTAATTTCACTACCTAAGTATTTAAGATAATCAGGCCCTGCAACATTTGGTGCAATCATCGAGATACAATACATATAGAGTCATAAACGAGCCAAAAAACCGAACCAAAACATGGCGCACGCTACGAATTACGCAGACTTTTTGGTTGGTTACAAGGTAGCCACGATCTGACTACAAAGTTGCACGATGCCAGAGCTACGATGAAATAGTGGACAACTAACGTTGAACACTATGCAAGCGACATAACGTATAAATTGGAGTAAATGTGGCATTGTGAAGTTTATAATCGATACAATGTATGTACAATGACGCTCAGACATTTTTTCACTATTTTCACTGCGAGATTGTGACTCTATAGGAATAGTATCTCAATGTGTAACGCCTTTAATAGAAACAGGAGGCAACACAAGACCACCAGAACTGGAAAACCTGACCTTTGTCCAGCGTCATTAAACTCGTTAAATGGCAACTCCAGTGATGGTTTTAAAATACTTTATTGAATAAACACCAACGTACAAAATAAATCTCGGATTTCCAATCCATCTACTGCAACTTTATGTTCACAGCAGAATTTTAGTTCCACAAATAAAACCAGAGTAAATCATAAATGTCGATTTACGACTGCAACTAAAATGGATATAAATGTAGAGCAGTAAATATTTACATATCTACGAGGGTCTGTAGAGATACAGGTAGAGTGTACAGTAAGGGTGGTACCCTCACTCTACCGGTAACTAACTGGTAACACACCACCGCTGCAAAACAAACAAAACTGCTTCATGACCAATCACATGAAAATACATAGCTAACCAAATGCGATGACCTGTCTGGCATCAGACCAGTAAGTATATCGACGAAATCGCGTGAGAAAGCGACTTATTCATAGTCACAGGTTTTCGTACCACTTTCCTTGCGAAACTTTGTAAATTTCACTTTTTTATTCATTAATAGGCTTGCGTTTGACCGCCAACTTGCCTGATGTTAAGCGATGATGCGGTATACGAAGGAGCACGCTTGCCTAGAAGAAACCGAGTCAATCGTGATTGGAAGACACCCTGATTGTAACTATTGGGGAACAGCTGTCATCTTTCAGGCAGCACATTCCATAGACTATATAGCTACAGTTTGCACAATAAAAGCTGAATCAAAGCGCTTCGTATGGGTTTCAGAATATTAACTATGAAGCGGTGTACATTTTTCGTACCCATCCTGGCATTCCGATAGAAAAATAGGCAGGAGGGAATTAGATGATGCAGATCTGATACACACTCTCCGAAACTCTCACTTGGTACAATTTCACGGTGCTGCGCTAGTGTGCTAACACCCTTATAGACGCAGAAGAAAAGAAGACAGAGATAGAGCTATAGAGTCACGTCCTAGTGTGTTTCTGTTTTATTGCATACGGATTTATAGTCCAGCGCAAGTGCACAAATACCTCACGTATTCTTTTATCTGATCTCGTGTGAAATATTCAAATCTTTGAAAGTGACCGCCGCTTAGTAAAATGTCTTATCAATTTTATTACGTACGTGCGGTTAGTGTTTTAGATTTTTACTTGCGATAGTTTATAGAGATCTTTGATGCGTATAAAATTACTGAACACACCGCCTCCGTTGTAGTAGGTACCTACCATTCTTTCAATGTTTAGCAGTGCGAAATAGGAAAAATAACACACATAATAGCACATTGGATATCAGTGTCACGCGTGGCAATGTAAGTATTAGAGATATAGAAATGATTATAGCAAATTTATATGTGGAGATAAACGGGTACAATTTGGTAGTTTCAGAGGTCTCATTACTATCATCATCATTTTCAGCTTATTATATTACCACTGCTAGGACAAATGTCTTCTCTCAAAGATGGGCCGTAATCCATCATACTGGCCCAGTGCATGTTGGATATGTCTTTGAACTTTTAAAATTTTTAGGAACATACCGGTTTCCTCGCGATGTTTTCCTTCACCGTGTTTTAGTGACGGCGTCGAAACAGCACTTTTTTTAAATTATGTGGTGGGGCTGCGTTTGACCGTCACCTCGCCTGATGATGCGGTCTACGATGGCACGCTTGCCAGAAGAAACTGATTCACTCATCATTTGAAACACCCGGATTATAACTATCGCTAATAAAAAAAAAAAAAACTAAATAAGTCAATGCGGTGCAGGGCCGAGGATCGAACTAGGTGGCGCAGATTGTAAAGCGAACATGCTACCACTCAACCTCCATCGCTATATCGCTACTTATCATCTGATTTTTATCAATTTAATATCACGTAATTTTCCTAGCGTTAGCTTACAGTCAAAACAATCAACCAACAAATCCGAAATAAAGCCAATAACCCTTCAAGCGACGCTTTAACTGCCCTCTAAATGTGAAGATGACGTTAAGAGACCCAAATTGGGGATCATTCGATTTGCATACAAAGCGGGCAGGTCTGCGGGCGCAGCCGTCAATGGGCCGGAATACGAGCACTCATTTGCGTGTGTGTTTCTCGAATACTATGAGGACTACTACGGGTTCGTAAAATTCACATAAAGGTATAGAATAATTAAGGTGGTAAGTTTCACCTATGGCGGGAAATTCAAATTTTTAAACAGTTTTTGTTCTTGTTGCTAGGCGGGTAATTATTCTAAAATTACACAGTGTTTGCGCAAATGTTATTTTACGACGTTAATATTTCAAAATCTTTAGAATGAATATTTGTTTTAATATTTTTTATAATGAACATAATAAATGAGAAACCCTGTTTATCCTACATCCAGCGATCACGGTTAAAAAAAATGTTTTTAAAAATGTTAGCTTCGCAAAATGACCGAAGCACATTTTTTCACATTTTGCACATATTTTTTTTAGCTACAGTAGTTTACATTAAAACAAACGAATGTGCAGCAAGTGCATATTCTGGGCTTTAACAGAGTCTATGTATTGACTGTTGTTTTTAAGAACCTCCTGTAGCGTGTAAGTACAATGGCAAATAATAAATTAATTTCAGTTAACGTTACTGACAGTGGATCAAGAAGATCTTTAAAGATTTATGTATACCTAAGGTTATTTTTATGTAACAGATACATCTCACAGGCAGCTTTCCTACATCAATTTTTTTTAACGACTCTTCTCAAAACTTTGTTAATACATTCATTAAAATATTCAGCTAGCCTAAGCTTTCCTCGCGATATTTCGTTCACCGGCAGCTCAAGCACATTTTTGAGATTTAAACCCACGCCCTGTGGATTTGAATTCGCACGCAACAATCACTGAGCTGTTGTCACTGCATTTCTATATTCATAGTAGACCCCCAAGCTCGAAGGGACATTTGCTCGGATTCGGGTAAGCCGATGACAATTGCTAGCATTTGGTTTAGTCAGTGCAATGCTGATTGTGGTTTTGAAGGTTCTGCTGTTACTATAAATAGAGGCAATTGCTTGTACTCTGATTTGAACCTTACCGAGCTGCCGTTGAGAGGCTAAACATGTGAGAAGTAAAATTAGTAAAAAAAAGAAACTAAAAGAAAAGGACGCCCGTTAAACAAACAAGAATACTAGTAATGGTATGTACTGGTAATTCATAAGACTAGTGGTGATGCCACTAGTCTTATGATAAGAAGAGAAACAGATTTAACCTACATTTAAACGGGGTGTATATCTAGACCACAGTCATAATTATTGGACGATATCATATGTACTCATCATTGTAAACAACTTTTATTATAGGACCAATGCTAAAATCGAAAATAAAAAATCTGCTGTTCCATAGAAAACGGATCATGCCCAATATTCTATGGAAGTTAGGCTGGACTTGCGTCTGGACCAAATTGTCGCCAAAAGACAGGACATGTACTAAGGATTATTGTTAAAAGAAAATCGATCAAATATTTGTCGGGAAATTGAAGTAAACCAATTTTTTTATCTGCTTTGCTTTCACTAAATCCGGTGAAAACTTGACATTTGCCGGTCGACTTATGGTCGCCGATACAAATCAAGCTGCGTTATTATATTTTATTATTATTTTAATCCTCTACGTATTCCAATAGGGCTGAAAAATAAACGAAAGGATTTATAATTAAGACCAATATTTTGGTGGACGAAAGGTGATGACGCATCTTCTCTTTGGGCAAGATCCTTTCATTCAGTCTCATCAAAATGTGTGAAAGAGCAGAAATTTGTCGCAATTTCAGTGTTGGTCCCATAGTAAAAGTTGTTGATAATGATAAGTACGATGTGATACTCGAATTTGTCCGTCGCCTAAGATACATACGTAAGTATACGTACGTTTATAATATTTTTAGTTGCGTTCATAAATTAAGTAGGTGTAGCTATTTATCATTTCAGTCAATGAGAGCGCAAATTGAAAATTTCAACACCGTTTCCTGAAAGGTAACGACGTTTTCAGGTTAAGTATTATTCAAGCTAGCCGTAACTTAGAAAGGTAATTGTGGAATAACAACACGTTCGTGCTAATTTCTTTAAGCATTTCTTACTGGAATTATAAATTTAAATACTACGCTGATTTATAATCACCTGAAAAATAATTTGGATGTACTAACACGTATGTTGGTATACTAGGTTACGCGTAAATGGTGTACTAAACAGAAAGGGGTCAATAGAACCTATCATTATGAACAACTTTTGCTATGAGAGTAACTCTGGAATTGTGGAAAAAAATATCAGCTGTTTCATAGAAAACGGTCATTCATCATCATCATCCACAGCCTTCCTTATCCCACTGCTATCTATTATCCTAATACAAATGTATTAACTTTTAACGCAACATTTTACGGATATACTTTGATACCCTTACTTCAAATTGGAAATCCTAGGTTTGTATATTCATGTAAGCTCACTGGAAAACTAACTAGAAACTGCAATGTCAGCTCGGTAGACAGCCACGTCGGCCGTCGCGTCACAAATATGAAATATGAAAATTGCACAGGTATCTAGATCTGACCGTGCTGTGTTATGTTTTGTCTGAATGTTATTGCTGTACACTTCTACTATATTGTAAATTATACCAATATTATAAATGCGAAAGTATTGGTTTGTCTGATTTTCTTTCACGCAACGACGTAATTTTCTGCATAGAGATAGTTTTTTGAATCCGTTTTTTTTCCACCGTTATAAACCCCATATAGGGAAATTTTTAGGCTATTAAGTGTTTTAAACTATTGAAAAAGTTGTGTTAAAAGTTGATGGTTGCAATACTATTATTTGTGATTTATTCACGTCGAATGCTTGAATATTGTTTGAAATTATATATTAAAATAGCTAGATTAAAAACGAAATTGTCGTAGTGTTTGTCAAGTTTAAAGAGCGTAGAGATAGTTGGAGGACTAGAGAGTGACATGTTGATAAATAGGTATATTTTTGTTCCAAAATAATGCACAATACCTATAGCATTGTCGACGTTAAAAATCATACGTTGTAGGTATACAAAGCTTGGAATCTGCAGGATTCTAACACGTAATAGTAAACATTTTACAAACAATAATTCTGAACATACAAAGGATTCAAGCCATTTCAAAAATTACACACCTGCACTAAAATGTATCTTTCATTCCTTTACACTATTCACGTTCTTCGCAGAATAAAAAAAAGGCAGATACAAAACTTCAAAGACACGTTTCAAACCCGAATATAGGGCCACCAACAAAAATTTAACTTTTATGTCAAAGTGATTTGCTTCCACCTTTTAAATTAGAACTCCAAAAAAAATCGCCTTGCCTCTGTCTGTGTTTCTGCAGCATTATGTGGAACGTTCAGGTCTAGGGTTAATAAGTTAATTACTAGGCAAACATGCTCCATCTTCGACCGTATCATCGCTTTCCATCACGTGAGATTACGGGCAAAAATTTGCCAAGTCCGATGTAAAAAAATATGTAAAAATTTGTAACACGGTAGATTTAAATGACATGGTTAGGCACTGTATCAATACTCGGTCATCAGTCATATCTGTAAGAATTGGTATATCTTATATTGTCGTTTTTTGTATTAATTTGTAAGGAGTCTTTTACAATCTCTTAGTTTTTTGTCCACATTTTTCTTACTCTGCAAGCCCGTCTTCAACGAGTCAGTCATATGAAAACGACGAAGATGCGCCGGGAATAAGTCGGAAGTCTGACATTTTCTGCCTTCACTCACAAGAAGCGTAAATTCTAAACATCGTAAAATATGAAAAATATCGAGGAAACGCGTTTGGCTTACGCTATGAGGTAATAAAACTTACACCGCAGTGGACTATTTGAGGGAAAACTTCAAGTGAGTAAATAATGAACAGAATTTTTATCGTGTTTTCAAAGTTGCGGTTGCAGTGTGGCAACTTTATGTTCTAGTTTTGAAGCTAAAAGTGTAATTTATCTTTACGCAAAGTTTGAGCCGGGAATATTTTTTTTACTACCAGTGTGGTTGCAATTTGTGGCAAGTAACGACGAAGTAACGGTCTTTAAATTAAAATACGTTCGTTGAGTTTGACTGTGGCTTAGATTTTGTTCAGCAAAGGTTAACTTGTGATGTTTGCTGTTATGTTGTCAATCTGGTCATAGACATCTTGTCAAAGCAATTTAGTATACGATAATATTTCATCATCATAGTCTGGCCACCTTAGTCCACTGCTGGACATAGGCCTTAGGCCAGGGCCACTGAAAGCCACTCAGCCGAATCTTCTTTTCGCTTCCTGTTCCTGCCATCCGCCTTACGTATAATATCGCCACTATATCAAGTCTGGGTGTCTATCGCTGTTGGCCGATTTGTGTTTGAGCACTTATATTAACTTGCAGCTATTCCTACCAAAATTAAATGGATGTTGCTTCGTACCACGCATAAATTACTGGAGATTTCCTGTTTTTAGTAAACATAGAATTGTTAAGAAACAAATCGACTTTTCCAAGACGTTAAAAGCTAAGAAAAATTACGGGTATAACTTATAACTTGCAAACTATTACTTTATTTTAAATCACAATTTGAGCCCTGTCTTCAAGCTAGCGCTCAGCTCTGATGGATAGGTAACATTAAAGTAAACAAGATGTCCATTTCTCAAGCGGTCCATATCTCTATGATACACCGCTGCGCTACAAATAGCTACAATTTACAAAATTATATCAGTGATAGATGTGGGCTAGTAAAATAATCTAGTTTCGGAATGTTTGCTTTGATAAACTTGATTTACGGTATCATCGTAAATATTTTATTCTGTTAAAACGCTGCGGGAAAAAATATTATAAGCTTGGATTTTTTGATTTATGAGATGGTAGTGTATTATGTTTTTAAAGGATATGACCGAGATTTGATACCTGCTAAGTATTGGCTATTCCTGCTGACGTGTTTCTGGCTCAACACTTTTGTCATTTAGCGCGGTAATGCCGTTGCTAACTGGAAGTGGGCTTGAGCATTGGATTGTCTTTAGTCCTTCAACGCTCTATGGCCAGTCTTACTGTTTTTGTAGTGTTTGTCTTCGCTTGTATTTTGTTTAGTTCATAAAGGTACTTGCCAGTTTTAAAACATATGATTATATGATATATGATATGATGTATGATTATGATAGGGTTCCGTAGACATTTATTCAAAATAAGTAGATGGGCAGATAGATGGTGTTATGAATTTGTGTGCTGTATTTCAGAAGATTGAGTATTTTTCTTGAAACATAATTATATTTGCTGATAAATATATCCCAAAGGCACAACATTCTGGCCGCATGTAGGAATATTACTGATATGGCCACATCATCATCATCATTTCAGCCATAGGACGCCCACTGCTGGACATAGGCCTTCCCCATCGATCTCCAAAAGAGCCGGTTGGAAGCCGCCTGCACCCAGCGTTTCCCTGAGGTTTCTTTTAGGTCGTCTGTCCATCTTGTGGGTGGACGCTCTACGCTGCGCTTACCGGTCCGTGGTCTCCATTCGAGAACCTTTTGGCCCCACTGGTCATCTTTTCTGCGTGATATGTACCCTGCCCACTGCCACTTCAACTATGGCTTAGACATGGCCTAGCAACAGTTAATTAGACAATTAATGTCGTGCAACAAAATATATTCTGTTCATAAATGAAAAAACTGGATGAAACATACTTACTTCCTTATTCACATCTTGAACAACTCTACAACCAAATTCATCTCACAACTCCGCAGGCTCGTATTAGCCAATCACTCGGCAACTTCCTTCGTTATGACGTTCATTTACGCCTCACTAATATCATTTCGCGTGTTTCTTTGTCGATGTAGACACAATAAGAGCAAGCCAGCTCGTTAATCGTCCAACTCCCGGCGTAATTAACTTTGCAGCCAGAGAGAGCAGATTTACGTGGACCCCGGGCACAATTAAATTTGCATAGGAAATTACACGGAATAAGCCAAGAATAAGTTAGTCGACGAAACTAAATTTTATGGTAGTCGCGAAGAGCCGGCAAGTAAACTCACCTATCATAGTTAACAAAGTCGCGTAATTATACACGGAGCACTGCCTTGCATGTCTTGATATTTATTGTGAGTAATTAATTTTGCCGTAAATATGTTTAATTTCTTCGAAGAATACCCATTCTTTGAAGATATTAAATATATCCGGATTTGTAATAACTGAACTGTATATGCGTTTAGAGTTTGGCATAAACATAGGAAAACCTATACCCAGCAGTGGGTCACTCGTGGCTGATGATGATGATGATATCCGTTTAGGCTGTTTATTAAAGTGAAAAAACTTTGAAAAATTACCGTTCAGTAACAGCTGCTGCATTTGTCCACTTTTACACAATGTTAGAGTTCCTATATTATTTCAATAAAACTAATTAAGTAGTATATCTCGTTCCAAAATGGTATATATAAGGAGTAATTGTTCCTACCTATATAGGCACATGTTTCTTTCTTCTTATTTGTAAACTTTTTAAATTGGCACGACCTGTGGAAAGAGTTTTTGATAAGTCGATTCCCTACTTCAAACTTCAGTTGAGGCTTGAGTGGCCTACTCCATGATGCTTTTCCACATGTTTTCATCTCTTCAACTTGTGACTTGTGACTGTTTGTGACATCCTTTAGGGTCACAGTTATAGGACCCGGGTATGTCCTAAAACTGCGACCAGACCACCGAAGGATGGACAGCAGCTTCCTAAGTAAACGATGAACATACTGCGATCCTGAAGCCACCTGCCAAGCGTGGGGATTATGGCAAAACTCTTCTCTAAGAGGGAGGCATCTGTTCAGCAGTAGGCGTTTACTGGCTAATGATTTGATGTGATGTAAAGTTAAAGCTACTGTGGTAGTTACTGAACCGTTCTGGCTGGCCAAAAATTGATAGCCGCGTTACTCTTAGTAACTGAAGAACTTATACCAAGTTTTATTTCTTTGAAGGTTCAACAAATCAGACCAAGAAACACGAAAATCTGATTAGGTTAAGTGACAAACAGCGAAGAGGAATATTTTTCCGCAATGCGTGTTTACACATTTGGCGTAATTCCAACTCCACGTGACGACGTCAACTCGTGAGCTTTCAAAAGTTTGCCCATAACTGCCATTCATATGAACATAACATTCTGTATAACTCCTATAACAGTAATTCGGAGCAGAAACGACGCCGTGTTATACCGTATTCAATAAAATTAATGAAAACTTTTGTGCAACATTTAAAAAAATCGAGTACCTGGTCAGTAGACTTGCAAAATATGTTTTAAAAGGTACAAGGCTTCCAAAAATATTGGCCTAAGCTCACGTTAGTAGCTTTTTCCTGCTTAAGTTGTCTCCCTCATGTCTGAGGGTCGTGACCACCACCTTCCATCAATAGGTCTGATGATTTCTTTCTATCCTCACCAAAATGGAGTGCGTCGTATACTGAGGTGTCGAGAGTGGTGCATTAGTAGCTTAGCTCAAGTTTTTTGGAAACCTTGCACTGTTTCACGGTTCTTGAAAGAGTGACCTAGTTATAAGTGAACCAGAACTAAAAACTTCAAAGGTTCTCTCTATACTACTTAGGTAGGAACGTCCTTTTGGTTACCTGACAACTGCAAGTTAATTATCAGGGAACAGGAATTGATTAGAATTTTTGTCAACTGTCACTCTAATCAAGATGGATATAAAAGAAGTGTAAATTTTTATTTATTTATCATTGTGCTATTTTTTAAACCATTTTGTTTTCTTTACCTACACTAGCTATCCTAAAAGCAATTTTGTGTACGATATCTAAATTCAGTAGTTCAAAAAGCTACACATGTAAGCTATCCGAAACATGATTAATCACGCAATACAAGTAGATGAAAGCGGATTTATTTTTATTTGTAACACATGTTATCGCTTCAACTAACAGTTTATTTACAACCAAGGCCGTAAAAGCGTGTAGAGCATATTCAAATCTTGTCTCTTGCCGCCGGAACGTCGCCTTCGAACTCTAGAGTTAAGACGCGGTGAAAAGTAGAGATGTTCTCAGTTAAAGTAGATAATTACCGGATGTTTCATTGTCTACAATGGAAAATCCGGAAAGGCTATTGGATATGCTGGTTTGTGAGTGATATTGGTAAATGGCAACTTGTTGGTACTGACCTGGGCATCTTTAACTTGCAAGTGGATTGGTTTCTTCAAGGCAAGTGTGCTCCATCCTAAATCGTATAATCGCTTAACACCGTCACAGAGACATGTAAAATTTATAAAACTCCTCTTTTTGCGTCGGGGTTTAATAATGACTAACCTGACCTGTCATCGTGAGAATAACTCAATTATTCCAATCATATTGATGAACAATGCAAAAGTAACCGTATGTATTTGGGAAGTATGTGAGACAGACAGATAATACTATCAAAGTAAACAACGATACATTTAATAATTATATAAACAAACACTGAATCTATTTTAGTTAGACATTTATTGCCAACGGAAATGTTCCACACAAAATATTTAAATCCTATTCCGTGAAACTGCCGGTGAGATAGTGGCCGGAAAGGTTGGATACCGGATTAGCGCCGGATGTCCGCTTAGTCCCTAAAATAAAGGAGCTAGTATATTCTATTACCCAGATTGTTCTCGCCTCCTTTGCCAAAATGTGCTACATTGTAGACGCCAACGGGATGTTTTGCTCGCCAACTAACTTTATGAGATATGGTGTTTGTTGCAGACAATGCTTTTATGCCACAACGGTATCTGTTACGAGCTTGAATTATTGTTTATTTTTCTCGTTTGTTTGTTACCGTTAAGGCTCATTGTCGTAGGTCTTCAGACATCTAGGACATGGTAGACCAAGTTCCTTGAAAGTTGAGGGTCTAGTACAGTATAACGTGCATTACGTATTCCATTAGATAACAACGCTGTCTGATGCAGAAGTTTTGAACATTGTAAGTAAACGTATACATTAGACGTTGTTTAGGACTCAGCAACAGCCTTAGTTTGAAACTGAACAAAGCACTCTACTAAAGTATTTAGTAGAGTGCTTTGTACAGGATACCCTCTACAGGGTTACACTAACAACTGAACGGTGGGCTACACTGCAAGGAAATCGTTGCACTCATCATCATGAACAACTTTTACTAAGCCCACCCTGAAATAGCGAAATTAATATCAGCTGGTTTTTTTGAGTTTTGTGTGAATTTGCGTTCAGTGTGAATGTAATTTTTTATGGAAAATGATTTCATTTTCGAGATTTCAAGGTTGGCTCTTTAATAAAAGTTGATCATAATGGTGATAATGACCTTTCGGCTTAGTATCACCGTCCCATGTCACCATGTATGGCAGCCTCTGATGGTACTATATACTCAATTGAAATGTCTTTTCGGAAGTTTTAATGGACTCATTTGTATCAATTGCGTCCATCAGTCAAACTAGATAGATCGTACTAAATTTTAATTATAGGGTTCTTAATAAGGGAAGCTACACACGACACGGCGTAGTGTCGTCACTCCTGCAATGATGGCGCGTCTAATTGGTGCTGTAAATTTAAATAATACTGACACTTTACTGTCGGTGCCGGACTAATTGAGAGAGAGAATCGTAAAAATAATTTTACTCGGCTCATTTGTACTGAGTTTAGTTTTAATTTTATTTCTTTTACGGCTGGTAAGCCTGATTGGACAGCCCACGTTTCTATCTTTAGATGTGGGTTTTAATTTACTAGTGGAACGAATTTTAATTCCTTTTCGTGCGAGAAAACCATTAACGTATATTTTTATTGGAATTTTACCACGTTAGTGAATGCAACGGAAGTGATGGTCTTAGCATTGTTATTTTCATTGGTCTTTTTGATAAATTAATTGAACAATTTCTGTTAGAAGCTACATAAGTAATTGGAATATCTACGTTAAGTGCAATTATCTGCGCCATCATTTTTTTTAATTACTTTTTTAAATGTGAATGTGTTAAGTAATTGTATGATAAAAACAGGCCCTTGCTTTAATATTAAGTAGAGAGCCACTTCACGAAAAATAGGCCATAGAATGCTCTCGTTGCCGAAAATGCCTACTGAACAGTGAAAACTATTAAAGAATGTTGTTTTTTTGTGACCTGTTATTAATTCAAGGACCACACAAAATGAAAACAGTCACAATATTATGCAAAACGTGTGTCACAAGTTCTTAAATTAACGTCATAGCTTCTCTCTTAGCCAGTTACTTGTACTCTCCGCTATCAACGTGACATTAACAACCTGATAATTTCCCTCAAACAGTCAGTGTTGATGAAATAAGCACCAAGGGGTATACCACAAACACATTGAATTTGATCTTGCTCTTTCAACGGTAAAGAAACAAGAAAAAGTTCAATGTAAGATTAAAATAATGATATTTTTAGCAGCAAAAAATTCTTACAGATTTTTTAATCATTTTAAAATTTCCCTCTTTACAGTAAAAAAGTTATAAGATTATAATAGGAATATTTTTGCCATGAATGTTCTTACAGATACATTTTTAACTTTAATCTTAAACACAATTTAATATCCCTCTCTTTACAGGAAAGAAAGCAAGACAATGTTCAATATAAGAATAAAATAAAAATAATTTGCAATATTTTTTTTACTTTAATCTGACATTGAATTTTGTCTCGTTCTCTCGTAAAAAAACAATATAAAGTTCAATCTAAGATTCAAATGTTTTTACTTTTTTATTTTTGTTGTTGTGGTAGGCCCCCAGGTGGTACTCATATCACTAACAAACAAGCACGCACTTTCACAATAAAATATGTTAAAAAACATTTTCTCTGAATTTTTATAAAATCTTCAAATAAGCTTGTTATCTGTTTGTCCTCGAAAAAGAATCAGACTAACAACTTTAATTGGTTCTCCAGAATTAAAATGGAGATGAGTTTTAATTAATTTGACTGCTTCGAAGGCACTCTTGTGTTGGCAATGACCAGAAAAAAAAACTGACAGTAAAACCCCGTTATTAATAAATGTGGAGTGGTTATGAAATAGTGTCACCATGTTTTATCATTTTGGAATCAAAAGAAACAAAAGGCAGAATAACAATGCTCCTCCACGCGCCTAGTTATATTAACAAGGTTCAGAGTGAAATAGGTAAAACCATACTATAACTACTAAAAACAATTCTCTAGCTTACTCATCATCATCATCGCCTGTATCGACCCACTACTAGGTATTGAAATCCTCTCCTATGTGACATTGATCCCTACTACCTACTGATAAACATATATTTACATTATCACAATTTAAATCTCTTGATGAATAGCTGCACCCCGTGTTTTTGTTCCATTTCCAAAGGAAATTAATTATGTTGTTTTACATAAAAATTCTATGTAGTCCAGATTATTTCTGCACTAGATTTCATCCAAATTCGTATACTGTTGAGTGGGACTTATATATGGACTTCGGTGGGAAAAAAACACACACGTACAAAACTGAATGTTTAACACATTATTAATCCTTGATAAGTAGGTATTTCAATTTCTCGTCGGATATTCTTCATAAATAAAAAATTAAAAAGAATTTTAATGCGACCTCTAATGGTTAATTTCCCCCGAGAGCTCCATTTCCCGACGTCCGATGTTCAGGAAACTTAGTTAAGCTTTCTTATTGAAAAAAGACGAGGCGGAATCAAAACTGAGCTTCAACTATTTTTGCATTATAAAAAAACGTAAGGACATAAGATAAGATAAGATAATTTATTCAAATAACGAACACTCCTAAATACCATTGCCTAAAAGCAATAATACCCATGTGGTGCACGCTATGTCTCGTCAAAAACAAAATACAATTCACTCAAATTCATATTAAAAATGGTTGTTCATAATAATTATTTCATATTCAAATTAATAGGAAAAACTCAACACCCTATTATATAATTATTAAACCTGCTGTATAGGGGCATTGTTTACAATTACATATCGTATCTATAATGTAAGCGGATGTAAAAACAAACTTCTAAGATAACGTATTTGTTTGTATTGAATATAATTATCGTTATAAGTTTTAGTTGGTCAATATAATACATTAAATCTGTTTGTAAGAAATGTACTGAACAGCTCGACGCCGTGAGTAATAATCCTCAGTAGCCTTTTATCATTCTCACACGGTGAAGTTGGTAGTATCATCATCATCAGCCAGAAGACGTCCACTGCTGAGCATAGGCCTCCCCCTTTAACCTCCACACTGAACGACAGCCTGCCTTTTGCATCCACTGGATGCCCGCGACTCTCACAATGTCGTCGGTCCGTCTAGCGGGAGGCCTACCTACGCTGCGTCTTCCGATTCGTGGTCTCTTACCTTTCTTCCCCATCGGCCATTGCCACTTCAACTTGCAAATTTTAACAGCTATGTCGGTGACTGGTTCTTTGGCGAATATCCACGTTTCAGATTCTATCGCGCAAAGAAACTCCGAGCACTCCATGGCCGCTGTGTGACTCTGAGTTTTTCCAAAAGGTCAACAGTTAAGTTAAGAAGTTGGTAGTATAACTAAGGCTAACTAAGCTTTCATATCTGCAACGCACGCGAAAAACTAAGATTTAGCTATACACAGCAAATAATTATGTTTTCTGTCATCGATATCCGCGTTCGTTACCCTAAGGTAATTTTTATCAACCATTTTAATTAAAAGATCATATATCATCATCATCAGCCAGAAAACATGACAATATATGAAAACTGGAAACCTTTAAACCCTGTAAAGTTGTTAATACTAAGCGTATTTTAATTACCAACTTACCGGTATCGGCAAAAGTGTAGGGTCTATTTTAAGTGCTATCTAGAGTTCCTAGACTCGACGATACTTTGTAGATAGTAGAGTAGCTTATCTTTGAGCTCTACTGAATCGGTAATGTGCTTTCGTAGTCTCGATCACTGAACCACTTTAGACGATATTGAGCTCTTTTTACTTTATTTCGAACGATGCAAGATTTTTTATTTGCAAGCTTCGTGCTTTTTTTATATTCATCCGACGGCGCTAGCAAAAAGATTTTTCGTCTTTAAAAAGCTGAAAAACAGGAATTGTGACTCAAATAAAACAAATCAACGGAACCCAAACTCGAGGGGTTTATTAATAGCCTTTAAAAATTGTACTGTTCACGAGCTGGCACCAGGCCATCATCAGGTCAGTTTATCATCATCATTTCAGCCTATCATGTTTCCACTGCTGGGACTCAGGCCTTCTTTTAGAGAGAGAGGATGGGCCCTAATCCACCATGCTGGCCCAGTGCAAGTTGGTGAATGTCATATGGCTTTGAACTATTGAGGTTTTTGGATAAACATTTGCCTAATATAGTTGTTTAGTATTGTTTTTGTGGTTTAGAATTTTGCAAACCAGCAATGTAAAATGTACAAGCGCGCGCGCGGCGCAACGTTGCGCTGGTCGTTCGTTGACCTCTAGTGTCAGCTGATATTTTATTTGCATTCCATTGAATGTTTTTTTAATTATAAATCTTCTAGTCTTCTAATCTAGTAATTTATTGTGGCACCGTATCAGCAATAATCACGAGCTCTCTATCACCACTCTTCTTTTTCGGAGCGTTTTCTTTACACCCTTTATTAACCTGGACAGTGGGTATATTTTTGACCTTTTTGCGATCGAAATCCTCCATAGGGATGCCAAATACTTTTTTAAAGATTTTATCACTAGTTGATGCAACACGTGACCAAACTGCTGGCCACTACTTTGCTCAAATAAAAGGGTGAGCATTGCTATGTGGCAATGGGCCACCATTTTGGGAACAATTTCTTATTGTTAACAGTTTAACAGATTTTTTAATAGTTAGTATTTAATTAGTTTTCTCTATTCAATTACTTTTTTCTTTTAAAAGTAAATTAATCTGCTTATATTAAATTGATGTGATATCTATATTAAAATTAGCGTACGTTTATAAAATTAGGAAGCAATTCACTCTGTGAAGTGAGTACATAAATATTAAATGGGAAGATTTGACACCTAGGTTATTATTATTATTATTAATAAATTATTTTGTGTAGATTTTTATTATCATTAGCTTTTAATTATTTAAATATTGTAAGTTTTATGTAAACGACTAATAATTTACTTAATAATTATAAAGAAGATAGTTTATGTATACACATTTGCTATGCCCATCCTAACTAATCAAATAAACTATGTAGGTAAATGTATCTATTACTGTTTACTCAAATTAATTAAGCTCTCAGCCTAAGTACGATACCGTGTTAAGATTATTGATTGAATTCTCAACAGTTCACCAACAACGGACAGTACCTATAAGGAAAAGCTCAGAAAACCCATTCTCCGTAAATTTATAACGGTTTAACCGCGGAACAAAACGAGAAGAAAACAATAATGTGTTGTTTTGAAATACGGGCTTTGGGAAAACGCCTTCCCTCGTAATGGCCCGATTTTTCACTGGAAAGAAACCCGATGAAACGTTACGGCCTTTTCTATAATAAATTCGAGCTGGGGTCACTCTGCTTCCTTTTTTCATTCATTTCCAAATTCAGATTTATGAGCGGTTGGCCGCTCAATACAATAAATAAACAATTTCCGTAGGTTTGGATTAGAATCAAAGACTTGGGGTGCTGTAGAAATATTTATTGGATATCGCTGGTTTTCTAATTAGGCTTATATGGGCTTAGGAAGTTGCAAAGTTAATACTAATGACTCAGTGGAACTTTGATTGGGGGATTTAAAGATAATTAGTAAATAATATAAGAATTTAAGTAATTAGATTATTAAGAAGAGATTATTTATCAAGAATTTAAGTAGGTGATTTATTTGCGGTTGTTTCAGTATATAGCATATATATAACAAGAAAAAATAAAAGTAGGTACATAGAAATGAAATAATAACTAATGAATACCTAAAACGCCTTAAAATCGATATCAATTATTTAAAACCCAACACTTATTTAATTTAATAAAATAAAACTAAACTTACCTGCTATTGCATCATCTATCTCACTTGCGCTGTCAGTCTATGTTCAAGGATCCATTATACTGTTCTTGGATTCGCGAGAATTCACAGCGTACATGGGGACCAGCATGCAGACCACGTGTCACGACACGTCAGCATCGCGTCTACATATAGTGAAACACATAGGTAAGTTAGCTCGTATAGGCTGTGGCTAGCCTTAATGTCAGAATTTTTAGACCTACAATTTAACATAATCATGCGACCTACAGTAGCGCTCAGTTGTGAATACTTGCTACGTTCACCCATTGGAAGTCTGACCAGTACGCAGTGGGTTTATATTATGGATGTTCGTTAGTGATTCAGATTATGATCGCGATCGCGTGGCATCCCGTTCACATCTACTTACTCACACTACGCGAGTGAGCGAGATGAAAGACGAGCGCGATCACAATCTGAATCACGAATCCATAATATAAGCCCACCGGTAAGTCTTCGGATGGGTGACCGAGGCAAGTATTGACAACTAAGCTCTACTGTCGGTCGCATGATATGTTAAATTGTGCATCCCAGCTATTTGTTCTATAACATCAAAAGTTAAGCCATATTAGAGGACCACAGGCGGCCTAAAAATTTGGTCACATTCCGAATCACCAACAGACATCCATTATTTAAGCCCGCGATTGTAGTCGCTTAACTTTGGTGATATTTTCACAATACTTAGTCAAACGAAATAGAACTAAATCTTCCACAACTCCCACGTAACCCATTTAATTGCACTCTAGACCTCACAACGAAAATAGAAACCTAATCAATTATTCCACAATTAGTACACAATTGATAACATTCATAGTCACAACGATGACATAATAAACATAATTAATTTAACGTTACGGTCACAGTTGATGCGGAAACAGTACAATGACCGCATTGATATACCTACTCAGTAGTCACTAAACTACTTTGCATTGATAATGTTCTTTGGATTAACTTGACGTATTTTTCCTTCCTATGCTATAAAATATGCTTAATAAAAAAACAAATCTAAATAAAAAAAAAAACACAATACTAAACAGGGCTTGAAATTTAAAACCACTGATATTATAGGTAATAAAACTGTACATTAAAAACTCAGATCTGTATTGCTGTAGCGGGACATTGTCTCCTCAATCCATTGTGCAAAAACCCTGGATAAATTCGGAAAAAAGTTATATGGGTGTATAGATTTTGATCAAACGAAACATGTAGGTATGCTAAACTACATCTTAATCGGTTGGGGATAATTGTTTTAAAATTCAGTTTCAAGATTTGACCCATACAAGGCAAGTTAAATAAAAGCTCGTAAAAAGAAAAAATACTTCTACAACCCATAAAGGAACCTCCTGACAAATTTCAACTACGTAGGTTTTAGTTTTCGAGATTTGTTTTTCGTGATGAGTTAGTCTGTGAACGAGTCAGTGGTATTTCGCTTTTATATAGATTGATAGAAAATGGTATAGTAAGGTATAATTTGATTAGCTAACTACCGCGATATGCTTTTTTATGTGAATACAGAAATCTGATAATCATTAAAAATAAATTGATCTTATGAAATCTTATAATTTGGACAAACTTTTAATCCTGCTTTATATTTTTGTGCTGCTCCACCAAGTTTCAGTGTTTTGTGCCATCTGCGACCGGATGGGGACAATGAATGCCTTCAAACAGATAAAGCGATGATGTACGATGTCTCGTAATGCTATTTTGTTGCTTTATTACGGCTATTAAACGGGCTATGCCATATTGATGTTATATAGAGGGCCAATTAATTTGCTTAATGATTCTGGTGAGGAAATGGCAAGTGTAATGACAAGCAAAAGCTCTTTGGGAGCGCCTAAATAGACAATCGTTGCACGGAAATGTATGATCGTTAGTATTGTCGGAAAATTTTCTACAATATTGCAGTAATATTGTTGTTGCATTTTGTGTTCATAATAAAGTACCAAGTTTTTTTTTTTATAAATTAAAATAATTAAATAAATATTCGGGACAAGTATGCACACACGGTCATCTGATCCCAAACTAAGCAAAGCTTGTGATATGGTTGTCAGAGACTGATATACATGCATATATATTTTTAAATACATACTTAAATAGATATAACCACCCAGATATAGAACAAACACAAATGTTCATCACATAAATGTTTGTCCTAGGTGGGAATCAAACCCACGCCCCTAAGCGCAGAAGGCAGGTTCACTACCAACTGGACCAACGGGCTATATAATAAAAAGTTATATATTATTATAATTTAAGAAATAGACACATACGAGTAATAATTACCTTTAAAATACAATCCACAGTCTTATTTCTAGTCCGGTAAAAATGTAGTGTCTTTTGATAACTCTATTATGCTAATCCTTGACCTGGGGCCTTACGGCCAACTACTAACGCAGAATCAGGCTAACGTTAAATCCGCTCAGTTGGAAAATCACGCGAACGTGAACCTTAACGCGCCCAGATACGGTTTGCGGTCGCGTGATTTTCCGACTGAGTTAAACGTTAGATTGATAACGCGTTAGCAGTTGGCCGTAAGGCTGGGAATCAAATTGAATACCTACTCACGTTTTGATATAAACTTTGGACTCGATGGAACTTTTTTGGACCCGTCTCGGAATAAGAGAATTAAAAATGCAATCTAATTTAAAATCGTTTTTTTTGTTTGTATTTATGATATTTTTGTTGTTAAAGCTGTTTGTCTGTAAATAAATAAATATATTATGTTACGGATATTTAATTTTTTTTGTTGCAATTATAAAAATATGAGTATGTATCATCATTATTATCAGCGAGTATTGGGCGGAAAATGTTTGGATTTGGTTCACCTCAACCGCCGTCTGACCAACGGGAGAGGAAGAGAGGGAAATATGATATTCTCTGTCTTTCTCTCCCGTTGTTTGGACGGCGGTCCGTCAACCAAATCCATACGTGTGTTAGCACTATTAGATAACTAGCTAGCTGCGGCCCGTTCGAATGATGTGGCTTGCCCATTGCAACTTGCAAATTTTATTAGCTATGTCGGTGATTCTGGTTCTTTAGCGAATATCCACGTTATGGATTCTATCCATTTCCATTGTCCTTTGTGTCTGAGTTTTTCCAAAAGGCCAACAGTTAAGGACCACGTCTCAGTACCATCTGGCAACACACACTGCTCAAAGAGCCTTGTCTTTAGGCACCGTGGTATCTTGGACGAAAATATGTCACGATGAATGAATCATATTCGTATAAGTACACATAATATGTACACACATACACAACGTGACATCTACACCACCTACACCCAAATCAATGTAAAATATCGACACCCCCCTGAACCGTACCTAATCTGTACCGTACCACCCAAATAAAGCACTAATGGCATGACCTCTTCCAACGGGATACAGGTACAGACTAGAAAATAGACAAATGGTGAGAGACAGGCAGTAAAACAGGTCAGTTATTTGACCTGTTTTACTGTACCTGTTTTACGTAGAAAGTAGGAAACATTGAAGTAGTAAATGAATTGGAAATAACTGAAATGTATGCCTAAAACTACTTACAATTTATTACTTTTTATCTAAAGGCCTTTTTACCTAAAGGCCGACCCTTAAATTAGACAAACAAGGGAGATATTATGATAATGTGACGTAACGGGTGCGATCAGGTGCTTGAAAAAATGATTAAGTGTACCGTTCATACAGTTACCTGTAATAGTGAAAAAAGTGGGTGAAACACAAAGACGAAAACGAACGAAATCGAACGAAATTTCGCAAAAATGTATATTGTTAACAAAACAAAATTTATGGTTTGTTTGATCTACACAAAAAGACGTAGAATTGGAAACATTTGCGACAACGTAGGTATAGCTACTTTTTGATGTTTATACAATGTGTCGTGCCGCGTTGAACAAAGTCACCGCAATTGTCAACCATGCCAACTCAACCAACTCTCAGCCATGACAATGGCTAAGAGTTTCTCATCTACCATACTATAGTCTGCGATCCAAGTCCCATTACGGAAGGGTCCGTATAGTCCCGTGACCCTAAGCCCCAACTCCCAAGGGCCGATCCGCTCGTTATTTTGCATTAACGCCAAAACTTCCGATGTTAATTTCCAGTTGACGAGGGAAATTTTGTTATGGTGTTAATTAAGAAAAATGTTGGGAATCTGCGAAGAAGAGATATTGGGATTTGCCACCATAGGTTTCCACTAACCTCTGGTTGAGTTAAGATACATGTCAGAACTAGTAACTTTGGTGAATATAAGGTCAGAAAGTTTACGTTTTTTTTTTTGTTTTGTTAAAATATAAAAATTAGGCAATTTAGCGGTAAGTGGTTTTTTCGAACTCGATGTTGTTACAGCCACTTTTAAACCGACTCCACAAAAAAGGAAGATATAATCATTACGATTGCGTTTTTTTGCTCAATATTTTAACGATGACTATATTGAAAGTATCATAATCTAATTGATCCAAGATATGATTCAAACTAAGTGATTAGATTATAATACTTTCGATACAGTGATCTGTAGGTAAACAAATATTGAGGCAAAAGTGGCGAAGCACATATACGTGTCGTATTTTATATATTCGGTCTACGTTTGGCCACCAACTCACCTGATAGAAAGCGATGATGTGGTCGAAGATGGAGCACGTACACCTAGAAGGTACTTGAAGACACCCAGGTTATAGTTATAATTTTCAGTAAGTGATCAAGATAATTTTTCAAGTTATTTTCCAGTACCTTTATAATAGACTAGCGGTCCACCCCAGCTTTACACGGGTATAAATTATAGCTTATGTCATCCGGGGATAGTGTAGCTTTCCAACAGTGATAGAATTGTTCAAATCGGTTGAGTAATTTTGGAGCCTATTCAATGCAAACAAACAATCAAATCTTTCCTCCTTATAATATTCGTATAGATTAATAAAACTTACTTCTCCTCATTATTTTATTACCTAATTTATTGTTTCCTTTATTAATTAATATCAATATACAATGTCTAGAGTACGGTATATAAAGTTTGTAACATTTTATCTCATTCAACAAAACTTCTTATTGAATGACACAACTTCGCTCAAGATTCCCCAAAAGCTTTCTGTTTTGCAGCCGAAGTTGTTCATTTTCATACTCTCTCTATTTTCGGGACTGAATTAATTCAAACAATTTCAGAAACAAAAGGAGCAAAACATTTGACGAATATCGCCTGCAAAATCTCTGAAGCTTTATAAAGCGAACCTTTAAAATTACACAAGCTTTGACGGCAAGGACCAAAAAGGGACGAACCGTGGTAGAAAAATTGTTTTAATTTCAGTCTCCTCGACTTTCTAGTTCATTGAAACTGTACCTTTGCTAACTATAGTCCTCAAATAAGCAATCGAAGCAAACTATAGTTTAAACTTACTAAAGCTATACTTTTAACAGTTTTTAAATTTATTCTGCGAACTCGACATTACAACTAGAGATTGCCTTATGTTACTAGCGGGTATACAGGGTTACGCGGAAAGGGTATACTAAATCGAAAAGGGTGTGGGTTAAAATCCCAACAATGAGCTGCTGAAGCTGAAAGAAAACATCGTGAGGAAACCATATCATGGTAGTTACTTTCTGATACCCGGCTGGCTAGTTACTACCCAAAAGTTGAAATTTTGTCGCCAAGCTCCTTATGGTGTGCTCCGGCAGCTGATTTAAAGAATTAAAATCGCCTAGTTTGGAATGGCTAGGGTCATTCAAACTAGGCCATAAAAATATTGTTATACATTTTTTATATAAAAAAAAACAAGTTTTGGTGTCAACGTGAAAAAACCATGTTGTATGTTGTGTTGTATTATTTTTCTAATTTTATATATTTTTTATGTTAATGTATACAGGGTTATGCATTCAGACTGTACTAAACCGAAAGGAGGTCATTGTAATCATCATTATGAACAACTTATACTATGAGACTGACGCTGAAATCTCGAAAATAAGCAGTTGTTCAGTGGGTAATATTAGACTAAAATTAATTTAAAATGTCATAGTTTTTCATTTCAAGTCCGACGTATAAATGATAGGTAGTGTAGGTAACAAAATGTTTCTTTTTAGAGCTACCATTTAACCATATCGATAAATACCTATTTTCATCCCTATTTCTGAAACAGTCTTAAGACTCTGTCGATTCCTCTAAAACCTTCGCTTGGGGAAATCGCTTTTTCATCCCTGGTAATGGCCGCCGTTCCGGGACATTTTAATTAACTGCGACTTGAGTGCTTTTTTTAGTTTCCCCATGAATTATTGATATAAAACTGTCTGAGTCGAATATAATGGAGACTTGTAGTGTAGTGGCTTATTTTAAGAATTTTAGATCTATTTTTAGGATCTAAGCATGCAATGTGGTTAATATTTGCCAGAAGAAAATATGCTTATGGAAAATATTTAGTTAATTACTCATCGAAAATATCCCTTTTCCTACTGGTACCTAATTAAAGCGCATTGAAAAGTGTAAATTATTTACACTAACTTTGCGAACCAAAATCGAATATACGTAGAGGCAGAGACATTGACTTTTTTATTTACCTTGCTTTCTTAGTATGGCTTTAATTTTGCAAATGAATTGTAAAACAGTTACCCTGAACCGATTGAGCTGAAATTTTTCTTACTCGTTTAGTTTGGATGACAATGTATGGTATAGCTAAGTGACGTCATTGTAAATCCAACTTGGCGGATCATCTATTTCTATACACTTCCATGATATTATTATGGGTATCATATCAAGTGAAAAATTTGCTGAAGAATACGCAAAACAAAATTACTCTGAATTCAATATGCCGGACACCTAAAAGCTTATTTAAAGAAAATTGTTAATAATTTTCTTTCAAGATCATAATTGTTTTGATAGGCTGAAGTATTTTTTTCCCTACTGCCTTGAAGTATGGTAATGTTATTCGGGGTGTATGTAATTATTTACTTATGGGTAAAGGTGTCGTTAGATTTGTTTTCATTATCTGAAACTTTTGAAATCTCCATAGGCAAAAATTTGGAATTGGAGTTGTATTTTTATTTTTTGTAACTTTTTATATGCCCACGACTTTGTACATGTGGGGAGCTCTGCCTTCGGCTTCGCCAATAGACATAATTTTCAAGTATTTTAAGTGCTCACGTACCTACGTTATGGAACAAAATGCAAAATTGTATATACTTATCTTACTTACTTATCATATCTGCACCCAGCAGTTAAGGTTGTGCATTGTCTGTCAGTGAATTAATTAATGTATTTAAGATTTTTATTAAGTAGATTACTTGTTATTTTTATAGGTCGTATTAACATAAGTAGCATAAATAGGCATAAAAATAAAGGAAAAAAATCTCTCATGTAACCATGTAACAAACGCCATTGTCGAGACGAGACGTTATGACGTTGTTTTCGACGCGTTTCTGCCAAATGTAGGACACATTCATAATAGCACAAAAGCACACAGAGACATTTATGTATGCGATAAAAAACACTCACAATATCAGGATATTATTCATGCTTTATCGTCAGATCTGTATAATTGGAGATAATAAAATTTCACTCAGCGCATAATATGTACTTACATGTAGAATATTTCTATGAGATTTTGATGTAATTTTTCTAATTTAATTACGAGTTTAAAACATGGGGTTCTTCAAAAGGAGAGTTAATAGAGTCCTAAAGCATAGGCAACGTATTTGTGATACCTCTGGTGTTACAAGTATCCATAGGCAACGGTGACCACTTACCACCAGACGGCCCGCCTGCTTGTTTGCCACCTATGGCATTTTTTTCGTCTTCATATTTTTAAACTATAATTACGTGTCGTTATAGTGTCACTTTCAACTTTAAATTGGTCTGCAAATCTTTAGATTTTTGCTGTAATGGGTTTATTCTTGGATACAATAAGGTTGTTTGAGAAAACACCATTTATAACAAACAAAAAAAAAACACTTAAAATATAATTTTCATTCAAATAACAATGAAATTACATTAAGATATTTTATAAAACAAACTCCATCCTAATATCTTCGACAATACTTAGCATGAATCCTTTGTTAACATTCACGCTTCATTTAAATTCTTTAACTCAGCGGGAGACGCGAGTAAGTACGTTTTTTATGAAGTCTTTAACCTTTAACTCATAAACGGGCTTGAATTTTAATGAGTTAATACATCAATACATCATCGAGTGTGCTGCGGTTAAAGTTATCGGCTCGCGAGTTTTCGCTTCACGGCTCAGCGGGGAGCCATCGAATCTAAAGCCCCGCCAGACCCCTGGTGAAAACAACCTGCGCCTTTCATTGTGTGATATGAAACATGTAATGAGCACATCGGAACAAAATAGCCGAACAGCTGAGCTACGATTAATACCTCCGATATTTATTAGATGTCTGCGTCTTGCGTGTGATTCATTTTGCATGTCATCGCCCAGTAAAGCGAGGCCTACACCTCGTGGCGAAGACACGCGACTTTTACGACGAACTAAAAATATTTATATGCATAAATTAGAAGACTATTACCATATTGTCACGGCATCGCCTTGTCCCGCTAAGCAAATACTTGTGCGGTTGCCCAACAATATTCAGACTTCAAAAAAACAGTAAACACGGTTCCCATGGGCCATTACTCTTCGAGTGTTTGTAAAATAATCAAAACGTTAGGCCACGAATGTTTGGCCAGAAACTCGTTAAGTTTGTGATTTATTTGATTTGATGTCTGCAATCGTTTGATAGCCTTAGCTTTAGACGCCACTTCAAAGTCTTGACCAAGTGCTGCCAAGTGTGAGTTGACCGACCATTCCGAAATTCATGTGGGTTTGAGAACAAATATTTAGTTGCGGCGATTTAAAAAAAAAAAATGGAGATTCGATCAGAGTTAATGTTTTCATAGGCCGTCTCGATTTCTCGTCTAACTAAACAAATATGTATCTTCAAAACACTATTTAATTGTCGATATCCTCTACAGAAACGCGTATTAGTTAGGATCTGAGGCACGGATCTGAGGTTAGAACTATTATAACTGACAGATAAAAGTTTTTTTTTTCTTTTGTCTTGTTAGGATTTTGGCTTTGCACGTCTTGTGTATTTGCCAATGTCAATTATTGTTATATTTTCAAGTTTTTATTAGATAACGCCAAACAAGTCGGTCTCAAACAAAGTAAGTTGGGTCAAGTCATGCCCCTGTAAAGTGAGAGGCTTTTCTGAAGTTTTAGAATCAAAACGAAACTAAATGTTTCACCTGGTTTCATACTCAAGCATACGAATACTTAATAAATAATAATTTAACATTACTATACATTAACACTTAAAAAACATAAAAATAATACAATGAAGCTACATATTTTGTCACATTGGTTGGCGCCAAAACTCTTAACCACAAGGTCTACAAGCTTAAAATACCAGAAAAAAGCACATTATTAGTTTGATATTTTCTACAACAATATTTATATTTTATCATAGTACTACTAACTATTACGAAGATGTGCATATGTTAGTTTACTTGCAACATAATTATTTACATACTAGACCAGCATTTTTATTTGAACAGAATTTCGCCATCATACAAGCGTCTTGACAGATCGAGAGCAATAAAATTAAACTTCCACACGTTTATCCTCAAAGAGCCCAAGATTTCAAAACACGAGAACCGCATCACAAAAGCCAATGTTGATTTAGAATTCTGTATTATATTATGTGTTGTTTGAGTACTCTGTTTACATTCGAAATGATAAAGACCACCCGTTGTGTGCGCGCATACAAGACTCTGTTTTACGCCAACAGTTGGTACGCCTCAAAGCAAACGAAATATCCAAACAAACTGGGAAAGCGGTCCAGTTTGATTTTTTATTTACAGAAGAAAACGGAGATTTTACTGAGGGTTGGCTGAGAGGTTTGCCGATTTCTGTTCACGCGTTTATGTTTGCGGAAGTGTGGATTTGTAGGATTTGCTTTTCTTGTTTTGTAAAAATATTTCTCTATCATCCTCACATAGAATACTTCGTAACTCCACTATGTAAATTTTATTACGTTACAAAATTTTAATGCTATAAGTAAACAGAGAAAAAAAAACGGACAAGTACGAGTAGGACTCGTGCTCTGAGGGTTCCGTTGGAAGGAACAATCAGAGCGCGAGTCCAAAAAAAAAAACTAACTGAAGTTGAAATATTGAAAGACAAACTTAACTTTGTAGTTGACTGTAAGGTTGTTCGCTACATTCCAACTACAAAATGTAAGTTTGTAATAGCAAAATAATTATTTTTAAATGATATAACTTCAAATTTGTAACTTTCGGATTTATTCCTATATATGTGCTATGAGACCTTGCATTTTGCAAAATTTCATGATTCTAGGTCAACGGGAAGTACCCTATAGGTTTTGATTCCCCTGTGAAATCGCAAAATATGCGACATAAACGTTCATATCTTTTGATTGCGTTGACTTACAACTTTTATTTTTTTACAGCCGAAAGAAACTGTAGTCTCAAGTATTTAATATAAAATTAAACTTGATACCTTTACGCATTCTCGAGAAACAGGGTCTTGACAGACGGACAGACAGACGGACAGACAGACGGACAGACAGACGGATAGACAGACGGACAGACAGACGGACAACGAAGTGTTCCTATAAGGGTTCCGTTTTTTCCTTTTGAGGTACGGAACCCTAAAAAGTAGGTACCTTGTGAAATCAAAAGCCAAATTCTATGCCAACTATTTGTCTTTAGCCACGAAAATCCATTACAGAAAAGCCAAGTTAATTTCACAAAATTAGCACTCCATTTTCCAACAAAAACTATCACGAGGAGCTTCAAACGACGTTATCATTGGATGGAAAGCCCGTCAGGTAAAAAGACATGGAAATGCGATGCCGACGTCGTGGCGGCGAGGAGACGGGGTGAAAAAATACGTTTCCGACGTGTGTCGTACAGAGTACGAGAACAAAGGTTCTCGTACTCTGTACGACACACGTTTCAGGTTTTTTACCCATTTATATTTATTGTAGCGATAGATTAAACAATTTTTTTAATGCTTCAGCTTTGGTATGGTTTGGTTTTTCAAAAACTGTAACATAAACTCTCAAGGAGGAATACAGTATGTTAGAACTGGGATAAAGAAGCCTAAAATTACTAAATTATGCATTGGAGTAATAAAAATTTACTTTTTCCGGTCTTATCTTTTTTTTTTATAAATTGGCTTGGGTTTGACCACCATCACGCCTGATGTTAAGCGATGATGCGGTCTACAGTTATAATGATTTAGGTGACTTCTATACTTTGTTGCTTAGTAGGTATGCATATTTTTCTTTACTATAACAGAGTTACAAATAAGCATGCGTTCCGACAGATGGTAAGTGGCAACCGTAAATTAATTAAGAGTAGGTATTGGAAAAAAACAAACACTTGTACTAAAATGCGTTATGAGTTTCGTTGATTTATTTTAAAAGATATTCTACAACCTACTGTGATTTTGATGCATTTAAGGAATGTGTTACATATAGCTTAATTATATGCCAATAAAACATATCTACTGCCAAATGGTTAATAGATTTACTAGTTGCACCCCGCGGTTACACCCGCGGAGTGATGAAAAATTGTGATGATGATGATGAAAAGTACTCTCTGGCTCTTGAACTCCACGCAAAAAATCAGGTCGATCCGTTGTTTCGTTGCAGCGTGAAAGAGGAACAAACATCCATACTATATACAAACTTTCGCGTTTATAATATTAGTATAGGATACTGTCAATATTATTAATAAAAAACAGCAACTCTTGGTTAATAATCTCAACTGACAGATTCACTGCAAATCTATCAAGTAGGTACTATTTTTCTTCTCAAACAAAACCTTTTGCAACCAAAACAGTCTCCTAGTGTGTACAACTCCGACAGTTAGGTAAGATTCCCCGTTTGCGATAGCGCGCACGGCACCGCTGGTAACGTGGGGGCGATACACACCTATTTGTAATTTACTTAAAAATTATGGCCAAAGATAAAACGAGATCTTCCCTTGGCGGCTAGTTCCGACGCTTTGTAATGTGTCCGTTAAAGCACTTTAAATCCGTAGAGCGAGATAACTCTTGAAGTATTTTTATCAATAAGTTGTTTATATCAAAATAGTTGTGCAAATTTGTTTAGCAAAATATCTCCTTAATGGGATAATTATTCATTTTAGATACTTTTTTCAAAATTGGGAGGGTCAAAGTTGTTTGTAATAAGGCGTTACATGAGTTGCAATTAATTATTGCAAACGTTCTTTTACTCGTATATCATTCATTTTATATACATCGGCGTTCAATTTTAATGGTTTTTTTAAACTGTTTTTGTATGTTTTTTTAAATATAATTATAACATTTTGGTTGGTTTTATATTGTATAATTTTCAAGCATTTCCTTACAATCAACGTTCGTAAATCTATATAGAAATTGATGTGTGTACCTATGTATGTTCCCTACAGACTCCGAAATGGCTCGACCGATTTCGAGGAGACTTTCCCTGGCAGATAGCTGATGCTATAAGTATTAACCTGCACGAGTTAAGCCACGGGGAGAAGCTAGTTTAGTATAATGTGGCACTTTATTGTAAAACTAAGTATTCGTCAGCAGAACCACACATTTTTTTTAACAAAAATTATGTTTATGTTTAATCATACGTGTAAAAATAATTAGTTGATGCAAGAAATGCCCAAGTGTTTTATTTATTTATTCTCATAATAATAGGCTTACGTTTGACCGCTTGATGTGAAGCAATGATGCAGTCTACGATGGAGCACGCTTGCCTAGAAAAAAACCGGACAAGTACGAGTAGGACTCGTGCTCTGAGGGTTCCGTTAGACGGAACCCTCAGAGCGCGAGACCAAAAAAAAACTAACTGAAGTTAAAATATTGATTAGACTGCCCATAGACCGTTGAAGGTCTAAAGACAATCCAAATGCTCAAGCCCACTACCAGTTGGCAGCGTACCCAACATGCTGGCGGCATTACCACGTTGAATGGCAATGCTAATGCGTTGAGCCAGAAACACGCCAGCATTTTGGTCACGCGTCGCATTAACCAGGCGCTCTGAAAGATTTATGAAAATGAGGTGAGCTCCCGGTCCCCAAGGGCCCAATGTCTCGACCCCAAACGCCTCAAATATGTAACCACTGCCGAGGTTAGCATATTTGCGACGCTTGTGCTGCTCTGCCGAATTAGCAGCCGCGCCAGCCCTACCCTGTGTCTCAGGAAGATGTGACGGCGCCAAAGTATCAACACAAGTTGCGTCCCATACAAGGGGCCGCCCCAACCTCCCGGGCACAAGTGTCATACAATACAATACAATACAATACAAAAACTCTTTATTAAAATACCACAAAACAAGGATAACATAAAAATTACAACAAAAATAGTATCTAGGCCACAGGCATACAGACCTCTTTCCATCGTCACGCGCAAGACCACTCGGTTTGAGCACAGCTGCGACATTGGCAGTGGAAAGTGCCCTGCGTATGATGTCGTTCAGGCTAGCGTGTCGGCCAATACGACCAGCGCTTCTCGAGCACGAGAGACCATGGTGACCGAGCTGGTCAACAGCAGTACCACACTGACAGCGATGGGCCTCACAGCACCTTGCACCCAAGCGTAAGCTGACAGCTAGACGAAATGCGGTTGGATCTAAAAGGCTACCAGTGTTAAAAGAGGGCATGGCTTGCAACCAAAGTCCCGATTCCCAAACAGAGACTACAAGAATACGAGCGCGATCTGCAATACACGTGGACAGGACACGTATCTAGTAGCGATTTCCATGCTAGTTCGCAGATCGGCCGATCCCACAGTCTCTGGGAAGACAACTTTGAAGTTTGTAGTTGACAATAAGGTTCTTCCATACATCCCAACTACAAAATGTAAGTTTGTAATAGCAAAATAATTATTTTTAAATGAATATACCTTCAAATGTATAACTTTTGGATTTATTCCTATATATGTGCTATGAGACTTTGCCTCTTGCCAAATTTCATGATTCTAGGTCAACGGGAAGTACCCTATAGGTTTTGATTCCCCTGTGAAATCGCAAAATATACGACATAAAGGAACCCTAAGAGCGCGAGACCAAAAAAAAAACTAACTGAAGTTAAAATATTGAAAGACAAACTTAAGTTTGTAGTTGACAGTAAGGTTCTTCCATACATTCCAACTACAAAATGTAAGTTTGTAATAGCAAAATAATCATTTTTAAATGATATACCTTCATATTTATAACTTTCGGATTTATTCCTATATATGTGCTATGAGACCTTGCTTTTTGCCAAATTTCATGATTCTAGGTCAACGGGAAGTACCCTATAGGTTTTGGTTCCCCTGTGAAATCGCAAAATATGCGACATAAACGTTCATATCTTTTGATTGCGTTGACTTACAACTTTTATTTTTTTACAGCCGAAAGAAACCGTAGACCCAAGTATTTAGTATAAATTTCAACTTGCTACTTTTACGCGTTCTTGAGAAAAAGGGTCTTGACAGACGGACAGACAGACAGACAGACAGACGGACAACGAAGTGATCCTATAAGGGTTCCGTTTTTTCCTTTTGAGGTACGGAACCCTAAAAACAGATTCACTCGCGATTCACTTAGATTGTAATCAAGGAACATTCAGGTAGTGCATTCCACAAACTAGCAGTTTGCACAATTTGACAGATTTCGTGATTTTGTACTACTTGCGGTCCTATAGGCAGAAACCAAACCGAATGAGTGAGAGATATTAATTTAAGTTCCTATCTTGCATCTAAAACGTTTTATCATAGTGTTGATAAATAGAAAAGATAGATACTTCAGCAATTGATCTTACATCTACTCACTTCACCCGACCGCAGCGTGTCCTACACTTCGTTTGCCTAAACGTGGTCTCCACTCTAGAACTCGTCTACCCCAGGTTATTCTTGGGGCAATGTGGCTGCTGCCACTTCAGCTTACTAATCCTTTGAGCTGTATCGGTAACTTGTTGCGGTTTTGGACACTCTACCTATTCTCAATAGTACTATAGCTAATACAAAATCTCGTCTCACTATAATACAGCCTTCTATCTATAAATAGGACACGCCATTTGCATATGGCGTCTATTTATAACTTAACGACCTCTCATCGAATCCCGCGAGATACAAAGCGGGCTCAACTCGAAATTAGTTCCTGAAATGTTCAAACTTTTGGGTTATATCAGTTAAGTCAGGATTAAATTTAACGTCGGGTTTTAATCACTGTCATTTCTGTTAGCCATATGGAAGTTGTGTTTAGATTAGTTAAGGTAGAGTCAGAAATCCAAAGAAAAGATCCAATTTAGCAATACAAGAAAGTTAGGAAAGCTGCGAGTACTTATTATAAATAGTTACAGAAAACGGTGGTACTGAAAAGAGATTCTACTATTATTATAAACAACTATTACTGTGGAACAAACCCGGAAATTTAAATTGAAAATTCTTTTACGATATCAGTAATTTTGTTCATTCTGTTGATTTAAATTATATCCATACTTTTAGTATTTTAAATCGAGGATAATGGTGCTTGATTGAATATTCTAAAGTACGGATTTAATTTGTTGGTTCTGGAACTACATTGGTTATTATATATTTATCTATGTTTATATTATAACCCGAACCGAAACCACGAAACGGAAGACGCAGCGTAGGTAGGCCTCCCACTAGATGGACCGACGACATAGTAAGAGTCGCTGGCATCTAGTGGATGCAAATGTCGTTCAGTGTGGAGGTTAAAGGGGGAGGCGTATGTTCAGCAGTGGACGTCTTCTGGCTGATGATGGTATTATAACAAGCTATAATTATGATTATATTTGGAGCACAGTTTGAGTCAGAAAAGCTTGTGCAGAAAGAAACTGTAAAAAGCGTCTCGTATATAGGCTTGACGTTTTTACCAAAAAGGTCTTAGTTACACTTTTTCAAAATTCATACTCAACCCTATGTACTCAACGCAGCATTTTTTACGACACCTCTAAATTAATTTTATTAACATAATCACCTTTTACTACCCCTTTGCTAGATTCTTTGTCAGTGGTTCTACTGGTATAAAGTAACAATACACTAATATAAAGTAACCATGACTTCGTATGCGTAGACTTTTATACAAACTTGACTTGAAACCACATGTTGACCCTTTTAATTTATCTATCTTAAAATCCTTTCTTAGCGGATGTCTACACTACATTAGGATATTTAACTAACTTGCTTAATGAAGCTTTTACAGTTTAGTGATTAGTCAGTCAGTGAGTACGTAACTGGTATATTGCTTCTATAAATATAATTATAAATGACATATACCTACAGCGGAACATTTTGAAGCCCATATTTTTATAGCCATTTGATTCCAAAATCGGTCCCTAAAATATGACCGTTTTCAATTCAAATCATAACCCACGATCCCCGTAAAATTACAATACTACCCCGACATTTCGTAGACAAAGCTCCTATTTAAACAGGCATTAGTCATGGCTACCATTTGTGCTATAAATCACCAAAAAACAGGCACCTTTAGGTCTCTTCAAACAAAGCTATAATGTACTTATCGCGATCTTGGGCAGATTGTTCAGTTAGGTAAGTCCAACTTAGGCAAAGAGGTCGCCCGAAGAATCCAACTCGGATGGGCAGCGTTCGGGAAATTGCGTGACATCTTCTTGTCCAAGATACCACAGTGCCTAAAGACAAGGGTCTTTGACCAGTGTGTGTTGCCAGTGATGACATATGGTACTGAGACGTGGTCCTTAACTGTTGGCCTTTTGGAAAAACTCAGAGTCACACAGCGGGCAATGGAGAGAGCTATGCTCGGAGTTTCTTTGCGCGATAGAATCCGAAACGTGGATATTCGCCAAAGAACCAAAGTCACCGACATAGCTGTTAAAATTTGCAAGTTGAAGTGGCAATGGGCAGGCCACATCGCTCGGAGAACCGATAACCGATGGGGAAGAAAGGTTCTTGAGTGGAGACCACGAACCGGAAGACGCAGCGTAGGTAGGCCTCCCACTAGATGGACCGACGACATAGTAAGAGTCGCTGGCATCCAGTGGATGCAAAAGGCAGGCTGTCGTTCAGTGTGGAGGTTAAAGGGGGAGGCCTATGTTCAGCAGTGGACGTCTTCTGGCTGATGATGATGATGATGAATTATGTCATTCACCAACATGGCAGGCTAGCATGGTGGATTAGGGGCCATCCTCTCTCTCTCTCGCTCTCTGAGAGAAGGCATGTGTCCCAGCAGTGGGAACATGATGGGTTGATGATGATGATGTAAACTAACTTAGCGTTTCAATTTACTCGTATATTGCGGCCCAGGTGGAAAAAGGTATGATGCAATATACTTGCCAAAATAGAGACAGCATCTATAAGCTTATATCAACTTATTTAATCACGAGATGAGATATGAGATGCAACCAATAAAACGCCATATAAAATCAACAGCAGTGGGCGTCCTATGTCTGAAATAAATGATGAAAATCATCATTTGTAGAAGTTGATATAAACCAAAGAGGATATAGGGTAGTCTGAATAGGCCTTTTCGCGTGACCGGTGTGCCGCGCCGTAGCGTCACGCGGTGCCGATGTCATAATTCTATGTTGATTCCGTCCGAGCGTGACTAATGTTTTCGGGTTCCTGATAATTGCTGCAATTAATAATTGGGCATGCCAATAGATACCAGCCGATGTGACCTTCTTGTATGTAGTTGCATGGTTTTATATCGGTTTTAGCATAGATAAAATGTTTGTTTTCTGTGCTAGGATATGTTTTTATGGTAAGTATATAGTTATGTTGTCTATACTAGGATGTGTTTTCTATGCTAGGATATCTTTTCTATGCTAGGATATGGTATACATGTTAAGCTATGTTTTCTAAGCTAATCTAATATCACGTGTTTTTTGTTAGAATATGTATTCTGTCATAGGATATAATTAGGATAGTTTTTATAAGTTTTAGAGCTCTGTGTGCAATTTTAAGGTGTGAATAATAAAAGCGTTAATTAATTAATAATCAAAGAGAATACAAGTGCGCCACAGACTTCAGTCTTCAGCTCTCTGCACCAAATACCTAGGTATTAATAAAAAAAAAAAAAATACGTACGTAAACCGACGAGGGCAGATGAGACTAAACTGTATGTCTTCTGTGACTAAACCATGAAATGAAACTACAGCTACATAATAAATTACTTGTAAATTACTAGCAAAATAGCAACCGCTCGCGTTAATTAATCAATATGGTTCTATACAGAATAGACTCTTATATCCAACTCAATGAGAGTGACATTTAATATCAAAATAAACCAGCCAAGTGCGAGTTGGGCTCATGCACTTAAGTTAATATACATATTACATATTCTATGAAAATTACATGTGGTATTAAGGTTCGAAACATACAGCCGTTAAAAGGTAGGATGGATGAACAGACATACAGTGTAAGCTTAGTAATAGGGTCTCGTTTACACCCTTTGGGTACGGAACCCTAAAAACGAATAATAATATCTTTAAAAAAAAACATCTACCCTATTGGCGGAATTCTACTTGTGCCTTATTGGTGGAAACTTGATAATGGCCCAGTCACCAATATATTTTTTACACATAATAACAAGGACAACTGTTGAAGCACTCACACCATTACAGCCTATACCATTTACATACACAGAGAAAAGCATCACTTGCTATCATGACTCAACACGTTAAGTCCTAACTTTTAAAAAATTACGTAGGATCTTCGCCAATTCCTCCGATAACTTACCAACCAAAGATCCTTGCGGGACTATCCGCACCTGAAGTGCACGAATGGAATTGGAAACCGTAACTCAACAAGTATTAGGGGAAAGGAAAGGAAAACTCCGTACCACCACCATCTGTAGGCCTTATCTCCTCCCATAAATATAGCACGGAACCCCGGAACGAACGAGAACGAATTATGGCTCCAGAGGTACTTTTAGTCGCTGTTATGGATAATTCATGCACCCTCGTCTCTGTTTCATAATTTTACGGACGTTTTAGTAATTATTTTCCAAAGTTCGTGACTTTTTCGATGGAGTTTTGGTATCGTGTTTCGTGTACAATGAACTGCCTTTGAATGTGATTTTATTATGGTACGTTTGAACCAAGTAACTTATACCTAAGCTAGAATGTGCACGTAAAGTCAAAATTCAGTCTGACAGTCAGGGAGCACTCTGTCTCTTTCTGTCAGAAAATATGAAGTTACTTGAAAACTTATTCGGCCATAATTTATTATATTGGCCATGTATTGCAGAAAGAGACAAAGTACATGCATGCTATCTAAATTGGACCGGTTATCTCTATGATAATACGGATAATTCTCCGAGAAAACTTCTCAATTTCGTCGTCGAGTAAAATCGACGGGCCCATGTTAGTTGGGAACTGTATTGCAAAATTTTGCTTCTACACCATGGGCAGAAGCTGCAAATGGATAAAATTAGCCAAGCCATTTCATTCACTTACACGATCCATTTTTTGCGAACATTAACATTCGATACTTCGAGAAGTCTATTATTAATAGCCCATCAAATAAAATTACAAAATCGTCTCAAGGCCTTGCAAGATAAATGGCAATTACATTTAGGCGGACAGCTGTGACACAAATTGTTATATCCTTGGGCAAATATCTGACGTTAGTTGTTTGATAAATTTTCAACATAATTTATCATAGATTGGTATCTAACCTAACACTGTTTATACTGTGTGCTAATGGAGGTAGGTTTACCTCTAATGGATGTCTTAAATGCATTATTATCATATTTATTTTCATTTATTTGCTCTGACACCTGCAATCACATTGTAAAAAGCAGAATGAGAACATATTACTGAAGTATATACATTCAAGAACCTAGCGAAAGTGAAAGAAGAAGTGAGGGAAAGGCGAAGTGAGTGAATTCGTGGTTTTCATTTATTTTATTACAGTTTTATTGCAGATATCTGCAAATTATTAAATGGAAACAGTATAGACACCAAAAAACACTTTCATTACACTTTTGTTAACAAAATAGGTTACTTTTACGTATCAAAACAATGAAAACTAGGAGATTCAATTACCCGACGCCGTAAAGCCAAAGGAGGATATTGTATAGCTAGTCTGTATATATATATAATTATATGCTTGTATGTTCCAACCTAAATCCTAAACCGATTTTGATCAAATGAATTGTCGGTACATCCGTGTAAATTCTGCGACGATCACTGTAGGTGAAGTCGTCATAAATACAAGACGAATGCCTGTACACAAGGAATTAAAATAGAAGGCAGTCATGGGGACTGACAGAAGTGAAAACTAATAAGTCTCATAAGAATGTCGGTGACGCGAACCAATAAGTTTTACCTCTACCAAAAATCAGTCAACGAGGTTAAAAAGTTTAAAAAAAAAACTACTTTCTCGTGTGGCATATCATTAAATATGTATTTTAAAATAAAGTAAGGCTTTACACCATTTTATGTTCAGGCGTATCGTTTGCGAAATATAATTATGAGCGCCTAAAACATCGGTGTCGGGTTTTTTAATGTTTAAAAAAAAACTTATTTACATTTTGAATTTATCTGACTCTCAAAAGCTTCATTAAATCAAATGAAATAATACCTGTCGCAAAAGATCTTCTCATTTAATATCCGCCAAACAATATAGCGTCTTCCAAGCCTAATCTCAAACCATCTTCACCGCAATTTAGTCCAACAATACGCACATTCATTTGTTTTTCCTTGTCATTCCTCCGACGGGATACCGCCTCCTCATAACGAAGCTGATGTAGCTTCGTACGCACCTCCCTAACAATTTTTCTCTGTCATCTCGCCTCTTGACTTCCCGACGTATCAGAGTGGTTTTTACACCAGAAATTGCTCTATAGGGGAGCGCTGATTAATAAAGAAAATAAAAATTCATAGAAAGAACCCGTGGGATGTGTGATTGAGAGCAGTCACGTACACGGCTGTGCGACGAAATGTGATTCCATAACTTATTCGGTGTGAACATGCAAATTGATTTCGTGGGCTTTCTGTATATTTATTAACTTCTTTATGTGAATAATGACAGTGTACAGAAATCAAGTAGAGTGCTTGGTCCACGACCTCTTTACAATCGCTGTTTTTTTTCTAAATTTTTTCTTGGAAATAGACTGCCTCTTTCAGCAATAATGTTTGATACGTACTATACGTTATAGGAAGTACAAAAACAAGGCTAGTTAGTTAGTACGTATGCGTTATAGTACCTAAAAATGCTAAAACAGGCGTACATAATCAGCCGTTTTGAAAGCCCACTGCTGGACTGGACTTAAGTCTACCCCCGAAAGGGCCATAACCACGACGCTGGCTCAGTTGTGGGTGGATGGATTCACATACACCATTAAATTTCTTCTCCATAGGTACGTATGCAGGTTAACTCATGATGTTACCTTCACCGAAAATCCAGTGGTATCAAAAGAAAATGCAGGCGTCCTTATTAGCTGTTATTTTGATAAGAAAATTAGAGCATATTTCCCAAACAGAAATACAAATTACCCATTACCTTCCAAAATTAGACAAATTGTTTAATTGAGAGGAGCAAGCACTTGAACAGTATACAAAGTGGTATATCAAGCTTCAAAGGGTTAATTTTCAAGAGGTGCAATTAAACATACGTCACACAATTTCATTTGACAAGAGGCATCCGACACCTGGTGTGAAATGCAATCAAGTTTAATTATTGAGGGTATTAATAACAAGGGTGCAGTGAGGGTAAGCGAAGCCTGGTCTCCATGGCAACGCCCTCCGACGCAGCCTGCGCCTCACGCACAATACGTGTTCAGTTATTTATGGCAAGAGCTGATTACAAATGTAATTATTTGAGGCTTTCGCTTTTCGTAGTTCGGTTGACAGGATCATGGAACGCGAAGAGGCGCACGATAATCATGAGGGTTGTTAAATCTAGTTTGAGAGATTTGTAAGCAATCATTTTCATATCTTTTGCCAGGTTTATTCACAATAGATAATTGTTTACCCAGTAAAGAATTATCTACTATTTTTGAAGTTTGACCACAATTAGGTGAACAACAAACAACTCATTCAAAGCGATTATTAATATAAAAAATACTTGTAGCTTTCTTACCCTATCCAACATTGGGCAGTTAGTTAAATGCTGCTTCCAACAACAATACTGTATAGTCATGAATTTACACTATGTAAACCTAAAAATCTCAAAGAATGAAGTTGTGATAATACAGCTTCTACATTGATTATGATTTACTAATAATATAAGACAAGTAACTTCAGATATTTTAGAAGGTATTATCACTGGAATAATCTCTTTCGTCCGCTACTGGGAAAGTTTTACTTTTACCCTAAGTTATAATTATAAGGTACTATAGGTATAATTATATACGATATATATATGTATATATATAGACCAGCTGCGCACCGCAGTTTCACCCGCGTAGTGATGAAAAATGGTGATGATGATGATGATGAAAAGTATTTTGTCCGTCTCCTGGTTCTAAGCCCCACCAATTTTCAGCCAAATCTGTCCAGTAGTTCTTGAGTTATAAATATTGTAACCAACTTTCTTTTATATCGTATATATTATTCACAGCACGGGTTTTTACCGCGGACAAAAGTTATGAAGTTATGTTATGAAAAAGTATAAGTTCTTTGTGACTTTGTATGTTTGTAGAAAGTAGTATCTGGAATTACTGAATCGATTCTGAAAATATTTATAGAATAAAAATATCCATTAATTCGTTCATTATCAGCCTATAATGTTCCCACTGCTGGGACACAGGCCTTCTCTCAGAGAGAGAGAGAGAGAGAGAGAGAGAGAGTAAGAGAGGGATATTGGGCCCTTATCCACCATACTGGCCCAGTCCATGTTGGTAAATGTCATTCTTGGTCATACCGGTTTTCTAACGATATTTTTCCTTCACCGTTTTTGAGCGATGGCATCGAAAACGGCACATAATTTATTTAAGTACCAAGTAATTCATAGGTACAAGGTTGAGGATCGAACCGGGTGCCGTCAGATTGTAAAGCGCACATCGTAACGCTCGGCCACCATCGCTATAGAACAAAAATATATCAACTGTTAAAAAGTTCTAGCTATCCATAACGACGGTATTTCTCTTGTTCGCTTCGCGGATACAGCTGCGGGAACATGTTCAAAATGTATTTTATACTTGCTTACTAGTAGAACGAAATTCCTCATAAGTAGGTACTCAGCTTTTTCTCCAGCTCTTTTTTATCTGCGTCTAAATATATCTAAACCTGTTCGCGGAAAGTGAGACTGTAACTCAACTTTAACAAGCAATTCGCAGGTTTATTGGTCAGTAAACTGTTTAATTGTTCGGATACACCCCTCGGTATTGGCCAATTAATTCTTTGCTTTCAATAAAATGCATCGTAAAGCCGCGAGCTATCTTCCAGCTGTTTGAATAATCTTTTTAAAATGCACCTGTTTTGATGTTTTCGCTTATAATCCCTATTAATAAACGTGAAGTAGCCTTGAAATATTACACCGCCTTTTGTCTTTTTCAATCGAGTCAAGAGAAAAAGGCAAAACACGGCTTAATTAATTTTACAACACATTTGCTCAAAAAGTTCACTTACGAAGCCTGTATACATCGTTCGAAAGTTAAACATTACGGATCATACAACGGAGCGTGCGGAAATGAATTTGTCCGCGCACGCTCAGATGTATAGCACCGTGCGTGTGATTTACGGTATTTTTTTAATTTCCATCATAATTACATAAGAATTCCACAAAAGTTTTTCATATTACGAGAATAAATAAGCTGAATGATCAAACCTCCTTGGAAGCGCTTTTGCTCAATATGTTTGTCTCAGTTTAATACTAAAGAGAAAATGAGACGAAAGATGTAGTTCTAATTTTCACCACGTGATAGTGGCGCTATTTGCATGTTCGCGCCATTTTCTTATTATATTATAGAAACTATTGTTGTGACTGATATTAAGTTATAAACAAAAATTGTTTCATTTGTAGCCTTTTTTTCTCGCAAATGTGTTGTAAAACGTTGTATGGCACACGTGCGGATTGGTTATTACAAACTCGTGACTATGGTAAGCCCTCGACTTCGTCTTACGGCTTACATTCGTCTACTCGTTTCTAATAACCAACTTTCCGCACTTGTATCATAAATAACTATTAGGCTACATTAACGCGATTATTGATAAGACGTTTAGGTTAGCTAGGTGTTGATTTGCAACCTCTCTCTATATTTTAGGAAAGTACTGTACTGCTGATCCTGGTTGTAAAAAAACATACAGTCGAATTGATAAACTCCTCTTATTTGATGTTGGTTCAAAATCTAAAATAATATTTCAATTTAATATTTAAAACATAACAAAATTGCCTGAAAGCGATTTTTCTTTTTTTCTTTTGGGGATAAAGCAACCAGTTGTTACATACATTTAAACTTGTTTTATCCTGTCATATTGATGTAAATAAAAAAGAGATCTATATATTTAAAAATATAACACGCATTTAAGCCGGGTGACAGTTTTACCCAATTTCACCGAAAATGCAATATAAGGGTATGAAACGTACATAGAGGAGCTTATGACAGAAATCTATATCTATACTAATATTACAATGAGAAAATATTTGATTATTTGTTTCTTTGTTTGCATTGAATAGGCTCCGAAACTACAGAACCGATTTGAAAAGTTCTTTCACTGTTGGGAAGCTACACTATCCCCGGATGACATAGGCTATATTATATTTTCAAAAAAATTGGGATCCTTACTAAAACTCCAATAATGTAACCCATGGTGTAAAAAAAATAAGACTTACACCCGTGAGCAGGCGGGGTGCGTTGCTAGTAATGAATAAATAGATAATTTAAATTTTTGAATAGAGGGTCAACTAACTTATGATGGTAGTTTTATACTAAGGTCAATTATAAAAACTGTATTTTTTTTTTTGAAATACCTATGTCATGAGCTTCTACACCTGTCCCGCCTCATCAAATATTTTTGTTCGTTAAAAAGTCACACGGTATACTTTACTTTAGTCTAATTGAAAATTAGTTTCAATTTAAAAATAGGTTAATTTATCTTTAGGGGACAAAGAAATAACAGTCAGTAATATAATAAAAATGTATTGTTTTAATTATGCTGGCCTGTTAAAAAAATTACTCTATAGGTAGATAGTTTTTAGGAATCATGTCTCAGTTGAAAATTACAATTACTGTATTTTTATGGAAGTGTCATAAAATGCTATTGGTTCCTTTATAATGACCACTAATTGTCTAGTAATAAATACCGCATTAAAATTGTATAAGGATATCAAACATTCAAAATATTTACAAAACATACAATTGAAAAATTATACTATATCACAGTCACTAGAGAGAGATGAAATATCTAATCTATCACCTAGATAGTTAGGTTATATAGCAGTATATAATATAATTAGTAAACACGTTCACAAAAACTACATTCAATCTTCTTAGGCCGACTTTTACACCGCCACGCAACATTGCCACTTACTCGGTATGATCAAATCTGTTATACTTTTGTGCTGCAAAAATTAATTACTATAAAGAATTTTATGTATGCTATGAGTAGAAAACATGTTTTATATAATATTAAAAAGTATATTCGTTTTATTTATATGACACGAGAATAACTCACGCAAGATTACGCAGGTGACTACCACGACAAACCGTGTCGACAACGTTAAACCACGTCAGTTTCCATATGTACCTACACAATAAAAGTATATTCGTATTTAAACGGAAATTTAAATTGATTAAAAATGTAGGCATGCTTAATTAAAATCCATTTGCATTCAACGCCGTGCTGAAATATTTCGTTCGCGCAGCTCGTATTTATTTATTACGTGACAGTGTGATGGCATCCGCTTAACGTTCAGAATATGCAAAAACCTTTTATACATTATGTACACCTAGGTATATGTTATTGCTTGCATTACGTACTAGTGATATTTGCTTAGAAATTAAATTAACTTCTATAAGTATGACTCGAACAACCTGACGTCCCTGAGTGATTGGTAAATGCGTTTATTTCGCGATACGGCGACTCTCTGTGGACAAATTTGTACAGTTAAATTTTAATGTATACATTTTTATTAAAAAAAGACCGACTTTACGCGAACTTCAATAATAATATTCGGAACATTTTTGCACACACGGTCATCTGATCCCAAACTAAGCAAAGCTTGTGATATGGCTGCCAGAGACTGATATACATACATATATATATTATATAGTGACATACTTAAATAGATATAAACAACCAGATATAGAACAAACGCAAATGTTCATCACATAAATGTTTGTCCTATGTGGGAATCGAACTCACGCCTCTAAGCTCAAAAGTTAGGTTAACTACCAACTGGACCAACTATCTTCAATAATCGAAGTTCTTTTCCTTAATTTCCACTCATAGAGGTCGATTTTAGGAAGGCATTTTTCATTTTCAGTTAAATGAGTTAACTAAGCCCGTTGGTCTATGGTGATTGGTTATGACGATCATTTGTTTATAAATAAATAAATAGCCCCGTTGGTCCAGTTGGTAGTGAACCATCCTTCTGAGTTTGTGGGCGTGGGTTCGATTCCCACATAAGACAAACATTCATGTGATGAACATTTGTGATTTTTCTATATTTTGTGTTCATATCTATTTAAGCATGTATTTAAAAATATATACAGATGTATATCAGTCTCTGGCAGTCTTCTTCGCTTAGTTTGGGGTCAGATGACCGTGTGTGCAAAAATCATCCGAATATATAATTATTAATTTATCAAGATGAAGCTTATTCAATAAAAAATAATCATTAAACACTGTTCACTATCGTTGGAGAAAGCATTCCAAAAAACAGTCAAAGATCTTTTTTTAAGTTGGTTGAAAAGGAAACATTCAACAATAATTATAACAAATAAATAACCAAAAAAAGACAGAGCCATCAATAAAGCCCTTGAATAAAATTTCTCTTCGCTCCATCATCATTATTCTATTGCCATCATGATTGCAAAGATTTCAATCGATACGAAGATAATTATGAGAAGTGGGTTAAAATTTATTTCCAAAATGTGTTTACATAGTTCGTTACTAAGTTGCACGTTAAAAATGTTATAACTCATACCTACCTTTCATAAGGCGGTGGTGGTAAAATATCGCACAAATTCATCCTACAATTCTGCTCACTTCTTCCGGCAGTAGAAAATCTTATATCCTGTCCTGATTGAGAGGAATACCCCGTATCTTGGCTAGGTTGGACTGAATAACCTATTTCTTGTTGAGCAGAGTAACCCATGCCTTGTTGAGCAGAATAATCTATGTCTGGCTGACTAGAATAGCCAACTTCTAGGTTAGGTTGAGTAGAAAAATGTATATTCTGTCCAGACCTATTTAAGTATCTCAGACCTGGATCAGTCTGCATTGCGTATCTCATATCTTCAGATTGATGTCTAAAACTGTTCTCTCTTCCTAACCAATGCCATTGTGGGTAATCGTATTCTACTTCTGCCATCGCCCATTCTTTATTTGCATCGTGATGGCTTGACGACCTTGAATGATTTGTCTTGCATGATGGGCAGTCTTCTATAGACATCTGTTCATCGTCATTGCATTTCGTCATCTCGCTGTAGTCTTTTGTTAACGTTGAGCTGCTGCTTCGACAGCAGGTAGAGCATTCCTCGTTGGAGTATTGGTTGCTTTCCCCGTAAGACCTGACCATGCTATTGTCATAGGAGCCTGGACTTACAGCACATTTTAAACACGAGTCTTCAGCATCAGTGTGATCCTGAAATTACTCAATAAGTACATTACTCTATTATTAATATTATCAACCTCTCATGTTTATGTACGTTTAATTCGACTAATTTTCTAACCCTTATTCTAGAGTAGTAATTACCTGGTAATTGAGTTCAGTGTATATGGCACTTGAAGCGTAAGGCTCTGGTTGGATCCTAAGTGGATTTTCTTCAGGAACTGGATTCATTGTGCTAGTTTGTTGTGGAAGAGTGTACTCGGCTTCCATAGCCATTGTTGAAATTGTGCTACCACCTATAAAAAGTTCGAGTGTTAACAACAATTTCTTCATTATTTGTTGGAATAGTGAAAAGTTTATGTTTGTACAACTGACCTCTCAGTAAACTTTGATGACAGTTTAATATTTCTATTCTAGGTTCAGTAGTTCCTTCAAAATTAGATCTCTCTCGCAGCCATACTGCTTCTTTACTTATCAAACATTGTTGAGCATTAGTTATCGCCGTTCCTGTAATTAGAATTTCTTAGAATATAAACCGAGTAAGATTAGTTATTACGTAGGTAGGTGCAAAAATAAACTCACCATTCGAATTGTGACTCTTCCTTTGCTTAGACTGTCGCCGTTTGATGTAAACAATAACAACAGCTCCAATTACGACAAGTAGTAACAAAGTAAAGCAGAGGGCTAAGAGCCAGGTTTCTTGGAACATAGTCATAATTGCTTTGTCGGTCGCAGGCTCAGTTCTGTAACAAAAATATTAGAATAGGTCTCTGTTGTCTGTTATAAGGTTTTCCAAATTGATTTAATCATCATTAAAGCGTTTTAGACACTAAAGTCAAAAGTCTCCTTGATCTAAGCAATGGCTTTATGTTTTTTAGTACTTACTGTACATAGTGTCTTTGCGAGTGTGTAGGCAGCATGTGTATATGGGCTGGCGCTGAGAATGGTCCATGTCCACGATGAGTGACAGCGGCGGCGCGTGCGCTGTACCGACCACCGGTCCGCAGGGAGCTCGCGGCTGCAGCTCGCGTGCGCGCACCCAGCGACATCTGCCCCACTACGCGACCACCGCTTGTCCCGCCTACTCGCACTTCAATCTACAAATGCACAGTAAAAACATTACTCGAAAAGCCGTACCATAAAATGCAGTGAAATAAAAAAGCACTAACCAAATAACCCGAAATTTCGCCGTTCCACGTATGCACCGGGGGCGGATCCCACCGAATCCAGGCGGACGTCGCATTTATCACTCCCGCTGTAACGCTCTGCGGTGGCTCTGATGGAACTAAAATATACACACGGCTTAGCAACTCCACATCCGTAATAAAATGCATTACCATAATGGAAATCTAAGCGCTCACCGTCCTCTTCGGTAAATCCAGCCCTCAGATTGGAAGGTTTTCCTAGCAGTAATTTGTAAAATGGCATCAAAAACACGTCGTATTGAGCAAATGGCAGCAAGCCAGTTAATACGTGACTAGAGGAGCCACTGTTATGGACTGTGGTCATCGTAAAGTTTTCGTATTTAATAAAGTCTTCTAAATTAGTATCATTGGAGTGCTGGGTATTTTGTACATCTAAGGCATGTCGGTTTAAGGATGTCCCGTTGAACCATATTTTTACACCCTCTAGATATTCGTTGTAGTCTGTCAATACCTGAAACAAACATTGAATTTGTAGAATAGGAAAAACTTCAGAGATATTATGGAGAGTACTTAGCTGTAGATACCAAAATGATGTAACTCACGTCCCAAACAATTTTCAGCGTATTTGCAGATATTCCTTCCACCCGTCTCAAAACTAAAACTTCTTGTTGCAGATATCTTCGTGCTTGTACTAATTCATACTGCGTCATTGGAGGATGATTTTGCGGTTTGCCCATCTCTGGGTAAGGCGAGGAATATTCGGACTCTGCGTTAAAAGCATTGGCTTCTCTCCGTAAAACCTATAAAATGTGACCGTTATAGTAGCACCAGAAGTAGATCAATTGAATCATAAAACTTTATACAAAGTAATAGAACTTGCCTGTAAGGTAGCAGTATGTAAAGCACTTCCCGCTGCGCTTACAGCCACACAAGTTAATCTACCGGCATGCTGAGTTGTGACTCGGTCCAAGTATAAAGAGCTTGTTCCGTGGCTTATCTTTGGAAAGATCAACTCCTATAAAATACGTTTTTCGTCAGTATCATATCTAGATAAATATAAAAAATACATATTTTGCTAAGGTGCCGTATGCAATTTATAGCTATGAAGTCAAAAGCTCTAATTTACCTGTGAACCTTCCATAGTCCAGAAAACCACCGGCTTTGGTGACCCTTCTGCCTCGCAAGGAAACGATACTGCTTCTCCTTCCCATGCTGTTTGGTCTGAGGCCACTCTTGTGAAATGAGGTAGCGCTATAAGAAATAATTAAAAAACATGTCACAGAAAAATAAAATTTAATGTTGGTGATATTGGCGGTAACTAAATATTTTTACTTACAATGAACAGTGAGAGTAGCGCTAACAATACTGTTCCCAGCTTGACTGTCGGCTCTGCAGGTGTAAGTGCCAGCGTCACTGGCCACTACTCGATCTATCCTCAAAGAACCTTTCCGAATAATAGCGTAAGGCGACAAGGTACCGTGATCTCGGGACCAAGACACTGACACGTCGGACTCTGGCGAAGCCTAAAATTAAAACACATGTAGCACACATCCATTACTTTCGAAAGCAATTATCCATTATTTTGTTGAGTAAAATATCATGTGTCGTACCTGACAGTGAAACTCAATGTTCTGGCCTATTAGTGCAGTTATGTTATTAGGTTTCACTAGAAAATGTGGCCTCCGTAAGACGAGAAGCGTTGCAGGACGTGATTGCCTTTCGCCGGCTGGGTTCGATGCTATGCATCTATACACTCCGCTGTCCGATGGAAGACTTTCTACTATCTTTAAGTTACCATTATCTACTATTGATATTCTGAAAACAAATTTAAAATTATAAACTACACTTGTAAGTTGATTTCAAGATAAAACAACTTTGTGACGAAATAAGTTTTTGTTTACCGTCCGTTGACTTCAGCGTCTAAAGTTTGTCCATCTTTGGTCCAATGTACCGATGGATCGGGTACACCCTTCGGTGCTGAACATTCCAATAAAGCCGGTTCTCCACCGGCAACTTTTACGTCACGGGGTTCAATTTTGAACTCATCACGAAGAACTAAAAGGAAAATTGCTTTCATGAAAACAGGAACTTTGAAAGGTAGTTTGCTGCAATTTTCGATCAAATATTTAAGGTAGACTAGACGGGGTGGTATTTGGCATTGCGCCAAATACTAACCCTCGCTGTGATGTTCAATGAAAAATGCCGTTATCATTTAAAAGGCTTTATGGCTTGCTACTTACGACATGTCAATTTTGAAACTTGAAATACTAAATAATGATTGCTTTTAATAATCTAGAGAAATAATTAAGTCTGTGATTTTTTTATGATGAAATAGGCTAGCGTTTTATCACATATCATCTGATAGAAAGGGACGATGACATCGTCCCTTTTGTGTTCAAAGACGGAGCACACTTGTCCACGATGTAGCTATTTGCTCTTATCTAGAAGAGACCCTGGTTGTGCTTTGTAGGGAACTTCTAGGCAGGGAGGTAATTAGGCTTATTCACTTACCAGCGATGGTAAGCGTGGCGTTCTTGCTGACAGCTTCCCCGACGGTATTACGAGCTACACACCAGTACACGCCTTCGTCGTTTTCCTTCTTGCCGCGCATAACCCTACGATAATAGTGACTCATAATTATGGGTTTGTAATATTTACTAGGTACATTATTGTTGGTGAAAACGTCAATTTTGTTTCTCTTGTGTTCACTTGCAGTTTTTCTTAGAACAAGAGTGGTGCGAAATTTAAAGTCATAATACAATTATTGTATGAAGATTATGACACAGTTAGGTAGGTACTAAAATTTCTTCATCAACCGTTTCTAAAGTATGCGGGTAAGTAATGTGTGCTTACTGCTTACTACATATTGAATCGTTACCTAGTTTCCAGTCAGACGTTTTAATGGGCTCTTTGAAATGCTATAAATAGAAGCATACGACACGATTAGCATCAGTGATGTTGTATTGTTGTAAAACTTTAAGACGCTAGTCTTATTATGACTTTAACGGATTATTTGGAATTAAAATTATGTAGTTATGAAACACCGATGCAACAGAAAAACGTTAAAAATTAAATGAAAATTATAAAGAAGTTGTTAACCACACACAAGCAAAATAATGCTATAAATACCTATTACAAACAACAGTTAAAGAAAAATTTGTAATTGCTTCTCTAAACCAATCTAATAAACACTATTGTCTGGAAGCTCGTACTGTCTAGCATTTAACCGAAGAAAAATGGGCTATTGTTCTCAGAACAAATCTTCACAAATTACTCACCGTAGGAATAGCAATCCATCTTCAAGCAGTACTCTGTGCGGGTGGTCGTTAGGCAGCAGTGGTGAGCCGTCCTTGTACCAGAGGATGGTGGGTTTGGGTTTGCCTTCAGACACGCAGCGGAGTGTGGCTGGCTCACTCCGGCCCACGATGGTGTCAGCTGGGTGCTCTTTTATACGGGGAGCGCGGCTTTGTGCTACGGAAATGAGAATAAAATATTTATAAGCTTGAAGGATAAACTTTTTTTATGCTGTAAGTTTGAAAGCGGGGCTTATGCTTTAAGTTAAATAGACGGGACAAGGCGTTAGTTACATATTTACAGGTTGTTTTGGCTGCTATTAAAATAATTTCAGTATATAGTAATATTTGTTCTTAAACCAGTAACAATATAATAATTTAGACCTAACCAGCCTATCAAATATCTCTGTAATAGCAGTAGGTAAATTAACGGATCATCCCATCACTAAACGCCAAAAAAATACCAAAGTAAAAAATATTAACGACCGCAACTTGTTAATTAAGATGTTGCTAAAATGTTAATTAAATTAAAATCCAATAAATAAAGTTGCCAATTAGTAAAACGATGCGTAAAACCATTCGAATATTCGCAGAGATCGCTTATCAAACTTGTTTCTGCCAATTTAAGTCCCACACAAAAACTTTTAACAAGCGGCCAAGATTCATGTTAATCTTTCTTAATCTCTCTATTTTCGGACTTACCTTGTGACCATTGCACTGTGAACAAAAGATGCAAAAGCACCACAATCTTGAACTGGTTCCATTTGCATGTTTTAATTGTGTTCACGACCATGCTGACACTACTTTTCACTTAACACTTTACACATACTTTTACACTGTTGAACACGTGCTCAAAAATTTAAATTTTTCGTGTGCATTTTTTCCCGATTTTGGTATTTTTGTCTTGTAGTTATTTTTTTGTGAGTTTATGCGTACATCGCGATGTATTTCGAGCGTAGAGCGACACAACCTCCACGTGCAAAGTTCTTGGGGTTACTGTCCCCCTCTACATTGACATTTTGCGCCGACTCAGTAACTGCTCAGGCTTTTGCGGACCGTCTATCAAGCCCCAAGCTTGATGATAATGATTCCAGATTAGCGTACATGGTTAGAGTTCAATTAGGTTTATTGTATTAGTATTCTATAAGAAAATCACGTTACAAGGAGGGAAAATCATCTTTCAAATCAAAGTTATTATTGAAAATCGACTACTATTGAAAGTTTACTGAAATAAAAATTCATGAGTGCTTTTATAGAAAACTACCTTTTACCCACGGCTTCTCCCGCCTTTTGAACGAAACATTTGTAGCTCAATGATAGTGTAGCTCCCAGTAAAAGAATTTCCAGTAGATTAGGTATCGGGTTAGTAGTTCTGGAGATTACATCCTACAATCTTACTTAGCCACAAACTCATAAAAATATTATAAAGAGGTAACAAGTACCTCTTTATAATATTATGGTATGTAGGTATCCAATCAGAATACCTAATACATAGCAGATTGCACGATAGGTACTTACCAAGCAAAATATAAAATAATTTAGATAGCCCGTTGGTTCAGTTGGTAGTGAACTTACATTCTAAGCTTGGGGGTGTGGGTTCAATTCCCACCTAGAACAAACATTTATGTGATGAACATTTGTATTTGTTCTATATCTGGTTGTTAATTTATAACCTAGTATGTATGTATATCAGTCTCTGGCAGCCATATCACAAGCTTTGCTTAGTTTGGTGTCAGATGACTGTGTGTGAAAAAATGTCCCGAATATTTATTTATTTATTTAAAATCAGAATATGACAACGTTTCTGAACTACGATTCAAATTAACAATTTCCAATTAAAAAATTCAATAAAACTCTATTGTGTTGTTCAACCACAGAACTTACTTCCTCCGACTATTCCACCCACGTGTTCGTTTGCACGTGTCAATTGGGCACACATGCGACTCACGTATTTAGTTACCCAACTCTGGGCGCAGAAATATCCTGATTGGAACCCACAGATAATCTTATCTGGAGAAAACAGCGCTGAATTTATGCAACGGTATTGGCGCCGAGTGACATCGGCACATGGGATCTAAATTGGGGAGCGTTTATGAGATTGGAAAAAAAAAAAAGGAAATTTATAAAAAGTAGCTTCTGCGACCTATAGTTTGTTTTTTTTGCATAGGTGTGAAAAGGCAATCCTTGACAGTAATGTGTTCAAACTCAGCTAGTAAAATAATTAATAAAACGGTAAATGGGTGATATGATATGTAATAAAAAGGATTTATCCCCTAGTTTTACACACTTACAGGTGGAATATTTAAATGCTATACTACCCTACCCTAGAAATATTTAAAAAAAATACCATTAAAATTGGTTCATTATCATCGAAGATATCGCGTAACATACAGTCACATAAAAATACATTTGCTTTGAAAACCTCCTGTAAAAAGAAAATAAGGCATAATAAAGTTTATGAAGTCTGCAAAATATATTGAAAAGACGTCTACAAATTTATCATAAAAATGCATCTTGTTTTTTATTTATTAAAACGTGTTTCTTTTTCAAACGCATCATCCAAGGCAAGACTCTCCAAGATCTCCGTAATCAACCTATCAGCTCGGAGCAAAGGAGGCGTCCTTCATTAGCCCATTCTGCTAAAATATTCATTAACCGTCTTTACTTGATTATTTCCGGGCTGTGCTTAGGCGACTGGGAACCACTCCATTCAATATTGACAAAGGCCAACAGCCAATACATTATCACAGCTTATCTGATCCCAGTGCAGGTTTATTTAAATTATTTTTATTTAAAGCTTAAAACGTAATTAATAAACAAAAAAGTTCAGCTACTCGGTGAAATTACACTAACAAATGTAATTGCGAAAGTGTGCGTGTGTATTTTTATACTTAATTCACTCAGTAACAGCTGATCGATTTTGAGTGTAATTTGATATAGAGGTAGTTTATACCCTATGTTATAGGTTACTATCTATACGTTATTCTAGTAGGATTGCTGGTAAAACTGCAGGGCGATGCTAGTGTGATCAATATCAAATTACCAAAGGTCTTTTACAATTGTTTTATTGCAAATCATCACTATCATTCTGCACCCTGAAGTTATCTACATAATAATCCCTCTATACTCAAAGGAAATCTCTTCTCAAGCAACTTTTTTTTGACTCAACCATTTCATGGATAATTCACTTCACACTATCTTCTAGCGGCAACAGCATTTATCCTTGTTTTTATCTGACTCCGTGGCAGGTCGGCCACGTGCCAGTGATCTGTATCGACGTCACCTGACGCGAACTCAAATGTACGTGCCCAGCGTTAAGATGCATCGGAAGGAAGTAGGAAGTCTACAAGATAAAATGTTTGGCTGGGAGGTTTAGGGCAGTATTGCCGTAAACGAAGTGTGTCTTTTTTTTAAATTATACATAATATCTACTGGAGATAAATTTAAGCAATCACTTATTTGATTAACCTGATCATATCAAATTAATGCCAATTAAGTAAAGTCCAAAGTTACTAGCAACACGTTGATGTTTTTTCTCTATCAAAATGTTAGTATCCTTCACCAATAAACTCGTTTGAAAATTTAAAGAGACACAAAAGGCTTACTGAATAAGCGATGGAGGCGAGTGATATAAATTCTGGTCTGGCAGTATCAGGCAGGCGCCTCTGGGACCACTAATTCAATCAATTGGCCTACCATAAATAATGCGGTGGAAATTCGCGATACCATGCCCGGGCCTACAAGTAATTGAGAAGCAGGACTATAGACGGCTCTAAGCGACAAATCAATTAGACCCGAAGGAGTTAAAAAGGATACATTAACAATTTACGAAGAAATAAATAAGAGCGATACAGGATACGCTAATGTATGTTCTGGGGATAAGCTGTTGTAGAAAAGGATAAAGAATAGTAAAGCGCAAATAGTTCAGAAACCGAATAAATATAGATATGGAAAAAGAAACATGCCACAATTGTTCAAATAACCTACTGATCATTTTGTAGGTGGTCCGAGGAAAGTAAAGTTCTCAAATAATACAGAAGAAACACATGGCACCAAAAACAAACAGGAAATTAGACACCGATGCCTAAGCTGGCTTAGGGACTAATCCCTGTTTTTGTTAAGGGTGTCTGCCAACAAATGGGAGTGACAGCGACTGCAGCAGAAAATTAATCGTGAAAAATCTCTTGAAGCGAGAGGGATAGAGCACCCGTTAAATCGTGGCACGTGCGCTGTCTATTACCAGTTGACACTGTTGGGCTAAAGCCAGAGGGAGATCAGCAAACAGAGTATAAACGTCTACCATAATACATGGAGTATATGACAGTTATATTTAGCACACGCTTAGTCAGCTTCTGGAAACATATTTAGTTTTGGTGTGCAAAATCGAGTTGCTTACTTTCACGATGATTCATTAAAAACTGTTTGCAAACTCAAGCCGAAAAGAAAGAATAAGCGAATTGAACGAAATCACTGTATCGTTGCATAATGATTACTTGTGACATCCAAGTTCTCAGCTTTATCTTGACAGCTTTGAACTTTATCATTTGTTTGCGTCGTAAAATTAAATTTATACAATCCATAAATAATAATATTTTCATTTAAGAACATTTACCAAGATATTCTCTCTTCGGTGATTTGTTATCAGTCTGTAATATAACAAGTTATCGCGACGTGCGCAAAGGGTAACAAATTAGAGGAGGTCTACCGCAGGGCCCTTATCTTGGCTGCGATGCGTCACTCCTATAAATGTGGCCCCTCGCCTTAAAGGCTTAATTCCATTGGGGTGTTTTGATTTGCTTTACTGTATATATGTGGTTAACTATGAAAAAAATTACATTCATTACTTTGATCGTGTTGTTGAAAGTATCCATGAAAACAGGTAATTTCAAATTTATGTCACTTTAGCTGTATTATTTTATAAATTTCTGGAATGTTCTCAAATGTAAACAATTGTGTAGGTATGTAAAATGTAATTTCCGTTTTTACTAGTTGTATTAACAAATTTTCAACCTAACTGGTTCCAAAACAGATACATTGAGCTTATTACTCTATACGCTACCGTTATCAAGACCCTAAGCACACATTAAATAACAAATAGCGTAGCAGATACAGGAGGCGCGCTTATCTCTGCTTTGGCGCGTCACCTCGTGTAACATACTCTTGGTCGGGGGGTTTGTATCGAATTCCAGTTCACTGAGCTTGATTTTGCTGGTATTATTTTAAGGTTGGTTAACAATTTTTGCTTACAATTTAGAATTATCTAACAGATGTGGAAAAAGTCTAAGTTTTATATTTTATAATATAATTATAAGGTGTTTTTATTCTTTTATCGTCTTTTCTCTCTTTCTCACTCTGAGAGAAGGGCCATGTCCCAGCAGTGGGAACATGAAATGTAGTTTGATAAGATTATTTTAATAATTAAATTAATTATACTTCATACGTAGTATATTATGAAATCTTTGCTATACTTATTCTAGAACTAACTGTAGCCCCAACTTCGTTTGCGGGAACTTTAAAATAATTCTAAAATAACCTGGTAAATTTATATCTATATCTTATCTTGGTTATCTTAGTTATTCAATCACACCAATAATATATATATAATTACGAAAGTAGGAAGTGTGTATTTTTCTCCAGACTCAACTACAAACGGACTGCTGAACGGATTTTAATTAAATTGGTATGGAAATTGTTTAAACCCTGAATTAACATGCAGGCTACTTTATCCGAAAAAAAAACCCAGTAAATCTTGTAGAATAGTGGCTAAAACCACAGGGCACCGCTAGTAATTTTTTATTATCATAAAGGATAATGTCTTTAATTCAAGAAATTATGATCTATTTTGTTTCTAGGTGAACCTCGAAGCAAAATTGTTCAAACATCTAAGTACTACGAAAACGTATAAACTCTCAAAGTAAACAGTTCGATCCCAGTCGAAATATTCAAAGCGGGAGCAAGAGCTACGGCACGTCGATTCCCTATGCGATAACAGACTCCCCTGAATACACTTGGAACATTTGTCCCGCGTTATCTGCGCCAAACACTTTTTGTAAATGTCGAAAAAATGTCCTTCGGATTTTTGCGAATCGTTTTGCAACAGATTCTTTCCTTCTCGTTTTGGTTCATCATGAAATACGATCTCTGAAATTTTGCTTTGTAAATGAAGTCTTTGTTTGGTTAGCTATTACTTTAGGTATCTGCTTTGCACACGGCCAATCGGTTTTTTAATAGTTAACAAGCTAGATGTTCGACCAAAACTCACTTTGAGAACCTAGCGCGAGCTTTCCCAGTCGCTTTTACCTATTCGATCGTTGTATTAAATAAAAGCAGCGCCATCTAGTGCCATCTAGATGCCACTGCTCTTACTTAATACAAATCATCACGATCGAACAGGTAAACGCAATCGGAAAAACTCGCACCAGGCACTTACGAGGGCCATGTGCGAATTTTTCCAATTGCTTTTACTTACTCGATCACGTTAACATTAACTACGATTTGTATGAAATAAAAAAAAAACAACTTTACTACTATACCTACGTTTACAAACTTAAACTAAAATATAAAGACATGTCGATTTTCAATGGCATAGAAAATTGCGACGACAGCGCCTTGGTTGCTGGTCGCGAGAACACCAAATTTATTTCTTGTCATCCTGCGATTGACAGGTACGGTAACCTTGGAAACTTTTCTTTGTTTTTCTAAAGTTCTTTTCTAGGAACAGTTGCACCATCTTAGATGTTCAGTGGACAGCATCGCTAGTGGATAACAAAGTATTTCTATTTATATTACACGGGAATTACTCACGTAAGATTAAGCCGGTCACTCCGACTATAGTTTCAACCGCATTAGGCAGTCTTTTTCAAGGTGAATGCGCGCGCGCGGCTGCGTCTCGCTTGGCACAAAAAAAAATGTGAAAATGTGTGTGTGTGTGTAAAATGTGTGAAAACCACGTCAGTTTCTATAATAAAAGTATTTCTACCTTAGAAGATCCCTAAAAAACAACTCTATTTCCAATTTTGCCAACCTGCACAGCTATGTTGGTGGCACTGTAAATTGTACATTAAATTCGTTGTGTTTTTTAGATAAAAAAAAAACTGATGAATCAAAAGCTTTAAAACACTTATGAATTATTGCTCTGCAAATAACAAAAGAATCATCAAAAATTACAATTTTAATTAGCGGAGTAATCGCGTAACAAACTTATAAAAAAAACACACTCAAATAGATAACCTCCTCCTTTTTGAAGTCGGTTAAAATAGCGCCATCTAGCGAATGTAGATGGAGCTGCTCTTTTTTGGAACAAATCGTAGTGTTAACGTGATCGAGTAAGTAGCCGCAATTGGAAAAACTCGCTCTAAGCACTCGGATGTTAGAAGACAGTGTGGTCGAAGATAGTGAACACATCTAGCTTGCAATTCGAATTGAATTACAAGTGAAAGCTACTGGAACACACCCATTAAGAGCTTGACGACACATTTTCAACATAAAGTGGCAGCCAGCTGAGTAATAGAAAACTTCCTACCCAGCGGAATCATATCTCATCATCATCATCATTTCAGCCGTAGGACGTCCACTGCTCACTGACGGAATCATATCTATCCTATGGTAAATAATTAGGCGAGCGCATGTATACAGCGTAATATAGATAGATACTTAGATAAACTCTTTGTTCACACCACAAATTGCATACACACGATAAAACAGCTTAAAAATTAGGGCACCAATAATATTATTTTTATTTATTTATTAGTTTGTAGATTATGAGTCTAACAAGTACATTGTTTTTTATTCAGCAGCATCTGAAACTCATTATTGAAATTTTTACCCGCCCCTGAGGAAGTCGAACCGATCGAACGCGACAACCATTGTGCTAGCAACTATACAAATTTCTGGAATAAGGACTTATCAAAAATGTGGTAAGCATTCAAATTACATCGCAATAATTTCATGTAGATGAATTTAAGATTTTGTTTCTATTAAACTTAGTTCATAACTTCTAACAACATTTAGGAATGTCCGGAGCTAATACAGTTTTAGTGCATCGTTCTGTGGAAATACCGTAAACTTTAAGGAGATTAAATCAAATAAATGAGCCTTGAAGATATGAATTAGTTTTCTACATAGTTGACTTTAAAGGATAAAGTTCTCTTTGCTATTTAAGAGCTGGTTTTTAAGTTTACTATCCTTAACATGATGGGTAACCGATGGGGAAGAAAGGTTCTGGAAGAGAGACCACAAACCGGAAGACGCAGCGTAGGTAGGCCTCCCACTAGATGGACCGACGACATTGTGAGAGTCGCGGGCATCCAGTGGATGCAAAAGGCAGGCTGTCGTTCTGTGTGGAGGTTAAAGGGGGAGGCCTATGTTCAGCAGTGGACGTCTTCTGGCTGATGATGATGATGGTGATGACCCTTAACATAATTGATATAATATTATTATAATAGATAAAATGCTTCACGCTCCTTGGTACCAATTATATATATATATATAATTGTATATATATATATATATATATCTAAAGCATATTACAACACGAGATAATAGTTTGAGAAATATTAATATAATATAGCTATTAACACTGTTACCTAAAATATAATTATTACATTAATATTATTACCTAGTCCCCGTGGTCGATTGTTGTGCTTATAATAATTGTAATTAATATTTTTGTAGTATTTTAATATAATAATATGTGTTTCTACCTAAGACCTTTGTACACAGTTGAACAATAAAGCCTTATTCTGTTCTATTTATTAGATTAGAATTACCTGTAACGTGGTCCCCACTAATGTAGTTTATCTATTTACTTCAGTATAAGCATTCACTCATAACGTATTTGCGTTAAATGCAAATATCTAGCACAATCTGTTTTGAATTAATTTTAGAATCTGTTTTATTTTATTGTCCCTCTGTAAAGCTCTCATTCTATGATAAAATTACTTCAAGTGATTCTACATGTTTTAGCGGTTATTTGGTTTACCATCAGTCCGTCACCCTAGAAAGTCGTTACAAGAACGATGATATTTTATCAAGCGGCAGCCCTGCTCAGAAACTTTTGCTCTTCCAAACGAACATGTAAATATAGCCCTATTTGCGATATTGATAAAGTTCGCGACCGGATATAAAATAACGATAAATTGGTACTTACAAGTTAGTAGATTTCGAGAACTTTGATCATTTCTGCAAACTGGTTTTGTAGCTTTTTATGATTCTTTTTTTATGCCATAGGTGGCAAACAAACAGACGGGCTGCCTGATGGTAAACAGTCACCTATGGATACTTGTAACACCAGGCAATCACAAATACATTGCCAAGCCTTCAACTCTATGCTTAATGCTCTATGAAATGTTAACATAACGAACAAAAAAGGTTCCACTAGGTTCCACTAAGGTGCAGTCACTAAGCGAATGCATCTGACAATTGCCATAACATTGTAAAAAGCTTAGGTTCTAAGAAAATAATATAGCTATCCATTTGAATCGTACCGCCCAAAACTGTCTAGCAAGCAGACTACCTTTTACAAGAGAACAATGCTTCATAAGGTAGCTTGTCTATTGTCCTCTCATCGATCCATCCCACCTTATTCCGAAAGGTTTTCACGAAACGGCGTAGGTAGATTGTTCACAATATTACCGGAAGACAGAGAATGGATTCGAACTAATACACGTTGGTATCACTATATAAAGTTACATGCAGTAACGCAAAGAGCCAATAACGGCTTGGATCCTTACGGCCAACGGCTAACTCGGCATCAAACTAACGTTAAATCCGCTCATTTGGAAAATCTCGCGACCGCTAACCGTATCTTGGCGCGTTAAGGTTCACGTTCGCGTGATTTTCCAACTGAGCTGATTTAACGTTAGTTTTATACCGCGTTAACAGTTGGCCGTAAGGCCCTTATACAGAGAAACATTGATTTGGATTTATTTAGCGTGCAAGTGGATAAATTTCAATAGTACATACGAGTACAATCTAATTAACCACTAACCCGCATAAGATTCACTCAAATAAGCTGGAAGTTGCCCTCAACCCAGTAAACGACGCAAAACGTATGTAGCATTGTGTATTTATTGTATACTCATATAATATAGGGATATATATTTATTTAGGTATATTTTATGTACACCACCGACCGTTTTTCAAATTCTTTAGTCCTGCCCATGCAAAGATTGCCTGGAAGAAATCGATTTAGGCGATAAGGCCGCTCATTATACTGTCGTATATATTTTTTTTTTATGTTAGTTTAAGTTTCCTTAGTATTTTTAAAGATATTTTGTAATGTATTGTATTGATATTTGGTACAAAAAAAGTTTGATGACTTTAATTTAAATAAGTTAGTTCGCACAAATCGTACAGTCTCGTTGGTTAGGAAGAGCCATACTGAGTAAATTTATATATTGTGCAGGTCCCATTTGGACCCTCGCATAAAACAGAAATGCCTTCGGTAGACGGTTTACTACGGGCTCCTATTGTCTGCTTGGGCGCGCCCAACCCTTCCAATAGAGAAACTCAGAGTGATTTGTGATATTACATTTTTAAAATTTAAGTCTTAAAAATACTAACGTGAGGTACATAGCAAACGAACGCATGTTTATATTCTTATTAACACAATTAAATAACGCATCTGATAGTATATGTGATTTAACTGCCCATGTGACTTGTAGTCCTGAATCCTAAACCACGCTCGTCACCCTGAGCTACCAACTGTGAAGTCTTGTTACGATTTCAATGGCAACAGTGCCCGATGAATAAAATACAGTGCGTGGTAATCCGAAAGAGAGCAATGTTTGAATACGACTTCGTAATGGTGGAATATCTGTTGGATAGATTTAATCGGACAGGCTCTGAAAATGGTTTACTTCTACAACAGGCTTAAGTTAATTTAAATGTATGGTAATAATTAAGTTATGTGTTCTCTGTTGATCATTGTCATCATCGTAATTAATAGCTTATCTTAGTCCATTGCTAGACATAGGCCTCTCCTAAGGCACGCCACTGAGCCTGATCTTTGGCATTTCGCTTCCAGTCACTACCTTACGTATTTTGCCAGTCAACCGAGTCTTAGGGTGCTCAAAACGTTGTCTTCATTCTAGAACATGTCTACTTCAGCTCAGCCTCTACCTTATTTATGTCGCCACTCAACTGAGTCTCAGGGTGCCCAAAAGGTGGTCTTTACTCTAGAACATCTTTACTTCAACAGATACCAGCATGGCAATCGCGCTAAAAAGTTTCAGACGAATCGTTGACGAATCGCAACCGCTCCATTACTTTTGGGCGATTACGTATCGCGCTAATAATTTTAACCAAAGGCGAAACGCAACCGATCACAGTTGGAACGTAGACGCTGTCAAACTAACGTTTGTGATAAAGCTAGAAAATATGAACTTTTTCGCGCCGATACGAAATCGACCAAAAATTGTGGAGCGTTTGCGTTTCGTCAACGATTCGTCTGTATTTTTTTAGCGTGATTGCCCTGCAGTTCTGCAACCAGCCCACTGCCACATCAGCTTCCTAAAACTCTTAATATTAGTTTTATAAACTACTTTGTCGACTGGCAGACTCCGCCAGACTTAAGATGCGTGAACATAATACTTCTTTAAATGATATTTATTGTCAGTGATCCTGATCGAGAATTCCCCGAAGTAAAGAGACCCTTCTCGACCTTTCTGTGTGATATCACGGGTCATCATACAATCAGTCGCAGCCATTTCACAGTGATTCACTAAGCGTTAACGACGTGCCACATAAAGAGCATTTTAAAGCAAAAAGGCATTTGAAATGACGTTAAAATTGCTAGTAATCTTGTTGTCTTTTGTGGCAGTTTCTGTGTGTGATCATTTGATATTGGGAGATGTAAACGGCAAACACATGATTTATCATACACCAAAACAGCATCACAGGATTCCATTCACGAGACGAACGAAGAGTTTCTTTTACGCCGATCCAAACCAAAAGATCATTAATGTAAGTGTTTAATAAGATTTAAAAAGTAGTATTTATCTCAATCCCCTTATATTACAAAGAACTGAGTAAACAACGGATATTGAAAATATGTGTTGTTGCCTGAATACAATGTAATTATCAAAAACAAAATCTTTATACCTAGAAGCTACCTACCGTTGGCTATACAAAAAACTACTTAATGGCGTGCCTATAACCACACCATGTTTTTCTCTGTTCATATTATTATGTATCGTATCGGCTATGAATTTAACTGCGTAAATCGCGGCGCCCGGGACGTCCGATATTTCCTTACAAGCGTATACCTACAAGTTAATATTTTTCGAAACTACCAGTCTGTTTTTGATAAAACTTGGTATGTATACTTAAATTGGTAATATGTACATTTGTTGCATAATATACTATATTTTTTTTTTTTTTTTGAGAAACTTAATTTACAAAATGAGTTTGAACATTGAACAATACGTATAGTTCTTAAAGTTATATTACACAACTTGAAATGTATCTCATTTATTGTGTTTATTGCTGATTAATATGTGGACAAATAAAATTTATAAAATCATCAATTATTGACATTATCTAAAAGATAATTGTATTAAGAGTATACCTAAGCGTGGGCTACCTGGCTAGAGATAATAATATATCCCTCGCTTATACCAAGGATCCATCGTACTTATTACCGATTCCTTTACCTCTGAGACTTGGGGTACAAGGTAGGTACTGTTTGTACATTTCTGTCATCTACGTAATCCACTCTATTTTGCTGAATTATTTAATGAAAAGGGTGCATGCATATTGATTGAAAATTGGGAGCATTTGAACCAGGACAGGTCTGTAAAGAGGTCTGAGGTCTGTCAGTTGGTTGAGTGAAATTCATTAGAAATTCATAAATGAACATTGAAATCAAGATCAACATTATGTAGATCATCGTGAAATGGATATTTAACTATGGATTTAATTAAAGGATCTAGCGTGGCCACTAATTGATCCTATCAAATGTACCTGTCTACCTGCCTATATTTAACTATATCGGCAGGCTACTCGTTACATAACACCAGGTAAATCATTACCCCAAAACTGAGCATTACCAATCAACCATCAAAATACTTACAAAAGTCGCGTTCCGAATCTCGTCAACAGACCCAATAAGTACAAATACAACACAAATAAATCTTCGTGCTGTATTGGTTCTCGTCGATTTAATATTTAAAGATAATGTTAGTATAGTCTTCGACCAAAATAAAAATAATGGACGGGCCCAGAAAAAACGCATTTTTGAAGATTACAAAATGAGCGCCGGCGCTCACTTCTTTTCGATCGGTCTCTAGCCGTAGGAAGTGCAACACGAGACTATTGTTACATACTACGAAACATCTTAAATAATTATGCCTTCCCATGCTTTCCCGAAGTGTAAAAACACAACAAAAAAAACGCTATCTATTTTTTGTAACAAATGTGGTACATGGTTATAATTAGGTGTTGAAGTATATGTCCGACGGTTTTGACTCGTTTTTACTGAGCAAGTTCAATGGTTATGGCCCGTCCATTCATTTTATTTTGGTTGAAGAACATAGTTACAAGAGAAGCAAATATAAGCCTTTTAATATAGTTATTTATGATACAAGTGCGGTAAGTTGGTTATTACAAACGAGTAGACGAATGTAAGACCGAGACGAAGTCGAGGGCTTACCATAGTCACGAGTTTGTAAAAACCAATCCGCACGTGTGCCATACAACGTTTTACAACACATTTGCGAGAAAAAAAGGCTACAAATGAAACAATTTTTATGGAAATGGAAATTAAAAAAATACCGTAAAGTACACGCACGGTGCTATACATCTGAGCGTGCGGTAAAATTCATTACCGCACGCTCCGTTGTATGATGCGTTTCATTACCGCACGCTCCGTTATATGATACGTAATGTTTAACTTTCGAACGATGTATACAGGCTTCGTAAGTGCACTTTTTGAGCAAATGTGTTGTAAATTATATTTTCTGTCTGTTCCAGGCTATTGTTGTGTACGACAACCTGCAATCCAAAGCCTCAGCAACGGTGACTGCTGGTGGTATTGGGTTTTCATTCGTCAACATTAGAATGCAGAGCGAACGGGGCAAAGGCCTAGATTATGACATAGGGATTTATTCTTAGTTTATGACAAAAATTAGATGATTAAGGTAATATTAATAATTTCGTTTATTACAGTGACTAAGTTCGCATATTTAATATTAATATTGTGGAAAATATTCAATACGTAATATTGAACCGGATACTCTAACTGTGGTTTAATCAACTGCCCAAAGAGGGATTTTTTTTGGGTGTATGTATGTATGTTTCCAAATCTTCTATGGCCTAAACGGGTTGACCGATTTTGTTGAGTGAGATGTCGTTTGATTCCTTTTTATATCCAAAATGTCATAGGCTACATTTTGCAGTACTTGGATTTTTTTTATTGCTTCTTATGCTGCTCCACGGACTCCGGATCCATGCCTTTTGTCAACGTATAAATACAAATTGTTTTGTCATGTATTGCTAATAATTACATAATGTTGCTTAGTTCGGACTAAGCTTCTTAGTCTTGAGCATCGACGTAAAGTTGCTAGTCTATCGGTTTTTTATCGGACACATTTCGGAGAGTGTGCATCAGATCTGCACGATCTAATTCCCTCCTGCCCATTTTTCTATCGGACTGCCAGAGCGGACACGAAAAATCGTCACCGCTTTGTGGTTGATATTCCGAAAACCCGTACGAAGTGCTTTGAATCCACATTTATTGTGCGAACTGATAGTCTGTGGAATGCGCTGCCTGAATGGGTGTTCCCCGATGGTTACAATCTGGGTGTCTTCAAATCACGAGTGAATCGGTTTCTTCTAGGCAAGCGTGCTCCAACGTAGACCGCATTATCGCTTAGCATCAGGCGTGATGGTGGTCAAACGCTGGACTATAAATTATATTTAAAAAATTGTTTCTCTTTTATAAATATTACTTGTTAGATCAACCCCTTTAATTTAGATAAAATTTGGGTACCATGTAGTGCCACATAGAGTATAATGTGATCAATAAAAAAAAAACGACAAGTACGACTCGCGCTCTGAGGGTTCCGTAGCCGGAACCTCCAGAGTGCGAGTCCAAACAAAAAAAACCGGACAAGTACGAGTAGGACTCGTACTCTGAGGGTTCCGTTAGACGGAACCCTCAGGGCGCGAGACCAAAAAAAAACTAACTGAAGTTAAAATATTGAAAGACAAACTTAAGTTTGTAGTTTTTTTTTACTGGGCAAGTGCCTTTAATAACTAAACAAAATACAAGCTAAAACTAACACTACAAATACATTTAGACTGCCCATAGACCGTTGAAGGTCTAAAGACAATCCAAATGCTCAAGCCCACTACCAGTTGGCAGCGTACCTAACATGCTGGCGGCATTACCACGTTGAATGGCAATGCTAATGCGTTGAGCCAGAAACACGCCAGCATTTTGATCACGCGTCGCATTAACCAGACGCTCTGAAAGATTTTTGGAAATGAGGTGAGCTCCCGGTCCCCAAGGGCCCAATGTCTCGACCCCAAACGCCTCAAATATGTAACCACTGCCGAGGTTAGCATATTTGCGACGCTTGTGCTGCTCTGCCGAATTAGCAGCCGCGCCAGCCCTACCCTGTGTCTCAGGAAGATGTGACGGCGCCAAAGTATCGACACAAGTTGCGTCCCATACAAGGGGCCGCCCCAACCTCCAGGGCACAAGTGTCATACAATACAATACAATACAAAAACTCTTTATCAAAATACCACAAAACAAGGATAACATAAAAATTACAACAAAAATATTATCTAGGCCACAGGCATACCGGCATACAGGCCTCTTTCCATCGTCACGCGCAAGACCACTCGGTTTGAGCACAGCTGCGACATTGGCGGTGGAAAGTGCCCTGCGTATGATGTCGTTCAGGCTAGCGTGTCGGCCAATACGACCAGCGCTTCTCGAGTAAGAGAGACCATGGTGACCGAGCTGGTCAACAGCAGTACCACACTGACAGCGATGGGCCTCACAGCACCTTGCACCCAAGCGTAAGCTGACAGCTAGACGAAATGCGGTTGGATCTAAAAGGCTACCTGTGTTAAAAGAGGGCATGGCTTGCAACCAAAGTCCCGATTCCCAAACAGAGACAGCAAGAATACGAGCGCGATCTGCAATACTAGGACACGTATCTAGTAGCGATTTCCATGCTAGTTCGCAGATCGGCCGATCCCACAGTCTCTGGGAAGACAACTTTGAAGTTTGTAGTTGACAATAAGGTTCTTCCATACATCCCAACTACAAAATGTAAGTTTGTAATAGCAAAATAATTATTTTTAAATGAATATACCTTCAAATGTATAACTTTCGGATTTATTCCTATATATGTGCTATGAGACTTTGCCTCTTGCCAAATTTCATGATTCTAGGTCAACGGGAAGTACCCTATAGGTTTTGATTCCCCTGTGAAATTGCAAAATATACGACATAAAGGAACCATAAGAGCGCGAGACCAAAAAAAAAACTAACAGAAGTTAAAATATTGAAAGACAAACTTAAGTTTGTAGTTGACAATAAGGTTCTTCCATACATTCCAACTACAAAATGTAAGTTTGTAATATCAAAATAATCATTTTTAAATGATATACCTTCATATTTATAACTTTCGGATTTATTCCTATATATGTGCTATAAGACCTTGCTTTTTGCCAAATTTCATGATTCTAGGTCAACGGGAAGTACCCTATAGGTTTTGGTTCCCCTGTGAAATCGCAAAATATGCGACATAAACGTTCATATCTTTTGATTGCGTTGACTTACAACTTTTATTTTTTTACAGCCGTAAGAAACCGTAGACCCAATTATTTAGTATAAATTTCAACTTCCTACTTTTACGCGTTCTTGAGAAAAAGGGTCTTGACAGACGGACAGACAGACAGACAGACAGACGGACAACGAAGTGATCCTATAAGGGTTCCGTTTTTTCCTTTTGAGGTACGGAACCCTAAAAACAATAAAAAAGTTGAATTATTGAGAAGCAATCTTAACTTTGTAGTGAACAATAAGGTTCTTCCATTTATATATTATGCTATGAGGCCTTGTCTATTGCCAAATTTCATGGTTCTAGGTAATCTAGGTCAATGGGAAGTACCCTATAGGTTTTGATTCCCTTGTGAAATCGCAAAATATGCCACATAAATGGTCATATCTTTTGATCGCGTTGACTTACTAGTTTGATTGAAGTTGACGGCTGAAAGAGACCGTAGACCCGAGTATTTGATGTAAATTTCAACTTGATACCACAGCGCGCTTCTGAGAAAGGACTTGACAGACAGACAGGCATACAGACGGACAACAAAATGATCCTATAAAGGTTCCGTTTTTCCCCTTTGAAGTACGGAACCCTAAAAATAAAACCACATAATATTTTAATTTATGAGAACTTTGTCTTAGTTTTGGCATGCCATCAGATGTGTATATTTTAATACGTCAACTACAACTTTTCTTCTCTTCAAATGGATTGGATAATGATTAGTATTGTTTTTACTATACGATGGAGAAAAAAAAACTAATACGTACATAATAAAGATTTCCTCTCATCTCACCCCGGGTTCAAGTAATAAAATAACCACCAACAACTACTTTATGGATTCTTCGTCGCTCTATTTATTTTCCGATAGACACTAGTAAAGGAAACATAAAGATGTTGTCAACAACGAATGGTCGCGAGAAATTGGTATGTCGTAAAAGTATTATTACTATCTGTTTATATCAAGAATATTGTGTTGTAAATTAAGTATATTATTTACATAAATATATATCAAAACCTGCTGTAATAATATAAATTAAACCAAATTTTCAAACACCTTTAGATTTTACGTTAGATACATGTCTTTCTATGAACAAGTATAAATTGTATTTTAACCCCCGATAAAGGAACTGGTAATTTTCAACCGGCATTTTTTATTTATTTATTTAATGGTAAGTGGTCACCACTGCCTATAGACACCTACAATACCAGGGGCATTGTCAATGCGTTGCTTACCTTTGAGGACTCTATTCACCCTTCGTTTGAAGCAATCCACATTATATCTCAGAGGAAAAACCGAAGGTGGTAAGCCATTCCACAACTTACAGGTACGTGGCAGAAACAATCGGTCAAATCGAACAGTGCGAGACTTCCACGCATCTATAATGTGCGGATGGCATTTCTGGCGATGGCGGCTTGTTCGGTGGTAAAACCAGGATGGAGGGATAAGGTTAAAAAGTTCACCAAAGCATTCCCCGTTATAGTATCTGTAGAACAAGCTGAGCAAAACGACGTCTCGGCGCAAGCTCAGCGACTCCAACTTGCCAGATAGGTTCGGATCATCGACAAGTCTAACGGCTCTTCTCTGCAAAGAGTAAAGAGGATCGAGCTGGTACTTCGGGGCACCGCTACAGAGATGTGAGCAATACTCCATGTGCGGCCGTACCTGCGCTTTATACAATAAAAGGCGGCAATAAAATTCATAGCTAAGAACACTTTCGATCAAGTCTACTTTAAAACAAACAAGAAACTAAATCAAAATCGTTTCAGCCGTTTAGAGCTACGATGCCACAGACAGACACATACCTAGATATTATCTATACAACAGATACACACGTAAAACTTATAAAACCCCTCTTTTTGCGTTGAGGGTTTAAAAGAAGCTAACTTTATATTTATGGCAGATAATATTTCGCAAACTGTATACTTAATTACATAAGTTATGTACTAAACCTCACTTTCATTTTACACAGATACACACGTTAAAGACCGCAGGGAAACGCTGGATGCAGGTCGCTTCCAACCAGCCCTTTTGGAGATCGATGAGGGAGGCCTATATCCAGCAGTGGACGTCCTATGGCTGAAATGATGATGATGATGACACGTTAAACTTATAGCACCCCTCTTTTACGTTGGGGGTTAAACATACTTATTTATACCCTTATTTAAATGATATGTGGTTATGAGAAGCACAGTAAAATTTATTTTTACCTGACTACGGTAAAGCCAAAAGGAAGGGTAAAGGGTTATTTAGCAGTCTATGTTTGTATTTTCGTATGTTCCACTGTAGCGCCTAAAAATCTATCCGATTTTGATGAATGAGATGTCAATCAATTCGTTTTTAAGGTCCTGGTAACATAAGCTACATTTCATAAATAAAAAAAAAACTGTTAGTACAAATTTCTTTCAAAATTTTACAATGCTCATATTTAAAAGCGGTTGAAAAAGCCTACAAATGAATTTTTCCTATCAATAGTTTATTAACTGACCAAAAATGGGAACATCTCGTAAAAGAACGTAGTCGGGTTTTAGTTTTTCAACCTATTTATATCATGTTTTATATGTTGCTATTTACATATCTAAGATGAAGTTACCTTCCAGCGACTATTCCTGAGCTTAGGGCAAATAAGTGGGAATATACAAACCTGTATACAAATTAAACAAAATTTCCTCCTTTTTTGCGTCGTCAGGTAAAAACTGAACTAATCATAGTTTTTCTACCCTGGCTCAACAGTGATCGTATTTTCTTCCCGCAGAGACCTGTCGTGACGCTAAAAGCATATTGTCGCCTTCAATTTAAAGTAGCTGTCATAACCCACTCCACGGAACTGTTTGCCTTATACTCCTTCCTACGGTATATTGTACTGAAATATAAGAAAAACGTGATATGTTTCGTATGTACTTATTCGTTTTTTCTTGAAGTGCTCTGTAAATGTTGTTAGATTTAATTTGGCCTATGGATAGTGCTTAGTACATTACCTGTCAGGTTGGTATTACTATCTACAACAAAAAACAGTTTCTGTCTATATTGTAACTTATACGTAAAACATCGCCCAAGTGCAAGCAAGAGGTAAACAAGCTTAAGAATTAGTTTCTCTTTTTCAGTGTATTTCTGCCTTAACACGAATCTGTCCTAACCAGAATCTGTCGTAAAATGAATCTGTCCTAACGCGAACAAGAGAGTCACACCCAAAAAATGTGATCTATTTCTTTCAGTATTTTCGGAATCTTTAGCGCAAACCCAACTCGTACTTGGCCGGTGTTTATTTTTGTTATTTTACTTCAGAGTGTGTACTATAATTATGCCAAGTTTAAGTATTGTACGCATGGCCGTTTAGATACTAGAGTAAAGACAAAAATACGGTAAGAAATACGTTTGTTATTAGCTGTAGGTATAGCTTTGGAACAATGGATACACTTATTTAATTTTCACTTTTTAATATCAGCATTACTTCTTAGTTGATCTGCTATTACATATTCTGAGAAAATTTCAATTGGCCATCTATTACAGTTAAAAAGATACATTCCCAGACAGACATACAGCGTAAGCTCAGTCATAGGGTCCCGTTGTCACTCTTTAAGTACATAATCCTAAAACATAAGTGCTTATACTAGTTGTAATGATATCACAAAGTAATATCATGTTTCAATTAATTGTTACTTATTTAAGCATCTCAACATGATCGTCCTATCACCTAAGCCTAAACACACATCAGACGATCCTAAATTCTAGCTTAGCTGTGTACGGTGTGCGCCATATCTCAGCCTTAGTAAATCTGCATACTAATACGGCTTATACCGCTAGTTACCTATCTCACTAACTTTACAAGTCCCATACAAGGCGCCGGTAGGATAAACTTGTGAAATTTTGCATAATTACTACGTCGCTTGAAGATAATGGTGTTGAGATATAAACTTAATACTTAGATTGTAATATCCTGTACTAAACTATTCTTCATAGCTGGTTTAATAGAGACAAATAAGTACGTACATACCGTTAATTTATCTTGGTCTTGGTTTCTCTTGGTATCTTTTGGTTAGGAGTTAATTTACATTCTTTTTAATTTTTCTTTCTTTTATTGAAATAGATGTACGTTTGGACATCAACTCGCCTGACGGTAAGCGACGGTTCCAACTAACTCGCTTGATAGTAAGCGACAACCAGCATCAATTGATTGATAGGTGACAGTGTGGCTTAGGACGGTGTATGTTGATCTACAAGAAATCTATTTACTCTAGCCGAATGTTGTTTTTCGAAATCAAGGAATACGACAAGAAGTTCTTTTTAGGGTTCCGTACCTCAATAGAAAAAACGGAACCCTTATAGGATCACTTCGTTGTCCGTCTGTCTGTCTGTCCGTCTGTCAAGACCATTTTTCTCAAGAACGCGTAAAGGTATCAAGTTGAAATTTATACTAAATACTTGGGTCTACGGTTTCTTTCGGCTGTAAAAAAATAAAAGTTGTAAGTCAAAGCAATCAAAAGATATGAACGTTTATGTCGTATATTTTGCGATATCAAAGGGGAATCAAAACCTATAGGGTACTTTCCGTTGATCTAGAATCATGAAATTTGGCAACAGGCAAGGTCTCATATAATACATATATAGGAATAAATCCGAAAGTTATAAATTTGAAGTTATATCATATACAAATAATTATTTTGCTATTACAAACTTACATTTTGTGGTTGGAATGTATGGAAGAACCTTATTGTCAACTACAAACTTAAGTTTGTCTTTCAATATTTCAACTTCAGTTTTTTTTTTTTTTTTTGGTCTCGCGCTCGTTGGTCTTCCGTCCAACGGAACCCTCAGAGCACGAGTCCTACTCATACTTGTCCGGTTTTTTTTTTTCTTTCTTTATTCGCGATAGTGTGTGCATCTCTACATAGCATAAATTAAAGTCGCTTTCCGCGTCTGTCTGTCTGTATGACCGCTAGCTCCTCCTAAACCACGCAACGGATTTTGATCTGGTTTTTACCATCAGTTAGATACATTTTCACGGAAGGTTTATATATATAACTAGCGACCCGTCCCGGCTTCGCACGTAAATTACACCCGTGCGAAGCCGAGCGGGCGGGTCGCTAGTTTGATATTTATATAGTAATTTGGTCACCATAGACGCAGATTTAGAATTGACTCAAGAAGACAATGGTAATGGTAGAAAATTAGAAGAATCCCAATTTTTGAATTTTATCCTCTCCCGTGAAGTTGTTTTTTTTTATAGTTTGCAACAAAATAAGACTTATTAATCTAACAAGACAGAATACAATGCTTTGTGTCAAGTACGCAATCCTTAGAATACAGCTACTTTGATGTCGGCAACAAAAGCTGTAACTCCTCGCGAGACAAAATGTCTACCAAGATATGTCTGAACAAGATATCAAGCTAGACTACCTTCACGGTAAGGTGGCCAGAAGTTTAGTATAATCTTGACTGACTAGATAGCACTGAATTAGATAGAAGTTTTTTTAATAATTATGCTAGCGTTTGACTGCCATCTCGTTTTAATTACCTAATGATAGTCAGGTGCAATCTAATTAAATTGATAAATTAATCATTATTAATAATATGCCGTACCTCGTCCCATAGATCAGCTCAACACCATCAACAAATCCCAAGTTTTATTTCAAAAGATAAAGAAAGGAGAGAAAAAAGAGCTAATAAAGTTCTTAAATAATCACAAAACGATTAATACAATGTATCTATTAATCTATAATATGGGTAAACTATATATAAGTATATATAAATATATATAAAAAAATAAAAAAAAATATTCAAAACAGGTAATTATAATATTATGTACCTATATACAAATAAATAAAGAAAACTAATCTAATAATTATTATATAGATGCGTGTGTGAGTTTGTATATTAGTCCATGCTCAACTTCGTAATGTCTAATTGATTTGGGTGAAATTTAGTATAGCTGGACCTTATAACCTAGATTAACACAAAAACTGTAGGATAGGGACCTGGAGGATGACTGGTAGAAAATGTTTAGCATTTAATCCTCCATTTGTGAATTTCTACATAATTTGTAAGTGTCCAATAAAGTTTTAAATAATAGGGGTTGAAACCATGTACTAGGTATAATTTAATTTTTTCTTGGTGTATACTAATAATTCGATCTGTGATATCCGTTTTACGTGGTAACCCTGTAAAAGAAAAATCACAAGCTTTTCATAAAGATTTCCGAGCTTTTCTCTATGCTGTTGAAAGATAGCAACTTTCATGTCACAGATTTTTTAAACGTAAATAAGCAAGGTATTTTTTTTTAAATTAAACCTTGCATTCTTGAGATAAAAGGTGAGAAATTCCATTTGCATTTTTAAATTCACGTCTTTATTTTCTTTATTTACAATTGTACCCATTCTATGCATCGATACAATGGACGCGAACGTAACACTAATACTAAGTCGGATAAAATTGATGCATGTTCTAACTCCGCGTCCGAGCAAACAGATCTGGTTGTAACCGGAATTGTCCCGAGTGATTGAAGCTTGAAGTTTTTAGAAATTTGCGCTGTGTAAGAAGCCAAGGAAAACAGCTAGTATGTCTCACTCAACGATAAACATTCTTTGAATTATTAGCTATCCAATGGTGTAATAAATTTTTGGATGTAGATGAAGTAGAGAAGAATGTAGCTGCAGCATCAATTTCTTAGCGCTACGCGTACGAAGTCGCGGGCATCAGCTAGTAATGTCTAACTCAACGTTACGAATTCTTTAATGCTTTAAAGATGATATATTATGTAGCTGCAGTATCAAACTGTAACCCCTGATTTTGTTATAATCAGTTTTTGAATAGCTTAAGTTTAATGACGAATTCATATCAAAAGAATGTATCCAGTAGTACTATTGTACCCATTCAATGCATCGAAACAATGGATGCGGACGTAGCACTAATTGATGCATGTTCTAACTCCGCATCCGAGCAAACAGATCCGGTTGTAACCGGAATTGTCCCGAGTGATTGAAGCTTGAAATGATATTGTGGATTAGGTTGAGAAGTTTAAGAAGGAGTCTCAAAATATCTCGAGTTTTCTATATATGTAGATAACGTTTATAGAAAACAGCGTACAACAATTTATCTAATGTAAAAACGGTAATAATATGTACAAATGTCAAACTTAGCATGATTATAGCACGTACTCTAAAGTTTATCAACAAATAATAATAAATGGCCAAGTGCTAATCGGTGACCAATTTATGTTCACCACCGGTTCTCGTATGGTCACCGAAGTTAAGCAACGTCGGGCGCGGTCGGTACTTGGATGGGTGACCGCCTGGGTGTTGGTAGGATTTTCTCTTTTCGCACATTTTTTTTTTTACTTTAGTAGCTAACAAGTTATGTAGTGGTACGGAACCCTCAGTGCACGAGCCCGACTTGCGCTTATCCGGTTTATTTTATTTCGTATCAACACAGTCACATTGTGCTCGGCTAGGTTGGATAGGTGGATAATTACCGCTTGCAGATCGATACCGGATATCCGTCCGGCGTCCAGCACTAATTGCCCGGTGCGATGAAGCCTGGATAAAACCGGATTAGTCGATGGTATTGATTCGATGATTGAGAGGGGTCGAGTACGGGTTGAATCAAGGACCTACACATACCCGATTCGATTAAATGTCAAAAATTTAGGCAATTAACTTAAACATACTATAACACGGTACTAAAAGTCTGCATCAGTGTGGTTATTAAAATTAAATGTAGGTACTACATTTTAAACACCTGTAAATTTTTGATGGCAATTTGACAAAGTTCAATTAGTTTTAGCAAAACTATGCTATCTTCTATTAAAATCAAAATTTAATGCTGTTCATTGGTAAGTTGGTGACACATCATTTGAGGAAGGCTGGATCGATGTGGATTTTTTTAATGTTTCTAATAGTCCGAAGAATGTTTTTAGGAAAAGAAAAGTTTAAAAAGTAGCTCGAAAATTGCAAAATTCGGTAAGTAAATACTAAAAGTGTTTATTTGTATTGGATTTTAAATAGATCATAACTCTATCAGACAATTTTGGTCAGGACTACATCTATCGGGTCAGCTTGTTAAAATATCTAGGTAAAAACATTATTCTGTATACTGAATCACATATTTTTATCTGTCCTCTCTATCAGTGTCCATTTATTCGTGGAAAACATTACATAGCACATTAACACAATCTACGAGCCATAGTTTTGATCGTAATGGCATTGTTTATAACTCCAGATCCCGCAACTTGCGATAAACGTTCTTGAGGAAAACAGAAAAAATAGAGGGAAGCTACAGATAAAAATATATTCACTGGCCAAATCACAACAAAAAAAAAACAAGGCGGTATAGCCTTAAAGGCTTTAGCCTGCCCAATGGGCGAATAATAAGTAATAATAAAAAAATCCATAATAATATTTTAAACAACAATAAAATTAAAAGGGCAAGTTTCTTTATTAACCAAACAAAATACAAGCCAACACCAAAACTACAAAAACAGTTAGACTGCCCATAGACCGTTGAAATATTCAAATGCTCAAACCCACTATCAGTTGGCAGCATATCCAGCATGCTGGCGGCATTACAACGCTGAATGGCAATGATTATGCGTTGAGCCAGAAACACGTACGCCAGTATTTTGGTCACGCATCGCATTATCCAGGCGCTCTGTTTTTTTTTTTTGAAAACGAGCTGAGCTCCTGGTCCCCAAGTGCCCAATGTCTCGACTCCAAACGCCTCAAATTATATAAAAATATTAACACTTCCATGGTACAGCAGTACGTAGCACTCATTTTATTACATTCACATTAAAGATAGGCAACATTTACAATATTGGTAGAGTACCGAAAGTCTTCAGGCTGAACTGGTAACTTTTTACTAGAAGTATTTTTTCGTTTAATGGTATATCCAATTTTTAGGTAAGGTAGACTCTTTATTGTGTACAGCAGAAATAAAAATTACAAACATATAGAAAACACTTACGAGCTTGCATATGCGTCGGATAATATTTTTAATTTTTTATCTGAGGGGAAAATATTTTTCGCAGTTTCGTTGTATCGCCCCAAGTGCACTTACATTGGATTTTCAGCTTAGATGGTAATTCAATTTTCTTGGGTTTTAAAAGGGTCTTGAACTTTTATTAAATTTTTCACTGTAATTTTTAAGAGGCAGTTTTCAAGGAGTTTTGTTATAGAAACAATATGGACATAAAAATATAAATATGCTAAGTATATTGGTATTTTCCAAGTACTTTAGTAGGTAACTTTAGTAATTATGGAGTTAACATTTAAAAAAACATTAAACAATTACAAACATTTTGTTTTTTAAACAATTTAGCATATTAATAGTTATTACATCATCAAAGTCATGTCATAGTAAAGTTTGGAAACTTTACTACAAGGTCCTATGGAGTTTTGGAAATATCACGAAAAGACACGTTTCACCATGGTTTCATCTCGTTATATCTCATGCACGTCCACGAATATTTATTTTATAATAATTGACCATTATTACACATTAACACTCGAATAAACATAAGCTTAGGAAGATAATACAATGAGGCAACATGCTTTCTTGGTAACGCCAAAAACCCTGTCGTTTCAATAATTTCTGCTTACTATAAAATAACTTGCCAAAATTCCTCCAAGCCTAAGAAGTAGGCCTCTAACACGATTGGTAAAAAATATAAATTCGATAAAGGCACTTCTCTAAGATTGATGGAGCCTGCACAAGCCTCAGAGATATTTACGTTCGGCTCATGGCAATACAATTTAAAGTTTGCAACCCACATGAGCTCGGTCGCTAGCGCGTTGCTATGGCAACACCCTCTCAACGCTAAATTTTCGGTAAACGCACAACGTGTACGGATAAAGGAAGCGATTTTCCAAGGAGGTGAATATCATTAGATACCTCGATCGTGCTGCAGATTCCATTAGTTGAACAAGCTTCGAATGCGGAGTTGAGAAATGATGTCTTTGAGTTACGAATCTGACGTAGTTATATCTACTTTAATTTGGTATTGGCTTTGTTGGCATTAAAGCTACCAAATTAAAGTAGGGTTAGGCAGGACAAGTGGCCAGAATGCACATAGATGGGCCCAGAGGATCACGCAGGGACCCAATGCTGAGAAAACACTGGCACGATGATTTCAATGCGTTTCAGGCAGACTAGTCAAATCTGGCGGGTGATAACAGTGACTTTGACGAATACTAGCAGTACTAATAGCACTGCCTGGAACGATGGAATGGGGGAGACTTTTGTTCAGAAATGGAAAATTATAAATTAAATAAAAAAATAGGATGTTCTGTAAATATCGTGCAAATATTGATTCTCAAGAGAGAAAAAAAACTGGTTTTAGTGTACCTAATTAATACTTTCAACTATAGCTATAGCAATTTTCAGCTGTATTTTGATCTCACGCTATCTTACAAAGAGACAACCCTTGCAACTGTATCCAAACTAGTGTTTAGCGCACTACAATAGCATTTATTTAAATATTTTGTACTTCACTGATAACAATTTTTAGCGATACAAGTTTTTTAAACTGCTTTGAAATGGTTTAGGCAAAATAGCTGTCCCAATGTACCTATTCAATAGCGGGGCTATATCAGGCAGCACGGTGAAAAAGGTATCGGTCACGAACAACAGCGGAAGTCAGAACTTCGTTTATTCACCCCCTTTATATACCGGCGGGGATTTTTTGATTCTACTTCGGATTTCCCCACACACGCACTATCTATCTGTTGACTAGAGTTTTTCATTAGACTTTTGTTTGGCAAAAATGATAAAGGGACTTAGTTAAAAACTGAAACACGGTAAGTAGTATATATGCTTTTAGTTTATACTGAAAGTTGTAGGATAATAAATAGGTCTTAGAGGCAGAAGTATAAGAAGAATAAGAAGAATAGAAGTATAGAATTCCAAATACAGTTTCTGTTTTCAAACTTTAAACAGGATTAACTGCGCATTTAAACTATTTAAGTCATACTGTTAGATCGCTTCAACATTTCCCAATAGCAAAAGTAAAAAAAGAAGGTTTAATGTTGTTTGTTGTTATGTAGGGATTGCAGGTGGTTGTAAATCTTGATGACGGCACTTCGGTAGTAAGTAAATATAAAGGATAATTCGTTAGTTGTGAATGATCACATATCACAATCATCAGCCAGTAAAGTTCCACTGCTAAAAAAAGACGTCACTCTTTTTTTTTTTTCTTGACTGTGGATTTAATATCCTTTACTCGTAATATTAAACATAGTATTAATAGCGTCAAACAAGTCATAGTCACACTCAGAGTCAAGCAAAGTAAGTCACGGTCAAGTCAAACTCATGTCCCTGTAAAGTGGTGGAGACTTTACAAGAGGCTCCTATGGAGTTGGCTTCCCTCTTAGAGAGGGGTGTTGCCATAATCACCGCGCTTGGCAGGTGGCTTGGCGGCGGCGATTGTGTGAATATTCTAAATTAAATAACATGAGATATCTAATCATCAATCCAAAAAGTATTTTCAAAGGACCGTACTTAATGCCAAAGCTAAATTGTTTTTTTACTTTTTTTTTGCCCTTTTTTGGGCCCTTTCGAATCACAAATAAAACATTTCAGCTAGAAAGGATGGTCCGGAAAATCGTCTATCAAAGGAGAAAGATATTTAGGAAAAGTAAAGAGAGAAATTGAAGAAAATATTTACCGTCCACTCCAGAAGAGAGGCCTGATGCGATTGCTGCCTTTATAAAATCAAAATTGTCTCTGAGAAAGGTCCTTTCAAATTTTAACAAAAGCTTGTTTGATTTATTGAATAGCAGAATTTCGTGTTATTTGTATATTTTAAGTAAAATGTAACCTAATGATTACAGTTATTACATAAAATAATGTAACAATATAATTATACATTCTACAAAAAATACTACTTTAATTGTAGTGGAATTATTTTCTACTTTAATTGTAGTGGAATTATTGTAGTGGAATTATTGTCTTGTTAGGAAATGCCGTAAAATCAAATTCAATCTTATCGTGATAAAATTTTAAAAGTTTAATAAATAAAACCTGTTTGTGTTGCATTATTTTATTGTTTATCTATTTATGATAATTTCAGATTTCAAATTAACTCATAATAAAGATTTACGAGGATTACCACTTTGTCTATTATTTCCCAAATTGCCAGCCCACGTTAGGGCGTGTCGGAAGAACGAAGCTATTAATCTAAATTACAACGATTATTTCAACCCTTTCCCTGGCCATTATTCCTAAATAATGTGTGGAATAAAAATTTGTATATACTTGAACGACCAGCACGACTCCTTCTTTATATTTAAATCCCTTACGTACCTACTGTTCAAATAAGGGATAAAAAAAACTTATTTGTTGTGTATCCTGTTTTTTATTCTTTCTCATGTTCTGTTCTGTATGGCCAATAAAGTGGTATAGTACCTATACAAATTTTATGCTTAGTTGGTAAGTAGATACGCTTATGTGCTTTCTTATTTTTCAAGAGCTTGGTTGGCTCTTGTGGTTTAGCGTTGGAGTGAATTTTTTGTTTTCTTTTCCAATTTTCGGCCAACGTTTTCACTTCTTTGCACGGCATGAGAATTTTTAGTTTTATTTGGTCTAATTACGTATAATTATGTTCGTCTTTTATTACCTTCTACTTTACTATCTTGGTAGTTAAAGGGAATACCTAGTTGTTTCTTACAACGTGACTTAACATCTTGGTTCTTATTACAATACAAACTTATTTTCTTGTAATTTTTGTGTTAAATTTCATCTAAAAGCACACACTATCTAAAGAAACCAAAAACTAATAGTTATAAGTTGTAAAATTTAGTTCAAGTTTCCATTCACTCCGGTCGCGTTTGCCTGTCCATCAAACCGGAAATGTATATGTCCTACAATGATTAATTTTTATTTACTGGAAAATTCTATTAGAATCTTTTCCGTTTTAACTTTGTGATACTTAACTCTGTGCTTTCACCTAATGAACATTTTATTGCATATAAATAACATAATTATATGCACCTATTCAAATACTTTTTCAGGTTTAACACGGGTAACTTTAGTCTTGACCATTTCTTCATTTTAGTCTACTATAATATCGAGAAGTATGGAGATGCGTGCACGTTGCGTGCACTTCCATACATTTCCATGACGGTAACAAAAGTGACCCGTGCGTGTCAGGCCTATTCGTTATGGTTTCCTCCTTATAATTACCTACATGGTTTCCTCGGCATAAATACATTGATCAGTAAATAGCATCTACTACTATTTAGGTACTTACTTATATTATATCTAAAAATAGCATCAAAGCAAACCAACGAAGCTTAAAGACTATAATTAAAGAACACCATGAACCAGTCAAGTACTTCTGACACATAAAATTACACAACTTGGCGAGACTTATTTAAAAGTTTAAATGAGAGTACAAGAGTAGATTGTACCGAAGTTTTCGTTTTTTAAATTTCCTGTCAAAAGTTCGATTGACACGGTGATTGATGATAATATTATGGACTGAAGGCGAAAGTAAGATTGCCCAAAGTCTTTAGATGAAGTGCGGTCTCAAAGACAGATTTTTTTAAAGTACTGATTTATGAGACAAATGTAAGTACTACTTCAATTTTTACATGATGTCGATGGTGTTGTACTATTACATAAAATTTACAATTTTGACAACTATAAAATAATTCGCATCTCTTTTCGATTCAATAATATGAGGTGAGAAATAGAATTTAATAATAAAAAAATTGTTTTTTAAACAAGCTTTTTCGTATTCTTCTTACCATATTGCTTTCATTTGATAACATATTATGGTAGATAAGAATATTATAATATTCTCCACACTCTTGGGGTGTCCCCCATGTTGAATTTATCATCTAGCACCAAAGTCCTTGGAAAAACAAATCCAACGAACCCAAACTCGACGGGGTTACGTTGTTTTGTTAAAGAGTTCTTATGGCCATCTTCTGTCTCCATCATCAAACTAGCTCGGAGGTATCATAACTTAGCATTGTCACCAAACTTACCTAACTTAGGTATGCAAAATTTTAGCTCAATCGGTTGAGGATAACTGGTCTAAAATTCAGTTTCATCTAAGTACATCGTAACACACATCGTTACACCATGCATCGTAAGAGTACCCACATAGTAACTAACAGGGCAAGTTGAACATAAAAGCTTGTAAAAATAGCACCAGTTATTGAGCTGTCTAATTTAGTTAAATTAATAAAATGTCCTAATATAATTAACATAAACCTTTAGCGGCCTTTAGCCCGATAAAACACAATAACCTGGCAAATGTTTAATTTACGGGCGCATTCCGAATCAACGACGCTAACAGTACCTAAATAAAAGAAACACGATCCGTCGAAAAAGATATATTTGTGCCAAACGAATTCTCATTAGCACTGTTGGCGTTCGGGTGAGCTGATCGGCTACCTAGTCAAATTAAATGACAAAAATAATGAAGGACCTAGAAACAACTAAACACTTCGAAACTCCAATGCCATCGTTGGAGTTGCCAGACGCCCAAACATGGAAAACAATCGTCAAATAAAATACGAGTATAATAACATCAATCAGCTATTGTTCCATTTACGACCGATCAAACAAAAATTTGTTTCTACCATTCGTTAATCCAATAAGAATTTAAACCACTATCAAGTCAACGAATGCAATTACGCTTAATGACGCCAAGTTCCTGCTTTAAAATAAACAAAATACGTAAGCGCTAAGATATTTCTTGATAGTTGACAGTTCAGTAAAATACTCGTAGAAGTATTTACAATCTTTCGGTTCGCCAAAAGGTTATCGTGTATTCACCAGTCATCGACTGACCACATAAGGAACAATACATCTGTGTGTGCAGTGAAATGAATTGGAAATGCGTCTATTGTCACAGTTAATTTTGTTCTCTTGTGTGGTGTGCGTGTGTTTCACATTTGACATGATTATAGGCGACACGGTACATAGAAAGATGGTGTTCCACCAGAGAGTGAAGGATTTTGCCATACCGTTCAAGAAAAGGATAAAAACTCTGACGTATGCAGACCCTGAGAAGAGGATAATTAAGGTTGGTTTTTGCTCTGTTTTTGCTGTAATTAAGACGACGGAAACAATGCAAAGGGTTAATGAACCTCACGTATTATATTCTGTATTTAAAGTAGTCTTTGCGAATACTCGTGAGAAAGTCATTTATTGCAATGTTCAAAGCTTCTAAAATAGTACGTCTGGTTCATTACTTTAGTCTAGACATGCAATTTTTTTTGTATTTCTTTTTATAAAATACATAAATACGTAACATTTTCGAGTATGAAATTAGACAAATACTTATGACGAATGACTACGCCTTCTGTTTGTTTACAAAATAGTCTGGCGACTTATGTAAACAAAATAGGTTAGCATTGAAATATGTGGGTTTGAAGATTGTTGTTTCAATTAGAAAAAGAGGTGAAACGTATCACCTTAAAAAAGAATCCTACCTAACCTACAAACGATCAACGATAAATTTAAAGTAAAAGTGGGTACTTCACATGCTGCTACCTCACCACCAAGTACCAACCACCTGATCTATAAACGTAGCTTTTAAATTGTGCGAGTCAAATTTTTGATGATAACTTGAATAGCTTTTTTTCAAGTGTTATACAATTTATTTACAACTGGTGTTAATTTATCTGCGCCACGCATCCCGTATGTCAGCTATTTGCTATTGAAAGTCCCGTCAAAATCGGTCCAGCCGTTTTGTAGTCCATGGGGAACATATAGGTACATACTTACCTTCACACATTGCCTTTATATATAAGAAGAAGATAACAAAAAGAACAAAGAATGGAAAAAAAATCTAAATACAAAAAAAAAAACTACTAAATAACCAAAACTATAAAAAATATAAAAATCTATTAAACAGCTATCAGTGAGAATTGTTCCCAAAATAGTTGTCCCATTACCACATTGTATGGCAATGCTCATCCGTTTTTCTTATTATTTTCAGGGAGTGGCAGCAGTAGACAATGATTTCTCACATGCAAGTGCCAACATCACAGATGGTGGAGTAGGTTTCTCTTACGTCACAGTCAGAATGAAGGGTCAAAGGCATCATCCTCTAAACTTTGAGGTGGAAGTGTACATTTAAGAATCTTCACATCACAATAGACTGGATTGGTAATTTTTATTGTTACGAAAAAGCGGACAATACATAGAGCTGATCACCGCAATCAAAATTAAAATAATTTTCTAAATTAAGGAAGATAATATAAGCATTGCGAGACAGAGAGCGCACTATACTTGCTAATGACGTCATTTGTAAGTCATCAACATCATCATCAGCCAGAAGACGTCCACTGCTGAACATAGGGCTCCCCCTTTAACCTCCACACTGAACGACAGCCTGCCATCTGCATCCACTGGATGCCCGCGACTCTCACAATGAAATCGGTCCATCTAGTGGGAGGCCTTTGGTAGGCATTTGTAAGTACTTCATACAAACTCCATACTGATACTCATTTTGCGGAAAGGGTCAAACCATCCTTCGTAATCCGACCAAAAACCGTAAACGCTTATATCTCAGAAATTTATAAGCCGATTTGAATAATTTAATCACATTTAAGTAATTTTTTAGTAAGTCTAATAGCTTATTACATAGTAGAGCAAAGGTAAGTTTAAAAAAAAACTTTGATCGTGTCAAGAGTTATAAAAATAGTGTGAAAAGAACTTGGTGACCTTAATGAAGCAGTGTCATCAATATTTGTTACCTCAGAACTCCTTGTCGTCGGTTTTTTAATTTGATATAATAATTATTATTTATTACTGATATATTATATATTATTATTGATATTATATATTAAATATGTGTTTTGCTTTACCTACCTAACCCTGTAATGTGGTTTCAAAATCATGTCATCTTTGGAATCACTCTAAGGTTTATAATTATTTTTTTCAACCTTCAAGTCTAAAACTAGGAAATTGTTCTTCAGGGAATTACCCACTCATACCTATCATTCATCTACATACCTACCAGTGAGTCAGTCACACTGGTGCTGGACCCATGGTACATGACCTAAGTCCTAATGACGTCATTAACTAATGGTAATTACTGTATTTTGGGATTGTTAAGTCAGTTTAAACATAACATTGTTTAGAGCCGTACTTAGCTGTTAATAAATAATAAGTAAACAATTAATAGCAAATTAATAAGTATGCTGGGGATGCTGCCAACTAGTAGTGGGCTTGAACATTTGGATTGTATTTAGACTTTTAACGGTCTATGGGCAGTTTATCTTTTTTTCTAGTGTTATCCTTTAACATTTGTGGCACTTGCTTTAGAAAAAAAATATTTATTCGCTATCTTAATTATCATTAGTAAATAAGAATTGTAGTAATGTTAACTATGGTGATTTTTTATATGTCTGGGCATTTTGGTGGATTTAACTAATCTGACGAAGAAGAAATGAACAAAGGATTCAATCAGGAAATCATCCATGCCAATTTTGGCTCTAACCTGGGCCCCGATTCAACTAAACCAATTGTTTTTAAATTGTAATTGTTTTAATATAAAACAACTGGTTTAGTAGAATCAGGGGGTCTAGACAAGAGCCACACACTGTTAGCGTTCACGCCTGCGGAAAGATTAAATTGTATGAAAATGACATTGACAATGACATTAGCATGAGATAAATTATCTGAAGCTAATGCTAACAGTGTGTGGCTCTAGACAAGAGCCACACACTGTTAGGGTTCACGCCTGTGGAAAGATGAGATTGTGTGAAAATTACATTAGCTTCAGATAATTTATCTCATGCTAATGTCATTGTCAATAGGGCCCTGATTTTTGTAATGAGTCAATTCAAAGGGCCAAACCTCCCACCGTGACACCTTAACGTCTATATTTATGGGGGTTAATCAATGAACCTTTGATGACGAACCTAACGTGGTTAATATAAATATGAAAGAATGTAATATTGTTGTAGCGTTCAAGACGCGTCTCGATTGTTATTTGTTAGCTTAAGATCATGTAAACTGAGATCGTTCGGTAAACAATAACACGTCTGTGTAGTCACGTCTACATCTCCTTTTGGACATAGATAAAACAAACTTCATATGCCTTGCCTATGTTCTGACTTCTGAGTTGAAAATTCTATTTTCGTCGAGTGATGAAATATCAAACACAATGGCGTCGAATCTGTCATACCACTCACTAAACTAAACCAATCTGCCAGAACTAAAACTGTACAGGGGTCTTACGGCCAACGGCTAACTCGGTATCAAACTAACGTTAAATCAGCTCAGGTTGGAAAATCACGCGACGCAAACTGTATCTGGGCGCGTTAAGGTTCACGTTTGCGTGATTTTTTAACTGAGCGGATTTAACGTTAGTTTGATACCGAGTTAGCCGTTGGCCGTAAGGCCCCAAGCCTCTTTTTACTTGAAGGAAGAAGAAGAGAGAGAAGAAGAGAGAGAGAAGGATGAGAGAAGGATGTTTCAACATGAGCGATTCAAAAAGGGTGTCTACAACTACCTCTCCGGGCTGGCAAAGAACCGTCAACACCGCTAGTGTTACAGGTGTCAGGCGGCAGTTTCTGCTCACCATCAGATGAACCGCATGCTTGTTTGTAAACTTTTTGCCTATCAGATTAGTTTAAATAAGAGAATGGTACACCAGAATTGACGCCATTTTAGGTTATTTTTAAGTAGTAAGATTCGAAAATCTTAAATTAACATTAATTGTACAATACATTGTTAGATTTAAAATTATTTGTTGTACTTAGCATAGAAATGTTAATAGATTATGTAAGTATTACTGTTATAGGTAAAAAAAACTAAAAAAGAAAAAAAAACTTAGATAAGAAAAACCAAGATAGAATAGAAGAAGAAGAAGATATAAGATAAGTAAAAACTTAGAATAAGAAGAAACAATTTAAAATCATTGCATGTAGGTTATACGACTGAAATATTGTAAATATAAATGAATAAATCTTGCTATACTGTATGTTTTTATACAATAATTACATGAATAAAATGTTTCTCTTAGTTAATTTTTTAATTCTATAGCCTATTCTATACCCCCTTTCAATGCTTTACATATTACGTGTTACTTACCTATTTAAAACTGACACTATGTACTCTAGACCATCATCACCATCACGGAAGCTGAACTTCTTCCACTGCTGAACATAGGCCTCCCCCTTAGAACTCCACACTGAACAACAGCCTGCCATCTATATCCACTAGATGCCTGCAACTCTCACAATGTCTTCAGTCTGTCTAAAGGAAGTTTCCCGGATAATTTTAAAGTTTGGAGAAAACGTATTTCTTCAATGGAATATTTGTGTATGAACTCAAGACCATAACTCAAACAAATTTATTGAAGTTTTGATAGGACAACGTCCTGCCAGCTAGTAGGTATTATATAAATAGATATATTTTACTTATTACAAGCAAGCCGTCTATAGTTTGTATTATTTTACTAGTAAGTACGACAAAAACAGACGAAAGAAAAATCACCCGCCCTGTTTTCGTACACAAACTAATATCCCGGGATATCGTGAGTATTTTCCACACGTATTAACTGCATAATATTTCTGCTCTGGACATTTTCGGTGATGGTAATTTCACGCTTGTCACTCTTTGGAACATGATTCCGTTACAAGATGCTGTTTCTTGACTGCTACTTCCTTTGTACTTCTTAGAATAATACTAGCAATGTTAGCAATATTTAGGTTCATCATTTCATTATTTCCTATAGCTCCGATAAACATTTAAAACATGTGTCCAAATCGCTATAGTTTAAAAGTTACTTTAGCACCTCGCACGCACACGCTAGAAGTAACTTTTTTTTTATTGCTGAATACCTACCTACCTTTAGCCAACAACTCGCTTGATGGTAAGCAACGGTGTGGCTGAGGATGGAACACGTTGATCTAGAAGAAATCTATTCACCCTAGCCTTGAAGATGCCTAGATTGTAGGTCACAGGAAACAAGAAGGACGGCAGGGTGTACCATTCTTGGGCATTACGTATCATAAATGAAAACCCAAATCTTTAAGAACTTACGATCTTTACGAATCTTTGGAATTTCCACGAAAAACTGTAGTAAAAGAGGGGTGGAATAAGGTCATGAATCTCTTGCGGACAGTCGCCGAAAGGTATCCTATAGAAAATAGAAAGACAAGCTGTGGTGGTTTTTCAGAGATAAAAGTAGCCTATGTCTTAATCCAGGATACAATATATCTTTAGACAAAATGTTATTACAATCAGTATCAGCAGTTTTGGAGTTCGCACAAACACACTCACACTAATATTAATGAGATTGATAACTGCTACTGTCAATAGGTGGAATCTGTTTTTATCATGCATAGGTTTGCGTTTGCCAACCAATTCGCTTGATGGTAAGCGTAGATAGACACACACACACATCATCAGCTAGTAAATTTCCACTGCTGAACAAATCCCTTAGTAAGGGGTGTTGCCATAATCCCCACGCTTGGCAGGCGACTTGTGGATCGCAGTATGTTCACCGTGTACTAATAGGATGCTGCTTCGTTCATGCATCTTCCGGTGGTTCTGGTCGCAGTTTTAGGACATACCCAGGCCCGGGTCAATGTTGGGATGAAGAGTGTTATAAGGGTCGGGTAAATGGATTGCGTATCCCTAAATACATTCCGAATAAAATAACAAACGTTTTAAACTCATTTTTATGTTGATGTTTTATTTTGGCGAAAGAGATCCAAAAATAACCGATTTCTTCGAACTCCTCCACAATCCTACAAATATATCAACACAAAAATTGCTTTGTACCATTTGCAATGTTATTCTAAAGGTGACCAGGCAGTTTTTTAATTTTAATTTTTACGCATTAGTTTTTTTATCAAAATTGTTGGAAACTTGCAGGTCTTGCTAAAATAGACTAGGTCTCGGACGTATGAAAACCTAGGGTAACGAGAAAACCGGCGGGGTATACCATCTTTGACCAAACGAAGAAACGTAAATTTAAAACATTTTCTATAAATCTAAAGGTCTAATAGAGAACGGTTGGATAAAGTCATATAGCTCTGATGCCAAAAGTGATTAAAGTATTTGGGTAAATATCGCGCACATTTATAATTTAAGTAAACTGTGATTGTTTGTCTTTCGGCTTCTTGGAACTCGTAAGATTGTCCAGACAACATTTAACCTGTGGGTTTTCCTATTTAATCATATCAATGATAAGGTCACTGTTTGAAATTGGGATTATTTTATTTTTAACCATCTTCAAAAAAAGGTAGTGGTAAAAACTATTGTATTGAGAAAACGAGAGTTTTTTTAAATGTTTTTACCTCAGAATAACGTCATATTTGTGAAAAGAATTTAAAAAAAATATTTTTATTTGAAATTATATTATACTTTCAGATTGGTCCTATCGGTTCAGAAGTTTGGTTTTTAATTCAAATCAACTGGAAATTACTTGGATGACGTAAAATTGTCACTTACCTATAGTAAACGAAATTGCGTATTTTACTAATTTTGAAGACGGTTATTAAATTGATAATTATATACTAGCTGCGCTATGTGGTTTCATCCGCGTTGTTATTACCGCAGGAACCGTATAAATTTCCCGGAATAATATGTAGCCTGTCTCTCTCTCTCAATACGCTGCCTATGGAAAATGCGGATATGGATGCGTTGCTCTGTTGAATCTTACGTACTAAAAGCTAGTACCGCTTTTTGTACGTACTTTTAAGCTTTACTTTTTAAATTTGTTTACTTTTTGTACTGGTAGCCAATAACAACAGTAAAATAATAATAATCTTTATTTACTACTAGGTGACCTAACAGACGTTGTCCTGTCTTAGAACTGTCAAACACACAAAATCAAAATTACAAATCTTATTTTTTTACACCTTGGGTTACATTATTGGAGTTTTAGTAAGGCTCCCTATTTAAAAAAAATAAAAATATAGCCTATGTTAAGCGGGGATAGTGCAGCTTCCCAACAGCACAGAAGACATGCCAACAGTGAAAGAATTTTTCAAATCGGTTCAGTAGTTTCGAAACCTATTCAATGCAAACAAACAAAGAAACAAACAAACAAACAATCAAATCTTTCCTCTTTATAATATTAGTATAGATAATGCACAATACATATTAAAGTAGCAGCGGCCCCTGCACTAAGTGGGAGCTTGTATCGCAGGAACCAACAAGTTAACAATTTAGGTTTCATGAGCTGACAACCATTGTCCATTAGATACTAAATCAAACCAAAGCAGTCTACACAATACTAATTTAGTAGGATTATAATCTAAGTAGAAATATCAAAGAGAAAATAAATACATTTGTTACGTAATTGGAAGTTACCACATTACCATAGATAAAACATTTAAAAATCTCATTCAGATTTTTACAATGTTATTGCGGCTGTCAAACGCATTCTTTCAGCGGCTGAACTGTAAGTATGTGTAATTGGTTCGTATGCGTAAACAAATTCCTTGAATCATTTTTTACAACGTAACACTGACAAAGGTGATCCTCAAAAACCTTCGTTTTTCACATACTCATACATTTGTAAACAGATATCACGGTATTCATGGTGGGATCTAAGGATCTAAATAACAACCGCGGACAACGCCTCCGGCCTGAATATTTATGTTATATATTTCATCAAAGCGGCGAGCCGGAAGCAACAAAACCGAGGGATAAACAAAAACCCTACCCTTTTTGCACTCTGAAACTGTAGTGCAGTGAAGAAGATCCAGTTTATTCACAAAGCTTTTACCGCAGTTGGAATGAAAATACGAACTCAGGTTCGTAGGTTTTAACTTAAAATTTGCTCGGGTTGTCAACTGGGCTCACCTTATAATCATTCGTTCGGTTTTTTTAATGTATAGAATAGATCTACGTTTGGCCACCTACTCGCCTGATGGTAAGCGACGATGTGGGCGATGATGGAACACGTTGATCTAGAAGAAATTAAACTATTCACTCAAGCCTTGAAGATGCCTAGATTATGGTTCTCAGGAAACAAGAAAGACAGCAGGGAGTTCCATTCTTAGGCAGTACGTATCAAACAGGTGTAAACATGGTGTAAACAGAGTTACGATTTTCTGACTTTATCACATGCGTTCCTTTGATAGCGGTTACGTTCCAACACTGATCGAGTTGCGTTTCAACTTTGGTTAAAATCATTAAGGCGATACAAAATCGACAAAAAAAAAAAGATTCTCTGCAGGGCAATGATGCAGCTAACGGACGCGTCGGATAATTTGTTTCTAGCTATAGTAATTCGGCCTCATTCAAATGTACCTGCCAGGCACGGGCCCAGTTTACACCTAGCCATGGCTGACAAGTGCATCTGATAGTTTTGCATAGTTGTTCAAATGCGTCTTAGGATAGCAAAAACATCCACTACACCAGTCACCGAAGCTCAAGTTTGGGCCAAGGTTACGTCCACAACCAAAAGCAAGTAGGTATGCGTATAACCAACTAGATCATGTCTATCGGTAGAGTCTCATAGTTTGTTTGCAGCTTATTACCCGAGGAGCCAAGCAAGGGTAAGCGTAGCCCACGGCAGACCACTGCAGCGGACAAAACTTTGGTAAATTCATGGAAGAGATAAACGGAAAATTATTATTTGCGAAAGAGGAAGAAGGCTTCTGCCCTGCATTAAGCTGTCAATGATGATGATAATTATTACTACCCGAACGTAACGTCTTACTTTTTTCATAGAATAGGAGGCGTAGGTGGTTGGTCAATGTGTGGGTGTGAATGTGAATCCAGTTGAGTTCCTTTTTTTGGGTTTCTTATGTTAGTACAGTAAATACCGAATGTACCTAGGTATTACGGTGCAACATGTCATAGTAATCAATTCACAACTTGAAAAATATCAGTATTTTGGTTGGGAAATTCGATCACTGCATTTTATTCCATTGTTTATTTTGCGAACCCCAACAATGTGCCCACCGTTATTAATGTAATAACTGACACTTTGTTTTACGCGAGTTTCTACTTAGCTATAGTTTAGTTTGTTACGGCCTACGATAACTCTCTGCCAGGGCAAGATGGTTATGAATATTAAATTGCTAATTTGCAAAAACTCGGTCGAAACCAGCTTTATGCTTCGAAGTGGTAATTAAGTATCATATCTATGGTTTTGTATTGCTTTTATTTTGTCTGGTTTTAAAAAGCATTGCTTTTATTCAGACTTTATTGTTTTATATTTTAGTTAGTGACTCCATGAAAGCCAGCTCTGATAGTACGGACATGTTATGCGCCGTAAAACGACAACTTCGTTAATATCGTGTTAATTTTTTTAAAAGGTTAACAATTGTATGAAGGCTTCAAAACTACCTACATGGTGGAGAAACCTAGAAAACAAATCAATGTTATGTCAGGTAACATAAAGAACAGACTCGAATGGCGCAAACATATTCAGAAGGCCAACCCTAAATGACCTGGGACGAGGCACGGAGAAGGAAGCAGATGTTTTGGTAACTGATAGCGTTGTATTGGTGGGAATTCAGATGATAATAAAAACCTAAATATTTGATACAAATCGCCAACAATTTTGCTATCATCAATAATTGTAGGCCTTCGAGAGGCCCAAAGACTGAGATCAGGACTGCATAGCCACTCAGCCTTATTATACCTACTCTATACAAGCTTGCTTTATTGATTTCATTGAATTATCTACTGAATAGGTAAGAAAAGCATTTAAACATCGAAAACTGTATAAAACACATTATATCGTAAAATTTTATAATCAACAAAAGAAATGCTCTGTTACGCGACGGGAAAGCTTGCACGTCTAACTCGTCCGAGGACTTCCCTGCAATCGCAGTCCGGCTATCGTCTACGTTCAATATCAGTCGACGTTTCCTACGTTCCGGAATTTCCAATAATACCCCTTTGCTATCCCTGGCTTACACTAACTAAACTCTCTACAACTTTAATACTATTGCCTCAAAGTTTAAAACTCTTTGCAGACGCTTGGTTTATAAGTTGAAATAAATTTGTGAAGCATTTCACGATACTAAAGGTAGTTTCAAAAGAGTTTCGAGTTTTCTAAGGTATGCTGTGTTACCAGCATTAGGTATACTCGGCAAGGTTAAGTCGAAGGCAGTAAAAGGAAATTGCTTCTGTAATGGAATTATTTTTCTTGCACGCCGTCTGGGGAAATAAAATTATGAAAAACCTTTTCACGAAGACGGCTAATCGGCTCGTTAAATCAAGAAGGTGTTTGCAAATATTTATTGAATGGATGCAAAATCTATCACAGATTCTGGCTGTTGTAGTAAAATATATTTACGTCGTGTAGAAAGTTGTGAAGTCTTAAATGACACTGATGCCACAAGTTTGTTCAGTAAAGGCTTCTACTGACAAAAAGTTTATCGACAGCAGCACAGCTTGAACGCGGGCTCACGCGTTTTTTAATACAAGGAACTGTATGGATACTGTACACAGTACACACCAATCAGCACACGAACAGCAACAATTCCTAGGCTGCTCTGCTGAGGAGTGCTTCCTACTTGCTACGCACGCCTTTGTATCACTATGATTACTATATACACCGGGAGCCGCGTCGGGTCAGGGCGTGACGTTAGTGCGTAATTTTAGTTCAAACGAAATAAGTTTTGTTATTATTTAAATGTTATCTAAGGAGCTAGAGCAATAGGGATGTTTATCCAAATCGTTGCACAATCGTATCCTGCCGTTTTTGTTTTGAATTGTTAAGGCACTGTTCTAAACTATCACGGTTGTTCACTACAGTTATGATAGTTTGTCTGCCCCTAATTTTGAACTGTTCTACCAACCACCCGCAAAGACCCGCATTTTTCCCGTAAACATGGTGCATGTAACTGCACCGAAATATCCACACACAACCTTATCATGTAAATATCCCGTTAATAATTATATAACTGTACATAATAATAAATCCTAAAGAAATAAATTTCAAATAAAATTAATTTAAATTTAATAAAAAAAATATACGTTAATTTTCATAAGTAGGTCTGATGTTAGGAGACTTCAAACAAGTTCAAATAGGTAAGTACGGTAATATAAAAAAACAAGTCCAAAATGCCTAATTTAACTGGGCATGTAATGATAATATTGTCGTTACTTTTGATGAGGTTGTAAGTTTTTTTTTGTAGACCCAACAAAGGGTCTGGCCATTGAGAAAGGGGAGTCGTTAACCTATTTCTTTCGGTGGCTATTCTTAGCCCTTTCACGGCTTTGTTATTAAGCCGTTGTTATCGTGCCAATGAACTTCCCGTTTGTGTTGAGTGCGTAAAACTGGTAATTAGGATATTACACTACCGATTTAGATTAAGCTGCTTTGAAGAAAACGCTGTAAATTGTGAATATTACCACACTAGTAGGTAATTGAACCTTATTAACATAGCCGAAGGTCGAAAATCATTCACCAATCACTTAGCGGTGTGTTTCGGTAGCATTACTTAAGAACTAATTGCCATTTGACGCCATGATCATAGTATGTCAACTACAAATATGTGAAAGAAAAATATCGTGATTAATTTCTAACAAATCAGACTTATATTCAATCAAATATTACAACTTTCGTGAAGTTATAGTCTAGTATAACCTTTCCAAACGGTTGACACCACCGGATTTCGTCGGGAAGCTAATTTCGTGATGCGGGTTCAGGCCATCCATCAATCAGGATCTGTCAGGGAAGCAAAGACTAATTTGCTCGTTTGTTTTGCCCGTAAGCTCACTGCGGCTTTGTCGGTTATAGAGATAAATCAGGCAAACGTTATATCGATAAAAAAATATAGTAATTTTTTATCGTTTGTACTTGTTTTTGCTTGTGGGCAAGTATTTATACCAGTACTTTTTACACAAATATTCAAGGGTAAGTTAGCAAAGTTTTTTAAAATCTCAGTGCAATGTGGAGTTAGGCATGCAGTGCTGTGGACCAACTCATAGTCAATAATTTCTAGATATATAAATTTTAATATGTATGTAGTTTTTCAATTAAACAATACAGTTACCTACTTATTACTTATTGTAAAATGTACATAACTATATACCATCGCTTTATAAAATAATGTAGTATATCGATATTTTCTAATCATTATCTTCATCCCTAATTGATAGATGTTTGATTAGAATGGACCTCTGGCCGGAGCGGGCGTGCATAGGACGCAATTATTGGGATTTATTATTCATGTGTAATCAATGTCTGACGGCGGCTTGAAGAATGGATGGGTAAAATAAATACGGACCCCTTGTTAGGTATATTATGATGTCATCGCGTCCTGTAGGTATCCACTTAGACAGAAAAGAAAAAAAAAATGTCACGACATGAACTTGACAATTTATTATGTGTAGATAAATTTCAATTATATATCGGTGCGCAGTACAATGATATTGCAGTCTATAGGGAAACAAAATGTTATAGTGCTAGGCTGCAGAACAACCTCGTAAAATAGTTACAGCCAGAACCGTTCAGAGCTTGTACTTTGAAGAGTTTACTAAACAGATTCTGTCTCGATAGCCTGCACAGTGTCTTTGTAACCAGGAAAGTTAGCTGGAACTTTCAGCTGATACAAAAGTTGAGCACAACGGAAACCACCAAAGTTTTGGTTTAGGGTGGGTTAGTTTCTTTATTAGTTTACAGATAGGATTGAATAAAGGCTCTTCTTTATGGATCCACTAACTGAGCCCTTTGAAATTATTGACTTAGTAAAATTCAGAGAAAACTTTGGAAATATGACACAAAAACCGACTAAAAAGCGAAAAAGCGATTTATATTGTTGTTCTTTCCCATGTTCACCTCTAATATGAGGCAGGTGACAAAATTAATTATTTATTGCCTGAAGTAATCGCAGGTCTAATAATGTAAACTTAGCAGTCAGAACATTTAACGAGGATGCTACCAACGTAATTCGCAAACGAACAGAGATGTTTCAGCCGCCATAATTAAATTGACCCCTGAATAATATTTCCTCAATAATTCACTGATGCTGCTCCGAGGTACTATTGGTAACACAATCACGAAGCACTCCCAGAACTTGACGAAGGCGTTTGGCAAGGGAAAGTTGAGGACGGCTCGTACATACAAATGAAAGCAAATGAGTCAGCGAACGTTACAGAGAATTATAACTTCAGTACTGGATGTAGGAGTGTAAGTTTTCATGTCGACTATTGTCTGCATGTGAATTTGAGATAATGTTCTGTTTTGATGAGAAAATGTGTGCCTTTGGATAAGCTTTGTTATTGTAGGTAGTGTTTTACAACGAGATTTTGGTATTCTTAAATTTAGTTGCTATGGTAAAAAAAATAAAAAAATGACATGAAGCGAGGCAGACCAAAAATCAGGTTGCACGTCCCCAGTTTTGCATAGGTATTATTACGTGCGAAACCAGAGCAGGTCACTAGTTACATATATATAAACCTACCGTGAAAAATTATCCAACTGATGTTGAAATCCGCATCGAAATCCGTTGCGTGGTTTAGGAGGAGTTAGCGGTTATACAGACGGACAGACAGACAGACAAACGCGGAAAGCGGTCTTTAATTTATACTATGTAGAGAAAGAAGAGAAGATAGAGATATATGGTCGTAAAAGTGTGTTTTAGACTAGGTATCACAACATCGTGCATTCATGCTCACTATAGAAGGCATACCTTCTTGCGGAGGTGTCGTGTGTAGAGTCGCTCTCTTCCCTCAGATATGGTTGAGGAAGGCGATGGCTGGCACATGTGTCATACTCGTGGTCAGGTGCTGCTTGCGGGTCGCTGATCTGCTCGCGGTATACACACAAACTACATAGTAATAACATGGCTAAATTGTTTTAACCTTAGATTAACTTTTCTTTCCCTGTATTGTATATAGCTATAAATTTGTATAAGTTAACAAAATATTTATAATTTTCATCACAAAAGCCACGGACGCCAAAGTCCGTGGTGTTGCACATTTAAAAAAACTAGGTTACTCCTCACCTATTCAATTGAACTTTCTTAAAAAATATTACTATGTAAGAGTGAATTAAAATAAATGTGCCCACTTCGAGGGCATTTTGCGCACAATAACACAGAGGTCCGAAAAGAGATAAATTAGGCGGCCACTAAGAAACATATTGCAAAAGTTATGGGGCAGTTTTTCTTTGACCACCTACCAGCGACCGAAACGAGTTTACGGGCCATGTTTTTATACGGTGAAACATAAATCATTTGTAACGAGCGGTCTTGGGCTACGTTTTCACACGTTTCCTTTCTTTTGGAAGATGATTCGAAGTATCTTCAACAGCTACTTGGTTGAAAACCGCTTGCTGGATGGTTTATTGCTTCAAATGTTCATGGTGTAGGTTTTTGGTGTACCTATATATGAATTGTTATAGCGTGGCTTTGTTTACAACCACAACCCTGTGAAGTTTTTTTACTAAAACTTATGATATTTTTATGACATAAACATTCCATGCTTAGCAGAAATGTACCTACATGCACCTACTTGCTTTGTATACCTACTACTTTAGTACATACAAACATTTTTGAAGTAAAAACTTCTTTAACCACTTTGAGCTATTTTTGGTAGGGGGTATACTTATGGGTTCGCATCACCGACATCTGTGACCTACGTGCTAATGTGACAGTTATTCCATAGTTATAAGTTTTCACTTCTGTCGGCATTCCCCATGACCAAGCATGACTGCCTATTTTTTATTTTATTTTATTTCGGCTGCAACTCTTTCATCACATTAACATAAAACACGTTGAAATGTGTACAAAGCAATATTACAACAACCGCCACCATCAAAATCAAATTCATGCTCTACATCCACAAATTTGCCTGGCATTTGAATAAAGACTGTAGTAGCTTTACCTAGTCTGTGTATTTGAAAAATCAGTTAAAAATATCAGGTGTCCCTACAAAGCTTTTGTAAATAAGAGTGACATTTTTATAACACGAACTAGGAAGCAAGTAGCTAAAAATCACTCTCGAAAACAGGTGATGCCGAGAGAACATCTAGAGCTAAAAATGTCAGAGACTTTTTAATTTATGAGCCCGGTTAGCAATATGGAATGCTTACTGGTCCAAACTTGGCACTCAATTTCTCCGTTACAAAGTTTAGTTTTAAAGTACAGTTTTTATCTTATTCGGGACAAATATTCTTATTTTATTCCTTAGTCTGAGATCAAGTAAATTTTTTACTTGATTGATTAGTTTGAAACATTAACGAGCTCCTCCTCTGTGACTTCCTTGGACAAACTTTACAAGGTATGCTTGTAAAAAGATCGTAATTAGGTAGGTACTCGTCTAAATCTTTAGACCTAATACCTCTGTTTATGGCGTTTACAAGCTACGATTAGAGAGATGTGTGTACACTTAGCGACTTTATTTACAGAATAATACTATTTATAAATTCAACACGTTAAACTTAATTTACATTCAAAGCAGCTGTAAACAGCCTTGTCAATCATATGCAGCTGTGAGGAGGCTTTTTAGAATGACATAACATTGCAAGTAGCATAAAGCAATTTTCGTTATGATATTTTATAGAATGGCACAGAAGATTTTATTTTTCTATCTCCTCCGCCATCCTGTAAAATATTAACACAAAAATTGCTTTAAACTATTTGCTATGATAGTCTAAAGACAGTGATTCTTCTAAGTCTGCGTGCTTCATCTTCGACCACATCGTCGCTTACCAACAGGCGTGTTGGTGGTCAAAGGCGGACTTATCAGCGTTAAAAAAAAGAAAAAGATAGTGACCAATAGTTTTTAGTGATCAGTACCCAAAGGGTAGGGGTCCTATTACTGAGCCTACGCTGTCTATCTGTTCGTCCATCCGTTTATCATTCGAACCATAATAATTTTATTGCCGTTGAAATTTTCATACAACGCTATGTTATGGCAGATTAACTAATAAAAACCGGACAAGTACGAGTAGGACTCGTGCTCTGAGGGTTCCGTTAGACGGAACCCTCAGAGCGCGAGACCAAAAAAAAAACTAACTGAAGTTAAAATATTGAAAGACAAACTTAAGTTTGTAGTTTTTTTTACTGGGCAAGTGCCTTTAATAACTAAACAAAATACAAGCTAAAACTAACACTACAAATACAGTTAGACTGCCCATAGACCGTTGAAGGTCTAAAGACAATCCAAATGCTCAAGCCCACTACCAGTTGGCAGCGTACCCAACATGCTGGCGGCATTACCACGTTGAATGGCAATGCTAATGCGTTGAGCCAGAAACACGCCAGCATTTTGGTCACGCGTCACATTAACCAGGCGCTCTGAAAGATTTTTGAAAATGAGGTGAGCTCCCGGTCCCCAAGGGCCCAATGTCTCGACCCCAAACGCCTCAAATATGTAACCACTGCCGAGGTTAGCATATTTGCGACGCTTGTGCTGCTCTGCCGAATTAGCAGCCGCGCCAGCCCTACCCTGTGCCTCAGGAAGATGTGACGGCGCCAAAGTATCGACACAAGTTGCGTCCCATACAAGGGGCCGCCCCAACCTCCAGGCACAAGTGTCATACCGTCAGGCCTCTTTTCATCGTCACGCGCAAGACCACTCGGTTCGAGCACAGCTGCGACATTGGCGGTGGAAAGTGCCCTGCGTATGATGTCGTTCAGGCTAGCGTGTTGGCCAATACGACCAGCGCTTCTCGAGCAAGAGAGACCATGGTGACCGAGCTGGTCAACAGCAGTACCACACTGACAGCGATGGGCCTCACAGCACCTTGCACCCAAGCGTAAGCTGACAGCTAGACGAAATGCGGTTGGATCTAAAAGGCTACCTGTGTTAAAAGAGGGCATGGCTTGCAACCAAAGTCCCGATTCCCAAACAGAGACAGCAAGAATACGAGCGCGATCTGCAATACTAGGACACGTATCTAGTAGTGATTTCCATGCTAGTTCGCAGATCGGCCGAACCCACAGTCTCTGGGAAGACAACTTTGAAGTTTGTAGTTGACAATAAGGTTCTTCCATACATCCCAACTACAAAATGTAAGTTTGTAATAGCAAAATAATTATTTTTAAATACCTTCAAATTTATAACTTTCGGATTTATTCCTATATAATATGTACTATGAGACCTTGCCTCTTGCCAAATTTCATGATTCTAGGTCAACGGGAAGTACCCTATAGGTTTTGATTCCCCTGTGAAATCGCAAAATATACGACATAAAGGAAACCTAAGAGCGCGAGACCAAAAAAAAAACTAACTGAAGTTAAAATATTGAAAGACAAACTTAAGTTTGTAGTTGACAATAAGGTTCTTCCATACATTCCAACTACAAAATGTAAGTTTGTAATAGCAAAATAATCATTTTTAAATGATATACCTTCATATTTATAACTTTCGGATTTATTCCTATATATGTGCTATGAGACCTTGCTTTTTGCCAAATTTCATGATTCTAGGTCAACGGGAAGTACCCTATAGGTTTTGGTTCCCCTGTGAAATCGCAAAATATGCGACATAAACGTTCATATCTTTTGATTGCGTTGACTTACAACTTTTATTTTTTTACAGCCGAAAGAAACCGTAGACCCAAGTATGTAGTATAAATTTCAACTTGCTACCTTTACGCGTTCTTGAGAAAAAGGGTCTTGACAGACGGACAGACAGACAGACGGACAACGAAGTGATCCTATAAGGGTTCCGTTTTTTTCCTTTTGAGGTACGGAACCCTAAAAATGACGAAATAATTAAATAAGTAAAAAAGTTAAAACCTTTATTCGTTTCACCGAATCAAAATGGCATATTTAACAAAATTTAAAGTCGATTTTTAAATAGATAATTATCGTATTTTGTGTGGTACGGAACCCACAGTGCGCGAGCCCGACACGCACATGGCCGGTTTATTTTTAATTCTTATTCAGAAATTAGTGATTTTTATTTTTTTGATTGTTGATGTCGTAACCTGCTAATGAGATAGCTGTGGCTGTTAAGCGTGGTTCTGTCACAATAAAGAATTGATTGCTTCATAAACCATTATCTTAACACTCCATCAGCAACAAATCGCCACTTAGCCTAAGTAAATGTCTAGCCATTACATACAAATCTTCGCTAATTGCACTTGAAGAACGTACTTACTTCGACATTTGCATAATAATCTGTTCGATGCCCGTTTATTAGTTTAGAGGCGGAAAATAAAATAATATGAAATGTGTCTTGGACAATATAATTATTATAATTATCTACCTACAGCGCCTTTTTTATTTTTGTAAATCTAGGGTTGCTTTTTACCACCATCTCGCCTGATGTTAAGCGATGATGCGGAAACCGATTCACTCGTGATTTGAAGACACCCAGATTGTATTATACTAGGTATACATTATGCCGCCTACGTTGTGTTTATGTTTTTAAATTAGATTATTATTATCGGGATATTTACCATGACAGATTGTGGAGCTCCCGCTATTTCGGCGTAGATACATGCACCATGTTCACGGGAAGACTCAAGAATGCGGGTGGTTGGTCGAACAGTTCAAAGTTAGGTGCATACAAAACGATCTACCTTCTTTCATAGTAATTTGCTCCAATTGTTACAACCGTGAACCGTGATAGTTTAATTTAAACATTGTTCCATAAAGCTTGTTGCGTTGCTTCGTTGTTGCTGATAATTTACATGCACCTATGTTTAGACATTAAGTATATACGTATATGCGAACGATGATTAAATAAGAGATTATCTCAGTTATGATTATTGGAACGCTCGAGATGCCTCACCAGTGTCTTCACTTACTTCCTACCAATGTAAGATAGCAATATTAGTTTTTAAAACTTGTGTAGGTAGGTAGTACTAATGATCAGGATTTTTGTAGAAATTAAATTTTTAATTTGAAAAAAAAAAAATGAAATCTGGATAAGATCATCAACTCAAAATAGCTGGTATAGGTACCTAATATGTATGTATATGTATTGGCAACTCAAAATTACGTTCCGATAACTAACTCAACTTACGTAAAATTTTAGGTTGTTGAAAATGCCTCAAAAATGCTGTGTTTTTGAGAATTGATGTTTTTACCTAAACTTTTATTAATAGATATATTTTCATTCTAGTCTGTACTGAAAACGTGGTAAGGTGGTAATGCAGGGCGTCGAAAAATAATTTTAAATGAATTGCAATTGTAAAAAATAATTTTTCGCAATTGCAATTATCTTTGCACTCATAAACATTTGCCAATTAGGCGTAATTTCAGTTCCCTGAAAATTACGGGTTGGACACCCTCGAGGGAAATTTTTCATTGAAATAGGAGCAGGAAAAAGCTCGGAATAGCATTAATCAAGGGTAGAGAGGAAAAAAGAGGATTTTCTATGCTTTCTACTATGGTAGTTGACTGTGCTACACGTACATAACTATAACTAGGTACAGCGCTGTCTATAATACTTTCAAACTTTTAAGAAAGGTAGGTAAGCAAGTACGTTAGATTAACCAAATGTATCTATTTGTAAGTAGTTTAAGGAATTTCATCATCATCATTTCAGGCCATCATGTTCCCACTGCTGGGACACAGGGCCTTCTCTCAGAGAGAGAGGATGGGCCATAATCTAACATGCTGGCCTTGCCCAGTGCATGTTGGTAAATGTCATGTGGTTGAGCTTTTTAAAGGTTCTTTGACGTACTGGTATCCTCACGATGTTTTCCTTAATTTTTTTCGAGCGATGGCATCGAAACTGCACATAATTTGTTTAGGTACTAAATAAGTCATTGTTATACGAGGATCGAACCGGGTGCCATCAGATTGTAAAGCGCACTTGCTACCGCTCGGCCACCATCGCGCATAAGCAATTTACGTTGGTATTATTAGTAGCTATTTACCATTCAATAACTTACCGCCAAAATTGGCGAAGATCTCAGACCAGACATACAAGGGGGATAGTATAAAGCCATGTGGTGTGGCGGGTGCGAACACATCTAGCTTAAATCAGGCTTTTTGCCTTTAGTTAAAATCACCCAGCAACACGACGACCTATCTATTCATTTTTGCATGTGGACTATTAGCTCATTGTTGTCACTGAAAGTTTCGTAGTGTGCGTGGAAATAGTTTGTGTGCTGTAGGTACTAAATTTTTGCGTTAAATGGTTTAGCGGTATAGTGAAAAAAGGGTATGAAACATGGAGACACACGAGCGATAATTGTACTAAGGCATATCTTCCTAGGCGATGATTATAGCCACGGTAGCCGAAAATTTATTTATTTTTTGTTCGCTATAGGCACACACATAATGAAGCTCATTTGGAGTTTTGAATGCCATACAAAAATAACTACCTAAGTAAAATCGATATTATAAGTAGATGATAGCAATCAACTTCACCTACATAGTGTATCTATATACCTACATAAAAATCGATATGTGTAATGTGTCCCCAAAACGGCTGGACTGATTTTGACGGGAGTTTTACTGGCAGATAGCTGTGGGCCTAGTGTGAGTTTTTCTAGTTGCGTTAACGTACACGACCGCGTTAGCGTAAACCACGATTTGTATGAAAAAAGAACAACGCCATCTGGCGCCATGTAGATGAAACTGCTCTTATTTCATATAAATCGTGGTTTACGCTATCGCGGTCGTGTACGTTATAACGCAACTAGAAAAACTCACACTAGGCCCAAAGTTATACGGAGTAATTAACGCGGGTGAAACTGCGGGGCGCAGCTAGTTATTATAAAACTGAACCACAATGACACCGTTGTTGTGATAGAGATTCTTAGAAATCGGGCTATCCAAACATTTTTCCACAACACTTCGGCATTGAATTGCGAAGAAAATGAGTGTGCATTGGAAACGTAGAAAGTGAGTGTTGCTATACAACCTCGCTACGTGAGGGGAAGTAGTTTTATGACCCTGGCACCCCAGGCAGCCGTAAGTCCGGGTTGATTTCTTGATGACGTAGTATAAGCTAAATTTTAAGATATTTTTATCAACACCATTTTTCAGACACTCATAGGTATATTGTATGATTGTATTAAATCTTTGTAGTTTGACGCTTTCTAAGTTGAAAAGAAAGATATTCTGTAGAATAATTTATTCACACTCAACGGAATGCTAGCATGCTTCCGTGCGGCATTGTATGTCCTGCGGCATAATATTATTTTCTTCGTGACTTCAGGGTAAGTCCCGTCACAAAAAAAAAAACTTTGGGTTCCGTAGTAAAAAGTTGTTCATAAGGATGAGCACAATGACACCCTTTCGGCTTAGTACAGTCTATACCTATGCGTAACTCTGTAGATAATACAAGAGAGATATTACATTTTGTTTTACATCTTTTGGAAGTCCCATTCACACGTGAGGTGGCCTCTGAACGGTGGGGTCCCACCAAATCTCACCAAGGGAGTGAAGGGGACGAAATTAAAAGAAAACTGCTCATGTAATTAATAGATGTCCCCTAGGTACAGAAAATACCACCTTTACAGCTGACTCTATGTTATGTCTTATGTTTGACAATATACTGTGCCTTCAAGAATGCAGGGCGTCTTGAGACGGCGCGGTCCCCCCGTCTAGTGCAACTTTACGAGCTGCTCCCTTGCGGGACCCTTGCTGCACGCATGGTTCAAACGTTTACAAATGCTCTTGTTATTTCTGAGGAATTCTGTTTGGGTTATATTGTTTTGTGCCTAGAAACTTGCCTACCTAAACGAAAAACAAAACTTTTATTTTAGTAAAAAAAGTTGGCCGTCACCGAACGCCTAGCAGATGTAAAACATGACGGCATAAGACAGCATTTATAACGTCACGTCCGTCACGGCTTACGAGTCGGTTTGACGGCACCAATAGAGATGTTTCCATATATTTTTTTTAACCAAGCTTTTATTTAAGACATGTTTTGATTTGAGGATTTTTAAATTATTTATTATAGTTAATTGTACCCTTGATAAAGCCATCACACATTTTCTATTTCCATAAACGTTTTTATCTCGCCGCATCTTACTAATGATTTATGACCATCAAACTAATCACGACGAAAATAATAACTAACACACAGATTTGGCTTCGTAATTATAGAGTCAGACGAAAACCGGTGTTTTAATGTGGTATGAACGTTGACAATCATAAAGTCAGTACAAGAAAATTAATAGACTCGGATAATTTCACTTTGACGGCTGACAGTAACGATGATTTTTAAAGCTGTAGAAACTAGGCCTCCAGTTTTAGAATTATCGGAAAACTTAGGCTGAACGCTCACTGCAAAGTCGAAGCAAGCCGCAAGCGTGCAAGCGGCGCGGAAAAGTCGATTCAATTTAGGTAACTGCGACAAGTTACGCGACCGCAAACCCTATTTCGGCACGTCAAGGTTCACGTTCACGTAAAGTATACACGTGGGCTTTCAGGCTAAATCAAATAACATTATGCTAGATTAGAGCGATGGCAGCCGAGCCGAGCATGTGCACTTTACAATGCACCCGGTTCGATCCTTGGCCCTGCATTAATGACTTAGTAGGTACTTAAATAAATTATGTGCAGTTTCCATACCATTGCTCAAACACGGTGAAGGAAAACATCGTGTGGAAACCGGTATGTCCAAGAACCTCAAAAGTTTAAACTGTTTAAAGACATTATGACATTCACGGTTCACCAACATGCACTGAGCCAGCATAGGGAATTCATGCCTATCCTCTCTCTCATCCTCTCTCTCTCTGAGAGAAGACTTGTGTCCCAGCAGTGGGAACAAAATGAGAAACTGATAATGGTGAAGAAATAACCTATCTATTATACACTATAAAAGTTATTTGAGTTTAACTACTCAAGGCATAAGTATAGTTGCAATACCAGTAGCATGGAATAGGTTGTAGTTAGTATGTAATCATGGTGCCCAATTACGTCCCATTTGTAGAACCCATGCATATAAATCATCGTAATCAGTGGAGTTATCAGTGATAATAACAGAGTGCGGCCAGGCGACGGAGCAAAACGATACCCGTGCCACGTGTGGGTAGATACTAGATAGTAAGACAGGTTCTAAAGCTGCTGTTTTACTACCCGACTTCAAAAAAGAAGAGATATAACTTTGACAGTGTAGGGGCGAAGTTTACCCAATTTTAACAAGACAATTAAAATGTGGAAATGATTTTTGACAATGAGCTAGGGTTTAAGCTCAGTTGGTTTTGAAAACTATGCGCCACGCCACTTTACCATATCTCCCTTGTTTGAATGATCTTTGGTTGGCCCTGACAATGCCATCGTGGGTGTGTTCCATTCATACGGAAAATAGACACGTGGTAATGAATTTACAATTTCATTTTCAGGCATTGCAAATTGTACAAATTGATGCAAAATAACTAGAGCTAATCCAAGTAAAAGCTACGCCGTAGAGAGCTACGAGGTAACGCGTAGCACAAGAGCTAAGAAATAATTAAAAAGCTATAGTAAAAATACTAACACAAAAACAAAGTTACAAATACTTTTAAAAGATTATAAAAATATTACTAATGTACGTTTCTTCATGCTATGCACTTGCACGTGCATGGCATGTAAAAACTAAGTAAAGTTAGAGAGACATCTATCAAAAAGAGCCGTAACCAGTAAGAAATAACAAACGTTAACGTTAACGTACAATTCTATGCTACAAAATGAATTCACCAGTTATATAATGTTAATACAAAGACGGCAATACAGATGGCGCAAAACCTTCCTGTTGAGGTGTAGGTATTGCAGGGGTGGCCAAAAGACAGAACTAAAATTTCTCACAGATGTTATCAACTTTATTTTGATAATACGATGAAAGCTCCTCTGCACAACTCTACGAAGAAATTGGTAGCACTAGGAAGAAAAACCTGCTCTATCGAGCAGGTTTCCCATATTCCCTGTTTATTTTGACGTTGGTGATTTCCTGGGGTGGTCGTGTGAGAGCTTTGATGAAAAAATGCCTAGCTGTTGTGTTTCTAACTGTTCGAATACAAGTATGAAGGTGAACAGAGTTAATGGTGATATTTCTTTTCATTTGTAAGTGGCGTGTTAACTTCGTAAGACATAATTTAGAAGTTTGTTTCAAGCAATAGCAAATATCTCTGACAGTGCAACTAACTCATTCTAAGCGTTGAATAAGGAGGCACGATAAAACAAAATTAACGGCCTTATGTTGTAAATTTTTATTCCTTCATTAGGTATAGGTACCTCTAAAGATTATAATTATAGTTGGTTGCAATAAAGCTCATTAGCGACGAACGTACCTACAACCAACTTACCTATCTGTAAAATTGTACGAAAAAATCGACATTGTATTTTCCGAGAAAAAAACTAACAGATATGTAACAGACGTAGGCTTTTGCATAATAAGTTAGTGAAATTCGAAAAATAGTAATGTAATTTTTAATAGCTTTTCAAAATTTTCCCCTCTATCCCTCTTATGCATTTGTGTGAACCAGCATGTGAAACATTTAAAAAAATTATGTTGGAGGTTCCCAAAAATAACTGCCGAAATTCTTCGACGGCCTCTTCTGCAGTGTTAAATTTTTGCACACGAATCATTCTTTTTACCGTGGGAAATAAAATAATAAAAAACGAAATTCCAATTTTCAGAATAACCTAATATGTACCTAATAGGACCTAATAGGTATGTACCTATATGGATACCCGAAGGTTTTTTTAACACCTTCAGTTAGCCAACTCTACAGACAGATTGGTCGGCATAATCGATTTTTACGTTTGTTTAAGGTTTCCAAAAGACCCAGACTTGAAAAACAGATGGATTCTGGCAACCGGCAGAAAAAACTGGTTCCCGACAAAGAATAGCTCAATTTGTTCAGCACATTTTCATTCCACGGATTTCAATGACACGAAGAAATCCAGAAGATTATCACAGTTTGCCTATCCGACTATTGATGTTTGGAGAACTTCTGAAGACGAGGTAAGCTCAGGAAAAGGCCTACCTAGAAACAATACGCTATACCGGCTATACTTACCTACAGAGTGAATTTTCAAGTGGGCGTGGATGGCCAAATCTGAAACTATAAGAAATAGCTAAAAGTAGGTAGTCAAAGCCATGGGCGTAGCTATAGTTTACACAAGATCCTTGGGTACACAAATTTAATTGTTATGTTCAGAAAAAGGCAGAGTTTTGAGCGAATCTCTCGCATAGCTATCGTTCGTTGTTTTTTATGCCATGGGTGGCAAACACGATTATTTTCGTCAATATTTCACGATTTTTTCGTCGTATCCCTTAATCTGGACCCTCTGGACGCCCTCCTTATATTACGCCCATGCTCAAACGAGTCTCCGTTTCGATTTTGATGAAAACTGAAACTGCATTAGGATTTTTTTAAATAAATATAACATAAGTAGCCAGGAATCGATCGGTAATTTTTTTTTTTTTTGTTAGATATGAACTCTTTAACCGTATGTTAATAATTCCCAGAATTCGATCCTTATTAGCGACACTATCGAATGGTGTAATAATAGTGTTTTTTTTTTTTCAAAATCCAAGGGACGGACCTAGATTTAAAGAAAATATTTTCATCCTATTTCTGGCAATTTATATTAAAATTATTTATTTAGATTTATAAAATACACGAATATAGTGTAGATACCTATTTACCTATAAATAGTAAATAGGTAAATAGGTCATCATCATCATCAGCCGGAAGACGTCCACTGCTGAACATAGGCCTCCCCCTTTAACCTCCACACTGAACGACAGCTCGCCTTTTGCATCCACTGGATACCCGCGACTCTCACAATGTCGTCGATCCATCTAGTGGGAGGCCTCCCTACGCTGCGTCTTCCGGTTCGTGGTCTCCACTCCAGAACCTTTCTTCCCCATCGGTTATCGGTTCTTCGAGCGATGTGGCCTGCCGATTGCCACTTCAACTTGCAAATTTTAACAGCTATGTCGGTGACTCTGGTTCTTTGGCGAATATCCACGTTTCGGATCTTATCTTAAATAATTATAGATCTAGTTAAAATATTAGTAAATATAGGTAAATGTAAATACCCACTGACTGACAGAATCAGCTAGATACCTACTCAGGTCTGAGTGCCTAGGTAGGTACCTCATTTACCTACTTTTATAGCACCCGATATTTTGACTTTCAGGAATCGTCGGGCGAAACTTCTAATAACCACTCAAAAAATAAAGCTGCTAATGACGTAAGTAGAACTGGAATCTTATCAAGACAGTACTTTACCCACTTCATAAAAGAAGTCCTCAATTGGGACCAAATTATTCACAGATGCCGTTGCTCCGCAGAAATGAGACGGATATTATGCTGCTTCGCGCCGCCGGCCGCCGTTGAGATTGCCTCTTTTTAGATTGAATTGATTCAAACATGTTCTACGATATCTTTAGCACTTAGAATAACATTCTAAGCTTTAGCAATAGATTTTTAAATCACGCCAATGGTTGTTTCCATATAAATATAATATTAGCCTATATTACTATGTGGATAAAAATAAGATGGTAACATTGCAAACAACTATAAATTGAAGGAGTTTTGGCGCCAACGTGCAAAAAAACATGTCGGCTCGTTGGATTATTTTCCTAAACTTGTGTATTGTGTACTATATGGTGAATTATTATTAATTAATTAAGTGCTCGTAAACGTGTTCGAGTGTGGGACGTGATATAACGAGGTGAAACGTGTTTTTTCATGTTGTTTCCACAACTCCATAGGAGCCTCTTGTAAAGTCTCCACCACTTTACAGGGGCATGAGTTTGACTTGACCTTGACTTACTTAGCTTGATTCTGACTTGTTTGACGCTATTAAGACTATGTAAACTGTTTAATATTACGACTAAAGGACATTGAATCCAAGGTTGTGAAAATTTTAACAAAAAAAAACTAAATTGAATAACCCCCGATAAACAGCTGATATTCTTCAAACGGCTGAACAGATGTTCTTGATCATAGCTAAGAACACTCTCGACTCGATTAAGTTACCTTTCCAACAAAAAAAAAAAACTAAATCAAATTGGTTCAGTCGTTTGGGAGCTACGATGATGCCACAGATAAAACACAGGTATACAGCACGGTTTTATAACAGCCCTCTTTGCGTTAGGGGTTAAAAAATTGGTCAGATAAAAAAAAAGTTAAAACAAATTAGCTTAAAAAATTAGGTAAGTTTTAGGAAACATTGAATATTTTAGCAATATTGTGTAAAATATATTTTACAGTGCTAAGAGTGTTGTCCCCACTTGTACTTACTTATACGTTGTCCCGCTTCGATTTTATCGGATTTCGGTTGTGCACTTCATGGTATGTTGTACTTTGAGGATATAGTAGGTACATAAGCCACATGTACAAAAATCATGGACAGTAAATTGATTGCACTAAACTTTATTAAAATAATTACAGACATCAGACAGCGCCCCTTCGTCACCTGAGTCTCAAAACATGGGCATCATTCAGCCACCACTTGTGAAACGACTTCAAAAGCAACGTACTCGCTTACTGGCCGCATTAAAATTGGAGAAATTGAAAGTAAAGAGATTCCGAGAACAAAACCGTAGGAAAGACAGGAAAATTGCTGCACTTCACAATATAATTTTCGAAACGAAGAAGAAAATGCTGAACAGAGATGATGACCTGAAGATTGAGGAAGTCATCGTTGACAATGATAGCGCAAGTATTTAATCAGAGTGACATCTTAAGGGCCAGAATACCGCGTGTACCGATCTCGCTCGCGCATTTGATGTTTTTTGTATATATAAAATTACTGTAAATTTTTGGAAAATGTGCTTCGGTCATTTTGCGAAATTAATATTTCAAAATATATAGAACACATTTTGATTATTTTTAATAAGTACACGAAAGAAAAACTATTTATCCCATTTTTGTGGTCATAATACAGGAAGGGGCAACTGACGTCGCGTTGAGCAAAAAAATAATAATTAAACAATAATTTGGAAATATTAACTTCGCAAAATGACCGAAGCACATTTTTCAAAAGTAGTGTCAGTAATTTCATATTAAAGAAACATCGAATGTGCAAGTGAGATTGCGGCTCGCCATATTCTGGGCTTTCCCAGTATTTTCAAACGTACTTACCTAATTTCATGGGTCATTAGGTAAATAGCATTTTCAATGTGTTACCCACCTAAGACCAACCTAGATAATTCATAGGTTTTCCTTGGCTTATAATTTTACTTCAAAGAAGGTATTGATTTTTACTATAATTATGTACCTACAGGTAATAGGTATGGTCTAACTTTCATAAAAACACAGTAAATACATTTTCAAAATATTTACTATACCAAATCATCTTAAACACACATCAAAACAGACATAATATGCACAATCTCACTTAACTATAATTAATATGTTTCTCTCTAATGATTTGTTTTTGGAAAACAATTATGTAAGAATTTGTTTCTCTGTTATAATACTTTTTTTATAGAATATTTATGATATTTTAATAAATATGTACAAGTAAATTTTAAGGCACTCATAAACATTATTTGCCGTATAAAGATTAATAAGTACAAATTAATAATAAAAAACAAATGACATTCTGTCAGTGTCTGCTCATGGCACTAAGCATGTTTCAAGAAACATTGTGTATTTTATAAAACACTGTAGAATATTACTATTTCTAAGCAAACGATAATAAAATATTTGTACGTTATTTCTTCTATTTAATCACAATATATTTTTTAATAGCGGTAGACTCTATTATGTTGCTTTGTTTATGGCGTTTTAACTATAAATGCTTAGATTTGTAAGTGAATAACATACCAAGATGCTTAGATACTTATTGTAATTACGAAGAAATATAAAAGGATATACTTCTTTATCATTTTATGTATTTATGTAGATTTAGAATATAAGAAGGTACATCGTACTGGAGGATAAATTTTAGCCGATATGTAAGTAGACAATTTTAACTTCCTTGATTACGCGTGAAACGGGAAAGTAAAAAAAATTAAGTACTTATTTTGTAAAATCAAATATTCATGGACGGAGTGCTACAAAGCAAAATAAAATCTGAAGCTTCATGAAGACGGGAAAATGATTTTACGTTATGTTTATATTCGATATTTTTTTGAGATATTCATGTAAACCAGTATAAATGAAACTTAAATTATGCGACATTGTGCCAAAACAAGCTCGTAAAAATTACGCTAACTAGTTTCATATTTAGATTTCTTTGAAACGTAACCTTTCTTTTACCGTATTAATCTCAATATCAGATCTCTATCGTACTTCATATATATTTTCCTTAAACTTTAATATATTCCCAACACGATATTGAGTCGAGGTTTTAAGATAAAATTATTTAGAAAATAACATTTCTATTGCACTAAAATATAATGTTATTCGAATATTATTGCTCTTTACTTAATAAGTTTATTACACAACAACTCACTAAGATAATTGCCCTAGTTACATAATTGATTAATTCTGTTTTGTATGAAAATTTGAGATTAATAAATTTATTGGAAAAAAATCCAGATCTCTGATACTTAATGATTTATAACTGAGAATCGATCCCCGAGATTCTCGCAGAGATTGTAACAAACGCTTATATAACAATAATTATAATGCTCGCAAAAATAACTAACGAAATACTACTACAATGTATCTAAGAAAAAAACCATTTGGACACAATTACCTACAATATATCGAAATCCACGACGATAAAGATTAACATTTAGCAAAGTTAACAATAATTTAATCTCTTCTAACTTAACTATTAAAAAGCAATTAACAATAGAACCACGAAGGCTAGAACATTGTACATTTATAAGGCACTTGGGATGCACAAAATATTCAATAATGTTATCTATAAATATTAAGCACTAAATGTAAAATACATCGCTATAAATATACTTTTTACGAAATAAATATCCATACACTCATTGACCGATTTGGATTTCATAATATAATAATATGGACAATTTACATTTTACTTGTAGAATAATAGCTCTCAAAAATTCTCTATAAAATATTAGTCTTTGGTTTTAAAGAAATATAAAATTATTGCCAAATTTTGTATGTAGGGTCAATAAGTATATGAAAGACAACCTAGTTTATTTATTACTCCGATATCAGTCCAATACGTTTTAATTTATGCGAAGCAATATTGATTTTTTACCATCTTTCTGGTATGTATCTACTTACTTGGCCACTGTATATTGTGTGTAACCGCCATCTTGGTGTTGACTTTAACGCGCCACTCGACGCCGTAGAGCCATGTTTATTTTTACATCCATAGATGTTTGACTTCGAAACATATCTATAAAGCTAAATTAACACAGCAGCAGAAGAGTGTAAAACATCAAATTTACCAATTTGTGTTAACTCAAAAAATATATGAAAATGTTAGAATAGTGCTGCTGCGGTCTTACTGAAACTTCATGCTAGAGGAAGTGTAGTTGATTTGTAATCGATAAAAGTCAGACAGCGCTAAACGTGACTGCGAGTCGGGAAGAAAGTATTTGTCACTAATAAAATAATATAAAAAGCGAGAGACGAGAAGCGAACGAGTCTCATTTAACGCTGTGTCTAGGATCGGGTGCCTAACAACACTCGTGCTAACAACAATTACGATCAAGCGACAACAGAAATACAATTGTAAATATAGTCGATGGCGTGTGCCATTTCATTGTAAAAATGTTAATAAAGTTCATCATGTTATAAACATAACAGGCAATATAAAATGTTAATAGTTAGACTATTATAATACATAGTATAATGTTAAAGTGAGGCCAACAGCTATAGCTACATGGTGGTCGATGTGTCCGGTGAGAATGTTACGCGGCGGTAGGGTTGGCCGGTGCCGGGGCGGCTGCTCCTGTTAGTTCCTCTGCGCCGTTAGCACTCACCTAGCCGGGTTAACGAGAAGAGAGAAAAACAGAATGTTAGTATCGATCAAAATGTCATGGTCCGACTACACGAGAGCCCCAAAAGCGAGTACGGTTTAACACTTGCGTTTTGCTGCCGCGATGTTTTGATTAGCAAAATGTAGCACGCTCGGCGAAAATATTTTTGTAAGTGCCGTGTCATTTTGCCGTGTCAAGGCCCAGAATATAGTGCGCCGCTATCTCACTCGTGCATTTGATGTTTTTTTAAATACAAAGTACTGTCTACCTTTGAAAAATATGCTTCGGTCATTTTGCGATGGTAAATCGGTAATATTTAAATTAAAAATAAAATGGTAAAATAATAAACAAAAACTTGTTCTAAATATTTTTAAATATTAACTTCGCAAAATGACCGATGTTAAATGTTCAAAAGTAGACAGTACTTTATATTTTTTTTAAAACAACTGAACTAGCGAGATAGCTGCACTCGGTATTTTGCCCTTAAGCACTTTGCGGCACAATAGCATCTTCGTTTAGCACATAACGTGACAAAAATGACACAGTGTGTCAGTTTTGTCACTAATTATTATTCATGATCATATTTTTCATTATCTTCTCCGAACGTTGAATTTTGGGGGGCACTTTACTATGTTAGATATTCAAGGGACTTTTGAGAATGTTGTTGAATGTAGATGGATTTGGGGACCGATGCCGCATGCAGCTATACAACAAACGATAAACCGTCGTCTCGTACTGATGTGACTTGTGTTCGGAATTATCATAATAAAAAGAAATCTGATCATAAAGGGGAGGCTATCAGGCATTCGCGCCGCGACATTATGTTCTGCTTGGCCCAGTTAATTCAATTATACGGGTACTTTCATTAGTTTACGCGGTTAATGGTTGAAAAAATGTTAAGTCAATTTAGTATGATAATGATAATTCTACAATATAGGATTAAATGCCCAATAGTTCCCAAATGAACGATGCTTGAGACATATTCACTGGTGTTGATGCATCAAGTATCGCCCACACAAACAAGCATAATAAAATTGTATCACTTATGTATAACCATAGCACCCAGATGCAAGTATGTAAGTTACTCAACACATCTGCTAGATGTCAATATAAATCGTATATGGTAGCATTCTCATAAAAAGGTTGTTAATTCTGATAACGTAATATCATTACATATTTGCATGTTAGTGACTCATAATAATATAAATACATAGTTACAGATACTCTGCAAGTGACGATAGCAGTTATGATTGTGCACTTATAAGTAAAATTATGTCAACAAACGGGAACTTGGCCTTGTGGAGTTGCAATGTTAGTTGTGAGACCCTACTGCACGTCATCAACTTTATTTCATTGACTTCATACAATGTATTATTTACTTTACCGCGAGCTACATTTATAATAAAAGAAAACGATATATTTAAATTTCAGACAATTTATTGCATGTATACCTTCTGAAAATGCATTTATTTATTTACATCAACAATGGAAACAGTTCTCTACAAAACATCGTCTCATATTCATTATTTCGTATAACTACGAATAGCAATTTGACATAATTAAGTAAATATTGATTTCAATATAAAGCGTGAAGAATACGTATTAGGCATTTGAATGCCATAAATCCACAAGGGCACAAGTGCAAATTATCCTAAAGACTTTCAAATAAGAAAGTAAATACAATAATACCTAAGGCAAAAAACAACTAGCTTAAAAATTTCATATAAAAATCTTATACTGACTAAGAGAAAGATGTGATGAATATGAAAAAAATATATCGAGTCAAAGGATGGGCATTTATGTTTAATACTGGACTGATGGCACAAATTCTGAAATGCTCGTTCCTTTGACTAATACTGGGCGAGACTCTGGAAAGAAGGATTTCACAACCCGTCACTAGCACCTCCGGGGTTACTATTTGGCAGAAATGAACACTAACAGCTAGAAATCATCTTAAAAAAAAATTGTAACATACTTTCACTTCACTAAGAGATTCTTCAGAATAGAACATAAATCCTTCTTCCCTCAGCTATAAAACGATACCCGAAAATGAACATTCGAGAATTACATGTTGTGATTTGTATAACATCAAAAACAAAGCAAATTTTGGCAAAGTGAATTTTCAATAGAACTACACTTGAAACAAATAGCAATAAAAATACATCACAACATGTAGCAGATCTAAAATATAAAAAAAAAGTATAAAAATCACAGTTTAAAAATTATGCGGTGTCACTTCAGATCTGGTATGAAGATGGCTAAAATACATCCAAACCTCATACTAAAAACTAATAAGTACATAAATAGAAATAGTGACACAGAGAGACAGTAAAGCTGAGGCATCCGAGCATACTTACAAAGATTACGATTGCAAAAAGATAAACACCCGATTATTAAAATTGCACGAGATTCAAAACATGAATGAGCTGTGTAATGCTAAAATTAAACCACGAAATCGTTGGCATTTTAGTCTTGAAGCAATCGTGTTGATTGTAAGTATGTGCGCACGCGCGCTTCTCACCTTGAAAACAAAATGGCGGCGTGAGAGCGTATTGGCGGGAAATTAAGGCGCCGGTAAGGCCTGACGCTGGTAAGGATGTTCCCTCACTTGCGCGAGCCGACCCGCCCTCCTCACCACACCTAGCGGCATACGCATATTAAACTTCTGTGTCTCGGCAGAACATTAAAAGCAACCAACAGGTGTACCCAGACCTTAGGAGTTTAAGAGTAAATCAAAATCACTGGCTGATTACGACTGGGCAGAAAAAAGGTCTGAGTAACCACATTTAAATGCTGAAAACAAAATATAATCTCAAGAAAATATAAATCGTTAACTAGAGAATCGCATATATCTAGTAGTCACTGCCAAAAGCTTGTTAATGTATTTATATATTTCTATAATTATTTTGAACATTTCTATTTGGCAGTGGACACTAACCTCTATTATTATGCTTATGCCTATAGTTTATCTATTTCCTATTTATATTGCTTTGGAAAAATAACAAAATAAAATATTAAAATCTCGGGTGTGGGACACCCAATCAAGGTACAGGTAATGGCTGGCATTATAATTTCATTTTTATAAAATTGACTCTAAATAGCTGCAGTATTATAAACTCTAAATAATAGAAAATAATTACGATTGTATAATATTCTCATAAAGCTCACTCATTTCTAACCTAACTATAAATCTTTAAAAGATAATAATAATACTTATCCTATGGTATGTTTATAAATATAATAATATGGCTAATAAATTATAATAAGTTACGATACAATTTCCAATAACATTATTCACAACTCTGATTGCGTCAATGCTATTGTTAAAATGGACATTTTAAACCGCCTAGAATGTTCCGTAGTTTGTTCGTTATATAAAATTGTATATCGCGTTATATGTAAGTGATGTTAAAACGTTATAATGTCAGTTCAATGTGTATTTAAATACTCAAATTGTATTTGGTCCCTTTTGCTTGTAATTCGCTGAATTTCCAATGCAATACATTACAATTCAAATTTGATCTGTTAGAAATAATAATTTGTTATTATTCACAAGATAACTGGAAATCTAAGAACAAGTGAAGAAAATCACATGCGTTACCGTGAATTTTTTAGTTCAATGAAGAACTTTTAATATTTCGAAAAATGGGATCTATACAAATTAAGAAATGTTAATTTTATTAGTTGTGTTACAAGCAAGGGTTATATCACAAGGACTTTAAAATGATGGGTTATAAACTTTCTATATAATCATTTTTATGACATAACAATGAGAATAAATAAACATTTGTAAAATAATAAAAAAATCTGTCTTTGTATAAAAAAGATCGGTAACTTAAAAAACAGGTTTCATTGGCAGTTATAATAAAATCTAATAATTTCTTATTCAATAAACAATAATTATTACGTAAACTGCCATCAACCCTAAGAACGAGGCAACGGTATTGTATAATTCAAATAAATAATCTGATATATTAATTTGAATAAATAAATCTGCATAAATCATTATAATGTATCCTAGCCGCGCAAAAACAAAATAATTATACTTTGTATCGAACTGTATAAACAGCCGTGAAGAAAAAACAATGCTATAATGCGTCAACTAAAATAGGTACACAAGTGATTCGAGTCGCTAAACTAAACCGCACTTAAAGTAAACTTATACTAGGTTTGATCATGGCGTTTTTATTATGACTGAAAGAGGTCGTCCTTAGCGGAGATTCGAAAAAAATAATTAAGGACGGTAATATTGATGCGCAGGCCGATACGTCTCGTGGGGAAGCCTCGCGTATCTTAAGGTTGGTTGATGTCAAAAGCCAGTCAGCAGATATCTCGATGCTGCAAACCCCATCAAAATATTCATCACACACAGTTGCAACAAACTGGACACCATGTGTTATGTCGTTTTGGACGTTAGTCGGTTAGTGTCGTGGTCACGAACCCGCTTTTCCATTTGTTAAAACGATTGTTTAATTCGACTAATTGTTTAGTGATCTAGCAGCAACTAACGACCTTAACCTACTCTCGGAGATAAAATTAAAGATACTATCAGTCGATTTTCTGTCGTAGATAAGTGATGAATACAGGAGAAAGTTAGGACAGGTTAAGCTGAAAGACATGCAACACTTACGAGAAATCAGTCTGCGTAAATCTGAACGGTTGAAACATGCGGTTAAATTGACAATTATCTTAACTTCAATTAACGTAAATCTCATTGATATTAATACTAATCGTTTGATCTAGAACATTCTTAATCGCCTATTAATGACTTTTGAATACATTTCGTGACTACTGGACGATCGCAGGTAAGCCCGGTACCTTTGTGTAGCGTTAGTCTTAAACGATGTTTGATAACTTACCAAATCATACCTTCGGTTTAAATTGTAACTACGTCGAATAGCTCTATCATTATGATCTATTTGTTATCTTACTATGACATTCATTCCTTTTCTATTTTTCATCTTTTCCAATTAATATAAAATACTTCTGTTGGACAAAAAAATCTCATGTGAATTCATTCTGATATTTTACTTACAAACCCAAAATATATTCAAAAAATCATCCTAATTCGTTCATGCCAATGTTATTTCGGAGTTTTAATCTAAGTACGAAAGCCATACCTAAATAACGTCCTAATAATGCTTTGGACTACATTTTATAAATCCCTAAATTACACACACATGTAGATAAACCCGATGTGTTAGACTCGCACTGATCAGATCACTTGGGTACTTCTACTTTATAGACTTTATGCGCCTCGTTGGCTGAATTAAATACACATTTGTTTAAGGACAATAGAACGTAACGTATGCGTCCCTAAAATATTGCCTACTTTGGTGAATAACGTAACCAGTACGTACGTGTATAAAGTTATCAAACATCGTTATAGTTAGTATATCAACGGGCGAACAACCCACCCGTATGGTCAGCGGCGGCGTACTCCGTGGTCAGCAGCGGGTTGGCGGTCAGCGCCGCGTAGTTAGCGTAGTCATACGGCGAAGCGTAGATCAGCTGGTGGGATGGCTCGCCGGGAGACAGCAACCCAGCTGCACCACCCGACCCGTTGAGCAAGCCAGCCTGGGCGCCCTGAGCCGCCGACATACGCGGGGATAGAATCAGAGGCGCGCCTAGAGGCGCTTGTGAGCGTAATGCGACCCCGCCGACGCCGCCGCCCGGCGCCAGAAGTCGCTGCGTTTCAGCCGCGGCTGCCGCCACGCGACGCCATTCCTCGTCCGCTGTGGAGGTACCCTTATAATATCAATGCTATTTTTTGTTATCTGGTTGTGGCAGGCAGTGTGCTCTGCCGTTCAAAGGGAAAGCACCATTTTTGCATTTTAAGGTTTTTTGTTCACACGCATTTCAAAATGAAAAAATCCTATCTATAATAAACCAATTTCACATTTTCAGCAAAAATAATTTACTGGCTTTCCACAATATACTTCATTTTGCTGTGCCCGCAGTTGTGCCATCGATTTAAGGATTCAATTCAGGATTAAACTCTCCTGTCGTTCTGAAGATGCAAACTACTTGCTTTGCAAATTTCATCAAGATCAATTCAGCCACCACACTGTAGATTGCGTTGCCGGAATGGGTGTTTCCCTATAATTACAATCTGGACGTCTTCAAGGCGAGCGTGCTCCATCGTAAACCGTATCATCGTTTAACATCAGGCGAAGTGGCGGTCAAGCGCAAACATATTATTCAATTAAAAAAACATAGTAATCATGTTGTAACAAACAGAAGGACAGAGTTACTTTGGAATTTTTATTGGTGTGAATATATGTTAATAAAACTTATTTATCGGTGAAACTGAATAGGTGCCATACGGTACTTTCCCTCAGGACGGCGGTATACTAGGTAACTCATAATCTGGTCGTCTGCATAGAGCCAGCAAGCAGATAAGCGCAATTCCTGATGCGTCATCTTTTGGCGAACGCAATGTAGCCTGCCAGTCGAAATAATGTATTCGAGTGACTACGATAGCAATTGTATTTAATTTTTAAATAATATGAATTAAAAAAGTGTGGTTTTCCTAACCTATGTTGCCCCATTGCTGGGCAAAGCTCTCCCTCAAGTCTTTCCAATGGTCACTTTCCTGCGCCATCTCGCACCAGCCCTCGCCTAGCCCCATATAGAAAGATAAAAAAACATTAACAATGATTTAACAACTAAATCTGGATATTTCTGGTGTTATCCAGTTCTAACTACTATTACCGACTAATGACCAAAAGTTGCCATGAATATTATACAAATGTTATTTACAAGTAAAACAGTTGTTTCCACATGACACACCTAGCTGCGAGCCCATTTGTTTGTCATAACTTGGCGGGAGTAAAACATAGAAATTATGAGTCACCTCGTATTATTATGGAAACTAATGCATAGAGGCCTTAAGGCTCTTATGAGTGATTTGACGCATTAAGCGCTCTGTCGTTCACACAAGCAACATTTTTAGTTAAAAATGTATAAATTGTCTAAGGGTGGAATTTAAAATGTTTGAAATACATTTATTTTCTTTTAGGACATTTTTTCATTTTAATTTAAAGATAATTATGATAACTGAGTAATGGAGAAATCCTTTTGTAATTAACAACACCACTTTTTTTTTTTTTTTATTATAATAAAGAAAATGAATGAAAAGAAAAAAAAAACGTATTCCAGATTTACTTCCATAATTATGAAAGACTTTCAACATCACCTTCAGTAATTTTATATGCATAAAAATGTCGATTGTGCGAAAGAGCGCGTTGATGAGTTAAAGCATTCTTAAGTAACAAAGTTACAACTTCCATGGAAATAAAACAGTTGAATAATATGCTATTCATTTTCTTGATTTACCTCCAAGCGCAAAATGTTATCGTCTCTTAATGTTGGACATTTTATTCCCTGGTTATTTGTTATCTTGAGCAGGAAATATTAATTCTGATCTAATGCTATTTAAAAATGATCCTAAGCTACAAGCTTTAAGAAATTTTATGTTTCTGTCAAATTTTTAAAGAAACGGTGTTATTAATACTGTAATATGACATAACGATATAAATTACACCAAAGTAGGCGTTTCATTAATTAAAAAAAGCATCTAAGCCCAAACGACGACTGGAGAGTCGAAGTGACGTGGTGACGAACACGCGGCCGTTGACAAAATTTAAAATCAACTCTTTTCCGTTTACGCTAGATTCAAAATGGTACCTCTATCTACTAGTTAAAAACACAATGTTCAATCTACAGTAAGGCAGGTAGAGTAAAATTTTCTACGGCCGGAAGTGTAGGTCGTAAAGCTAAAAAAAGGCAGCGAATCACGCTTTTGTTCTTTTTTCATGAGATGATTGCTATACCCGATGTTATGACAAAAACATTCACAACCTACACTTTAATAAAATCCGAGCCAATATTACTCATAAACTCTTTAATAACACCCAATGCAAACTGAACAATAATCCTGCGAAGTAAAATCACCCATGTTAACCAGTTAATGACCGTTACATGCCACAAATCAATTAAGTTAGTCATCTCAGTCATGACTCATGTCAAACAAACGGTCGCAATAGGAAACGCAGTAAAAACACCGTAGGACTGATAAAGAGAACGTTTTGTAAGCTTTCTCCCACGCTCGCGAATCATGCATAGAAATGAAAGAAAATATTTTCAATATTTACACTGAAACCCCACCGTAGCAAATTTAAAAACAGTTATTAACAATACATGAACCATTAAACGTGATTCACATTACACCGAGGCCCGTCCGAGCTTGGACAATAATTGACATTGAAATATGAGCTTCAACGCATCGTCACATAAAGCCCTAACGACGTGGAAATAAAGCCCTAGACGTGTGGATTTGGTTGACCTCAACCGCCGTCTGACCATCGGGAGAGAACGAGAGGGTACTATGTGATTCTCACCCTTTCTCTCCCATTGGTTGACAGCAGCCTGTCAACCAAATGCACACGTCTGTTAGGGCTTTTAGAGATGCATCTGTTATGTGAACATGTTCAAGCAAGCGTTCTACGCAGAAACTACTTCGAGTTTGTTTCATTTTCGACCTTTACTCAGTAGCACCAGTTTTCGTAAAGTAAAACACAAAATTGCCAAAGTCTGCACAGTACTGTCAAAATCGCGACGTGCGAAAAAGACACGGTTTTTGATTAAATGACATCTTAAGAGCAATGGAATCAAAGTCGAGAATATAATAAACTCAACGAGTAGAACGCACTCACCTGCTTCTGTAATGTGAATCATGTGCTGTACAGGCTACAGCAGAATCTCAAATGACAAACGAATGTACGTCCCATTTGTTTTTGCACTAGTTAACACGGTGTAGTTTGTCATAGCAAATTTTGCTCTTTAAGTTACGAAAAAGGGCCCACATTTCAATGACAGGTAACGGCCGGGCACGGATAGTGCCTGGGGTGTATTGAGAATCAAGCTTTAACTAATCCCTTTACTATAAACGATGTATAATATAAACTAGTGGAATGGCTGCGATTAAATTTTTATGATACTATGTACAGAAAAAAATTACCAAACTGGTGCTTTTTTTACTTGTATGGCACTGTTGCATCATGTTCGCATTAGTAAAAGGGAAAGTAACAAATTTACCTCATTTAAGGTTAAGTTAAAATAATTACTTACTTAAGTATTACTCCAGAATGGAAGTAGAACAATGGCGCAAATTATGGGAGACTGGTACAAATACATACCACTTTCTGGGAATGCTTACAGATGTTACTTAATTTCATACCACCAAGGAAGAATAAATATTATTAGTCAAGGGGAAAAATACAGAACACGTTCAAATTGCATTGCTCTACTTCCAAATAAAGGCCAATTCAAATCTCATAATTTTCCAAGCTACTAATGAAAATCAACCCTAATAATTATGCCATACACCCGAACCCAAACAATATAAGCACCGTCAAAAACGTCTTAATTATAGGGTAATACAATACTGAGCCATCTTTACCCAATCATAGAGAAAATAATATTTACCTAAGCATAACATAGTTTTTACCCAAGCATTGCACAACTTATATGATACCCATTACCCAATGTATAGTACAAATTATAAAAAACACATTTAAACTTATTGTAGTTTGAACCGACCTTGTAAGTATTAGTTACTTATTTGTAGGTTAGTGACAAAACATGAATGCGACCGTACTTATGAGGCACTGACCGTTGACAGGCACGATTGCTTTCGCGCTCGAGTCTCTGTATGTTCCGTTGATGATGGCGAGTTCCATCAATTGACGCTTCTTGAGTTCATCTTCGCCGTCAGCTTGCTGGAAAATAAAGAAAACCCAGACTAGTACAATAATTCAAGAGAAGCACACAAAAGCACTTCAAATCCATATACAGATCGTGTGGTGGCGTGAGATTTTTGGGCTTACGCTAGACCACCAACTAGCCTAATGTTAAGCGGCGATGCGGTGGAGATAGGTCCCTTAAATTTCGAAGGGTTTTGTAAAAACTAGGCACAGAGATAACCTCAGTGGAACGTGCAAAATGTTAGGAATGTCTGATCACAGTTTATAGCGGCTATAAAGTCTAGTGCAGAATTTACTACTCTTGTCTTTCAAGAAACAATTTCAATAAAGGTCCAATAGGTAAATCAATAATGTAGGTCACGTAGTACGAAGCACGTAGTTGTAACGGGTCAAATGTTAGTACGAAGGTATAATTTGTTAATTGCCATTAATAAGAACAAGGTTCACTATTGATTGGCGATGACATCAGAACAGTATGACGGTAACGGGATTTCATTAGACCTGTTAAGGTAATTAGTAGTAGATTAGCTCCAGGATCCTAGTTTTGCTTGAAATACAAACATCAACATGTTTTAAGGAGAATTCGCTATAATTTGTAACCATGAAAGTTTGTTTGTTACAGAAGTAAATATGCCGCTATATTTACAAGACTGTCAAATTTACAGGTGCTTGACGCTCTGCTCCAAACGTAGAGTTGTCACTAACACGAACTATTGCTTGACGCAGACGTCCGAAGATTTAAGAGTAGCTCGTAATTCTCGGTATGTAACAAAAAGTACATATTACGAACGACCAAGCAAAATGTACCGTGTTCTTTTTAAATCAAGCGACTCTATTCCATTTTAAGTTATATGATTATTTACGGGATATTTACCGTGGTAAGGTTGTGGAATGAGCTCCCGATATTTCGGCGCAGTTACATGCACCATGTTCACGGGAAGACTCCGTAAATAAATAATAATATAACTTTAGTGAACAACCGTGATAGTTTAAAACAGTGTTCTATTCCATTTGCCCCTTTCTTTAATCGACCGCCTAGACAAATGCGATCAAAGCGCCACCCCGCAGGTGGACATTCTCCAAAGCGATTCTATTTTTATATATATTACACAAAATTGTCGGATGTTTCTGTTCCAAATGTCATTGGTGTCTTAAAATTGAGGGTAAGCAAGTTTCTTGTAAGTAGACTCCATGCTAGTCCACGTCTTTGTTTAACATCCAGCGAAAAGAAAACAAATGCAACCGTTGCTTGTTGATTCAAATCAATTAAAACATTTTGCTGTAAAGACACGTTTTAAATGTCTATCGACATATAGCGCTTAAAACACGACATTTAAAACGTGTTCAAATCTCGAAAGTTTAAGTAAAATTTACTGTAAGGGTTCATTTTCTGAAGCTTATTAAGACAGTTTCTATATTTTCTGAAGTAGGATCTAATACAAGTTCTAACAGTAGTTAAATAGCCTAAGACACGTTCATGTTTTGCTCGGCTATACACCATTTGTTCTCATTTGCCTTAGCAAAACTAAGTTAACTGTAAGGTTAAAATAAGAATGCTATAAGGGTTGCTGTACTTACAGGTACAAGCAGGCGTTTGACCTCGTCGACCGCGCGTGCCAGTTTGATCTTCGCACGGTTGTCTGTGTCCTCGACTGTGAGAAGCACGTGCAGGTCATCTGCCAAGTGTTCCCAGTTAGGCTTACCCCTGTTTGCGTCCTCCTGGAAAAAGGTTACAAATGTTACTAGTTTAGTTCTTGAGAATGAAATAACTAGATGTGTAGATTGCGGTGTATAAAGGTGGCTATTTCACTAAATAGTGTTATCCTATATGCTGAAACTAAAATAACGAAAAAAATATTATACTATTGATGTTAACAATCAAGAGTAAGTGCAAATTTGCTAAAGGGAAATTATCAACAAAAAAAAAGGTTGGCAAACTATAATACAGGCATAAGTATTGAGTTACAATGCAGGTATTCTCTCTCAGCGGACCTAGCAGGGGCTGTGGACAAATAGTCTTCCCACCGTTTTCAAACGCGCGTAGACGAAACAAAGCTAGAATATGGATACATTTGTCCTTTTCTCGCAGTATATTAACGGTGGAAAGACAAGGCCCATGCTAGGTTTGCAGGAAGATAATTTTACATGCTGTTAATACACCGTATGCTTATTTTATTCAATAAACAATTATTTATAATTTAAATTGTAAGTACGTACAATGCAAATAAATTTCCTAACTTTAAATGAAAAAAATATCAATTTGAGTAAGTACAACTGTTGTTAGTAAAGTAAGAAGAATTTGGGGGCACTTGCTAAAATTTTACGCTATTTTCACCCCAGAGCGCCCCAGTGCTCCATCAACAGTCGTAAAAAATACCCCCCTAAAACTTAGAAGTAAATTAGGCAATCATAAGGTTACACAAGCTGAGACCAAAAACATTGATGTCTAGGACCTGTAGAAAAAGCAAAATGAAAATTAGTACAACAACAACAAAATTATATTAGTAAATTGTTAGTAACCTGAATCCCGATGAAGCTGCTTGGAAAAAGGGTTTAAGTTTGATAACTAATGATGGTAATAACTAGTCTACCAAGACGATAAAATTAAATTAACTTTGGACTCAAGATTTACAAAGAAGGTTTTCTAGTTGGAACGACATTGAATAAGCTTGCACTTAACGACCATAGGCCAAGGGCCAACTGTTTGAAAAATGTCGGCAGTTACGGTACCACCTATAATGCGTGAGCAAATTTTCCATGTCTAGCTTAGAAAGTTATGATACTTTACCTTTTTTTTATCCCTCATTGATCCTTTGCCTCTGACCATGATTTTGCATCCAGTTTCTTGTTCTAACTGTTTTGCTGTCATACCTCTGGGGCCTAGAATCCTGCCCACGAAGTTGAACTGAAATAGAAGAAAAGGCATCATCATTATTTAGAAATACATATATAATAAACAACACAATACGATAATAAATCATCACAGAACGTCGACTCTACCTACGCTATAGATTTGAAAGATCACTAACAACTTAGTCTCTATAGGCTTGGAATATATAGATACACAAACATTATGGTAAATTTTCTGCATTGTCTAACGTTTTGTTGAACACCGGGTAGGTATAATTTACAACTGGCTGGCCAAATGTTTTACTAGAGAGAGCCGAAACGATAGAGAAGTGATCTATGGTCCAAGAAAAACGATTATTAAAGACCATATATCATTCCTTAGATAAAGTCTTCCAAGATGAAGATTATGAAACGCCACGTGCTAAGACCCAATTTGAACGAAGCGACTACATCTAATGCCATTAGCCGTCGGATTAATTACTCGCATCACTACACATAAACCATATTTCCTGTCTACATGACTGTATGTACGCGTACAGAGCACATGCGTTTAACCTCAATTCGTAAGCTTCAAAGCATCGGTCAGCGCAAGAGTAGATGAACTGTGAACCAGTATCATTTTGAACGCAAGACGCGAAATGGACCAGTTGGCGAGCCGCCAAGAAGCTACGAAAAATTTCTAAGGGGGATATTTAGCGTGAATATCGAGATATGCTAAAATATTAAACACGAGAACAATTTTAGGTTGGAAATTCGTCACATGTCTCATGGTAGATTGTTTCGCGTGACAGCGTGCAAATTGCGCGGTGATGTTATTAGTTGTGTCTGAAAAGATTTGTGACGTCAACGTAAGAATTTCAGTTTTAAATGTATGTAGATTGGTTTAACGTGGAGTCTTTCAAGATTAACGAGGTTACCAAATAGTTATAAATTACGAACAAGATCTTAATTTCTGAACGGTTCCTCCTAACATCTTTAACTTCCTATCCTACCATTATATCATCGACATCAGCATCTATACTGTTATGCTCACAGAAAAGTTTTTTGTTTGTTTAATTTACTTCTCTTTTCTGTGGTTGTACTATTCACTAAACTTGACTAATCTGACAGGAATAAAAGTATCTGGATCTCTTTTAATTTCAATATGTATTATAAGAAAAAGGTGGTAGGTACTATTGTTTAGAACACTAAAACTTAGCTTAGAAAATGTTCAGCAGAACTGACGTCAATGCTAAGCTGATTAACATCATAATTTCAGAATGGCTCATCTTACATACTCGTAGCTTCAAACAACGAAGTAATATTTTATGTAAGTAATAAATAGATCAAATCTCAAAAGTGACAATGTGTTTCGGCAAGAAATATGATACGCGGAAATAGACGGAACGAGCCAACCGAATGGTCCAGCATTCGTTATTCGTCTCGGACCAGCGCCTGCGACGGTGATCGACGACAAATTGTAAATCACTCCGACAACAGACAGTCCGCGAGATTCATATCTTTATCTATTGGATTAATACTAGTAAATCTGCAGACTGTATTCAGGACGGGAAGCTATATTGACGGATTAACGATTATACATGTCATTACAACATTTGAATAATGTTTACATTTCTAAATTAGAGCTCTGGACACAAGTAAAATCTGTAATGTTTTGCCTATGTTCTCAGCATTACGAGTTCCGAATAATATTGGAAACGTTTATTGAGGTTGCGAGATGTCGAAATTTTATGCTAACCATACAAAACGAACTAATGAACGTGTGTTCAAAAAACGTTGCGCAAAATTTTCTTTCAACATCAAAGATAATAAAAATAGTTGATATGTTCCTTAGAGTCATCAACTGGTACGTCTCCCTACAATCCTGTTTATGTGGTTGCGGTTTCAAACTCCATAAAACTGTAGCTGTAATCTCGAAATGTTCATAATTCTGAGGGCTGTCTCACTAATACTTAGCGGTTGGCCACAAAGTGCTTGACTAGAGACTTCCTTTGCTTGTCAACTAATATTAAAAGCTTCCCTTATAATAAAAGTCTCGTAAAATAAGTTCTGCTGGCCACGAGAACCGTTCTATTCAGATTTTCAAACAGGAATATATCTCGCTCTGTTTCAGTTTGTGAACTAAATGTAAAAGCTCCGTTCATTTTCATTGATATTTACGGAGAACAAGCTTGTTTTTGTCGAGAACTAGGACGGTCTAATAGCGTTAGATGCGTTTCAACAGCTACACATTGCATTCGTGAGTCAAGAAATTGTGTGACATTTTCACACGTTCTTTTCACACAAAGCTGAATTTAAATGACAGATTTTTGTCGTAAACTAGAAGTTCCTCGCAAAACAAAGCTGATCGGTCGCGACCGGACGCTGTGCCGTCGAAATAGCGTCGCGGTGCTTGGCACTTCGCCCATTATTTACTTTATTGCATTTTTCTCGCTAAGTCATATTTTTATGAGATAAAGTAATTAAATGGCTCATGGAAATGTCTAAAATACCAATGGAAACGCGACGTTTCACGGCCATGAAAATATATGACTTGTTTCTGCAACTTTTTTTTTTTACGTTATGGCTCTGGCTCGTGTAATGTGATCAAATGTTTGGCAAAATCAAACGGTCTCTAAGGGAATCAACTAGCTTGACAGAAAAAAAATACGCTCTTATAAGTGCCCATTGACGTACTGCTACGCGCAGTACTACTATTAAATAATCGAGTTAATTTATTCAGTGAACTTTGTATAATTATGATAAAACTTCAGTACCTACATAAGTTAGTTTAATCATTGATAATATCTGGATGTTGACTCAAAGTATAGTAAAGAAAGACATCGTGATGATTTTATATAGTTATTCAAATACACCAAGGGGGGCAGATTAAAAGATATACCAATAATCATTATTTTACAAAAATACAGTTAAAATTAAGAAAAAATAAATTAGGTCTTTAGAAAACTAATTTTTAATCTGAACATAAAAAACAAAAGCAAGGAAATGAAATGGAGCGATTGTGGTAGCATGTGCGCTTTACAATCTGACGGCACCTTGTTCTATCCTCGGCCCTGCACTGATAACTTATTTAGTACTTAGGTAAATTATGTGCAGTTTCGATGCCATCGCTCAACAACAGTGACGGTACATCAAAAAAATCGTGAGGAAACCGGTATGTCCAAGAACCTCAAAAGGTCAAAGACACGACATTCACTAACAGGAACTGGACCAGCATGGTGTCCTAGGGCCAATCTTCTCTCTCTCTCTCTTTCTCTGATTATCAGCCTATTATGTACATGATAGGCAGATAATGACGATGATGAAGGAAATGAAATAAATATCTTATTAGCAACACTGTATTAGTTTAAGTAAAGCAATTGTTATCGTGGGAGACCGCTTTTTGCAGCACATCTAATCGGTTCGCAGCAGACAAATCAATTGATTTCCGGTTAGAAATAAATCTGCCTATTTTATACGACACGGAACGGAGAAGGTAACATGTGTTTGTGATAAGAGGTTGTATGTATATAGGTATGTTTGTATGTCATCATTTTTCTCCAGAATGGATGGACCAATAAAATTTGCGTCGATTTTTTAAATTTAAATTAAAATTTTCTTGTTTTGATAGAAGATTCTTAAACATAACCATACGTATTATTATAATCCTAGGAAAAAAAAATTTTAGTTGTAATAAGAAAATCAATATAGTTACACTGTTAAAATATTAAGTAAGGCCAAGAAAACTAAAAGTAGAGACATAAAAGTCTCAAATGCTATGACGGCGGAACAAAACAGATTTTAATGATGTCAAGATCTTGATTAACAAATAAGTATTAATCAAAGTGCACACTACAAAATGCAGATAATAGTTTTGCGATCTTACAAGTGGTAGGTAAACAATTACTTATCTATCTTGAAATTGAACAGCCCTTGAAGCAAATAATTGGTATTGGTTTCGGAAACTCGCCCCTCATGCTTTACTTAAGCCAACAGCCACTAAAAGAAGAAAATAAATGCAGAATAACAGTTTGTTATTGGTTAAATGTTGTAAATCAATTCGCGTTAACTTCCATTTGAATATCGATAAATCTGTGTATGACGATGATATGTTGGTCGATGGAGTTATTTTTGAAGAGTTATTTTCCATACGTATTTTTATTATAATTCTAGATGACTCACTTTTGTTTATTTCGCATTTTCAAATATATTTTTTGTAATTAAAATAATCACTCAATCGTCGTCTTTGAAGTCATTTTACTGGACATTTTTATGAGAAATTATTTTCAAGCAGACTTTTACGCGATTTGTAATTTCAAGATGTGGGTAATAAATTCGTCAAAAACAGTTGGTATTCCATTATAATTATACGGTATGGATATAAGATGCAATAAAAAAATCTAATCAAAAAAAAAAATGAAATCTAGACCTTATTAAAATAATAACACTAGCTAACAAAGCATAATAGATTCAATGCAATAGCAATGGATATATAAGTTCAATTAACGTCACATTGACCTCTAATACAGTCACAATGGTGTTTATATTGGATAGAATAGAAATGTGCAGCTTCGGTTCGTAATTGGCAGTAGCATTGTAACCATAATGATACTGCGTGGATAACGCAAGCCTCTTTTAACTCACCGCCACTAAAACATCGGAATAGGGTCCAAATGAAAGCAGTTTCAGCAACACAGGATACAGAATCGCATTACTTGCAAGTTTCAAATATACTAAATAGAGATCTGAATCTCTGGAAATAGTATTTCAAAAACAAAGACGAACTTAAGTTTATCATTAGTAACCGTGGTTGAAACAATGCAAAATCGATAGAATCGACAGTCAAGTAAATAGATACTCTTAATTAGGCACGAAATACTACGTCAAATTAGTTTACGAGTTACAATATTACAATCAATTTGTAAAAATAATGGATTGTTATGCGAAAGTGTTGATCAATGATCATGAAGTTGTAGGTAAGCATAAGAAAATGTGAATGATGTGTTTTTATTTTCTTATATATTTATATGCCTGCTGGAAATGTTATTTTTAGCTGAGACTACTTATAGCATTATGAATACCAAATAATTGTATTAGGTACGCATTAGCAATCACTATTGTGATAACTACACACTTACCCTATTCATGCGCCACTAATGAATTATACAAGTCTTTGTCTTGATTGTTATTAGTGAATTTATTACAATTGCCTAGAAATATGAAACTCATTGAAGACTTGCAGTAACTTATATAAATTGCTTTTTATATAATAGTACAATGAAATATAATATTTCAAATAAGTAGATTAACTTAATAACGTTTCTTTCTTTATTTAGGCCATGCCCTAATAACAACAGTACGATTTCATCGTGTGGTTTAATTATTTATTATCTTCACTTATGATTTTGTGCGGTTCACTGCATTTGGTGCAAGGCGATTGTTTAGACTTACCGTTTTAAATATAGCAATTAGGTACTGATGCACTGAGAACTGTAACTGTGTCTGTTTATCGGACGGTTTATTATAAGGTTAATACTTGTTGCTATTATGAAGAACTCAAATGTGTGCATTTATGTAAAACATTAAAAATATAAGTCTAAAACAATAATTGAAAACTGGTTAAAAATAGGCCGTTAAAAAAATAATGGCTTAAAAGAGGGAAACTGACTTTTCAGAGATAAGGATTATGCCCTGCAGAGAGCGAAAACAAGCCGACCATGACAGAAACGTCTAAAAAGAGTGAAGAGTAACAACTATAATAAACTTCTAAAAGCTTAAATCTCTGGTACGTAGCTTAAAATCGCGGAACGAGAACAGTCACAACAAAGGTCAAGTACAAAAGCACATAAAACGGGTAAACACTTTAAGACTGATGATGGTACGTCATTATGAGGTAATATTGCACAGTGGGTGGGTATTACCAATCCCGTAGCGGTATTGATTGATGGTATAATTTGAGCATAATTGTCGTACAACGATTGGTCACGACCTGAGATACCATTGTTGCTGAAGCGCTTAAGGGGACTGCCGCGATAGTTGAGCTAGATATGCATATACTATGCTACAATCAAGTAATAATAAGACTGAGCAACACAAGCCAAAGATTTGCGTTAAAATTTAATATAAAACCATGAATTCAATACGTATTATTGAGTTAAAATAGGATGAATATGCTAATTTTTACAATTTAATAACATTAAATCAATAAAAGATCACAATGATATTCACTTCATAAAAATAAAAGTGTATCCTAACACTTACGATCAAAGTTAACGCCGTGTGATAATAACCGCATGATAAAATGATCAATATCGAAGAACAGTAGAGTGATAGAATCAACACTTTATTACTAACCATACTGGTGCTTGTTATTAAAAACATACACCGCCTTGAAAGAGTTAATAATGCCAACTAAACAATTTACAATACTGAATATTATATAATCTGTTTTACCGTTTCGCTGTTTTCAGTAAACACTAAAACAATGTTTGAATTATTATCAATTTTGTATAATTGAGAATTAAATCACTCACTCAATCAATTGAATTATTCAGAGTCACATAGCAGGCAATGGAGAGAGCTATGCTCGGAGTTTCTTTGCGCGTTAGAATCCGGAACGTGGATATTCGCCAAAGAACCAGAGTCACCAACATAGCTGTTAAAATTTGCAAGTGGAAGTGGCAATGGGCAGGCCACATCGCCTGAAGACCCGATAACCGATGGGGAAGAAAAGTTCTTGAGTGGCTTTTCTTCCCCATCGGTTCCCCGTCGGTGTCGGCCGACGACATTGTGAAAGTCGCGGGCATCCAGGGGATGCAGATGGCAGGCTGTCATTCAGTGTGAAGGTTAAAGAAGAAGGTCTATGTTCAGCAGTGGACGTCTTCTGGTTGATGGTGAAGAGAATTAAAAAAATAAACATATAAAAAAATTACTTAAGCATAAATGGTGAAATAAACTATTTAGTAGTCTATTGGCCTTTTCCCAGCAAAGGGGTGAGACAGGTTGAGCAAAAATTAGTCTGTTTATAGACGAGAGCTATGCATATTTGTTTGCAGGAGTTGGCATAACCGTAATTTTGTACTTCGAGAATTAATTTCGCTTACAAATCTTACAATATATACATTATTTCCGCCAGTACAGACACACTAGTCACAGTTTTCTAGATGCATAGATACAATGCATGGAGCACAAGAGAGGTAATGAGGCCGATCGGATTGGTCTTGCTCTGCCGACCTGGGTCACGGGTCGCAGCCTCGCGGGCTACATTAGATCAACATATATCACACAGATCTTAAGAACTTTGCAAAAGTTTTCGAATTTGTATTGAAAGCTTCAAATTCGAAAAATTCTATGCACAAACGAGCGACGTTACGAAATGCATAATAATATAATATGTTATGAAACAAACATTAACATTATCCGTTATTTTCTTTTTTATATGAATAACAGGCAAAGCCGGCTATGATCGATTCGCCTCTTTTACAATTACCTACTTCTGTTTTAATGCCATGTAATATTATATCGATGCTAAGAATTCCAATGATTATAACGACGATTCTAATATATGGATAGGAATAGTCAAAAACACGCGTAGTAAGGTAGCCAACGAGACGCATGATCTGTGACCCGGTGGAAGTATAACGGATTCAATCAACCTCATTACGGAGATCTAATGCATTTACCCCGTAATTGGGCTAGAGTTCTCTTGACATGGAATGGTTTATATTTTTAGACTTAAAATTCTGATATCATACTTTTTTAAATCGATTACTGCCGTTATTTACAGACTATTGTAGAGTCGAGTTAATGATTATTTTATAAGAATACAGACCTAAAGAACATCATAGATCAGCCAAACAATTTGGACTATAGTTATAAAGAAAAATGTAAGATATAAGAAAATTTCCCAGCACAAATCACAAAAAAACATCTAAAATGAACAAGCAAATCAAAAGTCGTTGGCATAGTTTTATATCAATTTAAAAAAAAAAATAACAATACCACTGCTGTGTTTAGTAAACATTACAATGTAATAAGCACCTATAAAATCAAGCTAATTTTGATTGATTCCTCATTTTATACAAGTTTTCATGGTACTGTTAATGGAACGGATTTTATGCCACACCTACACAACCGTTTACTGCACAGGTTATGGCTTAATAACCCCCAGAATGTGCTATAACAAATTTATTAAATTAAACAAAGTAACGAGAAAACAGAGGAATACACGCGCCTACGCGATGTCACAAACAGCATGGTAACATTTTAAGAAAATTATACTTCCTTATACTCGTACCATGAGACGTGATAAAAAAAAATCGAAAAATTTTTATTGCCAGTATTTTATTATCATGTTGATAGTTCAAAGTCCTAATTTATTAATATTATTAAAGACCTTTGAAATGCTCTTAAAACTGTAATTTTCATTGTACATCAGCCAATTTTTTTTTTTACCTTTATACACTACGCAAAATTATAAATCGAATGGAAACATTTTGGGAAAACATTTAATTGCAATAAAGTTGGCATCATAAACACTTAGAATATGTATTTGCATTTTTTTTAATTTGTGTATTTTATTGCAAATTCCAGTGATGATATAGAAAAACTAAAACATGGTTTAATAGAAGCTGAACTCACAGGAACTGTTTAATCTTTTGGAAACGTTCGCAAACTTCACCGATGTATGTTTGCACTCGCGAATGATAAAGCACACGCTTGTGCCAGATATGTTTGAACTAAAACAATTCAACTCTACGCACGATAGAAACATTCTATATGCAGGTCGTATGATCATAGTTAGTACATGTATTGTTGTGGCTGCTGTAGGTATGATATACTAGATTACAGCACTTGATCTATTTACGTAAAACTACAACAAGACTTGAATCTTAATGTGCTTTCCATTATCTTGGTGTTTCATACGCCCATGTGTTACATAGGTGCGTCATAACGCGTGGTGTAATTTTAATGGAAACTACATCTGGCATAAATAACTAATGTAATCAACAACCCACTTGGAAATGGTCAAGACAAACATTCACACACGAAAATGTTAAATAGAATCCCATTGGTTGAACTATTACACGTTATTATGCAGTTAGTTGATGTACACGCACGAGTTTTTATATAGGAAGTTTAAGTTTTAGAACTGTCTTTATGGAGATATTGAATTTTACAACCGAATCCGACCCGAATCGCATGAAAACTTGGGGTCGACGACTTTCGAAATGGACCATTTGTTGGCACTATCCCCAGTCAATTACATTTTTATGTCTAAAGCACAAACTATCAATTGGTCGGCTATAAAGATACGCTACAACTTTGTCGATGTAATATAATCGTGTTAAGTGTACTGTCTCATGATGAGTAAAAAGCTGAAATAACGGTCCCGACAGATATGGTAGGATTTAATAACAATCGCACCCTTAAAAGGACAGATGCTGATTCCGATTCTCTGACTGACTCCTACTTGGTCGAATCGATGTCGACGTTCTATCGCAATCGTGACTTTTAGCTCTTCGAATTCGATATTCGTTGTTATTTGTTTCGCCACTCTGCTCTCAATCAAATTTATTTTAGCACTAAGATGAACACTGTTTTGACATTTAATTGTATTTATTTGAAAAGCTCTCAATCATATATGTAAAAAAATTGAGAGAGGAGAGCTTATTTTAAATATATAAATATATATAATATATAATTGGCATGTGTTAATGTTCATATTTTTTTACAAATAACAGGCTTAGCGATGAATATAACTAAATAAGCGATGAATATAACTAAATACATTACACATACTGAAAAATAAATTAAATTGGATTATACAAATCTGAGATATGATTGTTTAAAGTTTTAGGTGGGGATAGAGAGGGGATACTCTGCCCCTTTCTCGCAAAGCGTGTGTTAGTATAGCATTTGTATAGGGCCTGAGGCGTGACGTTATATCTCAGTATAGTGCGCTCTCTGTCGTGTGTCAGTGTAGCATGAAATTAAAATACTTTTGACTGATTTATTTTAGAACTGATTTTAATTTAGTTTTCGTTGATGAGCTCTATTTATGATCAGCTTTTTTATGAAGTAATAAAAAATATTAGTCATCATGCCTATTAGGTAAGTCCACATAATATATTGTCAAGTATATATTTTATAGCTGAAACTAAAGTAGGTATTCTTTACAGTAAGCTAGCAAAGCACTTATGGGACTAGTCCATGGAAATCAGGTTCAAGCTAAACTCTCCATCTTGTGGACTATGATTGAACGTGCTCTGTACTTCCAACACATAAATATGCGAGTCGGTGTATGTGTTCAGCATTATAATAAACAAGAACTATGCGGAATAGTAAGTGCTGTATCTGATACAACTTTTAAAGGGGACCTTTAAGCGTTTTGATTTCCTTAACTGGATATTCAGGTTATTTGTAAGTAATGTAAACTAAATCTCGACTGGTAGCTATTGTGTGAAAATGTATTCTAATCAAAATGAATAATCTTAAAGGGACAAAATGTTCTACCCGGAGTGTCAAGAATGTGTACCGAGATAATGACTCACACATTAACATGTATTTCATATATTGTTTTAAAAGGGTACTATACATTAACACATAAATGTATAACAGTAGGCTTTAATAAGAGGCAAAAATATAAATAATATACGTTCCAAACAAAGCTCATGGTAAAGAACAACAAACCTTATAAAAATCATTATAAAACTACACGTTTATCGTAAAAACGTTGGCATATCAAAGCATTTGTGCGTTACCATTTGTTTTAGTAATAAAGAAGAACGTAAAAGTCTAAAAAGTAAAAATATTTTAAGAAATTAGTCACACATCGCACAGAGCTTTCGGAAACTATTGTTTCGACAGTGTGTTCGACATCCAAATCGCATACTGTTAGCTCTATTTCTGGAATAGTTAACGTTTACTTTACGGCCTGGTTTTTGCGAGCGAATAAAACGCCCAATACCACGAGTTTCGATTGTAAAAACCAGTAAGCTTGTATAAGCCTGATTCAAAACATACAACACATTGATTTAGGTACAATATTATAATCCAAGATACAAGTCTCGATATCAATGATTCCAGGAACTCAATCGGATGACATCTTGCTACAATCTACATCGTTAAGATTTGCATCATTATTCCATCGTACGTGACCGATGTCTCGGCTCGGGCCCTTTGATCGCCAATCAATATCATTCAACGTTCAATCTATCACAGGATTTATGGTCATATTGTTAAATTCTTCGCAATTACGCGGATGAAATATGGCGAGCGAAAATTACTAGCAAGTAAATTCAATATATAATAATAAATATTTATCAACCAAGACGTGACTGTTCACAATCTCATACGCTCTGCGCGCAGCAATACAGCAAGGATAAAACATGTCTTACTCCTTAGAAAGTGCAAAAACTGATTGTTAAATGAAGACTCAGTCTTCGAGTAAATCAGAACTTACACAAAAAGGAAACTACCAAAGAATGAATAAGTTTCATTTCTTCCGACTTTGAAATGACAAGAGCGCATAAAATTATAGTTAAAGTGCCATAAAGCTTCACTGGCGGATACTCATTAGATGCGACCATAAAAGGGAAGCTCCTGGTCACATGGAAGGCGCCAGCAATCGATCACTGCCACAATGTTAATGTGTGTGATGTTAATTAGTGACTAAATAGTCGTAAAATTTAATAATAGAGCCATGAACAGTCCTACTCTTTATGGTAAAATATGAGATAATTATGAGATCAAACATACAAGAGATAACTATATCAAATTCAACAACAATGGTGTAAATACTTATTCAATAGCTCACACAAAATCGAAGCTGCAGATCCAGCATCATTTATGAATGGGTTAGTGACACCAAATCTAAATTTAATACGTATCAAAAATGCAGAATGCTCTATACAGATTGCGCCTATTATTATCGAAATAAAGTAACCTAGTAGATTAATGGGAGTGTGCTGCCAAATATATTTAGACCGTGCACAACATTGTATTCCCAAAGAATATTTTCAACAGCCCGTAATGAAAATACTTGGCAAAGAAGTTCGATGTTATTTGATAATGAATCATTCGGTTCGTTGAACTCACCTAAAAAGGACTTCTATAAGCGTTTACAAATGAGCTTAAATCTGTCTCATTGAATGATTCCATTTGAGGGCCAAGCGAGCTTTGAACGATCAAGCCAAAGACGTGATAGCCCTGACATAAGTCACCAAATGTAGCAGCCTGCCAACCTTGTCTTTCTATTTGTATGACTAAGGCTTCTACGTTTGCTATCGAGATAAGCCTTCGCAAAAACATTACATTTCTGTTCATTTATCTTCGCTACATCTGTGTCAAAGTGCCAAAATAATCGACCATCTTTATGTAAGTACACAATTTGTGAGAAGCCTTGGTTAGCCTTCTCCATTTTCAATTAAATTTACATACGCTTTATGAATAAAGCATACCAAACTAATATTATGCAACGCGATATCTTGATACCTCGCATTACATCCATTCATAAAAGCTATTCATATATTTTACTATTTACAAGTTGACAGAGCAATACTCGTCAATTCATGTTTTAATTACTCAAGTACTCTTTTTGCATAATATCATAGATAAATATATAATAGAAATAGGAGTACAAGCGAGGTCGAGATGAGTTGTTAACGTTGTCATTACAAACATCGTTTTAAACGTAGTTTAACTGTTGACATTTGTATTACACATGAGCATACACAATATTTCAACGGTCACACATAACTATATAATTATAAAACATTGTTTTAAACTATCACTGTTGTTCACTAAAGTATAAAGTAAGTAAGTATAAGTATATGTAGTGTTCGTTTTTATATAATTATATATGTATATTTTTACCAATATAATCATTAATCATATCAGGGTACATACAATTTAAACAAAATATTAAGTAATAACTATTTAAAAGTAGCTGCACCCCGCGGTTTCACCCGCGTTAGCACTAGCGACAGCAACCTCTTCTTACTTGGATGTAAATTTTTTCTATGATGTAATGTCAATGTAGGATAAAAGGCCTTTAAAAGCATATAATTAATACATATCAGGAGCAATTTTAATCTATTTGAAGTCCATTGTTTATAGATATTTTTTTCGCGCGAAGTATGCTGTGTATGTAGGTGAATAGAAACTAGGGATTGTAATTTTTTCTTCTTAAAAAAATACACTTACATCTGGATGCTCTTTGACTGGCACGTAAACTTTTTCTGTGAGTGTGGTGACCATGCCTTCTGCTTCTGGTAAGACGAGTGGTTCTTTTTTGACTCCATTTATTTGGAATAGACTCGCTCGTACTTTTGCTATTTCTGTAAAGAAAAAGAAAAAACATCTGTTAATAGTTTATTGAATCAGGCGTCATTTCGCGGAAGTCCATGAGTTATTTGTATATGACGAATCTCTAGTGTAATTCCACTTCTACGTCAGACAATAAGGATTTTGGGATAAATTATTTTTCTCTATAGAAATTTGTGATGCTAATTTTAATCTAACCTGGAATAAAATTAATCCGTAAAACTGTTTATATCATTGTTTTAATGTCCGTGTCAACGATTATTTGAACTGCAACAAATTTTGTGGATGTATTATTTGCAACCACGAGTAAGTATACAATTGAATATTTTATCACAAATACTGATATTGATTTACCTATAGATTAAATCTTACTCGATACTAAATCCAATAGCATTAGGTTATCGAGTGGGGTATTTCCCAAAGTTCCTCATAGGTTCCTTTTATGTTATCCTTGTTTTGTGGTATTTTAATAAAGAGTTTTTGTATTGTATTGTATTGTACTACAAGAAAAATCAATAAGAATCAATAAGAAACGTTATGAAGTCTAGGTTTAGGTTAACATAAATGGAAGGATATATTTTAAGCATAACCATTTTTCAAAGAGACAACACGCAAGGCGTGTAAGCATCTGCTCCAATAAATTTTAGAGACGAAACGTGTCATATCGGATAATTTTAGGCCGTCCCAAACGTTTACCAGTGAAGATAAAAGTTAATGTCTCGTGGAAAATTCGCTTTTATTAGTAGGTCGGCGATAATTATAGTTTTTGGAAAGCAGTAAATATTTAGCTTGTTGGTTACGGGTAGAGTTTATAATACAATACGAAAGTTTTGATTAAAATGTTGAAGAATTGGAGACAATAACAGGCAATAGACAACAATAGGACGAAGCAACAATATTTGCACAGTACTTTCTCACTTAAAGCGTTATTTTACTGGTCTAACAGACAGAGGTCTGGTCTCAGATACGTTACTTAAGTTAAGGAAAATTGCTCTGTCAACTTTTCGTTGACGGAAACTGTCACACGTGACAACGAGACAGCAATTTTAAGTATTCCTTAACTTAAGTAACGTCTCTGAGTGCGGCTGTAAGTGTACAATTCAAAGATTCGCATGGGTCTAAGCTAATTCTTGTTACATAATTAGATCTCTTAAGAACACGCAGCTAACACCATCTGTGTTCTGAAATACTGTTGAAAAAAAGTCAACTTTAAACAAAACCGCTCTCCATTTAGAAACCATTCGATTTGATTTTCTTTCCATATAAGAGGTATCATTGTGCAAATATCATATCTTCTTTATTTAGTAAAGGAGATGATGAGTCATTTGCTGATTTCCGGAGTGCGCAACCTGACCATCTGTTCCTGCAGTATGCATAAATATGTGTTAAGAATTCAGTTCGGCGGTGGAATTTCTACTAATCGTTTTGTTTATTTTAATGTTATTCATGGAAATCATATTGCAGAAATGTGGTTAGCTTAAGGATTTACGTTATAAGAACCATTTATTTATATCCTTAAGACAACATGCAAAACACAAGCAGACTTTAATCAAAATTCTTCTTTCGCAAAGTGCTCTATTAGCGTTTTAGGACATTATGTTAATGATTCATATTTATGGGGTCATCAGTGAAACTACATCAACAAATTCTGAAATATCAGTCTTTATATTACGGAATAACAGTACAACAGTTGCGAGCCTATTTGTTAATCTTGAACGCTATCACACACCGCATGTGCGCAGGCGAACGTATCCGCATGACCATAACGGCTCCACAGAGGGTCTGGCGACAATGCTGAGAGGCTTTCTCGCCATATACGGACGGTCGGCCGAGTAAACAACCCATTAAACGACCACGGGACCCGTGTGATAGCCGATGGATTATGTATTTAATTGCCACCTTTCCTGCATATTGATGGCACTGCGCTTTTAGGAAGAAAGAAGCTTGAGAATTCTGGTTTTATGTTTGTATCACGATTTCTCTTAACAAGCTAGCGATTTCAGTAATTTTAAGGGGTCAAGTCTACAATGTTCAAGATTGTTCAACTTTAGCCAGTAAGATTATGTCGACATCAGTCACATATTTGGACCATTGACATTTTGACAAGCTTAATCGACAAATAGTCAACTTAGCAAGGTTGCGTTCTGACTCACTAGAAAATCTTTTTGAAACTTGTCATAACGGACGTTGACGAGTGTCGAAACACTTGTAGCGGACATTTTAACAATGCCGCAGGTTAGGGCTGGCAAATGAGAACCAACAGAACAAAGGCACATAATAGAGGCTGTGTTTTGACGTAATCTTAGTGGGCCGTCCGTCCGTCACTCCTCATACAATTTTTGATTAATGATGTCGACGTGAACCTGCTCTAGAATGTCACAGTCAAAGAGCATTTGCGTTATTCTTCGTTATTTCTGACCGCTCTTTACATGTCAATAATAGTACGATTGATGCATGATTTTATTGGATACTTAATAATAACAAAACAACAGAAATTTTAATTTGTTCAGCTAATTAAAAACTTGAAAACCGATGAAACTTAATTAAGATAAGAATGCACACAATCATTTCAAAAACGTAGTTCCAGGGAACCAAGACTATACAAACAGTTTGCAAAACCACATAATACATGGTTATATTAGTTAACTGGGTTTAATTTTACCATTTACTCAGATTACTTTAACCGCAATCGCTAGCGTTCTACACAGTAAAACAAGCCTTGCAGAACACCCTCTTGCTCTCAAAGCAGCAAAGGAATATCAACGTTACAACATGGAAATAGGATTTTAATTAGTTGCTTCACAAAATGTATGAATAGTGTCTCGCGTAGGAAGGTTTTCTATAACAGGAGAACAAGCAAGTTGTGTGTCACCGAGTGATGAATGTCAATTTACATTTTAGGTTTGGTCCACCTACATCAGTTTTAGAAATCGTCTTAACAATGACATGAAAATAATGATCTATTTATATATATAAAAGAGATATTCATCTACTCACTCACGAAATCTCGAAAACTAATTGACTTACGAACCTGAAACTTGACAGGTACATTCCTTATGGAGTTTAAAGGTCCACTATGAAAACACTAACATTTTGCGAAATGGCTGAGTTAAGGGGGGCGAAAGGGCTGAGTTAAGGGGGGGCAAAAGGGGGTTGAAATATTATATGAAAGTCTACGTGTACGAAGTCGCGGGCAATAGCTAGTATCATATAATTTTGTAAATCGAGAAGAGTTAACAATTCAATAGACAGTTGATAGATAACAATATATTGGGACATTTTATCGATTTTGGTCAGTTTCATTGACTCAGTAGTTTTTACCTCTGAACTTTAAAAAAGAACTTCATGCTGTTATTTAGTTTTATTGCAGTTGAAATTGCACCACACATACTTCATAGTTTTTTTTAATGCCGTATGTGGAACATGCAGACGGGCTGCCTGATGGTAAATAGTCACCGTCGCCTATGGATACTTGTAACACCAGAGGCGTCACAAATACGTTGGCGACCCTTTAGGACTCGATTAACTCGTCATTTGAAAAACCCCATGTTGCAGCTTCTCGGAAACACCGTGGAAGGTAGCTCATTCCACATTTAGCAGGTATGAGGCAAGAAAGATCGTGTGAATCGCACAGCGTGCGATTTCTACTGATCTATGATGTGTGGATGAGCTTTCAGGCGGTGGCGGCTAGTGCGATGGTAAAACCGTGACACCGGCATCAGATCAAACAGTTCGTTTTCCAGTTTGATGTGTGACGATCTGCTCGGATGTTCACAACTCAATCGCAAAGGTTCCCGTACGGATTCACATTACCCATTTCCGCCATCCTGAATGCAGATGACGGAGACGGAGTATGTGGATCCGAAAGGCAACCTTTTCGATTAGGTAAGTCCTGAATAACCATAGTGTTCTTGCTGATATCAGACACGCGACCATCGGGAGACATTTGCGTGTCTATAGACCTACCCATCATATGTATGTCACTTTTTACTTTGCACATCCTAGTCAATTCAATTTTATTGCATTCAGAACGATATTCTGAATTAAGGCGAGGTGTTTCCACTTTTAAGCAACGCTTGTAACTACAGATGACTATAAGGCTTAAAATATTGTATTAAAGTCGCATTTAGTGGAGCAAAATCATGGCGTTTACACTCATCACAGTTGTGTGTTTGGCTACTTCTATTTTTGAGGTTTTACTCATATTTTCAAAAAGTTGACAAAACTATAATGTTTGTACCTCTACGGTTACTTTCATAATTATGAAATCTGCATATTAAGATATTATAAACATCATTTACTAAATGGGTATTTGAATGAATCTAAAAAACTGGAGAGAAAAGCGCAATTTAGTGTTACCTAATTCGTGTTTGGGTCTTTACGTTTCCTAGATAAAAAAAAAACCTTCTAATTTTATTATTACACCATTTTTATAATTTTAAGTTAACCATGGCAGAAGACAAACTAAAACTGGAATGATCAAAATTGCTTAAAAGTGGGAAAAATGCCTTAATTGAGAGTTCTATGCGTGCTCGAACAAATGCCTAGTCTCGCGAATACTTAGTGTTGAACTAGCTCTTTGCTACCAATTCAATTTCAATTACTATATTACGTTTACTAGTTTAGTCTTAGTTTAAAATTTCATGTAGTCTACAGTAGGTAATCTCGTTTTATCATTGAATAACGCCTCAATATCAAGAAAGGACCGAATATTATTAAAAGGCGCAGATTAATATGCGATAAAATATATATTAATGGAGATTTACCTATTTGCGTAAAATTATATTGTTAATTGGCAAACTGCTACTGATGAAGAAAATAGCCATAAAATATCCTTATACAATAGCGTGCTTTACAAAATCTAATGACTATAGAAACAATCATAAAACTATGTCAAAACCACTTATATTCTTAGTAAGTAAGTAAGCGGAAAGCATTTACTTCTTTCAACACCAGCAATGATAACTAATATTTAGAAACGGAAAACGACAAAATTAAGTGCAACGCTGTAGCGTAAATTGGTAGCGTCTAGTCTAGGTAGACAGTAAAATTGCAAGGTGATGCATTAATTAAACTCGCCGGTGACAATTAGAGCATAACCATTTGAAAATCAAATATTTACGTCATATTCGTTCTTAGGTTTAATAAAATACTATAATGTATACTATAATATACCAGAGGTGTTAATAATAAACATGTTTTTAGTACCTAATAGTCGCGAGAGCTCAGGAATTTGCACTGTAAGAATATTTCAAGAAGAAGCCAAGAAGCTCATCAGCAACGAATCCTTAGTTCGGACTAAGCTTCTTAGTCTTGAGCATCGACGTTAAATTGCTAGTCTATTGTTTTTTTTTTAATCGGATACATTTCGGAGAGTGTGCATCGGATCTGCTCGATCTAATTCCCTCCTGCCATTTTTCAATCGGACTGCCAGAGCGGGCACGAAGAATCGTCACCGCTTTATAGTTCATATTCCGAAAACCCGTACGTAGCGCTTTGATTCCACATTTATTGTGCGAACTGGTAGTCTGTGGAATGCGCTGCCTGAATGGGTGTTCCCCGATGGCTACAATCTGGGTGTCTTCAAATCACAAGTGAATCGGTTTCTTCTAGGCAAACGTGCTCCAACGTAGACCGCATCATCTCTTAACATCAGGCAAGATGGTGGACAAACCTATTTTTTATTTATTTTTTTAAAGTTTTTTTCTATCGTCCAATACAGCGTTTTGAACTATAGGTCAATTCCTGCCCTGAGTAATAAATGAGGGTAAAACGAGAACAATGTGAATTCAACGGGAATTTTCACACGGAATGCGGCGATGCGTAAATCCACCGCCACGGTTAGTTTGCGATCAGTTGCCTTGCCCGACAGAGAATACTCGATCACGCAAACCTAGTATTTAAATTTACAATGTGAGATTAAATTATTACACAAAGCCATGTACAACATCAACTGAAAGTATCTAAAAGAATGGTCTGAGTCTGGGAGCTTTGATACCGTAGCATGTACAAGTAAATAAGCTTAATAATGAAAAAAAAAAACTTTTTAAACTAACGCATTTTCATTTTCTTCTCAGCAAACCCTTTCATTTGATGCCCATGTCATGATGTGAACATTTTGTCCGCCATATTGAATTTATTATCTAGGACCTAAGTGCTTGAGAAGACTCCAATGAACCCAAACTTGACGGGGTTACGTCGTTTTGCTTAGGATTTCCTATGGGCACCTTCGTTGCATTGTCATAAAATTTACATAAGTATGCCAAATTTCAGCTCTACGTAACATAGACGTAGAAGATAACTACGTTAGTACGGAACCCTAAAAAAGGCGGCAAGGCCGTATGCAGGGTGCGTTCAACTAAAGGCATCCACACCAGACTCATTTAGACTGGATGCGTTCGCACCCGCTACGCCACCTTACCATTTCTCCCTTGTTTGAATGATCTGAAGGTTTAATACATGCAGTAGCCTCTAATTATAATTTACTAGCTGTCGGCCCCAGCTTCGCACGGGTATAGATTATAGCCTATGTCACCCGGGGATAGTGTAGCTTCCCAACAGTGAAAGAATTTTTCAAATCGGTTCAGTAGTTTCGGAGCCTATTCAATGCAAACAAACAAACAAATCTTTCCTCTTACATTAGTATAATAGAAGTATAGATAATGTAGTGTTCAAATAATATTCCATTTTGCATACGATTGCAATTTGCAAAATTATTAAATGCATCTTTGCAGATTAGAAGGCTGAATAGCGTATCTGCTAGAAACATTGTAGTAAAGTTTATAAACAGTCATCAATCATTATTATACATCAAAATCCCAAATTCATACGAGGTAACGTTAACTATGTGACTTCGTTTTGTGTGTCAACAATTGAACAAGTCAAAAACTAATAATATCTTTGTTAGTGTTCAGTTTCTCACGGTTAGGTTTTTTCTTCTTATTACCGCCAACAAATTAGGGATGCATATAAGATGAATGCTGCCCAAACGAAGTTAATGCGACGCGGGGGGAACAAAGAGCTCACATTTCCGGTGTACTCTAGGGAAGCCATTGTTGCATTGTATTCGTAGACAGATACAATTTGTAATAAGGCAATGCTTGACAAATAATTAAGAAATCAAGATTGTTCAGCTTTAATTTAGGCACACTAATCTTGTTGCGACACGTCCGTTCAGAGCTACTGATCACTTAAGCAATGATGAAGATATTGAAATTAAACTGAGCACTGATACTTAAGCTGATGTATAAATAGAAAGAAAAATCAAAGCACTACAGAATGATGAATGGGAACAAGATAGTAGGGAGATAAAAACGGGTAAGTAATACAAGATCGAATAAATAAATATATATTTACAAATGAAATACAAACTTTTGATATAACATTCATTTTCTATATGATACATTATGCGTACTAAACGTTTGATCGAAATTTAAAAAACATAATTACAAAATAAAACCATTCAAAAACTATATGAAAAATTTGATATACTTCGCAAATGAAATAATTATCATTTGATATACAGCTCACTATGAGTAGTGAGCTGTGTACCTGTGTTTTGATTGAATTTCAAAAAACATACGAAACTAAACATCGAATCCGTCTTCTGAGATTCAATAGTTATTATTTAGCTGTATTTCAAAAATAAATATATATCTGGCGCGTCGCCGGCTGCTGCCGCGGCATGCTCGCTTCGCTCGCTCGGCTTGCGCATTGTGGTGCACCAGTAACCTAACACTCCTCGCTTCGCTCGTCGTCGCACCTATATATGACTTCGCCTTAGACTAGTCATTTATAATGACACAAGAATTGCCTTAATATTCTTCTCCTGGCGCGTCGCCGGCCGTGGTGGGCCAGTTATTTTTATGGACCCCCATAATATGGGTCTCAAATGAAAGGTTTTTTTGAGAAGAATACAAAAAATAAAATGACCTTACATTCAATACAGCATGGCGGATGCTTCAAGATGGCGAACAAAATTTTCTTATCTATCACCATGTCTTGGGTATCAAACAAAAGGGTTTGCTGAGAAGAATACAAAAGCTTGTTTAAAAAATGTTTGTATTAAAAAAAAAACGACATAATCAAACTTAATATATTTTTGGTGTCTCGATATCAAAATAGTCTATCTACCAAATTAATAAATTGGCAAGCGCATGCTTATTTTAAAGCTTGATTTCTAATGAAACTTCTTAGGAGGCTGTTAGTCACAATTTAATGCGTGGGAAGAATGACAATAATTAAATTCTGCGTATTAGTTATGACGAAAGGATCTATGACAAATGTTTAACGAAAACAATAACGTAATAATTGTAGCATACGTTAAAACTAGTAATGAAATAAAATATGCATATAAATCAACATAAATACAGGATCAGATCGGAAATTAGTAATTACGGAACTCATAAAAATTGGAAACCAGTTGGAAATGTCAGCGGGTATCTACAACGATTGTGATATAGGTGCGTTTGCGTTTATCTTTAAATCTTAATCTATGCAAGACTAAAGGGCTAGCTTGTTATGGTGCTAGAATACTGATAAGACATTTGATGATATACTGCATGAAACTAACGAATCGAAATGGTATAACTTTTAAGTGTAAAGGTACAAAATGTTCCATAACAACTAACTTAAGTACAAAGTAGTTCTCAACGTATAATTATGAATTTTAGTAATTGTTTGTATTATTAATGTTTATGAGTTGTTTATCATAATTTAATTTAGTAGCTGCTTAAGAAATTATGTATTTTGATACAGTTAGAAATATCCATTATGAGAACATGTTATGGTAATTTAATAGTGAAACTTGCATTTAAACAGGTGTCCACATAAAAACGAACCGAAAAGTAAAGAAAAAAACCTTGAATTTAATGAATGACAGTTATATGTCGCAACCGAGTGTGAATGAAGAGATCTGTTTGGATTTGCATACCCCTTTCATCTGGATGTAGAGGGAAAATATGTTATTTGCACCGTACTAGAGTTTCGTCTAGCAAAGCAAACGCTTTAAACGATCTAGTACGTTTGTGTGTCCATCGGTACACGGCAAATATTAACAGTGAAGAAGTGAAAACCAACAGAAGGTTTTTCTGGAAGCAAAGTCGTATTTTGGAAAGTCAAAGTTCTCTTATCTGTATCTATTGGAAAATAATCTTCCTTCGTTCTCAATCGTTTCTTTTTTTTGTTTTAGGGGTTTATCATGTAAATTGTTACGTTATATTCCTATTCTTAAATGTTATATCTATGTTTGTTGTTGTTCTGGTGTTTGTTTATTACAATGATAAATTATTTTCACAATTAAAAACCAATTAATCGTACAATCAAAACAAATGGATATCGTTCCAATAAAATGTATTCTCTCAAAATTTCGATAACTGGTATTCAAGAAGCAACTTTCATGGCCAGTTTCACAAAACTTAACGGCATTTTAAGTGGATACATTTGTGTTGTACACGAGAACAGGCTTGGGATAATAGCGACGTTCCATACTGTAAGTCCATTACATACCTCATTACATTGACTTCGACCCAGAAAATAGATTTGTGCCTTCGTCACGCTCAGCGAAATTCAGTACCTATATGTCATACTTGTTACCTTTGTTTTATGATCCCATTCCACAAAATTTACGCGTAAACGAGTAAACAACGTTACTAGTCTAGAGCACGTAAATATGTCAAATTTTAAAGCAGAACCAATAGCCGCTGTTCCGTGTTTAAGTTTCCAGAATGCAGGCCACGTTCTATCTATACGAGTACTGTTTATTCTTTGACTAGTTGACGGTGTCTTTATTATAGTCGTAAAACACGAGAAGTAAACCAAAGATTTTCGCTGATTTATCGTCTAATATTTATTTTTCACGGTTTACTTGCGGAGCCAGTTCGTAAATATAGCATTTAATATGTGGCAACTGAAGGAAATCTGCTGGAGGCAAGCCGACAAGAGCATCGCTTCATAATAAACTACCAAAAGTGGATATTTTAACCAACTTCAAAAAGGAGGTTATCAATTTGACTGCATGTTTTTTTACATGTCTCATTTGACATAATAAAATGTGCCAGCACATTAACCGATCAATAGAAAGTTTATTACCTCCGGTACAGTTGTTGTGTTGGTGTCATGTAAAAATCGTGTCAGCAGGAAGATATAAAAAAGGCACTGCAGTTTATGAATTGATAAACAACTATGAATCTATAATTAGTGAAAATAACCATACACACCATAGCGTGTGTGGTAAATGACAACACATACCAATTGGGTCGGGATTTCTGTATTCAATGGAGCCCTTGTGGGCGTTACTTATAAGCAGTTCAGCATTCAACAAGCTCAAGCGTTGACAAATGCATACTTTGAATACTCAAAGACTAGAAGGTATCATAAGAATGATAGTTAAATGTCATTGCCATCATAAGCCTAGACGCTGGCATTAAGCACCAGTAAAATAAAGCGTTACTGAACGTATGGATGGTTTTTGGCAAACGTTAACAGTATTAAAATAAGCAGGTACTTGTAATTGACGCTTTCGAGGCATGTAAGATTGTTGTACCTACTACTGATTATTTGTGATAACTATTTGACATTAGCAACTGACGAATCAGCAGTACCAACAATTGGCTCACAGAGACACGAGCCTGTCAACCAAGCGCCTCATAATAAATAGTAAAAGCAACGCCTACCGTCAAGCCAGCCGTCGGATCAGCTTTTGATGAATGTATTGTATTACTTGTCTCACTCAGTGTTTATTGATTAGTATACACCTACATGATGGATTTATGAAAACATATCCTTATGATGAGTTACAATGGTCACAAAACATATTTTTATTGCCTCATTGATTACTTCTACAATTGTTCAAGGATTTTACTAGACAATTACACGGAACGTGATTAAAGTGAATTCAATGGGAATATTGTGATTACCTGCAGATGTAATCAAAGTGTACTACAGTGCTAAACCCGGTCTTACTATGCTGTCATTCGCAGTACAAAATTTTCTAAAGCGTTTTGTGGCCGTACCTTAGAAATATAATTGTCTGTGGGCTACGTTTACGATTTAGAAGTATGCATTGTCAGAATATTAAGTCAGCTTTTGTTTTAGTAGAGTCGATGATGCATGTTATGATCATGATGAAATATATTATTGCACGCGAAAATACTCAGAAAGAAAATGCAACAGAAAATATAAATAGTGCACGTTTTAAATCTAGTATTACTTGACAAAATAGAAATACTCGTTGAAGGTGACCGCGACAATACGCACGGCATTCTTGTGAAAATTATTGGACATTTGAATATAGGAGTTGCTTTCGTAACCAGTACTGACATATTGTTAGATGTCAGTATCGTAAGTGTTAAAAAACAGAAGTAATATCTGTTGTTGCGATAATATAAAGAACAATAAATAAAATTGCTAGCTGTTGCAACAGCATTGACTTTGTGAATGACAAATTTCTCTATTACGGCCGTGATACAAAAGCTCGCAGTATTTTCGTATCAAACTTTGTATGACTTGTAGTGTTATATTCGATGTCTTACCACTGCACCCTCAGATATTTTTCGCAGAAAACAACACATATTCGTACCTGAAAAAAACAAACAATTATTAGTCACAATTATTATCTACAAGTCACAAGGAAATTACTGGCAAAAGGAAAATCATTTACATAGAATGAATACCTACAAGCCATTAGTAAAAGCTAATAATACTGTATACGAGCTATCTAAAAAATAAACTCGAAAGTAAAATGGGAAGTTGTAATTACACAGTACTTGTGATTGTGATTAAGATTTATATAGCTTGGCAAAAGCAACAACTGTAGATAAATTGTTTAATTCTGTCCCAATAAAGATCATTGGATATACCGCAACGATCTTCTGTGATCTTGATTCATTTAATTTATTGTATGCACAGAAAATATTTACAACAGATATCACGGAAGGATTTACAATTTCGTTAGTACAATTAGCTTAAAGCCAAATTTTAAGTGATAGGAGATAGTAATGAAGTAGTTTTTTTAAACAATAAAACTGAAGATAGAACATAGAATTATATTATTTAAGGCAAGTCTGTGCAGATGCAATAATAAAAAAATGCAATGGAAGATTATATATATATTATGATATGTTGCAATACACAGCCCTCAGTTTATATTATATAACATCATTGTACACAGCTGTGTTTTCACGCTCTCGTGCTGCGACACAAATGCAAAAGTACGGATGATAGTTGGAAATAGCTGTCCCTTCGACCAACTGTCGAAGCTAATGCGAGAAATACTTTTGGCACGCATTTCGAACACACGCTCTCGTGAACGTAAAATGGTGCAATAAAAATCTGAAGTGAAAAAATGGCTTCTGTTAATCACTTTGTTTGTGACGACGCATCTGTCGGCACTTTCGATGTAGAGTTGCAATTTCGTTACGTTAACCAAGAGTTTAAATAAATTTGATTTACTGACGACGCCAATTTTACTAAGTATTGATTTATTGCTGAACAATTTTAATATAAACATTCGCATTGAATAAGCTATTTGATCGAAACATTGGTAACGTCAAAATATAAATTACGTTAATAATTATTATTTATAGCAGGGGTAGGTGAGCTAAAAGAAGACACAAAAAAAAAACGCTCAAATATTAACAATTTATAAAATAATACTCTTTATGATTGAATACTGTCATGTTGCAGACAAACTTTTGAGCCCTCAAAAGGAACGTTTACGTCTTTCACCGTGGTACTTTGACTTATTGAGCTGTTATACCAACATCTAAGAAATTTACACCGTTTATTTGTGGAGACGACAAAATTACATAGAAGTTGACGTTTTGTCAGACATCAGTTCTGTCCTATAGAGGTGCAGGTTTATTATTTCATTGTCTATAGTTTGATCTCTGAGGCTTGAAGTTGGAGGTAATTTAATTATATATTTCGTGTTGCGATGACTTGTAAATGTCATAAACGATGCATTCCGAAGCGACGTAATTGTTACTTAATACAACTATGCGTCCGTCTTCATGAGAAACATTGTAATAGATGTACCTATTGGTCGTTTTCATATTGTTTATTTTCATAGTTTTATGTGTTTGGGCTATCATTTTTACATTTATCATGAAAAGAATCTAGATATTGGAAACTTGAAGAAAGCTGAAGCAGGTTATAAAATGCCAATATTATAAGCAAGTCAAAGCAATCAATTTACAGTTATCTCTTAGCAGTCTTAGCAGACAGCCAAGATCTAGGGCAATCGAATTAAGTCTAAAACACCAGAAGAACTGGTAATTTTATATAATAATGGCGCCATGTCACAAGATATCTATTACAAGCTCATTCTATCTGTACAAGCTGTCAAGGTGTCAGTATAGTTGACAGGAGTACCAAAGGTAAGTTTTTATTGATTATAAGGGCAAAGGCGCATCGACCACCCACGAAGCGCTGGCACCAGCAAATTGATCAAGGCGTCTATTGTCCAGCATACAGTTATGTTCAAATGTTCGTATATTAAAAATCAATCAAAAGGTTTTGTAAAATTAGTCATGTTTTGAGTGAAGCAGTCTACCTTGAATGTGACAAGCTCGTCTTCTAAAATGAACTGTATAAAAAAAAAGTTAAGAATATAGACGACTCTTGCAAGATTGAAAATTATACTTATAATATACTCATAGTGATTACAATTAGGTAATATGTGGTAAAGAGTTAACCCATAGTATTTTTTTTAAAATTGTTATACATGAGTGCAAAGTTGAATTTTAACCGCGTGCTAAATTTTGATGACCGTGCAAGCGTAGCGAGCACGAGGTGAAAAATATTTGCACTCGAGTGCAACACGTAACTTTTCATCCCACCTAAGCGAGTAAATGACTAAATTAAAAAAAATACATTTGTGCATTATAAAAGTTTCAGTCAATTCTGTTGGCGTCAAATAAACTTCCTCGTCGCTAGAATCACTCATTTTAGGTTTGTCACTTGTTTTCAAGTTTCTTGTTTTTAACCTAAAGTTTTAACAATATGACGTGAAAAGAAAATGGCGCGCGCAAAGCAAATTAAATAAAGTACACTAAGAAGGTTCCGAGTCTGAGTTTTTAACAAATTAAAAAATGTTGTATGATAAATTCGGCACCATGGAGGTAGAAGTAAATAGGTTGAATTCACAAACTTAGTGCACACGATGTTCTAAATTCAATTTACTTTATCCTCTTGCGGATAAAAACGGCTTTTGCACTCAGATGTCGAAGAGCAAAAATACTCTTTCCGAGATGGGGGGATGAAAAATATATATATTATTGGTTATATTGGTAGTTACTATCTCAGAATTTATGTTGAGTACTATTATAAAAGTGTGTATGTATGTGTGTGTATTATAATAAAATAAAATCTTCTTCTTCTTATATTTTAGGGAGTTCGAGACAATGCTTAGTTTCAAGAATTTAATACAATGTGCAAGAAATTACTGTAATTGATGAACGTCATGCCGTCATAATTATGTCATGTATATAAATAGCTATGATTATTCAATACCGCCGATGGCTTTTAAGAAGGTGCACATAAAATGTTCAAGTACTTACGCATAGGTCCCTACTTAAAATAAGTAAACTGTAATTAAAATAGCTTGGGTGGGTTCGGATCATCCACTTCAATTGGTTCACAGGGGTTTAATGTATTCCTGTAACATGTTTTTGTACTATCACCACAGAAGACAATAGCTATCACTTGTATTGAATTGAATTGTACAAGTTGTTGTCGCTAATGAATTGGTTTCTTCTAGGCAAGCGTGCTCCATCGTAGACAGCATCTTCGCTTAACATCAGGCGAGTTGGCTGTCAGACGCAAGCCTTAAAAAATTATATGTACATCTCAGTGATAGGGTTTTATAAACAAAAATCTACTGTAAATTTTAGTGAGAAAGTTTATGTGTAGGTGTGCAAGTGTATATGTTTGTCCGCAATAAACTCCGTAGAACGGATTTTAATGAAATTTGGTATGGAAAACCTTATACCATGGATTGATACAAATTTTCCATCCCCGGAAAATTGAAAATGTTTCCAATAAATTAGCAGGTGAAACCACGAAGCACAGAAAGTGAAAATAAAATATAATGCCAAATGCAGATACCATATTATTATTAAATTTATGGAATTCGGCTTGTTCTTTTACATTATTCTATGTAAGTATCGTAATAAGCCATTGGCGATTCAATTTAGAAAATACAAATATACAAAGGAAACACAATGCTTCACCAAATTCATAGTGAATTTGCTGAAATAATATTCTTTCCTTTTGAAGGCAGTAGAATTACTACTATATTATATTAAACTTTGCATAGACACAATAGTTATTCCAAAAGGGCGATGTAAACTGTGCAATTACGAGGTGTATACAGAAATGATAGGCTAGGAATCTAGTGGTTGAAAACGCCAAACCATCGATTATCTACCAAAGTACCCGGCAATTTAGCTAATGCAGATATTACAAACTAATATCTGATGATTCTTGTTTGTTAGCGGTCGACGCAGCGTAAATATAATCAATAAATTTATTTTAGCACATTGCGAGGTTAGGTAAAGTCTGATGGTAACCAGTTAGTAAATTATTGATGTCAAGTATCTGCTTCACCTTCCACAAAACAGTCTTAAATAAATATGTGATTTGTAGATTAAAATTATGAGCCATCATTACATTAAACTTCCTACACGTTCATTACGAAACCGAAGCGTAACATAACGACCACTTCCTAAGTGTTCTTGAGTCGAGTGGGCACCAACCACCTACATGAGACAAGATAATCTCGGCATCGAAGGTGAATCGGCCGCCTACAGTCTAGGTGGAAACCGCAATCATCAGCTAGCTTCTAACAAAGGTAGCCGATTCGCCGACTGAGTCAGTCTGAACGCCCATAATGACGAATATGGACATTTGAACAGCGCAATGTGTAGGAGGCACTTAGAGAACCCGTCCCCTGCCCTTTTAAGGTGATATGAAAAGTTATATCTGAATGAAGGTAGTTGCTAACGCATGGTTATATTTATAGAATTTAATGATAAAGGCTTGGACGTTATTTAGAAACTAATAATTAACAATAAGAAGCATAAATATAATAAGCGTTTTAAAAGCTACAACAATAAAATTAAACTTTCATTTAAATCAGTTCGCTAGATAAGCATACGGCCTAATTTACTAAAGCTAAGCAATGCTTAAAATATTTATGTTGACAAGTTCCGTCAGAGAGAAGTTAACAGAACAATTTTAAGCATTGCTTAACTTAAGTAAAGTTTATAAGTAAGGCTGTTATAATTTCATATTATACGTTTCTCAATATAAATAGAACCCACGAAGTGAAGAAGGAAGCTAAAACGGACGTAACAAACAAATGTGTAATGCAAACGCAAGTGGGTAAGTGAACGTCAAGCTTTATGTTCAAGTAAACGTTGTATTACGGGCTATTGACACAGTAAATAGAAGTAAAGTCAGTGCGGAAAATAATTTGAAAGCAGTAAAGATAGAAAGCTAACACAGAGAGTGGAGAGAACTAGTTTTTTTTTTATTATAATAAATATAATACATATATAAATATGTATATATAGCAATCTGATTGAGTATATTATTTCCAGTTGTGTTCGTACTTTTTGAAGAATATGACTTCGGACATTATTTTTTTTACTGCTTTTATCTGATTTGAAAAAATATTCATTCATTTGGTTTTTAAATAGAAATAAATTAAATACCAAAAAAATTGGTGGCGTGGGTTCGATTCCCACCTAGGCTTTATCTGATGAACATTGTTCTACATATCTGGTTGTTAATATATATTTAAGTATGTATTTAAAACTATATAATATGTATGTATATCAGTCTCTGGCAGCCATATCACAAGCTTTGCTTAGTTTGGGGTCAGATGACCGTGTGTGCAAAAGTGTCCCGAATATTATTTATTTATTTAAAACTAATATTATAAAGACGAAAGATTTGATTGTTTGCATTGATTAGGCTCCGAAACTACTGAACCGATTTGAAAAATTATTTCACTGTTGGGAAGCTACATTATCCCCGGGTGATATAGGCTAGTGCGAAGCTGGGGCGGACCACTAGTTTAAAATAATTGGAAAAAAAATGTCATCCAAGTAAACAGTATTGCGTGTTTACTAATTGCAGGGTATATTTTTAATATTGATAATTCTAAAACTGTTGATACCTACATCACCAAGGTGCATTGTTAAATGATTGTTAACGGTTATAATAAATATAGTGACCGGCAAACATCTTAAGCAAATAGCGGCGTGGTGAGGGAAAAGCTGGCGCAAGCACACGTACACACTACAACCAATAGCGCGGACTCACGAGGTCGAAATCCCTTCGTACCTCTAAAGATACCTAATAAATCAGCCAAGTTCGAGTCGGGCTCGCGCACTGAGGGTTCCGTTATCCGTATCACCACAAAATTCAATAACAAAATTACCAATTATAACTTGGTAATAAACAGAAATTTGTCACCGACTTGCCTTTGGCCATTATTTATTTATATATTTATTGTTATACTTTAGAGTGTGTACTATAATCATGCCAAGTTTGACGTTTGTACATATTACAGTTTTTACATTAGAGCTTATACAAAAATACGTTAAAAAATTCGTTTGTTGTATGGGGACCCCCTTTCGTTTTTACTTTTTTATTATTTGTTAGTTAATACACCGTTAAAATAACGTTACATATTCTGTAAAAAAATCAACTGGCTATCTTCATTATCTATTACGGTTTGACAGATACAGCTTTTTAAAGGTAAGACAGACGGACAGACAGACAGACAGACATACAGACAGACATCGTAGGCTTAATAATAGGGTCGTTTTAGTTTTTAGAAACTATTGCGCAGCCAAGGATATTTTTCTAGACATTTGTCAGTATTTGTTCCTAAAAGGTACCAGCTGGTGAATTGCTGATACTGATAATACATGTATCTAATATACATGACGAGTATCACCGCAAAGATCATAATTCATAGAGGGTCATAGCTCATTGTGTTACCATGTGACAAATAACGATGTCTACAACTACACGTAAATATCTTTCGATGACAATTCTATACAAATTTGTTACAACAATAAAAATCAATATTGCAACGGTAATTCCATCTATGGACCATCTATGGGTATGCATCATAATAATAACCTAATTTACTTGCTTGAGGAAGATTCAGATATTTACGTGAAAAATGACAAATTGTTTTACAAATATGTTTATAGAACCAATTACAATAAGTAAAAAACGCATTTGTCAATGTCCCTAAACCTGTCTCGAAATACTTGTTTTACGTCTTCGTGATATAAATATCCACCATGACGAGGATAAAATTATGTTTTGTTCAAATTATTATCTAATTGATTGCGGCTTGCGTCAAATGCTAGAAACATGATGTACCAAGTGCAAAGAATAAGTTTTACGCGAGTCCTAAAAAGTCTTAGTTGATAATATAGCTATGGACAAAAACTGAACACCTAAACCATTCATGGTTGATTAACTGTTTAAGACTGAGCAAAGAGTAATTTAAACATAACTGTGACCTCCGTCACACCTAGAAGCCAAGAACTTGTCACGAAAAGATTCCGAATAGATTTTATCAAGTAACACGAATATGGTGACAAACCGACTTCTGTTATGAACCGTTATAACAGAAGCAGGTAAATGTAAACCTAGCAGAATATGTGAAGCTTTTTTAAAGGTTAGATATTCATAAACTAAAGAATACTAAGTATCTGATCTAATTTGCATGTAAACATAAATTAAAATAGAAAACTGAAAAAGTTTTCACGTTTATAAAATAATATGTAATTTTTTACAATTAAATGAACACAAAACAATAGTGAAGAATGTTTCTTGAACAAATTGCTGTTTGCACAAGGAACCGTTCATCATTTCAACTAACACCTACCACACATCTGAAACTCGAGACGACTGCAACCACTCCGACTACCGACACACTTAAGAGATGCTATAAACAATCGAATACCTAAAATAGATTTTATTGTCGGAGCAATTGAATTCAATGTCGGTGCAGCCTATTCAACAATGCTCTTTGTAAAACATTCCGTTTTGAATTAGATTCTTACAGCCTGCAATTTAGGTTAAATGTCGGTTAACATGGATTTGTAAATAAAAGGCATATTATATATTTATACATAACATAGGACTTGCGGTTAAAGTACAATAGCAAGTGGAACTGCTACTTAATATTGGTATAATATCAGACTAAGATTGCAAGCATAAATTAAAATTACCCAATAAAGTAAATCCAGAACCAAGGCTCACAATGTCACTAATTCTGCCACATGAATATGAAATTCTAACCGCACAGCGGTAAAATGTTTAAGTACAAACGCTTTAAACTTAATGTCACATGCAAGTTGTATTATCTCCAACACTTAGCAGTCATATGCAATGCATTAGTGCATAGTAGTGTATGTAGAACGACAGGAAACAAGTGAAACGTTGGCACAGAGCACGCATCGTGTAAGACAGACAAAAAAGGGAAAAAGCAACTAACGGTCATCCCTTTGTCTTGGCAGTAGACACAATTGCGCAATACGTGGATTGTTTAGCAACTACACGGATAAACGCTATGACAACATACACTATAGTTCCTGTGTGAGGAAATTGACCGATTGTTGCAACAACTAAACATACCGCAATAGCAGACGCAGATGTTTAGACAAGACTGGAACTCAGAAGCTGTAAGGTTGATAAATACCCACATGATTATGTATATACTTGATACTTAAATAGACGCATAAGATAAAATAATTGTATTTGTTATACCTACTTATTATATGTGATTATTTCACGCTTGCATTTTCTTTGTAGATTTTGTTTTTTGAGATAAAACAGTTTATAGCTAACTAAACTACAGACACGTAAAGAAATATTAATCGGTGTATGTATGGTTGACCATGGTATAGTCATAAAACCTAAGCGTGTAACCGTGACATCACGTGGCCCTTGCTTATTCCTGATTCCGATAAAGTTAAATGTTAAGGGAATGTTAAAATAGGATGAGTAATGAGATTCCGTAACATTAAAAAGGGTAAAAAAGTAAACACTAGTTTTTGTGAGGACATTACCTCACTTCTATGGCGCTCGGGCGCTCCCTATGACGTCACGGACAAAAGGATCACGATTCAAATAATGATAGGGATACCCCTAAACTACAACAGTGAACTTGTTTGGGGCAACAGGTAAGGTACCGACTACCGATATTAAAAGCATTTTGTCACAACCGATTTTAATCTCTATAGTAAGGTTATTAAGATTCGAATGTGTCACTTATGGTTTCAAAACCGTATGCTTACCAATACACCTGTACGGATACGTGGCCAAATATCGCATACATTTGAATGTATTTTCAATATCACACAAAGAGAACGTTACACAAACCGATGTCATTCAATTTCAATTCATAACGATGTGACACATATTGTTAGGCACTTATTTGACTATGTGGTGGGTTTTTAATATTGTTATAATATACTGAATGCTGTATTAATAAAATATGACCTACACATATAATTAAACGGTAGCGCAGGTGGAGTAGGTATCGAATTGAATACTCATGTCTCAGATACCTACCAAAGTAGTAAATCAACAGTGTTGAAAAGGTTAACATGCTAAATAGATCGGCTAGAAGAAGCTTTGTGTGCGATTGTAAAATTTTTATGAATGAACGATTGAAGGTGGTGTAGTTCATAAATATTTTGCTTCGTTCAACCCGATGAGAGTGAAAAAAGTTTTTTTTTTTTTTTACATTTAACATTTTTATATTGATTGAATGTTGGTTTCCGGTTTTTATCAAAAATGTATGACGCTATAGGTATTTTTGTACTATTTGCTGATACAAAATAAACAGGTCAGTACTGACCCTGCTTTAAAACGTTAGCACACGTGTTTGTTTACATAAACACTAATCTTTTTAGCGTCCGAAAAATGATGTCATCTCATATCTGACAAGATCCAACACGAATTTAACTGCCAGTGATATGACATGTAGCAACCATTCTACTCATTCTACTGTACCTATATCTTATAATCTATCTATATATTTAAAAGCGAAATTCATCTACTCACTTACTCATTAATCACGAAATCTCGAAAACCACGTGACCTACGAAGCTAAAATTTGGCAGGATAGATTTTGGTAGATTCCTTATGAGGTGTAGAGGTCCGCTAAGAAAGGATTTTGCGAAAGGGCCGAATTAAGGGGGGCAAATGGAGGTTGAAAGTTTGTATGAAAGTCCTTTGTTTTTGATGTTGGGGCCATAAAATTTAGTATTCATATTACCATTGGTTTAAAATAAATAAATACGGTATACATTTTTTTTCTAAAAAATGGATTGAGGAGGAGAAAGGGGGCTTTTAATTTTTATTGAAAGTTTTGTAATTACGAAGCTGAAATTTGGCAAGTAGGTTCGGTGGTCCGCTCAGAAAGGATTTAGCTGAATTAAGAGGGCAAAAGGGGGTTGAAACATTAGATGAAATCTTCGCGTACGAAGTCGCGGGCAACAGCTAGTATATCTATATAAATAAAACAAAGTCGGGTTAATTACACCATTTATAACTCAAGAACGGCTGAACCGATTTTCATGATATTTTAAGGCCATAAGATACTGAAATGGATACATAAGACCAAAGATAATAAGACACAGCAAATTACAAAAAAGTTGCAAAAAGATATCACGCCCAGGCGGTTACCCATCCAAGTACTGACCGCGGCCTAAGTTGCTCAACTTCGGCGATCGATCGGTATGAGAACCGATGGTGAACAGAAATTTGTCACCGACTCATACTTGGCCAGTATTTATTATTTATTTTTGAGATGTTTTTTCTTTCTCTAATTAAGTTACAAAATAAGCGATTTTGACAAAGACATAATATTTGTACAAAACTAATAATATTTTTTTCCTCACATTTGTACTACGTTCCTGGCAAGATCATGAGAAACAACATTGCAATTTGTACGACCCTGTATGCTATTTCTATGTGTACCTGGTACCTACCATTTTCTGACAAACAAATGCTTTAATATTATTTGGGATGTTATCTGCCATTCAATCGAGCTAATCGGGACCAAAGTCCATCCACTATTTTGACAAATAACTGAAAAACCTATTTGAATTTTAAACGACTAACCTAAACTTTCAATTATTATTCTCAGGTACAGATAGGCTTAGCCAACCGACAGCTACGTCACATTTTAGAAAATGCAACCAACGCCGACGTGACATCGAACGTGACCATCGAGTTAACGTCATGTGCAGCCAAGTTACATTTTCACTTCAATTAATGGAATAAGCAAGCCTTCGATAATTCCACGGTAAAAGCTGACCATTGTCTCAACTTCCATTTATTCAAGACGTTTAATTTGGTATAAATGCCATACATGCGAACTCGACAAGTTCAAGGATATATATCGTTGTAGCTCAACTAATTCTTATTCTGCTGTAGTAGAGTCCACATTACCATCGATCGTATTGGAGCGGTCACGATGAACATTTCAAAACTGCAATCACATTGTTATGTGTCGACCGACGGCAACAACCTGATTGTACCGTTAAACGAGCCGCGCAAAACTGACCTAGTGCCGGGAAAGTTATCAGAGACGACTGTTCCGTTTCGCGACCCGAGAGCCAGAGAAGAGATCGATCATGATTTCACCTCTACTTCATCTTTTTTCATGATTTCTTGGAAGGTCCACTAGGTCGTCGGTTAAACTGGCAAGAAATCGTAATGATGATGTCACTCAGGAGGATGTGCTAAAGACTGAGTTAGTAAATCGACGCGATACGGCTGATAGTGGTTCCGCTCATAGTGAATAAACGGTCTACGTGTCGTATCGTTCTTTGTTAATGAACATTAATTCGTTGCAAGTGGAACTGATTCAATTGCTATCGCCCATCTAGAGATGGCATTGACCTTTGACGAAACAATTCGTATCAGATGGCCTGTAAATGAGACTTGTTCATGTGGAGAATATCATACGGGCGTTTACGTTAAAATAACGGAAATAAAGGTTTATCAGTCACATAAAAATAACGTGTTTAACTTCTTTATTTTAGTGTTTCTCTCGAGCCTGTTGCAAGTCCTACTTTTCCCATCACGAATTGGAGTGCTGATACAACTGTGTCTACTGTGTGAGTCACACACATATTTAAACATTTTTAATCAAGAATTTTTAAGACAAAGTAATGTATGGATCATCGAATACAAGGTATGAATAGTAAAACTGCCGCATAATAAATCAATCAACCACAATAAAAGTTATTGGTAGTATATAGGTGCAACTGATTTTAAGACTTGTATTTACAAATTTTAAATGGTAAATCACAAATCACCTAGTTCTCCAAATATTCTTGACTCGTGTTACAAATTGGCTGCTACTTAGTAACGTTTTATGATTAATCTTATAGAATTAGGTTCATTTGAATTTTATGATTTGATGAAATTTAAAGTTAGTGGCTTGTTTTTACTCATAATTCATTTTATTTTGCGCAACGTTATTTAAATTAAGATTTTATCCATATTAACATAAATCTTCTCGAAACAAATTTATATGTCTGTTAAAATTTAAATTGCTGACTGTGATAATAAAATTGTGAGCCACCATGAATAAATACCAAATCAATATAATAATATGACATAGACATTATACGCACCATATAAAGTCTACGTCATATGCACATGTATGACCCACTTTACAGGCCTGATACTAAACCTCATAAAAAATCTTATACATCACAACAAAGATATTAAAAACTAAGGATAAAAGGTCAGCGATGGAAAATGTCCGTAGTAATAGACTTAAAACCACACTGTTAATATAATCTAAGCGAAAGATAAAGTCGACATTGTTGCAAGCTGAAATAGACATTGTTAAAAAGAGGATATAGTTTGTCAGTATTGTCAGTATTTGATAGCCCGTTGGTCCAGTTGGTAGTGAACCTGCCTTCTGCGCTTGGGGTTGTGGGTTCGATTCCCACCTAGGGCAAACATTTATGCGATAAACATTTGTGTTTGTTCTATATCTGGATGTTAATATCTATTTAAGTAAGTATTTAAAAATATATAATGTATGTATGTATGTATATCAGTATCCGGCAGCCATATCACAAGCTTTGCTTAGTTTGGGGTCAGATGACCTTGTGTGCAAATATGTCCCGAATATTTATTTATTTATTTTTAAAATATATCTACATACCTACCTAAATGTGTATAGGTACAGATAGGACACTTTGTCCGTACTTTTTGTACTAGACATATATGTATGTAAATAAATACAGCACAAGCCCTGGAACTTAAGCAGGTAACGCAAAAAAAGTACGTAGAGGTATGAAAACCGGCCAAGTGAGAGTCGGACTCGCGCACTGAGGATTCCGTACAAACATCAATAAATATTATAATACATTTATTAAACTTAACATTACACTCCAACAGTTGAATAAAAATATTGAAATCTTGAATGACAAACTTAACTTTGTAGTGGAAACAAGCTATTGTTTAAATGATGCATTTAATTATTATTTAATAATATTTTCTACTTAATTATGGTTGCCTTTTTGAAAATAATACAACATTGGGTATTGCATATTGTATTGTCCCCAGAACTAAAGGTGTATAAAATTTTTGCAAAATTGGTTAGGAGGAACTGGTTCTAATTCAGCTTGCAACATTTGACTTAATACCACAAATTGAATTTTGCAATTTAAATATGTAAAAACTTGTAAAAAATCTACCATACATTGGTCTACATCGCTGTCGGAAATCCAACTAAGTACAAAATGTAAGTTTGTAATAACAACTAAGTACAAATACAAATACAAAAATGTACAAACTTTTTTCATTTTTTCCTTTACATAAATTATATACTGTGAGATCTTGCTTATTGATGAATTACATTATTCTAAGGCAATGGAAAGAACCTTATAGGTTTTGATTTGTGAGTTTGCGATCAAAATATTTGACGTAAATAACCGTATCTTTTGATAGTGAACTAGTGAACTAGTATCTAAGTGAACGCATCACTTAGAACCTGGAACTTATTACACCTCTAAGCGACCGTGGACTAAGTGTTTGATATTAATTTCAACTTGATACCTTTAAAAGAAAAAAAAGGTTCTTGACAACCTGTAGGTACAGACAGACAAACGGACGGGTAACAAAGTGATCCTATAAGGGTTCAGTTTTTCTTTTTCTTTTTCTTTTGAGGTATGGAACCCTAAAAATGGCGAGACATATTATGCATTATAAAGGCTTGCAGTAGTAAAAAGGTTTCTGAAGAAATTTAAATGCGGTTGAAGTGAACTCAACCAAAATTCGAATCTCTCCCAAGAAGCGGGCTATCAGGGTTGCTCCGATGCGTGGATAAGGAGCATGTTGTATATTTATAGTAGCACGGGGTCGACGATCCCCGTCTCCCACGCCGATGGAAGCCAATGGGATCTACAAATCAGAAACATGATGCTCTATTCGCAACTTGTATTCACTTTCGGAGGGAAACTGCCAGGAAACATTCGGAAATAGTTGGTAAATCGAGAAAACCAACTGCGCGTGCGTTGAACATTGTGGACCAATAAACCAATGACAACAGAGCTGTGACTGCATTACACGTCCTAACGGATGTCTTTATTTTCATTGAAACTGTACCTATATAATCATGTTATTACCTGATTCTGGCAAATGGATAGTTATAATTTTCTAGATATAGATATTGTCTAGATATTTTTGAGTTCTAACTTAATGTGTTATGTTTTCATTTCGTGTATCACCTTTCATTTACAAAGAAAGATAAATGTATTAACTAAAAATTTGTGGATAAGTACTACACGGTTTTAGTTCACAATTTGAACGATGTGTCATTCCGTGGTACATGTGTTTCAAATAATTTCGATACAGACTTTTGCTTTTTATACACGGACGTCTATAACGGAAGTTTTAAATTCAATAATATATTATGTTTTATGTGTATCTAGTGATTTGGAATTTTGAAAGCTACGATATATAGTGAAAATAGCATTTGCTTATATAATAGAGATTCATAATAGAAGTTTCGGAATACTAAACATGCTTTAAAATATATCATCGCAGCGTATATTCAAGTGGAACCTGCAAAACAAACGAAAACGAACAGATGTTAAATAGTTTTAACTAAAATAATATAAATAGGTTTCAATACCGCTGATAATGTAAAAACCTTTCGACATATGAGTATTACCAGTTGTCTTCAAAATGGAACACCAGTTTACGCTGTCAACAAACGCTTTTCAAAATCTAATGAATGATATTTCTGTATCGTAAACATCTGAGCTCGAAATAACTTTAGTTAGGAAGAAGATATCGGATTTCTATCAAATAAGATTCTCTTGGATAATAATGATCAAATTTAAAAAAGTATAAATAGAACTAAATCTGTGAGTATATGGTACTCAACTACTGACACGAAAGTTAAGTACAAGCAAGTAGGTGGTCACGTTGAAGCAACGACAGCTCGTGCATTACCTATTACGGATGTCAGACGCTTTACGACCCTTGTATTGAACACTCCAAAATGTAGATTACATCATTTGTATGAATCCCGCGGTGTGGACATTGTATGACTCACGTGACAAAAAATGGCAAGTACGCACATCTACAATGGTCTATGTAATACAAAGATGATCATTTTGACCATATAATGAGATAAAAAATTAATAAAGCACATCCTTGAATATCGTTATTGAATAAAATGCAATGTCAAAGTAGATATCTATAATAATATGTACACATAATACCGATGAGAAGATTTATTTGAAGCGTCGATGACGTATACCCGACACGAGTCCAGTGTCAACTGTTGCCACTCATTCATAATTTTAGACCAGAAATCTAAAATAACAATCGTCTACGACGATAGTGAAAAATGAAACAGGTGATGTGGAGAACGCAAGGAGTAGCGTGAATACAAGATGTGGGATGACAAACATGTTCGGTCATTCAACTCGTTACAGGAAGAAAATGTAGTCTGGCACCATTGTTTACATTACCGGTTTTAGTTTTCGAAAATAATTTCTTTGAGAATTTACTTACCTCGCCCACTACTAATGATTCAGTTTGCAATCCTGGAAAGCAACTTTGTTGTCGCATGTTTATCGTATGTAAAACCTGACAGCTCTGGCAAAATCTGTGTGGACAGCAAAAATATGTGTAGTTACAGCAGCTAATTACGCTTTGGACAGAGTCCCAACCAGATAAACACCTAAACCCCAGCCAAAAATACACAAGATGGCGTCGAGTTCATAATAAAACAATTTAATGGGCCAGCGCGCTTTCCGCGGTGACGAAATCTGCGCCGACGCATTCGTTGCGTAACTTGAAACGCGATCTGTACAAGAGAAAACTGTTTAAGGTCGAAATAATTATACTGCATCTGCAGAAAACAGAGCCTTTAGCAAAAGCGAGACTAATTCAACAAACCACGCAGCTGAATAGGATTTCAGAAGTCTGCAAACACTTACTGGCTGTCTAGGTTTTTAGAACGTTTATGTAAGTTCATAACACAAACTTGATACGACGTTGCACTTTCGTTTGTGCAATTCTTTGCAAACATTAGCATGATTCGCGAATAAACTTTCGATTTTGAAATTATAGATCGGCAAAATTTCATTTTCTATTTAAATTACAATGATGGCCAACTTCATTTCATATGCGTCGTTTTCCGCATTTACATTCTTACCTACCAGCCCATATTTCCATATTTCTGACTCATTATTCGTTATGGAGGCAATTATCAGGATCATTACGTTTACAATGAATGTTAGTACGTAATGTTTCCTCTAAAGGTTGTTTCGTATATAGTGTATTGGGGGCGATGAACATCAAATCTGGCGATTGTTTACGGACGAGTGGCAGGAGGACGGGCGCGGCGGAAGCTAGGCGGAACCTCGCGTCATTGGCTCACGTCTACTGCCTAAAAGTTGGCCACCGACGGCACCGGTGCGGTTCATTCATGTCACACAGCATCCGCTATTCGTTAGTCATGTCTAAGATAAGAATCTGCCGAAAATAAGAGCAGATGACAGTGGCTAAGCTGCGAGAATCAAAAGTGAGACTTATGCCAGAAACTTTTGCCACATTATTTTAAGTATTCTGGACGAAATTCGTAGTCATTAAACTAGTAGTTCGCCCTGAACTGTTACCTCACAACCCATCAATCTTCGGAACCCCTCGATCGATTTTGTCCATATTCGAACTTAAAAATTGAATTGAAATGAACTACCTACTTGCCATGAAGATCGGATCAACGATCCGCAAGTTATCGCCGAACAAACTATGCACGCCAAAATGCCGACTTGTCCCATTAGTCATCAAAATCTGATACTTCTCTTCGCTCGGTCAAATATTTTTATTCACAACGAGACACTCGAATCCGGAGAGGTTGATAAATTTTCACATTTATTGGCACATCGCAATCGCAACATTTAAAAATGTGCTGTGATTACGAACAAAGAAACGAACGCATTGTGTACGTTTTTGTAGAAAGTGTGATAATGTCCAGAAAACCAAACCAGATTTATCGCGAGGTAATCAGTCAAGGACTTGTACGGAACCATTAGCCGCTCCCATCCTGAGCGTCTTGTAATTTTTATTGCTCTGGCAACCCCGCCTTGCATTGTTGTGGGGTTTAATGAGCGTACTCGTGCCGACTTTATTCCTGCAGCGTGCCGACCAAATGCGAAGTAATTCTCGTCAGTCAATGCGACAGCTTTTATCCAAAACAATGTGAATCGGTTTAATTATATGCTGGTTACATGAGAAAATGACAACACGACTTATTAAATTGGATAAAAATTAGTTTCAGTTGACATTTGAAGATGAGGTGATGTGCAGCGCAATGTAATGGACGAATGACAAGAAATAGATCATAGCGGCAGAAACAAAAAAAATAACATTCCGAGATTTAGTAGTCGGTGATAAAACGCTGATGGTGATGACGATGATATTACGTCAAATAAGTAGTAATTAGAGAATAAAATTAACTTCAGTGGTATGTTATTATCATTAAGAAACAGTTAAATCCAGCGACCTTTACCGTACATTATGTTTGTGATTACATAATTGCAATATAAATAGGTTTCTCAGATTTATCCCAGCGACACAGTTACACGTAAACGTGAACAACAAACAAGTTTATAATATTCTGGTTATTAAGTGTATGTTTGCTTACCCGTAAATAAGATTCGTTGTCTTGTCACCAATAGAATATCATTATCTTACCTGCAACAAACATTAAGAACAATATTAGTAGGTACTTATAAAGTAATGTTGTCTATAGAGTCTAAACCTTAACTTGACATGACAACCACGAGGCATCTGCTTCCACATGGTTTATAAATATCAAACGCTGTCATTAAAAATACTAAATGAATTCGTACTCGTATGTCCTAATTCAATTACAAGCAAAATTCAACCGTATCATCTAAATGGTAAAGACGTACGCTGAAATGGTTTCTATAATCTTTTAGAGATATGGAAGGCGTCTGCGCAAGTCGTTAGAGGGATCCGGCGTGCTTTTGATATTTTTGCTCTAATAATAATCTTTATTCATAACACGGAATGGAACATGGTTTAAAAAAATTAACCTTGCGTAATCGCCTATTCGGACCTACGACATTAGTCAAATTTTTAATTCATTAGAAACTAATGACACAAAAAAATATTTCACCTTGTATGTGTAGATGTGTAGGTATGACTTTTTTAATCGAAATATAGACTTGCGCTAAACCGCCACCTCTCCTGCGGTCTAAGATAGAGCACGCGTGCCTAGAAGAATTTGAGTCTGCCCGCAGATTTATGACAAGTTTCTTTCCTTAAAAGATTAAAAGCACGACAACGGTATTCACGGTGGATCACAAGTTTAAACCTGATTATAAAAAGATTAGCATCCTTTAATTCTATTTTAGGGACTTATTCAATGATGAGGGCCATATAGAACGAGCCACACTTGGCGGGACGACGGCACGACGACATCAAAAAAACTGCTGGAAACTAGTGGATGCGACTAACGAAAGGCCGGGGAGAGTGGCATAAGCAAAGAGAGGCTTATACCCAGCAGTGGGCTACTCGGGGTTGTTGATGATGATCATGATTCAATGATGCATCATATGGGAGAGGTGCAGTCAAGTTTATTTTTCCTTCCTCACTATATACACGTCGTTGTCGTATATTTATGATGATGTCATCTACATCAGCGTGATGATCACTCTGAGGTAGGTAGATCAGAACTTAGAGGAATCTATCGCAACTTCATTGTCAAAGGCGCTACATCGGTCAAGGTGCTTAGGCTATGAGTGGAAATATACTTACAAACACAATACAATATCCTCTTTGCTTTGCGTCGTCAGGTAAAAAAGCAAATAATTATTAAAAAAGGTGTTTTAATATTTATCAGGAAGTAAATTACAATAGGGGAGTGCACATCTATAAATCGCAATAAAGAGTTACAGTTAGATATGAAACTATATGGAGGAAAGATCGATGTCGTTACATGCGGGCATGGATCTAATTTTATATTAGCTTTACTGTTACTCCAAGATTAAAACGCAAACAAAATGGTTCAAGATATATGTACCTGTACACGTGAACAATAATTATCATATAACTATACGAGCAGTCCCACTATTATGATTATTGGTTTGGGAAAAAGCTTTCTTCGATTGAAATCTCAATTTTGTCAAATTTTTTTGGCAAAATTTTTATACTTACGTGAATATACACACGGTGATTAAGCATTATATACTTAGGTATGATTTAACGTATCCCGGGAACCAATTTAATGGTAGTAATAGAAGACAGAAAACAAACAACGCGGAACAACGCTCCCCAAGCCGGCTGGTCCCAAAACCCACAACCACCTAGAAACCATTAAAGAAATTAAATAACCTCTTAAAAAAATCATGTATGCACCTAAGTACATAAAACATTTTGGGTTCGTTTTTATGTATGGAAGACTTGACACTAGCAAATTAAAGAGGATCAGAGCGACAAAAACTCAACAATCAACGATTACTATAGGAATCTGGAGGAGGTCCAAGACAGATTATTTATTTGAAATAATATATATTTTTATGATTTACACTGCTCTTAAAATCTTGATATTATGTCGTCAACTTGGGTGGGGTATTGTGTAAAGTTGCGTTGCATCAAGTTGCGTTGCGCGGTTATGGCAAACAGTATCAAATTCATATTTTGGGTATAAATAAGTTTAAAGCTGGTTTAACGTTATTTTAGAAACATGAGTCGTACAATTTAGTTCCATAGTATCATTCAGCGAAAACATTCTGAAATACGTTTTAAGTTGTCTTCGGATCTTTACGTTGCTGACATTTCGTTTTTCATTATCTAAATGCCATTTACGCAGTGAAATTTATTGTAAATTAGTTTTATTTTAAATTATAAATACCTACTCTTAAGAAAACTGCGCTTATCACCTCTAATTAACTACTTGTATAATAACATAAAAAATTGCACGCTTACTAGAAGCTAACAAAATTTCGAGTCTGAATAAACCGTATTAGTAGTTTCTTATACAGTTTCCGATACAGGCCTAGCCTAGTTTGGGAATCACAGTATTAGCATTTAGTTTTCAAATATTTCATAGACATAATCCAGTGTGTATTAGGCGTGAGCCTTCTGAGGCGTGCGCCGACAGATCGCACATATTTTATCAGTTTCGCGTAGGGACAAAACTTATATGCGAACTGACACTGACTGGAAACTTTTTAACTAAGCAATTGAATCAAAACCCTATATACGTTTACTTATATAAAAGATGTAAATTCAATGACTCGCACAAGCCGAGTTATTAATTTAATTGCAGAATTTTATTTTCAGTTAATACCCCGGAAAGTAATCACCAACAAACGAAAAGTATTTCAAAAATGTAAGATATAAAATGACCCAATTATATAAAATTGGCTAACATCCAGACTTCTAGGCTAGGTGCAGTTCTCTATTTAAAATTACTAGTTTACTTATGTAATATACCTACTTCTATGTATCTATAATTTTCCTAATAATACCTACTGTACTATTTTCCTAAGCTTCATTTAACTGCGGATGATCTTTAAACACAAACGTTCTAGAATGCCTTATGAGACGTTTATGTACCTATAACTAGCCTACGGTACGGTACCTACGGTTTCACCGCGTGGATTATTCCGTATTATCATCAGCTATCTGCCAGTGAAAATCCCATCAAAATCAGTCCATCTGTTTTGGAGTCCATGGGAACATAAATACTTACATTGCCTTTTATGTACCTAAGTGTGTGTATGTAAGTTGTTATCAATATAATACTATGACTGTAATAATATCAATAATATTTTACGATATTTGTGAACTTTTTGTTTTAGATTCCAATATAATTAAAGCAGACAAACTATTTAATTACTAGAGCAATTATTAGTACTAAATTACGTGAATATAAACGATAAACTATTGAAATTACGTGACAAAGTAACTGACCTCTTTGTAACGACCTGGAAAACCATTTTCTCATATCGATGTAAGATTGTTAACATTAAATACATCATCTTAAAATAGATACTCATTATCAACCTGTTGATAATTACTCGGGAGTTGTAAAATATCGAGAAATTATTTAAAACCATGTTCATTACTTCTGCAACTGATAGTCCTTTTTTATTTTAACAATAGGTATGCTTGCGGTTGACCACTAACTCGGCTGATGTCAGAAACCGCTTGCCTAGAAGAAACCGATTCACTCGCAATTTGAAGATAAAGATTGTAACTATCGGGGAACATCCATGCATGCAGCTAATTCTACAGACTGGCAGTTTGCACAATAAACGTGGAATCAAAGCGCTTCGTACGGGTTTTCGGAATATCTGACTAAAATTGCAAAAAAAGGTTGGATTAGTAGTAGAACTTATTTTCAGGGGCAGTAGGTACAACACCTTTGGCAGTAATTTAACGTCAAGAAGCATTGAGCAAATATTGCTGTTTCGAATTGAGGTGCAATGTCTCAAATAAAAACACAAAATTTAAATTTTATATCTCAGAGTGACGAGCACTGTGCTCTGATTGGTATTGAACTGTGATGGAAAAATATGTCGCTTACCATAAAACGAACGACTTGCTCGTATAGTCACTCATTTCAATAAAAATAAAACTGACTAATATTAATGCAAATGCCTAACAATATAACTTAAAAAATATTTAAATTTGTATTTACCTCTTTTATCGTTGACATACTATCAGTATCTGACATTGTTTGATATACTACATAAGAATCACTTGCAACAAAGATGTGTAACTGTGGGTAACTTTTTTTAAACACGTGATTTCTAGGAATACAAAAAATTTACTCTGTGGGAGACCACTGAGAACGGAAAAAATATCTGTGGCGTGTGTATCTCTAGAGAAGACATTTATACTAGAAAATACTATAATGTAAACCATTTTGGGTAAATACTTACCAGCATAATAATGCAACAGTCATACTTTTTGCTAATGAATTTCAATTACTAAGTACGATAAGTCCTTAGTGTCATAATAATGTGAACATGATAATTATGGTGATAATATTGGCAATATGAAAAAATATTTAGGCAGCACAGATCACAAATAAGGCAAACATTGATAAGCTTCCAATACTATTTACAGATATCTAGAGCATACAAATTGTACAACAGAAGTAATTAAATTAACAGATGACGTCGCGTAGGCAACCGAGCACACGGCTTTCGACGATCTAGACAGTGATAGAACCACACGCAATAGCCACGCTAGAAAGAGATGACAACAATCTATCAACAGTTAAGACATAAGCAGACGACTTCTCAACTGTGAGTCATAGTATCGCGACCTTTTTCACAATCTAGAACATGACATTTTGATCGGCACACTAAATTCAATATTTCCTGTTTTATTAAGATTTTCAAACATTCGTAGCCTAAGCAATCAAGGTTCCTTTGACCTCGTTCCTGCAATAAGTACCTAATCATAATGATGTCATATACCTATTTAAAATTGAGCTTTCAAATGACACATTGGACGTACCTCTTAATCAAATGTTTGTTCAACAGCAACCTTAAATGTATTTGGTCGAAATCGAATATCAACAGTTGCACAATCGCATGAATGAACCGGTAAACGTTGCGCGTTGACCAAATTGCTTAACGCGAAATGAATGGGACCCTTAAGCCGTCTACACACACTAGAGCCGCCACGGCAGGCTGGCGCCTGCGCATCCCACACATGTGGCGCAACAGAGGCACTTTCAACATGTTTGTGGTGCTTGTTAGAGTAACGCCTTGCCTATCGATTATAGAAAGCGAATCTCGTGAGCCTGTGTGAAAAAAATCGTGGCCATATTCAATGATGTCATAACCTTTTTTTGGATTTAACAAATCTCATTAACGTCAGCATGTTAGTTTGATTTAACGGACTGTTGGTTAAGCATTCGCAGGTATTTTATTAAGGCGAGAGACGTGATTAGGTATGTGAGCATTTTATGCCAATACAACTGTCGCTGGACCCAAGATGTCGCCGCACAAGTCTTCTACGTGCGATAGAAAGTTGAAGAACTAGACCAGCCCAGTTTAGGTAAATACGTGCTGCTTCGAGTGTTTTGATTTTCACTTTGCTAATAGTGTAAGTGTTTATACGGAACAAGGATTGGATCGAGTACTTACTTTTACCCATATTTGTAAACGTAATACCAAGTTTATATTACTGCTTTTAATTACAAACCTATCCACTGTTTTGTTACCTACTACGATACGCATTTCACTACAATTGTGTATATGTATTTGAGGATACCAAATTAAAATTGTAATTGGGCCAACTTTTTTGTTGATTAGTACACCACATAATTAAATGCAGCAGTCGCATGCAATGTTAATACATTAATTTGGCTTGGACTGTGTGAGTATGAAGTAATAAAATAAGTAGTAAACATTATAGGTAGCAAGTTGGACAGTGGACAGCGTAGACTCGTTCACCATTAGCGTAAGGCTCGAAGGCCGGCCGGTGATATAATATTATATCGTGGTAACTATATGGAGAACTAATAAAAAAAATAATATGTACCAGTATCATTGTGACTAAATTAATACAAGTTCAAAAGAAAACAATCGTAATAGTATGTAGTATTTTTTTATATCTATACTAATATTATAAAGAGGAAAGATTTGATTGTTTGTTTGTTTGTTTGCATTGATTAGGCTCCGAAACTACTGAACCGATTTGAAAAAGTTGGGAAGCTACACTATCCCCGGGTAACATAGGCTGTATTTTTTTTAAATTGGGATCCTTACTAATACTCCAATAATGTAACCCAAGGAATAAAAATAAAAAAAGATTTTCAATTTTGACTTTGCGTGTTTGACATTTCTAAGACAGGACAACGTCTGTCAGGTCTGCTAGTATAAAATAAAAAGTTGATTGAGATGCTTCTCAAAATTTGAAAAGATTTTATCTAGGATGCAATATAAATGGATATAATAATTTGATAAATATTTGAGACAATGTAAAAGAATATAGTTATGAGTAGGTGGATTCGTAGAAGTGCCGTAACTTGATTTAAAACAGATAAGTAGGCTGTATTTAATATCAAAACAAAAAGACAAATAGGTATAGGTATGAAGAACCCATCAAATAATGATAATAATTTGAACTTTTTATCAAAGGTCAAATGAAACAGATTGTTAAATATATACACATTACACATGTACCTTAACTGAAGGATATAAAGTAGATTTATCATATTATAGACTTGTTACATCAATAAAACAAACATAGAATAGTCGTCGTTGGTAGTTAAAAAGATAAGTTCCAAGCAATTATTTTATCAACACCGCAAGATTACTTTGAGAGAAAAGTTGTATGCAAATAAATTGATTAATAACATGTAATAAAACATGTTAACGAAGATTAGCTTAGCACCTAAAGACACAATACGTATAAGTATGCAGTTAACTGATAAATTGTTTTTAAGTGTATAACAATTACCAAGCAATCATATTAATTAAATTCAATAAGTTATATTCGATGCAGTTTTTTTTAAACTATGAATTCACTGAGTCGCATAACGAGGAGGATTGTATTATTACGTAAAAGTGATAAAATTTATTGCATTATACTTATTTAATCACGAATATTTATTTGTATTCAAGTACCTATACAGACAGACTCGGGCATATCCTGAAACTGCGACCAGAACCACTGGAGGATAGGCATCAGCGTCCTATTAGTACACGGTGAACGTACTGCGGTCCCCAAGCCACCTGCCAAGCGTGGAGATTATGGCAGCACCCCTCTCTAAGAGGAAGGTCTTACTTCAGCAGTGGACGTTTACTGCCTGATAATGTGATGATGCGAAGTATACAAACAACTGAACTAAAAGCCATTAAATGAAAATCCACGTAGGTATGTTGCATCACTAGCCATAAGCAGCATGTGCCAATTCTGCAAGATCTTAGCATTCAGCCGCCTTAGTAGTTTTAAATCAAGATTATCGTATTCCTAAATCTATCAGTCGGAACAACGGCGGTCACATATCAATGAATTGAATGAGCCTCGCCTACAACCAAATCAATAAAATGTAACCTTTTTGTCTAAACAAGGAGATTTATCCGCCCATTGTGCTATGTGGGTCAACAGTTTTCCATCTATACATGCAGTATTTACGATTCCCACTAACAACACTCATTGTGACCGCTAATGTATAAAGCATTTTGTATTTGTACATACATGCCTGTAAAGTTTATCATCGGCAAGGAATTCAAGACTTTTATAAATAAGAAAAGTGAGCAATGGCACGCCAAAAACTCGTTTAAAATGAGACCAGTTTAACGGTTATTGCCATTTCAAATTAACGTTGCCAAAACTAGTTTTAAATAAACAATACTTCGAATTTAGAAAATTATTAAATGCAATAATTGCTTAGTTTTACACATCGTTTAAAATCAATGCCTCTGGCATTTTAGGTTCAGTTGGTTCTCACAACGCACCCATGGCTTTCCATCTTTGGTTGAGATAAGGAAACACATCCGCCGGATTGTCTGAAGGTCCAGTCTCAGGGAAATTTTGTCTGTAACTATATTTATCAATGTCGTAGATTTAACCGTTATCTATGATCTGGCAGGAAGAGAGATTAGGTTTTACGCAAGTTGACTTCAAACGTCGCAGAATGTCCAATCTTTAGGACGTAGTTTTAAGGCCAGTCTAACAGTCTGATCGTCTGTTGTAGTAGCAATTTATTTAGTTGCAGTGAATACAATAGGGCATAGCTAAACTTCATTGTCAAGCATCTAACAAATCGTGGGCGTTGAGGGCCACAATTAAACTAAGCAGGTCCACCAAGTCACCTCCATAGGCTGTCAGCTCCCACGCTTAGACTCCGACCTTTTTGTTTAAACACTGTATAACAATCAGTCATGTTCCTAGTCGTTACAGACCCGCTGAATATTCACGTATGCAAAACGGTGTTTGCGAGAGAGCCCATAGTTAAATTATGTTTGGGTAGATACCAAGTTGTCGCGCTCAGCTCAGAAGGCAAGCCAGATATTGATAGTGATACTTAAATTAAATATTGCTCAACGCAATATTAGCATATCATTAAGGGACATTAAGATCAATGACATAAACTAACGCCCTTGCAAAAGGTATCTTTCACAGTAGACTGAATCTTGCTTGGAATACCAATAAATATAGGTACCTAGTTTCTAAAAATATATAAATCATAAAGTGCGTAGGAGACTCCCAAAAGGTCCGACGTTTTGGAACCGAATGTAAAAGTAGTATCAGAAGGATTGTTAAGATGTGTGCGTAGGTCTCCCGCCCACAGAGCTGGTTCACGCGGCATTCTGAAGCGATTGATTTTCATTTCAAATTACAGTGCTCACGCGCAACCCACACGCCCTTACCAAACGCATTCTCTCTACGCGCTCTAGTGGTTTCAAGTACCTACATAGCCATCGAGCTTTCATTGGCATTCCGTACTATAGTCATCAAGTTTTAATTAGAGGTTGAAGGTTATTATAAAATAGAGGCATTGTTTTCCAGCAAAAATGTAATCAAAAAACACGGCATTGTTTGTAGTTTTCTAATAACATGCGCATTTGTGTTAAGTGACAAAGTTACATCTATTTTCACGAGACTAGAAAAAAATGTATCTCATTAGCAGAACCATCACGTCATTCGAGATGGAACATTGAACGTAATGACAGTGTCGTGGGAACGACCAAAGAATGGTAGTTGCGTATGATCCAGTTTTCTAGAGATGTGGCCTTATCGAGGTCGACGAGATAATAAGTCGCGTGTCAATATTTGCAGTACGTTTTCTGAAGTGAACGATGAGACAAAGGAAGAAAGCAAGTGTTTCCTCGCACCGTATCTGAAAACAAAGACTCGTTTCACCTGCAAGGAAGGCAAAGGTATATGCCAAATTAGGGCAGATTTCTCGAGTCACATGTAGGTATCGATGACTGTTTGTATCGTTGTAATTAAGCAACCCACGACAAGTTACAACTTGTACAGCGACTGGAACAACCTTGGCTCCAACACCTCCATGCTACCCACGACTACCCTCATTTGGTCACCGATGTGGGCGCAACTAATCAAAACTAAGTAGCCTTATAATGCTACGACTAAAACTCACTTTTAATACAGGGTTGCGGAAACATTTTATGAACATCAAAGTTAGGCAGCGCCTACGTTTTAATAAGCAATATTATAGTCTTAATAATGAGTATTAGTATTGTAGTATCACTTTTCATGATAACGCTCAGTCGCAGTTCAATCAAGAATGTGTCTAGTTTCACATTTATACCATCGTTCAGCAAATAACATTCATTTGCATTTCTTTCAAATTTACACACTTTCTATTAGGTTGTTGAACTGTGCAAACGAACTCTATTTAGATCCAGTTTAAATTATCATACGGATCTCAAATTTTGAAATATCGTGTATTCCAGGTAAGGGACCGTCCACTAATCACGTGAGGCTTGAAAGGGGGGGGTAGCAAAAATCACAATCAATAGTCTAAAACCTCACAAAGGAGGGGGGGGTAAAAAAATGGTGATTAATGGACGGCACCTAACTAGATACATGGACTGATAATTCAAGTTTTAGTCATCATCATCTACATCATCATCATTTCAGCCATAAGACGTCCACTGCTGGACATAAGCCTCCCCCATCGATCTCCAAAAGGGCCGGGTTCAAGTTTTAGTAATATTTCTGAACTCACTGCTAGGTACTCTTTTGTTTGTATAGACCACTGTTATTAAAACCATTTATTCTATTGTACTATAATACTATTAGCGATAAAGAGTCTATTTAAAGGCTATTAAACTCGTTTATCTTTTATCATCATCACTATACAATCTACAACATTATTATGTGTAACACACTTGATAAACCTTATCTGAGAAATCTGGATGGCATTTATTGCTCACTGCATTGTTCATATCTCTATAATATTATGATAAACCCCAAATTCATGTTTCATTGATTTGTCGTTATCTTGTAATACATATTAAAGCGTTGTTTTATCTATCCTTGTTGTATATTTTGATTGATGAATTTGTATGTTTATTTACATTGATTAGTGCATTGTTATATCTCGACTCTCTGATCTTCTTGGTATGCAAACAACCTAATGTTTGATATGTAAACATGGTCACATTTAACTGTTGGCAGTTGTTGTTTGAGGTAGGTACAAAATTATGTCAATCCGTGTGCTGTGACGTAGCCTTCAGGTCTTTACTTTCAAGTGGGAAGGATTAGTATCAGCAAACATCGTTGTAGGTGTTCTATTGTTTAGTCTAGCATGTGATTTTCATTTATGATTTCTCATTTTCATCAAGCATAGTTTTAAAATTACGTGAAATCTATTATATTAAGGTCAAAGCGCCTAAAATAACTTTGTAATTTCTCGGTTCAGCGTAACTCGATACGCTACGCCTGTCAGTTGTCAGATCGCCGTCGATATTTTACTCAAGTTGTCAGCGCTCATACTGAACTGACGACATGTCAAATACACCATAAAACTTCTACTTGGTGGCTTGGTGCTAAGGTCGTATCTTTTACTAGTCGTCTACATAGAATAACATAAAATCCCGTATTATTCCACCAACATTTCCCATTTGTCTCAAATGACTCAGCTCGTCTTATCAAAATGAAATTAAAGAAATGTGTAGGCCCTCGACTCGAGAGCTCTTGCTTTTTATGGCAAATGTTAAAACAACAAGTTTTTCGGAGTAAGCTGAATAAGGGATACAAGTTTAATATTACGTACACGCAATTTAACTGCAATAAGAAAGACGTCAAAATGAGAACGTAGTAACGTCATTTTAATATTCAAAAGTGCTTGTTTCGACTAGAAATCATAGTTTACTATATACAAAAATACACTTGGCGCCAACATGGAAAAATCATGTCGCGGCAAAAGTAGTATTATTTTCCAAAGCTTGCTTTTTTATATTGGCAATATATAGGTTTCGTACATTATTAACTATTAAGTAATTAATTACGTGCCATTTTCATATTGAAGTTTATTGAAGAGCTCGGTAAGCAAAGCTTTGTTGAGATCCCATGTTGTCTTCTTCAATTCGGTTCATTTCTCAATATTATCCAGCCATAACGTACCTACACATACATAGGTACCTACGGCCTCTTTCCCATTAACCTGGGGTAGGCAGAGACCACATATCTCTACTTGCTACGATCCTGACACACATCTTTCGCTATTTCTTCTTTCATGAGTGTTTTTATACAAGCTCACCAGTTACAGGTAGGTACTTTTGACGAGGCTTTTTCTCAACAAGTCTTCAATTTGGTCGTGATATGTTCGCATACGTCGTTCGTCTTACCAGTTTACCCATTCACGCTCGCCCTAAATTTATTTCGTCGATTTTCTTTCATCCATCCTCTCTATAATATCTGAAACATTTAACTAAGCCATCTCTTTCTCTATCTTTGTCACAACATCTCTTACCACACCTTAACGTTACCTTATCATACTGTTTCTTACTTTGTCATAGATACGAGGGTGGGCATGTACCTAGTAATTATAATGCAGTAAACCGTGTCTTTTTGTGTCGTTTCGAAGTCTCCATAGAAGATAATAGATAGTCTTTTCACAACTTTATGGGGCTTGACTTGGATTCGGCAGTGACTTACTTAAGTAACCTTCTAAAACTTGAAACTATCGATTATTATAATTGAGCCTGACTTAAATAGACAATATGTCTGGAGCCAAAACTTAGAAGAAAAAGGTTAACTTGAAATTGATATTCAGAATATGTTCGCTGTTTGTCGGTAGTACTTCAAGCATATTGGAAACGCTCCTATATTTCAATCCACTTGAACCATTTTAAGTCTGCCGAGACCAATCTAGTTAGATTCGTGAGCTACTGCTCACATTATTTCGTAAGTGCTCATTTAAATTCGAGTAAACATTGGACAGTATGAGACCAACGCGAGCATACAGACATCTGCTTATGTTCCAATCTGACATAAATTGTGGACACGTCTGATTTAAACCAGTTGAGAGGATAGGTCTCTTCATTTAGGAATCTATTTTTAGAAATGAGTAGAAATAAATGTTAGGTATTATGGAGCGATGTGCCAGCTAAGGGCAGACGGCACTCTGAATGAAGAAACCACTCGAAAAATTAACTCCCGTAATTATTAATCGAGCAAAGTAAATGAAAGATCAGTGGTAAGGAATCGTTATAAAAAGCAAGCAAACGTAATCAATTAAAGCAAACAGCTTTACATACCTAGTTCCAGTTAATCTTGGGCAACAGAAGTTGAATGTAGTCTCTGGCCAAATTCTCTGATCTCATTGGTAAGGTACCTCAAGCACTTACAGTTAAAACTTAACAGTAAATCATTATGGCGGTGACATTATGACATGTATAAGAATTGGTCGAATAGACCTCGCTTCGCTACAAGACGTGACTAGAGTTTCTAATGAGTTTTTAAGTAACACAGTAACACGGGTCTTTTCAATAAATTTTGCTATATTCCAGTATGCAAGAACATGTAGCAGTAACAATTTTGAATATGCTATGCTACATGCTTACGAACAATGTGATCATCACGCAAATGTTTCAGAACTATAAATGTTTTCTTAGCGTGTACATAATATATGATATCATCATCATCATCATCATTTCAGCAATATATGATATAATTAAAAGTTATTTTCATGCAAGACCTTGGGATTTTAATTCAGTTTAATTATTTATTTAACTTAAAATAATTAACATAATTTCTAGTGTGAACCAAGAAACGACAAAAAATAATAAAATTATAAATAAATACGTTCAAAAGCTAGAGGCTTGTATAAAAACTTATCGCAGGTTAACATAATATTTTTTAATTTTTTTTAAATTAATTATTTAATTAATTATTTAGACATTTAAAAGTATTTAGTAAGTTTTAGATAAAACATTCCAATTATTACTGACTGGGCAGAAAAAACGTGTGATTGAAATTTTTTTTTGTCTATTGCGGTTTGCACACTGTTTCAGTAACCTGCACAACAATACGTGCATCCTTCTCAATCTGCGCAAGTTAGATGCGCCGTGTGCAAGATGCAACTACCTAGCTAAATAGTAGGCATCAAGCTGCAATCAGCCGGTTTCTGCATTAATAATACAGCTATGGGCAGGTCCAGTACTTGCATTCACTTATATGGTGTCAAAGTTGTCTTGAACTAGTTTGATATTGAAATAGATAAATCGTTGTTTCCATTATTATGTCCACGACAATTAATATTTTTTGCATTTATCTGGTTTTTTATTGCACTGAGGTTTAAAATGTGTTTTTTTTATGACAACACAGATTTCCTAATCGCAACATTCTTTCACAAGTGTACCCTTTTTCAAAAAAATATTTTCTGTGCGCGCTTGTTTTTTACCTGTGTCAAAAAAGAAGTTTAGTGTTTATTTTTTTTATAATAAGTTGGTACCTACTAACTGCTTATTTTTTTAAATACTGCTCATTTTCGTTCTCTCTCCTTAATATACCTAGGCTTTTTTCTTTATGCAAAACTTGCGACCTTAGTTCCAGTACCACCATATCCACCATATCAAAGCCATTCTTACTAGGTATCTAGGTATGTAAAAAAACCTAGATATAATTATTTATATCCAGCGCTAATCAAGTACCAACCTAATTACTTATACACAGATTCAACTTTTTTTCCTTCAGATTAAGGTAAAGTCTATATAAATTCTGCAATTAATAGTTCGTACAACAGCAGTGCAAAGCCGGTCTAGTGGGTTGGCATTCGGTAGCGCCGATAAGGGCTACAGTGTCGTGAACTGGTTACGAACGGCAATAAGCGAGGCTACGTCGAGCTCGGAGCGGAGCGCCTCGCCTGCGCTGCGTACAAATCTCGTATGACGGAGGACGTAGGACGGTGCCCGGCCCGTACGGTACCTACACTCGGCGACATTCCAGCCCGCGCGGAACGCATCACTTCGGCCCTGCGAACAGGTTTCCTCCAACCCTTGCGATCCTTGCGAATCGCGATCGTTCATCTCACTCCCACAACAAATCATAACCTCAAAACCATAACCAATATGATTTACACACAACAGCTGCGTCGCCATCAGAGAAATGAAGTCACCAAACTCGTTTACACTCATTTCACCGATCTCTTTTCTCTCGGAGACAATCTAACGACCGCTGACCGCAAATCGGTGCTGAGAAACAGACGTTCTGCTTTGCTTTGCTTTTTGAAATGAGGGATCGCATTACAAACACCACTGGACCATAACTCGGCGGGGCAAAGACAAAAATAAACTTAATATCGTGTGCGTTGTAGCATTCGTCGACTCATCCGATTTATGATCGCGGTGACAAGAATCAGCAATGAGAGGAATTAGTCCTGTCTTCTGCCGATGTATTTATTAATAGTCCTTCACGCTTTTGACCTACCTTCATCCAGAAGTCGCTCCATATGCATGAAAACATTCGGGAACGCAGCCAGTTGCTTCCTGTCTTTGAGCAACTGAGCTAAGTAGTCCGCTATACTTTGCGTCGAAGGATTATTATCACACATTTTGAATACTAATTATATAACTAATGACACGAATAATGTTTGTTCAAACACGTTATTGTACTTTAGTTACAGATTATTGTTATTTTTGTGAGAATTTGTTAGAAAAGTTAATATCCACTTCCACACACATCGACGTTCTGATCACCACTAACTAAATGACGAAACTGACCGGAGTGAAGTTGTGGGCGAATATAGCGCTGCGCTTGCGCTCTTGTCGAAAGATTTTTTGTGAGCGCGTGCGACTTCTGTCCGCAACGTAGGCGTAATAATAAAATCTAGCTATCTCGTTCTAACACGCACACAAGTCACCTGTCCCACTCCATCGGCACTTGGTCGATAGTTCTGCCATCTAGCTGTTTTTGATACAACTATAATACCATGAAGTAAAGGCACTATGACATGTCCTGTCTTGTATTTTAAGAGCTAAAATGACATGACATGGGTTAGTTAACACAAATTGAGATAGTTATTGTACCATTTGTACCAATTAAACAGTAAAGTAAAAACTTAAGAAGTAATGCATGCAAAAGGCAGAAGCACAATATTTTTATAATCATCCTGAGTAAGTAAACAAAGATATGTTTTACAATAAATAAAGTTAAATGTACTGAAAATACTATACCTATTTTAATGAAAAAGACATGGACAAAGACGTGGACAAACTTTTTGTAAATATGGAATATGATACATTTCATATCACAGGAATTATTTAATCACTAACTGCGAAGTTAAAATTATCCTACTAATAGGTAACATCAACATCATCATCAGCCAGAAGACGTCCACTGCTGAACATAGGCCTCCCCCTTTAACCTCTACACTAAACGACAGCCTGCCATCTGCATCCACTGGATGCCCGCGATTCTCACGATGTCGTCGGTCCATCTAGTGGAAGGCCTACCTACAGTGCGTCTTCCGGTTTATGGTCTTCACTCAAGAACCTTTCTTCCCCATTGGTAACGTACTTAAGTAAGTAGGTATTATTTGGTATACATGCGAAAATTTGTGTGTACGTACGTCGTTATCTTCGTAACTACGCAATATGGAGCAATCAGTAGTTCTATTCTTGATTACAATAACAGAAACACCGGTGTAAACTGTAATGAAGAAAACATGGATCCCGGATGGCGTCCATTTGTCTTGCTCACGTACAGAACGACCAACTTATATCATAGCGTCGGGAAAATGATGGAACTAAAAAAAAAACAACAGATGGCTCTATTTTGTTAAAAAAATACGATAGTGGCTCTCCCATTAAACTCAAAATATAAATAGTCGTTCCTACTATAGATATTCAGCAAGCTGTTTTTATGCCATGCACGTCCGACATTATGGTTGACACCTACAGCTTGACATAGGGCCAAACGTTTCTACATCTGAATTAGTATGCTGCACTTTAGTAAGGATTAACCCAATTAAAAGTACTATAGGAGGTCAGGCACGATTATGCTAAGGAGGTTCTGTTTTGATAGTATCTTGGGAAGATTAGAATACGATACCAACATCAGATTTTGTGACGATGGAATGATCAATGAAACAGCAGTGCAAGTAAGACTATTCTTTATCGATCGATACATTTTACAGTTGAAATCTTCGATAAAAATGTCGTATTTGATCCGTAGGAACTTTGATATGCTAAACTAGGAGCTATGATCGATTCTATAGCATTTTATCGAATTTATCGAATTTAACTGTCACATTTGTTGATCGATGAGAGCGGTACTTGCACTGGTGAATTTATTTTTGAAAACAAATAAGTAAGTACTTATATGCATTATACATATTTATAGCAACTCAGCAGTGCAAGTACCGTTCTTTTATCGATCTTCAAATTGACAGTTGAGGTCGTCAAATTCGATAATATGCCATTTTTTCAGTACTCGCTGTGATCGATTCTATGGCATTTTAGCGAATTTGACGATCGATAAAGAACGGTACTTGCACTGCTGAGATCTCAAAGAAAATATGAGAAAGAAAAAAAAAGCCATCCAAATCGGACTGCACAGAAGTTATGTATATATAGCGTGGTACATAGAAAAAGTAAAAAAAAAGAAAAAAATATGTTAAAAACATGTAAAATATGTGTATACAACATTTCATGTCTTTGCTATTAACTATTGAGGAGTTATCATTAGGTGCCAAGCCAACCTTGAGTGCAGTGCTCTATAATTGACATGGTGACATTTTAATTGGTTATAATAATTGAATGCGTACACAAAATTGTGTCTGTGCTTTTGACTGTTGAAGAGTTCCTTTATCTGGAGCTAATCCTGGATGTCAATTCAGTTTATGCTTACCACAAAAATGCATTGTCATCGAAACTGAACCAACATGTAAAAGGTCAACTCCGTAGCATAAGAGGAAATGGTTCTCATTCAGCTTGCAAGATTTATCCCACTCATACATACATACATACTAACTAGCAGGGCAAGTAAGAATAAACTTGATACTACTTGATACTGACGCATATAGCGGGGGGAAGGATTTTCCTTTGGGGTTTTCACTAGGGTCACAATTTCATTTTCGTAAGACCTTTTAAAAAGGGGAAGATACTGAAAACAATGTGTTATGATTGTGTATCCTGGTATGAATCGTCTTCAGCCTAGCGAGTACTATCCAGCTACTTATCTTAATTTTTTTAATGTTTACCCACACATTTAGGCCTTCCGGTCAACTTTGTCAACTTGTCCATTCCCAAAGGAAGATGACAAGATAGGAAGTTGTCAACTTTTGAAATAGAAAAGTTAGAAAGTGGACAATGACCAGAGGGCATTTAGGGTGGTTATTAAAAAAACAGTTTGAAAATTACTGGTTTCCACTATGTCAATAGATTCATCTGACATATAATTTATGAGTTTTGGAAAGGGAATATTTTTGGTAAGGATGTACGATCTGCACATAGACCTCGAAGAAGTCAACGAATGAGTGGCGATTAAACGTACCAAATCGAGCATGTGAAGAGAAGCAATTTTTATGCTTCTAACGAGCTTTACGAAATCAAAAGAATTATAATTAATCGCCCGTATTACCATGTACGCCAACGTTAACCGTAGGTGATATTTTATCACGTTTAGATATTTTTTCCCCTCCGTTACTTAAAAGGAAGTTGGTGGGCGAACTTCAGATTGTTGTTCATGTTTTTATAGTCAGAGGTTTCGAAATGAGACATGAGTCCAAGTAGGTTCGTGATTGCTCAATAAACGAATTTATTATTTTAAATATGAACCATTAATTTAGTACTTAAGCCGCATTTAAATTCAATAAGAACCTCTTCGTAACGCGTAGGCTTAAAATTGGTCAGAAATTTACAGCACTTTGCCTGCAAGCGCTGAATGCACCGGCGGAATAAAAAATACACGATCACTGATCTACTTTTATAGCAACAGCGTTGGCATATAAATAATAAGGATAATAAAAGATAAGGGAGACAGAACTTTTCCAATAATACCAACAACAGAGCAATGATGCCAGCAAGTATACTGCGCACAAGTGTGTCGTCGCAGTCGCATCTTCAGAGCAAACAGAAGCGATCTCGCTCGAGCATTTAATGTTTTTAGACATAAAAATATGACTTTTGGAAAACATGCTTCGTAAATTTTACAAGGTTTTTTTATTTCACAATATTTAGAGCAAATGTTTGTATAAATATTTTTTTATAACGACCAGAATTAATAGGAGAACTGTTTATATTTTTGGTAAGGTCACATTTTTTATTTATTTTCTAAAATACTTTCAGCTTTTTGCAAAAGTTCCGCTATCAAGACCGCATCGTTATCTACTTCATAACAATCAAGTCTTATTAAGAATTTAGCTTTATAGTACCGACGAAATACGTTTTTAACAAAGTGAACACATTCGATCAATTAAAATCACCCAAGTTGGTTACGTTTTATCAATTCGGTTAAAAGGATAAATGGATAATTGACCCCTATCCGATGGATCCTCTATCTACTGAATTAAATAGATTAATAGGGCAGTGCCACGCTCCAGTTTCCAGTATTATTGCTGATAGGAGATGCACTTAGGGAGCCTGACCCTTCTAAGATGGCGATAAATTTAAACAAGTGAAATAGGTAGGTGAGAAACTCTTTGATAACTTTGATACAGTCGATTACTATTACCGGAAATAAAAGTGTGTTAAAAAATATGAATATAATGTTATTGTTTAAGGCCCTCTTTTCCCACTTTTGGTTATTTTGGTTATTATAGTTTTTGTTTGTCTACTTCCATAGTTAGCTTACTATTATAAAAATAGTGTCTTATCAAAATTTAATGTATTATCTTATCTAGGAAAAAAAGACCGAAACAATATTAAAGACATTTCGCTCGATAGAAAAAATAATTAGAGTAACACTGATTTGCGCTTTTCTTCGTTTTTTATTTTATATTCTTCCAAATACCCATTTACTAATGATGTTTACAATATCTTAATATACAGATTTCATACTTATGGAGGGAACCGTAGAGGTACGTTTTACAAAACTTTTCAAAAATAATGAGAAAATCCTCTATAACAGAGGTAGCGAAACGCACGAATGTGTGTAAGCCCCATGGTTTTGCTCCCCTAAATGCGACTTCAATACAATATTATAAGCCTTATGGTCATCTGTAGTAGATAACAAGCGTTGCTTAAAAGTGGGGAAACCTCGCCTTAAATAGACTGTGTGAAGCCTAGGTAGAAAAGGAAACAAATCTGGTGCGTTCATTTTAGAAGTATATTGGGCTGCTGCTTTTGTCATTAGTTCAAACGACGAACGACGTGCTGTTATTATAACGAAATCGCAAACAAGTAACGCCATCACGCATGCCTATTAGTTATCCCACAACATAATAATTAATGTTTAATTATCATCTTATTTACATAAACATAGATTAATCAGATTATTTATGTACATACCCATCCGCAATTAATTACAATTAGCGCATTTCAATCGTTTGCATCATATCGAAGATGTCTGCAACTCTGCACCTCCATTTGGAATGTGAATTTTCCTTAAATACTCGAAAATCGCCGCATAATCAGCAAACGAGAAGGCTTCTAAGGAGGCTTAAAGTAAATTGAACACACTGCGAAATGCTAAGAGTATTTGAAATCGTTTTATGACTACATTTTTCGCTGATACGCAGACTTGCATGCCATAAAAGCGGTGTGATTATGCGGCCGCACCGGCTAAGGCAGGTTGCAGTTCAATTATCTAGGCGCTTGCGAATCAACTACGATGATGGTAAGCGACTAATGCCGCTAACGTTTACCTCAGTCTGTGCTTGGTTTGTGCAGTAGATAAAACCATTAAATTGTAAATGGGGCTGGATAGAAACTTGATTGAAACATTGTAGCTACTTATAGTAAATTACTAAGAAACGGGAATAAATAGCGTCACATAGGTACCTACTCATTGCATTTGTATGTGACGGTACTTCAGGTAGGACAATTAAAGGTGATGAACTTGATAGGTAGGTAGGTTCTTACTTACCTACCATGTACAATGTATTCGATTTGCATCGTGACAGCATACGGGATTTCTTCTTGATCTAAAACCATGGGAAAAAGTCACCTAAGTATGTAGGTAATGTTAGTATGGAATAATGACAATTGATGATCATCAGTAAGTGCGCGGATTAGAAGTGTGATGACAACACAGCTTGAGCTGCCGATGAAGAAACACATCGTGAGGAAACTGGCATGGTGGTAGGATCAGGTAAGTTGTGGACAGACTCCTGGCTTGTGAACCATAAATAAACCAGCTAAGTACGAGTCAGGCTCGCGCACTAAGGGTTCCGTACAAAATACAAAAAATAGTACAATAAAACAAAATCACGCCCAGGCGGTCCCCCATCCAAGTACCAACCGACCGCGCCCGAAGTTGCTTAACTTGGTGGTGAACTGAAATTTGTCACTGACTCGCACTTGGGCATTTTTATTTGTTGTTTTTTTTTTTACTTTAGAGTGTGTACTGTAATCATGCCAAGTTTCACGCTTGTACCTACGTATTACCGTTTTTAAATTAGATCAAATACAAAAATACGTTTAAAAAGTTAGTTGTGCCTTACCTTTAGTTTTTACATTTTGACTTTATTATTATTTCTTAGTTAACCCACCGCAAGACCGTAACATTACATATTCTGTGAAAATGTCAAATGACTATGTATCTATTACGGTTCAAAAGATACAGCCCGTTAACAGGTAGGACAGACAGACAACCTAATAGGGTCCCGTTTACACCCTTTGGGTACAGAACCCTAAAAAGTACAAACACATTCTACAATTCTCGCTCGCTGCCAGTTGTGTACTTACTTAGATATTAAAACATTATTATATAGTAAATCGGCGTAGACTAACTCCATAATTATGGCATTACTAATAAAACTTAGTGGTTTTTAAATGATGTTAAATCCTATTTGTATACTTTTCTTTTTTAAATAATAAATAAATGAAAAAAAAAATAAAAAAAAATTACTGTTTTACGAGGTCGATGGATCACCTAAAAAAAAGTCATAAAGGATCGGATATTGCGGGGCAATCAGCAATTTACCTACATTATTGTCTCGTTAACCCATACACATTTGAAATTAAAATAACGCCAAGTCCACAACAGATTTTATGTTCATGTATGTAGGTTGGAGTGCCGTGCGCAGAGCTTACGTTGGATCTGCATGTCCGGCTTTCTGCCTACAGATCGTCGGAGGAAAACATTACGTCATCGTCGTTGACCATTTTGCGATAGGTACCTCATAGCTCGCTAGGCGATATGATGAAGAATTACGCGGTTCGCGTTCAAATTACCACTTTTGAGTTCAACATTTTATGAGTGAAACAACTTTTTATGATAGCCCGTTGGTACAGTTGGTAGTGAACCTGCCTTCTGAGCTTGGGGGCGTGGGATCGATTCTCACTTAGGACAAACATTTATGTGATGAACATTTAGATAGATAGATAGATAAACTCTTTACTGTTCACACCACAAATTTCATACACACGATAAAACAGCTTAAAAACTAGTGCAACAATCGGCGGCCTTATCGCTAAGAGCGATCTCTTCCAGGCAACCTTAGGATGGAGAGGATTCATACAGGAGGTAGAAGGCAGAAGGAGGTAGAAGGATTTGTGTTTGTTCTATATCTAGTCTATACAAATATTATAAAAAGGAAAGATTTGATTGTTTGTTTGTTTGTTTGTTTGCATTGAATAAACTCCGAAACTACTGAACCGATTTGAAAAATCATTTCACTGTTGGGAAGCTGCACTATCTCCGGGTGACATAGGCTATATATATATTTTTTTATAGGGATGTTACCCAAGGTGTAAAAAAATAAGACTTACACCCGTGCGAAGCCGGGATGCGTTGCTAGTTGTTAATATATATATTTAAGTATGTGTTTATAAGCAATATGTATGTAGGTACCTACCTATATCAGTTTCTGTAGATGACCGTGTGATCAAAAATGTCCCGAATATTTATTATTTTAGTAGATACTGAAAAGAACATCTTCATCATCATCATCATCCATTCAGCCTACATCATGTTCCTACTGCTGGGTCACAAGCCTTCTCTCAGAGAAAGAGGATGGGCCGTAAATGCCGTAATCCACCATGCTGGCCGAGTGCATGTTGGTGAACGTCATGTCTTTGAACTTTTGAGGTCTTGGACATTATATAACTTTACCGTTGTTGAGCGATGGCATCAAAAAAGCCCATAATTTATTTAAGCACTAAATAAGTATTTGGTGTGTGGCCGAGGATAGAACCGGGTGCCTTCAGATTGTAAAGCGCACATATGCTAGGCACCGCTCGGCCACCATCGCTGAACTGAACAAGGAGGTGTACTGGGAGCTAACCCCAAACTTTCTAGTTTTACTAATTATGTTTTTTCGGACTAGGCCAACCTTTGACCGCGATCTCGCCTGATAGAAAGCGATGATGCGGTCGAAGACGGAGCAAGTTTGCCCAGTAATAACCTATTAACCCTAGTCTTGAACACTCCAAGATTGTAATGCTGCGGAAACACAGAAAGGGGCAAGACGTTCCATTTTTCGCTAGAATTAGATTTGTTTTGGATTTTATTATTCATTAATTTTGACCATTGGATGTTGGGCCTAGTACAAAATACACTAAGTGTACGTACCTACCTTTTTTTTATGCCATAGGTGGCAAACAAGCAGACGGGCTGCCTGATGGTAAGCAGTCGCCGTCGTCTATGGATACTTGTCACACCAGAGGCATCACAAATACGTTGCCGACCCTTTAGAACTCTATTAACCTACCGAGTAAAAAAAAGATGAAACCTATGTCGTTATAAAAAATTCTAATTAGTATTATCATTGTGTATTTTTGGTTTCCATTCAATCGAATTCATTCATGCGATCCAGTTTTTCATAATTTTAGATATATTGGATTTTTCTCGTAGTTTTTTTGAGAATAGTCACTAACGCCAACTGGATATTCACACAAGCCACCTAGACCAGCAAAATATTTATTGTTAATTTTACCGTGTCCGTTTGTGTCAAGAAACGATTCATATTGCGACTTCCAGATCAACAAACCGAGCTAAAATGGGTAAGTTACTTTTTGTTTGTGACATTTATATACATATAGGTCATCGTAATAGAAATTAACCGAGATTAGAGCAAAGTGGAGGAGAAAAATAAGGAAAGGGTTCCCAACACCATGTGGGATTCATTGTAGATTCGAAATTTAAATTAGTCGTCGACTCGAGTCATCGAGGTATAGGTATGTTGTATGGTCCAAGTAGTTCTAGAACTGTCTTAAGTAAGCGACATTTGTTTACCTACCTACCGGGAATTTGGATTGAAAGCAACGGTTTCTATTCTATATAAGTATAGGTACCTACCTATAACGTTATAAAATATCCGATATTGATACAGGTTCTGAGCTCACTCAATCAGACTCGGGAATGAACTTTTACAAATTCAGACGTGAATCAGACCGAAACAAGACATTACTGGGCCTTCCGACAAAAACTCGATTTTCTCAGGGAAATTCCTCGAATATATACTACGAAGTGGATGAAGAAAATCGACAGAAAACTTACGCCATTCTACAGGAAACACGCCCAGAATTCACCAACACTCCCCTCCGAAACATTCTGCTGTTCTATTCAAATACCGCTTGGAAGATTTTCATACTTACAATTTTGTTTATCGCTTACATTATAGATTCATGTCTCTACACTTTTTGCGAAACAAAAGACAGACCTCTCTGGCTCATACTTATTGTTCTCTCCATCAACTTTGCGTTCACTTTTGATGTCGCTATTACAGTTGGACTGAAGGTTTCAAAAAAATGGAGAAAAACACTAAATCTCGTAGAGCCAGATACGTACAGAGTAGTTTTAGATATTATTCTGGCTATACCATTTCCTTTAATCTATTTAGTTGACGACAATGTGATATTTAACTGCCATGCAATATCACCGCTAGTGTCAACGATTCGTGTTTACAGAATTATAGAATACTTTTATAATCGGTCATCTCAAGCTGGCTGCAATCAATGGACTTCATTTTTATCTCAATATCTAATTCTCTTCATTTTATCCGCCCACACTTGGACATGCGTCTGGTATTTACTATCGTACAGGGGGTTCGATATACATTTAATTCGTTCGTCGTGGTCACTGTCAGCAGTCTATCTGCCAACTGAAACTACAATGGACTGGTACTACGTCTGTAGTTATTGGTCTGTCATGTATTTAACTACCAATGCTTTGGGAGACTTATATCCTGTAAACACAGTTGAGAGAATATTGGCTACGCTGGCTATATTGGTCGGGTTTCTGCTTACGACTGTGGTCTTTGTGGGATCGTTGACTTCACAGTTTATAACAATAACAACGAGACGCTCCAAATACGTGCGGCGATTAAAAAAGATACAGAATCACCTCAAGCTGATAAATATGGATAAGGATATCACCAAACGCATCATCAGGTAGAAAACTTTATGCTTATTTCAGTTTTTGCATCTTGTTACTAAAATAACTTTACGAATTTGGTTTGGTCAGGTATTACGAAGATCTTTGGTATCAAAAGTCAGGAGTATTCAAGCCGAAATTGTTACATCTGTTGCCGTACCCTCTCCAGATGGAAATATGTTATGATTTAAACGCTCTGCCTCTATACACTTCGTTGATATTCAGAAAACTTCCAGAAGCTTTTTTAAGGAGATTGTCACTGGATATGACGCACCAATTTTATCTTCCGGGAGATGTTATTTACCATGAAAATGAGAGCATGACTTCTATGGTAGTTTTATTTCTTCATTTTTGTAGCTAATGCAATCGCATGGATTATTTATTCTATATGCATTGGAGAGTAACTTAAATAAAAGTGTTAATGTTTTAAAGCTTTGCATCACCAGTGGAGTAATAGAATTATTGTCGGACGAAGATGACGAAAGTCCGATGATATCTTTTGCAAAAGGAACATGTTTGGGAGAAATATCCTTAATTTTCAATGTGCCAGGTTTGTATAAACTACTTACAGTTTCGCAAAGTTTACATAGAAGTTGAATTTGAAGGTTTTAGTTGACAGAACTAAACTAGATATGAGATGAACATATAAGCTGCTTTTTTTCATTCTAGTCTTAGTCATACCACAATAGATATACTAATACACGAAAACGGCTAAGTTTTTACTTAGGAATAGTAAATCTTTGAAATCAATTTCGTTGTAATTTACGATGAGGACGGGGCCAGAGGTTGGCATGTTATAGCTATTACGGTATACGCTATTTTGCGATCGTTGCTGTCAAGAAAGTGATTATCGTTAAATAACTTTCGCGGTCGCTAGTGTCTATGCCTGTTTTCACTGACTTAGGGCTATTCCGCTTTTTGATAATGTTTGCAATTTCTACTGCAGGCCATCTTTATACTTTAGACACAAACTAAAATATATAGGGTTAAAAAAATTATATTAGAAATTAGTATTGTCCATTTCTTTATACTTATAAACATAATATAATTATTATACAGTTACATCAAAATCTGATACAAAATGTAGATAAGTTGTAGGCAGGTACGTTCGTATGGAAAGTATAAAAATTACTGGGGAAGCCTTCAGTAAGCATATTAATTATGTTATTTATATACTCTATACTAAGGTTGCCGTGAAGAGATCGCTTATAGCGATAAGGCTGCCAATTGTTTGACTAGTTTTTAAGTTGTTTTTGTCTTATGTATGTAATTTCTGGTGTGAACAATAAAGAGTTACCTACCTACCTGGAATTGTCTACCTTTCTATCTATGTAGAGCTAAAAAGAAATTATTTACTTGTCTATATTTTACTACTAGACATATAGATGTAATAAGTACTTCTATTTTCATAATTTTTTTCAGCGAGATGCTCCATCAAAGCAGCAACTTACGTAGAATGTCAAATCCTAGAAAAGACAAAGTTCATACGCCTCATGGTTACTTACCCAGATTTGGTGGAGAAAATACGTCAGGAAATTCTGGAAAGAATCAATAGGGCCAAGGAAAGAAAGAAAATAGAAGGCAATTACACTGAATTCTCGCTGAACGTATACGCTTCTAAAGACCGAAAAAAAAGTAGCATAAAATGCCTGAAAGACAAACTAAGATATATTCAAGGTAAGAATAATTAATTTAATTAATTTGAATTATTCAAATTAATTCATCAAATTAAAATACATTATGGGCATTTTTATTGAACATTGTTTACATAAACATATTTTATGTATACATAACAGAACTATGGGTTTATACGGAGTGTTGCGATTAGCCGGACATATTCGAGGATATAATTGTAATCATCATTAAGTATAAACAACTTTTACAATGAGACCAACCCTAAAAACGCGAAAAATCGGCTATATCATACATTTCATTGAGTGTTAAAGAAATTTTTTCATGGAACTGGAACTGTTTTTGTTCCGCGATTTTAGGGTTGGTCCCATAGTAAAAGTTGTTTATAATGATGAACACAATGATATCATCTAATATGTCAGTCGCCCAACCGATTATTGTCCGAACGAAACCACCCAGTAGGTAGGTACTACCATTAAAAAATAATTTTTGAACGATTTTTTTACAGGGAAAACCGAATCTGATAATTTAACTAAAGACGACGTCTTAGACGAAAACTGCTTGGATTTGTACATCATATCTGAGCATGTAAAGAAGAAAACCACTACATTTACTTGCGTCAACTCAAACTTCCCCTGGATTTTAGAATCTGAGTGTTATCTGGTCAAGTATTGGGAGCAATACATACTATTTATCGTACTTTACATATGCATAGCATATCCGTACTATATTGGTTTCAAGAGATCATTCGACGATGGAGTAATGTTTTACGCGCAACTTATTATCAAAATCACGTTGTTGTTGAACGTTTTCATGACTTCTGTTATTGCGGTGAAGACAAAAAGGAAGTACATTACTGACTTTAGGGGTATTTTGAGTTACAATCTGAACACCCTGGGATTTTACTTGGACTTTGTGTCGATAATACCGTTTGAGTACATTATTACGATTCATAGTGATGTCAAATATCATGACGAGTATCGGGATCATTTGTTTCAATTATGTAAAGGTGTCAAGCTTTGTCTTGTTTGGAGGTTGTCTAACTTTTTTGAGAAATTGGAACGGAAGCTATTGTTAAATTCACTGCTTGTAAAGGTAATGGCGATGTCTAATATAATGATTATTTACGCGTCATACAGCTTACAGACGCAGGTCAATGCGTTTCACACACTTAGTTTATTTTCTCCTTTATTTCAAACGCCTTTAGATTGCATTCATCATCATGACCACAATGACCCCGATTTTTTTTTTATGAGCAGTCCAATTTTGTTGATTAGCCGACTTCTCTCTCATACATTGCATTTTTAACAGTGCAGGGGCCTTACGGCCATCTCCTTACGCAGTCACAAACTAACGTTAACTCCGCGCAGTTCGGAAAATCACGCGAACGTGAACCTTAACGCGCCCAGATACGGTTTGCGGTCGCGCAACATTTTTCATCATCTAAACTGGATTGCTTGAAACAGCTTACTGCCATTGAAATAAAGTGGAGGATAAAATAAACTCACAGCGGTCTTGTAAAACTCGTGCAAGCGCTTCTGTAATGTGAATGACGTGTTAATCTTGTGCCGTATTAATTGAGGTTTATTTCGATACATTTATTTCAGACAGTCAAGTATTGCGTATATATATGCCTGTTGTCTTACTGGTGTGGCGTTGTTTTGTACATGGAATCATGTTTCGTAAACAGATGTTCCGAAAACTCTTGGTTTAGCAAAGCCATGCTTTGGGAAGATGACGTTCGCCGCAACCCTTTGAAAAAGTATCTAATTAAATTTGAACAAGGCATTGTTTTTGTATCATTGATGTAAAAATGTATAGGTACTTACCACCACTTTTATTTTTCAGGACAGAATATCCTATAATAACATCTATCTATTTTGCCACAACTATTTTGCTCTCAGTGGGCTACGGAGATTTCACCCCTGGTGATAAGTACGATATGGGTTACGTTGCTTTTTTGAGTGTTTTCGGGGTTCTTTTTACTGGTTACTGCGTGTCGGAATTTTCCGCCGTTGTCACACATTGGTTGAGGTGAGAATATAACACGAATCCACTATCTTTCCATACTAATCTATATCTATTCACTGACACAACGTATAGCCTTAATACAACCTGATGTAATTGCCTCGCTCGCTGCCAGTTGTGTACTTAGATATTAACATTATTTTATAGTAAATCGACGTAGATTTAAAACTTCATATGCTATTATATCCTATTTGCATACTTTTGTCATCATACACAACTGCCCCCACGATCTCCAAAAGGGCCGGTACTTTTTGAATGATAAATAAATGAAGGAGAAAAACAGCTGGGTCTAGAAGCATGAACTTTTTCCAGTGTTCCGTCGGTTAGACGACGAAAATATTCGAGGATATCGTTGTACCTACTTATTAATAAAAACGTCAAACAATAGCAATTGTAGCTATACCTATAATAAATTCTATCATTGTGACTCTCTCCGTTGTCCTGTTTGTTACCGTTTCACGAATAAGCGGAATTGATAATTGATCTTGATGATATTTGGCTAAGTATATTGGTTCCGGCTGGCTGACATTTTGGTATTTTTTTGCTTTGGTTTGGTGGTTTGTTTGGTATACTATGTAGTAGGCAGCGCATAATTTGATTCCAATTTTATTGTGCGAGCTCCTAGCCTGTGGAATGCGCTGCCTGAATAGGTGTTCCCCGATAGTTACAATCAATGGTGTCTTCAAGTCAAGAGTGAATCGGTTGCTTATGGGCAGCGTGCTCCATCGTAGACCACATCAGGCGAGTTGGCGGCCAAACGCAAAACTGTTATTAAATAATAGTAAAAACTCGATAAATGTGGTATAACTGGAAAAGCAGGTAGTTTATAACGTTACTAGGCACTTAATTTTTTTCGATTCCACAGAACAAAAACTGCGTTTTTGGAAGTGATAATGACAATAGATAAATTCATGAAAGATAACAACATGCACCCGGCCATTAAGCACAGAATCATGGCGTTTTATGAACTTCAGTGGCAATATAATTCGGTAAGTATAAGTAATAATAGAAATAGAACCAATAATAAGTTAATAATTTGAAAGAAAAAAAATTGGTAGTTTTTTTTAATTCTTCTGTTTTTTTAGGGCGTTGAAGTTACTGACGAAAACTGGTTGGAAAGAACAATAGTGCCTTCCGAGTTACGGAAAAAAGTTTTACACCAAGCTAGATTCAAGGCACTGACTTCAATTAGATTCTTTCAAGTGAAGAATAAAGCTTATATTCACACATTAACTGAGAGTAAGTTGCGTAAAGATTAATATTTAGTATTAGCTTTTTCAGGTTCATCCGCATTTTCCACGTAGAATCTTATGTCCACCATTGATGCACTTTTTGCCAAATTTCAAAGATCTATTTCACAATTGTGTTATCAAAACACGTAAATTTTGCCGAAAGAGGGACAGATACACCGTTGCTTTCGTATTTATACTATCATACCTTTATTCACACAAGCTTGATAAGCGGATCTATGCTCAACTGGCTATGTACATTTCTAGTTGACAAGAAATGTTATAACTATGCAAAATATAGACAAAGCGCATTTTAACTAAAACAGGTCTAAACTGTTTGAAAAACATCTATAGCTTTAGAATAACTACTCAGAGAAGGTAAGTTTCCAAACAACGCCTTCTCAAAACGTAAGCTACAAATTCGCTTTGTAGCTTACGTTTCGATTGGTATTTTAAACGATTTAAGCAAGAAAATTAATGGATTACCTGTGGAATGTCACACCATAACTCTTATGCTGCTTTTCTGATTTGTTTTGGTACGATTTCACCGCGCAAATTGTCATAGTAAAATTTTTATATATTTTTTGAAGCCATATATGACACCATTTGAATGGCTTAAATTTTGCGAATGTACTTGGTTTCTTTGTGTAGTTATTCTAAGCATCTAGAGTATTTCCGTTTTAACGTCGTATCAAGTACCTACAGTATGTAATTATTATTATGAATAAAATTATCATTATCATTATCATTAAGGAATTAGGGATCAATTTACGTTACTAAAAACTCTAAACGTTACTAAAAAGAAGTTTTGTTAATGATGCTAATTTTGTCTAACCTGAAAAATAAAAAAACCACATAACACGCCATAAACGTGTAATAACACGGTAACCGTGGTTATAAAAATAACACGTTAAGAATGTTTACAAAATTATATAAATTAATCGCGTCTTCCAATTGGATACTATACATACCTATCCTTGACAAACGCCTACTTGTAACGTTAGCTTGTTCCACGTCATTATTACGATTCGTATATTAAAAAGTTTTGTAGGTAAAATTCCGCAAGTAGCGCCTGATTCAATCATGTTAACAAATGTTTTCCTTCCTTCAGCTGCAAGGGACATGATTCTACCACCTGGAGAAATAGTCTACTACGGAGGTACAGTAACCAGAGAGCTTTATATCATCGAAAGTGGTTACTGCTTAGTGACTTCTCACGAAATGAGGGAAACGAAGACTGAACGAGTCATCGGTCCGGGCAACCACCTTGGGTTGCTGGTACTGTTGTATGGAGTTCCGGCTGTCAGCACTGTCATCACTTTGACGCATTGCAAGGTAAGAATAAGCCGTGTCAGAGAAGAATCGACGAAGGGATATCTGATTTATGGTCTAATATAAGTTGGCCCCTATCTGGTTCATGCACACTAAGCTAGAAAGTAGTCCGCTAACATTGGACTGTGTTGGCGGACTATGTTCAGCGATGGACGTCTTTTGGATGATGATGAAGTAGTCTTAAGTTTTAAAGGTATTTGTAAAGATAGATAATTATTATAACTGACACTACAGTTATATGACTATTAACGGGATATTTACCGTGATAACACATAACAGTATTATCACGGTAAATATCCCGTTAATAATCATTTCAATGTATTGAAAACCCGTGATAAATTAAAAGTTGTTATCACGTAAAATATCCCGTTAATAATCATTTAAATGCATTGAAAACCCGCGATAAATTAAAAGTGTTTGACACGTTTTAGCTCATAAGCGTCAGCCATTCAGCATACACATCAGCACTGAGTCTCTTCCCGGACATGAAAGAACACGAAGGTCTCATGAAACCTACAGAACTGGAATATATTGAAAATCTGGCCAAATCTCAGAATACTGACAGCTACCTGAGGCATTATAATAAGATTATTGAGAAGAAAAAAGTCAAAATAACTGGTATTTTGCAAGAGTTTTTTAACAGTTAGTATTTAATTTCCATAATATATTACAATTTCCAACTAATAAAAAAGAGGTCCTCTATTCAAATATAATTTTTTTGTATGAACCGATTTATTTATTTATTGAAGACTCTCGATCTCCTTAAATTTAAATAAAATATTCCACCTCTGAGGGTAGAAAATAATGTGACGAATCCCGTTTACTTATGAAAAGCCGTTTTTTTCTTCTTCTAAAAATACCTATTATTTATTTTCGTCAGTGGATATAGATGACAGGCTACTGTTCAGTGTGGAGGTCTTCTGGCTGATGATGATGATGATGAAGTATCCAACTTGAATGTAGGTATACTTGTTTAGTATGCTGAATAGCGAGGTCTTGAGTAAGTATGTCACAATACGTAACGTGGTGTGGGTGTCACAGGAAAAGAGACCTTTGTTCAATAGTGGGCGATCAAAAGCTTAAAATGAATAGACACTTTTTAGCCGAGGACAGTGAAGCCACAAAAAATTGTTTTTAAGACGAAAGGAAAGCTAAAGTGGCGGCCTCATGTAAAAAAATAACAGGTAGGTATACAAAAATTAAATAAAAATTCGACACTTTTAGATTTTCGAGAAGGTAATGAAGTATTTTTTTAATTAGGTATTATTTCTAGTAACATGAGGTATCATAATAGTTTAAAAAAAAATGTAACTACAGATAAAAAAACGGTTTATGCCATTACAGATTCTTTCATTCACGTTTCCGCCGAGTACAAGAATAAGAAAGAGAATTATATCAAGTCTTTCAAACAGTTTCACGTCCTGAACAACATCGCGCCCTACCTTTTGTTGCCGATTGCTATTAGGCCTGACGGATTTTTTCTAACAGTCTGGGCTCTACTTCGAGTTATGGCAGCGTATTTACTTTGCATGATTACGCCGGTACGTATGCCAGTGTTAAAAAATTTGATTGTATTTAAGAAGCTTTTATAAGCATCACTTGTAATTGAGAAACAAATCTCGGAAGTATACTAACCTACTTCTAAGAAAACTCTTTATTATAAGACCACAAAAACATGGATAACATTACATTACAATAAAACTATTATCTACGCTTGCCCTGGTGCCGGGGCAATAAAATACGGCATCGGTACAAAAGCCTGTAGTAAGAGGCTACTAAAAGGGGACCTCCGGGCTCGGGATGGTCAAAGTTGGGGCTCTGACCATCCACTTAAGCGTACCCCGGGAGAGAACGACAACGTTGTGTGACCAACGTGGTCGTGGGAGGAGCCGTAGCGCAGTGCCGAGGGCTCCGGTGCGTTCCTCTGGAGATCCCGGAGCCCTCTTGTCAAGCACTAAGGCTGGTCACCGGGGGGGTTTTAGTGGGTGTTAATCCCACATAACCTGGCTGCACCCCAATACAGCCGGGTATCTTTGGAAGATTTCCCACTCGACAAAAAAAAAATGGCTTTTAGGCGGCCTTATCCCTTAAAGCGATCTCTTCCAGGCAACCGTTCTAATTTGTCGTATCAATTTGGAACTTTCACGAACTTTGCAAGTAGGTAGGTATACAGGGTTACGCGGAAAAGGTGTACATTAAGCTGAAAGGGGTCCATAGTACCCATCATTATAAATAACTTTCACAATAGGACCAAACTTGTACCGACAAAAATGTATGGAGCAGCTGATGTTTTTTCGCGATTTCAAAGATGGTCCCATAGTGAAAGTTATTTATGTTTTATTATTTCACATACCTACGCTTGTAGGACGTTTTTGAAAGCCGATAATGTTTCAGGTAATAATTTCAATGGCCCCTATGTGCAAGACGTTTAATGTAACGGTGATGATACTAGAAATGTTATGTTATCTGGACATGTATGTGATGCTTCACGTTGCCTTTTATGGCTCTAAAAACCAGCTGATATATCACCCTTATTTAACAGCTCGAAATTATATAAAGGCAAGTAAAGTATCAAAATAAAAATTATTTATATACAAAAAACTTTTTTAAAACAAGCTTTGTCGTATTCTTCTCAGCAAATTCCAATTGATATATCATGATGGTAGATAAGAATATTTTGTCCGCCATCTTAGCGCGTCAGTCATATTGAATTTATCATCTATGACCAAAGTGCTTGGGAAGACAACTCCAACGAACCCAAAATCAACGGGGTTACGTCGTTTCGTTGAGGTGTTCCAATAGCTACCTTCTGTCTCCATCATCAGACTAGCTCGATGGTACCATAACATTGCATTGTCACCGAACTTACATAAGTAGGTATGCCAAATTATAGCTAAATCTGTTGAGGATAACTGTTCTAAAATTCAGTTGCAAGATTTGTCCCACACATACGAACGAACACTAACAGTGAACCTTATCGCGCCTAGATACGGTTTGCGGTCGCGTGATTTTCCAACTGAGCAGATTAGGTGCCGCAATTAGCTGTTGTCCGTAAGGCCCCTGGGCAAGTTAAGGGGCCATCCATAGTTACCATCTGCAGCTCTCTCGCCCGCGTATTTTCACATTATTGAGGATACAAAACCACAGAGTGAATTTGAATTAATGATCAAAATAATTAATTAATTATTTGCTTTACGTCAGGCGAGTTGGCGGTGAAAGGCAAGACTATTAATTAAAAAAAAAGTAAAAAAAGTTTGGTATGTAGTTAGTTACATTGATAATCTGCCTTTTCATACCACATCTTATGACTTTATCTGTCCAGGGTACATTTATCGTAGACTTTGTGACGTGTTTTCCGTGGTATGCTATATGGAAGATTATTGTACCCAAACATAACGAAAACCACACAGATGAAGATCATCTCATAAACGGTCACATGCTGCATTGCTCCATCAGGATGATCAACGTGTTGCAGATTTACAAGATTTATACTGTTTTTTGGGCGGAATCTTTAAACGCTTTAAGACGGGTAATTTTTTAAGTTTCTGCTATATTGTCTATAGCAAAGGTGGCCGACCAGTAGCATGTGCACTTTAAAATCTGATGGCACCCTGAACGATACTCGGCCCTGCACCAATGGCTAATTTTGTACCTAAAATAAATGACGTGCAGTTTCGATGCCATCGCTCAAAAACGGCGAAGGTAAACATCGTGAGGAAACCGGTATGTCCAAGAACCTCACAATTTCAGACATAATGACATTCACCACCATGCACCGGGCCAGCATGGTGGATCACAGCCCATCCTCTCCCTGTCCTGTGTCCTAGCAGTGGGAAAATTATGGGCTGAAATGATGAGGCCTTTTGTTGTGGTCTGTCATGCCACGTTGAGAGAATTGCCTGCGACTCTACAGATGGAGCCGTTGTTGAATAGAACCGCTGTGGCTGAATGATTAGTCAACTGGTGAGAACACGAACTAGTCCAAGGAGCGCCGGGCACGGGTAGTTATCACACGTATTTATCGCTCGGGATGGCTTCTTTAATGCACCCTCAGAGCATTCGATCGAGTGACGATTACACGAAAGACCGTTACATTTGGAAGTGCCAGGTAGCAAATAATCATAGCAAATAGCGCCCTTTATAGCAGGGCCTATGTGATATTAGTAGAGGTCTATCTCCAACAGTAGGTTATTATGGTTTGATGACGAGATCTTTTGTGAACATTTTCATTACAACAAAACAAGATTTAGTAATATCAAATGGGACTATTTAATTAGTTTTTAATCTTTCACGAACAGTATTTAGTTTACAGTATAGCTTCCAATTCGATAAATAGTTTTCTTTTTTCTCTTCTATTTCAGGCATATTTTATGAGCGTCCTCCACTTTCTCTTTTTGACACTCTTCTTTTTGAACCTTTACACGTCCATACTCATTATCCTGACATGTAGATACGTAGTGTCAACTAATGCGGCCGACTTTTTACACAGAACTTCTAAACTCTCTCTAAAGGGCCCGTATATTAAATCTGTCTTCCACCCTGATGGTAACATGGTTTGTCAACGCGGTAAGTTTATTTTCAAGGCGTCTCACTCATGTATTTGCTATGGCTGTTTGACGCGGGCTAGAAACGAGCCACCGTGTGCATGCGGAACTGAACTCCTGAACTCGATAAGGGAGGTAAGGGAGGTACTTGTGGTAAAAAATCTTGGGCTTACTGCCCAAGTTACTGTTAGTACTTTCTGTTGTAAAAGTACTTCCATATCTATATTTAGATGTCATAAAAAAGATGATTTCATCCTGACGATAAAGTAGCATTTATATATTATGTTACTGTTATGTACGACCAAACTATGTTTTAAATTATTCGGTAGATATCACACCACCCACATCTTGAAACTTGGAGACCTTGAATATGGAACTCCCGGCCTAAAGACTTTCAAAGGCGTCGTTACGTGATACATTTACTTATGCAATTTTTAACTTCGTGTTTTATAAAATCTTTTTGTACAGGTTCATGGATAGATGTTGCGACAATTTTAAAAGGAAACTACTTAACTCCTGGAAGAGTTTATTTGCTCGCATACTACTGGGCTGCCACGAGTTTCAGTGGCGCCGGCTTTGGTGATATAACCGCTCAGAACACAACGCATATGATTTTGTCTATCTGTTCAAACGTGCAAGGAGTGTTGTTCTTTGGGTAATTGGGCCTTTACATAACAATCGCGTGTCAGCAGCAGCACAACTTGTAATACAATGAATTCGGATACATTTCGGAGAGTGTACAGTGGATCTGTATATCTGTATGATGTTCCTTCCTGCCCATTTTTTTATCAAACTGCTAAAGTAGGCACGAAAAATCGACACCGCTTCATGGTTGATATTCCTAAAACCTGTACGAAGCGCTTTGATTCCACTTTGCTCAAATGGATGTTACCCGATAGTTACAATCTGGGTGTCTTCAAATCACGAGTGAATCGGTTTCTTCTAGGCAAGCGTGCTCCGTCGTAGACCGCATCATCGCTTATCAGGCGAGATGGCGGTCAACGCAAACCTATTTCTTTTAATTGAATGAACTATTAAACAACAAATATGAGCACGGGCTTACGCACTCCTGCTCCGCGGTTGCGGTGCTCACATGCTGCCAGCTTGCAGGGCAGCTCAGATGAGATGCATGCGTGCTCGCGCGCCGTTGTTTCACTATGGCCGCCATTATAACTCTTCATAACGGGAGCAGTCGCGTCGGTGAGCCATTATGCTGCTCCCGTGGGAAGGGTCCCGCGCTGCTGCTTGCAAGCTTTTTGTCTGTAGAAGCCTTTAGAATTTTAATTTTGTACCCCATACAAATTATTTTACGAGGTTGCGCGGATAGGGTGTCGCCGAAATAGATCCGTTACACTCATTATATATACAAATTTTATTATCAGCTGCTCCATACATTTTGGTAAGTGTAAAAGGCCGTTTTCTATAGAACAGCGGCTTTTAACGAAATTTAAGTGTTGGTCCCATAGTAAACGTTTTTCATAGTGATGTGTATTATGGACCCCTTTCGACTTAGTATACCTTTTCCACTTAACCCTTCATAGACTGTTCAATACACGAAAACGTATCCTACTTCTTTTTTCTAATCGTGTGTAGTGAAAATTTTGACAAACTACAACTTCTGCTACCCACATACCTACCTACAACAAATTTACGGTTTTCGGAATTTTCCTTTTACTTGTGCTTTAAGACATATTATACAGGGTTACGCATATAGACTGTACTAAACCGAAAAGAGATCTTTATACTCATCATTATGAACAACTATTACATTGGGACTTACCCTGATAACGCAGAAAAAAATCAGCTGTTCCATACATTTTGTCGAATGTCAATTTTACCTTTTGCTATGGAACGGTAGATTTTCGTAATTTCTGGCATGGTCCCATAGTAAAAGTTGATCATAATGATGAGTACAATGACCTCCTTTCGGCTTTGTACAGCCTGTATATACGCTTAACCCTATATAGGTACTTAGTTATGGTTTAATCGTGTCATTGATTTTACCAGAACACATTGCATGCACTGACGTCGATTCTGCCGCACTATGCTCTCGATTGTCAAACTACGCCTCTTGTCTAATAAACTGATATAATATTAGTCGTCGAATTATACATAGACAACCGAATCAACGTCTACATCGCCAATTAGTTTACAAAAATAATTTTGTTCCAGGTATGTCTACGCAAGAATAGCATCTCTAAAAGCCATGGCCGATCAAGTGGTCACTAAGTTTCAAGAAAATGTGAATCATTTGGATCTATTCTTGAACAGAGAAAAGGTGCCATTTGCATTGAAAAATACTGTCATGGAATATTGGAAGTATCAATGGAAACGAACAGGCGGTTGGTCGGTAAGTTTTACAAGTCAACTGCTTATTCGATAGACGGTTAGAATTTTGAAAAAAAAAACTGTATTTGCCAAAGGAAAATGCCAAATTATCAGCTCGAAGGACCATTTGTTTAGAATTCGCGGTCCTTATTTTTTTTCAAACTTTTGTTTGTATAATCGAACTAATATTATGAGTAGTGAGTGTGTTTCCATTTCAATGTGGTTTTTTTTTACCTATACTGTCCCACTGCTGGGCAAATGTCGCCCTCACTTCCTTCCACAAATCTCAGTCCTCCGGCACCTCTTTCCAACCTCTTAGGAATGAGTCAAGATTGTCACGCCAGCGTTTCTTAGGCCTTCCTTGAGTGCGTCGTCCACGAAGCACCCACTGTGTGACGATCCTGACCCACCGGTCGGGATGCATACGCGCCACATGTCCCGCCCAATCTCATTTTAATCTGGCGGCTTTTTGGCCAACATCTAGGAGGTAGATAAACACATAGGCTATCATTATCATGCAATGTATATTAACGGGTAAAACTTAAAGCCTACGGTACGGGGTTAGCCTAACACCTAATTTTCACACAACTTTGCAGTACAAAAACACGTAAGGTACAGCTTGGCAAAAAAGAGTAGAAATTAATTGGGTCGCCACTATCGCAAATAGTTCTAAATACTAGCAACCCTACAGTAAATCTGTGGAAGATGATTGGATGAAATCCTTTCACTGACGTGTTTTCCACAGTATTGACAGAAGAAAAAAAAACTGTTTACGTTTCAAGACTTTTTTGCCAAGCTGTACACATTTTTGTTTTATTTTATCATCCTAATAGTTTCACAATAACAATGACATCTCGCCAACTAAAATTGTATTAAAAATCTTCAATTTGTTTTTTTAAATTTTGGTAATTCATTGACGTCGATTCTGGTGTACCATTCTATAGACTAAACTAAACTCCACCCACAGCTCTAAAATGGTTGCCATCCTTTTCTGTCGTACTGAAATGAAAAGAGGCGCTGATAATTTTAGTCCTGTCAGATTAGTTTAGTTTAGAGAATGGTACAACGCAATTGACGCCATTGTCATGTGAAAATTAGGCACTAATTTCTTGTTCCAGCACCAATCAATCCTTGGAAAACTACACGCAAATCTAAATGAAGACGCAGTTTTATACATGTACGAACAGACATTGCGAGAGATACCGCTGTTCGAAAACGTGGAATATTCATTCTTCAGAGCCTTTGCGAAGAAACTCAAAGAGCAATACTTTCAAAAGGGTTATATGGTTATAAGAAGCAATGAAGTCATCAGCATGATGTATATTATTTTTCGAGGAAAGGTACACTAATACATTACATCACGAAATCCTTACATCATGAAGGAAAAAACAAAGTTTTCAGGATGACGTAATGAAACTGCTGCGCAACTTAAAACTTACAATAATTTTGTTCTAGGGCAAATTTTAAGAAAGTCCCAACGCAGTGTCTTATTTATTAAATTTTTCGTTTAATCTGACATCAGCGCTACGAACTTACCCACTTTATCTGATAATACTATATCATGGCTATGACTTCTCGTTCTATCATCGTAATATGTATATCAGCTTATTTCGAGGAATAAGTTGGATATCAAAGTGGGTGAATTTACCTACATCAATCGCAGTGCAATCGAACTTTAACAATATAAAGCAAAATCGCCTTGATAGTACTAAAATCAGCTTAACATTTTCTTTTCAGGTGGATATAATATCCGAAATCAATGAAGTGGAAGCATGTATGGGACCAGGAGGAATATTTGGAAATATTCGAGGGGCTAATAAATATTTGACTATGTCAAACGTCTTGGCGTCCAGGAATATAGATGTCCTGAGTATTCAGGGACGACATTTTTATACGCTGTTGAAGGTACAAGTAAATATTATCATTAAAACAAAAACAAAAAAACCCGACTAAAAATGTAGCCTAATCATTGGTGGATTCAGGGCCCCCCCTTTCCCAGGGCCATGGGGGGCCATCTATACACCCCATTTTACGGTAACGTGGGAAAACGGGTCGTCCCTCAACTTGTGTATTTTCGAGTGTTATTGTGTATTAATGGTAATTAATATCATAAGTGCTTGTGAACGTGCTCGAGTGCTGTACATAACGAGGTGAAACATATTTTTTCATGTTGTTTCCAAAACTCCGGTCATCATCTTCATCATCATTTCAGCCGTAGGACGTCCACTGCTGGACATAGGCCTCCCCCATCGATCTCCAAAAGGGCCGGTTGGAAGCGGCCTGCCATTTCAAACTTCGGTCATTTTATTTATATTCCACGAGAATTACTCACGTATGATTATACCGGTTACTCCGACTATTAGTCCTCCTTACAAATCTATTGTAAACCCTCCATAATTTTACTGGGACATGCGTTTGACTTGACCTTGATTTACTTTGCTTGACTCTGATTGTGACGATCACCGATCGATCGAGTGTTTTTCCTTCCTCACTGGAGGAGAGGTAGGGATACTATTGGCGGATCTGGGGGGGGGCATGGGAGCATGCCCCCCCCCCCCCCCAAACACCTAGCAATTCCATACATTCGACTCAATTTTTCGATTTGATTTCTTCTAACCTTGTCAGAATGCCCCCCTCCCCCAAAAAGAAATCCAGAATGCCCCCCCCCCCCCCTCCCCCAAAATGAAATCCTGGATCCGCCTCTGAGCCTAAGTCACTCCGGACGTAAAAAAGAATAAAACAAAACTTCAGACTCCAGAACGTGCCAAGCCGTTTAAGACTACAGGGCCCACAGACCTATATCTAAGAAGATTTAAAAAGCGGTCCAAACTGTATGAAAACTAAGCGTGTCAAATTTTTCGTACCTAAAAGTGAAAATAAATGTCTTTATTCTGTCGGCTAACTCTGTTTGTGGTATTCTTAAACTCAGTATTGCACAATTACCCATTTTCGTTTCAAACCGACACGTGTCGTTGCTGCACCGATTGAGCAGACTGATTTTAGCCAGACTCAATTACGACTATTTGTCATAATTGTATTCGAAATATGACATGCAAGGTAGGTCGACTTGTGGCGCCTACATAGATATAGATCTGTGACAGGGCCCTTACGGCCAACTCCTTACGCGGTCTCAAACTTAACGTTAAAACAGCGCAGTTCGGAAAATCACGCGAACGTGAACCTTACGCGCCCATATACGGTTTGCGGTCGCGCAACTTTTTTCTTCACCTAAACTGGATTGCTTAAAACAGCTAGCTGTAAGGCCCCAGGTCACTGTCATTAGACTAGAATCAATACATTAATACTTTAGAGGAAGTTCAATAATTAATACCCTAACTTTTCAGCCTTAGAGCTGAAATATAGTTATTCGTACTATGCGACCATCCTATTCAACAAAAAAAGAATCGTAACAATCGGCAGAGACATTGCGTATTATACACACAAAATTATACAATCGAATTGAAACTAACTAACTCAAAACATACATTATACTATACCTACATACATAATATTTCCAAAACCCCAAGATCTGGCAGTCAGAAAAAAATTAAGGATAAATTATAGTTAACAGCACAGATATTTATTTATGGACTAAAGCTAAGCAATTTTCGTGCTAATCATAATTATTTTTTAAATATATATTAGAATATAAGGGGCAAACAAGCTACGGGCCACCTGATGTTAAGTGGTCACCGCTGCCTATTATTATCATCATCATCATCAGCCTGTAAACGTCCACTGCTGAACAAAGGCCTCCCTCGTAGAGAGGGGTGTTGCCATAATCCCCACGCTTGGCAGGCGGCTTGGGGATCGCAGTACGTTCACCGTGTACTAATAGGACGCTGCTGCCCATCCTCCGGTGGTTCTGGTCGCAGTTTTAGGACATACCCGGGTCCTTTAGGACATACCCGGGTCCTATTATTATAGACACCTACAATACCCGGGCCAATGTCAGTGCGTTGCCTACCTTTGGGGACTATTCATATCACCCTATTTTACTTTTTCAGAGCTATCCGTCGGTTTTAAGAAAAGTCGTCCAATCTGTTGATTCGACAGCTAAGGACTACGTTATTCCAACAATGTCATCAGACAGGGAAAGTGGGGACGTTAGTACGGCGCCTTTGACTTACGATCCGGGAGACGACGAAGAAGACAATATTGATGTCTCCATATATTTGGAGGTACAGAGTATCCTTGTAGTTTTTCTATGAACATTTAATTGATTAGAATTGATAATCGTTTGGGGTGAATAGTTGCGTGTGTATGTATCAATAAAGATATATCGATGCCTTTTATTAGTTTCATGAAAACTAAAGCAGCAGTTTGTGTTTTAATTTATTTTACAACACATTTGCTCAAAAAGTGCACTTACGAAGCCTGTATACATCGTTCGAAAGTTAAACATTACGGATCATACAACGGAGCGTGCGGAAATGAATTTGTCCGCACGCTCAGATGTATAGCACCGTGCGTGTGATTTACGGTATTTTTTTAATTTCCATCATAATTACATAAGAATTCCACAAAAGAGTTTCATATTACGAGAGAGAAAATGAGACGAAAGATGTAGTTCTAATTTTCACCACGTGATAGTGGCGTTATTTGCATGTTCGCGCCATTTTCTTATTATATTATAGAAACTATTGTTGTGACTGATATTAAGTTATAAACAAAAATTGTTTCATTTGTAGCCTTTTTTTCTCGCAAATGTGTTGTAAAACGTTGTATGGCACACGTGCGGATTGGTTATTACAAACTCGTGACTATGGTAAGCCCTCGACTTCGTCTCGGGCTTACATTCGTCTACTCGTTTGTAATAACCAACTTTCCGCACTTGTATCATAAATAACTATTAACTAATTACTTGTAGAGCCCAGAGAAAAGCATTGCTGAGTCGCACGGATCAAGATCTATAACGTCTGCCGGAAATCTGGATTATGTTCCGGCTTCATTGTTACTGTTTCAACCGCACAGGTTATTTAATTGAAAATTAGAATACTTACTGTATTTTACTACTCATAATTTTTTGGTATTATTGCATTACTTTTACGATAAATTGGCTTTAATCCATATTTGGTTTACAGATGGTTTCGCCGCAGCGTTATACCGGATAGCAAATTCGTAACATTTATGGGTAACTAAAACTTTAGCATACAGTTTGAGAAAAATATGCAAAAGATGATGGGCAGACTTTTGTTGAACACTACGGCAGAAAATCCGATGTATTTATTCATTTTATCATTTAATTATCGTTACCATTTTTATGTGTGATATATGTGTAAACACAAAATATGGTAAGCTTTTCAGTTAGGCTTTTTTTAAGCAGACGCAAACTGTCGGACTGGGCAACAACGTGAGCAACGCATGTCTTGCGTGAACACTATCATAAGTCATACGCGACTATTTTGCCACAGTATTGCGTGTTTAAATTCACGTTTTCTTAAATGAGGCCTTATGGTAATTTTAAAATTCAAAATTAATAAATTTCAAAATTTTACTAATAAAAATGTTACAGTAGTCACATTTCGAGATTTTTTTGCCAAGTTGTACTTAATTATAAATATGTCTGCAGCCAAAGAATGGCTCAGAGGAAAAAAATAAAGGGAAGAAAATGATTGCTAGGCTTGCGCGGCGCGGCGCGTGTGCTAGGCGTTTTTTATCTGCTCGGCGACGCAACAATGCTAGAATATAGTTGTTTTTATGCCATAGGTGGCAAACAAGCAGACGAGTCGCCTGATAGTAAGCAGTCACCGACGCCTATGGATACCTGTAATACCAGACGCATCACAAATACGTTGCCGACCCTTAAGGACTCTTAACTCGCCTTACGATACATCTGTCTAAAGGGAAAAATTGTGGATACAGTTTTATCACGGCTGGCGTTCTAGGCCTGTTGTATAAACCACCTGTACATTGGTCGGACGACATCCCGAAGGCGACAGGAAAGAGAATGAGCCTACGTGACACTGACTCAAAGGATGGATGTAGTAATAAAAGTACACTACATCTGAAAATGATAGCGCTTGCGAGATCCAACCAATACCCAGCAATGGTTGATGATAATGATGACAATGAATACTTTAACCGAACCTGGGGGTAGACAAGACCCACTTTCTGTTGGCGTTAACGCCTGCGGAAAGATGAAATTGTATGAAAATGACATTATTAGCTTGAGAGATGTTATCTCAAGCTAATGTCATTTTCATACAATTTCGTCTTTCCGCAGGCGCTAACGCTAACAGAAAGTGGGTCTTGTCTAAACCCCCTTTTACTGCAGTTGTAAAATAGTGAATGTTTCATTCCAGAATACCTGATACTTTTTATTTCGTACATAGACTTTATGATATTGATATATCAAATGGCATTTCAATCTGTTCCGTATTTCAATGTGATATGCCTTACATCCGATGCCATATTTCTATACAAGCTGTTTCTGGACATTCATTGCGGGTACATGAACAGATACGGAGATTATGTCCTGAATCCGAGGAAAGTGCGACAAATGTTAGTCTTTTGTTTATTTTGAATCTCAACAAAATATTGAGACTTTGGGAATCTAGGCCATCCTAAATACATGGTTACCTATTACATTCAGTTTCACTTGATTAATCTGATTTAAGGAGTTACGTTTCACCTGTGGCGGGAAATTCAAATTTCAAACAGTTTTTTGTCTTTGTAGCTAGGTAGGGTATAATTATTTTAAAATGACAGTTTGCGCAAATGGTTGGTTGTTCTTTACATTATCATAGTAACGCACCATATTACTTACATTTGTCAATAAACCGTTTGAAACAGCTTAAATTAGTTTATTGACATATATAAGTAATTATGTGCATTAGAGATAAATAGCTGTACATGATTTTGTTTAAGAATAATAATCAATTTGCGCAAACATCATGATCGTTTACAATAATTACCCGGCCTAGCTACAAGGACAAGAAAACTGTATGAAATTTGAATTTCCCGCCATAAATGAAACTTACCTTAAGCGCGTACGGGGACGGAAGTGACTAAACTTATTAGAAATGAAATACAAATCGAGATACATCGAAATATGTTTCAGGTTCTTCTCGAAAGTTCTGTTACGAAGACGCGATTTCTTGGCAAACTTTACGATATGTTACATGGCACTTGCTTTGCCACTGAGCGAGCGTATGCAATACGTGGTGTTTTGTTACATGAGGACGCCACAGTTGGCCAGGATAACTTATCTGTTCACGTATAGAACTCACAGGCAGACTAATATTGGATCATCCAATTTGTTCCTCAAACTAATGTAAGTTGAATTCAGCACCAAATTATATTATTATTTTCAAACTACCATACTGTACCAACTTTAAGTACTCTTGGTGTTATAGGAAGTTTTTTTTAATAGTTTATAAGTTTGTTTGACCAAGTAGTTGGTAGTTAAATCCCCGAAAACGCGCTATCCGTTACATCAATTCATTAGCTTGCGAGATTGTGTCTCACCAACGACTTAACCGCATAGACACCCTGCATCGAGTGAGTGCACTTTCAGTCAACACATTGGCAAAAAACTGCCTATAATACTCTGCTCACCCATCCCGTAGCCAGTATATATATCGTAAAGAAGCTCAGCTTACCTTAGCCATAGCAAAGAAAGTTTAATCCGCCATCTTAGATGTAGTGGGATTCACTTTATCGTTTCTACTCTTCATTTGATACCCATATTAATTTGATACCTATAAATAAAGGAGGTTGGCAAAAAAACGCCATCTTGTTGCTGCCGCCGCCGTTTTAAAAACTTCACTCATTTCATCGCTTCCTACCACTTCAAGCTGTTTCATTTGATAACTATAACAGGGTTTGCAAAAAATATACACCAACCGCCGTCTTGTGGCGGCGGCCATTTTGAAAATATTACTATATTGTGTATTGCATATTGTATTGTCACCAGAACTAAAGGAGTATGCAACATTTCAGCAAAATCGGTTAGGAGGAACTGGTTCTAATTCAGTTTGTTACATTTGACCTGAACAAACTAACAAACATTGCAAATTTAATAAAAACTTGTAATAAAATTTGATATAATGTCTATTTGGTATCAAGTCCTTGGTCTGGCCAAATTCTAAAATGACATCATGTTTTGATCAGGAAACCAAACGCTTGGGTAAAATAAAAGGAGTTTTTCGGAATTTGGTCATAATGCCATCAATTCTATTTTTAGGACCATTGGAATATGGGCATCGATATTGTCGCATGTAAATGCATGCCTTTTCTTCAAGCTGTCCTGCCTTACGCCCGTTCATTGCACTTCCTCGAATTGGATGACCAAGCCTGATCTGAACTTACGCGTCCAATATTCTGAGGCTAGTAGTACTAATGTAAAAGTAGTCTGTCGTGCAGGGTGGAACTTTATTCAGGACCGTAAAGTTTGTCATCTGCGTGGTACCAGTACCATTAAGATGTTCGAAGTGGTCGTATCCATAAATCTTTAAATATTGATTGGTCCATTTCCTTTCTATGATCGAGTTTTCCATTAAGTAAATAATTATCACTCATATCTCAATATAAATAAATATATCGTAAATTTTATCTGAATTTTCCATCTTCAGAAACAGTATTTCACACTTTACATAGCAGCGTTATGGTACATGATAAATTTGCTAACTATCACTGGAACTGGCGACGTATCTTCACAGAACAGTTTTGAAGTTGTGGAAACTATTGTTGTGATTATCATTATAAAGTTTTGTACAGGTAACACTTTTGTTTCTTAGAAATTTGTTTACATTTCGACCTTAGCAGCACCGGAGCAACAGTGGAGATAGAGGGTGTCCCGAGAGTGGGGCTGGGGCTTTACGCCCAACTCGTTACGCGGTCCGAAACACGCTAAAACTGCGCAGTTTGGAAAATCACGCGAACGTGAACCGAAACACCCAGATAAGGTTTGCGGCCGCGTAACTTTTTACTGACTCGTTTTAAACAGCTGGGCGTAAGGCCCCTGTAAACTTACACGCATTTGTTTGTATGAAACAGTTCTCAACGACAAAGGGGCTGTTGTCTGACTCCATACAACTGAAGCCCCGATTTCGCCACTGTGACTTCGCTGCGCAGTGAATTAGAAAATAAAGCCTTGTAATGTTCAATGTTCCTAAAAAGCAGGGCCCCGCTTAGTACATTTCAACATTATCAGGTCTACTTATATCGGAAATGTCTGCGATGATAACCGCGCACTCGTCATCTCTAATAACATACGACTATGGGATCAACGAGCTCAGAGATGGCCTTCGAGACATGGATCTGAGCGACCATCAGATGTACAAGATGTGGGACTATGTGCGTCAACTGTGGAACAGGCAGCAAGGGAGACAGGTATAAACAGGCAAAGAATTAGATAGCGACGAGACTATGACGTCATGACCTGACTTAAGGTTTTAGCAGACATATCAACTCTCCAGTATTCTTTCAATGAAACTCCATACTGCAGCGCATACTGATCAGCATCGTACCGGCATAACCTCGCTGCCGATTTTAACTCGCTGTCAGCATGTTTACATCGGGTCGTCACCGCACTTCTCAACACTGAGATGGCTCGCAGACTGCTTGTGGTTCTCGCGCTGGTTGCCGCCTTTGCCATGGTCGGCAAGCGCGTTGTCCGCCTGCCATACATTGGATTCTTAGGAAATGCTGAGCCACTCTGGTTACGAGCCAACGTTCGGTTGACGGCGAGTCTTTGAGTTGAGGCGATGCCGATTCGATCCAGAGTTGATATTTGTGCTGTATTAAGTTTCATACATTCAAGATGATAAGATCTGATTTTATGTGCACGAACTGAATGAAACAGCAAAGTATAAAGGAAGACTATCCAACGTAGACTCTAACGAGCCAATAAGCCTACGCATCACCAGCCTGATTAAAAGAAATTATTTTTGCGACGACGAACTGTAAATTTATTGTTAGCAGTGTTCTCATGGAAGTGATGTAACATCTTATATAAGAATAAATGTCTATAAACCTAAGAAACGAATGAACGAGATTTAGAATTATATCATCTCGTGCATAGCTAAATTTCAAGTGAAATCGTCACTTGAAATTTTTCTCCGTACGACGAATATTCGATTAGTCGTACTGGTCGTACACATACGGCCTTACTTAAAGTTCTTGAGATGGTGTTGAACTGACGATCAGCGAAAATTACACCTAAAATAACCTAAAGAAATTTCTCTATTGAGAGGGCTTTGAGAGTTCTCAAATAACTGTCAAAATTTAACCAACGTTAATGCATGAAATTAAGCTGTGCGTCACTGATTTAGGTCTCGCACCGTGGTGGCGTTGAGTGAGTCCAAGAGGGCGATGGCCCTTAAACTGGCTATCATGTTTGGGATAGGTAGGCTAGTTAACTTGTGTTTTATTAATTAGTAGCAACGCACCCCGGCTTCGCACGGTAATAATTTTTTTTACACCTTGGGTTACATTATTGAACTTTTAGTAAAGATCCCTATTATTTTTTTTATTTAATATAGCCTATGTCACCCGGGGATAGTGTAGCTTACCAACAGTGAAAGAATTTTTCAAATCGGTTTAGTAGTTTCGAAGCCTATTCAATGCAAACAAACAAACAAACAATCAAATCTTTCCTCTTTATAATATTTAGATTAGATTAGATAGACAAATAACAAGCTAAGCGAAGGATATAATGAAAACCATCACTCATGCTGAAAATTTTCAGAGATATATAAGCGTTTAAAGGTTTTGATGGGGATGTACTGTCCCTTTCCCGCAAAGCATGTTTTAGTATAGCATTTCTATGGCTCGCGTGCGTCTTGACATCATAACTAGCTATAGTGCGCTCTGTCTAGCTTGAAATGAAAATACTTATAACTTATTTATCTTTGAACAAATTTTAAGTTTGTTCTCATTGATTCTGTCTCTATTATAACGGTTCCAGGTGTTAGATCCCACGATACTAGTAAATTTGAGTGTTTAAACACAGACCACTTTCGACCATACGCATACATAAACAATGTGCATGTTCATCGACCTCACAGCTAAGACCAGTGATATAAATTTCTAACCTTACTAGCTGTTGCCCGCGACTTTGTACGCGTAGACTTTCATACCAAGTTTCAGTCCCCATTTCCCCCCTTAATTCAGCTCTTTCGCATAATCCTTTCATAGCGGACCTCTACATCCCAAAAGGAATCTACCTGCCTAATTTTAGCTTCGTAGGTCAAGTACTTTTTGAGATTTCGTGATGAGTGAGAGAGTGAGTAGGTGAATTTCGCTTTTATCTAATACATGCTGTTGCCCGCGACTTCGTACGCGTACTTTCATAAATAAACTTTCAACCCCTTTTTGTCCTCCTCATTTCGGCCCTTTCGCAAAATCCTTTTTTAGCGGACCTCCACAACCCATAAGGAATCTACGTTCCAAATTTCAGCTTCGTAGGTCAAGTAGATTTCGTGATTAATGAGTGAGTGAGTAGATGAATTTTGCTGTTATAGATAAAGATATATTTTGCAGATGCCAGACCTAGTCCACGAGTTACCATTCCGGCTCCGCTGCCAGGTAATGCAAGCGGTATACGGCTCTCACATACGAGAGTCTGTCATATTCAGCAAGACAGACGACGACTTTACAAGAATGCTAGCGATGTGGATGAAACACTGTGTGTTCTTTCCGGGGAACTATATCGTGCAATGTGGGGACTCTGACCAGTGTATTTATTTCATACATAGAGGACAGGTGAGTTTTTAAGAGTTTAAAGGAACAATTGTCAATGTAGAGTTACTTGCCTTTACGTTGATATTATGATATTACGTTAATATGATAGCCCGTTTGTCTAGTTGGTAGTGAACCTGCCTTCTGCGCTTGGGGGCGTGGGTTCGATTCCCACCTAGGACAAACATTTTTATTTTATTTTCTATATATGGGTGTTAATATCTATTTAAGTATGTATTTAAAAATATTTATGTATGTATATCAGTCTCTGGCAGCCATATTACAAGCTTTGCTTAGTTTGGGGTCAATGACCGTGTGTGCAAAAATGAACCGAATATTTATTTATTTATGGTAGTCAGAATTTTACCAGATATATTTAGAAGTGGGCTTGGAAACTGAGTGATCTAATACCCTCTCATTTTTCCACTACTGGACGGCTAATGGTATGGCCTAAGTCATACGTCTTTGCTTCCACTTTTACTGTGCAGACAGCTAGAATGTGGAATGCGATTTATTAAGACAGTAGCAGTAATATCTTTTTTTTTATATTTTTAACGCTGAAGTCCGCATTTGACCACCAACTCGCCTGTTGGTAAGCGACGAGTAGCAGTAGCGACGGTATATCTCAAGTTTCTTCAAGTCTTACATCCCTTGGTCGTCCATTTGATGAAATTTCGAGCAACTCGTTTGCAGTTCTGTGTCGCTCAATATTGAAGTGGGCCTTGTAGAACCACTAAGAAGATGTCAGTTTGTGCAATACGTGTTTACCTCGCCCCCTTCAGTATTGGCACACTCTTTCGGTACTAGCTCAAGTTTAAGGCAGATCCAAACTAAACATTATCAAAGAGAGCATGCAAATTTAAAACTGATTATAATCAATGTAAAAATATAATAAGCTCTAGTTTATTTTTAATTTATTGTTTTACTTACTTACCATTGTATATTGTTTTTTGCCACAAATAAATATTCCTATGTGATTGTTAATCTTTATGTCTATAGATTATACTGGTAATTTTATTTTTATGTGGGTACTGAGCTTCCTTTACTAGCTTCTTTTCCACGGTTAAACTTTTTCCTAATGACACATTTTATGCATATTAGCAAAAAGTGAGAAGTATGTTACCTATTTATTAATTGTAGGTCGAGGTACTAACGGTCCATCCAAATCTAACAGAATCCATATATGATGTCCTTGGGCCAGAAGACAGTTTTGGAATCGCGCAGGTAATGTTATGGATTACCTTAAGTTTTGAGAGTGTAAAATTTTCCTGGAGTTACTTTCATACAAAAGTAGAAGACTGAGATTCTAACCAAATTTATAACATCTCTTCATTTACAGGGATTATTTGTAGGAGTATCGCATCATTTTTCGTTCCGAGCGCGAACTGTGGTGGACATCGTCTATCTGAAACTGGACCAATGGAAATATCTACTCGATTTCTATCCGAAATCAGCCAAGTTAGTCCAGCGGAAAGTGGAAAACGTATATTTAGCTATTTAGTAAGTTTTGATTTTTCCTGATTGGTCATCGATATAATTTGAATTCATTATAACATTGAGATTTTAAAATTGTTTAATTTAAAACGTCAACACTTACTTCACTTAAATCAACATTGTTTCAAAAACCTACAAAATTAAATGAAATTTCACTTTGCACAGATCCATAGGAACCATTTAAATATAATCAACAATCTAATATAGTCGCAAAACTACGATAAACAAGTAGTATGAAATATGTTGGAAATATACTTAAAAGTTTAGAACATTTAAATAAAAAAATCTGAATGACTCAACAAATAAATGAAAAAAGAAAATGCTGACATAGAAAGTTTTAGCTACACTATTTAAATCATACAATAATGTAAGGTTCTATTTATCAATAATCGCGTTAACTTATCACAGGTAACTAATCAAATCACATGAGAATGTGCTAGTAGTGCATTCCGCTTTAGGCAACCGATGTAGCGCTACTCAACAGTACGCAATTATAATTAGTATAATATACTCTAATAGTTTGAAAATAAGGTAGCATTGATACATGCACTAACTCGCGCCGCGTTTTATTGCTACCATAATACTTGAGCTCCAATTCTGTATGAAACCACATAACACGCCGTTAACGTGTTATAACACGGTAAACATAGCTACAAAATCAGTCAAATCAAACGCGTCTTCAGATTGGATACTACAACAATCTCTTGACAAACGCGCACATAACGCGCTAAATTGCATTTTTTTTTTTCAAACAAGTTTTTTACGATCCTCGTCCGCATTAGCCAACTTGAAATTGCCAATTTCACACAGATAACGTACGTAACGCGGCCGCGTTACGAGTTTGTGTTCATAACACAAACATAAGGGCATAAGGGCACAGAATCCATTTATCCCGGCTAGTTAGCAGTCAAAAGCAAGTACGTTAATTTAAAAAAACCGAGTGGAGGCCTTCGTGGTTATATGGGCAACCCAAACCAGAATTTCTACCTTTGGTAAAATTTTCTCAATCATGACTTTAATCAACTCCTTCTCAATCGTCAGATATAAACAAGAACCTTACATTTCTACTTAACAACAAAATCCAGTACCGCACATTCTCTAACACTGTTGCTTCCTTTTCCTGGTGATCCTCTGCGAAATCTCTGGAATGATCTCTTGAGTAAGGTCGACGTCCTGAGTGACCTCTTGTGTGACCTGCATCTCAGTGGCTTCGGTGTTGTGTTGGGTGAGACGCTGTGTGGCCTCGAGACGCTGGGTTTGATTCAGTCTGGAACTAAAGACAGTTAGGAGTTATTACTTGTAGTTAAGTGACCCATTCGTGAGAGTTCAAATTTGTGCTTATGAGAGACAGCTCAATGGATTAGCAAGCTAAGTAACAATGGGCCAGTCATGCATGTTGCAGAACCCATAGCTTTTGAGGTAAACTTGTTCTAGACTGCACTGGCAAATATAGCGTAAGACTGAAGAAGTATTCGGGGATCGGACTAAGTTGGCTAAGTTAACCTTAGAAGACTTATAATATTCTTATTCGAGATAAGGGTGATAACTAACCCACTTGGGTTGTATACTGAAGAAATTATTTAAATCCGCTGATAAAGTTCTGAGATATACGTGTTTAAAGTTTTAGTATGGATTTGCATGGGATACCCTGTCTCAGTAGAGCAATGGTGGCCGAGCGGTAGCATGTGTGCTTTACAAATTTGACGGCACTCGATTCAATCCTCGGCCCTATTTAGTAGGTAATTAAATAAATTATGTGCAGTTACGATGCCATCGCTCAAAAACGGTGAAGGAAAACACCGTGACGAACCGGTATGTCCAAGAACCTCAAGTTTACAGACATGAGTGACTCACCAAGTTGCACTGGGCCAGCAAGGTGGATTAACGCCCATCCTCTCTCTTTGAGAGAAGGCCTGTGTCCCAGCAGTGGTAACATGATAGGCTGAAATTATGATGATGGTCCACCAAGTCTGAGAAGGCGGTCAAACATAAGCCAATTATATAATTAAAAAAATATTTGAAGTCACCAGAACCTAGGCCAATTAAAAAAATATGCATTATGTCAACTGATCCTGCGTTATCAGTTTATGTAAGAGCCTGATTTGTGTATGACTGCCTTCTTGAATGTTCATTTAAGATTTTTTCTTCAAATACCTGTAGGTTTGTGGTTCACTTACTTGGTGTTGGAGTGCTCTTTGGTGGTCACCAATGATGATATAACCATTTGACTGCTCAGGGCTCATCCTTTACCCCGCGCGATGAAAAGATACAAAATTTTCAGCATAATCTTTTTCGAGTGGGCCAATCCTGGGCATGAATTGAATGACTTTTACTGTTCTTAATAGATTTGTGACCTGAATTAACGCAGTGTTTTTTTTTTTATTCAGACCTACCTATCACAGTTCAAGTTCTCCAATTGTTCTGGGCTGTAGTCAGCTTTGCAGCAGGGCCACTTCGGGACATTCTTCACAAAGCGATGGAGACACCTTGTATGAACAGCCAGCGAGCAGCCTGGACAGTTGTAGCCCTGGAATTATCCAGATTTTGACTTGAGAAATAATAGTAGTTATAACTAGATTATTTGTGAGGCGCCACTGGTATAGTGACTGGCAAACACTTGGGCAAACAAGTTTTTTTTTTAAAACCCCTTTATCTGTTAATCTTCAAACAGCTGAACAGAGTTTCGTGAATCATAGCTAAGAACAATCTCGATCTAGTCACATATCAAACAAAAAAAAACTAAACTAAAATCGGTTCAGCTGTTTGGGAGCTACGATGACAGATAGACACATAGATAAACACATTGAACTGACAACTCCCTTCTTTTTGCATTGGAGATTAATAAAACAGACCAGATTAATAAGGTTAACATAATAATAAGTATGTAATCAATTCTCCTCTTCTTGTCGTCTTATCACAACTAAACAGCTCAACCAGTATTGATGAAATTTCCAATAGAAGTAGTGTGCATGTGTATCCTGTGGAGGGACGAAGACTACTCTAAAAGATACAACTATTTAAAACTTACACTCACATTATGTTTCTCGGTCGAGACAAGCAACTAAACAATGCTAAAAGATGCTTCAAAACAAGAAATTTCTAAAGTTATTATAAATATTTATGTGGTAAGGTTGTGGAATGAGCTCCCGATATTTCGGCGCACTCACATGTACCATGTTCACAGGAAGACGAGGAATGCGGGTGGTTGGTCGCACAGTTAAAAATTTAGGTGCAGACATAACGATCTACCCTCTATAACTTTAGTGAACAACCGTGATAGTTTAAAACAGGAAATTTCTAGTCATACCCACAATACACAGTTTGAACGTAAAACTTACTCGGAAAACAATAGTCTTGCACAAGCAGCACTCTTCAACCGCATCGGGCATGTTCTGTCTGAAATACCCCTCAAACTCGTGGATAGTCCGCAGGCCCAATATGTAGTTGCTCTCATCTTTGTCCAGGTATCGCATCTTGCACCATTTCTTTAGAAGTTTCTGGAATTTAATGAATAAAAAAATATATGTAGCGCTATCATTGATTCACTAGCATAGTTCACCAGTGATATTGTGTCTAGTACAAAATACACGAAAAACTTATCCTGAGTTTTTATATAAATACAGAGATACATTTTTGAAATGCCAGTAGTTTACAATACAATACAATATAATTATAATATATGTATATTATTTTATGTAATAGTAGACAAAAAAGCGACGGGCCACCTGATGGTAGGTACTAAGTAGTCACCGCTGCCTATGGATACCTACAATACCCGGAGCATTGGCGGTGCATTGCCTACCTTTGAAGACTCTATTTACTCTTCGTTTGAAGCAATTGAGGTTTATTATACACCAAACAATATAATATAATGTAACTTAAAATTATTACAAAAACAACCATTATAATAGGCGGCTTTGTCGCCTTAAGTGATTTCTTTCAGGTAACCAATGGTTGGACATTGCTGCGAGAGAAGTAAGGGTCAGTGGCGTAAATAACACATATTTTAATATTCTTAATTTGCGTTGTTTCTTAATTGCATAAATAATATTGTTAATTATGAATAACTAGCTGTGCCCCACGGTTTCACATAGTGATGAAAAATGTTGAAGATGATAAAGATGAAAAGTATCCTATGTCACTCTCCGGCCCCTGAACTATCATCATTCTTGTGCGGTGCTAATTTGAAATAAATAAATAAATAAAAAATAAATCATCATCAGACCTATACCCAGCAGTGGGTGGAGAATGGTTGATGATGATGATGATGATGATGATGAAATCATCATCAGCCAGAAGACATCCACTGTTGAACATAGGCCTCCCCCTTAACTATACCCATGCAAAAAATCAGGTCGATCCATTTCTCTGTTGCTGCCTGAAAAAGGAACAAACAAACCAACAAACACTTTCGCATTTATAATATTAGTATGATTACTGAATATACAATACTATGTACCATTACCGTGTTGGGCGTTACCATTTAAAAGCTCTCCTGACAGCTTATAAAGTGAAATGCAGGAACATTAAGATTCTCCCTATTGACTGCGGTCATCCTGTGTACCGTGCCTCGGATCCCGCTACCCTCTACATTTGGTTACATACAGCTGTCATGTCTATTTTTAGCAAGAACCTAACATTACATACTGGTATTGTTCAATTTAGGCAATAAGTAGTGCAGTGCAGTCCAGTTCCTCTTGGGGTGTATAATGAACTGGATATAAATGCTTAACCTAGTCATGGATAAATATTGAGAACATATTTGATACTTACTTCTGCTTCAGTCTTAGTAAATGAGGATTTCATACTACCAACTAAGTTGAGTGCATGTATTCTTGTGATTTGCCTCGAGTCTGTACTGACAATCTGTTCTAGCAGGACTCTGAAGTATTCTAATTCTGTTGCAGAGAAGTAGTTCTGAGCTTTTGAAATGTCATCATCGCCCATTGAAATAAATATAAGGACTTCCTCATCTGTTATCTCGTCATGGGTGATCTTTATCTTCTGTTGGAAAGGTCTGATCACACTGTTGATTTCTTTGACCAAATCTTGCACAGAGTCACATTGGTTTTCTGTAATTTGTTTCACATTAATTATAATGTAATATGTAAGGAAACTGGCAGTGCCTGGCATCAAAAGGTTAATAATCGTGCTAAGTAGCATGCCTAAGGAGAGGCCTTTAACCAGCAGTGAGCTAAGATTATGATTTGGGTGCATTGACCTATATGTACTATACATTAATTTCTTTGTTTTGGTGTGTTAGTTTGTTCACAGTCAAGTCAATAACGGAAAAACGGATTTAGGTGTTTTTTTTTTTGTAAAGGGATATCCTATGGTTTGGATTGACATATAAGCTACTATTAATCCAGAAAATTTAACGGCTCCAGTATGATAGCGGTGAAACTGCGGGGCACTGTTAGTACCCACTAAAGATCTACTCAGTTGTTTGAAACTCAGATTTTACAGAGCATAGAGCTTTTCGATCAAGAACTAGAAGTTCCTAGAAACCCAGCTTCAATGAATTTCATGTAAGCTCACCGGCAAAGACTTACAAGGCCCTTACGGAAGATTCTTAACTTACCAGTAAATTCAGCCAGGACGCGTAATGTTTCCGCCATTGTAATAACGCCACAACTTCCAACAGTTCTTACCAGGAATCTATGTACACGGCCGTAACTCATTTTCAACTACCTAAAATGAAATACTACAATAAATGTTCAGCCAATTTGGCGGTAATTTCCAAAAGTCGAAATCAAACCAAACAACGCAAAATATGCAAATAGCAAATATTGTGCCGTTTTAGCAAATTCAATTCAGTGACACTGACAGCCGGACGACGGACTGACGTGAATACGTGACTGTTTTTTTTATTAAATATTATTCGCCCTTCGGGCAGGCTAAAGCCTTTAAGGCCATACCGCCTGTTCATCTGTTTTGTATAGTCATAGTAGCGTCAAACAAGTCATAGTCAGAGTCAAGCTAAGTAAATCACGGTCAAGTCAAACTCATGCCCCTGTAAAGTGGTGGGGACTTTACAAGAGTACTTTCCTATGGAGTTTTGGAAACAACACGAAAAGGCACGTTTCACCTCGTTATATCACTTACCCACACTCAAGCACGTTTACGAGCACTTACTGAATAATAATTCACCATGTAATACACATTAACACTCGAAAATACACAAGTTTAGGAAAATAATAGCACAAGCCGACATGTTTTTTCAGCATTGGCGCCAAAACTCCTTATACGCGACTGTTGCTTTTTATTTTTTATTATTAATTTATTTCATTACTTTGGATACAGAGCCCTTCTGTCGTAATATTACTCAAGTTTACTTATTATTAAATAGCGTCAAACAAGGTGATAGTCTGAGCTCCTTTTGGCTGGACCGGATTAAGAGGACGACCACGAAGAGAATGAAGGCGGCAGCCCAGAATGAGGCCATGAAACCAACTAAGTATCGGACTTAACAATCACCAGACATCACCATTGGACCACTATAACGATCCTACACGAGGGTGCTCGAGACGCCACCCGGTTTCACCATGCCGGGTTGGAAACTCACCCCTCCAATCTCCCTGAGGGCGTTGGCCCTCAGAGTCCAGCCCCGACAAGGAGGTACTACTTTGAAGGTCGGTATCCCTCAGGGGCGGATCCAGGATTTCATTGGGGGGGGGGGGGGCATTCTGGATTTCCTTTTGGGGGGGGGGGGGAGCATTCTGAAAAGGTTTGAAGGAATCAAATCGAAAAATTGAGTCGAATGTATGGAATTGCTAGGTGTTTTGGGGGGGGGGCAATAGTATCCCTACCTCTCCTCCAGTGAGGAAGGAAAAACACTCGATCGATCGCTGATCGTCACAATCAGAGTCAAGCAAAGTAAATCAAGGTCAAGTCAAACGCATGTCCCAGTAAAATTATGGAGGGTTTACAATAGATTTGTAAGGAGGACTAATAGTCAGAATAACCGGTATAATCATACGTGAGTAATTCTCATGGAGTATAAATAAAATGACCGGAGTTTTGGAAACAACATGAAAAAATATGTTTCACCTCGTTATGTACAGCACTTGCTCTATAATCAAAGAGCACTTGACCACACTCGAACACGTTCACAAGCACCTATGATATTAATTACCATTAATACACAATAACACTCGAAAATACACAAGTTGAGGGTATAGAATTTGCGAGGTGAATAGAAACAAAAAGAAAAAAGTTTTTTTAAACGAATTTGCTAGACGTTGGTTGTACAAAATCTACCAAAATCCTGATAGATTCTCCCATCAACTTGTTTTTTTTTTTAAATGGCAGCACCGATTTACGAACGAGTGAAGTTATGCGAAGTTATGTATTAAAATGAAACGTTTTTCTTTTACGTTTTGTTTCACGTGAGTTTGAGTTCGTCAAAACTTAGTGTTTTTAGCATAGAAAAAGGTGTTTTTCTGTCGTGAGAAGTGCATTAAATGATACTTCAGTGTTTCCAGAATAAGTTTCATGTAAAAGTAAGTATAATTATGAATATTTAAATGCTTATGCTTCTAATTACCAAATCAAGTAGAATTTTCTATAAATTTTAAGTTAATAGATACGGCTAAGGGGCGAATAAATACGAAGTATGGGGTCAATAGGAATGTAGTATTGTGTGAATAGAAATGCAAATAAGTTGAATGGAAACGAGAAAGGGGTCATAAGAAATACTATAGCCAGGGTTGTCACAAGCTTTGTAGTCATCATCATCATCAGCCAGAAGACGTCCACTGCTGAACATAGGCCTCCCCCTTTAACCTCCACACTGAACGACAGCCTGCCTTTTGCATCCACTGGATGCCCGCGACTCTCACAATGTCGTCGGTCCATGTAGTGGGAGGCCAACCTACGCTGCGTCTTCCGGTCCGTGCTTTGTAGTTATAAATGTATATCATATTATATACGTACTTGATACCTCGTACTTAACTGTGATTTGCCTCAAATATTATAAAGACCACTTTTAATATAAATCGTTCATGAAAAATTTCATGAAAACGATAATCACCAAGGTAATAATACACCACGTAAAAATGTTTTTTTATAGTTGTTGGTTTGTTGTAAGTAGGTACCTATTTATTTCTGCTGATGCATTAGTGAGAACCCTAGTCTTTTTTCTATCCACACTATATGTCGTTTCTATAAACCCTAAGTCCCAGCTGATTAGAAACGGCTTATATTTTTGAACTTTGTGCTGAAATTACAGAAAAAAACATCTTTTAGATGTTTTTATTATGTAAAACCAACCTAGACTCATGAAGTGAATTTAGTTTGGGTTGCGTTGTAAGTAAATTTTTACATGAAAATCAAAAGGTAAAATCTATAACGTTTCCATCCACCCCATTCTACGGTACCTATCTTACAATTAATGTGAGGTCTGTGGAGTTTTGGCACTAACGTAAAAAAATGTCGCATTGTATTATATTACTGAACTTGTGTATTTTCGACTGTTAAAGTGTAATAATGGTGGAGGTGTACCTACGTCAATGTGCTCGGTTGTGAGCAAGTGATTTAGATGGAGTAAATGTACTTATAACGTGTATTTTCATGTGGATTCCAAAACTCCGTAAGAGAAAAAACATCTAGTAAAATTTTCTCTACTTTGGGACATACTAACCAGTGTAACCAGTGGTTAGTATGTCTCAAAGTAGGGAAAATTTTATTAGAAGTTTTTTCTCTTACGGAGTTTTGGAATCCACATGAAAATACTCGTTATAAGTACATTTACTCCTAAATCATCTGTAGACAGTAAAATACGGAAGAAGAGGCCGAATGGTATTATAGCCTGCTCAGCAAAGCAATGGGCGAAAAACACAAAAAATAGTTGTGGCGCCAATGCGAAAAAAACAATATTATATAATTATGTATGTATTGTATTGTATCTTATGTGCATTTTAATATGAAGGAGAGAATGTGTCATTGTATTATTTTCCTAATAGTTTTATTTCGAATAAATTATTTAAAAGAAAAAATTGTTATGAAACCATAGCATGGTGTGAGGGCAATTTCTCGTACAGACAGCGTGTACTACGTGACTATCCTGAGATAGCTATAAAAATATAACTTTTATTATTTTTTGGGTTCCGTAGGTACTCAACTGTACACACCCTGTGTAGTACACACTCTATAGTAAAACAACAAAATAATAAATATCTACTAGCCAAGTGCGAGGCGGTGAAAAATTTCTGTTCTCCACAGGTTTTCGGTACGATCACCCAAGAAAAGAAACGTCGGACACGGTCGGTTTTTAGATGGTTAACCGCCTGGTCATGAAATCTTTATGCACAATTTTTTGTACTTTAGTAGTATTAATTTTATGTGGTGTTACGGAACCCTCAGTGTACGAGCCTGACTCGCACTTGGCTGGTTTTTTGCTTCATAAGCGAGCTCAATGGAGGTACGTGGTCTGAAAAGCCTAACAGCGAATATAAACTTTTATCAGAATACTACCTACTACTAGGTAAGTACTTTTGTCAGAAGTGGGATAAACCGATAACTCATAAACTTGTTATAATTATAAATCTGTGGATAAACCGCAGCTTTTCTACCGTCACTTGGTATCGTAGAACGACTGACGGCGACGCTCAATTAGAACTGGTTAATTGGTATCGTGCCAGCGATCACTACATTTTTTGCTGATTAGGTGCTTTTCTATTTTATACGGCTTTTTATAACAGAGACTTCCATAATAGACATTGTTATAATAAGTCATAGGAACCAAGTAAGTATAGACCTACTTACATGCTTACACTATAATTATTACAAGCTCCTATTCATTGACATACCTACCTATGCTATACCCAAAGCCGGGAGTGTCCAACAAAATTTTGTGACGGGCCGGATTTATTAACTTTGTAACTATGGCGGACCAAGAGATGTTTCGTAACTGAGCAAATCAAGACTAATATAAGTAAAATGGTATATATAAAGGGTATAAATACAACCTTTTGGCGGAATGCACAGCAGGTTTCACTTATAACTGCACGCACAGGCACACTGATATAGATATGAATCTCCGTTCTTAACAAAATTATGTCTAAAATAAGTTAAAAGTTACCCAACTTTAGACTAATTCACGGGCCGGATTAGGAACCTTGGCGGGCCGCATTGTGGCCCGCGGGCCGTATGTTGGACACCCCTGCCCTAAGCTATACCTATGTAGGTAGAGCAACTTATTATACTTAGCTCAGTAGGTACCTAATTCACTCGTAAGTTTTATTTTTAGGGTTCCGTACCTAAAAGGGTAAAAATGGGACCCTATTACTTAGCCTAGGATGTCTGTCTGTCGGTCCGTCCGTCTGTCCGTCTGTCCTGTACTATCTTTTGAACCGTAATAGATAGCCAGTTGAAATTCCCACAGAATATGTAACGTTACGGCGGATTAACTAACAAATAATAAAAAAGTCAAAACGAAAGGGAACCTACCCCATACCTACCCCATAAAATAAACGATTTTTTTTAACGTATATTTGTAGTAGCTCTAATGTTAAAACGATAATACGTATATAGGCATCAAACTTAGCATGATTACAGTACACACTCTAAAGTATAACAACAAATAAATAAAATGGCCAAGTGCGACTCGGTGACTTACAATTGCTTCGAAAATTTTGGAAGGTGTTTGGACGACCTTATGGTAAGTCTTAGAATAACTACACAAAGAAACCAAGTACATTCAAATGGTGTCATATATGACACCAAAAAATGTATAAAATTTTTACTATGACAATTTGCGCGGTGAAATCGTACCACAACAAATCAGAAAAGCAGCATAAGAGTTATGGTGTGACATTCCACAGGTAATCCATTAATTTTCTTGCTTAAATCGTTTAAAATACCAATCGAAACGTAAGCTACAAAGCGAATTTGTAACTTACGTTTTGAGAAGGCGTTGTTTGGAAACCTACCTTCTCTGAGTAGTTATTCTAAGAGGTAAGTATTTTGTGGTGGTACGGAACCCTCAGTGCGTGAGTCTGACTCGCAAATGACCGGTTTATTTATGATTCGATAAACGTGCATCGTCGTTTTTACAGGCTTTTATCTGGATTTTCTTCCTATTAGCCTAACGGGAAACACTAAAGACTACCCAGGTAAGACCCATTTTACTAAAGCGATAGTTTTACGAAGACGATTTTACGATACTTGACACAAAGATAACCGAAACTGATAAAAGATAACTGGAGAACGAGCAGTAGGAGTACCCACCATTTAAGCGATTGGGAATAAACTTTAAATCGGTACTATAAGTATGTAGGAGCACAGGCTTTCACTCCGGTAGTCATTTGGCTAGTTAAGCTTTCAGTATAAACTCTATCAGCGATTCCAGGCCTTGAAAGCTCATCTAACCATTACATTCGTCCACAACTTAAGCCATTAGTTTAATCCTGACTTAACAAAGTTAAGTTAAGCCCGAAAAGATAAACACAACATAAATTCATTAGTTTTCAGTAAGTACCTACTCACGTATGCTTTTATAGACGGCATAACTCTCACAGTAAATTATCTAAGCTACGAGCGCTTTCAAAACTTTTAATGGAGTCAATTTGGACTCGCATTCAAAACACCTAACGTATGCCGAGGCAGTCCAGGTATAAGTGCGATTTATATAACATTAGTGCTGCGTCGGGCCTTTTATGCGAGAGCCAACTTTTCTTACTCTACCTATAACCTATTTCGTATTTTGAACATCTCAAAGCGCTCAAAGAACCACTTTCCGAAGACCAAATAGGAAATGCAGGCACCTATTAGAGCGTAAATATTCTTTCACACTTTTATTATTTTCTGGGAGGGCACGAAGTGACAACACCGTTTCATGGTTGAAAATATTTCGAAAACCCAGACGTACCTAATGCTTTGATTCTACTTTTATTGGGTGAACTGCTAGACTGTGGAATGCACTGCCTATGCCTATATCACTCACACTCACTCTCTACACTGTAGTGTTCCATGACAGTTACAATCTGCGCGTCTACAAGTCAAGAGTTTTATTTTATTTTATTTATTAAGGAACAGTAAACAGCTATATTATAAAATGTACAATAATGTGGATAGATTAATAAACTTAATAATAATACAGCCAACAACACTATTCACAGATTACTTACAGAATTATATAAATTTACCGCTAGGAGTAGCTAGCTTGCAAAAAATAATATTTAACTATACATATGTTTTTTGTATGAGTTAATTGTATGGTTTCTTCTAGGCAAGCGTGCTCTATCGTAGACCGCATTTTAACAAAAGTCGATGTGCAAGACTATTATGAAAAAAGTTAAGTAAGGACCACTGTGTGCCTTGTTTTATTTTTGTCGAACGGTCTCTTTGGCTCTCGAAGGCGATTTACGATATATTTCCTCCATTTCGAGTGAAATAACGCTCCTCGCTGGTATTTGCCTCATACCTTCCTATGAAAGTCGTACAAGTGCAACACACACATGGATAGAATGGAAGGAGTGCATGCTTAATCGAACAAAAAAGGAAAATAGAGGCAAGCAGTGGCCTACACGGGCAAGTTTGAAAGTGTGCCAAATGGTAGTTAAAGTTTACCGTTTTTAGGAGGTAGTGGGTTATACTTACTTATACATACCTACCTACTGCGTTAATACATTCTTGGTAGGTACTTGTTTCAAATAAGAGAGCCTTTTTGCCAGGTATTAGGAGGGGGCGGTCTTGTAAAGACTTTGTCTACCTAATTAGCAGGTAACTAGGTGCTTACCTATCTAAGTAAGAGCAAAAATACCTGCTATGGATTACGGACATAATAGCACCTATAAGAAACCTTACAAGTTTAGCAAGGTACTGTAGGTACCTAAGTACGTAAGTTATATCCACAAAATGTGAAAGAATAATATCTAAAAAAACCTTCTAACCTACTTAATAAACAGAGCAAAGGGTAGAAATATGACATGTTTGCGGTCAAATTACAAGCTTGTACGTAATTTTTTTCGAAAACGATTCTACGGCCGATAATCCTCATTGTTCAATACTTAGTTGATTACTTACTGACAGCAGTTGCGAAGTTTTAATGGAACAATTTGGAGGTGTATTGAAAACAGCTGCTTGCCAGGAACCGATAAAACGTTTTCTAGGAGATTGGGACGAAATAAAGTGCCATGATAATAATCTACTACGGGCGGTATGGAAACAGGATTTTGTGCCGCTGTCTGAACAAGAGGTCCTAGTCCTATGTCCAATTCCCGACTGGGTAGAGGTTTGAATGATGAAATGGAATAATTATTTGCTTCAGGTTCAGGAGCTAGATCTAGTTGGGTAAGTACTATAAAAGTGATGCTTTATTTATTAAAAAAAAAAACATAATATAAATAGAGAGGAACTCTTTATTGTGTACACCAGAAATAAAAATAACCAAAGTAGTAGCATAGAGTGTAGTAAATATAAGTTTAGTTACTATACTACATAAGACAACGCAACGTCAATGATAAATCTAAAGCAAATAAGTAGAGCTATACCTGCCTATTTACCTTGAATTTCTAACTACAAAACCATTGTTTTTTGTAATTTCATCTTCGTGTTTGAGACATAGGAGTTTGTCCGCGTTTTCCATGCAAGTTCGTCTGTCCTCTCCTACTCGTAGGTTTACTTATACGTACGTGTTTAACAGCTATAGCTGTTAAAGTAGACATCACATCGCAAATCGCATCACATCGTCAGCCAGTAAACGTCCACTGCTAAACAAAGGCCTCCACCTTAGGGAGGGGTGTTGCCATAAACCCCACGCTTGGCACGCGGCTTGGGGATCTTGTACTAATAGGATGCTGCTGCCTATCCTCCGGTGGTTTCGGTGCCAGTTTTAGGACATACCCGGGCCCCAAACATAAACAACACAAAGTAGACATAAGCATTGCTATTTGCAAAACATTGCAATATTTATGAGGTTTATCCTGGTTTGATGGTCCAATGGAGCGAACTATGCCACGTATTTGCAGTCGCATACTTAGTTGCATACCATGCCCTCATGTATGTAGGCCCGTAATGACTGAACGGGTTCCGATGTTTGAATACTATTTCACCCCGAGGTTGCGATCCGCAAGGTTTATAAAAAGTGGCCTAGATAAAGAAGCGTTTTCGGAATTCTTACAAAATAGATTATAGCCGAGTCCATTATCTTTTATCGCTTAAAATGTTACTCTCAAATGTGTAGTGTAATCATGCGCATTATGTTTATTGCATGAAAAGGCAAAATGGAGTAAAACGACTGTACCTAATGGTGCATGGAAAGATTAATATTCCTAGTCCTATTTACTCACTAAATAAACCTAGTTATATGAACCTGAATGCAGCGCATTAAAAGTTTGAGCAACCTCCGCTTCTTGGTCTGACAATTTATCTACCTCTGAAGTATTATGTATGAGGCTGAACTCTATTTAAATAGAGAAACTAAAAAAATGCTTGTTTTAATGTACTGAATTTTGAGGCTGCGTTGGTGAAATTTTAAACAAAATTACCTATAAGTCATTAGGTAGGTACCTAAGTGGTGACCTGTAAATTAGCATAAAAAGCATGCATGACGATAGAGGATTACTTTTTGCTCAACTTCCAGGATTACAACATTTACAACATATTTTTATTTTTTATGGTAGAGTTGGCGAAGGACGTATGATCACAAGCGAACATACAGATATAGAAATAATGGAATTCGATACGAATTTACGCGCGTAAATATTCACACTTCGCACAGTATCAAATGTGAAGCGATGCAGGTTTTGCGGCCCTTTCTTGTTATGTACCTACCTACGAATTTATTATCCGATATTTCAGACAATAAACATAGCACAAAATGCTGCAAATATGCTAAAACCATGCTAAAACTGTACCTTTTGTTTCCCTAGTGTAACTAGATCGTAATTTCATGGCGAGAGAGCACTATCTCTTTGCTCTTTTTCCGTTTGTAACCAATGAAATGTTACGAAGCTACCTTTCCCGAGGTCCACTGAGTGCCCCGATCCAATTCTGCTCATATTTGATCTGCATTGAGTCACGAATTCGACGATCGTGTGCCTAAATTTACGATTCTGTTTCAGATTCGACTCGTGTTTGTGATGGATAGGGAAAATGTGTGCTGTTTTTGGTAAACATTGGAACCAGCTACGTGGCTACGTGTTAGTACTTATAACACTATGATTTGTAGCTATACTCCGGTCTTTATCAACTTCTAATCATGTTGAAAGCAAAGGGGAATTCTTTTTTCTTTTATCTGGTCTGGATGTAGTGATTGATTTATGAATAAGTAACGATTTCTGCAGATAAAACATGTCCAATTTACTTTCCTACATTCTGTGTGATAAAGCGTTTAATTTCTATTATTTTGATCCATACTTATACCTACTTAGGAACATAGGATATAAAAGTAGGAAAGTATATTATAATACAGTAGGCAATAGATGTCCAAACACAAGTTGCTTTATAGCCTTCAAGGGTAATTGACTCTGAAATATGCTCTACGAGTAAACAGACAAACTACAAAGTGAGCGCAATAACAAAACGAGACTGTTCTACAGATTTCCGTAATATTTTGCATGTTAAGAAAAATGTTCTATTTAGTCTTGTCTGCTAGATAAGTATTGATTAGAACAATCTAGAAAAAGATGGGACAAAAGAGATAAAGTACGAGAGCTTAAAAAGATATAACTTATTTGGTGTTTGGTGAATGTTCGGTGAATTGGTAATTTCAGTAGGATACCGTGGACTTTCACCGAATGGTCTTCGAATTTTTAAATCATTTTTAATAACGGCTTGTGGAAGAACCGAGGAAAAAACATCCAAAAACTTGCCGCGAACTGGACGGCCGAAAGTAATTCAAACAAAGTAGATAAAAGTTGCGGCGCTAAGGAAGCGATTAAAAGAAAAATTAGCATTCTTTCAAATTAATTACTTCCATAATAAAAGTTTTTATGAGAAAGTATGGGAGTATAATCCGAGTATTTTCGCAAACTTCCAGATGATATCTTTTTAAATTCCGTTGTTTATTGCATCCTTTTATTACGATCCTTTACAGTGAAGGGTGGTTAGAAATGTTATATTATACTTATAAATAAATAACTATATGAGTACAGGGACCTAAGTAGGTATAGCTAGGTGATATCTATTTACTTAATTAAAAAACTGAAGATCATTTCGGTTTTAACACAAATAAGTAAAAACGTATTGGGAATTACCAATGTAAGTATTTTCCGGATCATGGTAGTAAGACGATATAGGTCCAAGTTAGGTATTGTGAAAGCTCTAAGCGGAAACTGCAATCGTAATTGACTTGCAAATTAGTTTTTCTTGGAGATACTTAAACTTCTGCCCCAAAGAAGCTACAAATATGCCAACGGAGCGAACTGTTGGGACAGGACCCTGCACTATTAATTTCCCATTAGTTTCTTTCGCCAGCCGTAGCGGGATTTTGCTTTCCCATCGATTGCTCGTTACGCCGGGTTTGTAGGTTTTTCACTACTTTTGTTTCAATTTAGCCGGCGCGGCGTCACCTTTTGTTTTGCATATTGGAGCTCGAACTAGTGTAGGTATCTGTCAAGTAGGGTATCCGTTAATTTGGTCATATTGTAGGCACAATATGTGGTTGGATTATTTCTGAAATCAAAAAGCTGTTTGTGGTAATTATGACAAGCACAAATAACTTAATAATTTTCTTCTTCTTTGGACATACAAAGATTAAATTTCCATGGTTATTCCTTGAAGAGAGCCCCGATACGTCAGAGGCGTAAATGGCTGGATGAACCGATCGAGTTATCAGCATCAAAAGAACGCAGCAGCGGATTGCAAGAAGTTGCACAAATGAGCCTGATGATGATCAGTGTATAGCTACGTTCTATAGCGAAGAGTGGAAGACCAGCTCAGTGAACTTAGTTTAGGGCTGTAGAATGTGATTATGTTTAAAGTATAATAAAGCCTTATTCTTAAATAAAGATTTTTTGCATTATGACAATAGACAACTTATCTATCTGGATTTTCCGGCATGAAACTAAAAAAATAAAACGGTAATGTTCATTTTTTTTTTTATATAGATTGTAATTACAAAACCATCTCGAGCAATAGACTTACTGATCCCTATACATCAAATAAAAAAAAAAAAAAATAAAAAAAACCCACAGTCGAATTGATAACCTCCTTTTCGAAGTCGGTTAAAAATAAGTGCCGATGACAAATATTTTTGATTAAATATGATTGACCTTCATTTACCATTGAATGACGACAGCAATGGCGTTATGTTGAAATTTTCCTTAGCCGTTTACACAAACAAAAACAAAAAAAGCCAAACCAATTTTTTTTTTTTTGTTAAAATCTTCATGAGCGTGGATTCAGTGTCCTTTACTCGTAATATTAAACAGTTTACTTTGTCTTAATAGCGTCAAACAAGTCATAGTCAGAGTCAAGCTAAGTAAGTCACGGTCAAGTCGAACTCATGCCCCTGTAAAGTGGTGGAGACTTTACAAGAGGCTCCTATGGAGTTTTGGAAACGACACGAAAAGACACGTTTCACCTCGTTATATCACTTTCCCACACTCGAGCACGTTTACGAGCACTTAATGAATAATAATTCACCATTTAGTACACATTAACACTCGAAAATACACAAGTTTAGGAAAATAATCCAACGAGCCGACATGTTTTTTCCGCGTTGGCGCCAAAACTCCCAAAAGAATCTAAAACCAAACCACTGTGCAACAACAGACAGATAAAAATATGCCAGAAGTTTTTTTTTTTTTTTACACCTAGACATCTACACGAACTAACTATAAAGCCGATGGTGACGCCATCATATATTATTTAAAAAAAAATACAATCATGAGTTTTTTTAAATAACTGTCGGTTGAAAAGCAAATAAAATTATTTAAATTTGTATCTCAAAATAGTCAATATTTTTAGATATTAACATAACTATAAGGTCAGTTTTGGGCAATCCCTATTGTCAAGATGATTATAACAAGTAAATCATAACTTTACAGTTGTTTATTTTATGTCAATAATTTAACGAAATCCACTCTCAAACTTTCCCTCCTTCCCGTTTTACCACAACTTTTGTAAATTGGAGGTAATATGCTGATTATGTTGAATTTTTCCAAAATTTAAAGCTGTTAATTTCAAATAAAAAATTATTGAATTATTTATTACAGAAATTAAACTTTCTATAGTTTTTTTTTTAATTTGATAGAAAGAGAACGCCAAAAATCCAGTTTACGTTGTTTATTCGTAAAAAATATGAGGGGTCTTAAATTTGTGCTATTTTTTATATCATGAAATGCAACAAAGAAGTTCAGCAGTAAGAAAATAATCCTCTTTGAGTAACAGATTACTAACACCGACTTCGCTTAGTTTAAGCCGACAGTCAATGAATACCAAAGGTTTAACTTTTTGCCGCTTTTGTATTAGCTTAGCTCGAACCGTACATGCCCGCCTTTGCTTACTGTTAAGTTTTTCTTTAATTTTGTTTGTGTTGCTCACATCCTTTGGTGGTTTTTCTACACTGCACTGTTTTGTATTGCATCGAGACATTTCGTTTCATTACGCTTCAACTCTGAACAACTTTAGATGTTTTTTAGTTTCTGTCTGTAAAGTGAGGCGAGAGAATTTAATTGGACGGCAAAAAGAACAGGAACTCTGTTTAAAAGGGTGTAAAATAACAAGTAGTTTAAAAATGTAATGACAGAAATAATACCACTTTTAAACTATCACGGTTGTTCACTAAAGTTACATGAGATCAGACAAACAAGGCAGATACGCCTTAGTACAATTTTATTATCGTTTTTGTTAGTGTTTCTATTTTTCATATATTTTTTACTACAACGCTAAACGGCCGCAAGAACTGTAAGTACGGCTCACTTACAAAATTTTCACGCACTCCAAGAAACTTGTAGCGACATTAATGGTACATAAAGCAAAAAAGGGTGACAAGGTTATCTGCTGGGAGACATCAAGCCTAATTTAGGCCAGATGCGTTTGCACCCGCCATGCACGCTACTACCATATATCTTTTGTGTTTTTAAATATAAAATAGATATACGTTTTGCCACCAACTTTCCTGATGGTAAGCGATTGTTTGCCTGATATGAGGTTTATGAAGTATTTTCTTCAAAAGTTTTATTGGCACGAAAAGGAATACAGTTTTTAATAATATCCATTTACAGCAAAGCAAACAACTTGGCAAAGCTCTACATTGGACCATTTATTAGCTGTCATAAATTGCCGCTGCGGGTTTACTCAGTTTCAATTAACGTAACATGCTTTAATAGTAGCTTTTTGTTAAGCTGCGACCGGTGGTGACATTAGCAGCACTGGTTCGATTGTAACTGTTATTGAAAATGCTACATGATTTTATTTCAAGTTAAAGTTTAGATACATAGCAATAAGCAGATAGCCTGTGGCTTGGTGACTATAGGGAATGTTTTTACATTATTATGAGTATTGTTATTAGAGTTTGTATCAGTGTTTTACAGACTCTTTAGTAAGTACTTAGAGTTCGTGTTCAAATAAATGTAAAAATGAGCGTAAAAAATAGAACAAATATTGTATCTTCATGCAAATTAGATCACGTTAATTGGTTATAATTGAACAAGAGTAATTTTTTTTTCTTGTATTTATCAAACTTATGTTCTACCAGATATTAATTCTGCAGATCAACATCGTGTGTATTACTTACACCTTTAAGGTTGTCAACCCGTATTTTTTATAATCTATCACATTTTGTCAAGGATATTGTATACCCTATTGGTATAAAACGTCCTTGCATTTTGCTGACAATACGGTAGTACCTATATTGTAAGTTTTTAAAATTTAAATGTCTAATACAGAATTTGAGTTTACCGCAAAATTACATTAAAAAAGTGAATCTAATAATTTTAGGCGTGTTAAAAATGCTTGATTCATATTTTTTTGATCGACTTGAGTAATCGTAAGTGTATAATTTTGGGACACGTTCATTTATTATCTGTGGGGTACATAACGTGTCAAGGCATATGACGCGAGTTCAATTTGGGTCTATGATTAAATACAAACACTACGCTCGCTGATGTAAAGCAAATAGTTTGCTGTTGTTATTAAATAACTCTGACAACGTACGAGCAGTTTAAATTGTTTGTGCGATTTGGATTTTTTTTACACTTCTGTTTAACTTATACCTTGCTTATATTTTTCCGTTCCCATGCGCTCTTCTATATTACGTCACGATTTTTTATATTTGGTTTTAGATATTTATATATTTATTCGATACTAAGATTGTCTATATTATAGGCACCTACTTATAATAAATATTCATGCATTTAACTCATAAATAATTTTTTTTAAAATTTATTTATAAAAAAAAAGCAAACAATTCAGTGTCAAGCAAAGAACGTCATGGAAAATTCCAAGTCAGTAATGCGGTGGAGATATATTATGTAATACTAAAGGTTTTTATGGAGTTTTGGAAACAACACGAAGTCGTGTTTCAATTCATTTTTGCCGCTGCTTTTGGAGGTACCTTTAGAGGCTACTAATCTGAAGACAAAGTTTTGTGCTGCAGCCAAACAAATCCTACAGGTTATTCGTTCAGGAGACCCGAATCCTGGCTGTAGGTGTTTTCCCGAGATCTTTTCCTGAATGATAACTGAATCATTTTGTCCTCATCATCATCGGCAAGAAGGCATCCACTGCTGAACGTAGGCCTCCCCTTAGACCTCCACACTGAACGACAGCCTGCTTTCTGCATTCACTGGATGCCCACGACTCTCACGATGTCATCGCCCTTCGGTCTATCTAGTGGGAGGTCTTACCTACGCTGCGTCTTCCGGTTTGTGGTCTCCACTCAAGAACCTTTCTTCCCCATGATTATCGATTCTTCTAGCGATGTGACCTGCCCATTACCGCTTCAACTTGTAAATTTTACTAGCTTTGTCGGTGACTTGGGTTCTTTGGCAAATATCCACATTCGAGATCCTATCGCGTAAAGAAACGCCATGCATAGCTCTCTCCATTACCCGTTGTGTGACTATAAGTTTTCCCAAAAGGCCAAAAGTTAAGGACCACGTCTCAGCACCGTAATCACTGACTGTCTTCATGATGTATCTAGCCAAATTACGATATCTTGCATGCTTTTTAAAATATTATTATTTGGGTAGTTTAGGTACACTAGACACTTTTATTGAGTAAAGTAAACACTTTACTCAATTAAAGTGTCTAGTTAATCTATTGATTAAAGTAAACACTTTACTCAATTAAAGTGTTTATAGAGAGCTTATATGTAGAGTCACCGACATTATGCCCATAATCATCGTACACCGAAGTTGGCTCTTTGCCATTCAACGTTTAAAACCTGTGGGGAACTGCCTTTTCATTATTTAATTCAACAACCATCGTATTTGCGCCAACTCCAAAATATATTGAACGAATTCAATAAGCATTTGAACCGCAGATGCTCATATTCCATCAATTTATACACGTTTACCTTTTTGTGTTTTTTTTTGTTGAAATTGCAAAGCGCTTATTTTATAGGAAAGATAATATTACTTTTGGTACAATTTAACTTATATGTAGGTAATTATTACTTCTATTTTGAAGTTATAGGATTTTAGTCTAGAAGAGCAATTATAAAATTCGAATCACTTCCAATGAAACTCCCTGCTGTCCTCCTTGTTTCTTGAGAACTACAATCTAGGAAACTTCAAGGCTAGAGTGAATAGATTATTTCTAGACCAAAGTTTTATCCTCAGCCACACGGTTGGTGGCCAAAAACAGATCTATTTGTTCTACTTAAAAAGAAAACGCTTATCTAAAATAAAAAATGTCGACGAGATTGGAGTTTAACCGCAGTTCCTCCTGGCTGAATATAGTTAATACATATAGCCTAGAATAGGAACAGGCTCTCAAGCGAAGCTGTTGGTGTACACCATTAGATGCTTGGCGACAGATTTTCATCTTTTTTTTGTGGTAGCTATTACATCAACGCTCCAGTGGGATTCAAAATCTACACCCAGCAGTTTGGGATTCAAAAGCGCCAACCAATGAGAAAATAGTAACTCGACATGTTTTTTCTCTCAATAATCTCCAAATCAATTAATTTAAATCAATAGATTAACAAAGGTTGCTCATTTTAAAGTTAGTTCGTTGAGAGGCCGCAGCGTTTAGTAATTCCACCCAATCTAGATTCTACTGTTTGCTTTTAATCTCGCTGTTTGCTTTCGTGGATCACTGGGTCCCAGCTGGAACTTCGACCATTAAACATTTTATGGTGATTCGATTAACGTTGATGGGTAGGTAAGTATTAAACGGACAAATATGGTTGCAAATACTAAGGGTAATGCATTATTTGAGTAATATTAAAATGGTATTTTGGATGTTGTTTTGATACAACGATAAGCGATGTGACGAACAAGTTCGACTTGATAAGCGCTACGCTTGCCCACAGTTGCAGTGCCATCCAGAACTCTGAATTTCAACACCTATACAAACTTGGTACCTACGACACTACAAGGCACGACTGAGTTCGATACTAGCTGCTAAAATATTTTTCAGCAATCGAAAAGCAAGGATTCTTGTGCAAGGGTTTTGCTTCCTAAGGGTTTGATGGTTCGGTTTTTCACCGTCAATAATTATAATTCGCAGGGGCAGAATGTGGCGAGCCTTCGGTGAGTGGTGACACCACGCATACCCCGTTTCCATAGGGCTAAATGAGACATCGACCCCTTGCTTGCCTTAACCGGCTACCCGGCTTCTTAGTGTTGGCTTCGGCCCCACCAATGCTCTCAAATGTCCAGGCTAGACCCGTAAACACGAAAACTTGAAATGAGAAAGTTTATTCTCTATAGGTTTACATAGCTAAATAAAAAAGTGAATTTGTGTATTTTCTTTTACCTTGTGCCGTTCTAAATCCAAACTAACGCAAGACAATTTAGTTGACCAAAACAAATACCTCTTAGCCATGTAAGTAAATACCAATTTCGCATCAAACCGTTAGTGTCAATAACATGTAATATCGATTGACCGTGGGTTTTCTTACTACCCGATACCGAAACGATAAGCGAACGACCGACCGATGTAGGTTTTTAGGGTTCCGTACCCAAAGGGTAAAAACGGGACCCTATTTATTAAGCCTAAAATGTCTGTCTGTCTGTCTGTCCTTCCGCCCATTCGTCCGTCGAGTAAAGGCTCCATTTTGAATAATCAACGTTCCGCACATCAGTTACTTTATTTTCTATTCATTACTATAGACATAGAGAATCTTCGCTTTTTCGACAGCGACCATCGCAAACAGCGAATACCGTAATTGCCATGCGGGACCCAACTAGAGTTCTCGGCCTTAGCTCGGGGTGTCTCGACGAGAATGTAAAGCGCGCATAATACATATAATATTGTTATCGCATCATTGCTTCAAGATATCCTCGTCTGCCTACTTTTAGCTTCATAGCACTACAATTATCACTTGATTAAATTTTGTATGGACACCACGTGCACTATTACTTATCACCAGTGGTGAAATGAGACAGTTTTCACATCCAGATATGGGGAGCACTAGCGTGTCATTTGGTCACTGGCGGCCAGTTGGGAAATCTTAGCGCCAACCAGTGAAGATATTTGGTATAATCAGATTCTTTGAGTGGGGAAGGGGGGCAGGGGGTCCAGTAGCTGTATATTGTGATTGTGTAGTCTGAAAAGAGATTTTAACGTTAACGTTTTCAGTGAAGGATGACACGGCGGAAAGAGTTTCATAATATGATATATTATTATTATTATCCACGTATTGTCTATAAATTGCGTCGGAATCGCATAGCGTGGAAATTTTCAGACTGTGGTAACCTAGGAAATTTGCTCGCTGGCAAACTATGCATAGATTTTAGTATCCTGGGCTCTGGCATGTTCCTCGGAAGCGTCGCCGCCGGTGGTAGAGCAGCCTGTGGTCGAAGAGCATGCGGCTTATTGAAGCAAAGCTGGAGCTAGAACTCTGTATATATAAAGTTATATACTTAGCGCTGATAGGGATTTGCAGAGTTGCTTCTATAGGGTAAGGATTGCAAAGATTTAAAAAAATTGTTTGGTTATTTTATGATTATTCTTATTAGATTGTATTTAAATCCTACTTATATTATAAATGCGCAAGTCTGTGCGTCTGAATGCGTATCTCCGTAACTACTATACCGATTTTGATGAAATTTAGAATGTAGATATTTAGGGTTCTGGAATAGGTAAAAAAAAACTGATATTGTTTTCTCCTTGCGACAAATCAATACCTACGCGCGCGAAGCCGCGAGGTGCAAATAGTATTACTATCTATATAAAGTAATTCGTACCTATCCTACTTTCTAAACTGCTAAATACTCGTCAGTAAAGTCTTATTGTTCCAAAAAATCCGCATTAACTTCCGTAAAACATTTTGATAGATGTATTTTTAAACAAACTCCAAAAGTAATACAACATTGCGAATAAAGAATCGTCCGAGTCCCGAGAGTTTGCATATTTTATTACCTATAGCTAAAATATAAATGAGTTTCTAAAGGTTTCACCCGCTCTGGACCAATTCAAAAGATAAACAACCCAAATCCGAGCAGACAAAATAGACTTCTGACAAATTGTTCGTGTTAGCAACTCCATTGATTCTTAAAGAAAAAATATTGTGAGGGGAAATCATCAGTAAGTTCGCGGAACGAGGAAATATCCTCTGCCCAATTCTTTCGGCGGGGATCATTTAACACTCGATTTGATTAACGAGGGAGATACTTGGTGGCAGGTGAGTATTGAGTACCAAGGTTTCCTACACAATGCGATTTAGACTATTTATTAGACTAGACTATGTAGACAATAAAACACTGATTTAAACTATCATGGTTGTTCACTACATTTATGATTGATAGCGGGATATTTACCGTGATAAGGTTGTGGAAGACTTACACAATCTTTAAATATATATATATATTTAAATATCCTTTTGATAATAATTTATAAATAAAGCCTAATAATTTTCTGCATAGTAGGTAATTTATGTGATTACTTATATCTAATAAATTTTACTAATACATTTTAAATGCAAAAGCGTGTTGTTTTTCTATAATTTTTCGTTTAATATTTTTTTAAGTATTTAAAATTTAATTTACTTTTTACATACTTAGGTATGATTTTCTGTTATTGTAAATAACTTACTGAGGTAGTTATTAGTACATTTATTTACCGGTCTACATTGAAATGCTTGTTCCTAATACGTTCGCGGTAAATTAAAGTACCAAACACAGGATGAATTCTGTATAATGTAATCCCACCAACACGATTTAAGTTTCCAGAGTCATATAGATTAAATAAGTTGTCCTAACTTCCTGATCATAAGCCAGTTTAATTCCCGTGCTCATATTATTATATGCAAAGTTTTCTTTCCAGACTTTATGTCTTCCTGAACTTGAATTTAAATGAGACTGCTATTCAGAGGAATGTAATAACCTACGTTCTGCGTGGAAACATGCAAAAATGAACCTATTGTGTAATGAAAACTTGATTGCACTTTTGCTCAGTTAGGGAATGTAGGACGTTCAACAACTTGTATTCCCAAGTGCCTTGCTTTTAGCATATTTTTTTGTAGTGTTAAATAAAGTTTCTTTCCACCACCACTGCCACTTGCACTAAGCAAAACGATGCACACGATGCGTAGTACCTTCTAGTTTCCCTACAAACTGCAAACTAATAATAGATTGGTTCCCGTGTTTAGAAGTTGACGGCCGGTCACATTTTTCTTTCTTTAAATAGGATTACATATTCGACAAAGATATTTTTGGCGAATTGTATTATGAAAATAGTACACCTGAACATAAAATTATGTACCTACCATGCTTATCTTATACGATTTTTTTAACGCTTTAGGAGACCTCTCGGGCTAAGCGAATATTATACAATGTTTCCTAATTTTCAAATTGTTGAAATAACACACTTGTGTAAATTTGACTCAAACATTACCAAAATAAAATGAAGTCTCTATTCATTGGTATAAAATTCTCTCAGAAAGTATATCGTTACGTAATTTTTTTTCAAGTCAATGGTGTCCGCTCTGACCTGACTTCCCCTACACTATAAAATTCTCATTTAATGAAAACATAAAGCTTACTCGTAATCATCCAATTCATTAAACCATGTCCATCGTTCACAGCGGCCATAATGTCCTCACAACTACATCCAACAACACGGCGCAGAAATCATGTTTAATACAGAAACGGGCGTTCATGAGCGTATAAATTGGCTATCGGGCATCGCGCGGTTCAAAAATGGCTGTAATTGGCGCTGCCATAATTTAATTTTGCTAACGTAGTGTTTGAGCTGATGCCAGCGCGCTCGAATTCAATAATAACTGAGGCCGATGCAGAACGAATCATAGCCCATCATTTTTTCCCTGATCTGTGGAAAGTTTAAACGGGTCAGTGAGACATAGCTCTTTGAGTACAGATTCATCATCATCATCATCATTTCAGCCGTATAACGTCCACTGCTGGACATAGACCTCCCCCATCGATCTCTAAAAGGGCCGGTTGGAAGCGGCCTGCATCCAGCGTTTCCCTGCGGTCTCTTTTAGGTCGTCTGTCCATTTTGTACAGATTGCCTACAATCAATACTCAAAGAGCACAAGTCTTTAGCTTAGTTACAGACCTACAATTTGGATATAATGTGTAAAATGTCCCTCGATCCACGAGGATCTTCTGACCCGATCCACCAGTGAATTGAATAGGTACTACTCCGGAGTCTGGAGTTCAGTTTAATCCACCATTGGTATGATTATATAGTACACACTCTAAAGTATAACAACAAATAACAAATAATGAACAAGTGCAAGTCGGTGACGAATTTCTGTTCATTATCCACTTATAATTGTGTTATACTCGAGCTCCTGTAGCAAAATAATTAACTGTTGCTGAGTAGCAAATGCTTCGACTATTTTGGATGGCGTTATAATAACTGGTAATTCGGTTAGTTACTTGGACGACCTTATTGTATTTTGTGGTGGTACGGAACCCTCAGTGCGCGAGCCCAACTCGCACCTGGCCGTTTTTTAGAAGTTTAATTTCAATATAGATGAAATTGTCGCAAAGTAAACGCGCGATTTTAAACGCGTTTGCATTGGTGCTAAAATGCCGTGTGAGATTGACCAAAATCCGTAGATACATTCCCAAAACAGCTCATACTCTTCTAATAAACTGTCCAAATTATGTTTTTGCAACTGGTAAAAATCGGTAAAAACAAAAAAAAACTTTTAATTCTGCAATTATTATTGATTTTATTAACTAAACAAAATACAAGCAACTTGCATGACTGCCCATACACTGTTGAAGCTCTAATGACAATCCAAATGCTCAAAATTACTACCAGTTGGCAGCGTACCCAGCATGCTGGCGACATTACCACACAGAATGACAATGCTTAAACATTGAGCGAGAAACAATATAATATTTGATCTGAAAAATCTCTGTAGAAATTTATTGGAATAGTCTCACATAAAGTTGGAGGTTGATTAATAAGGATTATCCTAAGCTACAACAGTCCCCACTCCAAATATATTAATTAATCCCGTGACAATGCTTGTATCCAACATACGTGTAATCTTCGTTTTCCTCAGAGGGCATGGCACTCCAACTTTGGACCCCGCATCAAACAAACAAACAACTGTTAAGTTTTTAACACAACTTCTATCTCTCGTTGTAGCTTTAGTTACTTACTTTGGTAACATTTGGAAACATTATTGACATTCAAAGTCGATTTGAAGTTAATAAATCTAAGAATAATAATAAATTTATATAAAATGAGTAGCTGTTTAATATCAATGCAGATCCGAATTCTGTCAGTTAGGGTCTTTGTTTACAATAATAGGCTTGCCTGATGTTAAGCGATGATGCGGTCTACGATGGAGCACGCTTGCCTAAAAGAAACCCATTCAAGCAGCGCATTGCACAGACTAGCAGTTTGCACAAGCCTAGCCTAGCAAGGTTAGCTTTCATGGTAATTTTTTGTTCAACAATGCAAAATCCTTCTTTCTCTATCAGGGCAGATCCGAATTCTGTCAGTAAGGTTACCTCGCTGAAATACCGCAGCATTCTTGAAATAAAATTTATCTTACATTTTGAGTTGAGCCATTTTTATATTCGCTCACAGTCTTTGGCCCTCTTATTATTTCAGTAAGGCATATTCAGTATTTTTGACAGTAAAATCAGGTCGAGCGTTGATCTAAGAACCTCCTTCATTTTTTGCCTCATTTTTTGAAGCCGGCTAGCAATAAATTCAAACTCATTCAAGCGTAGAACGCGTGAAAGTGCGTCTGTTATTTAGGTACGGACGACAAAAGTCACTCACAGAGACAGCTTAATACGGCCCAAACGAAACCTATCTAGCAGACTTGGCGCACTCAAGACTTGCCACGGCCAATGCTGCGCGATAGACAGAGAGGCAACTTTTGTAGGTAGTTACCGCTCGCACGTCCTGAATTATACTTTATTGTATAGTAGCAAGAGTCGCTATTTATTTAAATGATTTTGCGGAGTAAATTTTCTGTATTTGTCCTAATCTGTCTTCTGTGTTAGGACTCAACGTTGCCTTTTGTCAGGTACAAACAAGCCTTTCAAAGGTTATCAAGGCACTCGGCCAGGTCCCAAACTATTATCAGGACCGTAATTACAGTTGATTCGACAGTAATTCTTTTCATTGTGTTCCGGACTCTTTTGTAACAGAACTGCCGGACAAAAGATAGGGCTCTGCGATAATGTTATTGTGTACCTTCAATGGGTTACCTTTATATTGTACGCTGAGTGAATAAGTAGTGTTTGAGTGTAATGTTAAAGGGTCATTTAGGAGAGGAAATTAAATCCATTGTTTAATTGATTTCACAAAGAACAAATTTCGGGTTGCATCTTGGGTTGATATTTTTGAGCCTCTCAATTTCAGACATTAGTTATAGTAATGATTTCTGTACTTACTAGAACTTTAGTGGTAACTAATAGTAAGTAAAAATGCACTTAGATTCCAGTTTTTTTTTTAAGGAAAAGAGCAGCCTACAGGCAAGCGGTTTAGTCCAGTGGTTGAGGGGTTTGACCCTGACTACAATTTTCCTGTCCCTGAAACTTTGCAGGTGATAAAGTAACGTTTAAAGACTACAGTTGACAATATCCATACATATCCATAATATAGTTAAAAACCACTCAGTAATAAAAAACATGTTTTTTTAGATCACTTCATCAAAACTCGCGTGAGGATTCATTATTAATTATTATAACACCGGCATAATCGTGAGTTATAATAATGTTTGTATTTAAACATGGAAATTGCTTCTAGCTCTAGGTGGCAAATTGTTCAGTCAAAGTTCAAGTCAGTTTAAGGCAGGATAATTTATTTATATTAATGTGAATAGACTTTTATATCACGGTATCCAGACACAATATAATAGTTATCGCCACATAATTATGTACACCTGCAACACTAGCGGCGTTGTCGATGCTTTAACAGACCGGAGAAATGTATGTAGACACCTTTTTTAAACGCTCCACGTTGAAGCACATTGTTGTTTTTTGTCTACAGGGTTTTCGATAATTTGCTAACAACATTTCGCTTCTCTACAATATCATACCGGCATAACAACAACATATCAGCTTTTTTTTTCATGATTTTTAATAATGACTTTATTTAAAGTGACATTATTTTCTTATTTGTTTTATAACAAACCATTATGCTTACCTCGGCAGTGGTTACATATTTGAGGCGTTTGGGGTCGAGACAATGGGCCCTTGGAGACCAGGAGCTCACCTAATTCTCAAAAATCTTTCAGAGCGCCTGGATAATGCGACGCGAGAACAAAATGCTGGCGTGTTTCTAGCTCAACCTCAACGCATAAGACGCGGTCTGATAACGATTTCAAATTCATTTTTTACCCGCTTACGCCATTATCTATTTCCTATCTAAAGCGGCTTTGTTTAAATTCGAAAATCGTATATCATCATATTTGATGATGATGATGACTTTGTGCTTGTGTTTGTTATTTTGAGGGTTTTTATTTAATATATTGAAATATAAAAATTTATTTTAACAATTAACTGGTAAAAGATTTAAAACACTAGTCTGGCTATACAATTAGTACAAAAAAATTATGTTGTTGTCGCTGAAAATTCAGAGTACTTCAATTCAAAAGCTATTTTTGTTGCACAGATTGTAATTTTTTTTTTCAAGAATCCAGATAATTTATCGAAATGTTATTCGGTTAAGATTATTAATAGGTGTTTATTCTACGTGTAGTATTTTTTTTAATCTTATCAGTCTATTTCGTCATATCGCACTAAGCGTTTAAAAACAGTTTTTTTGGTTAATTTCACGATTGTACGGCGCCTTAAGCATTGCCATTCAGCGTGGTAATGCCTCCAACATGCTGGGTACGCTGCCAACTGGTAGTGGACTTGAGCATTTGGATTGTCTTTAGACCTTCAAGAGTCTATGGGTCAGTCTAACTGTATTTGTAGTGTCAGTATTTGCTTGTACTTTGTTTAGTTTATAAAGGCAGTATTTTTTTTTTAAATATAAACTATAATCAACACATAAAACATCTTATCGGGACTTATCACGTATTATTTTAATTAAAAATAGGTACCTACCTTTCGCTCAACGTTTCAACCATGTTACAAAGGCAACAACGATAACAACAGCGTCGAGCAAACGGTACCAATTTGCGCGAAAAGTCCCGATAGGTATACATTTTAAAACGTGGTGTTCATATCGCGACAGTTTAAAAGTTACAATAATATATAAAACTACAATAATCTCATAGAGCGCTGCCCGCAGGCTTCGTACCCAAAATGCTGGTCGCATTGCCTCGTTGGGTTGCAACGACAGTATTGCAATCAAATGTGGCATTGCGCAACGTATCAGCCAGCATTTTTGTCACGGGATGCCTCAACCAGACGTGTAGAATATTAGTATTTTAATTAGAACTCTAAATGGCAAAAACTTTTGCGGTTCCAATTGAGAAGGAACGCGAGGCCGGGCAAACCTTATAGGAACTGACACGTGTACCTACAAAAACATACAAGTAAAAAAACCCATTTAAGTATCAAAAAACGTTTGAAAATATAAAGTTTTGGAAAAGTGCTGAAACTTACAGTTGGAGCGGTCCATAAGTTCAAACTCGTTTAGCGAGCTATGGAGAGAGCTATGATTGGCGCTTCTCTCAAGTATCATATCCGGAACGTTATTCGCCGGAAAATCAAAGTCACCGACATAGCTCAGTGTATTAGCAAACTAAAAAGGCAGTGGGCTGATTATACTTATAGCTGACGCTGAACCGACAATTATTGGGGTAGAAGTGTTCTAGAGTGAAGACCATGAATCGGCAATCGTAGCATAGGACGCCCTGAGACTCGTTGGAGTGATGATATACTTAAAGCAACTGGCAGTAGCTGGAAGAAAATAGCCAAAAATCAGCTTGAGTGGCGTTTCTTGGATGAGGCCTATGTCCAGCAGTGGACTAGTATAGGCTGATTATGGTGATGATCCGTTTTTGAAAACGCATCCTTGTTTCAAGTTCCGCTGGTCACTGGCATCGTATGAAAGTAGTTTTGTCAGCCATATACGCGCTCATAACTGGCGCTAGTCAGGTTCGCCGTTGACGGACACGTCAAGGAGGCCGATATATATGAAAGTACCCTTATACACGATATTAAGCGCCTTGTACACTGTGAATGTCATCTGCGTAACTAAGAACAAGACTACGTGTGAGAGCCACGCACGCATGTAAGTAGGTAATACGTGCAACAAAGATTTTATATGTAGCGTAGTAGTATGAAATCTGCAACTTTCAACTTAAATGCCCATGTGCAATCCAAATTAATGCCGAAGGTTCAGGTAAGCCTGGTTGGTAAATAGACTTTGCAAGAAACTAGAGATGTGGTTATGTCATACTTTTCTAGGAGATAGGTAGCTTAGTTTCTTAGTTTTAATAACCACTTTGCATACATTAGGTTGCTAATCACGTTTCCAGGATGCATTTACTGCACATACGAGGAGTATTAAAGTGTGCGTCTCCACAAGAATGCTGTTACGTGATACAAAGTAAGTTTTAGTAAATACTTAGGTCTACATTTTTTTTTGTTCTTATTCCACTGAAAGGATTTTGGCCCGTCTCTTTCTCGCGGGATAAAAACAGCGGAAAGGCAATTTGTATACGGCGCGGCCCTTTCCAAGTCTGCTGGTTGAAAATTAGGGGTTGAATCTTGAATCCCTTTTATTGAATTTGTTTTTAGTGATGTCAATTATATTTTTTTTTTGTAAAAATTCACCTTATCGTAAAGTGTTTTGGTTAGTGTTTGGTGGTGTGTTATCGTAATAGTAGCCCATTTACTATTTACCTACCTACTCAAACATTTCGATGACCACAAATACGTGTTTCGTTCCGAAAGGGTTGGGTCCCGGAGACCACAGACAATGACAGCAATATACCAAGTTCGAAAACTTAGTCCGCTCCTACCTTCGTCAGCTTTTAAACGTGATTCAGCCACAACATTGGCAAATTGAGGGCTCTGAAACTTTAGTTAGGAGATCAAAATGTGCTTATTTATTAGATAGACGTAAACCGTTTCGTTCTTAAATGTCAGACTCTTAAAATTAGAAAACTTTAATAACCACTAAGCTGACAAAAAACAAGACTTCGTAACTATTGAATAGATTTAATAACAAAATTATTAAGAAGCTCATAAATTTTGCGAGACGCTTACCTTAATTTTGATTATTTATGAGAGGACGAGTTTAAGTATTGGTTAGCTAGAGTTCAATAAATGTTTTCGCCCTAGTACTTAGTACATTCCATGTAATAACTCTAGCCTGCAAGAGATCGCTTTTAGCCATTGTATTCAGTACCTATGTGTGGGACAAATCTTGCACCTGCATTTTAGACCATCCCCAACCTATAGAGCCAGGATTGAGCTGGAATTTTGCATACACGGTTAGTTTGAATGACAATGGCATCGATTTTGATGCACTCTAAACTAAATTTGATAGCTCTAAAACTACAGCTATCCTTCCCTTACACATTAAAATGAAAAGAGAAGCAGATAATTTTAGTCCTGTCAGATTGGTTTAGTTTAGTGAGTGGTATGACAGAATAGGCCTCATGGCCTCGATTCTGTCATAATTACCACTAAAATTATCTGCCTCTCTTTTAATTTTAATATGTCAGAGAAGGATGACAACAATTTTAGAGCTGTCAAATTTAGTTTAGTTTAGTTTAGAGTGCATCAGAATCGATGCCAGCGACGTCGATTCTGTTGTACTATTCTCAAAACTAAACTACATTTGTCATCTCTAAAATTGATGCCATCTTTTTCAGACGTATTGTAATGAAAAGAGACGTCGCTAATTTTAATTCTATCAAAATAGTTTAGTGTAGAGAATGGTACAAGAGAATTTAAACCAATGCATGGTTGGCTAAATGACGTCATTTCAAATTCAATATGGCGGACTCCCAAAGATTTTTATCTTAATAATTTATTTTTGATAATTTATGAACTATTTTTACAATAGGACAAAAACAACTACAACCCTTAAATCGCCAAAAAAACAGCTGTTCCATATAAAAGTAATTCATATTATTTAACAAAATGTATAGACAAGCATCATGTTGAACGGTCACCTGGAGGAGATCGCTTTACGCCTGTTAAAAGCCTAGATAATAGTTTTATTGTAATGTCTATTTTATTCTGTATATATTATGTTTATGGTCTTTTATTATAGAGTTATCTTATCTTACATAATGATGAATACAAAGCCCTTCTTTGGGGTTACGCCCATTGTTCCATGCAAACCTGGTATGTGCCTGCTATACCAAAATCATTGTTATATTACATGAAATCAATTATACACCACACGTGATCCGAGCTGAAAATTACCATTCCCTATAATTTCCAACCGTACTTAAATGCTGGTAATTACGTTATAATGTATATTGTGTGAGAAAATTATAAATTTGAGCAAGCTGTGCCGACGAAATCATTACGGAGCAATTTATATATAGCACACCGGCGTAAATGCATTCGTTGATTAATTTTATACAGGACCGCCAACCGCGTCCAATGATCCGGACACATCAACCGTGGGTACAAACTAAAGCTATTATTTGAAAAGAAAACCTGACTCATCCGGAAAATACCTCAAAACTTTTAATTCGTGTATAATATGACTCAAACATACCGAGAATTCCCAGCAGTGCAAGTACCGTTCTTTATCGATCGTCAATTTTAACAGTTGAGAAAGTTGGGATCGTCAAAATTGAAAAAAAAATGCCATTTAGTCAGTACTCGTATGATCGACTCTATGGCAGTTTATCGAATTTGACGATCGATAAAGAACGGTAGGTACTTGCACTGCTTGAGACAATTCAGACAAATAATGAACATTTAGTACAAATTATTGTTCGAGCTCAAATGTCTCCACTTTTTTCACTATATTATATTTTACTGCTAAACCTCCTTACGCTAAAACTGACACATATCTGATATATTAAGCGTTTATATTTTTGGGTAGGGAACTAGGCATAGAGAGCGGATGTCCATCTCCTGCAAAGCATATTATATGTGTTAGCAAAGCATTTGTATGGCGCGCGTACGGCTTGACGTCATATTGTGCTATAGTGCGCTCTCTGTCTAGCATGAAATAAAAATACTTATAACTTATTTATTTTTGTAACTTATAACTAATACATTTTAGTTTTGTTTCCGTTGATAGACTCTTTAAATGATCAGCTTTTTTGGTGAGAAAAAAGAATTAGTACACGGGCTTATTTGAAGTAAGAGTAAGATTGTTAGTAAGTTACAAGTAGAGCTAATAAAACCGTACAAATATTATTTGTAATAATGGTTTTATCAGCTTCTTTATGCTTAAAGAATCTGCTTGTTCACCAATGACTTATTATGCTAGTATGTAGTATAAATAGGGGCGGTTGTAGACATTTTCTGAAACATATCTATTTACCATCAAACTACCCTCAGGTTAGGTATAAACAGACAGAGGCGCGGTAAAGTGAATCAATTTGCGGCCTTCTCCACCCTTTGGCTTGCACTAATTGATTTACTCAGAAACCGGATGCCTTGCTCAATTAAAAACTCTATTCTGTTATTGACAATAACCGTACCGGAAAATTTAATAATTAAATCATAACGTGTTTAATAATTATTATCGTAGCAATAATTTTCCATTATGGATGTTTCCCGATAGTTACAAAATTAAGATTTTTAAGTCGTGAGTAAATCGGCTTCTTCTAGAAAAGTGTGCTCTATAGTTGTAGACCGCATCGCCGCTTAACATGGCGAGGTGATAGTCGAACGCAAGCCTCAATAAATAAAAAACTCTATGGCTAAACGGAATAACTAGGTACCTACTTACGTTATCATCATCACCATCAAAATCATCATCATCATCATCATCCAGAAGACGTCTACTGCTGAACATATGCCTCCCCCTTTAATCTCCAAGCTGAACGACAGCCTGCCTTTTGCATCCACATGCCAGCGACTCTCAATGTCGTCGGTCCATCTAGTGGGAGGCCTACCAACGCTGCGTCTTCCGGTTCGTAGACCCGGGTGGTCACGTACCTACTTACGTTATAACAAGAAGTAAATGTAAACATTATTGCATCATTATCATCAGCCAGAAGACGTCCACTGCTGAACATAGGCCTCCCTCTTAGAACTTCACACTGAACGACAGCCTGCCATCTGCATCCACTGGATGCCTGCGACTCTCACAATGCCGTTGGTCTATCTTGTGGGAGTAAACATTAATAATTACATCTTCATGAGCCGCCGGGTATACTATTTTGAAGAAGCAGCTAGATATATTAGGTTAACAAGTTCATTAAGACCTATGATTTGATTCTTTACTGCTTTACAAAAGCGACTACTGTACGTTATTTGCTGATGCTATATGAACTTAGGGTAGGTAGCAGCTGTTGAATTAGGTATAAGATAGGTATATTTTTTTTGTGGCAGCAATTTGTGTTTTAAAGAAAAAATATTAAGTTTTACTAAAGAAGATAGACTAAGAGGAAAGCCAATAACGGAACATTAGAGCATAGCTCGGAAATTTGCCAAAAAACGGTACAAACTTAGATGACGCCATAATTTGAGCGTTATATAGGTTGTCTCGAACTTCCGTAAGCGCTGCAGTCAGTTGCGAAACTTGACTGCGATACTAGCGCTACGGTAATTTGTAGAAACCTTTCGTACATTATCGTCATCCTTGGTTTTATTTAATTTAAAATATTTTTGTAATGGTTTATTTTAAACAAAATAACGTTAAAGTAAATATCATCATCATCATTATCATGTTCCCACTGCTGGGGCACAAGCCATCTCTTAGAGAGAGAATGGGCCTCAATCCATACCATGCTGGCCAAGTGTATGAAGGTGAATGTCATATGTCTGAACTTTTTGAGGTTCTTGGACATACTGGTTTTTTCACGATGTTTTACTTCACCGTTTTTTGAGCAATGACATTGAAACTACAGATAATTTACTTAGATACTAAATAAGTCATTGATGCAGAGCCGAATCGAACCGGGTGCCATCAGATTACAAAGCGCACATGCTACTGCTCGGCCACCATCGCTCGTAGTCTAATTTGGCAGAAACTTTAAAAATCCCCCGTTTCAAAGCATTTTTAAAGATTCCGCCCAAAAATTTAATAAATTTCAATAAATTTTGTTTCGTGAATATTTTTAAAAGAATAAAGCAAAACCCGCGCGAATTTTTGCCTGATACAACACACAATTGATTTTACAAGGCTTCCATCTCCTGTATTGCTTAAAATAATATTTATTCCGTTTGCTTTTTCAATACGATAGAAACCATAATGTTCATATGTAAAAAAAACAAAAAAAAAAAAAAAATTACCAACATTTTGCTTTTACTAAAACCGGGAACCGTTTGAATACTGTCCAAAATATTGGCTCAATGTACACTCGTACATTTCACGAGAAAAGCCTGGCTTTGATTTCCACCGGCTCTCTTTCAAAGTCGGCGTGAAATTAGTCCCGCCACATTTGCTTTGGTTGGATAAACTATGGATAAACGAAAACTGTAGCTGAAGGTTTTAGCAATAAATATCAGATTGTAGTAACATCAATAGAAAAATAAAACTAAATAGTAACTTTAATAGTGGATTGTAAAAATAAAGAAGTAAGTAGATCTAGAGCGAAGCGAGAGTTTTAATACAGGATTGCGCGGATAGGGTGTACTAAACCGAAAGGGTTCGTTATACTCATAATTACGAAAAAAAAATTATAGTTACTCCCAGAGTAAAAGTTGTTCATAATGATGGGTATTATGGACCCCTATCGGCTTAGTTCACCCTTTCTGCGTAATGGGTTATTATGTCGCCCGAGGAAAAATATTGTCACTCTACTTTTCATCACTTCTATTACCGAGCTACGGGTTTTTTACTAAAAGACCAACCCTGAATCGCTGAAAATATATCAACTGCACCATACATTTTGTCAAACATGATGTAAGGGACCGTCCATTAATCACGTGATGCTTGAAAGGGAGGGGGGGGAGGCAAAACTCACAAAATATCACAAGGAGGGGGGGGGGGGGGGGGGGTAGTAAGATATCACGTGTATTAATTTTTTCGTCAAACGCGCGATTTCTATAGAGCTGATAGTGTGTTGTAAATTTATTTTGAAAAATTTTGTTCACTTATACAGTAATTCCTAAATTATGCATAGTTATGTAACTCTGTAGGTATCGCTAGATCTAGTGAATTCTATTTAACTTATCCAACGAAGTTTTCTACAAGTTGAAGTAACCGGATCTCAGGGATCTAAGTAAGTAGGGATCCAGCAACGTGACGCTCAGGAAATAGGATCTGCTGTAGTTAATAAATCTCACATCTAACTACGAGTGTATTTATTTCAATAAATGAATTTCAGATTGAAAATAAAGTTTCCATGTTGAGAAAACTTTATTTATTATTGAGAAAATGTTTTTAGGGGATGATTATTTTATTACCCATCTAAACTTCCTATTTTGGTGACAGGCCATTAATTAAATATGTAACATAAAATATAGATAATTATATAATATTGCTCACCTGTTTATACTGATTAATGTTGCTGATGTTATTACAAAATAAAATTATATATTATATGTTTCTTTCTTTCGGTAAGATCTGTACAGATAATTCATATACTAAACTTACTTCTAAATATAATTCAAATGAGGAAGGATATAACGATGGAAATTACTTTTTAAAAAACAGAACCCGAGATACCGCTGTTGTCTTTCTGAAAATTAGCGCTGCAGAAAAATCAGCAGCATTATCGCTGAGCGTTGTCCTTTTTTGTCGCACTGGACACTACCGCGACAAAAGAACATGTATTGTCTCTTCTTTCTTTGTATTTTTGGGTTTGGTGAAGTAGATGTTGTAGTGTTTTGCGCACAAAATAAATGTCTTGTTTTTTACTTTTCTTTCAAACTGCCCGATCAAGGGCATCGCTAGGATTTTCTTGAGAGGGGGAGGAATGGGACAGTTAAGGGCAAATGCAATGTATTTAAAATGATTCAATCTCTTAGCTTTCCCTCTCTCTGGAAAGCTGTTTGAACGAGCGCTTACCATGCACACTCTTCTGGGGCCTCATGGGCATCTGCCCCTCCTTGCCCGTACCTTGTGATTTTGTGTTTGGATATCTTCATGAAAATTTGTAGACACGTAGGTAAACAATTTGTGTGTTTGAATAATACCAAATTTGATCCAATGGTTACGAAGACATAGAGGTCGCGAGGTTACAGTTCGGAGTGAACTTCTAAATATTCTATTTTGACATTTATGTTTAATCCCAGTTACCTATAAAACGCGTAGGATGTGACATGCGGTTGTCTAAACACCTTTGTGGGGTCAAGAAGGTATTTCATAAATTATTTTGGTTAACATTTAGTAACCTGAAACCCAACTCAATATTAATTTCCAACAAAATTAATTTGTGAGAAGCCATTGGGAATTATGTATCTCGCAAAGATATTACCTACTTACTTAACCTACGTTGAGTTTGTTTGCATAAGCTAATTTTGACTAAAAGTAGATAAAACAGACCACAATATCAATTTTCATTGATTTTAGTATAACAAGAATTACCCAAGTTCGCCATTTCCCCACAGATTTCCCCCGGTGAAGCAAATCGTTGATTTAGCGGAAGCGGAAACTCTAATCAAGCGTCGAGCAAAACGTTGGTTAAAACTGCATCTATCTAACTGTACCTACACGACTTATCTGACTTTTATCTACAGTTACTTTTTAGGGTTCCGTACCCAAAGCGTAATAACGGGACCCCATTACTAAGCCTACGATGTTTGCCTGTCTGTCTGTCTATCCATCCGTCTGTCCTACCTTTAAAAGGCTGTATCTTTCGAACCGTAATAGATAGCCAGTCATTTTTTTTTACTAAATAACCAGGTAGGTTGGTAGGATAGACGGACAAACGGACAGACGGACAGACGGACAGATGGACAGACGGACAGACGGACAGACGGACAGACGGACAGACGGACAGACGGACAGACGGACAGACGGACAGACAGACAGACGGACAGACGGACAGACGGACAGACGGACAGACGGAGAGACGGACAGACGGACAGAAGGACATCGTAGGCTTAGTATAATAGTGTCCCGTTTTTACCCTTTGGGTATGGAACCCTAAAAACACGTCAATCCCCTGCTCTATTGCTGCGTAAATGACGAAAATACAAATCAACAAGTAACAAAAAACCTTTGGCATTAATAATAATATATGATGCGATTAATGATAAGTTTTTGACTGATTCGTATCAAAACGTGGTAAGTAAACAGTTATCGATTAGTAATCAGGAGTTTTAGGCGATCTGTTTAGGTGATGAGAAATGTTGCGTGAACCCAACATTTTTCGGACTACCCTGTTTGCGAGCCCGCGTTAATAGTTAGGCTCCAGGCCTTCTTTGTAAACTGTTACTCAATATAGGTAGGTCTAATTGAAGCAATAACTAGGCTTCTTAAAACTAGAAAAACATGATAAAACTCAATTTTACTAGATAAGAATCAGCTCAGAAAAAAGTCTGCTTTTCCTAAAGAAATCATTGTACATATAGATCAATGGCTGTTCCATACATTTTGTAGAGTGTCAATGACCGTTTTCTATGGAACAACAGATTGTTTTTTCGCGAGTTCTGTGTTAATTTTATAGCAAAAGTTGTTCATAATGATTAATACAAATGACCTCCTTTCGGCTTAGTACAGTCTATATGCCTTACCCTGTATACAAAGCAAACAAAAAGTTGTTTGGAAGTACTTCATTAAAGGTAATTTAGTAATTCTCGTCACATTTTAGTTTTAGATCAAGTGTTGATAAGACGTCCCTTTGTCGCTTATTTTCATTGAACTGTTAGACAGGGATATATTATTATAAAGGGACAGTGGTCCATCGCTTATTGAAGTTGTGCCATCATTCCATACCCGTGCTCCTACAAAATGCCCGTTGGTCCAGGTGGTAGTGACCCTGCCTTCTGAGCTTGGGGGCGTGGGTTCGATTCCCATCTAGGACAAACATTTGTGTGATGAACATTTGTGTTTGTTCTATATCTGGTTGTTAATATATATTTAAGTATGTATTTAAAACTATATATGTATGTATATCAGTCTCTGGCAGCCATATCACAAGCTTTGCTTAGTTTGGGGTCAGATGACCGTGTGTGAAAAAATGTCCCGAATATTTATTTATTATTTATTTATTAAATAATATTTTGTTCAGTTACGCGTTTCGTAATTTTTACTCAAAACAAATTAACGTCTCATCGTCATAATTTATAGTAACTGTAGATTCTACGTTCCGGTTTAAGTCTTTCGTGACTCCACTAAACGCGACTCCTTTATTTGTTCAACGGAAGATCAGCGCTGTTTGGTAAAGCATTATGCTGAATTGAGGCCATTTTTGGGACACATAACATTGACTACTTATCTGTAGTTTTATAATATTGCTCATCTGCCTACATTCATCATCATCATCAGGCCTGAGTGACCCACTGTGGGTATAGGCCTCCCTTTGTTTATGCCACTCTCTCCCGTTGTTTATGCCACTCTGCCTACATTAATAATAAGTAATGTAGCTAATGTTACATTTTTTTTTCTTTAATAGTTCGATTATACACCTTTTTTACGTATTATCTCGTGATCAACCATAAAAATTCCAGTAACCATGAACAAGCATGAGTGCTTCGTATCAGGAGCTTTAGGTGCAGTTCTACGAATTTCAAGATTTGTGGGAATAGCTCCACTGCGATTCGTGAAGAAAGGAAATGGCTGGCGCGTGAGCTTATCTTCATGCCTTTCTAACTTTGGATACTTCATTATGGCCGTCTGTAGTAAGTAAATTCAGTAATTGTAACCCACGCCGGAACATAAAATTCTCGACATACTCTTTCTCGATTGGCTTGGCACAGCGGACAACTTTCAAATTCATGACTGATAAAAAAAAATAAAAAAAAATTACATTCCCTAAATTAGCTAGAAATTGTACACAATGCCTCTCTTTCATACATTTCCGGTACCATAATAAACAGCGAGTGTGATTTTTTTTGTTGGATTCTTGTGTTCACTAAAAAGTACAATACGGGTGTCTTCAAATCAAGAGTGTGTCTTCTAGGCAAATACATGTGCTTCATCCCGGTCCACGTCTTTGTTTAATATCAGACAAAATATAGACAATGCAAGTCTATCTCGAGTAAAAAAAATATGCAAATATAGGTAAAGCTAATTTGTGATATTCTTTTAGATCTAATAACAACCTGGAGTGTCATTGCCGGCACATTATATTTAAATCAACAAATGGAAACAATCCACATATCGGTATGGACGAGAACGGAAAGGATGTTGTGGCTCACAGAAGCTTTCATAGTGACATCATCAGCAGCCACGATGGTCTACAATGCACGGGGGCAAATGCGTTTTATGATAACTTGCTTAAATCAAGTGCAGAAGGTAGGTGGAAAGCTTAATGAAATTCATGGTATATTGGCAATGACTGTTTTAAAAAGGGGGAAGACGCGTGACATCCAAACATTGTACCCAATAAATATGGCTCTGTTTCGGCTCGAGTCAGCGGCGACGTTGACGTCTACACTGAAAACGTCAACTTCACCGCTCCATTAGACACTACACTAGACCATAGAAGTGACATTTAAAGAAAATTAGGTTAATTGTTTTTAAGTATTTACGAGTGAAAAGTAATGCCGTGAAACTTGTTTTTTGTCTTCGAACTGTTGGTGCACCTTGTGAAAACGCAGGAAGTAATTTTTGCTGCTTTATTTCACACAACTTTGACAACTAATTCACGTGCTATCAAAACGCCAGTTCGATTGTGACTGAAGTGGATTGTGCCCCGGAGCCTATATTGTGCGGTCCACGTCAAGAAGTTCGTCCCGTATCTTCCCCCTATTTACTTACATCAATGTATATTGGTAAAAATATTATTTTGTTCTTTGTAGTAGCACATTAACTTGAAATGTTTGTGTTTTTTTGAGGTTTTTTAAAAGATAATTGATTACTATTAATTTATTTCAGATAAACTCGGAAACTAGCATCGGTTATAGGGCAAAACAGTACCAGAAATGGCAAATGAGATTCTTGATACTTTGGATGGTCGCCATCATGACAATCACTGTTACCGACTACGTGGTGCTGTATACTTCCATCAGCTTCAATAAAGCAGAAAGTTGGTAAACATTAGTATCGTATTTGTAGCTTTTGCGGGTTTCAGTTAGAATGGAATGAAGCGTGCAAAAAGACGTTGAGTAAACTTAAAAATTATTGTTTATTTATTTATTTATTTTAGCTGTGGTTGTCCAATTGCAGGGCAAAAGCCTTCCTTCCTTTCTTCCGCTCCTCTGTATTCTGCGCTATGGTGGACCAGCCTTTTGTTTGGTATAGTCAAGCTCGATAAATGATATACTATACTCATAACTCATAACTAATTAATTAATTTAATTTACAAATGATATCATTAAATAAATCATTTTATAGAAAGTATTGTTTTTTAGGAATAAAACAGTAGTATTATGCTAAATTATAACTTTACTCCATTCCAAAGGACACAATTTCTTTTGTTTGAAAAATAGGCCCACCACAAACTATACCGTACAGTAATAAAACTCACGTCGATTTGTTCCTCATAATCTCTAGATTCAGTGGTAATATTAACTATATCCGATCTAACTGGAGTATTGAGAAATCAGTCAATGAATCTCACAATAACCTAAAACCTCACAACGAACAATTATACATAAGTAACTTTATTACTTACGTTCTAGTGATTTTAAAAATGAGAGTAGACCTACAATAATTTCTAGAGTTTAATGATTCAGTAAGTATAGATAATCCGATGAATTGATTTTTATGTATGGTTCCTTTAACGTTAAAGGCCACGTAGTGTAATCTTTGTAGTTTTATTGTCTATCTGTCTCACCATCCTTCTGCTAAATACTCCTTGTACCAGCTAGTTAATAAAACTTTTCCTAAATAATAAAGGAACTAAGGTATGTAGTCAAAGAAATTAAACTAACTGTGTTAACCAGCCTGATACAGTCATACTACTGATTTTTTTATCCTAAATTTTGAATTTGTTTTCCAGCTTGGCTCAAAGTGTCGTATTCCTTATTTTACGTCTACTATTGGGTCGTTCAGCTCGGTATAGTACAGTTGATCCTGATTTTGCTACATGTTCGGTCTAGTTTCAAAGGTGTTAACGACAATTTGAGAAATCTGCTGCAAGGTGCGTATACATTTATTTCTAATATTCAGCCAAAACCACACAAGCTCATGTCAAATACAGGAAGCATTAATTCGCAGAGCTTAATTTTCACACAATTTGGCTCTGGCCAAACTTGTATACCATTACCAAAAAGTATACCATTCTTACCCAATGACAAAACCAAGAGAGTAATTGTAGTTAGCGGATAATTACACTTGTATGTGTGTGTGTATGTATGTTTTATGTCACCACATACCTATATCCAAGTAGACGCCACAAAATTATGATTAATTTTCATAATTGAGTCCGGCTAAAATCAGTCTGCTCAATCGGTGCCACGACAACACGTGTCAGTTTCAGAAACAAAAATGGGTAATAGTGCAATACTGTACGAATACGGCAAACAGAGTTGGCTGACAGAATAAAAATATTTGTTTTCACTTTTAAGTACGAACAATTTGACACGCTTAGTTTTCATACAGTTTGGACCACTTGTGAAGTCTACTTAGATATAGGTCTGTGGATGCCACTATGGATGTAGGTTCTCTCTCACACTAAACGTCTCAATCGATTTTGATAAACAATGTGTCAGTAGACTTGTGTAGATTCAGAGATGGTCACTGGGTGGGTGACGTTATCAAAAATACAAGTTTTTTTAATCACGCTTGACCGCCACCTGACTGATGTGGTCTACGTTGGAGCACGCTTGCCGAAGAAAACGATTTACTCGTGACTTGAAGACAGCTGAATTCTAACTATCAGAGAAAATATTCAGGCAGTGCATTCGACAGTCTAGCAGTTCGCACGATAAAAGCGGAATCAAAGCGCTTTATACGGGTTTTTGGAATATCAACTAGAAACAGTATTGCCTTTTCGTGGCCGTCCGATAGTAAAATAGGCAAGATGGGGACATTAGATCGTGCAGATCCGAAGCAGTGTGACATATCATTTTATATATCATATCATTTATAAAAGTATAATTAAAGTAAGTATTTGTACATAATTTTTGTTTAAGACGTGTACTTTTGGCAAATGAGAAACAATATATCTTGTAAAGAAGTGGTTGATTCACACTGCAGTGCGAACGACTCCATTCATTTAGAGCACTGGAGCGATTCGCATCGTGGTGCGAACACATTGGGGTGCGAATCGCTGCGTAATTACTAGTAGAATCACAAAACGTAATAAAAGAAATACTTCAAGTTCTGCCGTGTCAAAGTTGCATGAAAATTAGAAGCTCTTAATATAAAACTGAAAACTGCTATCTTGGAACAAGCTTGGAACATGAGGGCTAACCTAAATTGCTGTACAAGTTTACTGATAATATTTTGTTTGTTTTGTCATTTAGTTAAAGCGACGAAAACACCTTTGAACCACGAAACCATCCGTCGAATAGCATCTGCGTACGCGTCTGCTTGCAGCGTTGTGCGAGATGTGAATCGATGCCAAGGCCTTAAACTCCTGATACTGCTGAGCTCTTTATTTGTGGCCCTTGTCATCGCGCCATACTACGTTATCACAAACTTGAGTACGTTTCATGATACCTATTTTTTATCCACTATTGTAGAATGGTAGAATTCGCTTTTGAATTTTCCATTTATCCTTATTTGTGCGATGTCGTGCCAGTCTTTGCAGGATACATTCAGAAATGTCCTGCCATTCTTTGCAGGATACATTCAGATTTTTTCGCCATCGTTTTCGGAGTCTACTCCGAACCTAGGGTTTACTACCAGTCTTGAGACATCCAGAGTATTAAATATTTTTGTCCCACTTTCTGAGCGCATTCTGCAAACATTCGACCCAATCACTAAATTAGTGCCATGATGTTTTAAATTAAGTTTTTTCTATTGAGGACTGAATTAATAGCAATTGTCAAGACGGAGAGTCGCATTAAAGAAAGTCCTAATTTTGAATTTTGGTTTAGCGTAGTAAGTGGTAAGAATAGGTTGAGCGATGAAAATTTGATTTCTGATTTCTACTATGTTCACAGTTGCTGATTTAGGCGAGTTCAACCAGAACTTTACCATGGTTTTCGTATCTGAGCAGTCCATCTGGTGTTTGTTCCACGTGATAAATCTAGTGATGATCATTGAACCCTGCCATTTGACTAATATAGAGGTACAGTATAGTTATACATTTTTTTTTCATCTCCCCGTCTCGGAAATATTATTTTTGCTTTTCGATATCTGAGTGCAAAAGCCGTTTTTATCCGCTAGAGGATAAAGTAAATTGAATTTAGAACATTGTGTGCACTGAGTTTGTGAATTCAAAACATCATTAAACCTATTTACTTCTACTCCATGGTGCCGAATTTATCATACAACCTTTTTTAATTTGTTAAAAACTCAGATTCCGAACCTTCTTGGTGTACTTTTTTTAATTTACTTTGCGCGCGCCATTGTCTTTTCACGTCGTAATAACATTGTTAAAACATTAGGTTAAAAACAAAAAACTTGAAAACAAGTGAAAAACCTAAAATTAGTGATTCTAGCGACGAGGAAGTTTATTTGACGCCAACAGAGTCGACTGAAACTGTTAACTGTGAAAAAATGAGCAATGTATTTTTTAGCATTTAGTCATTTTAATGTTTACTTTTATGCACTAGTGCATAAATAGTAGATTTTACACAAGTCAATTCAGCAGAGACGTTTATCAGCCGGAGCCGAAGGCGAGGGTGGATATTAATGTCAAGGATAAAAAATATAATGAATTTTCAGCACGAGTTATAATACACTCGGCTTTTCACTTTAATTGCGAGGAAATTAATCGGTGATATTGTATATCACTCTCTCACTTCTCGATTAGTAATACCTATAGTCAACTTCACTAGATGCTTCACCACTTACCATCAGCCCGAAGCTTGTTTGCCACCTATTCTATAAAAAAAGGGTTATATGGAGTTTTGGAAACTAAATAAAAATATATGTTTTACCTCATTATATTACAAACCCACACTCACTAACACTTAATAAATAATAATCCACCATTGCTATACATTAACAATAGAAAATACACAATTTTAGGAAAATAATATAATAAGACGACGTGTTTTTTCCATGTTGGCGCCAAAAGCAAAACACCTTTTTTCGCTCATTATTAGCAGGCTTAAGCCATTAAGATCAAAGGCCATAACGTCTTATTATTCGACAAAAGCTATGTTTGGGTCTTTAATAATATCTGTTATTATTATAAAAGGTATCTTATGGAAACTTCCTACATGTATTAGAAACTGAACTTCTTTGAACAATTTTATTATAAAGAAGTTCTGTATTATATGTACAAACCACAACAGTTTAGAACCTCTTTGAACAATTTTAAAGAGGTTTACTAGTGCAAAACAAAACTTTTGTGCACTAGAGCATAAAAAGCAATTTTAGTCCGCTTACATCGGGCATAAACAAGAACTATACGAGCATAAGAAGTGAAAAAGTAATTGTTGACCATCCTTCTAACCTTCCCAAACAGATAGAAACCACCCGTGAGCTGGTTGGTCACCTCATACGCCACACACACTCCATCTACAACCCCCTTACGGTAGAAGTGTACCAGTTCTTCAGGCTCGTCACTCTCAATGAAACGTCTTTTAAACCTTTGATGGTTACTTCAATGAGGAGGGGCTTAGTTATTAAGGTAAGAATATACCTAAAGACTTAACCACCAAAAAAATTCGACCCACAAATTTCGACCCACCAAAACTTAAAAAGTATAGATTAGTACCTTTGCGGTGTATCGTATATAATCAAAGTCAAAGTAATCTATATCTAATACTATCTATACTAATATTATAAAGAGGAAAGATTTGATTGTTTGTTTGTTTGTTTGTTTGCATTGAATAGGCTCCAAAACTAATAAACCGATTTGAAAACTTCTTTCACTGTTGGGAAGCTACACTATCCCCGGGTAAGATAGGCTATTTTTTTTTTAATAGGGATCCTTATTAAATCTCCAATAATGTAACCCGAGGTGTAAAAAAATAAGATTTACAATTTTGACTTTGCGTGTTTGACAGTTCTAAGACAGGATAACGTCTGTCAGGTCAGCTAGTTTATTGATAAACATATGTTTATAGGTCAGGCAATTGTACCTAATATTATTATTTAAGAAATGTATGTAGATAATACACAACATTTAAAACGTAATAAAATAGAAATAATCAATAAACATAGTTAAAATACATGAATAAAATCTTATTCTTATTTTGTCTTTTTATATTTATAAAAGGTTACCTATGTACGTATTGTGCGTATGTATGTTCACTATGGAATCCAAAACGGCTGGACCGATTTTGACTGGACGCAGTTAATAGTTAATCAAGTTAATATTCAGCAAATCAAATCAAATAATTTATTTGACAGAACATGGTAGGTACAGAGTAGCATACAAGGTCGTTTATACGGAATCGTATCTCATGTCCTTGCCACTTGCGGTGTACAAATGTGGTTTTTTGACAAGTGGTTTGCCCTCAGACACACTGGTCTCTCGCCTTAGATAGCCCCGTTGGTCCAGTTGGTAGTGAACCTGCCTTCTGCGCTTGGGGGCGTGGGTTCGATTTCCACCTAGGACAAACATTCATGTGATGAACATTTGTGTTTGTTCTATATCTGGGTGTTAATATATATTTAAGTATGTATGTATATCAGTCTCTGGCAGCCATATCACAAGCTTTGCTTAGTTTGGGGTCAGATGACCGTGTGTGAAAAATGTCCCGTTTTTTATTTTTTTTTATTTAAAAATACATATGTATGTATATCAGACTCTGGCAGCCATTTTACAAGCTTTGCTTATAGTTTGGGGTCAGGCGACCGAGTGTGCAAAAATGTCCGGAATATTTTATTTTATATTTTATTTACACCTTTTATTGTTTTATTATTATTATCCATGCTCGATCCTGGTATTATTTGAATTTTAATCTATGCCATGTACAATAATTATTATTATGAATAAAGTTATCGTTATCATTATAAATAACTAATGTTGCCATGTGCTTAATAATGTTACTCTTCCAGATCCTTGGCAGCATCACTACGTATTTAGCAATCATTATTGAAATTAAATAAGTAGGTACCTAAAGAAAGCTGTTTAACCTGTGGAATCATCTTGTAATAAAATTTGTTGTTTGATTTAAAGTTTTTTTTGCGTGGAACTTCGCTGAATATTTTGCAATTAAGCACACAATATTTTGACTGGCAATAAATATTATGTACCCAATACCCATAATATCTCTCGAGTTTTATTGTTTATTTTAATAAGAGTTTGCGAGAAATGTAATCAGGTGCTGCAAACTTTTTAACAACTACCATATACTGGCAAACATCTTAAAAAAATAAATCTAAACTGCTCTAAAGTCTGTGGCAGACTGAAGAACATATTATATTATAATATTTATCACCATGTTAATATTTATTACATTAACAGACATTTTCCAAGTAGGTAATAGTTATTTATGATACAAGTGCGGTAAGTTGGTTATTACAAACGAGTAGACGAATGTAAGCCCGAGACGAAGTCGAGGGCTTACCATAGTCACGAGTTTGTAAAAACCAATCCGCACGTGTGCCATACAACGTTTTACAACACATTTGCGAGAAAAAAAGGCTACAAATGAAGCAATTTTTACGGAAACGGAAATTTAAAAAATACCGTAAAGTACACGCACGGAGCTATACATCTGAGCGTGCGGTAAAATTCATTACCGCACGCTCCGTTGTATGATCCGTAATGTTTAACTTTCGAACGATGTATACAGGCTTCGTAAGTGCACTTTTTGAGCAAATGTGTTGTAAAAAATATTATTGCCGATTTACATGGACTTCTGCGTCGATTCACACTTGAATGACTGGATGCCTGGTGCTCTCACGGTATCGTCGGTCTATCTAGTGAGAGGCCTACCTTCGATGCGTTTTCCGGTTCGTGGTCTCCACTCAAAAATCTTTCATCCCCATCGGCTATCGGTTCTTCAACCGATAACAGCGATGTGTAAGTAGCTGTTATTATAATGTCCCCTTCATAAAACGAAAAGAATATATAAAAAATAAGACCTGCCTGGCTTTTAGCGATAAGACCGCCACTTGTCTTATTAGATCTTATCTGTAACTTTTATTTCTGGTATGCACAATAATGAGTATCTATCTATCTATATATAAGAATTATAAGGTGTACAATGCAATTTCGACTGCATGTGTTCACACGATTGCTTGTAATTTGTGCATGTGTACGTGCGCCAACCATGATGTTTGCCGGACAAAATTCAACAGCGGGGAATCTCCACAAAGTATTGCATGGCTCTTTAAAAGTATTTCGTGTGATAGTTTGAGAACGAGCGGAGATCGCCGAGTGACCTACGGAAATGAAACTTGAATTACGTTTGGCACTTTAAAAGTTCCTAAGTAAAGCTATCCTTTCTATCTAGATAAACTGAAACGCCTGAATTCACCTGATTCCTCTTAGGAAAAGTGAATAGATATTTCCTGGGCAAGCGTGCTATACCTTCGACCACATCATCATATTCAAATTCAACTTCTTTATGTATGTAGCTGTGCCACGTGGTTTCACCTGCGTGGACATTCCCTCAGGAACCGTACATTTTACTGGGATTAAAATCTTTAGTCTATCTTTCACTCTCCGGCCCTCCTACTAACTACAGGGTTACGCATATAGCCTGTACTTAGCTGTGAAGTCATTTTACTCATCATTATGAACAACTTTTACTACGGGACCAACCCTGAACACGGCCATAGACACTCGACAATTTGTATAAATACAATGACCTCCTTTCAGCTTAGTTCAGTCGATATGCGTAACCCTGATATGCATGCAAAGCCCTCTGACAGCTGGAGAGTGAAGGATACTCCTTACCCCGGTAAAATTTACGAATCCCAAGGTAGTTTCCACGCAAGAAAAACCACGTGGCATAGATAGGTACATACATAAAGACGTTGAATTTGAATTCCGAAAACTAATATAAATAGGTATGTATCTACCTATCATTGTTAACTACCATGATACGTGACACCAAATAAATTAGTTACTTAACCCCCAATTACCCGTACACCCTCGTTTACAATCCTTGTTTAGCAGCCGTTAGAATTGATTAACGCCCATTGTATCAGATATTACGTGTGTAGTGAGGCTTCCTTTGCTAATTGACTATTATTAGGACTCCGCTGGCCCTTTGGAAGCCGGGCTTTGTTTCAATGTCGTGATATCGGGATGAACAATGCCACTGATATATTACACATTGTAACAACAACGTGATAATACCTTTCTCCTATGTAGCTATTAGTAGCTATGCAAAAACGTTGACCGTACTTTGACTAAAATGGAGTTTTGTCATTTTTACAAGCTTTTATTTAACATGCAATGTTTGTAAGTACATAGAAAGCCGCGCTTTGTTTCAATGTCGTGATATCGGGATGAACAATAGTACTGATATATTACACATTGTAACAACAACGTGATAATACCTTTCTCCTTTGTAGCTATGCAAAAACGGTGACCGTACTTTGATTAAAATGGAGTTTTGCCATTTTTACAAACTTTTTTTTAACATGCAATGTTTGTAAGTAGGTATGTTAAATTGGTCAAATATTGCAAGCTGAATTAGAACCACTTTCTTCTTATCCTAGGGAGTTGAATTTTCACAAGTTAGTTCCGTTTCGATGACAATGCATTTTTATCGTAAGCATGACCTGAATCGACATTCAGGATTAGCTCCAGATAAAGGAATGTTTCAACGGTAAACAGCACAGACACGAAACTAACTAGTTTTAAGTTGTACCATGCATGACATGGTTGCTGAATGCTGCACTCAGGGTTGGGTCCTGACTAGGGAAATCCTCAGTGATTAGCAGCACAGATACGATATGTTGCATAGGCATTATAAAAGCTTATTTAAAAATAAATTATAAAACTATAAATTTATTGGTCTTTAACTTCTAGTTCTTTTGTAATACTTACCTATAGCAGACCTAAGAGTAGGAAAAAAATGTTTTAGCATTACATAAATAGTACCTTCATTAGCTGTTTTCATATACGGAACAGTGTGGTACTAAGCCTAGAGGAGGTATAATTATGTGTTATTGTCAAAGCTCAATACCATGGAATGACTAGTTTATTCTAGATTTGACCAACGCCTTTTGGCAAACCCCAATACCTATATAATTTTATTTTCTCAAAGAATAACAACAATTCACTTAGGTGAGAAAATACAAGTTTTACTTAACTAAGGTAGGTACTTAAAGATTGCAAACATTACAAGCAACTTAATAATATCGTATCAGTTCAAAACCTAAATGCTTTAGTTAAACGACGGAAGTAAAATAATCTGTTTCATCTTTGCTTAGCGTAGGTACATCCTAAAAGCGACGAAGGCAAATTTGTCCAACGTCGATTTGTAATCTACTTCTTACATGTTTAAGCATGTAACTAAACACCCGTACATGTTAGGTTAAACATTAAAATCAATAAAATATGGATCTTAAATACCTAAGCCTACCTACTGGTCAAACCCCGATTTCATCAAATTGAGTTTCGGCGTTGGACTATCCAATTTTGTCTCTCCTAGGATTAGACATAAATTCGTTAATCAAAGATCAAATTACACCACGGAATATGGAGTATAGTGTACTACACTTTGGATGCCTGTCAAACCTAAGGAGTGCTGGAGCTGGACCGATGTACTTTTATTTTGTGCAGTTTGTGTTAACAATCGATTAAATTATTTGATATGTACTTATTCTTTAATTCAGGAACTTAATATTATATTAGACAATTCTAATTAATTAAACTGCATGAATAGTGGCAAAAACTATAATAATTAAACAGACTCAGCTCATTTTACTTTTGACTCCATAATTTCTAATGTTTTAAAACAAAACAAAATTATGTTATAACTAAATATTAAATTTTTACTTAACTTTAAAATATTTTAATTATAGTAAGTATAGTTTCTATGTTGCGCTGTTTTAAGGCCTTTCTTGTCTTCGCTGAATGGCTTCAACGGAAGATCAGCGCTGTTTGGTAAACAGTATTATGCTGAGTTGAGGCCAATTTTGTGACACTCTGCATTAATAAAGCTACAGATAGGTATAGCTTAGCTATAGATATTTTATGTAATATAAGCTATAACCTGTCTTTATTGATTAATACGTATTGCTGATGGGACAAAAAAATTTTTTTCTCTATTTCGAAGCCATCAATCAATTTCTAGCAAAATTTATTTATACGAGCATTGATGTGCCAAATTACCTCCGTTCTGTTTGATCCTGTAGATTAAACCACCAGCCACTCTTATTGAAATAGAAGCAGAAGTGTCGTTAGTAACAATATCTGCAGCTCCAATAATCCCTCTGATATTATATCCAATGTTACGCAGAACACCATCCCAAGAGCACAGATTAAATTAGTTACTGCGTTATACTAACAATTCTTAGCAGCATTAACACTACTGATATTTCCGCATCAAAACCATTTCAATTATCATTCCATGTTAATATGGAACATTAGCACGATCCTATAGGGTCGTCTCGAGCCATCTCGAACGCGTCACTGGCTGCCCTCGGCGGATTATCGCCAAGCAATATGCCTCCATGTGCCCTTGTTTGGACAAGCCATCGTTATCGCTCGTCCGCACACACGTATTCACTCCACGCGTATTATTTGCCACGGTTTTATATTGTTATTATAGATACTGTCGATAGGAAATTTTGCATGCGATGTTGCATAATTCATCAAGATTAATATAGAATGTGTCATGATGTGTGCGCTGGTCTAATTAATTATGTGCAAATACTTAACAGCAGGAGCAAATTAAATCGAGTTGTTTTCTGTAAGTATTGTGTATCGATTTCACATTTTCAAACGCACAGCGAGAGTGTGGAACTCTCTGGCGAAGTCTGTGTTGCCCAAAAAGAACCATATGTCGATTCTATTTTACTTTTCTCTTAACTAATTTGACAGCACTAAAATTATCTGCATCTCTATTAATTTCAAAGTAAAATAAGAACAAAAACAACGGCAAAAAAAAAAAAAGAACGGCATCATTTTTAGAGCTGTCAAATTTAGTTTAGCTTAGAAAATGGTTCGATATAATTGACATCAATACGGGTGTCTTGTGTTTTAAAATTTATTTATTTTTGCAACTGTTGTCTAGTCGTGTTTGTATTTAGCCTGATGGTAAGCTTCAAGCTTGTTCATAACAGTAATTCATGCCACCCATAATTTAGAGCTTTTACAGTTCAGAGCCCTGCGCAGGTGGACTAAGAGTACCATACCTACCACTATAAATCTAGAGTAAACAAGTTCCTGCTAGGTAAGCATGCACTAACCTAAACCGCGTCTTTCTTTAACATTTAGGCATGATGTGGACAAACGCAAGCCATCAATCATGAATATTTGTATAAAAACAACTGGTAGGTCTTAGAATAACCACTCAGAGATGGTAGGTTTCCAAACAACGCCTTCTCAAAACGTAAGCTACAAATTCGCTTTGTAGCTAACGTTTCGATTGATATTTTAAACGATTTAAGCAAGAAAATTAATGGATTACCTGTGGAATGTCACACCATAACTTTTATGCTGCTTTTTTGATTTGTTGCAATACGATTTCACTGCGCAAATTGTCATAGTAAAATTTTTATATTTTTTTTGGAGCCATATATGAGTCCATTTGAATGGCTTAAATTTTGCGAATGTACTTGGTTTCTATGTGTAGTTATTATAAGTGGTAGGTATAATTTCAAGCTGATGGTCTTTTGGCAAGATGTCAAATGGTTGATGATGATGATGATAATAATAAGTACCTACTGTTACGAAAATATTTCAGTCAGAATTATGGCCTGAGATTCTAAAAAAACATTACTTACACTTGGTTTTAGAACCCGCTTAACGAAAAATATATAAGACTTTTTCAGTAGGTAAATTTATACAAGATACTACGACAGAAACTTGCAAATAGGTACGAGTATAAATTACTAATAAATATGAGTAAGTATCACTTAAATTTCTTAAACTAATTTTACTAATAAGTATTTAAGTAAGTATCTAAAAGTAACCCCTAATCAACTTGGAACTTTGTCTTCAAAACTTATACACTTGTTGGCTCTTGGAAAATATATTAATCTTACATTTAAACTTATTTGAAACTAAGTAAATCTTGTTCGAACTATACAAAGTTTACGAGGTGGCAAATTAGCTTCAGAATTAGTATAAATTATGTAGACTTGACGGAGTAGATTTCTTCTTAATTAAGGATCTTTTTTTCGGTTAAGTACTCTTAGTAATTAAGAATATTAAATACAAACTACCTTATTTTTTTTTACTGGCAAGTGTCTTTGTTAACTTAACAAAATACAATGCTAATACTACTAAATAGTTAGACTGTCCACAGACCGTTAAAGGTCTAAAAAGAATCCAAATGCTCAAGCCCACTATCAGTTGGCAGCGTACCTAGCATGCTGGTGGCATTACCGCACAAAATAACAATGCTTATACGTTGCCAGAAACACGCCAGCATTTTGGCCACCAGGCGCTCTGAAAGATTTTCGATAAAGAGGTGAGACATTCCCAAGGGCACAATGTCTCGACCCCAAAATGCTCAAATATGCAACCACTGCCGATGTAATTACCTTGTATTAGCAAAATGAATATCAAAACAAACATTTATTTATTTATTTATTAGATGTAACTACAAAACAAAGTAAAAAACTACTTTAAAGAATAATTAGACAAGAACGAATGGAGAACCTCGTTAAAAAGTGGTTCATTTCAGAGAATTTGGTTTAAAAGTGGTTTATTTCAGCGCTCAAGCAAAGAATCCAGTGATCGATTTGTTTCTCAAAAGGCGGGCAATTGGAAATGGCATCACGGAGTCTCTTGACGTTTGACTTATGTGCTTCTCACGCTTCAATCTGCGATGTGGAGGTATGCCGACGAGTAAATAACTTCGGCTGAAAGCGAAAACACATGAATCATGATTTACCTATTTGTTAGTCTTTGAAAAATATTTTTTCAGCACGTTTATTATCATAATCATCATCAAATTTGTCAAAAAGATCATCGATCATCGATCTCCAAAAGGGCTTGTTGGAAGCGGCCTGCATCCAGCGTTTCCCTGCGATCTCTTTTAGGTCGTCTGTCCATCTTATGGGTGGACGTCCTACGCTGCACTTACCGGTCCGTAGCCTCTATTCGAGAACCTTTCGACCCCATCGGCCATCTGTTCTGCGTGATATGTGCCCTGCCCACTGCCACTTCCACTTGCCAATGCAGTGGGCTATATCGGTAACTATCGTTTGTCTACGGATCTCCTCGTTTCTGATTCGATCTCGCAGAGAAACCCCGAGCATAGCTCATTGTGCGACTTTGAGCATGCTTATGAGGCCCATAGTGAGAGACCACGTTTCAGTGCCATTTGTCATCACTGGCAAAACACACTGGTTGAAGACCTTGGTTTTAAGGCACGTTTATAATGTCTGAAAGAATATTTGTTTGATAATATTTTATTTGTTTGTCAAGGGTTTCTAGATATATCTCGTGAGAGTAAACTGCTGATTGAAACGACATAAATAATAATTTATTGGGAATGCTTCAAGCATTTGGAAGTTTTTTATCCTTGTAGAATGGTATCAAATCCTTTTTACCTTAAAAATGCAAAAAAACGACAAACAACATCGCAAGCAATGACGATATTAACTTTGATCGCAGGCAACTTCGCGGTGTAAAATGCTCTATCTCTAACATAATATATTTATTTACATAGTAACTAAATAGAGATTATGAATACTGCTAAATACTAATTATACCCACTGAAATTCAACACAGGCAAATCCAGATTAATTTGAATAGTTGTTTTGCAGCGGGTGAAGTCTAGTTTTATATTTACTGGCAGAGTATAGCATAATCCTGCGTAATCTCCTGAAAATTAATTCCCAGTGAATTATATCGAAACGAATAACATAGAGTATAAAAATAACAGTATGCGAAGTAAAAATAAGTACCTATATACAAATTTCAAATTCCATTCAAAATATGGAATTCGCGATAAGTACGTATTTTAAGGTTCTTGAGTCGAGACCACGAACCGGAAGACGCAGCGTAGGTAGGCCTCCCACTAGATATACCGATGACATTGTGAGAGAGCCTGCCATCTGCATCCACTGAATGCGCGCGGCATTCAGTGGATGCAGATGGCAGGCTTTCGTTCAGTGTGAGGCCTATGTTCAGCAGTGGACGTCTTCTGGCTGATGATGATGACGTATTTTACTTCGCCCACTACTGTGTTACTTAACAATTTATTGATTAATCGTCATCATAAGATTTCATTAGTCCAGTACTAACTGGACTGGACATTTATAGTATACTAGCTGAAACCCGCTACTTCGTACGCGTAGAGCTCGGCCTTCGGCCTCGCTACTACAACACGTTATAGCCTATGTGTTATTCTAATGTATAAGCTATGTGGTGACGGAAGACACCACCATGATGCTGAGCGCAGCTGGCATCGGATGTCCGCGCGCACACGCGTATAGCGGTGGCTAGCGGCGGAACGAAGAGCGGCGTGCGCCTGCGTCGAACATCGGTGGGTGACTGACGCACGCGACGACCGCTCCGTATCTATATAGTTGTGCGAGAAGGAGGCAAGACATGCCATCTCACACATACGATCAGCTGATTGCGTCAGCTGATAAATAACACTGCTTGTACGTAGTACCATAAGAGACATCATGTATTGTATATATGTAATAGAAATAAATATTTTAATCACTAAGACTTGACACTTGAGTTTCATTACAACACGCACCTCCTTACGATAGAAGCCCTAAATTATTATTATTATTGTAAACTTTCATTAAAATCCATTCGGTAGTTTTTGCGTGAAAGAGGAACAAACATCCATACATCCATACATACAAACTTTCGCGTTTATAATATTATAGTAGGATAGCTGATCTAGTACAAAATTGATGCAAAATAGTTCTACGTTGACCTATATAAATGTAGAAATAGCTACAACGTACCTAATTTAAATTCTATGTCACAAGAAAATAATAAATTTAAATTGTAACAATTTTATACTACATGCACTACCACCAATTATATTATATTACCACTACCAATTATTATACTTACTTTAATAGTAAGTATAATAATTTTGGTCTACTTTAGCTTCGGACATTTTGTGATTTTAGATATTAAAAAAAATTACGATTCTGTATCATCCTTTGAATGTATATTTACCTACCATGCTGTGACAAATAAATTATTTTATTTTATTTTTCACATTCTTACTGGACATAATAACAATATAGTAAAACGATTTCAATAATATTATTTACCCTGATGCAATAAAGAGGGGTGTTATAAGTTTAACGTGTGTATCTGTGTTTCTGTAGAATCGTAGCTCTCAAACGGCAAAACAGGTTTTGGTTTAGTTTTTCTTTTAATGTGGCTCAATTGATATAGTTCTTATAATTCAAGAAAATCTGGTCAGCCGTTTGAAGATTATCAGCTCTTATGTAAGAAGTAAAAAATAAAATATTCATACTTGTTATGCTGATTCTGTTTTATTGGGTGGAGACTCTTTTTTCTCACCGTATTACTTATGTTTCTGTGGATTGTATTTTTGGATCCATGCAGTGTCTGTATGAATATTGCGGTATCTGTTGTGGAATGCTACGTTTATAAGTTTGGATTCAAAATTGTGATTTTTGATCGGGGACATAAAGCAATAAACTTGGAATTAGACTTGGAAAATAAGACAGATTCCAAATAAGTCGATCCCACAGAAAAGAAAAAAAAAACTTCTCTTTTCTTTGGTCGATCCATTTCAATAAAAATCCTTTACTCATTCATTAACTAACAGACAACGCACAGCTACTGCTGGGTCTAGAAACATGTAAGTAACATAGAAACACATCTTATTCAACGAAGGTGAACTAAGGAAGGATTTTTGATAATGTATTCTTCGACAAAAATAAAATGAATGGACAGGCCCTAACCATTGAACTTGCTCAGTAAAAAAGAGGCAAAACCGTCGGACATAATAATATACTTAAACACCTAATTATAAAATGTACAGTATATTTGTTACAAAAAATAGATCCCGTTTTTATTTATGCATTTACACTTTGGGAAAGCATACGAATGCATAATTTTGTCAGATGTTTCGTTATCACGTAACAATAGACTCGTGCTACTGGGCCCGTCCATTCATTTTATTTTGGTCGAAGAATTTATTACCTAAACTTAGTCCAAGTATTTATTTTGCTGTGATTGCTGCAATAATATGATTTAAAAAAACTGAATGAAAACCATGAACTCTGATCACTTTCGCTAAGTTTTTGAACGCAAGATGTATGAATGTGCAGGTACCTACCCGATAATAATACTTCTTCTGACCGAATGTGATTGAAACACGCGGCGATTCCAAACTCTATAGGAATGGAACTGCCTCGGTCTGAGATGTGGTCAAATGCTAGCTATTTACATTATATAATAAAAAAACTCTAGTCAGCTAATTTAGTAATACCGTAAAATTTAATCAATGTACGTAAGTATTTGCCAAAGAATTTAAGATGTTTTCTAAATACGAATACCTATTAACGTTTGACGAATCATTTTAAAAACAAGTCGATCGACGGTGGGATCATTTTCTGCTCCAGCATTCTAGCACATCTCAAAGCTTAAATTGAGATCGGAGTACATGTAAGTGGCCACTTGAAAGCAAACGAGTTTAATATTTCCTTACAAGAAAATCTAATCATAAAATATCGAGTTTCTTGGGAATTAATTTAATGTTAAAAGGCAAATGTTTTGCGCGGGTAGAAAGCCTAATGAAAACACTGGTAGTTGAAAAATCCTGTTTAAGTTTTTCGCAAAACAATTTACTTTCTGGGGGGTTAGACAAGACTCATTTTCTGTTTTCTGCCTGCAGAAAGATGAAATTGTACGAACATGACATTGACAATGGCATGAGCTTGAGAGAAATTATCTTAAGTTAATGTCTTTTTCATACATTTTAATCTTTCCGCAGGCGTGAACGCTAACAGAAAGTGGCTCTTGTCTAAACCCCCTGTTAATCCTGTTAATGGGTTGGTAACTGTCAAAGTGCTAGTATAGTTTGTACAATTTTTTTTTTCTTGACAATTTTGGCGTCGCGCGTCTTGTGCATTTGCCAGTGTCAAGAACTGAATAATTTCAAGTTCATTTCTCATTCATTTACAGCTTGTTACTTTTTTGACATTTGTATATTACTAAATGCCATTCTCCAAAAATAATTTAAATTAGGTAAATACCTTTAACCTGTGCTTTTAACGGATTTTATCGCCTGTGTTTTACATTATTTTAGTTTCTGACACTTCTCACAGATACATTTCTCACAGATACATTTCTACTTGTGACCACGAACCAATGACGTAACCATAAGCTCATTGCCACGAACATTGCAAAGCGTTTGAAACGTCAGGAATTAAAACAAATCATTACAAAAAAAAAACACCGACCTTCTTTTAATATTTAGCCAGTGTCGAGTATTAAGCAAAGACGCAAAGAGCTAAATGACGTTTTTGTTCTACAGTGAAGTGAAAGCGACAGCAAAAACAACAGAAAAGAAAATGTCAAAACCTAACCCGTGTTCTGTACAGCGCATGGAAGGCATCGACAAAAGCCAAGAAAATTTACTCAAAAAAGACAGACTAAAGACCATCACCTTTATTTTCTTTTCTCGCCTTTGTCATTTAAATGAGTCTCGGACACAGGGTCAATATATATACCGTAAAATAAATTCCATCATCATTTTAGCCTATGTTCAGCAGTGGACGTCCTATCCACTGCTGCCTCCCCCATCGATCTCCAAAAGGGCCGGTTGAAAGTGGCCTGCATTCAGCAAAATCTTCAAAGTTAGATTGCTCTAAATACTTGCATCTATTTATATTACTCAATCTATTTTATTACTTTATACACCTCAATTTGCAACAATGCGTTTTAGTTACTTTTAAATCATTTCACCATGGAATTTTAAATTCTGCTTACTACGTATATATCTACACTAGTAGTTTACTGTGTCAGCCTCTAAGCTTGGCTATAGTAAAAAGAAAAAGAAAAACAAATTTGGCTCTGCCCAAGAGTGATGGACAAATTTCCTGGTAAACGGCTCCTTCCGCGCAGGGACTATTTGTCTGAATTTGAATCGCATTTGTTTCCAGGGAAATTTGTCTCCTAAGCCTCGAGGGTATATCCTGAAATGCCTGGCGGGGCTTCGTCTTTTTAATTGAATAAAGACCTCTTTATGGTTTTCTTATTGCGTAATTATCCTTCCATACAGCGAGCTCAGTGGCAAGTCGGGGGCGAAGTAAATCCTCTCTTGTTTTTTCCCTATAAATCTCAGTATAAAACGCGAGTACAGGAAGTCAGTGTTTACTTTCTAATTTTCCGGTTGTCTTCACGAGGTCTGGAAGCAGACGGGGCGATGTCTGGAATGTTATATGTGACAAGAGTAATACAAAATGTTGTCGATAGACAGTATTTGGATTTATTCGCGCTGCCAAAGCGTTAAATTCATCGCGTTCTTGTTCGACAGCGTTATCTTATGTTTGCATTAGCACAAAGAATTTCCGAACATTATCTTAATGACTTTTTGATTCTGGAATGGGTCATATAAATTGCTTATCATCGGGCCGAGTGGTCATTAGGTGAAGGAGCGATTTTTGCTACTTGTAACTAAGGTACTTAAGTTCCGTCTCGTTTGAAATATAGATCAGGATAAATTTGCAAACTTGCTTCTTGAGACTTTAGATCATTTTAAATCCTAGCCGGATTTTTTTATCCAGCTCAATAATAGAAATTTATCGAACTATGTGAAATGAAAGTCAAAGTAAAAAGATGATTGTTTTCAACAAAATAAATGATTTTGTACGTGTTGTTGAATGCAATTAGAGAAGTTTACATTGAACTAAATATTAAAAATTACCTGTTGTGGCTTTTATCAAAATTAATGAGTGTAAAAGCTTTTGGAGCACTTAGGTAAAGTGAAGAAAAAAAAAGTACAAATTTTAAGGTAAATCATCTCAAGTTGTTGTTTTAAAGCCCAGTTAATGTTTTACGGTGTCGTGATCACTATATTCTCAGATACTTAAAAAGGCTTCAATTAAAATCAAGGGCGTAGGAAGGTTGAAAAAAAGCGGCCCATTTGGAAATAAATTACCGCAAAGAAAGGGATTATTCGCCAATTTTAGATGTCTTTCAAAGCTCGGATAGCGGGGATGATTAAGTTTCAAAACTTTGTTTCATTTCTTGAATTTATTATCATTTTATTTTACTATACTCAATGACTGTGAAAACACTTTAACTGTAATATGTAAGTTTCTGTAAAATTTTAATAATCCATTTCTAGTAATTAAGTTTGATTTTTCAATAGTTTTTTTAAATGTTATTCTGTAATATTTAGTTTAGTTAATTGGAATTATCAACTGCACATCCATACGTGTTACATCGTAGACCGCATCATCATTTGGCACTTGATGACATGGCAATAATCGCAAGCCTAATTTTGAATTGAAAAAAATTGTAATTGTAATATACCTTATAAATGTTTTATGAATGGGGCAAATGCCTTTATTAAACAAAATACAAGCTAAACAACTAACACTACAAAATACAGTTAGACTGCCCATAGACCGTTGAATGTCTAAAGACAATCTAAATGGTCAAGCCCAGTACAGTAGTACAGTACAGTACAGTAGTTGGCAGCGTACCTAGCATGCTGGTGGTATTACCACGCTGAATGGCAATGCTTATGCGTTGAGCCAGAAACACGCCAGCAATGTTAAATGTTTAGCATTAAGTCCTCCATTTGTTCATTTCTACGTTATTTGTAAGTGTATTATAATAAATATAAAATAATGATAATATAATATATTATTAAATAAATTATATATTGCATAAATATTACAAACTATATATATTTAACATTATTTAGCATTAATACAAGAAATTACTAGTACAACTACAACTTTTAAAGTTAAAATGCAAGTTAAAGATTGAATAATGACTTATTTCTACTAACATGCATGAATATGTTGGCAGAAATAAGCACGTAAGCATTCTTACTAAGTCAAGACTTAAAAAATGTACTAATATTTCCTTGAAAACGGAAATTATTTCAGAAATTATTATTCCCATTCCACAATATAAAACTTTTAACAAGAAAACTTTCCAATGTACACTGGCTACAATGTTCGAGGAGAGTTTCCGGTGGTTACCAGAGAATAAATGATTAGGTGCTTTATATTGCATCGATTACAAGATAATCGAACTTTTTACAACTTTGTTTAAGAGCCTTACATTGTCAACTTACCCTCTTATGCAGAAACGCCCCATAAATTTATCTGTTATATAATGGCAAAGATAATAATGGTTATATAACTTCATGATCTGTCAACATCTATCTGACGCACAGAAAAGAGAAGTATATAGAACGGAAATGAGAAGGTAAATCTGTCGCCAGGCATAATGACAGAAACTTGATTGAACTTTATTATTTATGTCAAAGCGTCGAACTCCGCATCCAAAAAACTTAGACCTTACCTTTTTGGGTTAGGTCTCAAAGTTTTTTGTCCTCATCACATGTAGTTGATTTCGAATGAATAACGTTTTGTTAATATGGGTGCAACTGGCTACAACAATTCCTTACAAAAATGTCTTGATGGCCGTTCTAATTTAAACAAAAAAAAATTTTCGTTTCTGTGTCGAGGAATATGACGCATGAAAGCGAGACAAAATTATGTGTGGTTCTGATTAGCTTATTGAGCGTTTATGCGAATAGGGTTAGTGTATAAAATGTATTAAAGTGTGAATGTGACAAAATTTCAACTTGAAGCTTGGATAGCTTTGGTTGGCTTGGTATCCCGTTGAATATTAGAAAGTAAACCTACCCGAACCAAGTAATTTTTTCGAAACCAAAATTTCTTCAAGTCTTGTTGGGATTTGAAACCACACCTGCGCAAGGCGAACGAGCTACTGTATTCTGAGCCACAGAGTTATTATCACTACAATCATATGAAATTGTCCGTCTCTTTTACGAATTAATTCTCTGTTATTAAATATTTGTCCCAATTTATATTCCCAGTATACCACTATCATCGTTACTCACCGTAATGCCGGGAATAAAATCGCTCACTCCGCCGCCGCCGCATTTTATCTCTCGCGACACTATGCGTGGATGCTTTTAAGCCATTCTCCGGTGCCTGCCTTCCTAGTTGTAGGATGAGAGGTAGAGGTATTTTACCCCTTAGTAATTTTTTATTTTATTTCTCATGATTTCATTTGTCCACTTTTCCAGGGAAAACTTACTCCGGTGGTGAGATCCACACCGTCGCGTATAAAAAATGAAATCAAAGCGCTTTTACGTACGTGGGAAATGATCACTATATTCGAATGGTGTTTCGGTGGTGATTTGCTGAGCGGCTGATACAGAAAACTGAATCAAGTCACAAATACAAATTTTAATACATTTATTGCCAAAAAAATTATTTTGCGATTTATCTACTTATTATAATAATAAATATATAAAAAACGTCTTGTAGGTAACTCATAAGCAGCTGTACTAGGTGAAACCTGTGTCACAGCAGCGACGATTCAAGACTCCGGCGTTAAAGTGGTCCTATTCCAAGGCACACGCTGATAAGAAAACCAATAAACATGCAATATTACGTTACTGCTCAAGGCTTTGCAGCCGAGGCTTAACCAAAGTGTCGCTGCATATCAACTTCTTCAGTGCCTCTAGTCGGTACTTTGCAGATCCAACCCAAAGGTGAAAACTATATACCATACCATGAGCTTTGGTATAGTTTTTCACCGCGCGCTAACAAGGTACTGATTTCATGATCAGTATCTTGTTTGCGCTTTGTACAAGCTGAGGAGTTGTTCATGTAAAGTCCTTCTCACCTTGGAGAGAATGACAAGTTTTCTTGAGCTTCAGTTTTTCAAGAAGTCTCTGAAGCTGTCAAACTTTATTACCGTTGACGCATTAAAAGTATTACAAAAATAAGGTTAGAAATGATGGTCGAGTGAAACTTTATAAACTTCAGGACTTCATTAAATTATGATTAGTTAAGTAAAGAAAAAAACTATTTATTTAGTCTTATTGACATGATATAAATCGTATCACCAAACCACCACGTACCAAACGTTTCGAATCTACGTTTATAATCCGTACTACCAAGGATTGGAACAACCTGCCAGCTTCCTTGTTTCCTGAGAGATATAATTTGGGCCTTTTCAAGGCCAGAGTGAATAGGTATCTCCTAAGTCTGCATGCTTCATCTTCGACCACATCGCCGCTGACCAACAGGCGAGTTGGTGGTAAACGCGGACTTAACTACTACTGTGCCATTGAATAATTAATGGTTCAGTAATGATTTACTTAGGTAGATACATATATTTATATGTAATTAAATACTTTTAGTGGTAATTTAATAACATTTTTTTTGGACGAAATACAACAAACTGCTTTTTCATAATATCAAAATACTCATAAATCACCTAGAATACTAATAAAAATCTAGCCTAGCTTCTTGGTTACTCTCATTTTTCCCCACAAATTTCATCAAGATCAGACGTGTGGTCCTAAAATAATAAAAATAAAGACATACAGATAAAACATTTCATTTACATACTTATTACATACAGAGACCATACATACCATACAGAGTTAATTTAGTTTTCATAATATTAGTGTAATGAGATGGTGAAGTATAAATAACTGGGAATAAACAACCTTATAAATAGCACAGGCCAGCTCCTCTACCAAATGCAAAATTACAAGCAAAGAAGTAATTGGAATGCAGCTCACGATTTGCAAGCGTAATGGGGCAATTTCCTAGTCGTTTCGCCGCTGCAAGCAATCCAGCGTCTTGCGGCTTATGAGCGCTGAAGCCTCGGACGCTCCATCAACACAGCTCGGAAACCAGCCTATTGTTTGAATCAAGCATCTATTTTATAGTCCAATTTTGTTTCTAGAATAAGTTAGACAAAATAATTGACTTTTATTCGTCTCAGTATTGGCTGATTGTATCAATACTAATGATATAAAGTGGAAAGATTTGATTGTTTGTTTGTTCGTTTATTTGCATTGAATAGGCTCCAAAACTACTGAACCGATTTGAAAAAATCTTTCACTGTTAGGAAGCTACACTAACCCCGGGTGACATAGGCTATAATCTATACCCGTGCGAAGCTGGGGTGGACCACTAGTAAGAGAATATTGTCGGCGAGTATACTTCGCTTGCTTGTTGTTGCTTGTTTTGCTTGCTTTCTTCCTACTAATTTAATGTAGTGTAAAAAACAAGTTAGATTTCGAACCGATAAAATTCGGACATCCTTAATTTGTGTCTGATGAATAAAAAAAAACCGGACAAGTACGAGTAAGACTCGTGCTCTGCGAGAGCGCGAGTACAAAAAAAACTAAAAAATTACTGAAGTTGAAATATTGAAAGACAAACTTAACTTTGTAGTTGACAATAAGGTTCTTCCATACATTCCAACTACAAAATGTAAGTTTGTAATAGCAAAATAATTATTTTTTAATGATTTAACTTGAAATTTATAACTTTCGGATTTATTCCTATATATGTGCTATGAGACCTTGCCTCTTGCCAAATTTAATGATTCTAGGTCAACGGGAAATACCCTATAGGTTTTGATTCCCCTGTGAAATCGCAAAAATATACGACATAAACGTTCATATCTTTTGATTGCGTTGACTTATAACTTAATTTTTTTACAGCCGAAAGAAACCGTAGACCCAAGTCCTATATCCTATAAGGGTTCCGTTTTTTCCTTTTGAGCTACGGAACCCTAAAAATTAAACGTGTGATGGTTGTCGCTTAAATAAAACCCGGCCAAGTGCGAGTGCGCACTGAGGGTTTCGTACCACCACAAAATTCAATAACGAATTTACCAGTTATATAGTGCTAACAGACGTATGGATTTGGCTGACGAACCGCCGGAGAGAAAGAGAAAATTTTCTCTTTCCCTCCCGTTGGTTGGACGAGTACGTCTCGTCTGTTAGCACCAATAACTTGGTAATGAACAAAATTTGTCACCGTTTTTTTAATTTTTTTTTATACTTTAGAGTGTGTCATGTTAAGTTTGACGCTTGTAAGTATTACCGTTTTTACATTAGAGCTAATACAAAAATACGTCTGTAGTATGGGGACCCCCCTTTCGTTTTAACTTTTTGACTTTTTTATTACATGTTAGTCAATCCGCCGTAACATTACACATTCTATGAAAATTTCAACTGCAGTTATAGATTGCCATGGCAATCTATTACGGTTCGAAAAATACAGCCGTTAATAAGTTAATAAGGACAGACGGACGGACGGACGGACAGACAGACGGACAGGCATCGTAGGATTAGGAATAGGGTCCAGTTTTTACCCTTTGGGTGCGGAACCCTAATAATACCAATTTGAGAATCCCCCCTTCTGAAGTCGGTTAATAACTTAGTCAAACAGATGAAGCCTTAAGTTATCTAGCACTTACTAGATAACTAAAAGCGTTACGTGATCCGACATAGAAACTTTAAGAGTAAGGTATTTCAGGATCATAAACTCAAAATACTTACCTAGCGTTATTCGGAGTGCAGTATGGTCGGAGTTCCATAGTACAGCCGCGTACACTCGTCAGTAAAACACATAGACTCCTGGCGCTGGGTCAATAGAATACGGCTCCCCTGCCCTCTTGCCTGTAGTAAGAGGCTACAAAACGGAGACCTCTGGGCTCGGGATGGTCAAAGTTGGGGTTTTGACCACTCACTTAAACGAGCTCCTGGAAAGAACGACAACGCTGTGTGACCAATGATGTCGCGGAAAAACCGGAGCGCAGTGCTTATGGCTCCAGGGCGTTCCTCTGGAGATCCCGGAGCCTTCTTGTCAAGCACTAAGGCTGGTCACCAGGGGGGGTTTTAGTGGGTATAATCCCACATAACCTGGCTGCAGCCAGTCGGGAAGATTTTTTGACTTTTGAAGATTTCGCCCTCGAAAATTAAAAAAAAAAGGAGAGCAAGAAAGTCTTTGGTAAAACACATCATGTACCTACTAATCATCAGTTTAGCTACACGTGTTTCGTATCTTGTGTTACCATACATCTGACCACTCGTGCATAGCTGGAGCGTGGGTAAAATTTGAACGATGTCTTCCATTAATTTCAACAAGCGATGCGATTACTCCAAACCAACTTTGTAAGCCAATTTTGTACATTTTTAGGGTTACGTACCCAAAGGGTAAAACGGGACCCTATCACTAAGCCTACGATGTCTGTCTGTCTGTCTGTCCATCCGTCTGTCCTACATAATTATAGGCTACGACTGTATCTTTTGAACCGTAATAGATAGCTAGTTGAAATTAATACAAAATATTTTTAATTTTACGGTGGTTTAACTAACAAATAATAAAAATGCTTGTTTCAATAAGTTTGTGGCGGTATGAAACCCTCACTGCGCGAGCCCAACTCGCACTTGGTCGGTTTATCTATACTAATATTATAAAGAGGAAAGATTTGATTGTTTGTTTGTTTGTTTGTTTGCATTGAATAGGCTCCGAAACTACTGAACCGATTTGAATAATTCTTTCACTGTTGGGAAGCTACACTATCCCCGGTTAACATAGGCTATATTATATTTTCAAAAAAATAGGGATCCTTACTAAAACTCCAATAATGTAACCCAAAAAATAAAATTTTCAATTTTGACTTTGCGTGTTTGACATTTCTAAGACAGGACAACGTCTGTCAGGTCTGCTAGTTTTAATATACAATTGCAAACTTTTTTCTAATGTTAAATTTTTACTAGGCTCTAGCTCTAATATTGGGAAATTAAATTTGACGTTTTGGAGGCGAAAATCAATTCAAACTGGATGGTAAGCAATCAAGCTGTCAGTTTTTATCAGTACTTCAATAATAATTATTTATTTACTGGAATAATTTCGACCTACTATTTATTTTAAACGACAGTAATAAATGGTTGACTCCAAAACTTGTAATAGTGCTCCAAGCACGTATGTAACTCAGACAGGGAACTTTAAAATTTACATTTGAAATTCTTGTTTGGAACAAAGGAACCGATCTAAACAGCAAGAAACCAAGTTAAATTGGGCAACTTTACACCTTGCACTGTTTTGCGGGTGGTGCAATGAATTCTGAGTTGCTAATTTTATTGTGTCTTTTTGTCACGTTTGCTTTAAGTGTTTAAAGTTCCAAGCATATTGTATCTTATGTTTCTGATCTACTGTGTTTAACTGGCTCAAAGTGAGGAGAGTCGAGACAGTTTTGCGCTTCCACCGTGCCTCGACTGTAAATGAAACACAATTTGGAACGATTAAAAACGTTTTCAAATTTTTACAAAAAAAAAAAAACATTTAGGCGTATGATAACCTCCTGCTTTCGTCAGTTAAGAAATAGCTGACCCAACCAATATAATAACAATGTAAATAAAATCTTTGAAGTCGAGTTTGATACACTTCTAAATATCGATTTGATACCGGAATATCGTATGTTATCCGAATGACAATAAAATAAATATTTTTGTACCATCAAATTGATCGGAAAATGGTGCCAGTAGGTGGATAGTGGAACTTTTCAACAACTACATTGAAACCCTCGAGTTTTGGGTCATTTGGTTTGTTTTACGAGTTCATAAGCGTGTTTTTTTTTAAATTAAAATAATTTATTTTTGTTTCCTGTAACCGATAAAATATAAAAAACTCAGACGTGTAATAAAATTAATTCAAATGCACATTACATTTAATATAATCTAAAATGATTATGATTATATAGGAATATTATCTCTAGTTTTAAAATAATTCCCAGTCTATATCGTAATGAGACGAGCATTCCAGAAAATAAATTAAAACTTTGCTAAATCAACCCGTTATGCAAATTATTTAATCAACAGCTCCATTTTCCTATTAAAATTGGGCTAGACTAAATAAAACTTTAGTTTGTAGAACAACCCTCCAAATAAAAGGATTAAACAACTCTCACTGTATTATTATAAAAGGACTAGGACACGTGTATTTTTTTAAACAAAAAAGTGTTTAAACGTCCTTAACCCTGGTAGAGCATCGCGTACCTTTGTAAGTAAACATTTACACAAGCTTGAAAAAAAAAGAGACAGATGTACAATATGTACCTACATGGTTAGATTAGATACGCAATTCACATGTCACACAATAAGTAAGATGACAAATCAAAAAACAACTGTTTTACAATGTTTTTATGGCTCTGCTATTTTCATAAAACAACTTCTTTCTGCTGGATAATGTTTAATAGCAGAAATTTGTCTGTATTTTTTTTACTTTCCTCCGTGAGGATTTTGGCTTCGCACTTCTTGAGCTGCCGGTGTCAAGTATTTTCAAGTTTTACTAAATATCGTTAAACAAGTCATAGTCACAGCCAGAGTCAAGTAAAATAATCCCCTACCCTAGCCCACTAGCCTAGGCTAGTCATACCCTAGTAAAGAGGTGGAAGTTTTACAAGAGGCTTCTATGGAGTTTTGGAAATACCTAACATGAAAACACTAATAAAACTAAATAACATAAGTTTGCCATTTCATCGCGTCTTTAGAGTTTTTATTTATTTATTTTTAACACCTACTTTGAAACATAAATTATTATAACACCGGCGACTTATTATAACATATTATAAATTCATGATCCGAATTCCGATTGCGATGAATCCTCACGCGAGTTTTGATGAAGTACTTTAACACATAGTTAACGATACGGTTTTAAACATAATGTTGCACCAGAAAACCACGGTTGGTTTGACTTGAACCTTGATTTACCTCTCTGTCTCTATCTAATCTGTAAAATTGCCTATGGATTTAAGAGACGTTGTTTGTGTAGGCTCAATTAAATTAAACAATGAGGATTGAGGGTGGGTTTTAAAATATTCTCGTCACGAAACGCCTTCTGTGCTTTGAACTGACCGTTCGTCACGCGCTCAGATAAAATGAGATAAAATAGGGTTCCTACATTATTTTGGACGATATTAATTCGAGGGTGTTTGATAAATATGAGCTTCATCATCATCATCATCAGCCTATCATGTTCCCACTGCTGAGACACAGGCCTTCTCTCAAAGAGAGGGTGGGCCATAACTCACCATGTGGCCCAGTGCTTGTTGGTGAATGTCATGTCTTGGAACTTTTGAGGTTCTTGGACATAGCGGTTTCCTCACGACTTTTACGTTGTTTTTGAGCGATAGCATCGGAAACTTAAATAATTTATTTAAATTCTTAATAAAGTCATTGGTACAGGGCCAAGGATTGAACTGGATGCCGTTAGATGGTGAAGCGCACATGCTAATGCGGCTCGGCGACCACGCTCTCCGAACATTCATTTAGTTTTGCCGAATTCATAGTTATACTGTTTAACTGCTAGTATAGTCACTGATTTTTGTTTGACATCGGTTTTTTGGTGAATCTTATTTCACAAAAAAATTAACTGACGACATCGTGAGACGCGACCGGTAGCAGCGAACGCGTCGCGCGACCCACAGTTCAGTATGAATTTATATGGAGTGTTAAGCAATGCAAGCGACGTGTGGGTCGCTTGCATTGTTTAACATACTGAGCAGTGGGTCGAGCAAAGCGGTCGCTTCCGCCATTCGCGGTCGCTGGTCGCAACTGCCAAGATCGGAATGCTACCTTAAGAAATACTCATAGTAAAGTATGTGACGTAGAATTTGCGGTAAGTTATCTTTGCCTTAGTAAGAAATTGTTCATAGGTTCATTTAAATTACTGTTTTTACAAAAATACCTTTGTACAATGTCTAAACATGACTTGATTGATCGCATAAACACAAAATAAAAGAAAATCAGCCTCTTAACATATTACATCAAAAGTAATAATATTATTCATTTACAAAAGAAACGTTTCAAAAGCAAGAAATGTTTTAACGTAACATTAATTTCACTTCAAAAGGCTATCAAACTGCGCCCTCCATGTGACTCCTTAAAAATTCCCCCGCACAAAGCCAAGGAAAGGAGCTTTCCTAAATAAATAAGTCACAATATGTTTACGATACAGCGTTTTAGAAACACTTCACATATTTTTTGTCTGCCTTTATCGAGTGAATGAAAAAGAGCGGTCCGCCTTACTTTTCTTTTAGAAAAAAGGAATGTTTACGACTTTTTCGTGCGGCCCGCATTGAATATTCATGTGGATTTGGTGAATATTTTTAAGGTCATGTTTTACTATTCGTTTGGGAATAATTAAGGTACTTTGTCGGATAATGTTGAAGAAGTAAAAACTACATTGATATTGCTTACTTAGGATAGAGCTTGATTGTTCACAAATTCCCTCATTCACAATTTCCCTATTCCCCATGTATGTATAAAGCGCTTCGATTCCATATTTTTATACTCTCAGCGGTAGGTCACCTTGGGTGCAGTAGGCAGTGGAACTTTGTACCGGAGTCTAAGTTTCCCAAAAATAACAATACCTAATATATCAACTGTTTTCAAATCGAGAGTAACCGCAGGTTCCTTCCATCGTAGGTATTACGTGCCTTACGTCTTTGCTTATATGGACAAACGAAATCCTTTTATAAAACACTAGCTGAACCCCGTGGTTTACCCTGTGTATAAAAACTTCTATAAAAGTAGCCTAAGTTACTCCTTATAACATCAGCTATCTGTCAGTGAAAGACCCGTCGAAATTGGTCCGGCTGTTTTGGAGTCCATAGGGAACACCACACATAGTTTTTTATATACATAGATAGATGTAATTTCTTCTTAATTTCTACGTTAGCGATAGTTTTTCCACCTTCATTACATGAGTTCATACCTACCAGGAAATATATATATTATGTACCTAGTGCGTAGTAAAATTAATCCTTTCGTCATAACATCTCCGTCTTACCTTCCAGAACGTTTGGGTTCCAACTTCAATACTCTAATCCAATTAGCTGGAACTCATTATCCGGCCTGTTCGTGCAATAGTGATCTGTCGAAAGAACCCTCGGGATCGACTCGAGAGCCACTTGTTGGCGATTAGTAGTGGAGCCCTATTCAGGACCGTGAGGTTCGCTGAAGGTAGAACAGTCGTAACATATAGTCGTCGATGGGTAAATATCTTCTATAGGTCTGCGTGCTTCATCTTCGACCAAATCGTCGCTTACCAACAGGCGAGATGGTGACTAATCCGCGATAAAAAAAAAAGTTTAAAAAAGTAAAAAAAAAAAAGTTTAAAAAAATGTTCTGGGTGTCTTTAAATCACGAGTGAAATGGTTTCTTCTAGGCAAGCATGCTTCATTCTATAGACCGCATCACTAATTAACATTTGGCGGATAAACGCAAACCTATCAATTAATTAAAAAAATTACCTATTAGTTAACAGAAGTATTAATCACTATCACTAATCTATTAGGTTATCATCATCATCTACAATCAATATTTTATGCATATTAAAATGATGATTGTTCCTCAAATTGATAAGATCATAATTGATAATTGATCAGTTTGAGATGCAATAATAAGGTTACATGCACAATTGCTAAATATTATTTTTAAAGTCACTGGATTTATTTGTTAATATTATTGACTTTGTATACTCTGCCGAAACTATCCCACAAGTGCCCACAACCATTCGATAGGATAAATGCCAAAAAAAAACACATTCTAAAAATAATTGAGATGACAATTTAGAATTTAGAAATAATATAGATTTTAATTTTTAAACTTTTAGTAATAAATATTGTATCCAGAAAATTACATAATATAATTAATTATTGTTGTGATTGTTTATCGAGATTTATCGGGCATTATTTTACATGGCTACGTAAAAAAAATGTTACCTATAAAACATGACAACACATATACAACATAAATATTGAAAACATGTGTTCAAATTACAAAAGTTTAAAAGTTAATATTGTAGTGAATTCTACGTGCATGAATTTCGGTGCGCTGCACGCAGCCTTTGTCTATGCGTAGGGCAATGGGGCTCCACTTGGCATCGCCAGTGAGGGGAGTTATTACATCGCTTTTTGATGTCGATTGTCTGCCGTTTAGAAGATAATAATATAACGGCTCTTTGTTACTTTAACAGACACAACCGGAAAAACCTTTTATAACTGAAAATAAACGTGTAGACTAGTTATATAGACTGTTTATTGTGTACACCAGAAATAAATGTTACATTTTAAATTACAGTTACACACAGTACATTACATTTAAAACACACATACATTTAAAAGCTAATACCACAAGTGTCGGCCTTATCGCAATAGTAAAAGCAATCTTTTCCAGGCAACCATGGCATGGATATATAGAATTTACCTATCAGTATATAGACGGGGATGTTCAAAGCACTTTTAATAATATCATTAAATAAATACAAATATTAGGATCATCATCATCATCAGCCAGAAGACGTCCACTGCTGAACATAGGCCTCCCCCTTTAACCTCCACAATGAACGACAGCCTGCCTTTTGCATCCACTGGATGCCAGCGACTCTTACTATGTCGTCGGTCCATCTAGCGGGAGGCCTACCTAAGTACGCTGCGTCTTCCGGTTCGTGGTCTCCACTCAAGAACCTTTCTTCCCCATTGGTTATCGGTTCTCCGAGCGATGTGGAATATTAGGATATAAGTAGATAATAATACGTATATACAAACGCAATAAGTACATATATACACAAAATCTACGGAATATCCTTGCATTATGCATTAGCAAAATTATTTTCAGGCAGTCAAACGAAAGACAGCAATAGTTTTGTATCAAAATACTAGTAAAACATGTATACGTTTAAAACATCTCAAAACATTGTTTATAACTTATTGATACTACAATAGCATACTTATTTAAATATATTACGATACAATATAACAACAACAATTCAATATAATTATTATTGTAGGTAGAGTTCTAAGAAACATTTGAGTTAGATTTTGCGGACCGTATTTAATTCACCGTGATTGTGTGTCAAGGTCGCATGAAAATTAGAGCTGAGTTTAAACACTAACTTAAATTAAATTATTAGCTTTGAAACTTCAAAACAACATTGAGAAATATTTTTAAACGGACATATTTTTACTAGTTCTTAGATACAAAACTATTTCTGTCTTTCGCTTGACTGCGTGATTTATAATGCTACAGACCATTCGAAATAGCCCAAAGATGTGAACAAAATTCCTTGTCGAGCGACAATGTGAAATGTTATGTTCAATTTAAAAGTTTTGAATATATTTCCAAGTTTTCTCTGCATTTAAATCATGGGTAAGAGGAGGGCGATAATATTTTAGCATGGTTATTATTGGAATTCCTAGCCAGACTGATCCTGGACTTGCACAGTTATTAGTTTACCGTTTATAGAAATGTTTACCACTTTGTTTATTGCTATCGGCTAAGATAAGAGCTAACGCCCAGCTTGGTGACTAGAGCCCGACATAATTGTAAAACGTAAGTATCTGTGTGAAATGATTATCTATACCTACTAATCTATACTAATATCATAAAGAGGAAAGATTTGATTGTTTGTTTGTTTGTTAGATAGCCCGTTGGTCCAGTTGGTAGTGAACCTGCCTTCTGCGCTTGGGGACGTGGGTTCGATTCCCACCTAGGACAAACATTTATGTGATGAACATTTGTGTTTGTTCTATATCTGGGTGTTAATATCTATTTAAGTATGTATTTAAAAATATATAACATGTAAGTATATCAGTCTCTGGCAGCCATATCACAAGCTTTTCTTAGTTTGGGTTCAGATGACCATGTGTGCAAAAATGTCCCGAATATTTATTTATTTGTTTGTTTGTTTGCATTCAATAGGCTCCGAAACTACTGAACCGATTTGAAAAATTCTTTCACTGTTGGAAACCTACACTATCCCCGGGTGTCATAGGCTATATTATATTTTCAAAAAAAATAGGGATCCTTACTAAAACTCCAATAATGTAACCCAAGGTGTAAAAAAATAAGACTTACACCCGTGTGAAGCCGGTCAATCAATAGGCGCTCAAAGAAAGTTATTCGGATTTCTGAAGCTGATTAAAAATTAAAAATTAATTTAAAAAGTTTACAAATGATGACGTATTCGGTGTTATCATAATCATCATCACCCAGAAGACGTCCACTGCTGAACATAGGCCTCCCCCTTTAACCTCCACACTGAACGACAGCCTGCCTTTTGCATCCACTGGATGCCAGCGACTCTCACAATGTCGTCGGTCTATCTAGTGTGAGGCCTACCTACGCTGCGTCTTCCGGTTCGTGGTCTCCACTCAAGAACCTTTCTTCCCCATCGGTTATCGGTTCTTCGAGCGATGTTAGCCTGCCCATTGCCACTTCAACTTTTAAATTTTGACGTATTCGATGTACAATTGTACATACATAAAAAACAGACCAAATTGAGAACCTATGTCATCAATCCTGAAGTCAGTGAATAAACCATTTAGATTTTTGGGACTCATGAAATGATAAGTGAATTACTTGGTTATTTTCTAACCTTGCAAAATATATAAAATTCTGTGCATCAAATTAATCACAAAGTTATCTAGATAATTATATTCTGGTGTCTTAATATTTAATGTACAGTAAATGCTCGTTAATCTTAGTAGTATCAAAGCCTTATCAAGTAAGTGAGCACCTTTGCACCCTTTGTAAGCCCACTATCACGTCTCACATGAAACCGCAGCTTCAAACATTAACATTCTTCACATAGCTCCATTCCTTTGACATTGTCAGATGCCAGGCTTTGTTAACCAACTATTCTCAGTCAACATTCATTTAATCAAATGAACATAACAGCTACGTGCTTAGCGTTCTGCGCTAATCAAATCTGGGGCGTTCGACACCATTTCTGCGTAATAAGCTACTATTTGCCATTCGCTTTCTGAATTATATTATTTAGACGTAAATTCGATGAACGTCTTACGAAAGGTGAGGGGGTCATTCAAGAAAAGTGGGGTTCCGTATTCGGAAAAGTGTTACGAAAATTTGTGACGAAAATGCAAGGACGTTATAATTATATTGGCGACAATTATACCTACTTTCAAAAGCTGTGCGTGTACTTTGATTGTGAACCATGTGTGAACGCAATGTATGCCACAGTCAAATTGACGTAATTATGAAATAGAGAACTATCACCAATCACATCACCAATATAACCAATATAAGTGTTTAGTCAAACAAGTAAGTCACGGTCAATTCAAAGTCACATGCCCTAGTAAAGTAGTGGAGACTTTACAAGAAACTTCTAAGGAGCTTTGGAAACAACACAAAATACACGTTTCACCGCGTTATATCAATTACCCACACTCGAGCACGTCCACGGACACTTTATAAATAATAACCATACCATTAACACTCGAAAATACACAAGCTTAGGAAAATAATACAATCAGACGACTTTTTTTTTCATATTGGCGCCAAAACTCTACTTGGCTTTCCTTTTGACATTACCAGGTTACTGGTTGAAATGGGAAAATTAAAATGTGTTGTTTTCGAATGCGAAAAAGAAGTTTTCATATCGAAGGACTTCAAAAATCCAACCCCAGGTCACCGTGGTTGCACGTTATCTCGCCGGAACGTTACGGGTTCGATACTCTCTGTCAGTAATATAAAATACGGTGTCATCAAAAATGCAACGAAACAGACTGCATGAATTATGACTGCGGCTTCAATGAAAAATAAATACGAACTGTGAACGCATCGCATTTTTATAAAATGTATTTTTGCGGAAAATGATTTGTTTGTAAGGACTCGTTTTTTTTTAGACGATTGTTTTCAATAAGGTACATTGATTAAGAGTATAAACTGATATTTAGGTCTTCGACCAAAATAAAATGAATGGACAGGCCCAATAGAAGCGCATTTTTAGAGATAACAAAATGAGCGCCGGCTCTCATTTCGTTTCAGGCGGTCTCTAGCCATAGGAAGTGCAACACGTGTCTATTGTTACGTGATAGCGAAACATCTGACAAAATTATGCATTCATATGCTTTCCCAAAGTGTAAATACACAAATAAAACCGGGATCTTTTTTTTGTAACTAACATACTGTACATTTTTATAATTAGGTGTTGAAGTATATATCCGACGGTTTTGACTCGTTTTTACTGAGCAATTTCAATGGTTATGGCCCGTCCATTCATTTTATTTTAGTCGAAGTATGTATGTATCATAGACGTCATACCTGGTATGTATCTATATGAACTCCGCGAAACGTATGGACCGATTTTGATGAAATTTTCAGGCAATCTTTAGATTAGCTCAGCAAGTGATCCTGTGAAGTGTGGTAGCGATCGGATCAACATACTTTTATGGTCGTTTATTATTTTCCCCAAAGATAATATTATAAATACTACTTAAAAACAAGAACAAGAATCGATATTGTCTATAAATTGCAATGAGCTTATGGACTGGTATTCTTTAGTCATTGATAAATTGCCACATTGCCACATTACATCATAGAGAGAAAAAATTGTCATCTAAGTCAAAGGAGGTTGCAGTCGCTACCAAGGAGGTTGCTTCAAGGAGGAACATAACGCGGGTGAAACAGCGGAGCGTAGCTAGTATAGGATTAAAGTAATGACTTTCAATCTTTCTTTAGTTAATAAATTCTCCTCCTGACAAAGTCTAGGTTAGACTAGGACACTTATTTTGAAACAGCTTAACCCTTTTTGTTATCTTAGGACTCCAAGCGGTCGGGTATCTGAGCCAACCTTTCCATATTCCCGAGGAATTGAAAATGTGACTTGAACCAAAGTGAAAACTGGAATAAAACGATCTATCTGGGATGTTTAAAACGAAAAATGGAATAAGATTAGGTTCTACACTGAAATCACAGCATGAAAGATATGATGCGCAACTACAAGGTAACCATTAAATAGTTAAAATGAGCTACAAAATCAGACAAAAAAGGGAGATATGGTATGGTGGCGTGGTGGGTGCGAACGCATCTGGCCTAAATCAGGCTAGATGCTTTTAGTTAAACTCATCTAGCAGACGACCTTGTTGCCCTTTTTTGCACTTGGTTAGTTTATTGAGGACGCTAAAAGGGTTAAAAAAAAGCAAACAATTATTTTTTTATTGAAATCAATTAAAATTGCTGTATGCTGAATGTCCTATGTCTTTGAACTTTAGAGATTGTTGGACATACCATTTTCCTCACGATGATTTCCTTCGCCGCTTTTGAGCGATGACATCGAAACTGCGTATAATTATTTAGGTTCTAAGTAAGTCATTGGTGCCAATAGTAGTCTTTGATTGGTGCGGGGCCGAGATTCGAATCGGTTCGTTTTTTTTTTTCGATTGGGCTGTACCAAGGAAGTCAGGGAACTCTTTAAAAAAATTGCAAATTGTGTGATGTTATCTTCGTGGTTAATTCATACGATGGCGAAAAAAATAGAAAAATACAACTTTTTTTTCTATCTCCTTCGCCAACCTATAAATTATCAGCACGAAAATTGCTTTGTGCTATAAGCAATGTTATGCGAAAACAGTGATTTTTTTTCTCTTCAAAAATGTTGAAAACGTGCTAATGAGATAGTTGTGGCTGTTGAGTGTAGTCGTAAATTATGGTGAGTATCTAATCAAAATGAATCGAGGGAGTCGTATTCACAGACAAAAGTTCCGCGAAATATCTTGGGAACCGTCACGTCCTCGAACTCGAGCCACAGACCAAGTTTACGAGTAAACAAAGTTCTTTGCATGCGAACATGTCCGACCGACGCCGAAGGCAAAACAAGTAGGGACACGCTATTACAAGTTACACAAGTAACTGGGATGGGGAGCGCTATTTTGGACGGTTGCCGCAACATGATCCGCTCTTTAAAATAGTTTCGATCGGCGTCTGATATCAGAGGCTTGTTGGAAACTAATCACCCTGAAAGAGTAGGTTCATTATAGATACGGATATAATTACAGGTAGTTCCGTAACTGATGTCCGAATTTTTTTTGTGTCAATTCGCCTAAAATAAAAAAGAACTCACGTTCTGCTGCTAATATTGGCGCTATTAAGGCCCCGCTCACTTGCACGAGCCCATATTATTTTCATATTTTTATCATTTTTAAAGATAAAAATCAGCTTAGTGTGAATAAGAAAAAAAATGCAATTGGGCATACTTTTGAATAACATTGCAAACATTTTAAAGTAATTTTTGTTAATGATTTATTTTGGGGAAAGAGCTGGAAAGTATTTTTTTCGATTTTTTTTGTCTCTTCCGCCACCCTATAAAATGCCAACATTTGTTTTATACCTACTATTTGAAGGTAAAGATAATAAAGATAATTATAAAGATAATGCCCAATTTAAAAATTAACGGTGTTTCAGCGACAGTGATCGCCTTACCATCAGGCGCTCGTTAGCTATTTAGTGTAAAAGTGTATTTTTTCTTAAAACAAAAAGTTTTTTTGTTTTTTAAAAGCGCGAAATAAATATCTCTAGCAGGTTAACATGGCTTTATGTGTAATTCAAAACAATTCATCGGGTTTCAGAATTAAATTAACTCGTCCGAACATAATTACAAAGGTTCTTATCTCGACGGCTCAGCAAACCTCAAACATCAGCGAGACAGGAACATTCAATTAATATCTAGAATATTACGAACACAAACTTAGCTCATAAATAAGTTGAGAGATGTTTCGTGTCTAGTAAATCTGAGGTTGCAACGGTTGATATTTGATTTGATCTTGTAAGTACAGATACAGGAAAGGTAAACACAGTTGCTCTGGTAAAGGAAAGAGAAAGTAAGAATGCCGTTTTGAGAAAATTGCGTCATAACTTTAACTAAAATACTTTAAGGTCGTGAAAAACTGTACATGGATAAGTTTACTGTTGCATGAAAAACAGTAGAATTGACAGATGAAAAGAGCAATCCATATACGAATATTCATGGTTGCTAGTATATAGTTATCTATGATGGTAGGTAAAGAGGTATCTATTAAAACACTGCATTAAACTATCGCAGTTGTTCACTAAAGTTATATGATTATTTACGGGATATTTACCGTGGTAAGATTGTGGAATGGGCTCCCGATATTAAAGATATTCGCAATATTCCCGGTGTGGTTTTTTTTTTCTGGCGTCCGTGAACATGGTGCATGTAACTGCGCCAATATATCGCGAGCTCATTCCACAACCTTACCATGGTAAATATCCCGTAAATAATCATATAACTTTGGTAGGTATCTATTAAGTTTCCAAGATAATTGTGAAATATTGTCACTGCTTTCTCTCGTTTACCACGGCAAACAGCTTTGACTTTGTGTGTGATTTCTGTTCTTTGTTCTTTTGGGCGTTGGTTCACCTGTTTTTACCTATAATGGAACGTAGAAGACCTATATGCGTTTGGGTTAAGAGCATAAATGGGTGTGTGTTTGTATGTATTTTATTCATTAAACATTTTCTCTAAACCGGCTAAATTAATTTGAACGTGTTTTTTTAATTTTAAATGCATGGTTCATCACAGGGCTCTTTAACATTGTTTGATTCAAATCTGCTCAGAGCTTTGAACAATATGATACCTTTTCTAAATAGATCATGGATTTTTTTGATATAAATTTTTATTAGTATCTCCAACCCAACATACTTTATCACTGAAAATAAACATAGAAAAAGAGAAACATATTGGTATATATTTCTAGAAGGTGCACCTTAACTATGATTGCATATACATAGAACAGGAATCAACGGCAAAGATTAAAAGCTACATAATCTCGCACAACCCCAAGAATTCAGCTATCATCACTTTTGTCTCTGAGGTTAAACGCCTAATTATTATAATAACGTTGTAACGCCATATTTACGTACGCAAGTGTTTCGCGGTACGTTAAAATTAATTAAATACGTCCCGCACAGACGTTCTTGTGTGAATACGAGTGTAGGGAATGACTATCACCATTTTGTCTTCATGAGAGTGCCACCCACCTCAAATGGGGTCTTGCGGTAGTAACCGACTCGTGATAATACCAAGCTTGAAGAAATTTACAGAAGGCTAGCCTATTCTATATATATGTATATTATATAGAATAGATCTACGTTTGGCCACCTACTTGCCGGATGGTAAGCGACGGTGTGGCCGAAAATGGAACACGTTGAACTAAAAGAAAACGTGGGACTAGTTGCGTTAGCGAGTTATATGATTTAAAAAAAATGCGACCTTTTTTTGTAATTTCGTTCGAAAGTCGGTTCTTTCGCATTATATTATTTTCATGCGAAATATCATACGCCCGATTCAATTGATTCCGTGGTCGAAAATCTTATTTTCGAATAATAATAATTATATTTATTTATTTCAAGTAACAGTGATGACATACGGCACTGAAACGTGGTCTCTTACTATGGGCCTCATAAGCAAGCTCAAAGTCGCACAACGAGCTATGGAGAGGGCTATGCTCGGGGTTTCTCTACGAGATCGAATCCGAAATGAGGAGATCCGTAGACGAACGAAAGTCACCGACATAGCCCACCGGATTAGTAAGTTGAAATGGCAGTGGGCAGGGCACATATCACGCAGAACAGATGGCCGATGGGGCCGAAAGGTTCTGGAATGGAGACCACGGACTGGTAAGCGCAGCGTAGGACGTCCACCCACAAGATGGACAGACGACCTAAAAGAGACCGCAGGGAAACGCTGGATGCAGGCCGCTTCCAACCGGCCCTTTTGGAGATCGATGGGGGAGGCCTATGTCCAGCAGTGGACGTCCTACGGCTGAAATGATGATGATGATGATGATGATTTCAAGTAACATAGACTCATATGCACAATAATTAAATTTAGGGCAGTCAAATTACAAATCATACATGTCAAGTAATACAACACAATATAAAAATTCCATTACAACAAATCAACAGCGAATAGATGGGCTGAAAAATAATTCATGTAATATATTTGAATTTTTTTGCTCGCTCGCCTATTTATACTTGTAGGGTTTCACAATTTTTACCTACGGCGAAATGGAAAAGGTATTCGCGTTTATCGGCTTACGATCGATTCGAATCGAATTGAGAACCTAATTATTGAAGTTGGTGCTGCAATGCTAGGTATTAAGCTCAGATCAGACAAACAAGGGAGATATGGTAAGATGGCGTGGCGGGTGCAAACACACCAGTCTTGATGCCTTCCATGGAATTCACTCAATCTTGCTATTTTTTTGCACGTGAACTCATTTTAAAGTACATTTGTGTCGCTGAATAATTCTTAGTGTGCGTGAACAATTAGTAAGTGTACCATACTAACAAATTTTCCGTTAAGCAGTTTTGCGGTGTAGTGAAATAAGTGGGTGAAACACGAAGACATTTGAAGATGAACGATAATTGTAATACATAAGCATAGAAGGCAATACAAAAATTGTACTTGCGAAAAAAATACAAAAAATATCTCCCATCTTTCTTACTTCTGGTTCCGTTAGTTCCTAAACTCTTCACAGCTAGCTGTTCTGAAAGAAGTCTGTCGTGGTGTCAAGTGAAGGTTGATCACTAAACACACACAAGAAAAATCATACACATACATGTGTAATAAATAGCTTTGCACTTATAAAGTGAGTTTAAATGGGGCCCCAATTTGTTTTTGCATCTGGGATTTTGGTTACCTAGCTACACCACTGTATAAGATGCACAACAGAAGCTGATAGATGGCAGCTGGTTACCGTACATACGTAACCACCGTATGTACGATAACCATGACCATACGTCGTCGTGACGTCGTCGCATGTCCTGCCGACCGCTACCTGTCCGCAACTACGCAGGATGGACATTACCCATGTCCGACTTACGCTGCATTAGCGTTTTGCATTTATAAGACCAGTGTGAAAACGGTTTATATAAGAACTGCTTAGATACGTACCTACTTACTAATTCAACACTGCATAATGTCATCTTTATTTTTTTGCCTATTTGAAAAGTATATATAAAGAGGTTTTAACTTTAAAATCTATTGATGAAAGAAAAGTCACGCGTTTGTTGATAAAAATATTACAACACTGATACATATATTATACTAGCTGTTGCCCGCGACTTCGTACGCGTAGACTTTCATATAAACTTTCAACCCCCTTTTGTCATCCTTAATTCGGCCCTTTCGTAAAATCCTTTCTTAGCGGACCTCTACACCCCACAAGGAATCTACCTGCTAAATTTCAGCTTCGTAGGTCAAGTGGTTTTCGAGATTTCGTGTTTAATGAGTGAGTGAGTGAGTGAGTAGATGAATTTCGCTTTTATATTATATAGATTGAAAAATTCTTTCACTGTTGGAAAGCTACACTACCCCCGGGTGACATAGGGTATAATCACTACATAGTATAAAATAAAGTCGCTGTCGCTGTCTGTCCGTCCCTATGTATGCTTAAATCTTTAAAACTACGCAACGGATTTTGAAGCGGTTTTCACCATCAGTTACTTAATTTTTCATGGAAGGTTTATATATATAACTAGCGATCCGACCCGACTTCGAACGTAAATTACACCCGTACAAAGCCGGGCGGGCGGGTCGCTAGTAATAGTATGTTTTCAAAAAAATAAGGGATCCTTACTAAAACTCCAATAATGTAACCCAAGGTGTAAAAAAATAAGACTTACACCCGTGCGAAGCCGGGGTGCGTTGCTAGTATATTATAAAAGATAGATACCTACAAATCATCATTATCATCATTTCAGCCAAAGGATATCCAGGTCCACTGCTGGACATAGGTCTACAAATCATATCACAACATTATTTTCTTTGTAAGAAAGAAACATGACAATGATTCGACACTGATTAATTGTTTCTTTCAGATATAAGTATTTGTAGTAGGTATAGTGTTGAATCAAGGACGTTTTACCTAATGAAAGATCCTTGTGTTGTGTTATTTATTTCTTTCATCTTGAAAGAAAGAGAGAGAAAGAGAGAGCTCTCTCCTTTTAATACAGTAAAAGATTTTGTCTCGCAATAAGCGTGCCTATATTTCTAATAATTAGGTACAACACCATCCATTTTACAAACTTAAAAAAATACTTTCAGGTCTATTTGTGCAGACAGAGATTGTATCCAGAATTTCGAGTAAGAGCCTATTTTGTTTCCAAATTGACAATGGCCAAGGGTCGTCCGTCCAACAATGAAGGCCGACCGATTGTCGAGCTCCGCAACGCCACCTACCGGCACCAGAGTCGACGTCAAGTCACAGATGACAGACTTTAGTTAAATGTAGTTTCACAGCTGTATGGGAGTCTCGCGCGGGTCGCCGTCCGAGTTCCCAGAGCGAAGAAATTCGTGAGGCGCTAAAACATCGTTTCACAGCGACGCGGATTGTTCCGTACGGGACTTGCCTCCACGTAGATCCCGTCGTCTCCTGTACAGCTGTGAAACCAGCCTAACACTTTTGTGCGTCAAAAATACGAAACAGAAAAAAAGGAAAAGCTTAGCATATACAGCAGAGAGGGCGGCGTGATACACTCCATTCAATAGAAGTCAGGCAAAGCCTCACGCGCACTTTGGCGCACCGAGCAGGCGTACAAAAAGTTTGTGGTAGTTGGCGGGTGTAGGCAGGAGTTCGTAAAATACAGCGTAGTGCACTGCATCATGTGCTTACGCCGACGCCCGATTTTTTTTTCATCTGCCAACTGCCGCTTTTTTTTGTCGACTGAACTAAGGCCGATGAAAAGTCTGTCGTCTGTGTTGGCTATTAATCCAAGCGCCATCTAGCTTCCTTTCAAAGTTTATTCATTGTTTCAGTTTCGCTGCAGCGGAGCCGAGCGCTTGTTTACTTAGATTGGATTTATCTTAGACTACATAATTATTTACTTTCTTTCTTAAATTAAATTTAATCAGTTCTAGAGAACCTCTTGAAGTTTTGATACGATGGATTAAACTTCTGTACAACTTGAAATTCACTATGAAATTTAGTTTTGAAATTATGGATTGTAGTTTAAATAGAGTCTGAACTCTATTTAACTACAATGTCGCATCTTGAATTGAAAATAATTTTACAGTAAAAGTTTGAGTGACCATATTGAAATTAAAATGTTTATCAAGATGCAAATCGACCTTCACAATCTTTAGCGATGAAATTTTCTTGATATTTTCCGTTCAATTTGTTTACAAGTCTTAAGTTTATAACGTGTTTATTGATTATTTTCGATTAAAAATCACAGACAAACGAATTGGATCCATTTGGAAAACATTAAGTGAACGTTCAATTTGATCCGTAAATTGGCGTATGAAGCAACGCGATTTTATACGTTAGAGCAAATTTTATGTAAAAAAACACTATTGGAAAGCAATTAATTTGGGAATTGGCCAGGCGCGCCCGCTGCGGGATCGCGCGTGAAACCTCGACAAATGGCCCGCGTCATTTAATTCTGCTGATCTCATGTTTGTGCTCTCTGCCATCATATTTAAATTGAATTTTGGAATACGTAGGAATGCAAACAAACGCGGATTATTACAGCGCATTCGCCCGGTTGGTGGGTAATGTGCATCTTTAAAATTTAATATTCCACGTCGACGTTAATTTTAATAAGTAATCAATCAATTTGCAGGTCATGAGAGAATTTTGATTGGCTTTAAAATAAATTGGTGTTGGTAAATTGTAAAATTTCAATAACTTTTGCTTAATTATATATCTTGGCAACATAATAACAGAAACAGTTGCTGTTTGTTGGTAACTGAGAACGGCTGGATTGAATCATAAAACATTTGAAAAGTTGCAAAAAGATAATAATTATGGCGGTCAAGCGCAAGCCTAATTATAAATTTTAAAAAATGCCCAGGCTAGACCCGAATGTCAGACAAAATGAAATTACCTACTTATAATAGAAATATGTACTGTATGACTGATATATTAAGTATACAGGCAGTAGCTCGTAGCTTGTGTGGTGATAATTTAAGCTGTTTTAACCATTTTGAGGCAAACACGTCTCATACCAAGTCTAATATTGTTTGTTTAGTTACTACTTTGGAGTTTCTGGGGATAAGAAACTAAAATTGGGCCTAAAATCGTACATTACAAATATGTGGCGTCGAACAACCTGTATATTATTGCTCTAATTCTTCTCATTATGAGGTAGAAACAGTATGTTTTTTTTTTTTTTTTTTTTTTTTTTTCATTTATTTATTATTTAAAAAAGAAAAGTATACAAATAGGATATAACAGCATTTAAAAACCACTAAGGTTTATTAGTAATGCCATAATTATGGAGTTTTAGTCTACGCCGATTTACTATATAATAATGTTTTAATATCTAAGTAAGTACACAACTGGCAGCGAGCGAGGCAATTACATCAGATTGTTAAAAAGTAGGATTTTAATTTAGTTTTAATATTATATGGAGTAATGTTTTTACATAAATCTGAAGGTAGATTATTAATTAAACGAGGAACTAAATACGAAGCGGTCCGTTCCCCGTAGGTATTGTTTGTACGTTGAGTCGTGCAAAGCCGGTTTCGAGCGACGGCCCGCGTGTATACAGTATGTTGGTATTTTTTTCTAAAAGTCTCATTAAAAAAGTGTTCTTTAAGTAGCATCATTAGATATGACTTATATGTACGGCCATAGCTCTCAAGTCCATATTGTATATAGGATTCAGCCAGTGAATTATACAACATCAACTTGACTTTATAGGGTATACGATTTTTAAGGATTATAATATTAGCTAAAAAAAATCTCAATTTATTACAAACACGTTCAATATGATTGCTCCAGTTAAATTTACTATCAATTATTAAACCAAGGTAAGTTTGAGAGTCTACTATTTCTATATGTGAGCAGCTACATGTCATATTATTATTCAAAGCATGCAGACAAGTGTGGTTGTGGACCACTATATTTTGGGTAACAAAACGCTTAACATACGGAGATTTAATGACTACCAGTTTGGTTTTATTGGAATTTAGAACCAAACCTGCATCGTGACACCACCTTACTAGCAAATTTAGATCAGACTGCAGGAGTTCACAAGCTTTTTGAGGGTCCTTATCAGCTACTACGAGGCACGTGTCGTCTGCAAACTGATAGCATGCACTGTGTTTGAGACAGTTACTCATATCATTTACATATGACAAAAAATGCACGGGCCCCAGGACCGATCCTTGAGCCGTACCAACCGTAGAATCCATGGCTTTACTAAAAGATTTATCTACCTTTACACTGAATTTTCTGTTCTCAAAGTAACTTTCACACCATTTAAGCAGCGGGCCGCGCACCCCACAGTGGTCTAGCTTATCAACTAATTGTTTATGCTCCAAGGTGTCAAATGCGCGTGAAAAATCAATGAACAGAGCTAACACAACCTTTTTATGGTCTAAGTGCTCATTGACCTCATCACTGAATTTTGATAGTAGGTTTGTTGTGCCTTTCCCCGCCTGAAAGCCAAATTGATTTCGGTAAATAACATCATGTTTCCTATAGAATTGGTGTATTTGATCACACACATATTTTTCAACTATTTTGTCTATAGACGAAAGCAATGTAATAGGACGATAGTTAGAGTAATCACTACGTTTTCCTTTTTTATGAACTGGTCTTACACAACCCGCTTTTAAATCGTCAGGGTACGAGCCAGATTTAACGCTACAGTTGATCATATTTGCAATAGCCGTTGATACGTCTTGACCTACCATTTTAATATCAGATACTTTAATGTTGTCCGATCCCGGAGCTTTATTAGATTTTAATTTATTTATAATTTTAAATATTTTATCACCAGAAGCTTTTTGAAAATATAAACTTGAGTCTACTGACTTACAATACGTACTAGGGTCTAGTAATTTAATATTACAGTTAGGAATTATGTCCTTTACTGCTTGGTCAAATCCATTTGCAAAGTTATCGGCTATGGCTTTAACGGTGAGTCCTTGGGTATCGAACGCTTTAAGAATTGCTGTATCAATTGACAATGTCACTCGTCCTAGCATTTGGTTAACAATTTGATACATTGTAAAGCACTAACTCTCGTCACGTCAGTGGATAGTAAATTAATAACGAGGAGATTGTGAGTTAGTCAGCGTGACATAACGCGGGATGTCGTCACGCTAACGAGCTGCGAGCAAATAACTCGCCTCTGCAGACAGTGACAAAATTGATCATAACATGGCCTGTTTATGATGTTACAGTGGCTTGAATAAGAGCAAGTCCGAAGTCCGAGGTGTCCAGTCTCTCTGTCGCGCCAGTCCTAGTCGGTAATTTAAGTTAAAACGAGGAGATTGTACCTAAGTCCAGTCAGCGGGATTTTGTCACGATAACGAGTTCTGAGCAACTAACTCTCCTTGGAATGCTATGAGAAAGTTGATCCTTACATTGGCTGTTTATGGTGTTACAGTACCAATCTGAATAAACAACAGAAATATTTAAGAAAGTGTCCAAATATAAAGTTGTCAACAAAATAAGTAACTTATATGGAAATAAACAAATCTACAACATCATTATAATTTTATTTATATTACACGGGAATTACTCACGTAAGATAAGAGAAAGAGTAATGAGTAATCACGTGAGTAATTCCCGTGTAATATAAATAAAATGTGTGAAAACCACGTCAGTTTCTATAATATCATTATAATTATAGATAAAAAATTATTATAGTTTTATATATACACTAGCAGCGCACTCCGGCTTCGCACGGGTGTAAGTCTTATTTTTTTACACCTCGGATCACATTATTGGAGTTTTAGTAAGGATCCAATTTTTTTTTGAAAATTTAGTAATATAGCCTATGTCACCCGTGGATAGTGTAGCTTCCCAACGGTGAAAAAATTTTTCAAATCGGTTCAGTAGTTTCGGAGCCTATTCAATGCAAACAAACAAACAATCGAATCTTTCCTCTTTATAATATTATATACTAGCGGTCCGCGCCGGCTTCGCACGGGTATAGATATACAGCCTATGTCACCCAGGGATATAATATTAATATAGATTAGGTATATAGTATAGATAATTAAACCGAGTGCAAGGGAAATGCTTCCGAAGCAGAAACGCTATTATTATACTTTATATCTAAGCACAATCTAATACCAATAAAATATTTACCATAAACTTGTTGTTTTTGTGGTTTAGAATATTGCAAACCAGCAATGTAAAACATACAACCATGTGCGCGGACTAGCGCGGCGCTGGTCGTTCGTTGACCTCTAGCATCAGCTGATATTTTATTTGCATTACATTGCGTTTTTTTTTAAATAAACCGTTTTTGTGGTATCGTATCAGCAGTCTCCAGCACTATCACCAGTCTTGGTTTTTGGGAGCGTTCCCTAAAACCTGGTTAATTTATTTTCTTATAGATTTATAGTTCAAATTTTTTTAACCTAATATTACACGTTGTAATTGAATAGTTAGCCTAATTAAAGGCAACATTTTTAGTTTACCTATCATACTAATATTATAAATACGAAAGTGAGTATGTTTGTTGGTTTATTCCTCTTTCACACAGCAACAGAGCAACGGACCGACTTGATTTTTTTTAATAGAGACAGCGGAGGGCTGTGATGTGGCATAGGATACTTTTTGATTTCGATGCATATAATTAAGGTCGGCATGGAATATTCACGCAGGTAAAACTGCAATTCAAGTGGTCTGTAATACAGTTCCGTTTTGACTAAATCCAACATCATAAATGACAAGTGTGTAAATGATAACTGTGTGTATAGGTTAGTTAATTGCAGCATCTTTATCTCTAAATAGTATAAAATAAAGTCGCTTTCCGCATCTTCCGTATATCCGCTATCTCCTCCTAAACCACGCAACAGAGTTTGATGGTGTTTTTATCATCAGTTAGATAATTTTTCACGGAAGGTTTATATATAAAACATACAACCGTGTAAAGTCGGGGCGGGTCGCTAGAAAACTATAAATATATCTGTCTATTTAAATTCTACATTACGAACATTATTTAAGCTATTATTCCGCTGCCAATTTGCTTTGTTGTAGAATAACGTAGCATCTCGGAAACTAGATAGTTCAAACGCGCCTTTGCAGTGCGGTTTCATCCTGCTTGCTAAGCTTCACTAGACCCGTTCACATTACAGACGTAGGTGTATCCAGGTTCAATTTACTCAGTTTATTTTATTCTCTCTATTGTTTCAATCATCCATAAGATACATAGATTCAGTATCTCCCTCTACGATAAGATATAATTTGTTTTAAACTATCACGGTTGTTCACTAAAGTTATATGATTATTTACGGGATATTTACCGTGGTAAGGTTGTGGAATGAGCTCCCGATATTTCGGCGCAGTTACATGCACCATGTTCACGGGAAGACTGAAGAATGCGGGTGGTTGGAGAACAGTTAAAAAGTTAGGTGCAGACATAACGATCTACCCTCTTTCTCCCTCTTTCTTAATATCCCGTAAATAATCATATAACTTTAAGATATAATTTGTCTTTGGAATTTTGACAGTATGGTACATAATTTGGTAATATGAATTTGCGTTTATGAAAATGTAGTGCTTTTGAATTTATCTCAAGAATCAGAGCGGCTTTCCCATGGAAAAGTGTGTGAACTGTAATGTGAACGATGCGTTTTTAATGAAGCTTTTTAGATTAAAATTACACAGTGAGTTACTTTACCCACTAATAATTAGAACTTAGCTAACAATGTGTCAATGTATTGTAAATACAATTACTAAATCAAAAGAAATAACGTAACGTAAAGGTACGTATTGCACTCATCATCATCATCATTTAAGCCATAGGACGTCTACAGCTAGACGTAGGCGTCCCCCATAGATCTCCAAAAGGGCCGGTTGGAAGCGGCCTGCATCCAGCGTTTCCCTGCGTACTGCACTAAACGAAAAAATCTTAATATTATGCCCCTTGGGGTACAAGAAATTTTGTATATAATTATCTATGTATAGAAATTCAAATTCTAGTTGAAGAAGAGCTTTTTCATAAAGCACAAGTTTAAGTAGTATCAATAACTTACCGACAAGTTTCATAAACTGTTCCTTGCTCGAAGCTTTTGAAACTAAAGCATGTTCCTACCTATTTTCCTTAATATTTACTGCAGTACAAAGCACGAGTTAATCTAATTGTGTGAAAGGTTATGCTCCACAGGAGTTGAGAACTTGCTTACTGGAGTCCAAGAGTCGACCGCGGGAAGTTCGTCATTATTCAAGTGGCTTTAATTGGAAGTGAAGAGCAAGCAATTATTATGCATAACTTCACGAGGGCCATCCCGCTCGGTTAATAGAGCTCTATTAATTGACAAGAATTGATTTTACCCCTAGGCATTGTAATTCTAAATTTTGATGTAAATAATTCACGTCCGTCTGAAATTAAAATCATAACTCATTAATTAAACATGATCTTAAAGGGAGTAAATTTAGAATTTTCTGACGAAAAAGTCTCAACGACGCTGCTCAAAAGCAAAGTGAGACATTTATTTTCTAGTTATATCCGGTGGGTCGGAATAAAAATAAAGTTTTGAAGCTTCATGAATGCCTTTTGAAGAGGCGAAAAAGAATAGTTTCCGCTTTCTCGCTTACATTTTAATATTTATAAAATCCTGTTTGGGGGAAAGTTGTGCGAAGCGTCTACACTTTTTTGAGGACCCAAAAGTTGACGTTGTCATAACTCTTTCAGAGTTTAACAAGTTTTTTTGCTGATACAACAAAAGCGAATTGAGCAGCTACAGAGTGTAACAGTGGGTTACGTTTTATAAAATAAATTGTTTATTATGTCAATACGGAAATGTAAGACTTTTAAAACAAATAAATGGTACAAAAAGTCTTCTGATTTCATATTATTAGGTACACTTTGTCAAGTTTGTCAAGTGAGAATATGTACTGGAGGTACATTATTCACAAATAATAACCTTATGAAGAAAGAAAAAATACCTAAATATCACAGAAAATAGTTGTCTACATCCAATCAGATATATATTTTAGAATTTACTAAAAAGTCAATGTACGACCGAGACTGAGAACGAATCCATTTTCCGATATACGATTTTAAATAGAATGTAAAATATTTAAAGCGTCGAGTCTGTATAGATAAAAAAAGATGAAATATCGAAGAGTCTATATATAATGCGCTGGAATGAAGAATCCAATATTTTGCGAGGTTCTTGATTCAAATCGGTTGAAATATTAAATCTGCATCATCTATTTGATGGAAAAAACTTCCTCTGTAAAATATCTATCCAGGTAATAATAAATCGCAATTTAAAAGAACTTGTCACAGTCACCTAATGGCAAGCGAACGCCATCAACTACAAAAAAAAACGTTGAGCCCCATCTCGGATCAGGCTCTACTACGTAGTCTACGTAGTCGGTGTCTACTACGTAGAGTATTTGACCAGAGGCATCACAGATACGGTGCCTACTAGAGATGTTAAGGGATTTGGTTTTTATCTCTTTAGCCACACCATATTAATTTTTGCCATAGAAACTATCTTCAAGCACTCTGACACTTAGCATCAGGCCTATACTGTTAACCATAAAAAAAATATTACCATAGAAAACCAGAAAATATCACCTCATTTGTGACATCTTAGTGCCTTCTCCATTTAACAATACTGTGTTACTCCAGCGTCATAGAGTAGTTACTCGTTATAATTGAGTAAGTAAAGAAATGTGATGTTTATACAAAATAATATGAAAAACGGTTACCTACGACAAAAAATGCAATCTCCACTGATTTAAACGAAGTTCAGTATTTAAAAAGAATAAATTAAAACATTTAAAAAACCCCCGACACAAGAGCTGATGATCTTCAAACAGCTGAACAGATTTTCTTGAATCATAATATATCTAAGGAAACTTTCGCTCAAATCACCATACCAACAAAAAAAATACTTTCATGGCACATTCATGGGGATTGCCGACCGGCCTGTCAACAAAAGTGAAAATTTTAAACTTTGGATTGGCATATATAGCAATACCAGCTGTTGCCCGCGACTTCGTACGCGTAGACTTTCATAATTATAATATTTCAACCCCAGCCTTTTCGCAAAATTCTTTCTAAGCGAACCTCTACCTCTACCTCTACACCCCATAAGTAATCTACCTGCCAAATATCAGCTTCGTAAGCCAAGTAGTTTTCGAGATTTTGTGATGAGTGAGTGAATGAGTGAGTAGGTATATAAATTTCACTTTTATATATATATATATATATATTAGCATGTCGGTGAAGTGAACCCATAAGTTTTGCCCGGGGATATAGAAGTTTTCGCTTCAAAAAAACTAAATCAAAATCAGTTCATCCATTTGAGGGCTACTCGTACAATACCACAGACAGATACACAGATACAAGTTAAACTTATAATACCCCTCTGTTTGTCTTGGGGGTTAATAAAGGAATTGACTCGTTCCGTTTCAGGAGAAAAAAACGTCACAGCTCGACGATACCTTATCTCCCACTTTCCGAGCTCCTCGTCGGTATTGTTCCTGTGTTTGGACTCTCGGCAACAAACTTCTACACTCAAGTGTTTGTACTTCTCGCTCTTTACTAAATTGTTATTCATAGCTTTGTATAAACGCTCGTTCTCGGAAAGAGTGCTTCACTCATACTCTTACGCTCTTATCTCTCAGTTAATATCATCTACAGAGGGAAAATTGTTTGCTCTGACTTTGTTCGCGACTAGTTCAAGACGGCAAGTTTGAATTGTTTGATGTTTCATGAGAAAATCCATAATACGAGTACCTACTGTTGAATGTATTGCCCGATGATTGTCTGGCAGTTTGTTCTTGTGCTGGTGGATTGTGATTTTAGTATTTGTAGGTAATTATCTAATAAACATTTTATTTATTACTGATCAAGAGAAAACATAAAATAGTTTTAATATTGCTAAAATAACAAAGGTAAAAATAAAGATGTAAAATTTATATTTGCAATAATTCATTCAAAAGTTTTCTGCCTAAACCTTATAAACGGCCAACTTTATTACTCATAAAAATATACTTATTTTAGTAGACTTTCATAACAAAAATATTCATAATATCCTGAGAGTTTTAGGTTGTAAAGAAAGTAGGCCCTAATTAATGATTAACCGAGTCTAAGATTACATTTCTCTGCTTACTTCGCAAAATATAGGTACTGCTGATTCTTAAAACTTAGAGAAAAATAAGGACAGCAATAGTTTTCGTAGTTTCACGATCACGAGATTGATCATGGACATGCGCAATTCTGCTTTAGCGTTGTCTCTCGATGAGCATAAGAGCGGAACCAGCAACTGAAACTCAGCTTTATTCCACCTGATTAAAACATTTATTGGAGCAAAACAGATGTTATTGTGTGCAACAACGCATTGGAACGTTACCGAAATGCGTCTTCCACAAACCACCACTACATATGCGAGTCCCACGCACACATCTTCGCCGTATAGGTGTACAAATCCGGACGACGCGAACTAAGTTGTCGTTCATGTGTGTACGTACAACTCTCTGTGTATATAAATTTTCGTTAAAGCAAGATAGGGCAAAAGAGGAAAATCGTCCGTAGTAAAAGCGAGCAAAACGCCGGGAGCCGGGTGACAGTTGTCAGTGTATAGTCGGGCATTGCGAGGGATGGTGGTCTCGAGGGAGGTCGGTTTTGGCGCTAAATATTTCGATTTCCCGCGCTCGAAGTGCGCACGTGGTCCGCACTACTAATTAACTTTTTAATGATACTATATTATGAAATGCTGTGAACGGACTCAGTGACTGTGTCACCTGCATAATGACGTTTAGTTGGATTGAAATTACTTTGAACTCATGATTGTGTCGTGCCACTTTGTTCATTGTCTTCGTACGTATGAAGAAGTAAGTATATAATTTGTATAAAATTATTTAACAGTGAAAGTTTTATTCATATTAAGTCATAACATGACGTGATGGTTTCTGAGCAATGAATCAAATATTTATTACTTTATAACTTTTCCTTTGTTTACCAAGTACACTTTTAACAAGTGACAGCGTTACATATGTCTTTAATAAATTGCTTACATACACAATCTTGGCATACAATTTGATACAAATTAGGTTAACTTAGGTAAGGGTACCTTTTTAGATTATATATTGAACAGATACATAAATCAATTCCAAGATTAATACAACTTTACAAGATTTTGTTAGCTGAATAACTTTGTTACGCTATTAAATTTACAAGTTTAACTGATCAATGGTTGTACGTAGTTACGTTAATTATGTGTTTTAATTAAAATATGTTTTACCTCGTTCTTCACGCATGACAGTTTCTATCAGCGATAAGCTGACAGAGCAGTTTTAATCATAGATTAACTTAATTAACGCTTATAAGAAAGACTGTATTTGCTTTGGTCTAAGTTGCACCTAGTAAACTTACTACGTTGTTTGTTTGGAAGTATCAATGTTATTTTGTTATGTATGTAATGGAATAGCCATTTCAATGCTGGTTGTTTGAATGGATGTATTTTTTAAATGTTTGTTACATCAAAACTACTTCATTTATAAACTGTTTTGGTTTTATTTTTATTTGAGAGGGTATAGTTTCAGACTACTCTCATAGAAATTTCATCAAAGTCAGTTTAGTAGTTTGTTTTTAAAATCTAAATAACTGGAAAAATATGTGATCCAAGTAAACGAAATAGCGAAATTACTAATTTATTATGAAGTCGGTTTTTTATTTATAATTATTTATTGATTTTATATGGTGATAGAGATACAGGAGTCTAAGAAAGTCAGTAATAACAATTAGTATACAACATACGTACACTCTGAAGCACGGAAGCGCTCATGAGACATATATTCTTTAATTTAATTGCCTACTAACTAGCAGTTATTTATCAAAGTAGATTCCCGTCCGGGTCCAAAGGAAAGGTTTGTCAATCGAGATGGCTAATATTTTAAACACAATTTTGGCGGGTTTGTATAATATTTTTTTAATTATACTTATCAGAGGTATCACAATTATGCTTCCAACCTTTTAAGACTCTATTTACATTCAAAATTCAAGTAATAACCTATTCTTGCTTTAGTTAATCAAAATTGTGTAGGTATATAATACCAAATCTCTTAGAATAACTACTCAGAGAAGGTAGGTTTCCAAACAACGCCTTCTTATAACGTAAGCTACAAATTCGCTTTGTAGCTTACGTTTCGATTGGTATTTTAAACGATTTAAGCAAGAAAATTAATGTATTACCTGTGGAATGTCACACCTAACTCTTGTGCTGCTTTTCTGATTTGTTGTGGTACGATTTCACCGCGCAAATTGTCATAGTAAAATTTTTATATATTTTTTGGAGCCATATATAACGCCATTTGAATGGCTTAAATTTTGCGAATGTACTTGGTTTCTTTGTATAGTTATTCTAAGATCAAATCTACAGATTAAATTGCCACCTAAAGTGCCACAAGTGCCACTTGTGGCACTAGCTCGTAAGTGTTTTCTATCGTGTTGTAATTTTTTTTTCTGGTGTACACAATAAAGAGTTTTTATCTATCTATTAATCACTCTAGTATTATATATGCGAAAATATCCCTTTGTTTGTCTATCTGACCTTACCTGTTTAATAACTTTTCACGATATATCAGCTGATCTGAATTTAAAGAAATTAGCTAAAGCGATAAGCGTTAAGACCGCCACTTAAGGCACTATAGCTCGTGATTGTTTTCTATATGATTGTAATTTTTATTTCTGGTGTACACAATAAAGATTTTCTATCTATTTATCCTATGATATAGATCACCGGAAGAAAATGAAATACTTTAAAAGAAAACAATAAAATAAATTGAACATAGTAAAACTAATGCATGCATAAAATCAATATCAATTTTAAAAATATTTTTTGAGCAAGGCCTTCTTTATCATGGCCGATTCGTACTATATCAACCTTCGTTAAAGATGCTACGTTAGAAATTTATACCTATAATTTCTTCTTTACAGCTCTGCTTCTAAAACTTTGACAAACTTTTATGGCGCGTGAAAAATATAATGCCGCAAGTATTCCGCCGCGAGTCATGAAATATGCTACAATTATGGTTCTTTGTAACTTCTTATATTGAACTGTTAAATGGGTAAATGCGTACGAATTTTTTAGCGATGCATATATATACATGTGGGTACATTCTGAATAAATTACAGTGTTATGTGGACAGGGTGTACTAAGCTGAAAGGGGTCCGTTATACTCATCATTATGAACAATTTTTACTGTATGGTCAACTCTGAAATTGCGAAAAAAATATCATCTGCTCCATACATTGTGTAGACTGTGAAAGACCGTTTTCTATGGAACAGCTGTTTTGCGATTTCAAGGCTGGTCCCATAGTACAAATTATTCGTAATAATGGATATTATAGAACCCTTTCGACTTAATACACCCTGTACGCGAACCCTGTATACATTTCATTGCCTTAAAAATTCCTTTGTCTGTATCGTACGCATCGGATGGATGAAGTAGTTAGTATAAACTTTGCGGAATCCATTCCACCAAGTTTATATAATTACTTTATCATTCTGGGTTCTTTCTTCCTCACTGGAAGAGGCTGGGTGTTCGGCTACGAGGACTAGGCTCCTTGGGGTTTTGAACCGGGTGGCCTCTCTCTAGCATCCTAGAGGTTCAATATGGCCATGTTGATCGGGTTCTGGGCTTTGTGGCACTTTCTTCTGTCAGGGTCTCATTCACAGGTGCCGTCTGATCTTCTTCGTCTTCCTCTGGGTCAGCCAGTTGGAGGTCTCGAAGATTGTGATAAATTGCCACAGATTAGTTTTTTTTATATAGAATAGATCTACGTTTCCCCACCAACTGCAGCCCGATGGTAAGCAACGGTGTGGCCAAAGATGGAACACGTAGAAGAAATCTTTTCACTCTAGCCTTGAAGATAGTTAGAATGTAGTTCTCAAGAAACAAGGAGGACAGCAGGGATTTCCATTCTTGGAAGTATGTATTAAGTATGAATTTGGTGTTTTTGTGGACGATTGGACACATACTTTATTAAGGCCACTCTACACGACGTGACACGAGTCAGCAACTCGAGTAGAGTCATGACTAGCCATGTGTTTGTATGTCACAAAATCCACAGCGAGCAACCCTATACATTATATGTCTTCTTGATATGATTTTCTTCCCATTAAAACTTAGATATCACATCACCTCAAAACACAGTAGAGATAAGCTACAGTACTGTCAGTGGTGATTTGAATTTCTACCAGCAGTCACCTATCTACTTTTATGATTGTTTGTACCAGTGACATATCATAGTTACCCTATATTTTCTGTATAAATTATAGTCTCTAGCTCAATAACGCGTAGAAAGAATACTCCCTAGCAAGGCGCTGACTCTGATTGGCTTAACATGCATTAATTATCTCTGGTCACACCAAATGAGCCTAATATCCTCGGGAAAGGAGAAAACGGGGACAAAACACGTAACACCGTAAATTTTTTGAGGTTAGGATTACACCTAGGCTTAGGATTTTGGGAAATATTATGATTAAGATTTGCACTTTAAAATACATGTTATGATATTGCAGGGTAAAAAAAACTTTGTCAGTTGATAAAAATATTGAATTAAATAATTTTCCTCTCAAAAACTATGATGAAAGTTGCACGTACTACATAAAACTAAATAAAGTCTTATAAAACCATTTATCAATGGTATAAAACGTGAAAAGGTGGAATCAGAAGCCACGAGACTCGTAGCACGTCACGTAGCATCCGCTACGCCGTAGCACGTAGACATGATTGCGGCTACACAAAGAAAGATTAGATTTTATTCATCATTTAAACCAGCATTATTACTATTATCTATTTAATTTCACAGGATAATATTATAAAAGAAATACTTTTATGATAACCTATTGACTAATTATTTTCGAACCATGTAATTATTCATTAAAACTACAATTACAAGCATACAACAATTATTATAAATCAAGGAGGTATAATCAGAAAATGTTCGAAATAATTTTAAATAAATTTTTTTTTAATATGACCTATCATTATGGCATATAACAAGTTTATAAGTCTAATAGTTAAGAAATACAGAATAGGGGAAGCAACTTTTTGCCACATTGGCGGGTCACTTTGCCACTTCAACTTTACATTCATTTTTAAAGACCTATTTGACAATACGTGTGCAGCAAAAAAGTTCATCCCCATTTCACATGTACCAGAGTCATCCCTAAACTCCGAAATTATATTTTATTATATAACAATTTTATTTATTATTTAAAATTGAGATCAATACTTTAACTGTTAATGTGCAAAGTTTCATGCACTTAGTTCAATAACTATAGAAGCAAGAAAGTTAAAAAAAAAAAAAGAAGAACGGACAGACAGACTGACGGACAGAATGAACTTGTAAGGGTTCCTTGTGGTACTACGAAACTAAAAATAATCTATAATCTATACTAATATTATAAAGAGGAAAGATTTGATTGTTTGTTTGTTTGCATTGAATAGGCTCCGAAACTACTGAACCGATTTGAAAAATTCTTTCACTGTTGGGAAGCTACACTACCCCAGGTTGACATATGCTATAATATATACCCGTGCGAAGCTGGGGCGGACCGCTAGTAATATTATAAAGAGGAAAGATTTAGTTGTTTGTTTGTTTGTTTGCATTGAATTGGCTCCGAAACTACTGAACCGATTTGAAAAATTATTTCACTGATGGAAAGCCACACTATCCCCGAGTTTCATATTTTGCTGGGTGACATCTATACTAATATTATAAAGAGGAAAGATTTGATTGTTTGTTTGTTAATTTGTTTGCATTGAATAGGCTCCGAAACTACTGAACCGATTTGAAAAATTCTTTCACTGTTGGGAAGCCACACTATCCCCGGGTGACATAAGCTATAATCTATACCCGTGCGAAGCTGGGGCGGACTGCTAGTGTTGAATATACTCGAAGCAAATGTGACGATATGTGAAATGAAACTCAAACCACCTTTGACAATATGATATTTTTTTCACTTTCACTCTCTCTGGCTCTCTCTCGTTCTATTTCTCTCTCTCTCTCTCTCTCTCCCTTATGTGTATCCAAGAACTCTTATATCATCTCTTACATCTTATATCTCTTTTATAAAGTTGTACAGTCCAAGATAAAACAAATTAACGTTATTGCTAATTATAAGCTCAACCTCAAACATAATCTGATGATGTTGACTGGTATAACGACTACCTCATCAATACAAGTCTGTGACATCTCAGTATTCTCTCTGTAGAGTACCATTGAACATTATAAATTTGGCACGTTCTTTATCTAACTTAATCTATTCTGACGAGTATGGATTTCTCGATTGATTTGTCACTAATTGCTTCTTAAAAAATATATTAAGCGGAAACGCAGAGAATGTTAATTTTATCACAGTGAGTTTCCGGATTTCTGTCTTTTAACGCTTTGTCAGGGACTTCCTCGCGAGTGATCGGACAAAAGTGTCACACCCGAATGTCACGTCAAAATATACCGTGCTTTTCTAAGATATTTACAGACTGGACAAGGGTGACAAAACAGTCTTGGTGACTTAAATCAGCTGTGCACACTAGCCTTTATATACGAACTTTAATTCATAATGTTTAAAATTTCGATAGCCTGTTGGTCGAGTTGGTAGTGAACCTGAATTTTGCGCTTGAGTGCGTGGGTTCGATTCCTACCCAGAACAAACATTTGTGTTTGTTCTATATCTGGGTATTAATATCTATTTAAGTATGTATTAAAAATATATAGATGTATGTATATCAGTCTCTGGCAGCCATATCACAAGCTTTGTTTAGTTTGGGGTCAGATGACATAAACTTTAGACAGATTTATCTGATGTGAAATTATGAGCTAAGAACACACATTAAAAAAAATAAAAAATTGAATATTAAGAACTGTTTGCTTTTCTCTCATTCCTCTGAAAAAAACTGACAGACGTAGCACAAGATACGTGTGCAATTTCTTTCTTTTTCTTCACCCATTAATATTATTATCTTTGCGTTACCTCATGGTAATACTTCACGACAGACCGGCAGCTAGCTGCTATATATCGCGTTTGATATATCTTTATTACGATATACTCGTTACACAAGGCAGCATAAACCTGGCAATAATGTCATTTCACGTTATAATATATACCGCAGAATTTCATACCGGGTAATCTACGAGGTGACGGCCTCCGAGAGCGGTGTCAAATGAATATTGCTTTAATATAGTCGCTTGATTTAAATACGGACCTGAATTTAGTATTAACTTAGCTGTGAGGCATAATTGTTATTGATCAACTGAATTTAACAGATTATAATTATCTTACCGGAAGACGGTAAGGTAGGCCTCCCACTGGATGGACCGACGACATTGTGAGAGTCACGGGCATACAGTGGATGCAAAAGGCAGGCTGTCGTTCAGTGTGGAGGTTAAAGAGGGAGGCCTATGTTCAGCAGTGGACGTCTTCTGGCTGATGATGATGATGTTGATGAATTATCTAAAGAACGAAATTAGATACTGTTTCCAAAATCTATATAGGCTTGTATAGGTGGAAACTCAAGCCTCTTCTCACAATATTTATTTATGTACTCATGTACCCATTTTAAAACGCTGTTTTTACGCTGTTTTTTGTTTTTTTAACCAAACAGCTATTTAGTATTTTTTATAGCACATAGCCAACTAATTAAAAAAAATTGGGTATCTTCAAATCGCGAATGAATAGGTTTATTCTAGGTAAGCGTGCTCCGTCGTAGACCATATCATCGTTTTACATCAGGCGAGTTGGCGGTCAAACAAAAGCCTAGATAATATTTCATTTAAAAAAAAATTGTTACGTTCTTCATATTTTTAGTAATATCATAATACAAGATATCATTAATAAACCTACTTGATGGCGTTAACCATGTTATTTTTTTAATTACAATGCGGCTAATACTTTGAACACAGTTTCTGATATTATATATGACGATATTATGACTTTGACCATGGTCAAAGTAAAAAATTAAACATCTCGAGCCTGGCAAGGAAACTAGATGGGATATTTTTGTTTCGTAGTAATTCTCAACACATTTTCAGTTATTTTCTCATTTCTCTACAATACCATTAAAACACTTTATTCCATTGTACAGTTAAAGCAAGCACGACAGGAATCCTCAGCGCTTAGCCATCATCTTAAATAAAAATGTCACCTACCATGTGCTTGAAATTTCCAAGTGCAGAAAACGAATGCCATTGTTGCACTGGAAATGTTGAAACAGAACAAAGAACACATGCTTACTTTAACTTGAATTCAATTCAACTCCTACGTTTGTTTTCGGTTGACACGAGTGTATTGACATTTTGTACTTTCGTTCTAACTCTTTTCTATTTCCGGCATTCGAATTGGAAACGTTCCGGGTTGTGAGTCGACTGGTGCAATATTGTATGTGTGCAAAATCACACTAAAATTAGAAATACGAAGTATTTATTATTATTATTTATTAATAGGCTTGCGTTTGGCCGCCAATTCGCCTGATGTTAACCGATGATGCGGGCTACGATGTAGCACACTTGCCTAGAAGAAACTGATTCACTCTTGATTTGAATATACCCAGATTATAAATATCGGGGAACACCCATTCGGCAGCGAACTCCACAGACTAGCAGTTCGCACAATAAAAGTGGAATCACAGCGCATGAGTATAATGTTTGACAGCACTCAACTCCATAACAGCTGGATAGGTTTGAATGAATTTTGGTGAGCAGGTAGCTTATACCATAAATTAATACATAACAACATATACTTTTATCTAAGAAAATTAATAAATAGTTCCTGTAGTGTAGGGAAGTTGAAAATTGAGAAAAGTAGAGTAGAAGAGCTAAATAAAGACTACGGTTTTCATACATTGTTTAACCCAAAAAAATCAAGTTGATGGTTGCAAAGTATTAATGGATATAAAAAAACTGATAAAGGGACCGAGATAAAAGGAACGACCAACACAGTTAAATTTAGTTTTGAGAGTTCTTCGTTGCGATCAAATCTATAGAAATATAAGCACAAAAGATGACAAAAGTAACGTGGGTAAATGACTAAATATTTTGCTTAGGTTTTTAGTATGAAGAGTTTGTAAATAAACATGATAATTAACAATTTAAAAGACTGACTTCAAAATACGTAAGCGCTCTAACATAATTAGTATTAAAACTAGAGATGAGCGTTGGTTAAAAACTATTGAGCCAATACCAATGAAATTTTTGTGGGACTACATCGAGAGTTTATTCTACTTAGTAAAAAAAACGTAAATCGACTCAAAAATTGTGAAGTAATCGGTATACTGAAAACAGACAGAAAAACGTTTCGATTTGAAAACCTTCTTCCTCAAATTATCGTGTTTTATATAACCTTAAACGATATCTATTATAATTTGTTTTATCTCATAAATGAATAGACGTGCGTGTCAAAACTCAAATTATTGCTTTCAGTTTGGTTTCACTTTGAATAAGTATTGACCTTTAGGGTATATACAAGATCTTTGGTATTGACACAAAACAAATCCCTACAGCGTCGCTTTATAAAATGTTACACTTCATAGACTTGACAAAGAAGTTTGATAAATATAAAGAGAAGTGAAATTCTAACGATACTTTTCTAAAGGAGAGAGTGCAATCAACTGTTAGATAAAGTTGGTACTGGCGAAGCGCGCAATCTGGAATTGGCGAACAGCTTTAAAACTGTATCCATCTGTTTTACTCGAGAAGATAGAACTTTTAAAAAACATTAAAGTGTCTGCCTTACCTTCGCCTTCAGAAGATAAGAAAGTTATAAAAATATCGGAATGTCTTGTGTAAAAAGCATTTTTAAGCGAAAGGAACAACTGAACTAACCAACTAGAAATATGTGAGCCTACTTTGTATAGGTTTTTTAAATTATAATGATGATTGCATAATTTATGGTAATTAATTATTCGCATCACAATTCACAACTCCATGCATGAAAATTGATTCATCGGCGTTCCCAAATGTCCGACCAAAATTATGCATACGTTTGGTGGCAATTTAATTCACGTGTAGCAGACATTACGTCCAATTTAATCTGAGTTGGAATTCGGGCCGAGTCACAGTGGTCTAGTCTAGACCGATAGTGCTAGCTCTCAAGTTTGTTACTTTGTCCCCACACATCCTCCCCCACCCAGAGGACGTGGCGTCCACTGACGGAGTTTTGGAGGATTCCAATTTAGCTCTATTTATGCAGCATCTCTGAGATTGGAGATGTGTAGAAACCTGTCTCATTATTTGGACAGTGCCGTCACAGAAGGTGAGAGAAAAGCAATTACCACTTTGACTCTAGCTTTAAGTTTACCAAAATCGACATTTGACAAATTTAACTGTAGGTAAAGATCATTAGTAGTAGCATATTGTGGTAAAATTTGATGTCAATGAGATCGATTTTTAACGTTTGATACTTTAATACAAAACAGTTTAAAAGTTAAGCAAAAAGGCAAATTAAGCTCGTAGATTTGACAGCACAAAAACTGTCAGATAGATTTATCCGTGGCGTATAGATTCAGTATAACTCTACGTCCGTAGCGCAATATCAAAATGATAGATAGGCAAATACTTTTACCGTGCTTTTACCATACTCTTATTCAGGATCAAAGATCTTTTATAGGATATATTATCCTTGTTCAGGATATACCTAGAATATTCATAGATATGCGTCAAAACTGATACTTTGAACTGGCAATTTTTTTTTGATGTTTTTTGGTCATCTTACGTTACGGTAAAGTCTATAATTATAATATAAGTAGCCGCGTGTAGTGAATATTAATATTATACCCACACATAGTTTAAAAAACGAAACAAATAGCCTCGTTAAATAGCCGAACAAATTTAATGACACAGCCATCTAGCGGAAACACGCCAAAAATCATTATTTCCGCTAGATGGCTCTGTCGGTATCATTAACACCAATGAAGTTTTCCACTTTCTACCTCCTGATCCTCATCAGATCATTTCAATAGTAGGTATCACATTATTGTACCTATAGTCATTCGAATCGATACGACAATTAGAAGTAAGTTAAAATTTACTTTTAGATTCTAGATTTTGATTACAATGTTAGTTAGTCAGCTAATTAGCTGATTAGTTAGTTAGTTAGTTAGCTGGTTAACTGATTAGTAAGTTAGCTGGTTAGCTAGCTACTTGGTTACAAGTGAAGCTAATAATATAAAGCGTGTAAAACAAACTGATTAGTCACTACACAGAACAGTTTTATTCAAAACCAAACAATAATTATTACAAAACATAGCTCGTGCGAGGCGTTTCGGATCCGAGGAAAGGAAAGCTCGTGAAAACTGAATAGCGGAGAATAAATGCAACGGGACAATGAGACGTAACACAATCGCAGTGAAAAGACGCGCGGTGTTCTAGTTCCAAACAAGAGGAACTCAGGTGCAATAGCAGAATAGGATGCGCGGTAACATTGTGCGGTGATTGCGTGGGATTGCTATGCGCTTCACTTGGTGACTAGCACCGAAATAAATCCTTTGTCTTGTATTATCGTGACATCACCTGGTGGTGAAGATGAAAACCCGTGCATTTTAGTACTAAATGAGACGAACTAGAGCACAATAAGATAATATTGTACCAACACAGCCATTTTTAGCCTTCGGGCAACTAAGACGTCTGAGAGGTCACTCTCAGCCAATTTGAACTTAATTAGGTACTTCCTGCAACACACACGGACAATGGGAAGCACCTACTTAACTTAACTTTTGTTTTTAGGGTTCCGTATACAAAGGGTAAAAACGGGACCCTATTACCAAGGCTACGATGTCTGTCTGTTTGTCTGTCTGTATGTTTGTCTGTCTGTCTGTCGATCTGGCCTACCTATTAACGGCTGTATATTTCGAACCGTAATAGATAAGCCAGTTGAAATTTTCACACAATATAAATTGTTGCGGCGGATTAATTTAAAAAAAAAGTCATAAATTAAAAACTAAAAGGGGGTCCCCATACAACAAACGCATTTTTTTACATATTTTTGTATTAGCTCTAATGTAAAAAGGGTAATACGTACAATCGTCAAATTTGGCATGGTTATGGTACACACTTTAAAGTATAACAATAAGTAATAAATAATGGCCAAGTGCGAGTCGGTAATAAATGTCTTTTCACCACCGGTTCTCGTACGACCACCGAAGTGAAGCAACGTCGGGCGTGGTCGGTACTTGGAAGGGTGACCGCCTGGGCGTTACCGCGTTGATAGGATTTCTTCTTTTTGCGCTATGTTTTGTACTTTAGTAGCAAACAAGTTATGTGGTGGTACGGGACCCTCAGTGTGCAAGCCCGACTTGCACTGGGCCGGTTTTTTATTTTTAAAGTATGTTTGTATGACTGTTAGTATTTTTCTACAAAACCGGACTGATTGGTGATTTAAAATCAAAATTGGTTGAGCCGTTTGCGATCTACGATGCCACAGATAGATACACAGATGAAACTTTCACACCAACTTACTAACTGTTTGCATCGGGGGTTAAAATAACGCTTAATATTGTCAAACAAAATATTGTTCAAAGCATGAGGCGTTCGAACTGTCCAAATAATCCAAGTTGTTTAACTAAACTCTATATCAACTGTTTGCCTAACGAACAATTCTAAATGTAGGTAAAGGGTTAGGCTCAACGCGGCGTTGCCACGTACAAGTGGCCATGGAAGTCGCCCGGTTTACCGTAGGTGTGAAATTGACCCACAGCGCTTCCGCGCTCCCTCGCATCTCAACTATGCCGTGACTGTTCTCTCTGAAATTCTAGCAAATGAGATACATTTTTGAACATAGCTGTAGACTTTTTGCTGCTTCAACTCAAAGAGTAAGCGCAAAGAAGAGGTACTTGAAGAAGTTCCATGTAATTCATCTTCCCTTTATATTTTACAACAGATTAGGCATAAGTTTATTACCTGATGGGAAGCGAGGTTGTGATCAAAGATGTTGCACGGTTTTCTAGAAAATACCTTTTCAAATTTTTAACAACTCCAAATTGTACCTTTCCTGAAAGACAAGCGCAGGCAAGGAGTTACACTCTTCATCTGTTCTGTTCAAAAATTTGGATTGGAAACACATTGGAGCATTATATATGTATTAATTTTGGATCGGCTTGTAATAACGGCGAAATACTTCTGCATTCACGTCATAGTTAACTAGTGGGTACAGTATGAAAGGAAGGCGCATGTGCCCGACGGCTGTAACCGAAATGGACGGCAACCTGCGTTGAGTGGTGCTGGGCTGAATACCTGTCAATCATACAAGTTTGTCATGGTAATGTTTAGGCACGAGCAGGAACGGCTAGTTATGTAGGTATAGAGGTATGAGAGAGATTAAAAACTACTTTTTACGAGGGAAATTTAATTACTAAGATTCATCCCCTAATTTTCCACCCATAGAGGTGGAATATATAGGGGATTACCATCAAAATTTCGATTATTCAATTAAAAAATTATCATTAAAATCGGTAAATATACCACAACATACACAAAATACAGTCGAATAGAGAACCTCCTTTTTGGAGTCAGTTGAAAAGGGGTGCTAATGGTGATCTTGAACTAATGGAAAATACAGCATACAGGTCCTGGATAAATAGATAGAAACTCTTTATTGTGTATACCAGAAATAAAAATAGACCAAAAATAAATACCAGAAATAAAAATAGATAGATAAAATATGGATAGCGTTGCATGACCTAAAGATTCAGTACCACGAGGACCACATGCTTTCAAATTAATTGCAAATGAATACTTGCAAAGACACTTTGTTTCATAATCATCAGCCATAAGACGTCCACTGCTGAACACAATCATAAAAAAATATATAAAATCGGTTTATCCGTTTGGGAACTACGATGCTGGTCGATGCCACAAATAGACGCACAGACACACACGTTAGCCGAATAAAAATTTTCTTGCATCACACCTGCAGAATGTGGAATGAGCAACCTTCCGCGGTGTTTCTGAGAAGCTACAACATGGGGTTCTTCAAAAGCCGAGTTAATAGAGTCCTTAAGAGTTGTCAACATGTTTGTGATGCCTCTGGTCTTACAAGTATCCATAGGCGACGGTGACTGCTTACCATCAGGCGGCCCGTCTGTTTGTTTGCCACATAATTATGACATCCATACAAAGCGCTTTAATTCCACATGTATTGTGCGAACTGCTAGTCTGTGGAATGCGCTGCCTGAATGGGTGTTCCCCGATGGTTACAATCTGAGTGTCTTCAAATCACGAGTAAGTCGGTTTCTTCAAGGCAAGCGTGCTCCAACGTAGACCGCCTCATCGCTTAACATCAAGCGAGATGGTGGTCTAATGCAAGCCTATTATTTATATTAATAATATGGCATTAAAAAACGCCCCTCTGTTTGTGTTGAGGGTTAAAAATAAGATGGTTCGACAATAAATTCTTGTTGTATTTGTTGTTCTCGGTGTTAATATATATTAAAGTATGTATTTAAAAATATATAATATATATTTTTATGTAGTCTCTGGCAGCCATATCACAAGCTTTGCTTAGTTTGGAGTCAGATGACCGTGTGTGCAAAAATGTCCCGAATATTTATTTTATTTATTTATTTTATATGATACGTGTACTATAATGTGTATCTTCCTGCCTTCTAAAAAGCTAGTAAGCAGTATGTGAACGCTACTGCGGTTGAGCCGAGCGCAAACTGTGCCCCTCATCAATCATTCTGATATTGCGTGACGCATCAACTTGCCGGACGACAGTTCTGTTTACACGGTCCACGAGGGATGCCCCAAACCTAAATGAACTACTTACAAAGGATCGCATTTCACGCATCTCTTTTGACTTCAGAGGCTGGTTTTAAAATACTGGAAGCGGCATTAATTTAGCCATGCTAATGACTCTGGGCTATGTTGCTTTTCAACAGAAATTTTACTTAGTTATAAAAAATTAGAAGCAGTAAATTTTTACAAAAAAACCCGATTTTAGGGGAATTGGTTGAAACTCAATAAATGAAATTCATTACCTTATTTTCGACCTGTATTGGTAGAATCATCATCATCATCATCACCAACAATTTTCCATCTACTGTTGAGCATAGGTCTCCTCTTCAGTGCGCCATTTTTTCCGGTCCTGTGTCAATCTTGTCTGCTGCTTATCTGCCAGCATAGCGCTGTAGATATTAGATCGACAGATATCGATCATACTTTTTTTTAACACCACCCTCGAGATTGACTCATAGTCTATTCAATAGAAAAATAATCATCAAAATTGGTTCACAATCGGCGAAGATATTGCGTAAAAAACACAAAAAAATATAAAAAAATATGACAACCTCCTTTTTTGAAGTTGGTTAAAAATATGATAAATCTAAAAGCCTAGTTACTAAACTACAATATACGTATTCAATATATTAATCCTGATATGGGCCTAAGATAATGACAGATTGGTTTACTATACAGGGTTACTGGTAATCATCATCTTAGAGCGGCTTCAATACGTCAAAACAAACAACTTTTGTTCGATGACTTATCAATAAACAATCTGCTGTTTCATATATTTTTTCGGGAGTATTTTTTCTTTATGGAATGGCTGTTTTATTCTCGAATTTCTTGAAGTCATTGCACAAAAGTTATTTATATTGATGTACTAAGGCCGCCATTAATGGAATGATGTTAATTAATTACCAGTAACCCTGTATATTAATACACAAAATTAATTATGAAGCAGATAATTTAACATTGGAACACTACACACAAATATTGTGCACCGAACATCGTCGTTAATATCAGAACAGATACACAGATGCGAACAGCGTAAGTTCAAGCTTCTGCAATATTTCATAGCCCGAATGCTGCATACCGAAACGGGACTCGGTACGTGGCCAAATATTTACAACTCTGACATTTCATAGCAGATCTATACGACACGTAGCATAGAGTTATTGAAGAACTGATAATCATGCTGTTAAGTTTATTCCCTTTTCAGATATCGATTGCGTTTATGTTTATAACTCAATATACATACATAGAGACATACATACACACATCATCTTTTATATATTACATATATAAATAGATATTATATCAGGTTCTTATTATATAACAGACTTTATAAATATTTATGTATTTACCCACTCCCCTTGTTTAAGTTTCAAGTGTAAACTAAAATGTATGGAATGGCTCTAATACTTATCCTATCAGGACACCGAATATCTAATTAAAGTCACTATATAATCAACACACAAACACATTTAGATACAACACTCAACACACAAACGTATACAATACATACATATACATACACCATTATAAATTAAATACATATTTTAGACAGTAAGTAAATAACTAAAAATAAAATAAAATAAACTTATTCTCTACGTGTTATTAATAAATCCCACCAATTATACTGATAACGAGCGTCACAATCATAGTTCCTTGTCAGGAATTACACACAAAGATACGGACAACTAACATCCGACTGAATAGTTATTCAAATATTCATCATATTACATCAGATATTTTATGATGAGATTTCGTTCTTAGACAGGGCGTCATGTTACATAAAAGTTCTAGAATACCAGCAGAAATCCATTTACGTCTATTTCTTGTCAGCGAAAATCGGGTTTACAAAAGCTGAGAGAAAATCGGAGAAATGCCAGTACCTAAGTAGCTAGTACATAAATAAATATCCCTTACGATAAACAAGCATGACAAGATTACCCACGATCGAGATGAAGCCAAAAGTTCCGATATTAGATAAAGTCCGACCAAGTTCCCTCGGTAAACAACCCAGTAACCGTATTTGTAGCCAAATAATTCGTTAATTTGGCACTTACAAGACAATACTGATCGCGTTGCGAGAGGTTATTTGCGAAGAATTTTACCTTATTTAGGGTAACAAGCAGAACGGCCATTTTTGTCCTGTTTTATTTTTAGCTTTGTCATGTTTGCGATTTAGCTGCCGTTGAATATAATACTATAATATAAAACAACTATAAATTTATATAACGCCTTTGACCTATTTGAAAAATAGCTCACAATTTTATAATCACTGCTTGACAGATTTTGACCAAGCGTAATTAAATTCCACCGTAATGAAATCCGCTTTCATACACATTCAAATCGATCTAGGAAAAAAATGGAATAGACATACAAACACACTAACACATCAAACACACAAACTCATGTACCTTTTCCGTTTAGTCGTGTATTGTGGTCCATCTTTCTCTCTTATATTTTAACTTATTTGAGAAGATTTTTGAAATGTTTCTTAGAGTGATTATAGACGAAGATATAATGCAGTTTTTTGGTGAATTATCGTGAACAAAATGGACCTAGGTCGGTACTAATTGTGATCTTTCTAACACAGTGGTCTACCACAGTATTTTTCTTTTCTGTGGTCAAAACAAAATTTTTTCGATCACACTGTTAATTAACATCAGGTGAGCTGTTGTCAAACATCTAGCCTGTCAATCATATTAAAATAAGTTACTAAATTTGGTCCTACCATTTATTTTCTCTGGATTTGCAATAACATTGTAAAAGACTGAATGAGAACCACGATATTTTTGAACGTAAGACGCAGGTGTACATTTGTGGAGATGAAGCAGGTGGAACCCGATAAACTGCAATCAAATATTAAGAGAACGTTTTTATTCAGCTTTTAACATGTTATTGCAGCTTTCAGAGCAAATGATCATCATCATCACCATCTAGCTAGCCATCTGCTAGTCTGTGTAATGCGCTGCCTGAATGGGTGTTCATCATCATCAGCCATAAGAGATCCACTGCTGAACATATTTAAAAAAAACGGTTTAGCCGTTTGGGAGCTACGATACCGGTCAATGCCACAGATAGACGCATAGATACCCACGTTAAACGTATAACAATCTTTCTTGCCTCACACCTGCAAAATGTGGAATGAGCTACCTTCCGCGGTGTTTCCGAGAAGCTACAACATGGGGTTCTTCAAAAGGCGAGTTAATAGAGTCCTTAAGGGTTGGCAACGTATTTGTAATGCCTCTGGTCTTACAAGTATCCATAGGTGACGGTGACTGCTTACCATCAGGCGGCCCGTCTGTTTGTTTGCCACATGATTATGGCATCCATACGAAGCGCTTTAATTCCACATTTATTGTGCGAACTGCTAGTCTGTGTAATGCGCTGCCTGAATGGGTGTTCCCCGATAGTTACAATTTGGATGTCTTCCAATCGTAAGTGAATAGGTTTCTTCTAGGCATGTGTGATCCATCATAGACCGCACTATCGTTTAACATCAGGCGAGTGAGCGGTGAAATGCAAGCCTATTATTTAATAAAAAATATGATTGGACCCAGTTTAGTTGGAATGGTATTGTATATTAGATAAATAAGAAGAAAGATCCTTATACAGTGGATTCTGAAAACGTGAAAAGGAAACAACCCTTTTTCGGAAAGCCTTGGTTTCAATTCAGCCATATGGACATAAAGTTGGCATTTTCTAAATGATGGCAACCCAACAGTTTAGTCAGTTCTACGAACTAGCACGGTTATTTACGGCTACTCAAATAGAAAAGGTTGAGAAGTGGCCGATATTTGTTTCTCGTCAGACAAATTTGTGGCTCAACGCGCTTCAGCTGCTCTAGTGGTATTCAAATACATAGTTTGATTCGTGTGAAGACAGAGATCTAGTAAAGCGAGATGGACGGATATGTGGCGAAATTCACGCAAACGCAAGCAGGAGCAAATAATAGAATATCTGCGCAACATCTCAAGCCTATTTGCTCCATATAAGACCGTTATGAATCTAGCCTTTGACGTATTGTGACGTGTATATCAGCATAAATCATAAACTGATGAATAATGAGTTAATAGTATTTAAAAAAAAGCTTTTAGCTTTAGCAAAAAAAAACGGTCATATTGGAGCGGCGGCCGTATTTAATTTAGTGAGATGACACCATAATGACACTCACTTTATCATTTTGTACTCTTCAAGCCTTTTCATTTGATACACATAATTAACAGAGTTCACAAATTAATTCCTATGACCACCTTCTGACTTTGTCATCAGGAAAGCTCCATAGTAGGATAGTAGCTAGGTATTATTGCATTGTCATCAAAGTTACATAGGTTTTCCAAATGTTTATTCTGTTGAACGCCGGAAATAGGGTCAAATTAGGCTTGCAAGATTTGTACCTGTAACATAGCAGCTGTAACACAAGTCTTCCTAGAACAGCTGCTTACGAGACACCTACAGAAAGGTACTTATACTCATAATGAACTGTTAATTTTAGTCTTGTTAAAAATGTTAGGTTAATATTGTAAAATTATAAATATTGGTGAATAAATGATTTGAATTGAAAAATGAATTGAATACCTCATACAAACATGACGTTAAGTTAAATAAAAGCTTGCAAAAATATTGACGTTTACCAAGATTTTATATTTTTATATAAATAATAGCCAGATCAATAATCTTTACCTACTTGTAGCTAGTAAACTCATATTTTTACTTACACAAAAAACAAAGGCTTTTTTGAGCTTTATTACGAGGGTAATGAACTTTTTGGCAATAATTAACAGAAAACATTATTATTGCTGCTGTTGTCTGAAAATTGCAGATGTAACAAACATTTTGTACGAACGAAATGCAACAAAACCGATACATTTTTGTGTAAGTAATTGATCAATGTCAAGTCCAATATTGACTGATTATCCGAAAGGCTGGTTCCATGCGGGCCGCGGTGTATTTACGTTTACGTTCGTAACGCCCGTAATGGTGTATATGGACAATGGGCCAATCAGTTGACTGCCCATTTGTTACTTCCTCGCTTAGGCTTTTAGTAAACACGCATTAATACCCCTGGATTAGTGAGACTTCAAAGTGGAATGCGTGATGATTAATGTTTATGGCGTGTTGAATACAGTAAAGTCACACATGACGTTAAGTAACGTTTTTAATGGGCTTACATGGGTCTTTTGTTTCAACGGGCTTAAACTATTATTACGATAATAATAAATAATGATAGGTTTTAGTAATTAAAAAGTTGTGTATTTTTATTATAACCGTGTCTCAAATTAAAGCCATTTAAATGTAATATGCCTTTCTCCCCTCCAAAAGGTATTATAATTATGCAACCCAAAAACATATAACAAAGATAATAAAAATTGCCATTGAAGCAAAAGGAATGCTAAAGGAAGACTTTAGATTTAGCTATATTAGGAAGACTTTAGATTTAGCTATATTATTTTAAGCTTGCCATTCAATTGCTATTGCCTAACTAAACAAACATATTTAGCCTTTATCATGAAAATAGCACTTGATAATGATAGTGACAAAACAAACATCGACAATTTAATCCGAAACCATTCGAAAACAGTTCTATCTCGCATTCGTACGTAAATCAACCAAATGAACAATGAAATTACGACACCTCTGCGGGAACTTAATTAACCGAGCAGCAAATAAGATAAATGGACTGTCACCGTGGCTGGATAACTTGGACACAGTGCTGTATATTTACTCGTGCTACGCTCTAGATTCGAAATAGGCACTAATAAGTCTTGATTAGAAAAAAAGTCTTCAACCAGTGTGTGTTACCAATAGTGACATACGGCACTGAAACGTGGTCTCTCATTATGGACCTCATAAGCAAGCTCAAAGTCGCACAACAAGATATGGCGAGGGCTATGCTCAGGGTTTCTGTGCGAGATTGAACCAGAAATGAGGAGATCCGTAGACGAGCGAAAGTTATCGACATAGCTCATCAGATTGGCACGTTAAAGTGGCAGTAGGCAGGGCACATATCACGCAGAACAGATGGCCGATGGGGCCGAAAGGTTCTCGAATGGAGACCATGGACCGGTAAGCGCAGCGTAGGACGACCAACCACGAGATGAACAGACATAAAAGAGAACGCGGGGAAACGCTGCTGGATACAGGCCGCTTCCAACCGGCCCTTTTGAAGATCTATAGAGGAGGCCTATGTCCAGCAGTGGACGTTCTATGGCTGAAATGATGATGATGACACTAATAACTTATAATTAGTGAGTTATGAATGCCAGTGCTAATATTGCATGTCCATTTAGAGACAAGTTTGTTTTCGAAGCTCTTAAGAACAGATTATGTCTGTATTACATCTAAGTTTACCAACAAACTGCAATAAATATATTTTGATTTTTTGATTTTTGATGAGAAAATATCAGTCACGTCAAATTTTTCAAGGTACCAAATCTTATTTTCAACCAATGACATCATAAATTAGAGACTGTAATTTTTTTATTTGTTGGTGTAGTTTCACGGATTTTGTGAGTATTTATATCTATATACAGGGTTAGTTAAGGTTAATTTACCAAAAACCTCATTCAAGTAACTTCTATGGGTATCATAATATTATGTTTATGTCCAATCAATTTAAGTTGAATTTGAACTTTTAATTGTACGCTTTTTTTTCTTCCATACAAAAACAAAACTTTTTTTTTTAATTTGGGCTCTAAATACTAATAATATACTAAATACTAATAGTAATGCTAAATACTAATAACCTTAAGCGGTCTCAAATTAGAAGGAACCTTGCACCTACAAAATTACAAAGACAACAATACATTTTAATTATATTTGCAAGCATAAAGTTTTTGAAATCACGGAACAAAAGAATTGGCAAGTGTAATTTAGGGAAACTATGCCAGAAGCTTTTGCTACCTAAAAAATAACTGTGTATGGTATACGTAATTACGTATGGTACAATCATTTAGGTTAGGTTAGGACTTTGCATTTAAGATAATCTTCATGCAAAACAAACATTTCCCCTTTGAAGTCTCGATAGAAACAGATCTGGATGGCAAAGTGATAATAAATCCTAAGTGACTATTAGAATCGAATGGAAATCTGTTTGCGTGTGAATTTTACTTTGTGGTTACGTTGCAATTCAGCGCGACAGGTGACCCAAATGATCAATCTATCCTGTTCTCTCCTGTTAGATAACATCTAGCCATCGCTTTCACGCAAACCTTTTTTTTCCAAGTGGTGAACTGAAAATTGCCCCTTGGCCTACGTTCGTGACATATTCAGTAAACATAAATTTTGTTATGAAATATGTTACGCGTAATAAAAGGAAAAGGTTAGGTGCCCATGTGATAGTTATTGGGAAATGTTTTGACCAGGGAAGCCCTTTTACTTTATTAAGAACGTTTGGTATGTGCCTAATTTATGGTCTAATTCGTATGCTAGGTAAGTTAAACTGTAATGCAATTATTATTATGCTAACACTTTAGATTATTAATATATTATTATACCACTAGAGGGGGCTCAAAAAGCTAATTTTAAAGCACTAAAAACAGTGAATAAAACTCACACCAGTATATTCACCAGTTTAGAACACACCAATATAATCAACCTCCTCCTCAATGCTACACAGCCTCTTTGCGCAAAAAATACTAGATACAAACCCCTTGTTCAAAGAATACTCGACATACAAACTCCTTATGCAAATAACTCTTCGAGATTTGATTGTTCGACATTTTCGACAAGAAGTTTAACATTAGATTAAACACTGTTTTGTGTTATTTGCTGTTATAAGTCTAGGAAAAGCAAGATAAGCATGCTTGGATAGAGTGCATCGTTTAAACAAACCTATACACATGTATTGTGGGTTTAAGTAGTTCTACCAGTACGAGATTGCAAAATTTTATTTCAATTATATAAATGCATGCATGTGAAGCAGTAAGCTATTTGCTAACAAAAAATCGTACAATTTTGTTTATGCGATACATTTGTATACAATATTGTCAGCAAATGGTTTCCTCGCGAGTTTGCCCGTGATTTTAAGCCCGAAAACATAATTATCAATTTAAAAAACCGTATGTATTCATAATAAGTAAATACGCAATTTTGTTTACTTAGGTGACATATTTTTTCAGTTATTTTGTTTTAAAAATCAAACGCCTGAACCAAGTTTTGATGGGACCAATCGGCAAGTATATCACATGCTGTATAATGTTCTTAATTCGGTTTTGCTAAAACGAAGTATTTAGCTTCTTTCACAGTATTTTGTTAACCAAAAAGTTTTTTGTAACGGTTACAAACTCATAGTATACCAGCGTAATACAAAAGATAAGGATCTTCAAAATCAAAATGTAGCGATGTCCTATTAATATGTAAAGTGTTCCGTAATTATCCAAACCAATATAATTACATCATTGGTAGTTAATTGCCTAATCACAATCAATAATCATAATTGGTTAACCGATGAATATAATTAATTTTGCCGGGAATCTATCACGAGGATTCTGATCTAATAATAATAATATAGTTATGTTTCATGTTGAGATCAATATTGATAATTATATTTTCACATGCACCTCTTGGAGATCAGAAGTATATAGCAGCAAGCATAAAAATTACTTTAAAAGCAGGTTCATAGTAATCTATTACATAAAAAAATGTATCCCTACTTACCTCGGTCACGCAACTAACTTGAAAACGAATTTACTGATTTATTTATCTGATTTTTATTTTCTGATCTTTTTTAAAGTTTTCTAATACTAGGTAGAAGGTAGTTACGGAAAGAAAAGTTAAGAAAATTGCGTAGAAAATTCTAAAATGTCAGAAATCTTAACGACGATTTTAACTCGCAGGTGAAACCGCGGGACGTAGCTAGTTTAGTAATTAAAAAAAACAATAGTAGCTTATGCTGATCCCGTCAACCAATTTCCGTCATCGAGGTAGTCATTCCATTTTTACGTCTCGTGAATTTTGGTAAAGTATCTATATCTATATATATATAAAAGCGAAATTCATCTACTCACTCATTAAACACGAAATCTAAAAACCACTTGACCTACGAAGCTGAAATTTGACAGGTAGATTCCTTATGGGGTGTAGAGCTCCGCTAAGAAAAAATTTTACGAAAAGACCGAATTAAGGATGACAAAAGGGGGTTGAAAGTTTATATGAAAGTCTACGCGTACGTCGCGGGCAACAGCTAGTAGATACATAAAGATGGTTTAGGTACATAATACATGGTAAAGTATAGGAAAAATTTCGGCGGTTATTCTTCGACCCCAAGATATTTTTTTTTAATGTTTCGAAAGCTGTTTTACCCAAATACATAAATGCATTAGGGTGGAGCAAAATAGTTTAAAAAGCTATAAATAAACTTTATCGTCACTTACCATGTGAGTTGTAGTGAAAGGCCAGCCCATTTCATCACTAAACAATATAATTATTTATCTATATACATCTCATGTCACATTTTACCTTTTCATAAACCGCAAGCGGCTTACTGGAAGGTTTTGAACTTTTCGTCTCTAAAACTCACACAATTGAATCCAACGAATGAACATTTAACGTCTTCCTACTCAAATGTATTAAAAGTTTTTAAGTAATAGCGATTCATGTTCAAACTTTTTAATAAAGTAACAACGTATCCCGAAAGAAATTCTTGTTTATATAAAACGAGTATTTAGTTGTCCCCAACTTTTGGTGTAAGGGTCTTCTTGGAAAAAGAGAATTGGAAAATTATATTCTATGAATTAGGGAATGGTTTCAAAATATTGTTTTTAAATTAAAGTATTGTTGATTAATTCTTAGAAGTAGAAACCTTTTAAGCAGCGGGTTTCGCAAGATGTTATTGTAAAAAGTTTCCATTCACGCAATTTTACCGCGAATTTTGAAAATTAAATTCTGCAAAGGATTAAGAACTTACGCATTTATTATTTAACTAGCTACACCTCGCGGTTTCACCCTCGTTTTATCCGGGATAGTAGCCTAAGTTAATCTTCATAATATCAACTATCTCCCGTGATATTTCCGTCAAAATCGGTCCAGCAGTTTTAGAGATCATAGAGGAACATACACAAACACATAGATTTTTATATAATTGCGATGTTAGCGACAGCACAGCACACAACTTGTGCGACAGCAAGTTGCACACATATAAACGAAACGTCAGTCATTCGAAATCAGCAACTGTGATACGGAGTTCGTCGCGTTGATCTAAATAAGAATGTTCAATCAAGGTTCACTCATAATGCCTGGTAACAGATTTTCCTTCTCATTTCCGTTCTATTTACTTCTCTTTTCTGTGGGCGTCGCCTTGTTCGTGGTTAGTGAAAGCGGGCACGATGATAACATGTTTGAAATTTTAAGTAATTATTTTGTAACAATTTTTTTTTTGTTAATAAACGTTTGCAATAAGCACTAAAAAAATGGGGTGGATATTTCCGCTCGCTTTTCGGTTGATTCGGCATTGACTTTCATGCTTTGACACAATACCCGCCGCGCAGCGAACTTGCAAAGTGTAATAACAGAGGGTGGCCATGTGGAAACGTGCTATGCAAATGTATGTAGCATTCAGTGCACACGGTTTTGCATGTTACAATTCATGAAGTAAAGGAACATGGGACGATAAGTTTAAACGCCCTGAATAGGAAGTCCCATTCATAGAGATGCTGCTGAATTAATGCGTATTATGCGCCCTAAGCTCAGTGTGTTGAAGTTGTCTTTCGTAAGCAGAACAAACAAAAAAATTATAACATAATAACTGTAGTACATAAGGTTAAAGTATATAAAAAAAACTATTAACGACTTTTTTATGACAATATAGAATGGTTAATTACAAAAAGTTGATTTGACAGAGCGATCGTGGCCGACCAGTAGCATGTGCGTTTTACAATCCCGCTTCCATCATTTTCCGTGCCTGATTGTACCAATGACTTATTTAGTACTTAAATAAAATAAATTATGTGCAGTTTCGATGTCATCGCTCAACAAAAAACATCGTGACGCAACCGAAGAACCCCAAAAGTTGTATGTCATTCACCATACGCACTGGGCCAGGTGGATTCATCCATTGGCCATCCTCTCTCTCTTTCTGAGACTTTGATCATTGTATAGTTTGGATTTGCTTTGAACACAAGCTAGTACTGAAATAGTCTGCCATTAACTGAAAGGGGCGAGGTTAACACATATTGCACACACTGACATACTCGTACTAGTTCTACAAACGCACACTTTAATATTGAGTGGCACACAACTGTAAACGAGATGATCAAGATGTCATCAAATGGACGACCAAGGGTAGACGCACAGATACACACGTTAAACTTTTATCAACCCTGTTTTTGCATTGGAGGTTTAAAAGACTACCAAATGCGGCTGAAATTATGATCGGAATATCCAGCTTAATCTTACGATAAAACAAAAAAAAAACAACATTCAGTCGAATTGATAACCTCCTCTTTTTCGAAGTCGGTTAAAAATCTAGTTGAATCAAAACAAAATACCAACTTATAAATAAAATAAAAACCGGACAAGTACGAGTAGGACTCGTGCTCTGAGGGTTCCGTTGGACAAAACCCTCAGAGCGCGAGTCTAAAAAAAACTAAAGTTGAAATATTGAAAGACAAACTTAACTTTGTAGTTGACTATAAGGTTCTTCTATACATTCCAACTACAAAATGTAAGTTTGTAATAGCAAAATAATTATTTTTAACTTCAAATTTGTAACTTTCAGATTTATTCCTATATATGTGCTATGAGAGCTTGCCTTTTGCCATATTTCATGATTCTAGGTCAACGGGAAGTACCCTATAGGTTTTGATTTCCCTGTGAAATCGCAAAATATGCGACATAAATGTTCATATCTTTTGATTGCGTTGACTTACAACTTTTATTTTTTTGCAGCCGAAAGAAACCGTAGACCACCGTTTTAGTATAAATTTCAACTTGATACCTTTACGAGTTCTTGAGAAAAAGGGTCTTGACAGACGGACAGACGGTATAAAGGTTCCGTTTTTTCCTTTTGAGGTACGGAACCCTAAAAAGGTTATTTTTCACACGCGTATGGCAACATCACTAACTTCGTCATGTATGACCTACTTTTATCATTTATTCAACAAGTTACAACAGTCCACAGAGTTGTTGAATGCGTGAGAACAGAAAGGAGTTGAATGAGTGCTGACCATTAATTTCAAGTAAAACTAGTAATTGTAACAGACTCTTTGTTCAAACGTACTTACATGGAACACTTGGCGTAGGAACATGGCTCTAAAATGACCTACCTGAAGATTCAACTGATACATAATAAGCCATCATCATCATCATAATTTAAGCCATAGGACGTCCACTGCTGAACATAGGCCTCTCCTATTGATCTCCGAAAGGGCTGGTTGGAAGCGGATCCAGCGTTTCCCTTTGATCTCTTTTAGGCCCTTTGCTGGTTGTCTGTCCATCTTTTTCTGGACGTCCTACGCTGAGCTTACCGGTCCGTGGTTTCCATCTGAAAATATTTCGGCCCCATCAGCCATCTTTTCTGCGTGCTATTTGCCGTGCCACTGCCCCTTCAACTTGCTAATCAGATGGGTTAAGTCGGTAACTTTCATTTGTCTACGGATATCCTCATTTTTAATTCGATCTCGTAGAAAAATCCTGAGCATAGCCTTATCCAAAGCTCGTTGTGTGACTTTGAGCTTGTTTATAAAGCCCATAGTGAGAGAATACGTTTCAGTGCCATATGTCATCACTGGCAACACACACTGGTCGAAGACTTTCGTCTTAAGGCACTGAGGTATTTTGGACAAGAAGACGTTGCGAAGCTTACCGAATGCCGCCCCGCCGAGTTCGATTCGCCGATTGACCTTTTTCTTGAAGTTAGATCTGCCTAGTTGGACTGTATGTCATATAAGTAGACGTATCGCGTCAACAACTTCCAGAACTTAGTTCCCAACCCAACTGATACCTACTGGGGTGTACACAACATGGATATTTAACATGACCTTTGTCTTGTCCATGTTCATCTTAAGGACCATCAGAACTCGTCTTCTGATACATATAAGAATCAACTGAAAACTTTGTGACTGAGGCCAAGGAACTGTTTTTGGTTGTCAGACTGTCTGTTGATACACAAATATTACAAGTAACAAGGAGCAGTTCCCCTTACTCATGAATTTTCTCATCTTGTTTTTTGCCAAATTATAATTCAGGAAAGTCAAGATTACAGATGATACTGAAGATGACTATGATGCAAATAAATACCCTAAAGTAAATGAAAAGTTAACATAAAAAAATTAACACAGGTTAAAAATAAAGTAATAATAAATACTCTGTTTCTGTTTGCATACTATGTACTTCTACTTCTTTTCCAAATTTCATCAAAATTAGTTCAGCCTCCTCATTAACAGATATATATTGGTGTGAGTGATATGATACCTATCCAGCTGCTTGAAGTGACTTCAACTACAGCAAAGCTGCATCACAACATTGCACCAGTTCTCAACAAAGGGATGCGTAAAAACTCTGACTTTAGCGTTGGGCGCTCAGCCTATACGAACTTACTAACTTTTACCTGTTCTCAAAATAACACTCAGCTTGAGATGACTAGCGTTTTCCTTATGACGAAACACAAACGTTATAGCAAAGGTAAACAGTTGCGTTGCAAAGATAACGGTGTACGGGGAAGTAAGTGAACCCCAGCTCATAATGCACCATTACCGGCCCAAGAGGCGATCAAGTTTGAGTAATAGGTTTCTACACCTAGCCACGGGCCTTAGAGAACATGCGAGCACAACTTACCTTATATTATAGATATGAAATGTATGCATTTCCACCTTTTTGTATGTGTTTTAGTTAGTGGAGATAAAGCTACGTCTAATTCTCGCCTTGTACTTATCAAACTTGTAAAGGTATCAAGACAATGACAATGCCCCGGGTATTGTAGGTGTCTATAGGCAGCGGTGACCACTTACCATCAGGTGGCCCGTAGCTTGTTTGCCACTTATACTATTTAAAAAAAAAATGAAATTGTATATCAAATACCTAAATTTGGGGACCTTCAGCTGTGAAAAAAAATCAAACTTGTAAGTCATCGCGATCAAAAGATACGACCGTTTATGTCGCATACTTTGCGATTTCACAAGGGAATCAAAACCTATAGGGTACTTCCCGTTGACCTCCCGTTCCCGTAGAATCATGAAATTTATCAAGAAGCTAGGTCTTACAAAACATATAAAAGAAATAATCCGAAAACTGTTAATTTGATATAACATCACATAGAAAATGGTTTTTGCTGCCAGTGCGGGCACGAAAATCGTCACCGCTTTATAGTTTACCTTCTGAACCGTATAAATAGCCAATTGAAATTTTCACTGAATACGTAATGTTACGGCGGATTAACTAAGAAATAATAAAAAGCCAAAAAGTAAAAACGAAAGAGACATACAACTAATGTATTTTTTACGTATTTTTGTAATTATTACTCTAATGTAAAAACGGTAATACGTACAAGCGTCAAACTTGGCATAATTATAGTACACAATTATAACAACAAATAATAAATAATGGCCAAGTGTGAGTCGGTGACAAATTTCTGTTCATTACCAAGTTATAGCTGGTAATTCGGTTACGTGGACGACCTTATCATTTCGCATCGAAATAGGTAGCATATTTTACTAATTTTGAAGTCAGTTTTTAAATTGATCATTATTGTAATTTGTGGTGGTACGGAACCCTCAGTGCGCCAGCCCGACTCGCAAATGGCCAGTTTATTGAAAGTTGCTGCCAGAAGGCAGACGCACGACAAGCATAGTCTTACTGTTATTACCGTACCTAGACCATAGGTGACTCCATTTAAATTATTTATTGAGTATAATTTTTACAGCCTTCCCTAGACTTGCGTGATTAAACGCGAGATTCAAAATAAAATTTCGATTGACGTGGAAGCTATCAGTATACCGGCCCCTGTTATAAATATCCCGCAGGGTACCCCGGGGAACTAATTGCAGCCCTACCTGTATTGATGGCCACTACGCCGGATCAGCGCGGATCTATCCTCCGCCACATAATCCTATTATTGTGCTTTATTTTGTGTACAGACTCATTAATAACACACGCGTGTGTAACGAACTGTTTGCCGCGGTTTTGCTGTTTCCGACTGGGAGTTTGCTAAAGGTATAATCCTGCCCTTATTTGCTAATGACTAGTAACTATTCAGGTTTATACTGATATTTGAAATAATACTTAAAACCAATGAGGTTTTACCAATAGTGACATCATACACATTAAAAAAGCACTAATACATGGCAATATTTCAATATAGTTATCTACACACCAGGACCCATAGAACTTTACAGTCTTATAGCCTTTTACAGCCGTTCCAGTATAATTATTTCACTTTCTAAATACACAACATGGCATTTTTTGATTATTTTTCATACTCCACGCTGACTATTGGCATAACTTTTAATGAACAAAAATTTGTGAGCAACTAGCACTTGGCCGTTATTTATTATTTGTTGTTATACTTTAGTGTGTACAATAATCATGCCAAGTTTGACGCTTGTACGTATTACCGTTTTTACGTTAGAGCTAATACAAAAATACGTTTAAAAATTACGTTTGTTGTATGGGGAGCCCCTTTAATTTTTACTTTTAAACTTTTTTTATTATTTATTAGTTATTCCGTCATAACATTACATACTGTGTGAAAATTTCAACCTGTTATCTATTACGGTTCGAAAGATACAGCCGCTTAAATGTAGGACGGACGGACGGACGGACAGACAGCGTAGGCTCAGCGTAGGTCCCGTTATTACCCTTTGGGTACGAAACCCTAAAAATATAAAAACATCGGCCAAAAAAATACAAGTACCTAAAGAACATGAAACACGGTTTCTGACAAACGTATCATTAAAACTAATATCGAGATGACAAACATTTCTCTGCGTGACATCAAAGAAAATTATATTGAAAAAGAAGTGAAAAAAACTACGCTTATGTTGCAAAGTAAAATTATTGAAGCCAAGTTTTCGTTAGTCATTCTGAAAAAATCTGATTTAAAAATATAATTAGCCTGCTTATTATTTCCAGTTCATTAGGTATCAAAATATCTCATGAGGATAGAAATAACGAAGCCTTATCCAATTATTGCTGAATTTTCTGGCTGGATCGATCGCATTCGCTGAGGCTTAATTAAAACTTTGTTTAATAAACTATGATTAAAAACTTCCACTTCTAGCGATTCATATTTTTCCGGGAGGCTAAATTATGTTTTTTTTAATGCTTGCGATTGCGTGACCTACGTGCTTTATTTAAAAAAAAATAGTAGGTACGAAAATAATATTAAGACCCTTTTTCATAGAATGAAGTGGACAAAGTTGACCGGAGGGAATTTACTTTCCTACTTTTCAAAGTTAATATACCTTTCCATCTATTTGCAGTCCATTTTGATGTCTATTGAATAGATATAGACTAAAATATGGCTTAAAATATGGCTCTTTTGTAACAAGTAAGTTTGACAAAGACAGCAATACTTTAGTTAGTTTCGTTTTGTCAAATAAAACGTAAAAAAATTACAACCATGGCGTCGATTCTGTCATACCAACTAACCTATTATTACTAATAATAAGTAATATAATTAAATTTACTAAACCAAACCAATCTGACAGGGCTAAAATTATCTGCCTCTCTTTTTATTTTAATATGTGCGAGAAGGATGGCAACAATTTTAGAGCTGTCAAATTTAGTTTAGTTTAGAGAACATCAGAATCGACGCCGCTGTCTTGTAAATTTTTATTTATAGCTTCGTTTTTTATCTTTTATCTTTATGCATAAATGATCGATAATTCTGTTCTCTAATATATTTTTTTTGTCTCGATTTCCTGAGCTAGAGTTCTAGTCAGCTGAAAGTTGACAGCTTATTTTACAGCTTAGATTAGCTTGTCGTTCATTTGTGTACAGTCTAGCCGAATGTATATATTTCTACTAAACAGGGCCCTTATTCTGTATCTGAGATTTCGTGCCATAAAAGCGCGAAGTGTAAACGTGAAAATTTAATTGAAAAATGGACTCTGTGCCCTTTGTTTCTATGTTTACATAAACTCTTAACATCAAGTTTGCTAACGCGATGAGGTTCGTAAAGCCCTCGTTTTAAACAGTAAAAATAAAGTGAAGCAACCTAGTACGTTATGTGCTCGTTTTTCAAGTCCATGTACTATTAAAGGTGCGCGTCTACTGGGTCGGAATCGGAGCGTACGGAGCGTATGGATTTGTTGCTCTGTATTGATTTCTATGGTACTTCGTGCACTGGATCGGCAAAGCTGCGCCATAGACATCAATAGATCAATACAAAGCAACAAATCTGTACGCTGCGCACGCTCCGATTCCGATGCAGTGGACGCGTACCTTAAATCGGAAGACGCGTTGATTCGTTTGACGCGTTTCAATTGTGTAACCATTGTTACCGTGTTGTAAGTGACCACAGAAAAGCAGAAATGAGATGTAATTTTTTTTCTTTTCTGTTTAAGTGACTATAGTTACTGTATTATAATTCGTTAGCAGTGTATTATTGGCTTGTTTTGTGTGTTTTTAAGGAATTATTGGCCTGGAAGCTGAATGTTAATGAATGGCAAAAAAAGTTTCCATGTTTTATCAAGAACTCATAAAAATGTTACACCGTATCAAACAATTTCGCTTACAATTTTGTCAGAAATGATTGTGCAACGAAGCGATTTAACGACACAATAAAATCCGTTGTTCAAACGTTCAGTCACGATTCCTACACTCGATGCTTAGAACAGTTAGAACATAACTGACGTAATAAATTGTGAAAAGGTGTAGAGTCATCGAGATATAATACATATAGAGTCACAATCGTGCCATAAATATGTCCGAACCAATACTCAGCGCACGTTATGAATTGCGCAGACTTTTTGGTTAGTTACAAGGTAACCGCGATTCGACTACAACGCCGCGAGATGCCAGAACTACGATGACATAGCGGACAACTAACGTTGAACTATGCAAGCAACATAACGTCTAAATTGGAGTAAATGTGGCATTGTGAAGTACATCATTGATACAATGTATGTACAATGACGCTCGGACTTTTTTTAAACTGTTTTCACTGACAGATCGTGACTCTATAGGAATTGTATCTCGATGCGTAGAGTAGAGTAAATTGCATTCCTCATTTTTAAACACATATTTTGAATTTATTTAATTTTTTACTATTGAATAACAACAAAACTATACATGTGCTATCATTTTCAATCACATAAGGATGATTGGGTTAACAAATTCAACACAATTATATTTTTTACTATTATTAAACAAAACGCATCTATGACTTACTTACACCTGAATCCGGACTTAGATAAAGTATGTACCTACATAGATCGTTGCTTGCACCATAAAGCAAAGGATAATAATTTTGCTGTGAGATAAAAAATAAATCATCTCAAATGAAAATAATGGATTTTCTTTTTATTCAGTTTATTGACTGTCGGGTCTAGCCCGCACATTTTAGAGGAACTGCGGGATAGAATCCAAAACTAAGCGACCCTAATAAACACAAAAAAATAAATACAAATCTTGTGGAGACAATTGTACAAAATAGGATTTAAAAATTTCTGGTTGGTCGAACAGTTAAAAAGTTAGGTGCAGACATAACGATCCTTTCCTTTCCTCCCCTTCTACCCTCTTTCTTCAGTCTTCCCGTGAACATGGTGCATGTAACTGCGCCGAAATATCGGGAGCTCATTTCACAACCTTACCACGGTAAATATCCCGTAAATAATCATGTATTTACTAGTAAAGTATACAATTTACAAACAACAAAATAATGGTTTATGCTGCTCCAGTATTTTATTTTATTTTAAACTAGCGAACCCGCCCGCCCGGCTTTGCACGGGTGTAAATTACGTGCGAAGCCGGGGTGGGACGCTAGTTATATATATAAACCTTCCTTGAAAATGTATCTAACTGATAGTGAAAACCGCATCAAAATCCGTTGCGTGGTTTAGGAGGAGTTAGCGGCCATACAGACACACAGACAGACAGACAGACGCGGAAAGCGACTTCAATTTATACTATGTAGAGAAGAGAAGAGATATGATGTGTTAGAAAGTACTGTTTATTGCCTATATGACGTATTGTTGTCGTTATTTATAGTAGGTGTGATGCTGCATAGTGTATCATTGTATGGAAAACAAGGTAAACCAAACAAAACCAAGTAACTTTGACGTTTTAGGAAGTTTGTCGTTAAATCGAGTGTCGCTATAATATTATTATAGTTTACACTGTATTCAATTTTCATGTTGATAATTTTTATTAGTAGGTATCTCGTGATCCGGTATAAGTAGGTCTACCCTAATTCGAGTACCTTAATAAATCCGCTCGGCGTCAGATTCGCGAACCGCCGTAAATTGTTAAATAAATCGTCCGAACAACTTGGAATGGATCTGTTCTGAACGATATCAAGTTATTATTTTGATGACAATCCGGACGGAAGTAATTTCAGAGTAGAAACGTAGAGGGTTGATAGGACCTTGTCAATTATTGAAATCAGGCGAAAATTAATGAATACCATAAATCTAGTTAATGTTCATGAAATTGCCAATTATAAATTTACTAAAACAATATCATTTTATACCAAGATAATAAATAGACATTTAATAACAAGAAAGACGTCAACTTTAAGTTTATAAAAAAAAAAACATAATTATCATAAATATACTTTAACGACGGAGCATATTTAAAAAACGATGGTAAATAATTATATGACGTACCTCACCTGTATTTAAAAGATGTATTCAATGATAGCGCATGATAGGGATATTGTATTATAATGATAGGGATATTGTATTTAGAATGACGTCACCTATACCCTGCAGCCATCCCTAAACTTAGAGGTATCTATTGTTAGCATTTCGGCCAAGAAATCACCTCTTGAACTATTTTACACACAATTCGTTTACACTTGTTCTCGCTTCGAGGTTCGATCACAGAAAGAGGGCGATTGCAATGCAACCGCCACTTTTTTTTTTTTTCCTCTTCCCCGAGTTGGGGCTTTTGGCTCCGCATGATTGATGCAGTTGCCATATTCAAGTCGTATGAGTTTAGTTTAGAATTTAAAGGTAGGGAAACGATACGCGTAAAATCGTTTTCATCGTCAAGCTAAGTTACGGTCAAGTCAAACTCATGCCCCTGTAAAGTGGTGGAGACTTTACAAGAGGCTTCTATGGAGTTTTGGAAACAACACGAAAAGACACGTTTCACCTCGTTATATCACTTTCCCACACTCGAGCACGCTTAAGAGCACTTAATGAATAATAATTCCCCATTTAGTACACATTAACACTCGACAATACACAAGTTTAAGAAAATAATCCAACGAGCCGACATGTTTTTTCCGAGTTGGCGCCAAAACCCCCAACCGCCACTTATATACTGTGTTCGTTGGCAGTTGACAACAGACTGTCAACTGTCAACGAACACGTGGGAACTTCGCCAATACAGTTTCATTATAATGGTGTTGTTAGTTCATCTATACATTAAATGATTAAACTAAAGTTGTTTTACACTATTGTCTATTATTATTTGTCACAAGTTATTGTTTTTTTTTCCAAACCACCGATCCCCCATAATATCTGATAATCTTCAAACGGCTGAATTGATTGTCACGAACCGTTAGCTAAAGTCACTCTCGATCAAGTCACCTTTTAAACAAAAAAGACTAAATCAAAATCGATTCAGCTGTTTGGGAGCTATGATGACACAGACAGACACACACACACGTTAAACTTATAACACCCCTCTTTTTTGCGTCGGGCGTTTTTTTTATTTTTTTTATTGTTGTTGTTGTTATTGTTGTTCATATACAATTAACAAAAATGTAGCACCAAAAAACCACGGAAGGTTTGTCTTGGCACACAGATTCACCCCGCACTGACAAACAATACGTAAGTATCTACACTGAAATAAAGAATAAATAATTCATGCAGAACTTGTACAAGTAAATCTATAAAAATAAAAAAAAACTACCCACATTATACTTTTGACGTGCAAACTATTCATCAAAGGTAAATCCATTAAAAGCTTTATCTTGATACAAACGCAAACATATTGAAGTTATATACATATCTAAGCTCCATGCGATTCATAAACCGGTTGCAGTAACTGGCGTAAACAGCGCGTTACCGAATGTCATTTCCGAATGTTATAGTAATTAGATTAGATCGATGTTTACGGCGGCGGCTGGCGTCGCTTAGTTAATAACAATATCAAGTAGAAATTAATGAACAGGCATTCAACAACTAGTTAAAACTAGTTAAGGTGTTTAGGCTGTATGTGGGACACGTACTTCAAACAAATTAGCTTTTTCTGAAACTGTGTCGTCAGTTAAAAGTTGTACAATACAGTTTACGAGTATATTTTTCATTTACGAGGTGACAAGTGACTAAGACAGGTAGAAAATTGCCCTCATGAATAATGGTGTGGCGTGAGGTGACAAGTTGTCACCTAGCGACGAACAGGCTTGCCCTTGTCACGGCAACCCGTTGACCTGGGGCAACAACCCGTCACTTCACATTGTACTTAAGGCAAGGTTTTCCAACTTTTAAGTAACACTTATTACTACAGATGACCTTAATTTATTGTATTAAAGTCGCATTTAGTGGAGTAAAATCATCGCGCTTACTCACAAGGTGCGTTTTGCTACTTCTACTTTTGACGTTATTCTGATATTTTTCGAAAAGATTACCTTTAATATAAAATATACATCTACGGTTCCCTTCATTATAATGAAATCTGTATATCGTAGATATTATTTAGTGAATAGGTATTTGAATTAATTAAAAAACACGGATAAAAGCGCAAACCAGTTTAACTTTTTTTTCTTTTGTTATGCCGAGCGAAATTTTATTTATGATAAAAAAAATCACTAAATAAATTAAATAAAAGGATTTGCTTCTAAAATTCTATTTTTTCGTCTTTACGCTTTTCTAGATAAACATTCAATTTTGATATGAGACCATTTTTATAATTTTAAGCTAACCATGGCAGGCGAAAATTAAAACTACAACATATTATGACTAAAATTGCTAAAAGTGGGAAAAGAAGGCCTTAAGATAGTGTAGGTAGGTGGATAGTCCAAAGCTAGGCTGTCAAAAGATGGCGTTAAATTCATTATTTTCTAGAAATATATTTTAACGCCGTAAATTGTAATCCAATTTGAACTACGAGTTTCTTCTAGGCAAGCATGCTCCATCATAGACCGCAACATCGCTTGATATCGGGTGAGATAACGGACGCAAAACTACGTACGAATAAAACAAAAACGGGTGGTTGACACAACCGTTTAGTCGTGAAAGGACACCAACAGACAGCCAGACAAACAGAATGAGCTTATAAGGGTTTATTGTAGTAATAAGGAACCCTAAAAAGCGTTTTGATATAATAAGTATTCGTCTACAAAAAGCCCGTTTCTTGCTCCCCTCAGTAACAATATATAACCGTCTGCTGACCGCGGTTAAAGTTTTGACACCCTGCGTTGTCAGCGTGAAACGAAATTGAATCTAGGGAGTCCTGTGACACCTTTTGTAATATCAACTTATATTGTATATCTTCCAAGGCGTACCCAAAATCATTGAAATTTGAAATATGGAGAAGCTTATTCCATACTTCTTCTTCCATTGAACGTCTTTTCAAATTTACCTAAAGTGGAACTGGAAGACGGGTCATTTTATTACTCTTAACACAAGCGTTCCTACTGGTTATTTTGTTCGGAAACTACTAGATCAATTTTGGTGAAATCTGGTAAATTTGTACATTAAAATTGTAAACGTGGATTTCTAAAACAATTAGAAAAGCATAAAGTTTTTCATCAAATTTAATCGAATTAGGAATTCCTTTTGCCAATATAAAAATGCTTATCGAGTACCATCAAAAATTCTCCGTTTACCTGTTAACATGTTATAAGATTTGTAATAATATATCCAAATTAGTCTTCTTAACCGACGAGATTTTTTTTTCCTTATATGTAAAAAGAGCTCTCGTTATGGTCCCACAAAAATTTTACTAGCTTTGGCTCAATAATTTTAGAACCAGCTCTAATAATACAAATAATATTGTTCGAGCACCTATTGATTTGTCAATAATTTTGGTAATTGCTTACTAATTTTGAAGTCAGTTTTTTAATATTGTTTTTTTTTTTATACAACATAAAATTATATACACGACAAACATAGTTTCATAAACTCATTACATCTAGCTGCGTTTGTTGCTACAGTTAAGTAATATGATTCAAGGTTACAAGGAACAGTGGTACTAAGCTGAGAGGACGATGCTAGTAAGTTTTTTAATGGATACATTTCGGAGAGTGTGCATCGGATCTATACGATCTAAGTCTCTCCTGCCCATGTTTCTATCGGACTGCTAGAGCGAGCAAAAAAAATCTTCCCCGCTTTATAGTTCATATTCCGAAAACCCGAACGAAGCGCTTTGATTCCACATTTATTTTGCGATATGCTATTCTGTGGAATGCGCTGCCTGAATGGGTGTTCCCCGATGGTTTCAATCTAGGTGTCTTCAAATCACGAGTAAATCGGTTTCTTCTAGGCAAGCGTGCTCTAACGTAGACTACATCATCGCTTAACATCAGGCTAGATGGTGGCGAAAAGCAAGCCTTAAATTTATAAAAAATAAAAAAGGTCTTAGTCATCATTATAAACATCTTTACTATGGGACCGTGCACTTAAAAATAGAGAATTGTCACTCATACGTACTCATTGAAATGTATGGAACAGCTGATCTTTTATCAGGGTTGGTTCTATAGTTATTCATAATGTTGATTAAAATGGCCTCCTTCCGGCTTAGCGCCACCTTTACGTGTAGCCACGTATAAAGCAACAATGAACAAAATTTTGTGATGCAAATATTCTGAACATTTAAGTTTAACTCGAAACTAACATTTGGTTTAGCAAACTGACGGAAATTATGTAGAATATACATTTTGCTGCACAAACCACCGCTGACTGCTTGTTGCGTATTCACATCCATTAATAAACTTTTTATTTCATAACGCTGTGGAAAGCCAAAACTTAGCTGTACCGCAGTTTATGTTTGCAGTCTTAAATATTATTAACATGTCGAACTAAGTAACTCTTTTTTCATGTTTGGTGGTTTAAAATCATAAGTAGGTATATACATGGTATGTTCTCAATTTGCATGTTTTACTCTCGGACGTTTTATTTTAACAATGGGGTTGGTAAATGTAAAAGTTAAAAATATTAAAAAGCTACCACAGTTTGTACCTTTGTCAGTCTTTGGCTTCTAGCATTGTGTTGTTGTATATTATGTTTGTTTGTTGTTATTGTAGTAGACAAGAAACAAGGACACGTGGTATGCGACACGTTGATTGCTCAAAATGGCGTCTTTCACTAGGGTAGCTGAAAAAAGTTTAATACCCATTATATTACGTAAGTTGTATTCAAACCAATTTATCTATAAAATTGTTTGATGGAGTCATTTTTAGGGTTCCGTACCTCAAAAGGAAAAAACGGAACCCTTATAGGATCACTTCGTTGTCCGTCTGTCTGTCCGTCTGTCTGTCCGTCTGTCTGTCCGTCTGTCAAGACCCTTTTTCTCAAGAACGCGTAAAGGTATCAAGTTGAAATTTATACCAAATACTTGAGTATACGGTTTCTTTCGGCTGTAAAAAAAATTAAGTTGTAAATCAACGCAATCAAAAGATATGAACGTTTATGTCCCATATTTTGCGATTTCACAGGGGAATCAAAACCTATAGGGTACTTCCCGTTGACCTAGAATCATGAAATTCGGCAAAAGGCAAGGTCTTATAGCACATATATAGGAATATAACCGAAAGTTACAAATTTGAAGTTATATCATTTAAAAATAATTATTTTGCTATTACAAACTTACATTTTGTAGTTGGAATGTATGGAATAACCTTATAGTCAACTACAAAGTTAAGTTTGTCTTTCAATATTTCAACTTCAGTTAGTTTTTTTTTGTACTTGTCCGGGTTTTAAAAAAAATCAACAACTTATTCTCTCATTTTGAATTACACAAAGCTATTATTTCTCTTTTCCACTGCTCTGATCAGTCCATAATAAGCCTCTGATATCCAAATTTTTGCGTATTGTTTCCATACCTTTAAATCCTGAAAATAATCCATTAACGACTTGAAGACGGCAAATGCGCCAATCGCGCGAAGCCATAAGTCCCAATAGGTGAAAAAGAAAAAAAAACTGTAATTCTCTCAGAATAATAATTATAGGTTATTCTCTTCTCATGAAAAATTTTAATCCCCACATTTGGTCAACTCTTCAGACAAGTTGTTTTCGCTGCAAGGAGGAATAATAGCTCATGATTTGCTTTCAATAAAAGTAAAGCCCACTGATACTGTCGGAAACGTGGATCAAGTCGTCTAAAAATACATTTATCTTACCGCAGATTCATCTAAATCCAGAACGTATTGATAATGTAAAGTACAATCAATTTTCACCCGTCCATTTCAATAAAACTCAAATTATCAACGCCGGGATCAAGGCTCATTTCCTTTGAGGAAACATCTTTGTTGCTCTGTTTCTCTTTATGCCGCCAGATATTATTGCGGTTTATGCTTCAAAGGTTTGCATTAGATTATAATGAACCTTCCTAAGAATTTCTATACAATTTTCCCCTTCAATTGATCTAACGCAATGTCTGTTGAATTTTACTTTTTGACAATGATGATTGTTATATCTGGCTTCTTAATAATTCTTCTTAATATTGAAAAACGTGCCAACTTCCGAGCGGGTTTTCACGTTTCTTAGCCAACGTAAAAAACGGTTTTTTTTCATAATAATAGGCAAATATTATTAAATGAGAAGTTATTAAATAAAAATTTAGAGTAATGAGCTGCGAGTCAACGTCACCGAGAACGAGGAGACGTCCCTGAAGTAGCGATACATTTTTGTTTATCGCTGTGCATGTAGGTATATACCTTGTCAAGATTCAAGGAGCGTCGTGATGGTGATCTCAAATTAATATTAAATTAAAAACCGACGTAAAGGTCCGTTCAGAAAGACATGAGCTTATTTCATCATCATCATCATCAGCCTATTTAATGTTCGTCCACTGCTGGACATAGGCCTCTTCTAAAGAACGCCACAAGGCACGATCTTCTGCTTTTCGCATCCACTTGCCGCCAGCAGCCTTTCGCAGGTCGTCACTCCACCTGGCTGCAGGGCGTCCTTCTCTACGTTTGCCGATACGCAGTCTCCACTCTAGACTTGAGTTATTTAATGATCCTTAAATTAAAATCCTTCCCAGCCTATATTTTAGCCTATGTTACATATACAATACTTGAAATAATGTTGTTGATGCGGTCGAGGCAACGCATAGTCAAATGTGTGCAAAAAAGGTAACTTTGTCGCGCTGGTAACATAAATACCTACAGCCAGACCCCGCACGTATACGAGTACGTCATCCGAGTGCCGTCAACTCGGCCGCCAATATTGTAAGTAGCAGCTGGGCATGTGTATTGTACGTATCTTTCACGTGTCACAAAAACAGCAGTGCAAGTACCGTTCTTTATCGATCGTCAAATTCGATAAAATGGCATGTAATAGATCATAGCAAGTATTGATCAAATGATATTTTATCGAATTTGCTGATCGATAAAGAATGGTACTTGCACTGCAGATTCGTTTGCTCACATGGGCAGAATGCAAATGACTGACCGGTCACCGATCACGGATGGCATCGGCAGTTCCCTGCGCCCGCGCAGCCGCCGTGCCACAGAATAAGCAATAAAATTCATGTAGTGTCGTTTACCATCGTGCCACAGATCAACAAGATTTTGAGGTCAAGGAGATTACTACGCAAAATGCGTAATGCAATAAGATGCCCGTTTCGATTCCTAGCCTCGATTCGAAATAAAGCCTATCTTATCGATTTTGGTAGATATGTATTGATGATACTGAACCACCAGTTTCAAGGATGAAACTGTTCAAATCACACACAACGCAATGAGTAACTAACAGTATACATTTTACTTTTTTTGTTTCAGGCAGGCGATGGACAGACGCATTTTCTCGCCGTCAAGCAAAGCGGCTTGGTGGCTGGCAACATTTTTCAGTGTTTTTGTAACTGGTAAGAAATGTGACCTTTATTGATACCTTCTGATTATAAACATGTAAACCTATTTTGCTGCCATTTTATTAAATAAGTTTTATCACAAGGTTGGTTCCATTTTAAATATTTCGCCTCTAAGTATAGAAAATTAGGGGTTGATTTTCTTCCTTTGGAAGTTTGAAGTTTTTTTTTGTAATTATTTATTAAAGGTTAGTATTATTACAGAGCAGATTAGCCTATTAGACGATTATGTAAGGAAGAATTTTATCTTGCTTTTTGTTCTATGACAACATCTTTAAACTTGTTATACATTTTCTCAAAGTAACGACATAGGCATTAAAAAAATCCTTCATTATCAAAATGATTGCTCATAATACTTATTATGTTCTAAGATAAAGATAAAGTTTCTAATGGAGGAACGGAGTAGCGCAAAAAGTTACTAGGTTAACCTAGTAGCTCGTTAAAAATTCTCGAAGGTTCGATTTTATACCCAAGGGAGGTATCGGGTATTCGTGGTAAAAGCCAGTAACTGGTAAAGTATGAGCGTAATCTTATAAAATTTGATCGTTTTTTTATGTTTTCAGACATTTTTAAGAATACAATATACAATATGTAGTAACCTGCATATTTTAATTTATATAGGTAATCTCAGGATACTTAAATAAATAATCATGAATATTTTTTTATACAATATAGTTATATATAAATAATTTGTATATATATATAATATTGTCGCTCACCAATAGGCAAGTTATTGGCCAAACATGGAATTATAAGTTTTTTTTTAAAGTAGATCACGAATTTTATGAAGAACTGTGACTAAAAGTCATCAATGTAGATGAAACAAGAGAAAAACACTAGTCGTGTATCAACAACCAGTTTCAAACGTATCGCATCATGTAATGTATTGATGGCCTTCTCTTCGGATGCAGCGACTAGTATAATTACGGTCAAACTACACTTTAGGTAAGTTTGTTTAACCTTCAATAATGATTTATAGTTAAAAGCAAACATGTAACTGTCTTCCCGTGAACATGGTGCATGTAACTGCGCCGACATATCGGGAGCTCATTCCACAACCTTACCACGGTAAATATCCCGTAAATAGTCATATAAATTTAGTGAACAACCGGGATAGTTTAAAACATGTGAACAAAAGTGTTAACGTAGCAAATTAAATTTAGAGCCAGATCATTCATTGATTGTAATTTTTTTGTAAAAACTATATACCGGTTGTCCCAAAGTCGCAACGCTATTAACTATATAATACTATAACGCTATTAACTATTAGATAATAAATATATTATCTATATACAATCAAATACTTATATTGATTTTCCTTATAGGTACTTGTTATTTTTTGTGGTTTAGTATTTTGCAAAACAGCAATGTAAAGTCGTGGTCAATGCATCGCGTAAATACAAAAGCGCGCGAGCATATAAAACGCAGGCGTATTTAGTCTCCTATATTTTCTTATTTTTTTTATTACTTACACTCTTCCAAAAAAAAGTACACCCAAACTTTCACTTTGACATTTATATAAGGTTATATTTCTTTGTTTACACCATAGGCTAAGTATAGTACTTTCTCCCTCTACGGTTTACACCTTTGCTATGAATTAATGATTTTAGCTATAGTTAAAATCATAAATTTTTTATTTGATTTTTTTAACTGTCCTTCAAATTATTGCCATATTACTCTCCTTTCAAATATACGTTATGTTCAAATATCACACAAGAATCATAATTAAAAAAACTAAAATCGTCCTAGTGAGTAGTGAAATCTCTCAAGTGAAGATTAATATCTTGGAAAATTGGTCGAAGTATATTAAATAGCTCTTATAAAGATGCTCGGCAAAATTAATTGCTAACGAAGAGATTCTTGTAGGATTTCAGTTAAATATGAATTAGGTGCAATCTCTTTTTTGACCGATCGAAGCGAAGGTATCAGAGCTTACGGGAACAGATCAGCATTTTATCATTGGCATTTTAATCTAACTTCTAAGCTTGGGGGCGTGGGTTCGATTCCCACCTAAGACAAACATTTATGTGATGAACATTTGTGTTTGTTCTATATCTGGTTGTTAATATCTATTTATATATATTATGTATTTAAAACTATATAATTATGTATGTATATCCGTTTCTGGCGCCATATCACAAGCTTTGCTTAGTTTGTGGTCAGATGACCGTGTGTGAAAAAAATTCCCGAATTTATTCATTATTTATTCTTCTTGTGTTCTTTGTGTAATGTCAATAAAGTGTTTTTGTTTTCGGGACAGTTTGCATAAACGGTCATCTGACGCTAAACTAATCAAAGCTTGTATAGGTACTATGGCTGCCAGTATTGTATTGTATGTTAAACCTACGTTAAAGGCCTTTGTGAGTTGTAAATACAGAGTTTCCCGAATGCTGCCCAGCCCAGCTGAACAACTTTTTCTTTTACACATTAATATGAAAAAAAATATCTATGAGTTTATAATGTTACAGGTGAAATGCCGATTCAAGCCGAGGTGGAACCGGAGTTTCTTCAGGCACTGGAGAATCACACTGTGACGCAGGGTAGAGACGTGTACTTTACATGTGTCGTCAATCATCTCTCTAACTATAGGGTAAGTTATAGTTGTAGACACAATGTATTGCTAAAACGTTAATTTACAAGTTACACAGGCGTTAGTAGTTAAGTACATATTAATTTCCGTCAAGTCGACAGTCTTGTAAGTTTGATTGCATGCTACAAGGAGACTCTATTACGGTGGAAATTCCATTAGACGCACCATTACATATATACGCGTTTCCAACCACCTTTTAACCGAATAGCAGAGATGTGAAACTCTTTACCTGCGCCTGTCTTTCCGAACAGGTACAATCCAGGATTGTTCTAGAAAAAAGTGAAATGACCACGTCATCGCGTCCCACCAGGTGAGATTGTTGTCAAACGCATTGCTAGTCCGGTGTAAAAAAATATTATATATTTTATATGATATAAAAATCATCATCAAGTCTTTTTTTAATGCAACTGATTGACTAGACGAAAAAGTCGCTTGCCTATTGGCAGGCGTCACGCTTGCCCGGAGCAGTTCAGTGCCACCCCAGAAACGAAAGTACATTTCTGGAAAGGACTTTTTGGGGAAGGGTCATTTTGGAACCGAGGGACATTTTGGGAAAGGGACTATTTTGGAACCTGAATGATACAAACTTCATACTGATACTCATTTTGTGGGAAAGGGACAAAACATCCCTTCTTAATGCAAACAAAATCTTTGAACGGTATATCTCAGAATTTTACTAGCCGTATTAAATAATTTCTTCAGTAGTTGTAAAACATTTAACTATATAACACAGAACTAGTGAGAAGAAAGGTTGCATAAGTAATCGGACTACAGATACTGGGTCATATTTTCCACTAAGCTTTTCTCGGTAGTCTAATTAGAACGTAAACAGTTCAAGACCTTGCACGTCAATGCTCGGCACTCATCACTCTGAGATATTAGAGTTAGACTGACAATATCTACACGGAACAGCGCAAAATGCTTTATGTGTGCACCAGCTCAGCCTATAGGGTGCTATAACTCTTACTAGCAGTGCCCGTAACCATCCGCCACCACTAAAACCTCCCCTATACCGTTAGTAACAACGTGATGGTCTATAACTTACAACTGGACAAAATGACTTACATATAGCTACACAAAATTGAACTAGAAGTTATCGACTCACAAAGCCCATTTTAACGTATACGATCATAAAGAAAGCGCACAATTTTTTTTCTTTTCCTGTCAAATTATGTCTAATTTATACTCGATGACGTAGATTTGTTTGTATGTAGGCATGTTTATATAATAGTCATGATCCTATCAACAACTTAAATGCCTTTACAGATTATGATTAACGAGGTGTCGGTAGATTGCTCTAAGCTTAGGGATGGTCACTGTGTAGATGATGTCATCATAAATGCAAGGTGATGACATGTATAGTAGGGAAGAAAATTTAATTTGACTGCATGTGTCACCACATTTGACTTAAGTAGGTTTAGGTACATAATTTCTTGTTAAGGTGCATTGTTTGTATCCAAAAATACCGTTGTTAGTTTTGGACTTAGCCGGCCAGTTTTTTGACAACATACCAAATAAAGAGTAGGCTTTTTTCGATGAAAATAAATCAATCAGAAATCGGTATAAGGCCCAAATTCAAAGGTCAAAATCATTGATCTGCGTTTAAGAAGTGAAGTGTACTCGACGATTATGACAGGTAGAATAGAGTGGATGGCTGTTTGTGGCAGCCCTCGGATTAATTGTGCGAACATAAACCAAGTTGTGTTTGTGCTGCAACACAAAATAATGAATTTCAAACTTGCACAGCGAGCGCAGAAAAACATTTTCCTCTCTAAGCTATTAGATAAATACTGGACTATTAGAATACCGTTCTTGAAGATGAAAATTTCTAAACATGAAAACTCTACACTGTAGAGTAATTTTTGTTGAAAACATTTTGTCGAGTGTCAATGCCCGTTTTATTATGGAACATCAGTTTTTTTTCCGCGTTTTCTGTATTGGTTCCATAGTAAAAGTTGTTCATAATGATGAGTAAATAGTAGGGGTGGCTGGTATATTAAAAGTAACCCTGTTTATAATACGGTTCCTATAAGATAGTATAGTATATTATAGTATAGTATAGTATAGTATACTAATATTATAAAGAGCAAAGGTTTGATTGTTTGTTTGTTTGTTTGCATTAAATAGGCCCCGAAATTACTGAACCGATTTGAAAAATTCTTTCACTCTTGGGAAGGAACCCTATCCCCGGGTGACATAGGCTATAATCTATACCCGTGCGAAGCTGGGGCGGACCCCTAGCAATATTATTAATGCAAAAATTTAGAGCAAATTTATTAACTCAACTTCGTTACGACTAAAAGGATTTGAATGAAATTTTGTGTGTAGCTCATACCGTCGATACTTTTTGTCCCGTGAAAACATTAGTTTGTAAAGCTTTGCATCATCAAAACATCAAATTTCAAATGATAGAATATAACACGCCCATAACCAGTCCGTGGTCTCCATTCAAGAACCTCTCGGCCCCATCGGCCATCTGTTATGCGTGCTATGTGCCCTGCCTACTGCCACTTCAACTTGCTAATCCGGTGGGCTATATTATGTCGGTAACATTCGTTCGTCTACGCATCTCCTCATTTCTGATTCGATCTCGTAGAGAAACCCCGAGCATAGCCCTCTCCATAGCTCGTTGTGCGACTTTGATCTTGCTTATGAGGCCCATAGTGAGTGAATGGAGACCACGGACCGGTAAGCGCAGCGTAGGACGTTCACCCACGAGATGGACAGACGACCTAAAAGACACCGCAGGGAAACGCTGGATGCAGGCCGCTTCCAACCGGCCCTTTTGGAGATCGATGGGGAGGCATATGTCCAGCAGTGGACGTCCTATGGTTGAAATGATGATGAAGAAACTCCTAATTACAAATTATTTTAATTTAAACAATACTAAAAGCCCAAGGTGAAAATAAAATAGTATATAGTGGTTCAACACTAAAGTGGAAGAATTAAATTGTCTGAACTAAAAACTACAATTTGCCAACTAGCATTGCTCTAGCAAAACAAAGTATTTACGCTCACACTCGTCGGAAATAATTCTCACAAACAATGAAATTGTTACTAATTTATTTTCCGACCGCAACAAAGCGAGATGTCGCATGAAAAATGCCCGAGCGGCGCGGATGAGACGCCCTGCATTCCTCGGGTGAGACCATTTTACGTGTCGTTTTACATTCGCTACAACCGTAAAGCTCAAGTTACATTAAGAATCGTCTCTCTTAAAACAAACGGTTAAAGCAGATGAGCAGAAATTAGAGCAGAGTAGAAATGTAAGCGATTTATGATACTTATTCTTAGATATTAAATATCATGTTTGACTTGAATGCAACGAAACCGTAGTAAATTTCGTTGTGCAGACACTTGTTGTAATTGCATTGTTAGTGCGCGAGCTCTTGAGATACATTATGCTAATTTTAGGGACATTTAGGAACACCAGCCAGTATATAAATGTACAAATATTGATTCACACAGTTTTCAGTACAAAATATTTAGCAATTTTCAGAAGTTTTAAATATCACAAGCGCACTTGTAGGTAATTTGTGGAGCGCCACTTCGTGATTGGCAATGTATTTTTTTAAGTAGTAAGAATTCACTTTATAAATATTATGTTCCAGCGTAATTAAAGCTAGCGTGTTTTCTAACAATACCTACTTGTTGCACCACGCTGTTTTTTTCCGAGGGGTTTTTCTATAATCGAGTTTTTTTTTGTTTTAGTCCAGAGTATAAACTAACTACGAGTACCTCAACGTTATACTTATTATTACTTACTTTCTCACTAACTTACATTATTATAGGTTGTTCTCTAACATCTTAAAATGTCCATTGGCTACAAATTTCTAGTGTAAATATTAATTAAGATATCGCATGAGACGTTATGTTTCTTGTGATATTAATAAAGAACTTTGAAACTAACGTTAATAAATAATTATTAATAAAAAAACTTTTATAGAACAAGCTTTTAGGCATCTACATCACCTAGGACCAAAATGCTTGGAAGACAAATCCATCGAACCCAAACTCGACGGGGCTACGTCTTTTTGTTTAAGAGGTCGTATGGCCACCTTCTGTCTCCATCATCAGACCAGCTCAATGGTACAATAACATTGTATTGGTACTGAATTTACATAAATATGTAAAATTTCAGCTCTATCGGTTGAGGATAACTGGGCCCCGATTCTACTAAACCAATTGTTTTTAAATTGTTATTTTTTATATATTTATTCTTTTCATTTTTATTTATATATTCATAAGTGTCAATTTTGGGGCAATAAAAAAAAATTACAATTTAAAAACAATTGGTTTAGTAGAATCGGGCCCTGATCTAAAATTCTGTTGCAAGATGTAATGTTAAATGAAAGACAGACAATCGCAGAATGAGGTTTATTGAGTATGCAATGACACACGAATATGTGAGGTAGGTAGTTGAAGATAATACAAACTACCTCCATTAATCTAATACATTACATTTTCCTCCTTCTAAATATAGCAACGGTACTCACTTATATTTAACCTTAGCAAATCAACAAAACCGAGTAATTTTGGACATATAGACAATATGCCCAAATTATATACATTCATAAGATATAAATACTCACTATATGTTAAATTCATAAATGCATATAAGGTATATAATTACTATACAATATTATTTCTTTCTGCGTGGTTTTAATGTCGCTATCCACGGTGGAATGTCACGGCACACTCGGCGTTGACGCGTCACAACCCGGGCCGGTACCGCTGCCTCAGACGGCGGCGTCCGGCGATATAGCGGTCGAGCGAGCCGGCGAGTCCGGCGACCGACCACCACCGGCGCCGATGGACTCGTCGCCTACCACTACACGCTCATCCACACCGTCGCTGGCTCCGCTCGCACAAACCAACGCAGACTAAGGCGACTACACCACTGGGGTTGACTAACCCTCCTTAATCGTGCTTGCATCTAGATTTTCTCCACCCGGCGGTGATTGACCGACACAGACTACAGAATGTCGTGATTTCCGCGGGTTTTTATGCAGTAACTAATCGACGTGCTTTTTAGTGATCTTTTTATTATCCGTTCGAATAACGAATGAAACGAGACCGGTCTGACCTAACACTACTCCATCCTTCCACTTGTCATCGTTGTCAGCGTAACTGCGCACGAGCACCGTGTCCCCGGGCGCGACGTCGGTCGCGCGGCTCGCCCCCGCTCCGCTCCTCCTGCGCGCGCACCAACTCGCCCATCGCAGCAGGTCGAGTCTACCTCGTAGGCGACGCTCTAATAGGGCCACTGCGGGCTCTTTCTGTGTCGTGCAATGTTCCGTGTTTCTATACGTAAATAAACGTTTACACAGAGCTGTCTCGTAATCTTCGTTTTCTATTGTTACCTTTTTAAGTACCCGTTCGACTGACCGAACGGCATTTTCGGCAGCACCGTTGCTCAATGGATGATATGGGGCGACTAAAAGGCGCTTAATTCCATTTTTTTCTAGGTATAATAAGTACTGCTGTGATGAAAACGGGGGTTCATTGTCGCTCACAAATCTCACGATAGATTTTGGCAGACCGAATCGAGAAAATATTTTTCGAAAAACAGCTATCACCGCTACTGCCGATGTAGTTGGAACGCGCTCGACTTCAAGCCATTTAGTGTTTAACTCGAGCTCGTCGAAGGTTTTTGATTCGGGCAAAGCAGGTGCACACAAATCACACATGAGCTCGTAACACGTAATCCCGACGTGAGTAACTAACGTGGCGACATGCAACTCTTTCGCTATGTTATTTTACGTTATAAATTGTTTCATTCGCCTACAATAAGCTTCCCAATTATGGGAGCCGATTTCAAACACTTCGATTTTACCTATAGGCATGATCACAAACACTTTTGCACGTAAGTTCGAAATAAATACCGACTGCGCCAATTGTAATGTTAAATGAAAGACAGACAATCGCAGAATGAGGTTTATTGAGTATGCAATGACACACGAATATGTGAGGTAGGTAGTTGAAGATAATACAAACTACCTCCATTAATCTAATACATTACACAAGATTTATCCCACACATACATACCTATACTAATAGGGCAAGCTAAATAAAAACTTGTAAAATTGTTCAAATCTATTCAGCTGTTACGTATTATTTAATAAACATTTTTATACACACATTAACTGACTCATATTTAATATTAATATGGTTTATTTATAATACTTATGTATATCTTTTCTCCAGGTGGCATGGATCAAGTCTGACTCAAAGGCCATTTTGGCAATACACACAAACATGGTGGCGTTGAACTCGCGTCTGTCCGTCACCTACAACAACCACAACACGTGGAAACTTCACGTCAGCAACGTCCAGGCCAACGACTCGGGCACCTACATGTGCCAAGTCAACACAGACCCTATGAAAAGTCAGGTGAGAACAGAAACAAAATTCCTTTGAATATTTAGTGATGCAAAAATAAAGGTCCGTTTAAAGTAAGCCATTAAAAGTTGTATGGCATAGGGAAAATAGTTTTTACTTAGATTGATTCTGAATAACTCTTTCATATTAAGATATAAATATGAGGATGATCCATTGGCGAGTGACAGTGAGTGACGTTCTAACATTAATTTCGATTACAATACAAGGTTCCGCAATTACTACCTGACTAAAAAAATAAGGCACACGGATTTTCACGGTCTTTTTAAGTTACTTTAATAAATGCCCAAGAAATATTTAAGACTATTTATAAGAATGCTGTGGGTGATAATGTTAAACCTTATTCCACAGATGGGTCACCTTTCAGTAGTGATACCTCCGGACATAGTGGACTCCATTTCGGAAGGTAGCTCGGCGCAGGAAGGCGGCAGCATCAGGCTTGCTTGCAGCGCAACTGGAGTACCGCCCCCCACCATACTCTGGCGAAGAGAGAACAACAAGCCTATTGTTTATCGCCATGAAGGTGGAAGGGAGAGGAAAGGTAAGAAATCTGTTACTGCCCTACGTGAAGTAGAAAGCAGCAAATCAACCTAATGAGAAGATAAAATAAGATAACTATTTATTAAAAGACAACAAAAACAAGGTTAAAATATACACTATACACAACAGTAAAATTATTATCTTGGCTTTTATCAGACGCTTAAAGCGGCCCTTTTCTGCCACCTGTAACGGTCCAATTTTAAGTAGACTATTTTTAATAAAGAGCTTAGTGTGTGAACTACTTAGTTAGGGGTAAACTTACGATGGGCTGTAATATTGGTAAGCTGGTTTCTAGCTCACGTACGGCAGTATTGTCACAAACACCAGAACTTTATCAGGACAGACACCGCAAGTTTACTTCCTTCACATGCCTGTCTGAGTTGGATCAATGCTCCAACTATCCAGTTCGATCTCCGTAGTCTTGGCAATAGCACTTTAGACGACAATACAAAAATAATTATACAATTACGCATTAGTAAACCGTAAACAATCTTCGAATGGAGTTGGCCGTGCAAATTGAGTACCACTATTGATGTCTTAGTAGGTACAATCATAAATGTAACTTGTTTGAAACAACTGAATTGTATAGCTTTGCCGCATAGGAATCGTAAAGTTTTAGGGATAAAAGCATCCTCTATGTAAATTTTTGGCTCTCTCTAATCCAATTAAATAACTAAATGTATGCAAAAATCACTTTGATCCGCTTTTTCATCATTGATAATTAAGCTTGGGTTCAACCACCACCTTGCCTGATGTTAAGCAGTGATGCGGTCTATACGATGGAGCACGCTTGTCTAGAAGAAACCAATCCACTTGCGACTTGTAGACACCCAGATTGTAACTATCGGGGAACACCCATTCAGGGAGCTCATTTCAGAGTCTAGATAGTTTTTTTGTTGCTGCGTGAAAGAAAGACAAACAAAGAAATAAACACACTATTGCATTTAAAATATTACTATGACGTTGCCAAAACGTATAAATAATTATCTTCAATACTTATTTATCATACTTAAATACTTAAATGTCTGCAGTCCAGCCACTGAAAGAATAAAAGTAAGAAAAAATAAAATATAATTTTATTTTGTATCAGTAACATCGCTTAACATCTGGCAAGTTGGCGGTCAAACGCAAACCAATTATACAATGAAAAAAAAAACTTAATATAGGCTGGTGACCAATCTATATCTATACTAATATTATAAAGAGGAAAGATTTGATTGTTTCTTTGCATTGAATAGAATCCGTAACTACTGAACCAATTTGAAAAATTCTTTCACTTTTGGGACGCTACACTATCCCCGGGTGACATAGGCTATATTATATTTAAAAAAAAATACGGATTCTTACTAAAACTCCAATAATGGAACCCAAAGTGTAAAAAAAGGTTAACAGCCGTGCGAAGCCTGGTTGCGTTGCTAGTCACTATCACTTCATCACTATCACTATCACTACATAGTATAAAATAAAGTCGCTGTCGGTGCCTGTCGTCCCTATGTATATATGCTTAAATCTTTAAAACTACGCAACGGATTTTGAAGCGGTTTTCACCATCAGTTACATAATTTTTCACGAAATGTTTATATATATAACTAGCGACCCGACCCGACTTCGCACGTACATTACACCCGTGCAAAGCCGGGCGGGTGGGTCGCTAGTATTACATGAAATAAAAGTTTTATTTAATGCATCTGACAGCTGCAATAAGATTTTCTTTTAATAATTGGTTGTATATTGTGTACCAGCTCTTACGTTCAAAAAGCTAGTAAAAGTGATCAGAATTTATCGTTTTCGTTCAACTTTTACAATGTTATGTCAACTGTCAAACGCATTCTTTCAGGTTTCTGCACTTTGGTAATATAATTGGTAGTACATGTAAACGGTACATTTTAGATTCTTACGTTCTTCCGCGGGTAAAACTACGGAGCACACCAGTTCATCATACTAATGAATTTCAAAAGTAAACTGCAACCCGTTCCTACAAATGCATACAAGACATCTGAGAACGATCGGTTTCAATCTATCGAATACAGAAGCAAATGGTTTTTAAAGTTAGCAGTGCTTAGGTCAGACGCGTTTTATTTCTTCGTAAACGCTTCAGTACTGCGAAAATACTCGAATTAAAGAAAACATGAGTAAGCAATCTCATATTTAGAAAGAAACAGAAGATTAAGTAGAGTCACTGCCCTTTTTTATTTTCTGTACTAGCTAAAGCAAAGTAAACATTCAGTCACATTGAAATGGCTCTATCTTCAAAACTGAGCCTCCATGCGACAAAGAGGTGCCATCTACGGACACCATTCTCATTGTTAACCCTTTAGAACGAGTTCCCGCCGGGGATGCCGAAAGCCGCCATTTCACTCGAGTCTTTTTTCCAATTCAATCTACTTTGCATTGTCCTCGGCGCTCGCATGAAGCATTACACCTAGACCACATGAATTGAAACAGTACGCTAAGTCACATCTACAATATCTCATCTACAAGCTTTGCTTAGTTTGGGGTCAGATGACCGTGTGTGCAAAATTGTCCCGAATATTTATTTATTTATTTATTTATTATTATATAATATCTCACAATGGCTAGTAGGGCCAAAGGAACTTTCAAGGTAAGTAATGCCGTTGGTCTGATTGGCTATGACACATTGGTAATGATTTTCTCAAATATGGCACATTGCTCATTTTTCGAAGAACACATTTCGAACCAAATTGGAATTTTAAGTTCCTATCTTTCCTACACGTTAAACTTATAACACAGCTCTGTTTGCGTCGGGGGTTACAAAAGATATCGTGACATACACACAAAAAACAGTCGAATTGAAAACCTCATTCATTGAAATCGGTAAAAAATATATTGTTAACTGCTTTCTTCAATAAACTGTGGCCTGGTAAAACCTTTAGCTAGTCCGCTCCGAAAACGGACGGAATTGATCTTCGTGAACAGCCTTCTTTAGTCACTGTTGCATGGTACATAGGCCCCATTGCACTTGCTCCGACCACTTCTCTCTTCAATAGATTTTATAGCAAGAGAAAGCAAGCTTTAATACATATACCGCGCGAGACAATAAGGCGCTTCGAAACGAGATATAAAAGCTTTGAGTTAGTCTCGAGCTCCTTTTAGTAGGATTCCTTTGAAATGAATCGAATAATTCTCGCAGTTTATGCTTATGGACGCTTTTTTTTATGTGAGAGTACTCTGTTAAGTGTAAATAATTATTGTCTCTCGGACTCGCGGCAGTTCGCCGTAACTTCACCCGAAGCAGAAATCTAGGTCACAACTCTATTAAATACAGTGTGAAATACAGTGTTATAAAGTCAGGCACATTATTTTGTATTTACACACTTCCTGAACTCTTGATAAGTGGAATCATTTGTGATAATTAAAGATTACAGTTATACGATTATTCACGGGATATTTACCGTGGCTTTCCCGTGAACATGTTGCATGTAACTGCGCAAAAAAAATAGGGAGCTCCATTCACAACCTTACTACGTTAAATATCCTGTAAATAATCACATAACTGTAGTCAACAACCGTGATAGTTTAAGCAGTGCTATTTAATTTTTTGATGTGCTCGGTGCGTATTTCACATCATAATGGTATCTCCAGCAAAATTAATCAATTTTGCATTTAAGAGGTCAACCTAAGCCTGAGCACACTCTAATTATTCCATAACTACTTGTTGTGTAACTTTACATACAAGTAAAAAAAAAATTTTTTAAACTTTTTTTTAATTTAAATTATAGGCTTGCCCGGGTATGTCCTAAAACTGCGACCAGAACCACCGGAGGATGGGCAGCAGCGTCCTATTAGTACACGGTGAACGTACTGCGATTCCCAAGCCACCTGCCAAGCATGGGAATTATGGCAGCACTCCTCTCTAAGAGGGAGGCCTTTGTTCAGAAGTGAACGTTTACTAGCTGTTGATGTGTATGATGTGAATAGGCTTATGCGTTTGACCACCACCTTACCTAATGATGCGATAAAAGACTGATATTTTTTTTAATCGTTGTTTATTTTCATTTATCATAGGTATAAGAATACTTTTTGATCAAGACAAGACACCTTTCAAAGAAATAAACTAAATCAAAATTGGTTCACCCTCTTGGGAGCTACGATGCCACAGACAAACACACAGATGCAGAGACACACATACACAGACACACATATTAAACTTACACCCCTCTTTTCGCGTCGGGGGTCAAAAATAGTTTAATTCAGGAATTCCTGAAAACCTCAAGCAAAATATTTGAATAATTATATTTTTTTATTCGATTTGTTCATAAAAGCTTGGCGCACTTAGGTACTATTAAAAGAAGAGAGCTAACTAAGCTTCAACTTCCAAGTTTAGTGATCTGAGCACGACGGTCGACGGTGGATAAAGCAAAAGGCTGTATCATGTTTCATTAGATCCCGAGCATTTGTTTCTGTCGCCTCTCAAATTGATGTTCCGCTGGTCTGCCTCGGGCTAAGTGGCTGGCGATTCATCACGTAACAGAAAAATTTGTTAAATTGCTTGGCATGCTGCCCAACTTTTTACTTTAGGAAAAATGCATGCATCTTCGTCTGCGTCTTCTTAATCATTTCTAATTTGAACTCTTTTCGTTTGGTCTTGACTCATTGTTATACAATTGTCAAATGAAAAGCAGAAAAAAGGGTCTAGCCATCTCTATGAACTCTTGGTGAATTCACAGTAAAGAAAACGTCTCCTCCTGAAAGTCACCCTGTCTGACGTACATGGTAAGGATTTACTATGGTTGCCTGGAAGAGATCGTTTTAAGCGATAAGGCCGCCTGTTAAAAGCTTATATAATGGTTTCTTTGTAATGTATATGTTTTCTTTGTTTAATTATGGTCTTTTAATAGAGTTATCTATTTATCTACTACATATTCATACAAAGTTAAAAAAAGGCATGGAAACTTAAATAATAATGTGCAAATTTACAAAAAAAATAATCAAAGCCCCCATTGATTAAATTTAGAAGTATAAATTTAGATTTATCCTAACTGTAACTGTAGTTATTTCGATTGATATCTATAGGTATAATAAATAAATAATAAATAAATATTTTTGGGACATTTTTGCACACACGGTCATCTGACCCCAAACTAAGCAAAGCTCGTGATATGGCTGCCAGAGACTGATATACATACATATATATTTTTTAAATACATACTTAAATAGATATTAAATAAAAAATAAATAAATATTAATTTTTATACCTATTAAATTAATAGGTATAAAAACTGTAAATAGGATTCTGGTAGGTAGTCAAATAACGCGACGTCACGCTTCGATTAAACAGCAAATTGTACTTTTTTGGAATGTAATTTATGTACCTACTCGTTTTTCCGTAACTTAAATCGACTTTCTCAAACAAGTTTCAACCTGGGATGTTTACTTCGGCCGCTTCGGCCCATCGCGAGACAACCAAAAATGCCAGCGTTCTCTAGGCTGAATTTTTATGAACTTTTTTGAGGAAATGTAAAGGTACAACATCGTAACAACCCAGACTATGAATGGACATTGCATTTTAAAAAGGAAACTGTAGAGTAATTTCTTTTGAGAACCATGACAATGGGCCATAATGTAATGTAATGTGACTATTTTAATAATTTTAGTGTACCTATGAGTCTTGTCACTTGAAAAAAAAAATATAATCACTATTTTTGTCCTTACAGATTTTAACAACTTCAGTATTAACAAAGTTGTCAAAATTCGTTGTAAAACATCGTTACAAAAATATGAATAGGGCTGGACACTTTTCAATCGAGATACATTCAGGTGTCCCCAAAATATTGAATTGCGAGTAGTTCTATAACTATTAGAACTCGTCTTAAGACCTCGAATTAACATCTGCATACTTTGACAAGCTACCACCACAAAATTCATAGTTTTAATTAAATATGAGGCTATTTCACTGCTACGACCAACAGATTTCAACAAGTTCCGAACTCGATTTCAACAATTGCTACTTACAAAAGCAATATCATTATTTTTTCTTAGATTTCGTGTTGTTCGAAGGATAACGACAGAACTTTATCATTTAGCTCACGGACATTAATGAGTTCTGCCTAACAAAGTTAGGCTAAGTCTGAGAAAACCCGACGTTTGGCCAACTAAACGAATATGTTTGAACTTTTTCTAGGGCAAGCTTGCCTTTATTAACTAAACCAAATACAAGCTAATTTAAATTAATTTTCACACGCGTTTAAAAACTGGCATTGGTACTGGTGTGGGGTCACCGGTACACCAAATTAGTATAGTAAATAAACAAACCGGAAACCAGGTATATCCAAGAACCTCAAAGTTCAAAGACATAATATTATAACATTCTGTAATAATAACTGGGCATATGAACTGACTCCTATAATGCAGGTCTTCTACCTAGCATAGGAGTCTGGGATTCCCCTAACTGTATTATTGCAAAGTTTTATTATGAACAAGTTGAAGAATTAATCATTACATACACAGTATTTAAAGACTAAAACTATCACTACCTAATTATTATATACAAATTAAAATTAAAATGAACAATAATTTATCAAAATCATTAAAAATACTAATCTAAAAGCCCTTCGGTGGCGGGAAAAGTGGCCAGAATGCTGGCAGCATTGCCATGTTGGATGGCAATGCAACTGGATCCATGGTCATGAAATAAATAAAAATAAAAAAAGGATGGCAATGCAAATTTTTTGACCAAAGTAGGCGCCAGCTTTCCGGTCACATGTCGCCTCTATCAAGCGTTATTATCTATTGTATTATTTATAATAGAAAAATAATTTAAATAGCTATTTTTTTTAACTTTATTTAAGATTAGCTGCCCGCCCTGGCTTTGCACGGGTATAGATATTCCCACGCGAGTGATTAAGGTATAAATACCTAAACAACTTGTTATTCTACAACAACAAAAAAACATTTAACTTTACATACATTTTTGTTACATTTTTACATTATGAATATTGTTATACATATACGAATACATGTATTGTCAGTTTTATATACAACCTATAACCTCTATAAAGGATCTTACAGTGTTATATATTCAAAACGTTTCGTAGATTTATTGTCTTGACTAAACTTTTACTTGCTATAAATGCAGTATATACCAACAAACAGTTCTACATATAACAACTTTCTTAAAGCTCAACATACTAAATTCTTACATAAAATGGTATCAACTATGATAGAAACAAGAAAATAGTAAACCTCACTAAAGTAGTTTGCTGGTTAAAATGTGAGGTGTAAAAGCGTAACGAATAAGCTATAATAATAGTTGAAAACAATATCCTTGAAGGAAATTGAAAAACCCCTGAAGGGTTACATATAACACGTTAAGTAGAACCAGCAAAGACCCGAAATAATCCTTATTACCTTGTATGAAAGTATTAATACTTTATGCCCAAGAAAGAGCGCCCTTTCGTTAGGATTTACCAATTTTATAAGTTAGGTTTCCCTGTGACTGCCATAGCTGTAGCAATAACTTTTTAGTGGTCGTTCTACCCTCGTAAGAAATTTCAGTGTTTTAAGGCCGTCTTTTCCCACTATAAGCAATTTTGGTCATTCCAGTTTTAGTTTATCTAAGTACTTCAATGGCTAGCATAAAATTATAAAAATGGTGTCATATCAAAATTTTATGTTTCATCTATGAAGCCATAAATATTGAAACATGATTAAGGACATTTCGCTCGATAGAAAAATTGTATGAAAGTAACACTGATTTGAGCTTTTCTCCCTGTTTCTTTGAATTTATTCAAATATATATTTACTTAATGATGTCTACGATATCTTTATATCCCGATTTTATAATAGTGGAGGGAACCGTAAAGATACATTTAAAAATTACAGCTACATTTTCGAAAAATATGAGAAAAACCTCAAAACTAGAAATAGCAAAACGCGACTGTGTGTAAGCACCAAAGTTTTGCTTCACTAAATGCAACTACAATATTTAAGCTTAACGGTCATCTGTAGTAACAAACGTTGAAGGTAGGAAAAAGTGGGAAAATCTTGCCTTAATAAAAAAAACAGCAAAATAGTTTTCACATGGTATAAAAAACTAAAAAAGAGAGGCCTGGAATTTTCAATATAAAAAAATTTACTGCTTTAAAGGGGCTTGTGCTGACTATCGGGCAGTACCTAGGCGATATCTTCCGTACGTCTTAACAATGTCTGAATAATTTACCAACGCCAGAATAAAATCAGATCTGGAGGTCAACAAAAAAATACCTACTACTTACCAAGATTTTGTCGTAAAATTGTAGTATTCTACAATTTACAACTTTGTATTAATTTATTTTACTCTCGTAATGAAAATACCTTTTAGGTACATAAACAATATTAAACTAGAGTAAATTTTTGCCAAATTAGTTTGTTTAGATACTTTGCATAGTGATAGTCAAATTGAATATTTAGATAACAGAATTATTAATTTGTTAACAAACTGGCAAAGGTTTCACAGAAACACTATTTGCAGAACCAATTAACTTGGCAAACGGACTGCTATTTTGTTTTGCTCATTGACTTATATAGTAAGGACGGGGCGAATGAATTTTTCCAATGGTACCAAATCAGTGGTAAGTATAAACAATAAGTATTCTGCGAACCAGTGTCAATTCAGTCGCTCGCCTAATATATACTAATAGCGGCCCGCGATTTCACCCGCTGTTCTACAGAAACAATTCTTTTTTCATCCCCCACTCCTCGGAGTTAGTATTTTTGCTCTTCGATATCTGAGTGCAAAAGCCGTTTTTATCCGCTAGAGGATAAAGTAAAATTGAATTTAGAACATCGTGTGCACTAAGTTTGTTAATTCAAAACATCATTAAACCTATTTACTTCTCTACTTCATGGTGCCGAATTTATCATACAACCTTTTTTAATTTGTTAAAAACTCAGACTCGGTACCTTCTTGTTGTGCTTTATTTTAATTTGCTTTGCGCGCGCCATTTTCTTTTCACGTCATATTGTTAAAACCTTAGGTTAAAAACAAAAAACTTGAAAACTTGTGAAAAACCTAAAATGAGTGATTCTAGCGACGATTAAGTTTATTTGACGCCAACAGAATTGACTGAAACTGTTAATAATGCCCAAATGAGCTTTCTCCCTCAACAATCACGCAAGAAGTATTTGGAACAGTACGATATGTTTAGCACGACGTGGCGACTAGCTAAAGGAGCCAAAACTTTCTCAGAAAACGTTTTGCTAGCATATTTTATTGAATTATCCGAGACCAAGAAATCAAGCACTCTATGGCGTAGGTACGTATCCAATGCTATTCAATTGTTTTTGTTTTTTTTTGCATTTATATAGTCATTTCCTCGCTGATATGGGATGAAAAGTTACGTGTTGCACTCGAGTGCAAAGATTTTTAACCTCATGCTCTTTTGATTCCCTCGCTATCGCTCAGGATTCTAATTTTTGAATCACGAGCGTAGCGAGCTACCAATGTACCAAATTTGATTCTTATCCATTTATGCTACATTACAGAGTAGAGTGTGGATAAATATACACACTCTTACACACAAACATTTGTATTTATAATGCTAGATTGATAGACACACTATGATGCGATGTAGTTATAGTTGAAATTACGACATACAGCGCATATTTCCAAGTACTAAACATTGGGACACAATATTTGGATCACCCTCTCTTTGTATTTAGCTCCATTGATTTGCTACTTGTTTAGGAAAGGGGAAAGGTGCACAACAATTGACGTTAATAAAACATGACACGCTATGTTTTGTTCTCGATTGCCTCTGCCAAGGTTATAAAACATCGCATAAACTGGCTCATATAACAATAAAAATAAATTAGATAAAAGCGCGCAATGAAACTTTGCCCATTACTCCGCTGGCGTAAAACATACAATTTCATGGGTTCGTAGGATTTAATTATAACAAATACTTGTACGGTACGCCTAAGCTCGGAAACCTTTAGCAAATTCTAATATTGTAAGCTTGGAGTTTAATTTATTTAGTGCTGGCTTACACTGTTCGACTCTATTCGAACCACTTAGGGAATTGGGCTTATTTATAGTTCGGATTATATTAAATTATTGACTCCGGAAAATATATAAAAACAAACAGAACATCGAACAGTTTTCTCAATATAGACTCAAGTCCAAAATCAGTTTTTAGGATACAGTCATGTAATAGATACTTCGATCAAATAACCACAAGATATCGCACAAAGTACATGCATTTGGTGCAAGCCATGTTTATGCATCGCTAGGTAGCGAGTAACTGAATGCAAACTGCTGCATCGGCGCGTTTCGGTGGAGTTTTAGGTAGGCCGCGTTCAGACAGTTGGTGCAATATCCTCTGTTTATTTAATTGAAGAAAAGATAGTTTGCGCTGGTATTGTTTTTTATGTAGTAGTAGTAGCAGCGAACTGTAGCAGTTCAACTAATGCTACATTACACCTCACATCATGTCTCAACTTACATAAGCAAATTTTCCAAGTTAAGATAGAAAGCATAAATATTAAATTACATGATTCTCATTTCTTATTCAGTATTTTGCAGTAGTGATAAACGTGTATATTTTAAAATGTAAATAGCAACAATTTCTAGATCATAGCAAAATCATAGCTACGGCGAGACGCGGCGGAGCCTCAAAATTACTGCAATAAAGGTAATTGCAATTTGCCCGTGGAACTACCGACCGTCTTCGCTGCTTCCGCTCTAATGTTGATATAGGTGCATTACTCTGTTTGCCGCATAATGCTTTTGTATTCCATAAATGCCGATTTAAGAGATATTTGAGGTTTATTAAATGGATTTTCAAAGGAAATCTGGCATTTAAAGATACTTGTAATTTATTATCACTACCTACTCATAATTATCACCTACCTACTATGTAGTGTGTGCGAGTTAATTTAATATGTTTTTGCTTAATATATCACACACCAAAGTTACAGAACAGTTACAGAAAAATAAACTAAAGTTATGATAATAATAACAATATTGACGCTTAAAAATTTGTAAAAATCAAAAATAAATAACATTATAAAATATCATCGATTTAGTCTATATTTTAATATGATTTTTTAGCTTAAACATTAAAAATCTTCTGAGATAAAAGCATTTCATTTCGATTTGGGTATAGTCATAATAGTGAAATCCGGAACGAGGATATTCGCCAAGGAACCACAGTCACCGACATAGCTGCTCAGATTTGCAAGTTGAAGTGGCAATGAACAGGCTACATCGCTTGAAGAACCGATAACCGATGGGGTATAAGGTTCTTGAGTGGAGACCACGAACCGGAAGACGCAGCGTAGGTAGGCACTTAGGTGGATCGATGACATCTTGAGAGGCGTGGGCATCCAATGGACTGAACAACCACACTGATACCAGCCTGCCATCTGGCAGAGTGTTGTTCAGCGTGGAGGTCTAAGATCGGAGGCCTATGTTTAGCAAAGTTTACAGTTTATATGATATTTACAGTATTTCAAGTATTAATCAATACACTCATGAATAAACATTGAAAATAAATATAAACTTAAATAATGGTTATTTAACTTTACTGTGATTAAACATTTGCCTACTAAACAGTCAACATAATATTCATGAGCGCATAATTAAACCATGTCTCTTCATTGGGTGGAAGCAAATAGCAGTAAGTATTAATAGCCAATTAGGTACATATTTAATTTTGAACATTAAATCCAGTAAATGTATTACATAAGTACCAATATGCAATAGCAAAATTCCTAAAAGTTACAAATATAGACATTTTTGAGTAAATAAAAACATAGAAAATAGATAAGTATTACAAATCAATATCTTTGGTGTACTAAAAATGCAGTAGGTACTCAAAAAGTAGGTTTATTCCTTCTATCGCAATTAATGTACCCCAATTTATTTATTGTAGGAGAGTTTTATTTACGTAGGCGTGGGATTACCATAGCAAAAATGTTTAATAAGCTTTATTAATTAAAAAATAATACTTTTTAAACACAATCTTTTTCGTATTCTTCTCTGGGAACCCTTTCATTTGATGCCCATATCATGATGTGCATATTTTGTCCGCCATCTTGGGGCGTCCGCCATATTGAATTTATCAATAGGACCAAAGTGCTTAGGAAAATAAATCCAATGAACCCAACCTCGACGGCTACGTCGTTTCGTTTAGGAGTTTTTATGGACACTTTCTGTCTCCATCATCAGACAAGCTCGAAGGTACCATAACATTGAATTGTCACCGAACTTACATAAGTACCTATGGCAAATTTCATTATAATCGGTTGAATATATATCTGCTTCAAAATTAAGTTACAAGATTCCACCCGAACAAACATAGTTACATAAATTGAAAGTTAAATTAAAGTTTGTAAAATTACTCCATTTAATTAGCATTAATCTAAAATAGGTATGTTATACTTTTTTGTCACACTTTAGTCCATGTTTTTTTTCCTTCTGCACTTGTATATCATAATATATGATTGATTATCGAAAGAAGTTGATCACAATTAGATCTACGAAATCAAAATAAAAATTGTTCAAAAAAAATTATGTTCTAAGTATTTTATTTAACAGAGAGCGCACTTGACATCAATACGTGCGCGCGCCATACAAATGTAAACGTGTAAAGTGCTTTTCATGAAAGAAGTCCCCTAGACGCGGCGCTGTCATTGCGTATCAATCACTATCAGTATCATTTCTCGAGTAGAACTTTAACAACTTTTGGCATCGTACACGACTCTTTAACGATGGAAAATTAATAAAAATCTCACTAGCGTCCAAACACAGTAACAACACCTGACAACTACAACATGGAAATTTAGTTCCGCTCTTTGCCGTGGGACTTCTTTCGTGAAAAGGACTCTATAAGTACTCGCGCACTTTGCGGAAGAGGGTAAGTGCATCATCATCATCATGCACACTGCTGAGTATATAGGCCTCTAAGAGAGAGCTCTTGCTATGCCATCTGCCTCGGTCCTGTGCTAATCGAGGCCAGCTTTGACCCGCGATAGTAATGATATCGGCGACCCATCTTGCAGCTGTGGTTTTTTAATAAATATTGTAAAATTAGTTAAGAAAACAATTTAAGAAAAAAGCTGGACGACCAACGCCCGCCCACCTTGCCTCGGCTACCACTTTGTTAAAACTTCACTCCACCTGTCATCACTGAGGGACAGCGCATCTCCTCTCTATCCCCACCGAAAACTTTAAACGCTTATATCTCAGATATATAACAGCCTATTTTTTTTAATTTTTTTTAGTTATGTGTAATGTATTTAATTGTATCTTTCGCTAAGCCTATTATTTGTAATAAATGAAACATTAGGACACAAACCTATTATTGTATTATTTTTTAAAAAGATCGCTCCCACTAGCTACTCACGTTCGTGGTTGTTTTCTTTTTCCCAAAAATAGACATATACCTTCGGAGCTTGCCACTCAACATGAGCACACAATAATATCAAAGGATATCAAGATCTCATAATTCTCGAGTGTTTCCTCCAGCCACTTGTTTCCTACAAACCAAACAATAAAAGGGTAAACAAAGTCATTGCAATTATTGTGAGAATAATATAGAAGTGAGTCATTCCTAGGTCTTCTATTACGGCGAACAGAAAAATGGCTATTTATTAAAGGCAGCTGAACTGTCCTGCTAATGATGGGATTTCTTGTGTGACTAACTTGTCGATAAAATAAGAGTTTTATTAACTTACCTTTTTCTTAACTCCAGCTTAAGTTATTATTATGAGTTAATATTATGTTTTATAATAATCAAAATCAAATATAAATGTTTGTTGTCTTAAATTATTTAGCGTTATGATCTTTTATTTAATTTTAATTGAGATTTAATATTATGTTTTATACCATCAGGCGAGTAACATACTCGACTCATCACTCGGTTAAAAAAATATATTTTGTGTCCCAGTTTTTTTATTATTATATCGACACCCATCGAGTGCACCCATCACTATACCCGCTTGACCGTCGCAAAGCTCACCAAGTACAAATAGAGAATGGTTTGCAGTAATAATGGCGCCGTAACTACTGGCGGAGCGTTAAATTTATATTAAAACTGGTAGTAATACCGTGGTGCTCTGCAGTGTTATAATATTGCAGAAGTATAACGCAAAAAAGCAAGTGCGTTCATGTATCTTACTTCAAACTAATATCATTAATATTATAAATGCGAAAGTTTGTGATTCTGTAAGTAATTTACATAAAATTTGGGTTGGGGTCTAAGAACATATTCTGAAAAAAATATTTACGTTCGATGACGAGGGGCTTTTTAACTAATATAAATTCATTAAAAAAAACACATTTCTCGTTTTAGAAAACTCTTTTGTTTTTTTTTTCACGCTCTATATAAATTAGACAAAGTATTACAACTACGCCAGTAAGGAAACAGGAATAAACGAAAGTAATCACACTAATTTCTGCAACTGTTCCAACGTACATACATTTCAGTAACTAACATTTCGTGTCACTAACTTACACCGTACAAAGGAGCCCAAACAAAAGTCCCCAAATTGGCTCGACCTAATTTCATGGGTGTCTGTGTCTGAATTAAGGATCATTGACTAGAAATGTATCTTGGATAAATATGCTCTCTCGATTTTACCTTTAGGTGTGGTGTGGGAAAAGTAAGAGAGCATTTGGATCCGGAAAGATTCTATTCCTGATTCTATTCTTTGTTTTTAACCGAAAAATTAATCGTTATGCAAAAAAAAAGCCACGAAAACAATTCACGGAATTAAAGACTAATCGTACTTATCGAATCACACCCAAAAGTAAAATCAAGGGAGCTTATTTATTTTAACCAAGATTTGGGGACCAATTTGGGACTTTTGTTTGGTCGTGACGCCGTTTACAGATAGGTAACCAAAAGGCCATAACCAACAACAAGACGTATCTAATCTACAAAATCAAAATATATATTTACTAAAGACAACGACAATTCAGAGTATTAGTCAGCCAAGACTTAAAAAAGCTAAAGTTAGTATTATACAGTGGTAGGAGGTATGTGAAGGCACGAAGGCACTACTTGACGATGCTTTTAATTAAATACTAAATTAAGTTTAATACTGAATAAGTCCTACATCGTTTTTAGGGTTCCGTACCTCAAAAGGAAAAAACGGAACCCTTATAGGATCACTTCGTTGTCCGTCTGTCTGTCTGTCCGTCTGTCAAGACCCTTTTTCTCAAGAACGCGTAAAGGTAGCAAGTTGAAATTTATACTAAATACTTGGGTCTACGGTTTCTTTCGGCTGTAAAAAAATAAAAGTTGTAAGTCAACGCAATCAAAAGATATGAACGTTTATGTCGCATATTTTGCGATTTCACAGGGGAACCAAAACCTATAGGGTACTTCCCGTTGACCTAGAATCATGAAATTTGGCAAAAAGCAAGGTCTCATAGCACATATATAGGAATAAATCCGAAAGTTATAAATTTGAAGGTATTTAAAAATAATTATTTTGCTATTACAAACTTACATTTTGTAGTTGGGATGTATGGAAGAACCTTATTGTCAACTACAAACTTCAAAGTTGTCTTCCCAGAGACTGTGGGATCGGCCGATCTGCGAACTAGCATGGAAATCACTACTAGATACGTGTCCTAGTATTGCAGATCGCGCTCGTATTCTTGCTGTCTCTGTTTGGGAATCGGGACTTTGGTTGCAAGCCATGCCCTCTTTTAACACAGGTAGCCTTTTAGATCCAACCGCATTTCGTCTAGCTGTCAGCTTACGCTTGGGTGCAAGGTGCTGTGAGGCCCATCGCTGTCAGTGTGGTACTGCTGTTGACCAGCTCGGTCACCATGGTCTCTCTTGCTCGAGAAGCGCTGGTCGTATTGGCCAACACGCTAGCCTGAACGACATCATACGCAGGGCACTTTCCACCGCCAATGTCGCAGCTGTGCTCGAACCGAGTGGTCTTGCGCGTGACGATGAAAAGAAGCCTGACGGTATGACACTTGTGCCCTGGAGGTTGGGGCGGCCCCTTGTATGGGACGCAACTTGTGTCGATACTATGGCGCCGTCACATCTTCCTGAGACACAAGGTAGGGCTGGCGTGGCTGCCAATTCGGCAGAGCAGCACAAGCGTCGCAAATATGCTAACCTCGGCAGTGGTTACATATTTGAGGCGTTTGGGGTCGAGACATTGGGCCCTTGGGGACCGGGAGCTCACCTCATTTTCAAAAATCTTTCAGAGCGCCTGGTTAATGCGACGCGTGACCAAAATGCTGGCGTGTTTCTGGCTCAACGCATTAGCATTGCCATTCAACGTGGTAATGCCGCCAGCATGTTGGGTACGCTGCCAACTGGTAGTGGGCTTGAGCATTTGGATTGTCTTTAGACATTCAACGGTCTATGGGCAGTCTAACTGTATTTGTAGTGTTAGTTTTAGCTTGTATTTTGTTTAGTTATTAAAGGCACTTGCCCAGTAAAAAAAAACTACAAACTTAAGTTTGTCTTTCAATATTTTAACTTCAGTTAGTTTATTTTTTGGTCTCGCGCTCTGAGGGTTCCGTCTAACGGAACCCTCAGAGCACGAGTCCTACTCGTACTTGTCCGGTTTTTTACTTTTATTTTCATATTACTTCTGTCTTCTACTAGTTTTCACTCCGGTATAGGCAGATATCAATATTTTTGTTTAATATTTTATAATGTGTCATCCGATAAATAAACTCAACTTTCAATTTATTCAAATCGTGTGGAATGAATGAAACAGTTGCAGTTATAATATTTATCGCGATAGGGTTGTTTTGATCTTTGATTGAGCCATTAACTTGATTGCTGTACTTTAGAAATTCAGTACTAAAAGTTGGGTAAAGTGTTTTAATTAACGTCTTAGCTCGGTGCCAGCGAGCGGAGTAGCGTGAAGTTTACGAATTAACTGCCATATCCGCTTCAGACTCTACAGAGTTGCTTATTTAAATGTATTTTTCTTTTGATTTACGTTTTACTACATTTGAATGTACCTAACAAACTACAAAATAGTCTAGATAAATACGAGTTTTGAATAACATACTGTCGCTTAAAAACGCTAATAAAACGTGTATCAATTTAAATTTACTGTCTTGTTTTCGTTTGTCATGTGTGAAAATTTTGGCCAACGTTGAGATGACAGCTAAATAAAATTAATGTATAAAAAGTTGTAACAGACACTATAATATAATATAACATATCGCATCGTGCGGTGCTCCACAACGCTGCCAGTGTGGCGCAGATATCAACCAGCTCGGTTACCACGGACATTCCTGCGTTAGGGGTGCAGTTAGGTTCCCCACCACGCCAGCTGTACCTACATCATCCACCGTGCTGTTATCACTGCTAACTGCACATGAGTCGAGCGGTCACGTACGTAGCGATGGTAAAAGACTGGACGGTATGACTTTGATTCTTTGGAACATGGGGTGGCCTTTATGGGACGCTACTTGCGTTGATACCCTTGCGCCGCATCGCCGTACCTTCTCGGTACGTAAAACAAGGCAATAGAATTTTACATCATGCACTATCATCAAGTACATGTCAAATATACTTTATAAACTAACGTGAAATTAAATATTATCGACAGTTAATATTTACATACAAAATAGAACATTTTCTTCACAGTTAAATTTTTTCTAAACTAAATTGCTGACTTATTGTACCAGAATCGGTATGTAATTAAGTTCCGTAAATAGTGATCAGTCGACGCCTTCAGGGGGGTTAGACAAGACCCACTGCTGTTAGCGTTAACGCCTGCGAAAAGATGAAACTGTATGAAAATGACAATGACATTGACATTAGCTTGAGAGATTTCATCTCAACCTTATGTAATTTTAATATAATTTCATATTTCCGCAGGCGTTAACGCTAACATAAAATGGGTCTTGTCTAACCTCCCTGCGCCGTTCATATTAACCAGACGGATCATAATTAAACCAGTCTATTTTGTTCGCTAAAACTAACTTTTTCAAAGGCAACAATGGCACAGTCCCTGGCACCATCTAACACGACAGTAATGTAAATCGACAAAACTCCGCTGTCCAATTATTTCTGTTTTCTTAAGCAACGATCCGCAGACAAAGGATATCCATGTCAAACGAAAACGAATCCTTGCAAAGGCTTAATTGTAGGAATCGTGTAACATCCGAATGGTACATTTATTTGATAAAAGCGCACCCCTACGTGACGGGAATGTAATAATGTGAACGTTAATGTAGCGGTGCCAATCACGGCCTCCTATTATATAAGAACATAGATGTATATCTGTGTATGTTTGTAAGTTGCAGAAGACTCACGCCTCACGGTTATCCTATCCGCATTTCTTTAGTTTACAAGTATAAATTGGTTTTTTTTTGCCCCCGATAACTAAGCTGAGAATATTTAAACACTGAATAGATTTTCTTGAATCATAGCTAAGAAACCTTTCGATCAAGTCACCTTTCAAACAAAAAAAACTATATCAAAATCGGTTCTGTCGTTTGGGAAGTACCATGCCACACAGAGACACACAGACTAACAGACGAACAGACGCACAGACGCACGAACGCACAGACGCACAGACGCACGGACGCACAGACGCACGGACGCACAGTCGCACAGACTCACAGAGTTACAGCTGAGGCACAGACGCACAGATAGGTACATAGAGACACTGACACGAACGGGGGCTAAAAACAATCGTGTTGCTCGTACGTCTTCATGATTTAGTACTACTTATATGCATGTCAACAAAAAAATACACTCAGCCGTCGTGAAAACAAAACAAAAAAATTACACAGAAAAACATTTACAGAAAGATAGAGATACAGGATTACTTAGAAAACTAATATTCGAGTAATTGAGAAATTTCAACTATCTGAATATCAATTCTGTCAATTACCTCTAATTCGATAACTTTCAAGTTAATCTAACTAATCAATCAGGCTTAATGAAGTAGACACATTTATTTACGTTTTATCGACTGCTCCTAATTAGGTCCGCACCGTCCCTTAAATTATTTCCGTCCCTAAATACGGGAAGTAAGTACGAGTGTTTCGAAGTTTCCGCCAAACTAACTTTGGGTTCCTTGAAATAATCACAAATAAAAGTTATTTTCTTTTATGCCTTTCATTCGGCTGGCTGGCAAGAGAAAAACTTAGGTGCGTAAACGAGATATTCAGGAATATGAAACATAGTGTTTCTGGTGTTTTACAAGCTTATGAAAGTGGTTTACCGAAAATGGTTATGTTACAAGCAATATTAAGAGTATGCTAAAACATAGTAAGTACGTATAGAGTTTTACTTAATTTGTAGAGTAATTTACTTAGGGAAGCTTGTGGTATTTTTGCAGAGGAGAGCGTGGGAACATAAGCCTAATGGATTTAACGTGTAAGTTGCATTTAGGGAACTTGCTTTATGCAGAATAATCGTGAAGTCTGGGTACTTAGTGGGCACGTTATCGCGCTGGGTACTTGCAAAAAACGAGCGCACATGAAATAACTCTTTGTCCCTATTTAGGCCGTGGGTGGTCTCTTGAATAATGTTTTTACGCAAACTTTGCACTCTTGTGTGGGTAAATACGAGTACCTAGCTAAAAGTTAAACTGAATATTTTTTTTTTTAATTTGTGTTAAGTGTAGCATACCAATATTTTTGTTTGATAGAAAGAAAAGTTTGAAGAAGACATGTCATCACCAAACGACAGTTTTTTAAAAGTTAAGCGGAGGATTTTGCCCAGGAGTGGAATCCAATAGGCTTAAAACAAACATTAGCAACAGGAATATGATTCCAAATACGAATCACCTAATAATTATTTGCTTTAACTTTTTTAACCTAATTTTTGTTTGGGGCTTTAGTCGCTATGCGATTATGCCAGCCCCTTGATTTGATTTGAGGAAATTTTTCATAAGTTATGAGAGTAAAATTTTATTTAAATTCGTTTTAGTTTCTATAAACCATTTAGCTAGATTCCTCAAACCCAGCACAAATTCAAACTCAACTTCAGAGGAAATTTTTGCTCACAGTCAATGATTACAGTCCATATCGGATCGCGCATACGAGCAGTTTTACTATACCAACCGTCCACCAACTTGCCCGATACCGCAAGCGGGTTATTATGGAAATTAAGAAGCCCCACCACTGCCCCAATCGGGTAAATCAACGGATGCGCTTTCAAAGCGTTCATTACCATAATTTATTCGCACCCGTCAAAGCCGTTCTTAAATTTGTGGAGGGCTATTTTTCAACAGGGTAACATTGTGTAAAACGGTCACGTATTTTTTAGCGTCAGTGGATCGTACTGTCTCTTTGTATCTTACGTACACAGTACCTGAGGTCATGCAATTAACCTTACTTAAGATAATTGGTTTGTTAGCTATAATAATTCTTTGATTAGTATTCTTAGCAAAAATGATTTTACATCACATTTAAAATTTGTTTCACTAAAGTAACGTGTATATAAATAGATATGAGTTTTTAATTAAAAAAATCGTGACTACAAAAAAAAACAAGTATAAATTGAAAATGATTAAATACCTCCGATAAAAGAGCTAATAATCTTTACACGGCTGAACAGATTTTCTTGAATCATAGCTAAGAACAATATCGATCAATTCACTTTACACAAAAAAAAACTAAATCAAAATCGGTTCAGCTACGATGCCATAGACAGTCACAGATAAAGAGAGAACAGAGAAAAATACACACCTTAAAATTATAACACCTATTTGGGTCGAGAGTTAAAAAAGTTAACCACGGGTCTCGGTGGTCCAACTTGAATATTAGTTGTTCCACTGCCGCTAGTAAAGGCCTTGGTCTAGTAGGGGCAGTGCTCCGTGATAGTTAGACATAAGAGTTCAGCCTCCAAACCGTTAACCATTTCAATTACTGAGGCTAATTGTCGCTTGTACGCTGCGTTGTATTGTATTGCGTTTACAGGCTTACGTTTGACCTCCCCTTGCGTGATGTCTGCCTGCCTAACAAGCACACCGCGACAAAACCTTGTCGTCACTATGTCGAGCGAGAACGCGACAAGGCGCCTACGTATACGCCTGTTTTGCTTTGGCACTAAAATAAGAGTCAACAACATTTTGTCGCGGTGCGCATGCTAGCCCGGCTGGTTATTGTTGTGTTTTGTCTATTGTTACAGTTTGCGAAACTGCGTGCCTTCGTAAGTAGTGTGTTTCTAATATTGTTTTGTTTTTATAATACGGAAATTACTTACGTAAGCCGGTTACCGATTTTCCGGTGAGTAATTCCCGTATAATAAAAACAAAATGTGTACTACGTCAGTTTCCATAAAATAATAATTGTATTGGTATGCTTATTATAAAAAAAAATAACTGAATCCTAACGAGAGTGATAGTTTCCGAGCGGTAGCATGTGCGCTTTACAATCTGACGGCACCTCTTTCGATCCTTGGCCCTGCACCAATGACTTATTTAGTACCTAAATAAATATACTTACTTTGTGCAGTTTCGATGCCATTGCTCAACAACGGCGAAGTAAAACATCGGTATATCTAAGAACCTCACAAAGTTCTAAGACATACTTATGACATTCTCCATAAGTACTGGGCCAGCATGGTGGATTAAGGTCCATTATCTCTCTCTGAGTGAAAACCTGAGTCCCAGCAGTGGCAACATGATAGGCTAACTTATGATCATAATGATGATAATGACTAAATCCTAAAACTATGCAAAACCAACACAGTTTCACTTGCCCGCGGGTTAAAAAAAAATGAAGTACCTACTTTGATGCCAATTACGACACAAAACAACAACTATATACGGACATTATGCACTGTTAAGACAAATACGCAGCTCGGTCTAGTTTAATAATGTCATAACCAGCGGGACGGTGCGATAGCATCGCAGATACATCGGCCCGCGCTTGGATTTCCAACAATAATTTATTTTATGCGTAAGGTTCTCGGTTACGGCCCGGGATGTTTTATGCAGTACCGTCGAATGAATACGGAAACGTTATTAACATATTTTGATATTGATAACGCCTTTGTTAAAGGACAATGAATGCTGTTGTATGATGCATTTGTACAATTAACAGAAAATGTTTGAGCCATCATGCGCTTGACTGGTTTTATAACACACTATAGTAACGCCCGCAGCGAACCATGCGTTTTCCGGGATAAATATTATAAGCCCATGTGTTTAATCCAGGGAATAAGCTATCTCCAAATTTCCGCTGTTACAAAGTTAAGTACAAATTAATAAACACACTTACGTATAAACTTTCGCATTTGTAATAGGTATTATTGTGATACATACACTGCCACCTGCTTCGGAATGGCTACTGTGTACTGTATAGCAAATTAAATTTTTTGAGCGAGCGTAATGCAACTTACCTGTCCATTAAGAGATTTTAATTGTCCAGCAATTTCGATTTATTTTTATTTCACAGCAGCAGATTCTTAATTACTTTTTTGTTTGATGTTCACTCGCTGGAAATAAAGAGCTTTGTTTCAAGAGAGCAATATCACAGAGGACGGTCAATCAGAATACCACCTTGAATTAACTTCCCGGATCGGTATAACTTTAAATGCATAATTTTAGTTTCTTTAAGTAATGAAATATAAAGTTTGTTTGTTTGTTTTTTGCATTGAATAGGCTCCGAAACTACTGATCGATTTGAAAAATTATTTCACCGTTGGGAAGCTCCTTTATCCCCGGGTGACACAGACTATATATTATAGGGATTCTTACTAAAACTCCAATAATGTAACCCAAGGTGTAAAAAAATAAGACTTACACCCGTGCGAAGCCGCGGTGCGTTGCTAGTTAAATATAAATATAAAAAATTAAACTGACTAATTAAAAATCATTTATACTATCTATAGGCAACAATCAAATAGGTATTCTATTTTGCATAAATTCAGATTTACCTACTTTCAGTTATATTCTTCTCTTGATCTTCGGCTTATTGACTGAGCGAAGTAAGGCTCAGAGTTTATCGGAGCAAACCTAAGTTTGTATGTATTTTGTATAATTGTTCGACGATAACTTACGTGCCGTTAATTCGTGAAATTTCATAGTTCATGCAAATACAAGTTTTAAGTTCAAATAGAATAAAGAAATAAGAAAAGAGTTTATTATTGGGACATTTTAAAAATCACTAAAAGACACAAATCAACCCAACTCATAATGCCGACTGTTAACTAGCGCTGGTCTTCCGTTGGATCTGTTTGGTGCTGATATCACAGTACAGACACAAACAGTACACCACTACAAAATAAAATAAAAAATAATACAAATCAACTAATCTAAAAGCAAATACTGACAATGAAGACAATAACTGTTCTACACTAAGGTAGATATCGTTTAATAATTTATAATTATGCAATACATTTGATTGTTATAAAAATTTAATTGATTGATTGAATATGAGCAATATGAGCCCCAGGGGTTGCGACGATATAGATGTCGCGAGGTCGCAGTTCAAGGCAAACAGAACAACTAGTTACAGGTACAGGTAGTTACAGGTGGTGGTTACTAGGTACAGTTAAAATATTGAAGACAATTTAAAAAAAATTACGGCCGGCAGGTTCGAACCTACGCCATCCGAGTATACGTCCCAAGCGCTCTAACCTCTGAACCTTAGAAACCTACGTGAGGTTTCTAGGATTCCGTACCCAGAGGGTAAAAACGGGACCCTATTACTGAGCCTACGATGTCTGTCTGTCCGTCTGTCTGTCTGTCCGTCCTACCTTTTAACGGCTGTATCTTTTGAACCGTAATAGACAGTTGAAATTTTCACAGAATATGTAACGTTACGGCGGAGTAACTAAGAAATAATAAAAAAAGTCTAAAAGTTAAAATTAAATGGGGGTTCCCATACAACAAACGTATTTTTTTACGTATTATTTTAATTGCCATCAAACTTGGCATGATTATATAGTACACAGTTTAGCTAGAGTATAACAACAAATAATAAATCATGGCCAAGTGTGAGTCGGGACAAATTTCTGTTCATTACCAAGTTATAACTGGTAATTGGGTTATTTGTATGCCCTCATAATTTCTTCACCGAAACGAAAGACATATTTAACAAATTTTAAAGTCTGTTGTTTAAATTGTTAATTATTGTATTTTGTGGTGGTACGGAACCCTCAGTGTACGAGCCTGACTTGCACTTGGCTGGTTTATTTTAGTTTATACAATTTGGCAGGAACCATTCTGGTAGCATAAGAGTAAGTAGGTATTTAATTTGCCTCCGCGTTTATGTGCATCTCAGTCGGTAATCAATATACAGATAAAAAACTCACGTGAGCTTGTTTAACTCGGTCCAAGTATTCATTCGCTCTGGCAGCTGCAATAACATTGTTGTGAAAAAACAACTGAAGTACCTGCTGCAGTCTTACGTTCAAAAACCTAGCGAAAATGATTAGGATTGGTGATTTTCATTCAGATTTTACAATGATATTGCACCTGTCACAGGAAATAAATGCTTGAAACAAGAATAATTGTGAAATAACGGTTACAATTTGTACGTAATAATTTAGCTTTGAATTGTTGTAGGTACGCGTACAGTTATAAAACCAAGATAGCAAAAAAAACAGCCCTCGATTTGTCAAACGCCAAACTGCTTAGACGTCCCGTTTTTTGAACGTAAATTACCTAGTTAGCTTTTGGAGACAGACGTTTTAGAAACATTATGATCAAGTTACAGTGAAATCTTTTCTCAAAAGGTTTTTATTTATTTAAAAGCGTCTGTTTGTTTTCTTCAATTACTGTTGCGAAGGCCTTAAAATAAGCTATTAAACTATAAAAAAAAATGAAAATTTAATGAAAGTTCTAGTATGTTCTTTTGGAAATTTGATTAGCTTAAAGAATAGGTAGGTACCAGAGTTTTAAATAATTGACTAACAACATCTTATCGGCAACTATAACAAGAAACTTTTGAGCTACGGCTTTCCTCGTGATTTACCCAATTTTTTTTTTTTTTTTTTTCCTCTTCCCCGATTTGGGGCTTTTGGCTCCGCATGATTGATGCAGTTGCCATATTCAAGTCGTATGAGTTTAGTTTTAGAATTTAAAGGTAGGGAAACGATACGCGTAAAATCGTTTTCATCGTCAAGCTAAGTTACGGTCAAGTCAAACTCATGCCCCTGTAAAGTGGTGGAGACTTTACAAGAGGCTTCTATGGAGTTTTGGAAACAACACGAAAAGACACGTTTCACCTCGTTATATCACTTTCCCACACTCGAGCACGCCCAAGAGCACTGAATGAATAATAATTCCCCATTTAGTACACATTAACACTCGACAATACACAAGTTTAAGAAAATAATCCAACGAGCCGACATGTTTTTTCCGCGTTGGCGCCAAAACTCATTTACCCAATTCCTTAAAAAAGTATTTGTAGTAGAGTTTGACACTATTCAGTTGTTATTTTTAATTTTTTTTCATGGCCTTGGATACAAAGTCCTTCAGTCATAATATTATACAACCTACATAGTATTAAATATCGTCAAACAAGTCATAGTCACAGTCAGAGTCAAGAAAAGTAAGTCACGGTCAACTCAAACACATGCCTCAACCACTTTGGTGGAGGCTTTACAAGAGACTTATATGGCGTTTAGGAAACAACACAAAAAGACTTGTTTCACCTAGTTATATCACTTGCCCACACAAAAGCACGTTCACGAGCATTAATTAATAATAATCCACCATTATTACACATTAACACTCGAAAATACACAAGTTTAGAAAAATAATACGACGAGCAGTCATGTTATATTCCACGTTGGCGCCAAAACTTGACACTATTTAGCTATAATAGTACTGTATAGGTACTATTGTCAATTCTGTGCCCGGCTAGAATTTGTATAGGGTTCGTATTATTTTGAACAATCAATCCATTTTCATATGGAAAAAAATGGCTAAGCAAACCATTCAGACATATTGCCATTCAATTTATTAAATATTACTGTAATATAATGCATATAGCTCTGTTTTCTCTGATTTCTGCAAAAAATAGCAGAATTGAACGAAATGTAATTTTATTATTTCGGTCACGTGCGGAATTCTTATAGTATAAGGCAGCCTCCTTTTCAGATTAAACCGTCACTTTCAGATGATTTCCAACGAAAGTCGAGCAAAAAATCTCGAAAACAAATGTAAATTGAGAGATACCAATCGTGAATAGCATCTGCTTATCATATTGTTTTCTCTTTACCGATATTTGAGATTGACAACGTTTTACGTTACGCACAGACATAATGCGTACGTTTTTCATCATATAAGTAGGTAGTTAAATATATGTTACGTGAAATACGCCCATAATTTGATTATAATAAATAATAATTTCGTTTAATAATAGAGCCGTTTTCTCATTTCATAAACCAGTCCCAAAATTCATCAAAAGTCATCACAATAGCCCAGAACTTTTCAACCCTATACTGTACCTACAGTACAATAGTTTCATATTCCTTTTCAAACACATTCCATAGTTGTCTATACTAATATTATAAAGAGGAAAGATTTGATTGTTTGTTTGTTTGTTTGTTTGTTTGCATTGAATAGGCTCCGAAACTACTGAACCGATTTGAAAATTTCTTTCACTGTTGGAAAGCTACACTATCCCTGGTTAACATAGGCTATATTATATTCTCAAAAAAATAGGGATCCTTACTAATACTCCAATAATGTAACCAAAGGTTTAAAAAATAAATTTGTAATTTTGACTTTGCGTGTTTGACAGTTCTAAGACAGGACAACGTCTGTCAGGTCTGCTAGTATTTTATATTAAACAGGGCCTCCTTCAGCCCTACTAATGCAAGTCATATTTTTTTAAATATGTTTCTGTATGCATCTATGCATATTTTTAAAATATTGAATGGATCTACAAAAGAATAGATCTACATAATTTAGATCTAATACTTGCCTGATGGTAAGCGACGGTGTGGCCAAAGATGTAACACGTTGATCTAGAAGAAATCTATACACTCTAGCCGTGAAGATGCCTAGATAGCAGTTTTTTTATATGTAGGCTAAGATATTTTTACCTGTAGATAGGTTGTGCCCGCCACCATATTGACTAGACGAATGCAAGGCTGGCTGCCCGACTTCGTTCAACTCTCTGTCAGTCACGCACTCCGAGTGTCCACCACAAATTGTATTTGTGTCTCTTTCTAACAACAGATATAGCGTAAAAAGTCTTTCATATTCTTTCCCTTATTTCACAAAATGCACATTTACATGCGTAGGTAAGTAGATATATGCTTACGTTTAGTCAGTTTTTAAAGCCATGTTGTTCATCTATAAAGTTTCTACTATTACACCTCACTGTATGAAGTTGTAAATTGTGTAAACGGTGTAAATTTTACATTTAAAATGCCGTAGCATGATAATAGGTTTAGTTAATAAATGAACAGTAAATGTACCAAATGGAACTTCAGTACAATAGGTACTGCACAATTTCCTCCCCACTCTTCCCATCCATATTTTACAGCTTTTAACCATTCATTTTTAAAATACGATGTTCGACAAATTCACTTAATGCCGCGTTAAATGAACCGTGTTCGCATAATAAAAGATTTTATACTCGAAAGCGATTTCAGAATGGACGATATTTCCGTGGAGAGAAAACTCCGCACTCTTGGCGTTTCATCCCGTCTCGACTATTGGAGTATTTTTTCGCGCAAATGAATCTGTAATTCAAGAGAATGACGCTTACTTAGGTTGCATCAGACAGATAAAAAATAGACTTGGACCGCTTGAACTCGCTTTTAACTATCGGTTAGCAAGGCATCACTCATTTTATAATGAGTTTGAAACCTCCTACAAAAATATAAAAATACTACATGTATTTTATAATAATAATAAGTAATACCTTAGAATAACTACACAAAGAAACCAAGTACATTCGCAAAATTTAAGCCATTCAAATGGTGTCATATATGGCTCCAAAAAATATATAAAAAATGTACTATGACAATTTGCGCGGTGAAATCGTGCCACAACAAATCAGAAAAGCAGCATAAGAGTTATGGTGTGACATTCCACAGGTAATCCATTAATTTTCTTGCTTAAATCGTTTAAAATACCAATCGAAACGTAAGCTACAAAGCGAATTTGTAGCTTACGTTTTGAGAAGGCGTTGCTTGGAAACCTACCTTCTCTGAGTAGTTATTCTAAGCGTAGGTAATACTTTTTTTTACAACGGACTTTGCCTGTGTTTGTCTACAATCTCACTTGATGTAAATAATTGTGCTCAGTGAGCACAATTATTTACAAAGTGACAGTCAATGCTTATTTCATAAAAAAAATATCTATTTTGATTCGCAGTGTAGCTTCAAAAATAAACTTTGATTTAGAAGATGAGAACCATTTTTAATAGGACATTCCATTTAAAAATGGTTCTCACTTCGATCTGTATTTAAAAAAAATTTATGTACAACGATTACTCTGAAATTTGTGAACGAAAAAATTTACCTGTTTAAAAAAAAAATACGTAGAAAAAGTTCTAATAGATATGAAGAAGAAATTTTTACTTGCTATGTAGTACTTACTCAGTAATTTTTAACCAGGTGTAATAGTACGAATAACGCAATGTAATTAATTTTAATAAGTAACCTGAACTCTTACTAAAAAAAATTGTCATTACCGTTTTTGACATCTTAACCGTACCAAATTTGTCAAAATTCATAATTTATCAAAGTGAAAACCATCATTAAAAATTTAGCATATAGAGAGCCTGAGCCCTCATTCACACATTTTGACATAACCGTTTTTGACAGCTTTACCATACAAAATCTGTCAAAATTCGTACCTACTTTATCAAAATTTAACCGAATTTTCGAAAAATTTGAATGGGGACCCTGGGACTAAAATAGGCTCAGTCCTCTAATGTGTTTTAATGTATAAATACCAGTTTGTTAAACAACGTTTTATTTCATGTCTATAACGCAGTGCTTCTTTGTTCGCCGTACTTATCTCTGATAAAAGTAGAATAATAGGATACAAACAAACCCGTTATTTTCACAAGGAGTTTGCGGTTAAATAATTTAACCGTTTAAGTGAATTCGTCTGTAGGCATTGCAAATGTTCCCAGAGCCCTTTTTAAGGCATTAAATATTCGCATCTGGTTTATTTTTTCAGGTGCTTTTTCCAGCCCTTTATATAGATTACCTCATTTACAATTCAGTCTGCCCGTATCAGTCTATCAGAAAGAAAAACCCTTGTGGCCACGAATAAATCAGGCTGATATTAATCGCCCATAAGCTTAAAATGACGTATTTATTTTGCTTCTGTATAAATTAACTTAATGAGTATCATTATCTGTTTTAATTTGGTAATTTAGATCTGTCATTGATTTTAATATAAAATGCTGATATTATAATGTAGGTAACATTTTCCTTAATTTTTAACCCCCGACGCAAAAAGAGGGGTGTTATAAGTTTAACGTCTGTGTGCATGTCTGTGATATTGTAAATCCCGAAAAGTTAACCGATTTTGATTTATTTTGAAAAGTGACTTGATCAAGAGTGTTATTACCTATGATTCAAGAAAATCTGTTCAGCCGTTAAATATTATCGGCTTTTTTATCGGGGATTTTATTTTTAATGGAGATTAATGTAAGTATGTATTGTTACAGTGGTAGACAATCATAGAGGTGAAAGTCTGGAGCTATCACATGTGCAGAGAACAGACATGGGCGTGTACAACTGCATCGCCAGTAACGGGGTACCACCCACCATCAGTCGGCGTTACCATGTCGAGGTGCATTGTGAGTATTTAAAAAAAAAATATCATCACCATCATCATTTCAGCCGTAGGACGTCCACTCCCCAATCGATCTCCAAAAGGGCCGGTTGGAAGCAACCTGCATCCAGCGTTTCCCTGTAGTTTCTTATAGGTCGTCTGTCCATCTCGTACAGACGAGTTAAAAAAAAAAAAATAAGTATAAAAAAAAATACCCTAACTATTGCTATGGCTTGCCCTAAAAGCCAATCTTAGGATCTATAGTCATCTGGATATTTAAATTATATTTTGTCTGGTGAATTCAAACTTATATCTCGCTCAATCGCCTGTACATTCGCTACGTGCATTGATTTGCCTGAAAGAAATCGGTTTTAGCGATAAGGCCGCCAATTGTGGCACTTGCTCGTAAGTGTTTTCTATTTGTTTGTAATTTTTATTTCTGGTGTACACAGTAAAGAGTTTCTATCTATCTATCTGTTCGCCTGTTTTTAGTGAAAAAACATGACCATTATGACAAAGCCTCTTTGCAAAGATGACAAAAATTTGCCACCATTACTTCAGTCAGGCCACATAGTAAAATTTTGGTTGAATTTGTTCTTCAAATAATAGACATAGTGATTGAGAAAATGTATTTTTTACTATAGGATACTATAGAACATTAATTTAAAAAGATAATAAATACATATTTGCCTAAATAGAAATAGCAAATTTCCATGCAAGATCATCATCATCATCATCATCATTTCAGCCGTAGGACGTCCACTGCTGGACATAGGCCTCCCTCATCGATCTCCAAAAGGGCCGGTTGGAAGCGGCCTGCATCCAGCGTTTCCCTGCGGTCTCTTTTAGGTCGTCTGTCCATCTTGTGGTGGGTGTCCTACGCAGCGTCCATGTAAGATAACTTCAAATAATGCAAAATGTCGCATATCTATACATAATTATATATATCACTATGAAAATGCAGTTATACAATTATATACGGGATATTTACTATGAAAACTGCAGTGAATAACTGTGATAATTTAAAATAGTGTTTCATCAATGAATTGTTATGAAGAAACGGCTGCATTGCCCCGTAGGATTGGGAGGTTTTCTGCCCAAAATAAAAGTATTTTGGTCACGTGCAGAATCTTTCAGCCTCCCCAAGAAGTCTATAAAAATATTTCCTTATGATTTGACCACTATTAAAGGTCCATCTTAGTTCACCCAAGCTTATGAAAGATTCATTTCCTTAATTCATTTATCACTTAGGTATGCTTCATCTAGTTTCATTAATCTTAGCAAGCGGCGCTCATCTGTTACCGCTCCACACTTGCTCTATCACTTCATCATACACACAGACTAGGTAAAGCTAATCATGCATAGGTATTATGACGTGATCTTAACACAGAGCTAGCTAGTCAACACATTTATATTGTGTTGACTAGTTTTAAGAAGAGAAAGAATAAAATATGACAGCTAAGCGCTTTACCTCTATTAAGTTTAGCGGAGTTTCAATCAAGATACTGGGTATTAAAACAAGGTATGATGATAATGAATAATTTTATGGCGGATACGATTGAGTGCAAAGCAGCGGAGGCGTCAAGGCTGGTCGCCCATGGAAAAAAATCAACGCTTACCAGACGAGAGATTCGTCCAAGAGAATAATCCAAGATTCGTCCAAGAGAATTAGGAAAACATTGTCATGCTGACGCATTGGAAGCTATAACGAAGTATCACTCGACTGAGAATTGAAGCCGCTTAAAATATTCTGAGAAAAATGTAAATAGATAGGTATAATGTAGGTAATTTTTATGATCGACAAGCTAGGCGTTTGATAAGAGCTAATACATATTAGCCACACGATCACATGGACGTGTGGATACACACAGTGAGGTCTAAGATAGAAACTCTCCAGGAATGTAAACTGGCTCTCATAGGAGAGCTTGCGGAACAGACCGATAGGTGCTTGGCAATCGTTTTTCAATTTAAGGTGGTAACTAGTCTGCCGAGCACTAGAAAATACCACTACATTGCTATGGTTTCTTTGCGATGTTTTTCTTAATTGTTTGATGCTCATTGGTGTGATTAGAACCCACGTCTGTAGCATGGAAGTCGACCGAGCTAACCACTGAGCTCCCATGGAGTAGGTAAGTTTGCTGTAACGTATTACGGTATTACGGTATTTACCTACCAGTGTTAGTGATATTTGACAGGATAAAACATCTTAATACCTTAACAGGGATTATCACATTTTCTTTTTACAAAAAAGCCAATTACTTCTTTTTATGGCCACATTTGTAAATGAGCTTCAGTCCTTCAATTGGTATCGTAAGTAGATAATAAGTATATCAAGTAAAACTTAAATATCAAATACCACCTGGTATTTGATACTTAAGTTGTACTTAATAGGTCAAGTTTAATTAATTTTACTCCGCCTACACTCTAATTTACACCGTCCGCCTACGTACAATTCAACGATTCGTTACATTTTAAACACCCACCCGTAGATTTCAACAAAAAATAAGGTATTTTAAATTTTTATGTTAAAAGGGCAGTGAGGCCTATTCTGTCATACTACTAAACTAAATCAATCTGAAAGGACTAAAATTATTTGCCTCTCTTTTCATTTTAATACGTGAGAGAAAGATGGCAACAATTTTAGTGCTGGCAAATTTAGTTTAAAGTGCATCAGAATCGATGCCAGTATCTACTATCTGTTTTAGTCCAGCGCGGACAAATATTATTTTATTCTCTAAGAGTCGTTCCTATAGTAAAGGTAAAGGGATCGTATTCAGAGCAAAGTAATTCGCCAGATCCAGTCATATAAGTATATCAGCGTAGCCGATGTGTCAGTGGGCCGGTCATATCTGTCACAGACCCGATAACCGCGTTCTAGAACATAAGGTCCATAAGGAAACCTATCGTAGTGGGGAGTACCCTGAGTGTGGAGTTAAAAGATTCAAAATGCAGCGGGTATTAGGCTGTAAGCTAGCCGAAGATCAGGTTGAAAGGCATGCCTTGGAAGAGGCAAACCATTGTCGGTTTTTACCGAGTACGATTCGGAGAGTGTGCATCGAATCTGCATGATCTAATTCCCTCCTGCCCATTTTTCTTTCGGATGGCCAGAGCGGGAACAAAAAGGCGGCAACGTTTCATAATTGATATTGCAGTACAATACCAGTGATAAAACCAGTACGAAGTGCTTTAATTCCAATTTGGTTGTGCGAGCTGCTTATTTGTGGAATGCGCTGCCTGAATTGGTATTCTCCTATAGTTACAATCTGGATGTCTTCAAGTCGCGACTGAATTGATTTCTTCTAGGCAACTGTGCTACTTCGTAGACCACATATTATCGGTTGAGGTGGCAGTAACAAAGCCTATTATTTAATTTTAAAAAGGCAGCAATCCAGTACTGGACTAAGATAGATAGATAGAAACAATTGTATTGTGCACACCAGAAATAAAAATTATGTGCACTTATAGACATTTAGAAGTTTGTGCCACACGTGGCTACTTAGTGGCGGTTAGTGGCTAGTATAAAGATAGGCTTGTGCCAACGAAAATGGATAAACATTATCAGTTTGATTGTTTTCTTTAAAAAAACTATTTTAGGGCCTATAGACAATGCTCTTCTTGCGCTTATGGCTTACCTATAGTAAGCAAATAGATATTGTAACTCTTAGTTGGCCAAGCTTTTTCATATCAATTCTTAACACGTTGTATGTAACACGCTACACGTTGTATGTAACACGTTACACGTTGTATGCTACGTTGTTGTATTATTATTTATAGCTGTGACTAAATAAAACACTAGTGAAGATCTTGAAAACTATTAATTCTTTGACTCGTTTTCTTTTTGACAGTCATTCCGCAAGTGAAGGTGACAAACCAACTGGTGGGCGCTCCACTGGGCAGCGACGTAGAACTACAGTGTTACATCGAAGCCTCTCCCAAGGCCATGAACTCCTGGTACAGGGAAGACGGTAAATGTAATTATTTTAAAGTTACTTAATATTGATTTTACCCTCTTATGCAATTATGTTTGATAAGTTATTCTTTTTGATGTTTTTTTTTTGCTTTTACACGTGACTCTTATATTCAGCGGGAAGTTAACAGACCATTTTATAGCAAAGATTAGCATATAGTACATTTATGTATAAGAGGGTAACTTATATTTTTGTAAGTTAACACATAAAACTGACTGCACCTGTGATGAGATTTTTGTAATGGTATATTTTTACAACTCTAATATACAAAACTTTCAAAACACTACATCTAGAAAAATATTGGTACATGGTTTCCGTAAATCTTAGATTTAACCCTGAGTGTAGAATATGCAAGGACCGTCTGGCCCTTGCATGTTCTACACTTAGGGCCTGGCCTCGGTCTGGGAGTTCTTATACAATATTTCGATACCAAATTTGAACACAACACAAAAAGCAGTAGTTCTTATATTAACGTATTTAATAATATCAATTTAGAAAACACAGAAAAAGAGAAGTGGTTAAGTTTGTATGTTTATGACTTTGCTTGTTTTTGTAAGAGGTAATCTCTGAAACTACTGAAACGATATTGTAAATTTTTACACTCATAGAAAACTACATTATCCCTGCGTGACATAGGTATACTTTGTTAACGACGCGCAAAGCCGTGGCTATAAATAGGTAGTCGTTAACAAACAATTTTTTTGTATAAAATAGATACGAGCGTCTACATTTCGATACTAAAATGTGTTGTTACATAATTTCCAGTACAATACAAACCCATACACAAGTTTCGCTTGGAAGTTTGTTGAACACGCATAAATAGTGGAAGTTTCAGAACTATTCGAATTAATACTAACTACAGCGAAAGTTATTTTAATCACATGCCGCAATAGTATGCTAACATTGAAAGTCAAGTTACCGTATCATATTTGTTTTAATCGAGTAATCTACATTATAAATTCGACTTTAAAACCCAACTCCGCAAGAAGGAGAGTTATTTGTATCAACGTTGTACAAATGAAGTCACGAGTTTAAGTTGAGCGATATTTATAATGGTACCCACCGGTACCTTTATTTTTTTATTATATTTTATTTCCACTGTATAGTTCACTTTGATGTTACCAAATTATTGTATTTGTCTATCCGAATCGATTTGAAACTTAGCAAGTATATGTATATATAGTTTTGATCTGTTTTCTTCAGGATCGATCTGAAACTTTTCAAGTATATATAATTTTTTTTTAATTTTTATATACATGCATTTAGATACATGAAACTTTACAAATATATCCATATACTTGCAAAATTTCAAATCGATACGACAATTAATCGACTTCCAAGATTTGTTTACAAAGCTAGTCACAATGAAGCCAATAAAAGTGTTTTTGAATGTGTTAAAATCTTGCAGCCTTAGTAAGCGAAAAGCTGGCCGAGAACCCAAAACTGCGGGTGATAGAGTCTGTAGTAAACGAGTACTCTCTCTGGATGAACCTGAGCATCAAGTCGCTGGCACCGGGAGATTACGGAACCTACGTGTGCGCGTCAGTCAACGCTCTCGGCAAGACGGAGAATCAAGTCAGCTTACATAGTGAGTTTATTAGTGAGTTTGATAGCCCGTTGTTCCAGTTGGTAGTGAACCTGCCTTCTGCGCTTGGGGTCGTGGGTTCGATTCCCACCTAGGACAAACATTTATGTGATGAACATTTGTGTTTGATCTATATCTGGGTGGTAATATCTATTTAAGTATATATTTAAAAATATATATGTATGTATATCAGTCTCTGGCAGCTTATACCACAAGCTTTGCTTAGTTTGGGGTCAGATAAAAAACACACATACATACATATACATATACATATGTATATAACGTAAACTCACTATAAACAAATATGTATTCTCATATATATATGTATATGTTTATAGTGAGTTTACGGTGTAGTTTTTGTAGTAATATCACAATTTGTTAGAGTCCGCCTTGAGAAGTACCTAAATACCGTTGCCAGTTATTCAATTACTGACTGTGTTCAATTGACTGTGTTGATTGAAAGGAAATGTTCCCGATGAAACTATAGGGCACAAAGAGACTTAACATCCAATAACTAGCGTAGGATAATAAACTATTAATTTACTTTAATAGAAAATTAAAATTATGGGTGGTACCATTGACCTATATGTACTATGTACATTTCTTTGGGTGGTACTGAACTCTCATGAGTACCAGTATATGTAACGTTTACCGTCTGACAAGTGACAAGCTGGTCTCGTAATCGCAAAAAGAAAGGTTACACATAAAGTCTAAGATCAGGTCAGTCCGCGTGATGATTGTCATCATCAGTCATGATTCAAACGTAATTGTCCATTTTACGTGTACACGACTAATTTTCCTTTACAATCACGGACTAAATTATTGACAAACTGGAGGACCTATGTGAAAAAACGTCACACGATTATTATAAATACGAAAGTAACTCTAGTGGTGTATCTGTTTGTTTGTTATGTCACATCATCAGCCAGTATACGTCAACTCCACGTCCACTGCTGAACAAAGGCGTCCCACGCCCATTACATCGTCACCCAGCTACCTCCGCAGCTATATGCTCTTAGAGAGGGGTGTTGCCATAATGCCCACGCTTGGCAGGCGGCTTAGGGATCGCATTACGTTCACCGTGTACTAATAAAACACTGCTGCCCATCTTCCTGTGGATCTGATTACAGTTTTAGGTCATACCCGGGTCCAGGGTTGTTACCCAATGCACGAGTAAAAACTGACCTTGATTTATTTGGTAAGAAAATTGTGTTTATCATGAGAAAGACCAAATGATAATTTTAATACCGACAAAACGGAAAAACTGGAAATGCAATTTTTTTTATACAATATGTGACTAACTATTAAAGGGGCATCTGATGGTATGTGATTACTATCGCCTATGAATACCTGTAACACCAGGGGCATCACAGATACGTTACCGACCCTAAACTGCTACCATGCTCCCATAGTAAAGGTTGGTCATAATGGTGTGTATATGACCTCCTTTTGGTTCAGTACCACCGTTCCGTGTACTCCTGTTTAATCTCGACGTGCCAGCACGCCAACTCAGTTAACAAAGTAGGTACGAAACTGTAAAATGTTGATGCCTTCATTAGTCTAGCCAGTAAGCTTAAGGATTGGATGGCTTTTAACCAACACTAACTACGAGTAAGTATACATTTACGAATGTTGCCAAAATATGCCTATTAGAATAACTTTATCGGGACTTGGCCAGGCGATTGGTGGAGGCGTCGGGTGTCCAGAATGCTGGCTTCTATTTCGCCCAGAAATTGAGCATTGCCATTCAACGTGGCAATGCTGCCAGCATTCTGGGGACCTTTCCCTCCACTAATGGTCTTTTAGTTTAAGTTTTTAGTTTGTATTTAGTTATTTTAAGTTTTAGTTTTTAGTTATTTATTTAAGTTTTCGTTAATTTTCTGTTTTTTTAGTTGTACATAATAAAGTATTCTTTCACTCGTGAGTTCAATCATAAAATGTAACTCTTAAATTAATCCAACAACTTAAAAATCCAATCTTTTTCAATAGTAAAAATTGCGAAATCTAATTCTATCACAATTTTTTTCCATTTTCAACTCTTTGTTCAAATAAAAATTAAATTCTTGTCCCGTTTGTTAACTCTGGACACTCATAATACAATTTTTAATTTAATTTTAAGCTTAAACTATCAAAGTACCGACCATAAAACTGTCTGCTGTCTAAAATATAAAAGCACTTATAAAAATTCTTTTCAAGCGGTTTATTTATATCCCTCAAATTAAACCACCTTGAAATCTAGTATTCGCCTTTCAAAGTTTTTATAAAGTTTTTATGATTCATTTCACATAATTATTCCTAAACCATCCATAACTTTAATAACGAAGCCTTTACTTGGATGTAAAAAATACATATTATAGAATATTAATAAAAAATCTATTATATTTTGATGATTGTTTTATTATTGGATCCCAACTAATATTATAAAAGCTTAAGTAACTCTGTCTCTCGGTCTGTCTGTTTGTTCGCTTTTCACGACTAAACGGCTAGGCCGATTTTAATGAAATTTGGCAGAATGACAGTGCTACATTATAAGAATGGACATAAATGGTACTTTTCCCTCCAGAAAACTGGGAAAAACTGAAAGGGACTCGGCTAGTAAGCTATATCTTGGAGTAGTTCTATTTAAATTTGGGAATAAGGGAAGAAAATTAGGGGATGCCGTTATTGAATTTCACCCACTTCTAGTGAGGTCGGTTAAAAAAAAATTCAGTCACCTAAACCACGTTTTGTCCATTGACAATGCCTTAAAAAATCAGAACGACAATGGCATCACGATTAAGGCTACACACACTGGTTCCATATGGTCACATACACTTGTGTTTATTGAGCTGTACTACGTAAGACTTTCCATAAAATACTATATTTAAAAACTTATCCTTTCCCAGGGCTAGAGCTTAGCATGAACGGGTTCGGCGCTGAAGAACCAATGGTCTCCGGTGCAGCTTGGCGCAACCCTTCCACTCGCGCGCACCCCGCCGCCTCCCACGCCCATTACATCCTCACCCAGCTACCTCCGCAGCTATATGCTCTCCTGGTAACGGCAATGCGATATATTTAACTTAACAAATGTACATACGTACATTTACACAACATACGTATCCATGTAGCTATTGTATCTTCTAGGAAATACTAATGGAAACAATAGTGTATGGTCTCCAAGTATACTTTTTATTGGAATCGGCCTACATATTGTTTTGTACTAAATACTATTGTGTTGTAACGAAGCTGGGCAAATGAAAACACATGTTGTTGTTGTGTTGTTGTATGAGATGTATTTCGTGTAAAATTTCATGGTAACTTCGTGTGAAAATTGATGTTGACAAGGTTGGCTTTTATTTGATGACACATTAGAGTGGTCTATTATAGATTTATAATTTTTTGTTGCATCTCTAAAGCCAAGGTTTTTTGATTGGAATGCACAATGTTGCGGTAAGTGTTATGCAGTATTGGACAATAAACTGTATTAAAAACGTCTAGAGTGGTCTGAGCCCTAATTTTGTATGAAACCACATAACACCGATAATACGCCGTAAACTTGTTACAACACGGTAACCATGATTACAAATAACACGGTAATCATTGTTGCAAAATCAAACGTGTCAGATTGGATTCTAAATAGACTTAGCAAATACACGCATAACACGCTAGCTTGCTGCACCTTATTTTAGCAAATCAAAACACGTCTTTTACGAATCCTATCGCGTTAACATACTTGACATTGACAATTCTACTCAAATAAAGTAATGCACCGCGTTACGAATGAATGTGGTCATAGAGATTACATTAATATAGACTACATTAGAGATTGCACAATTTTTTTTGCAACAATTTTCAAATAAAATTTTCATGATATGGAATCACGCGTTAATGGCAAGGAACCTCACGTGAGATAGATAATGAGGGCTCTAATGTTCAGTAGAATTAAGCGTCAGCGGTGAAGGGCAAAGCTGACGAGGCATTGAAACCTCTTACGCGATGTTATGCGTTTCCATCAAAAGACATAGCTTTACACAGAAATCATCTTATAAGTTTATGAAAATATATGTGATTGGATCCTAATTCTGTCGTATTTTGTATTTATAATTTACAAAGAAGTTTTATGTAGAGAATCTGTTCGATTGTATCCACATATATAAGCTATAATATGTATTGTCTTTGTACAAAATGATTTTATGTGAGACAATTTGATAACGATTTTAATTTTTTTATAGACTAATAATTTATATACATACTTACATATAAATTGTACTGGAAAAATATACTTATCTAAGAGTCACAATTATTATCTCTATCTCTTATTCAAATAGATCGAGTATGGCTGGCCTTAGGTGTCAGAATGTTTAGGCCACTTGAAGACTTCCCATATAAATATGTATTATAGAAGACTAGATGATGGGTTACAGCCAAAAAAAGTCTATACAAATATACGCGTAAGTAAAATTTTGGTCATATTTTGAACTAGGTAAGCTAGCGTGCGCAAGTGCGCATGCGTCAAAATGCAATACTGTGGAAATCTCAATAATAGAAATTTCGTGTTCGTGATAAACTGAATTCGCTAACTTTTAAAATAATTTCCAACAGTTACAGTGAATTCGTCATGACCTTCCATCTAGTCCTCTAATTATATCTAAGAGGTTTCCGATGTGGTTCAATAACTATTGATCTAGGATACAAAACAACCTAAAGATATATTTTCCTCTGTCCGTAACTCCGTACCTTCATGATAGATTCTATCTGTTTCATATCTTTAGGTATAGTTAGGCTTTGTATATTGGAAAACTGTAGATAATGAAATGATTAAAAAGTTAGCTTTATTATTCTAATGTGATACCTAACAAACTATTTTAATTGATGTCACATTTTATTTTGACTAACGATCTCAAATTACTAAGCAAATGATTGAAATAAACAAACAATAACTATGCTAATTTCAAATCAAAATAGTTTAAACTATACTGTCAGTAAATCAGTTCTTCAAGGTGGTGTCTAAAGTATAATCTTAAAAGTTCTAGGTAACTTACGAAAACATTAACTGGTTAAAATAAGCTAAATTTAAGTACTTTCTTGATTACATAGTCTATTAAATTATGAATAAACATTCGGGTTATTGTTTCGTTTAAAAATCTTGTGCTAACGTTACGTTAACTTTGACAATAATGTGTAATTAAAATGTAATTAAATTATTTAATAAATGTCCTTGAAACGTTGTGTATTTATTAAATGTTTTTTTCTTCTTCTGGGCATGTGCCTTTGTTAACTAAACAAAATACAAGCTAAAACTAACACTACAAATACAGTTAGACTGCCCATGGACCGTTGAAGGTCTAAAGACAATCCAAATGCTCATAATGATTAACATCTGATGACACGACTGGCCGAGATCAAAGAGCGCCTATTTGTCATACAACTTTGATCCGGCAAAACTTGAAAAGTGTACTTTTATCGTTTCATAATGTTATCCCATAAATTTCACATAATAAACGACATGCTGTTTATAGAAAACGAGTTGTGCCCCGCGGTTTCACCCGCTATCCAATAGGAACCGTAATTTTTTTTTGACATAGAAGTAGTCTTTTAAGCCAGGGTATTGAATTGAAATTGATTTGATATTAAAATAATTGATAGAAATGGTGAAAACGTGCTCTTGTTGGACGGAAAAAGAGTATCAACTAATAAGTACAAAATACCAGGAGATTAGAAATAACAAAGAGTTAAAACATTTTGTAATAACAAGATACCGGACGAGTATCGATTTTCACATTTTATAACCCCTACCTTCTCAGTATTTCTGGTCTCCTAGTACTTTATACTGTAGAAAAATAAAAGTAGGTACAGTATGAAGATTAGTTCTTAACCAGTGAGAGCAGTGTGAAGTAGTCAAACGTGGTCAGTCATAAGTGTGAACGTGAGAAAATATTACGCAACGGTGTTAAAGTTAGGAAAGTGAATTCCTATCCTTAATGTTAATGTGACGGTAAAGAAATTTTCTTCCTAAGCGTCACACCAATGTGACAGAGCAGCGAGACGGTTATTCGGCCGCGGCAGTATCTATTCCAAATTTCATCCACATCCATTCAGCCATTTCACCGTAAAAGAATAAAAAACATACACCTAAGATTTTTTAATATACTACATTATTATAATCTTGGAGATACACACTCGCAAACTTTCGCATTTATAATATTAGTGTAATTAGTGTATAAATAATTTATCTATACTAATATTATAAAGAGGAAAGATTTGATTGTTTGTTTGCATTGAATAGGATCCGAAACTACTGAACCGATTTGAAAAATTATTTCACTGTTGGGAAGCTACACTATCCCCGGGTAACATAGGCCATATAATATTTTCAAACAAACAAAGGATCTTTACTATAACTCCAATAATGAAACCCAAGGGGTAAAAAAAAAGTTTTTCAATTTTAGCTTTGCGTGTTTGTCAGTTCTAAGACAGGACAACGCCTGTCAGGTCAGCTAGTCGCAAATAAAAATGCAAAAACTAATCCTATAATATACCATGCAAATCCTATAATATAATGCATAATATGCTATATACATAAGCTAATAAGCTAATATGCAATGCTAATCCTATAATAGTTTTACATAATCCATTTATATGAAACCAGTAGGTAACAGTGAGCGATGGTGGCTGAGCGGTAGCGTATGCGCATTACAATCTGACGGCACCCAGTTCGATCCTTGGCATCCCGCATCAATGACTTATTTGTGTACCTAAATAAATGACGTGCAGTTCAAATGCGATGACTCAAAAACGGTGAAGGAACACATTGTAAGGAAACCGGTATGTCCAAGAACCTCAAAACATTCAAGGCATATAATGACATTCACTAACATGTACTGGGCCAGCATGGTGGATTAGGGCTTATCGTCTCTCTCTCTCCCTCTCTCTCTCTCTCTCTCTCTCTCTGAGAGAAGGTCTGTGTCACAGCAGTGAGAACATTATAGGATGATAATGAGGTAACAAAATAAAACAAAACATCAACATTGTAGCTCATATCGGTGCTATCTTACTACCTTGTGAACCGCTCCAACTGTAAGTGTCCACGTTTCAGCACCGTAAGTCATGACGTAAAATTTCGAATTAAGACTACGATATAGATATATCTATTTATAGATGGTACTACTACTATTTTAAAATAACTTTTTGGTTAAGTCGTACCATGAAAAGCTTCAGAGTGCCGCAGAGCAGGACAATGACGAATGGCCGATGTCCACTAATGCATTTTTCGTGTTGCACTTGACTTAATGCGGCCCATTTCGTTGCCACAGCACCCATTTACTCAGTTTAATAACCATGAAGAGAACCTATAAAGAGCTATAAAGTTAATCGTTTCATTTGACGGTCATTCTTTATCTCATACGAATTCCGACGAGAATTTCTAACGACGAACTTTTTACGTTGAAAGATCTAATTAGACAGTTACAGTTAAAATTAGGTCTGCAAATACCTGCTTAGTCGTAAAACTTGCTTATTTTATTACTGCTTTAAACAAAATGGGTTACCCAAGGTTACATTAAGTTAAGTACTAATATTATAAAGAGGAAAGATTTGATTGTTAGTTTGTTTGTTTGCATTGAATAGGCTCCGAAACTACTGAACCAATTTGAAAAATTATTTCACTGTTGGGAAGCTACACTATCTCCGGGTAACATAGGCTATATATTTTTTTTTTTTAAATATGGGACTCTTACTTAAACTCCAATAATGTAACCCAAGGTATAAAAAATAAGTTTAACAATTTTAACTTTGTGTGTTTCATCCGCTATCTTATAGGTGCGAATAGTTTTTACAAGCTTTTATTACCTTGCAATGTTTGTTAATTTCCTTATAAAAAGCTTGCAAGCTGAATTAAAAATCTGTTCCCTCTTACCGATAGCCTGTTGGTCCAGTTGGTAGTGACGTGAACCTGCCTTCTGCGCTTGGGGGCGTGGGTTCGATCCCCACCTAGGGCAAACATATTTATATGATGAACATTTTTTTTTTCCCGCCGCTACTTTGACCCTGCGCCTTACCACCCAAATCCTCTTGTAGTAAAATCCTCTAACTACTCGACAGACGTGACAGACACTCCTCCTCTCCGTAGACGCCCTAGAAACATCTTGGGCGACCCGGACGACCCCATCGCCGTCGTCACCGCGGCGGCGCTGGGCTCGGCCGATCCGACTGCTCCTAGCAATAGGAAATATTCAGTTTTTGGTACAGGCGTCGGTTACCAGAGGCACACACACACACACACACACACACACACACACAGCGATCCCGCCAGCAGGATCGTAGACCCCCAGGATCTGTTAGAAGATCGGTTAGATTCTCTCCAAATACTCAATCAGTTCAACAAACCGTTAGGGCTCCAAGGCACACCCCCTCCTCGCCCAGGCACCCTCGGGTGCCTGGGCAAGTCTGATTCTCACTCCCGGCGACGGCCCAAGCCGAGGTTCTTACCTTCGAGGTGCCCTTGTGCTAGTCGCCTATAAACTTAACCACCAAGTTATGCCGAACGCACTCTGCGTTCGCTAACTAGTCCGGTCAAGCTGTAGAGGCCAAAAGGCCAACAATACAAGTCAATATAAAAAAAATATTATTATATGATGAACATTTATGTTTGTTCTATATCTGGGTGTTCATACTTATTTAAAAATTTATTTAAAAATATATAATATGTATGTATGTATGTGCAGTCTCTGGCAGCCATATCACAAGCTTTGTTGCTTAGTTTGGGGTCAGATGACCGTGTGTGCGAAAATGTCCCGAATATTTATTTATTTATTTTGCTGAAAATTGGTACACACTTTTAGTTCTGGTAAAAATCGAATATGTAATACCCAATATAGTAATATTTTCAAAATGGCCGCCAAAATATAAATAAAATCGTAAAAAATATAAAATAGAGCATATAAATGCAACCATGTTTAAAAAGTTTTTTATAAAAGCTTAACTATAAAGTTGCATATTTGTTGGATTTGTTATCCCATACCAAATTTTATTTATATTTGTTCAGCCTTTAATGAGTTGTGTGTGGACAAACATACATAATATAAACTTTCACATCTTAAAATATTATTGTGAAAATTTGGTTGGTAGAAATAGTATACATTATACAATAAGTGGAAAGGGGAATCCCGAGAGAAGCGAAGGATTCTAGAATAGAGTAGGAGAATCCATAGCGGCTCGAGGGATACAAAGGACTGATATGTTATTTTTTTCACCAGTTATGTGGTTTAGTTATTTAGGGTAGTTTATTACCTCTAATATGTGACTCTATATGTATTGTATTTCGATGAGTATAGTAGATATTTATATTTCCAATGACATACAACAACCCAGATCACAAAAAATAAACTAAGCATTGGCAAGTTTTTCCCATGAAAATAGAATAGCTCATTGGAATAGCTCAATTCAGCCAGCCAGTAGGAACTTGGTAAGATATAAAAAAATAAAAATAGGATAGCAAATTGGAATAACTAAATTCCGCCAGCCAGTAGGTAAGTTCAGCACATGTTTTTTTTTTTTGTGTTGTAAATATAGTAAATTCATATAATTCGTGCTTGTTCTGAATTCAAAATGTCTCTATACACTTAGTCACTAAAACATAGTTTTATTCACTGTTATCGATGAATCAAATGCCCTTTTTCAAGTAGCAATGGTATAGAAGTGCTGTTTATACAATACTGAAAATAAGGCTACTAAAAATATTCGTTTACTCATAATCGACAAAGTTTGAATTCACTTCAAATCTGTATTAAAAAGCAGCGGGAACGCCGAATAGCCCTCAAACTGAAAGTTTCATCGACATAATTTATTCCGGACACTCTGCGGACGGCCCCACGGACTCTCGCATTATTTTTTCTTTTTTGCGTTCACGATACGTAGTGAATTTTTCGGGGTGATTTTTCAAGTTGGATTTTGCACCGCGATCACGTAGTTTCTTGGCGTCACTTGATGCGCTCGAGTTTTAATAATGTCATAGGCAGTAGGCAGTAGGCACATTCTTGAATCGCGGATAACTTTTCGAAGTATAAAGTTGATAGATCCGTTGAGTGATCTTAAACTTCTGTTTTCTTTACCGTGAATGAAATCAAAATAAACACTGTAACGTATTATACACTGCAGTGATAAGTAATTCTATTTTGTTATATAATAGGCTTGCGTTTGATCGCCTCCCGCCTGATGTCGAGCGAAGATGCGGTCTAAGATGGAGCACACTTGGCTAGAAGTAACCAATTCAATCGCGATTTGAAGATTATAACTATAGGGAAACACCCATTGTTTTTTAAAGAAACTTATTAAAACTTTATCACTATGTAACAAATTATCCTAATAAACAGTTACTTTTTACTTCGGACGTCATTAATACTATTCAGTAGACCGCGTTTTATTTATTCACCAATACTGCATGTGGTCACGACAGCGTGCTCCAATAGAACGCCATAGAGCGGCAATAAAGCAAACATGACCATTGATTTGCAGCGTTTTGTTACATTTGTTCATACCCGCTGTCATATGACAATAATTCTTTGAAAACGCGTTGGACTGTGTTGCCACTAGCGACGCCTTTGGTACACTCTGATTTACCACGTCATATGATCCGCTATTCGCATTTTGCAAAAGCCATTCAAACGCAACCGTAGTTAGCTAGGTAACTAAACCGAAATTATTCGACGTCTTCTGTTGTTTGCGAAACGGGATTTAGCCGCTTTGTCACTCGCAATTTACAAACCAAACAATAAACATCAAAAATAATCTTAAAATCCAGATGAATTGCGGCGTCATGGAGGATAAAACAAAGAATCGCTAAACCCACCGAGACCGGAAATTATTTCACCGAAACGAGGCCATACAAAACTTCAAACTTAGTTCAAAATTCACAGGACTGACAGCGTGCTAGCCACAACGTCGATCATCAAGACTATGAAAATGTAAAACTCCGTTCCATTATCATCTTGCATAACCTCGCGATACCGTTGGATTTCATGCCTTAAGGTAAGACTTGTTTTTATTTTATGCTTTTAATATCTCGTTGTTTGTCGCAATTTATGACAGGTTTGGGAAAAATATCTACCAGCACGACGACTTCATTAAGCTAATTGTTAAAGTCGGCTTGGAAAAAACGGACACGGTAAAGTTTTCCTTTAATTTACATTTGCATGTACTTACTTGTCGAATGCACAGCTTGTCACATTTTTTAGATCTTTATATTTCTAACATTTAAAAGGCATTGGTGGAGCCGAAGCCAACACCATAACGTCCTCTTAAGTATAAACTACAGTTATAGGATGTGTGGAATGGGAATTCTGAAACTATTGTACAGTATAGAAATAAAAAACTATAGGCTGTTGTGGTGAATTACAGCTGGTGTTGATCTGGTTTATGGTATGAGCTACGGCACCCGCCAATCATGCCTCATTCCAAGATATTGATGGCGGGTGATGACTTACCACGCACTAAATGGGCGCCATAAAGGCTGCCGTAGTATATATTATTAGTAATAATTTATAATATTATTATTAAATTATCTGGTGATAAATGCGTAAGTTTACGTATACGCATACATGTGTACATGTACCCGTGTATATAGTCAAGTAAAACATACACAAACACACCCCGTGTATACACAGATTTGTAGAAATTTGGGATTGGTAAAGATTATAATGATTATATCCTAAATTAATACAAATAACTTAGTTTTTTATCCTCCTGATAAAATATACGAAGTAGTTAAAACCGCAGGGCATTGTAGTCGACTATGAAAATTTACGTATATTTCGATATGATCATAGCTTGAGATGAAAATCCCCCCTTTAAATTAACATTTAGTAGTCGTTCAGAGAGGTATCGAACCACGTGCCGTGTGATCGTAAACCTGACCCACACCCGATGGCAGCGGGTCGTCAACGTTTCCAACTCAATCCAGGGTTTAAAGCTTTCTAAGTAAGCCTTTAATTAAGTTAATTTGCGTTTAAAGAGCGCCCCTGATTTAGATTCTTGTACGGTAAAACAATAAGTCTTTTCGACCATTTGACATTAAGTATTCATCTACTATTGTAATAAATTATTTTAATATTATTAATTATCATCGTCATCATTATCAGCCAGTAAACGCTCACTGCTGAACCCTCCCTCCCATCTAATGAAGTGTACCAATTATAAATATTTTTTAATTATTATGCTTTGCCACCGTCCTTGTTTCCTGAAAACTATAACCTATATCATCAAGGCCAGAGTGAATAAGTACCTTCTAGGTCTACATGCTTTACAACATCACTTTCCATCAGGTGAGTTGGTGGCCAAAAGCAGACCTATTTGTATAATTATGACGAATCTCTAGTGTTATTCCGCTTCTACGTCGCTTCGAGTACTATAAGGATTTTGGGATACATAATTTTTCTCTATAGATATTTGTGTACACTAGTAATATAAATTCAAAGGTGTATTTGGTTATTGGTTGGCTTGTTCCTCTTTCATGCAGCAATAGAATAACGAATCGACGTGACTTTTTGCGTAGAGACAGTTGGAAGGCTGGAGTGCCATGCATTCAAGGAGGAGTGTACAATACTTTTTATTGCGGAAGAGGAAGGTACGTTTTCTGCAGGAATGAAAACGCGGATGAAACTGCTAAGCACAACTATCCCATAAGAGTGTCGTAAATTGATGCAATTTTTTTTTTATATTATGATCAGTAGTTTCGGCGGTGACTTCAGCCAAACATACACACTTACACACTCACACACAAACTTTCGCATTTATAATAATAGGTACATATAAGCTACATTCATACCAAATTTCATCTAAATCGGATCAGTGGTTTTGGCGGTGACTTCAGTCAAACATACACACTTACACACAAACTTTCGCATTTATAATAATAATTTTTATTATTTTCCGGTAACCACCGTGTAGATATCAGTTTCATCTGCTTATAATCACCACGGAATAAATTGGTTCACATCATTATTAATGCCACCGGTAATGTGGTTCAAGAGTAGTGATCGCGTACTTTTATTTTTATAATCTTTTTTTGAAGTGGTTTTTCGCAAAATCGGCAACCGTAGAACTGGACGCCCGGTAGCCAGGTGGAGTGAAGACCTGCGAATTAAAATAAGAGGAAGCGTAAAGCAGATCGTGCCTGGAAAAACCTACGTCCAGCAGTAAATAAACAAGAAAAAGCTGATTAACACATCATTATAAACAACAGTCGTCAAAGAACAAACATAACGTTCAGTGAATCAAAGTATCAAACCAAAAAATTACTTTAATTACTAAACTTTGTACCACAATGGCTTGCATTGTATTATTATAATACAGGTTAAAATACCGTTCTATAATTTTGATCCGTAAAATCAAAAAAATAGTAACTGAAACCCAATTCCTGTTATCAGTTCACTAAAAGTTTTTTGCGGAGATCTAATTTCGCCCATGAATCTCTAAGCATATCTCCTACCAATACATATAAACCTCAGAGCGTCCATATGGTCACAGCCATATACATTGATTGATACAGTACTTAAACTCTCATAAAATTCAGATCACCACACGACGATATCTAGACGTAGCAAACTCCATACTGGACTGCATTACACTGTAATGCAATGCATTAACACTTTATTGACACTATAAAAGTATAAGAAGCACCTGTGTCATTTAACTTATTTTCGTCCATCTTGCGCTGCAACTGTTATGAATAAACGTAGCGCTCACCATCAGATGAGCATCTTGCTTGTTCCGTCACTAAGCCGTGTTTTTAGGGTTCCGTACCTCAAAAGAAAAAAACGGAACGCTTATTCACGGATCACTTCGTTGTCCGTCTGTCTGTCCGTCTGTCTGTCCGTCTGTCTGTCCGTCTGTCTGTCTGTCTGTCAAGACCCTTTTTCTCAAGAACGCGTAAAGGTATCAAGTTGAAATTTATACTAAATACTTGGGTCTACGGTTCCTTTCGGCTGTAAAAAAATAAAAGTTGTAAGTCAACGCAATCAAAAGATATGAATGTTTATGTCGCATATTTTGCGATTTCACAGGGAAATCAAAACCTATAGGGTACTTCCCGTTGACCTAGAATCATGAAATTTGGCAAAAGGCAAGGTCTCATAGCACATATGTATAGGAATAAATCTGAAAATTACAAATTTGAAGTTATATCATTTAAAAATAATTATTTTGCTATTACAAACTTACATTTTGTAGTTGGAATGTATAGAATAACCTTATAGTCAACTACAAAGTTAAGTTTGTCTTTCAATATTTCAACTTTAGTTTTTTTTTGGACTCGCGCTCTGATGGTTCTGTCCAACGGAACCTTCAGAGCACGAGTCCTACTCGTACTTGTCCGTTTTTTTTTTACGAAGATGTATTATTTTATTTTTAAAACGTGTAATTGCGGTGTAGGTTTTTACATATTTTTAATGCAACGCTTTTCCGTCACCAATATGTACGTTTTCTGTTTACACTGATATCGGTTTTTTTATTTATTTTCCGTCTTTCATACAATTTTCAATTATGCGTCAAGCGTAAGTATTCCAAGGAAGATAGACTAAGAGGAAGATAATAGCGGAACATTAGAGCGTAGCTCGGAAATTTGCCTAAAAATGGTATGAACTTAGATGGGGTCACAATTTGAGCGTGCTATACGTTGTCTCGAACTTCCGTAAGCGATAGTAAGTCAGATAACGTACGAAAGAGTTTTACAAATAACCGTAGCGCGGGAATAAAGAAAGGCGCCATCTATTGGTATGAGATGCGCTTCTCTTGAAATGCTGCGAAACTTGACTGCGATACTAGCGCTACGGTAATTTGTAGAACTCTTTCGTACGCTATCAGACTGCAACGCTTACGGAAGTTCGAGACAACCTATAGCACGCTCAAATTACGGCGCCATCTAAGTTTTTAGGCAAATTTCCGAGCTACACTCTAATGTTCCGCTATTGTCTTTCCTCTTAGTGGTAGTCTATCTTCCTTGGTATTTATAGTTCTTTCGTTTTCTAACGTGGTAATTTTCATTAGCTACCAGATGATAGAGCAATTTTTGGCATAGATTATACCAAAACTAACATTTCTAAACTAAACACACACACACACACACACACACACACACACACACACACACACACACACACACACACACACACACATTACATATTTTGCGTGCGTTTGTGAGTGTGTGTTGCTAGTAAGTAGTATTTCATCATAATATTATTATGCATAATACAATTTTATTCGATACTTTGTTACTGATATCCATTGCGTTAGTGTGGGCCGGAATGAGAACGTCGTTCGAGCGGTGATCAATCTACCGCCAGCCGAAGTGACGCATCGATGGACAGCGAAAAATATCGATAGCTCGCCCGCAATGGCGCGACCCACAACATACCTAAACAAAAATTTCATAATACCAAGTAGTTATCCGCACAGATTTACTCTTGATATTTTTAGTTCATACGTTCCTCGAGCTCAATTTTTAAACAGCCGTGCCACTATTAAATTCTATGTTTCGTGATCTTTTTTGTTCTGCTGTATGTAGATTAGAAGATGCCGTATGTAAACGATACGGTGTTTCAACAATGTTTTTTCTCACTGAATATTTAACATGGAAACATTGTACGGAAAAATATAAATTGATTTTTTTAAACCCCCGATAGCTGATAATCTTCGAACGGCTGAACAAATTTTCATCAATCATAGCTAAGAACACTCTCGATCAAGTTATCTTTCAAACAACACAATCAAAATCAAAACTGGTTTAGCCGATTGGGAGCTACAAGCAGATACACAGATACACACGTTAAATTCATAACACCCCCCTATTTTCGTTAGGGGTTAAATAACAAACAAAGTATAAAAAACTGCTTGTGTAGCATGTGTCAATAGATGACGATTACCGCTTACCAGCAGACGAACTGCGTGGCTGTTTGTCGGTCTTTAAATATTAATAAAAATTGGTACAAAGCAGCTAGAAAACTTTATAACAATCGTAACGTAGGTCTTAAAATTCGAAATTTTAGTTCCTAAGCATCAAATACAATATAGACATCATTTATTTGTAGCAAAAAAAAATACAATAATTATAATGGTTAAAAAAACTTTAACTTAACACGCCCTGTTAAAGTGAAATCCAATGTTTTTAGAAGACAATTTTGAAAGGTCAAGTTACCTATTTGGCGTGACCGTTATTTCAGGCTGAATAGTCGAAACGCGATAAAAATACCTCATTAAACGAAAACGTCCAAAGACGAACAAACCTCGCTTCATTGTGCTACTTCAATCAGAAAGGCTTTGTTTGTCGCGAGACAGAAGCCATCAAAATATTCTGTAACTCTCGTTCTGTACAGAAAAAGTTTAAAAAGTACAAAACCAGTCACCAATTGTTCGGAGGCTAAACGCAAACGGCTCAATAAAAGCCGGGGAGTCCCGCCAGTAAACAAAACTGCCAGTCATTAGACCAGCGGACGAAAACATTCGGTCCAATTATCTAGGGCGAGCTCGGGCCAGGGGTCTCAGTTCGACAGGAAAAACGTCGGCACAGGACTAGACCTAATGACGTTGTCAAGCCGACTCATCAATCTACCGCTGCGGAGTGCGCACGGGAGCTTTAATGGCAACTTCTTTTCCAAACTCAGTTCTGAAGAATCAAGACATGTGCGCTTTTTACGCAGTCTAGACGCTGAGACAATCACGTGATTCGTTAGGTTTTTGACATCGTAACAAATGACTCTATCGTTTTTTAAGAACGAAAAATATTTATTTGCTGAATTAACAATTGGCAAAAACTATTGAAAATTCATTCTAACAATGAAGTTTTTGTTTCAGAATCTCAGTCAGTCTTTAATAAAAAATATATTTAAATAGACAGCATATAATTTTTTTATAATGCATTATCCTTTTCCTTTACGGAGAATAATTCATACCAAGCACTACAAGTACAGCTAGCTCGAGTCAGCACTCAGTCTGCTCTACTTAGTCGGAAACTTGCAACTTTAGATGGGAAAATTATTTTTCATTAACGCTTGGTTGCATTTTAACGTACTGCTAGTGGAATTAAAATCAATTACTTCCGTTAGAACAACACAAACTTGTGGAAAATTCTTGCAACCCACATTCGCCAGCCATCTTGCTTCAGTTTGTTGCAATTTTCTCGAAATTCGTTTAACGATGTCCGTGGTTTAACCGTCCACACTAATTTAAAATCGATTTTGCCAATTAGCTGCAAGTGCCATTTGACAAATTTGTTTTTAGTTCATTAAAAGTTTTTAACTTGGTTAATAAAGTGAGAGTTCATTTTATTTACGACAAGCAGAAGTTAGTGCGATTTTAAAAACATTTACTCGATAAGCCGATTCCCACATAATATATAGGTATGACGTTTATAAGCTTTAAGTTCCGAGGAGCGTATATAAACCGTGTGCAATATGAGATATGTCCGGAACGTTTGAAGTCACTGAACCCTTTTGCTTGCAAAATTCAATAATCTAGTGTGACGTCCTCAACCCGCTACTCCGGGTCTGGTTATGATATTGTTAAGGGCGAGCCCACGCGAAGCCACTGACACTAAAACATACGTGACTGTTTTACACAAACCAGACAAGGTTCGTGAAAAATCGGGTCTGATAGACTCACGATATAAAGAGATTCGAATAGGCCGGATCACGCCACTTACAGGATAATGCAAGTCTTTTGTCTATGTCGTTCAATCAGGGGTACAGTTTCATTCATCCCGAGGAGAATGAATATAAGGAACAAGGGATTGTGAATGGGAAAATCGTCTCAAATCTCTCGAATCACTTACTCAGACAATTCACTATTAAGCTGGACGATTTTTGAAATCGTGTGCAAAATGAATTGTGTTTTAGAGCTCAAGTTTCATCATTGATTCGTACATATATTTTAGTCAATATATTCAGCAGGCGCAGTGATGATAGGTAGAGTAAGGTCTTAACAGAGTGGTGGCCGTATGGCAAGGTAAGCGGCGTTGGTCGTCCAGCTGCAAGATGGGTTGACGATATCATTACTATCGCGGCGACCCGTGATAGTAATGATATCGCGTTAAAGTATAAAAAGTTAGCTGAATCATCATCATCATCATCCACAGCCTTCCTTCGACAACCACAGGTTCGACAACCTGGACTCGATTAGCACAGGACCGAGGCAGATGGCATAGCAAGAGAGAGGCCTATACCCAGCAGTGGGATAAGGAAGGCTGTGGATCATGATGATGATGATGATTCAGCTAACTTTTTATACTTTAACGAAAAACCAAAAGGTCCCGTTTCTAAGCAATATAACAAGGCAGATAATAAACACGTGTAACTTTTATTTTTACCAGCAACGACGAATGTATTATTTATCTGCATGTTCCAAGGAAATAACATTCATACAATTGCGACGCGTTTCATTGTGGGTCGTGCACAGTGAAAATTTATTTCATGAAATTGGGTGTAAATGCGTTTGGAAAATCAGAATCCACGCCTTTGCTGTTTTGGTGTCGATGGAGTCTGCAGGTGGCAAACCGCCATTATCAAATACACACACGAGTGATCGCAGTTATTGCGCCAACACTGTCACTTTAACAAATTTATGACTCGTTCCGTTTGACCCACCGCTCGACATGCTATAAAACCGTTTAGAAATTGCCCGTTTCCAAGCCGTAGTAGAACGACTTATGTTTAAATTTATTAGACTTTTCGCTCTTGAAGAATATTTAATGAGTGTGCCTAGAAAATAAATTCATGTTTTTGATAGCCATACATTTTTATAATGAAAATAATTTTGAAATTGCTATCAAAATATTATTTATTCCGATACAACAGTTCAACAGGTATGACTACTAATTGTCTTTAAACGGTTCTACTTGCGATGTTTCTACGCATCTACTAGTTCCAAAAAAAAATACTTGTTCTTCAGAAAATAGCAAACATTGAAAATTCACGTGGTTTTCATATATTTATTACACGGGAATTATTCACTCATGATAAATCCAGTTATACCGACTATAGTTTCAACCGCATCCAGCGGTCTTTTTCAAGATGAGTGCGCTACCAAGATAAGCGGCTTTTCAAGATAAGTGGCTTAATCATACGTGAGCAATTTGCGTGTAATATAAACAAAATAGCAAAGATGCTTATTTTTAAAGTAGATCAAACTGTACCTGATAGTACCTAATTCACTCTAACATTTTATTGTAACAGTGCACTATAAATACCCCGTTTATAAGTACTACTTCCACACCCTAAAAGTTCATGTCGTAGCAACAAACACTTCAGTAACAAATAAATCTGTATAAGTACAACATGAGAAATTCGGGCGCACATGACAGAAACTGTAATATCATACACGATTTATGGGGCATTTAAAGGCGTTGAAAACCATTGGTCCCGACATAAAGGCGCTTACGTAATATAACACGCACTTAACATGAGCAACATTACGTTTTTGTGAAGTGTAAAAGAGTTTACGATATCCCTTTTAAAATAGAAATAAAATCGCGGATAGTTTTATTCAGCAAGTACCAGTGTCTGGATGGCGCGAGTGGTGCAAAACGCGGTGTCGAGCTTCCAACAATGAATTTTACCCTCTGTCAAAGCGATGTGTAGTAACCGTCGAAAAATTTGAATTTTATTTAAATATAAACTATTTGAGTTTCTAAAATAGCCTTTTTTGCAATATACTTTACATAAACGATATAGACGTAAATCGTCTCCTTAACGATAGAGAAATAAAAGCTAAAAACTTACAAACAAAGGCTCAGTCAACTTATTTGGTGCCAAAATTATTTACGTATTCTAACTGCATTACGATAGAACACAAAGGTTTCTCAACTTTCGTAGCTTGCTTTAGCCGGAACAATGTGTAAGCGAAACAATGTAACCTCCGTTGTAAATGTTTTCATTTGAACAAACGCTCGAGCTGTATGTGAGCACCTCACACTGAGACGGGCGCATTCAGCAGGCGTTATATCTTGTGTTATTAAATTCTTTTCCTTGCGACTGGCGATAGCAATCGCCTTATACAATTACACGACGAACAAGGCATGAGAATGGGTGACAATGACTTTGGGGGCGTGAATTTTTCCTATTGAAAATGCGTGGCTTATTTCATTCCGTTGTGATGCGACGACATTGACAGCCGTTTGGACGTTTTGATGCATAATTAATTAAATGACGAGGAAAACAGGCAAGGATGAAATACGACGTACTTCTTTACTTTATATTCGTCTCTCATAAATTGTGGTAGAAAATATAGATTACACTCGTGTGGCTGTTGAAAAAAAAACTTATCAAATGGAGAAGGTTTTGTGTGAAATCCATCTTGACCCATAAACAAAAAATTGCACAAAGCATTCATAATCTGTATTTATTCAAACTAGTAGGTATTTGAGACAAACATTTATGCCAGGTCTCTGTACTGTAGCCCTGGCGCCGAGGCAAAAGAATACGGCCCCGGTAACCCCTGCCTGTAGTAAGATGCTACTAAAAGGGGACCTCCGGGCTCGGTATAGTCAAAGTTGGGGCTCTGACCATCCACTTGAGCGTGCCCAGGGAGAGAACGTTGTGTGACCAACGTTGTCGTGGGCGGAGGGGCTGAGACAACACGGTTGTCTCGGGAGGAGCCGTAGCGCAGTGCCGAGGGCTCCGGTGAGTTCCTCTGGAGATCCCGGAGCAAGCACTAAGGCTGGTCACCGGAGGAGTTTTAGTGGGTATAATCCCACATAACCCAGCTGCACCCCATTAAGAGCGAAAAAAATGTGTTTCTAAGCTGAAAGAGTTCCATAGTACCAAAGATTATATACTAGAGATAGTACCCATCATTATTAACAACTTTTACTAGCAACTCTATAATCGCTTAACATCAGGAGAGTTGGCGGTGAAGCGAAAGCCTATTTATATATTTTTTTTAATTGAATTGCGAAAGGAATATCAGCTGTTCCATAGATAACGGTCATTCAACTCGACAATATATTATATGGAAAAGCTGATATTATTTCGCGATTACAGGGTTGGTCCCATAGTAAAAAAAACATAATGATGGTTACTATAGGTTTCTTTCGGATCAGTACACCCTTTCTACGTAACCCTCTATGTAATGAATAGAATAATTATACCAACTATTACCTACATACTACATAGCAACATTATGAGATCACATGAAATTCCATACAGGATATTCACTGCGAAACATGCTCGTGTACGGAAATCTTCAAACTTGAATTTACATAGCGTTGCAAATTTAAATAAACCTAGATTACCAAGCATGTCTATGCTCTTGCCTAAAAGCTAAATTGTAGTCTGCTAGTAGAGAACACACTCCACACATTTTGATTGAAATATTATCACCTACGCTATGTTCACTGAAACGCTATGTTCACCAAATTTCAACATGAGAATTGGCAAGGTGTCCTATTTTTTTAACTTCTTAAAAAACCATGCATAAATAGAACACTACACTAAATACCTAACCTACATAACACAATCTTACACTAAATACCTAATCAACTTAGCGCAATCTTACTCTCAATACCTAACTTACTTAGCGTGATCTTACACTCAATACCTAACTTACTTAGCGTGATCTTACATCACGATCGCGTGTATCGTGATCGCGTTATGATAAAACATTGTGCTATACTTCCTTAAATTGCGAGTACATAGTGTAGGTACTTATTAGTAATTTAGGTATATTTCCTACTATGACGTGTGTAGTGTATATCATCATCATCATTTCAGCCGAAGGACGTCCACTGCTGGACATAGGCCTCCCAAAAAAGGGCCGGTTGGAAGCGGCCTGCATCCAGCGTTTTCCCTGCGGTCTCTATTAGGTCGTCTGTCCATCTTGTGGGGTGGATGTCCTACGCTGCGCTTACCAGCCCATGGTCTCCATTCCAGAACCTTTCGGCTCCATCGACCATCTGTTCTGCGTGATATGTGCTCTGCCCACTGCCATTTCAACTTGCTAATCCGGTGGGCTATGTCGGTGACTTTCGTTCGTCTACGGATCTCCTCATTTCGGATATAGTTCACGGATCGAATATAGTGTATATAGTTCACTAATAAACTATTAAGTAACTGTTTCTGTTTTTGTTTAGATAATAAAGCTCGTAAGTAGGGCATACGTACTGTGGTATTGGTATAAAGTCGATGAATATCAGATAGACATATCACATCATATCTATGTAGGAGCGAACATGCTACATAATCGCATTTCGTACTGGTAACGGATATTGAGGCTGCCCTACTCCTTTCAAAGCAATCTGCGTTTGACACATCACTCAGTTTTGATCAGTCGGGTGAGCTTATACATCCTTTGAACCGAAGCCAGTTTCCTCTTTCAAAGATATTTAGGAAAATATTACGAAAACTAGCAACGCCTTCCCGTTTTGCCCTTTCTCCTACAAGAAAAAGTAAGTGTGTTAATCCAGGGGATACTCTAGGAGGTATCTAGGCTTGACTAGGGTCAAGTTAAGTTTTATAAAAATCCACACACTGTGTGTGTGTAACTCAAAACCTTTTTCATTTTTATGATACTAAACTAACTAACCTATAAAGACAAGGATCTTTAACCAGAGTGTGTTGCCAGTGATGACATAATAATATGGTACTTAGACATTGATCCTTAATACTACTAGCATTTTGTAAAATCTCAGATTAGCACAGCGGGCAATAGGAGTGTCTTTGTGCGCTAAAATTGGAACGAGGATATTCGCCGAAGAACCACAGTCTCCGACATAGCTGGTTAGAATTGCAAGTTGTAGTGGCAATAGTTAGGCTACATCGTCCGAAGAACCGATAACCAATGGAAAATAAAGATTCTTAAGAGGAGTCGACGAACCTGAAGACGCAGCGTATGTAGCTAGGCCTCCCACTAGACGAGCCGACGACATCGTGAGAGTCGCGGGCATCTAGTGGATGTAGGTGGCAGGCTGTCATTCAGTGTCGAGTTTTAAAGGGAAGGCATACGTTCAGCAGTGGACGTCTTCTGGCTGCTGATGATGATGACGAAAAATCTCGAATACTATTAACTTCATACGCTTGGCTAATATTTAATTCCAGATTAAAATGGGTTTATGGTCTTTAATTAAATACCCTGGTCTATTGGTATTATTAAAGAACTGGGCAAACTTCCTACATGAATTATATTACAAACTGAACCACTTTGAACAATTTAAAATAGTAAAATTTTGCAGATATTTTTTTGCACTAGAGCATAAAAAGCACTTTACTTTAGTCCGCTTACACTGGGCATAAACAAGATTTTTACGAGCATGAGAAAAGAAAAAGGTATTATTTAAGCTTCTAAAATATTTTTTCACAGGTCTAAAGATTCAAGTAGATACAAGTAAGTGCCCAAACTATACATTAACCATTTAAATTGATACTTTCTAAGAGCTGATTCCAAATATAAAACCAAAATAAGCAATTTATTTTACTCTTCACATTTGATTCCATTTTTAAGGACACGCAGAGGTGCCTTTAAGTCTCCTCAATGTTATTCGAACAAATTATTTGCCACTAACCTGCAACCTATTCATTTAACTTTGATTTAAGCCAGCTTTCAGTGGTGACATGAAAAAATATTAGAAGATTGGGTATAGAAGTAAAATTACTTGGAAAAGGTTTTTGAAATACTACTGTGCGAAAAGCTCTTTGTGTGGATCTAAAAATATTGTTACAAAACTTTTAATGTTCTGTTACTCTGACAATGATTGTGTAGAAAAGTACACACTAGTTGCAGGAGAACAACAGGTCGTTACATTTTTTTAATATTATACATATGAACGTGAAATACATAATTTACCTATATTTTACTAGCTTTTATTTAACTTGTACTGTTAGTATGTGTGTGGGACAAATCCTGCAACTGAATTTCAGACCAGTTATCAATCGATTGATCTGAAATTTGACATATTAGGTAAGTTTGGTGACAAAGCAATGTTGTGGTACCATTGAGCTGGTATAATGATGGAGACAGAAGATGGCCACAGACACTCCTAATTGAAACGACATAGCCCCGTCGAGTTTGGGTTCGTTGGATTTACCTTCCCAAGAACTTTGGCCCTAGATGATGAGCGGACGCCTAAAAGCTTGTTTTAAAACATTTATTTTTTTATTAATAATTTATTTGTTATTTACTGACTGACTCGACCTGAAATCTCGAAAACTCTTTGACTTACAAAGCTCTGGTAGATTACCTATGGGGTGTGATCACAGCTTAGGCAACGGTGTAGACATCCGCTAAGAAAGGATTTTACAACAAGGAAGGGTGTAAAAGTTTACATTGAATTCTACGCGTACTGTGAGTAACCGCTAGTCTTGCATAAAACTTTCAACGACATTTATAAATTGATTCATTTTGCATCGTACTAGCAGATGCGAAAGTGTCGCCTAGGGAATTAGAAAGGTATTTTTTTATTTCAAGCTATTCTGTTACTTTGCCAAAATTATGAGACTTCTAACCCCGTAAGCACTTATTTGTTTAATAGAGTTCCAAGACTTTTTAGATTGAATTCTAAACTTTTTAGATAAAAATCTGGGTCAAAATGTGCACATTACAAAAATGGCCCTTACAGGTATTGGATGTTTCGCTCGCCCATAATGATATGATAATACGATTGCCCATTGTATAACCGCGGTCGCGGACTTGAACCCAATGGGAATATAAATTTTCAAAGGTAAATACGAAAAAGGCACTGCCGTGAATCTTTTTATGGCGCCATTGTATGGAAAAATGATATGCTCTCGTTATTGAGAAAACCGTAAATGTAAATTGTCACCTACGTTCATATTATTTTCTTTGACCTGTGAAATACGAACTCTTTATGCGCTGTATAACAGTTACTTTGAATTAAAGTGCTCTAGTCACCGCCGTATCTTTTTTAATGCAAAACCAAAACAGAGATCCCTCTATTGGATGGTGCGTTAATGGAGCAGTGTTGTATCTGATAATTTTTGGTAAGCTGTGGTTATCAAATGAGTACACAAATATCGTTTATATGCGTAATTCAGATAAGTATTTACAGCTATCAACCACAAATTGAATGACGAATTATTTTATCCAACTGGAAAAATTTCATATGTCCATACGCTTCATTGTCGTCATTACGTCCTATATTTTAAGTTTTATTAAGTAGTAAGTAATCCTGAGACCCTTTGGCTTAACTGACAACACGGTTGGGTAATGAAGATCCATCCCTTGTGAGCCGCCCATCACTTTTTGGAACGGAGCGTTTTTGCTAAAGAGGGATTAGTGTACCCTCTTCGGGCTCAATTTTCCTGAGATGCTTTATCATTGGGGTTTCCGACTAACATGAGGTTAACTTGTAATCTTAGCTTTATTTGGTCGTTGTAGTGACTTAGTAGCTACTTCCCCGATCCGTAATCAACTCTTTTTATGAGAACCCTTCGATATTCGATTTCAATTCATGTCCCCTTCGATCTTTCCTTTTTATTTTTATCCATTGTTCCTTTTAGCTTTTATCTCGACAAGTTGAATGAGAAAGCATAAATTAACGGTTTCCGAGAACCTAACTACGGAGCTAACTATAAAGCTTTGTCGGAGTTTCGTAGTAAATAAAAGGACTGCTCTTATGACAGGACAAAGAACAATAAAAACTCAGTAAGAAGCGCTCGCTAGTAACTTGGTCGTGGAAGGTGAATTAGTTTAAATGCGACCATCAAACGTAATTACCGACGAGGTGTGCTCAACTCTAACGTTCAGCGTAGAAATATGGAATACTGTGAAAAACGTTGAGTCAATTTGCGAGCATTTGTCTGGTCGCCTTTATTTGACGGTCGAGTGAGCACAAGAGGCCCCTAGCCGGCCACGGTAAATCAGCTTACATTTTTTCAAAGGTTTTCTGTGTTTGGCGGTCCTTGCATCAGTGGAGTAAAAAATCTTTCATTTGTACGCTAACTTTTTCGCTAATACCGCTTAAGTGGATAAACATACGGAACCTTTATCCAGTGTAAAAGCTTCAAGGAGCTTTAAGTCGGAGTACTGTGGAAGTTAGAGGATAAAAATTTCTAACTACAAATATGTTCATGCCAACTGCAATTATCATTTAGAGTATTTCATAAATACTATATTTAAAATGGTGTTTGTTTGTTCCTTTCTCACGCTGCAACAGATAAACTACGACGTGATTTTTGTTTAGAGATAGTCGGAGAGCCAGTAAGTGCCATGTGTTACTTTTATCCCGGAAAACGGATACGATTCCCGAGAGGTTGTCTACGTGGATGAAACCACAGGGCGCAACTAGTTTGACTATGAACAATATAGTTTCTAGTCTGCTTATTTGACAAAATTTGCCCAACTTTGCCTCTAACTAGATAGCAAAGCGAATCGATTATGATTCTGATTGCGTTCATCGCAATAGCTTTCAGTAAGTTCTTGGTTGAACGCCTGATGTAATTGCATTAATTCAGACAAGTGCCTTCATAGTTAGTCTGCACAGTGGTAACACCGCAAGATGAAGTGTACTGAACGTGACCACAATGTTACAAGGCCACATTACTTTAGCAACATTTCTAATATAATGCCTATAAAGTCTGTGCACCTATTTCTAAATGGGAACCAAATAAGAGATTCAGCGCACGTAGCGGGCCAGCTCTATCGCAGTTTTCAATCCGAACTCGAAACTAGAAGATTTGTCACGTACGTTACAACTTTTACAAAGAAACCGTATCATTTCCTCACCTTTTGACGAAACTTCGTCTCCGCAATTACGTGCAATTTAATAAGAAGCCTGTATGTGATTTAAAACTGTCTCAAATAAATCCAATTTCAGTACAATCTTGGTTGTGCGGTATTTTAAGTGGGTGGGTAAGTAAATAATACTTTCAATTTTCTCTCTAAATGATATCAGAATCAGAATCAGAATCAGAATAATCTTTATTGTAAAAACTGGTACATTATAAGGTGTTATATTTTAGTAGTATCACAGTTTACCCATTTCGGGCATACAATGTTTTGTTTGTTACTTACTAATAATAAATACATTTTTTTTATTTATTTAAAATATTACGTATTTGAGACACGTTGCTACGTAAATACAAACGAAAATAAAATATTATAACTCCTCTTGTTACTTAAAAATAATTTTAGAAATAACATAATAAACCTAATATAATTTTAGTGAGATGTAATTTATAAAAAAATATGTTACTTAAAAATAATTTTAGAAATAACATAATAAACCTAATATAATTTTAGTGAGATGTAATTTATAAAAAATATGCTACTACAATTATTTACAACTTTATTAAATAACATAATCATTAAGATACTCTTTTATACTATAAAATACTTTGGATAGCAGCCAGTCTTTTAATCTACGCTTGAATTTTGTCACTGTTAGTGACTTCAACTCCAGTGGTAGGTGGTTATATAATTTAATTGCACTATAGAAGGAACCTTTTGAAAACATAGTATTATTTACTTGAGGTATGTCGACATTATATTTTTGTTTTGAGCGTAAGATGCCAGTACGACTAGATTTTTTTTCAAAAAAGTAGTTTTCATTATTTTTCACAAACACACAAATTTCTAGAATATAAATGCAAGTTAATGTTAAAAAGCCATTTTCCCTAAATGTGAGACGTAATGAATCAGTGTCTTTTAAATTATAAATTACACGAATACATCTCTTTTGCAAAAGAAAGGTGGATTCTACGTTGACGGAGTTTCCCCAAAATATCACTCCGTAACTTAAATGAGGATATACATTTCCATAGTATGCGTTTGTAGCGATACTTTTACTTGTTGCATTTTTAATTACAGATAAAGCATAGCAGTATTGAGATAATTTGTTATTTACTTTAAGAATATGGTCTTTCCAATATATCTTAACGGTAAATGACCAAATAACTACGTGTTAGTATGATCAATGGGGCTTTCAATCACAATCCATCAAGCGGTCACACAGCGCTTGCAATAGTCTAGCTCCCGACTAGTTCCCGGCAATCCGACGAAAAGCTCGCCTTTTAAGTGCCAGGATTTTACATTACCTCGTGACAATGGAGGAAAACCTGACGGAAAAAATAAGAAGGTCAGAGCACCCTACTCCCAGACAAAGGCGCTTTCACTGTAAGCCACTCAAGGTGACACTTTACCCGGATTAAAGTTATCGTAGTCTGCCAAACTGAATACAAATGCAGGCGCGAGCTTTCTGTTGTACCCTTATGTGACTTGTTAGATGATTAGCGCCGCGCCGTCGGAATGTGTATTGGGTGTTCCGCGGAATGGCCTAAGCATGGTCGTGGTTCATAATGAGATGAATAAATTACTGTTAAGGTTAGTTTTCAGATAGTTCATACAACACACCGGCTTTTTTTCCTCCGAAGGAAAAAAAACAAATTTGTTTCAAAAAAGTTGAAATCAACATTGAAACCATATTTCCATCCAAATCTAGACAAACTGAGCAAAAAGTTAATTATTAAAAAGAGAATTCATAAAATCCATTAATAGCGAGAAATCGGAACGCACAAATACCCACGGATGTCTCTCGTCGGAGCATCCCCGGAGAGCTGCCCGCCTTTTCAGACGTTTCGCAAATTCATGTTCGAGTTTTAAGGTGACCGGATCATTTTCTCATCCCTTAACATTTTAGTGAAAACCTCCTCCGACCGACACAGCCTTTGTACAACAAACGCTCGTTAAACAACCGCGAGGCCGCGGGCGAAATATAACGAACTCACTCATTCGATATTTCTTCATCGTCTGTCAAATAAACGAGCACAATAAATGTTTATTGTCCTCGAATTACTCAAGTGAGAAACGGTATAAAGAGAAAAGAATGGGGCGCGCGGAAGGGACCACGACAAAAGCGATCCTTCTTCGGACCACCAGCCGTGTCGCCGCTTACATTAAGGTTATCGTCATCCGCCAAACTGAATACAAAGAGTCGCCTGAGGAGCCCCGTGATTCATGCCACCGCGACGGCACCACGTATTATCCCGCCGATTGAGGAAACAGACACTGATACTCTTCCTGGCTTGTTCTAATGAAAAAAGCGCATTAACTTGTACGAGGCAAAACCTTTATTTACGGAAGAAAAACAAAACATTTACGTAAAGTAGCTTACGTAGCTACACGATGATATTGCTTGCGTTATGGTAAAGAATTTCATAGTAAAACGTTTTAGCCAGCTTCTGCTCCTCGACGAGTCAATGAATGTTCAGTACTCTTTTGTCATTAATATTCGTTTCAGCAAACTTCTAAGAATAAACAATATCAAAATAGCTTTAAATAGCTTTGTTTTAAATGGATTTCGTTTTTAGTAGATGTATCAGTAAACGATAGAACATATTAAAACAACTAAGAAATAAGTAAATCTTTCAGAGTTCCTTACGAAAAACCAGGCGTTTTTTTTTTGCTCAACTTATAAGCATTTCCAACCAGCGCGGTAATATCGCCAGCAAGCTAGGTACACTGAAAACTTATAATAGGCTTGACCAGGTGAATTGTCCTTAGACCTTCAATGGTATAGAGCCAATCCAATTAGGTATTTAATATTAGTAATTATTGACATATTGTACCTACTGATTCAAATATTCTGACAAATAAATAATTTTAATTTGAATTTGTGCAGGCGCTTTTATTAACTAAACAAAATACAATCTAACACTAACATTACAAAAACAGACTGCCCAAAGACCGCTGATGGTCTAAAGGCAATCCAATTAATGCTCAAGTTGGCAGCGTACCCAGAATGCTGACGACATTACCACGCTGAATGGCGATGCTTATGCGTTGAGCCAAAAACATGCCAGTATTAGTTAGCTTATATTTTCTTTAATTAAGTAAAACACCTTGCTTCTCTTTCAAAATAAGGAAATAAACCATATAATTCCAGCATCTGATAAACGACATCCTTATGTAAAAGACAATAATCAAGCCAATAAAATAAAGGTTTAACTTGGCAGTGATATTACGACGGATGTAACAGAGAGACAAATCCGAGGTCCCGGGCAGTGTCTTATCAGAGAGTACGTCACATCCCCGCGGGCAACATTATCTAACGCCCTGTATTACTGACTTCCGATCTGATTCCTGATTCTAACCTCCTGTTACTGTATTCACAACACAATAACATTTCAGTTTCATTTTGGCGACGTTCCAATTTGGTGTTATATTTAATTTGAGCCTTGGTCACGTTCGTAGGTACGGGTAAGGTAATACTGTCTCTTTTCGACATTAATAATGGCCAATTTTACTTATATCCTCAGTATGATATTAGCACCAGCATCCGAGAAAGCTAGAGTCGTGTACACCTGCCGTTGATTACATTGTGATGTGTTATTGGGTTTGTGGTTTTAATTAAGTAGATACAGATGCATTGATACTCTACTATACGTAGTAGCTGGTGTCTACGATTTTGTACACAGACTTTTATACAATTATTCAACTTACATTTTCCTCCTTTAAAGTGGTTCGTTTCACAAATGGCGGGAAATTCAAATTTCAAACAGTTTTCTTGTCCTTGTAGCTAGGCCGGATAATTATTGTAAACGATCGTGATGTTACCGCAAATTGATTATTATTCTTTACAAAATCATGTAAAGTTATTTATCTCTAATGCACATTATTACTTACATTTGTGAATAAACTAATTTTTGCTGTTTCAAACGGTTTATTGACAAATGTAAGTAATATGGTGCGTTACTGTTAAATAGCTGTACATTATAATGTAAAGAACAGCCAACATTTTGCGCAAACACTGTGTCATTTAAAAATAAATACATGGCCTGGCAACTAGGACCAAAAAACTGTTTAAAATTTGAATTTCCCGCCATCGGTGAATTGTACCACCTTAAATCAAGCTTTTCAAAAAACCCTTCTTGCCTCTATTCTCTTTAAGAAATCTACCTGCCAAATTTCAGCGTCGCAGGTCAAGTAGTTTTTGAGATTTGCAGACGAGTCAATCAGTTAATGAGTAATTATTTGGCTTTTGATTATCCCAACAATGTCACCAGTTAAAAATTAATATCCTTTTAAGATTTATAAAATTTCGTATATATGTAAAAACATTCAAAGATACCTAGTATCATTATATGAAATATTCAATATCACTCCTTACTTAATATTAAATATTTTACTTATTTATTATATAGCAAGGTTATATATTACGTTATAATTTTGCTATAATATCATATTTTCTAAGAAATTATTATTTATACCATAATATCTTCGACGTACCAACATCGTGATGATGACATAAAAGGAATAAAATAGACTTTAATTAAGTTCTTAATTTCAAGAAGATAAACAAAAGTACTTTTGTCATAATCGTATAATATTTGAGCCTAAGCCCTGTAATTCACGTCTGGCTCACGCACGACCTAAATGACACACCGAGAGTTAATTACGATTTATCATCATTACCAACAGACGGCTGACATTCTCAAAGTCAGTGTGTAAGGCTTTAGAAAAATACAGCTCCCATACCCACTATAGGCTTGTATACCCACAGCGTCAGATCTAATAGCTAAGGGTATGTGTGCAATGTATTGTAAATTACGTAATTGTACGTAGTTATTTTTGTATTCATTTATATATTATCTTGTTATATAGCATATTTTGTCTTTTGTTAAATCTTTCATTATAATTATTGTAAATTACTTTGTTTTGAATGTGCTTGTGGTATGTACCTACTTGTACGCGCACCTATGCGGTGCGTGACGTCACCTGCCGGCCTCATCGGAAGACCAGCGCCGTTTGACAACAAACGGCTTTATGCTTTGCTGGGGCCGGTTTGTGGCAAAAGTCCAACGTTTTTTACTTTTAAATTTGTGTGTAGCTGTAGTGTGTATGGATTTTTGTTACACATAAAATATTGTCTATTGTCTATTAAATTTAATTCTAAATTTAAAGCGGATCTGGGTAGGACACCTTACTGCAGTGATGATAGGTGGAGCAAGGTGGACAAAGTGATGGCCGAAGCAAAGTAAACGGAGCGTTGGTCGTCCAGCTGCAAGATGGGTTGACGATAGCGGGTTGAACCTGGACTCGATTAGCACAGGATCAATGCAGATAAAAAGGATGCGAGAGGCCTATACCCAGCAGTGGGATAAGGTAGACTATGATAATAATGTATCCCAAGATATGTGTGATGTTATTTGTATATAAAGTTTTTGTATACTTTCTACTCTCCTTGCAGTTCCTTTAGTCAGTGACGATTGGTATGGTTAAGTGGTAGAGCATCTGCCTTATAAGGAAGAGGTCCCGCGTTTGAATCAAAACCTCGGCCGCGCAGATGTTTTAGGAATTTAAATATGTGCTCTGGGCCTGGCTGGGTGTTATTTATCTTTGTGTGTATTTCATGGGATCCCCGACAAAGGGAATTCGTGTGAACGATTCGTGATTCGGGATTTTGTGTTCACATAAATGTGAAGGGTTATACATCAATTTAAGTTGTTAAAAGTGACAACTCAATAATCAATTTACAAACACTTTTGACCAGGCAAAACTCGAAAATTAGGCTTTGAATTAAAACTATCCTACCAAATAATATAAAAAATGCGAAAGTTTGTGTTTCACACACACAAAGCTTCGCATTGTTTGTTACCACGTATCTTCGTAATGAAATTTTGAATGTAGATAGTTTAGATTTTGGAAAAACACATAAGCTAATCAATTTGTTATCTGGTATTGTTCTGTTGTTCTCCACTTGCGACAAATCAATTTCCACGCGAGCAAAACCGCGGGCGCAACTATTAAGTAATGAAATACTCTAACACTGCTCTATCATATTTCATGTATCTTTTTTATTTACTAGTAACTCTGGGTACTACTACGAATCTGTTGTTTCGCTGAACGCAAATCGAATCGGAGACCACGAAGACGCTGCGTAGGTAGGCCTCCCACTAGATAGACCGACGACATTGTGAGAGTCACTGGCATCCAGTGGATGCAAAAGGCAGGCTGTCGTTTAGTGTGGAGGTTAAAGGGACAGGCCTATGTTCAGCAGTGGACGTCTTCTGGTTGATGATGATGATGATGAAATCGGATCGGATCCCGTAGACAAGAATCCACAGAACTGTGGCTAATTGAATCTTATAAGCTCTTAATTAGGCTCATAAAGCTCCTATGTTGCTCTCAAGGGAGTATACGAGATTTCTCGTCGAGCGGAGAAAGTATGTAAATATGGCAACACATTGTAGGTGTGCATACAAGTATTGCTCGTAGGAAATGCAATTTCACCGAGTGAGCACTGCGAAGTTATTGAATAAGTTGTGTGAGTCCAGCGGTGTCAGGAACTTGTGTGGCTACAATGTGATGTGGGGTTTTATAGCGCTCAGAATGCGAGGCGGCGGCGTCCGTGTCGAGATACCGCTATTTATGTATCTAATTTGAATGAAGGGGTACTGACGGATAAAGCTTTGCTAGTTATTTTGAGGCAACAATGTGCAAACTTTGCCTTGGGCAATTTAGAGGCACTGATGGCAACCCCCTAATTAATATCAAGCATATAAGTAAGGATAATAGGTAAAAGTGTATTTAATAGTATTTTAAACTACAAAAAAAAACCTGACTTTGCGGGAAGTGGGGTAAATTCAGTGAACGGGATTCATGTCCTAATTGTCCATCCTAAGTAGAACATTTACTTTAAATATGGAAACAATTATAAGCTATTCTAATCGAAAAATTAATCACTTAAATCGGTTCACAATCGGCGAATATATCGTCTGACATACCGATACACAAACATAAATACAGTAAAATTCTTTTGTAGTAAGATATTTGGTTGTCAATGCGTTTTGGCTTTCCTGAAAATTTAAGAGCCCATGCTTCGAGCGTCATTTCTAGTTTTGATGACACAAAATAACTGAATAGTACTTTTAACAATCAAAAGTGTGCAAATAAAGAAAATAACATTACGAAAATGTTCTACTAAGTTTTAATTTTTATTCAATCAACATTTCGCACATGAAAACGAAACAATAAAATATACTTAAATTTAATATTTGGCTGAATATTTGTAATGTTATTTTCTTGGTTTGTATTGCTTTAATTTCACATAAAAACGTTCATTCAAGTTTTTGTCAATTTCGTGCTCTAGTTCCCAAGAAGCTTTATGCTTTAAAAAATTACTATAATAGACTTGCGTTTGACCGCCAACTGGCTTGACGTTAAGACTAACGTCGGTCAAGCTATAGCTTCTGAATATACCCGCTCCTACAAGAGCTTTAGTTGTTTTCAGGGTAGGTATAGCATATGTTTATCCAAGAGATCACTACCTTCATATCACAATTCAACTTTCGACAAACATATACACTGAGACATAAGATTCTGTGTTTATAATATTGTTGCAATTCATAAAATTTTCATGGAAATGCCATTTTTATTTATATTTCAGACAACGCTAATAGGCCAACATTACACGAGTCGCGAGTGTGTAACCAGTCTATTCAAAACTTTTTCACATTATACGGAACAGAAACCACCGCGGCGCCCCCAATAGTACTTAATAACTGTATTAACAAGTAGGCGGCGGTGCGTGCCGCAAACATGATATATAACGTACTTACCCTGCCTCATGATATTGCGTTCTCTTGCAATATGAAAATTTATTGCAACCACCAGCGGAGAACACGGATAGATGAGTAACGTAGAAAAACGGGACTTTTACCAACCTTTTCAGTATTTTTAGGGTTCCGTATCTCTAAAGGAAAAAAGGAACCCTTTTAGGTTCATTTCGTTGTCCATCTGTCTGTCTGTCAAGACCCTTTTTGTAAGGAATGCGTTGATGTATCAAGTTGAAACTAATATCAAATACTCAAGTCTGCTATCCTTTGGAGCTGTAAAAAACATACTTCTAAGTTAACGCAAAAGTTACGGCCATTTATGCCGCATATTTTGATACTCCTAAACTCCCAAGGGAATCAAAGGTACTCCCTGTTGGCCTAGAATCATGAAATTTGGCAAGAAGTAAGGTCTCACAGCACACATTATAAACTCCAAAGTTTAAGTTACATATCATTCATAAAATTACGTACTTACATTTTGTAGTTGGTATATAAATGGGAGCACCTGGGAGTTCAACCACAAAGTTAAGTTTGTCTTTCATTATTTCAACCTTTTAAATATTTTTTCGTCGATACTCGATTCCCGGTCCCGAGTATGGCTAAACTATCTACATACATAATACATAATTACATAATTATCAAGTTTATACGGAACCCTCAGGGTGCGAGTCCTACTCACACTTGTCCGGTATTAAATTGTGGGTACTTATGTTTAATACCATAAAGCCATGATACCTTCAGTATGTACTGGATAGATTCTTAGCCTTTTACAAAATGATATTTATAATTTGGCATGCACAATATTGGAAATTAGTTCAACGGATGTTAAAACCTTAATAATAAATAATCGTTTGGTATATAACATTGTCAATGTTAGTAGTTACATGAGTAAGCCCGTAATAGTGTTATACATATTTATTATTCAATATACTTTTTTTCCTGGGCAAGTGCCTTTATTAACTTAACAAAATACTAGCTAAAACTAACACTAAAAATACAGTTAGACTGCCCATAGACCGTTGAAGGTCTAAAGACAATCTAAATGCTCAAGCCCACTACCAGTTGGCAGTGTACCCAACATGCTGGTGGCATTACCACGCTGAATGGCAATGCTAATGCGTTGAGCCAGAAACACGCCAGTATTTTGGTCACGCGTCGCATTAACCAGGGGCTCTGAAAGATTTTTGAAAATGAGGTGAGGGCCCAATGTCTCGACCCCAAACGCCTCAAATATGTAACCACTGCCAAGGTTAGCATATTTGCGTCGCTTTTGCTGCTCTGCCGAATTGGCAGCCGCGCCAGCTCTACCATTATACTTGTCATTACAAAAATTACAATGCCTCTTTCGATCAGTTTTATGAGTGTTTTATTTTACGGTATGCACCGTAACACTCATTATTTATGTAATAAAGTAAACCAATCAAGATAACAAAAAGGAACAATTAAAACGAAATAAAATTAAGTTCCGCTATCAACTGGCGTAATAACGTCTGGAAATAATAGATGACTTGCTCTACAACCAAGCCACTGCTGTTTGTTGAATGGCACTTAATTGTTTATGTAACTTGCTCCACGCTGCGACCTTTAATTAATAGAGAGGACTATAAATTTTCGTATGTGTGCTTGTTGCCATCTTGGAAACTATTATTACGCTGTTTTATACAGACAGTGTTGAAGCTCTCGAAAGTTTTAAAGCAGGTTGTTACTACTAGTAATAAGTTAGTACAGCGCAGTGTCACTTGCCTTTATTTTTTTAGAATAAAAGCGTAAATTGAAAAAGCCCAAACCAGCTTAACCTTTTCCAAGCGGGCCAATCCTAGGCGAGAATTGAATTAATCACTTTTGAGTCTCCAACACAAGCGTTAAATCTCCGATCACAAGCGCCGTACTATCCCCCTACCCCACGACCGACGTGGCTTACATCTTGCATGAGCAAATTATGACTCGTGTGCGATCAAGTGATTATAATTATCTTTGTATGGAACCCTCGATGAGCAAGTCACACTGGCATCTTGCCGAATTATTTTGAAACCGTCTTTGCTCGTTAGTAGTATTGAACAAAACATAATTTCACTTCGATTGTAACTAGTTACGAAACTACGTACGGCTGAAGACAAACAGTCAGCAAATCTCTTTATGATTGTGAGCTTATGGTTGTATATCAAAATAATGAAGGAGATTTTCCATGAATAAATTTGGATAGTTTTGTCACTGTCTTACACAACATGTAACGTAGGTACCCATTAGGGCCGGAAGGAATGTCGAGAGATAATTTGATAAGCTGTGGAGCCCACTTGAACTAATAGAGGTTTGTACAGGGAAGATACGAGGTCGCCGTTTAATTCTATTTGATGGATAAATTGACTATCTGGGAGCAAGAGCGAATTCGTATTTATTTCTTACTAGCTGCACCCAGAGGCTTCGCCAGCTTTGAAAATGATATATTGAAATTAGATTCCTCATCACTCAACATCATCAGCCATAGGACGTCCACTGCTGGACATAGACCTCCCCCATCGATCTCCAAAAGAGCCAGTTAGAAACGGCCTTCATCCAGCGTTTTTACTGTGGTCTCTATTAGATATAGAATTTAGATAAAACTATGTTATGCGTTATTCCAGAACCGACACTATTTAAATTAAAAATTTCATCAAAATTGGTTAAGTAGTTTTACAAAATACAAATATTGTATGAAAACACCAAGATTACATGTCAAAAAAAATGTAAATTCTGTCTTATAATTGAACATGATTGACATTGAATTCATTGCTTATAGTTTTTGTTTAGTTACAGCACGCGCGAAATATACATAGTTATTTGTACAGTGAATACGAGAACTTTTAGTATACATAATTATAGGCGACTGTGGTACTAAGCCGAAAGGAGTTAATTGCGCTTATCATTTTGAACATTTTTTTCTTTGGGACCAACACTAAAATAGTGAAAAAAAATCTGCTATCCATAAATTTCGTTAAAAGTGAATAACATTTTGAAATTATTTACTTTTTACGGGTTTTATTGCGTGTATTTTATATTATTTTGATACCTGATATTTCTAAAATACTTCGCAGTGTCCATGGTCACATGTAGACTAGATGACGGATGTCTATCGAAATGGTATGATATTATTAACAAGTATCGCCAATAATTTTTAATCAAAACTTTCCCTATGTTTGATATAGTCGCTTAATTTCTGGTATGGACAATAGAAAGTTTCTATATACCTATCTAGTCACTCACGATGTCCATAAGTCTCGGAGTTCTGCACCGGGCTTAATATTTTATTAATTTGACGACTGGATAAAACTGCACTGCTACACCTGGACTGCTTGCAGGTGGTTCTTGCCAACCATCCCAACCATATATTAGAATTTTGACGTTTTTATTTATTTATCAAAAGCGTAGCATCCTTGGTATGTACCAGTTCTCCTTTAGCAAGAATTTAAGGATTATCAAAGCGGGGAAAAAATTGTACGACACGTAATAAAATAGTAAACAAAAAAACAATCAAATGTATTAATGTAACAATGCATATGTAATAATCAAGCGAAAACCTGAGGTTTTTTTTTTTTTTTTTTTAATTCTTTTCTTTTAAGGAGTTTTGTCGATATTCGAGCATGCCACTCCCGTAAATCTAATAACATATTTAAACTATTTTTTAAATTAAATACTATAACTAACTAATTACATCGGGATCGCTTAAAGCATCCATAGACCACGACGGCCCGAGGAATAATTGTTGAGAATAATATTTTTCTATGTATACACGATTAAATGGAAAACTCACAATTGTAGCTCATACGTATATACGTCCTACGCTCATGAACTAGTATAGCAGAAAAATAAGTCTACTTTTCTCTCCAATAAGTAATATTATTTGTATGTATTCGCGAAGCTTGTAGTGAGACTAATACCAAGAAAGCTTTTTGACATCTTATAAAAGCTTTGACAACATAAATACTTTATTTCAAAACACTATTCAAGTTTGCCCTTGCAAGCCTGACTTACTTGAAATATTCATAAAGGAATGGTAAAAAACAACAACCTTTCCTTGCAATCTTTTTATTTTTATTTGCATGCAAAAGCGAAGCCTTTATTCTGGAACTGACAGAACTTCTGCTGCAATGTAGTTCTGTAATGAAATTGCAGGAAACTTACGAATTCATATTACCATTTAAAACCAATTGCAAGTCACAAAGACGACCCAAAACAAATTTAAGTTGTCTCCTTTATGACAAGTTTTGTCTGTAAAAGTGAGCGGTATTATGAGAGTTTTCACAAGTAACTTGCAGCTGGATTGAGTGAGAGACTGACATATTTCCCGGTTCTTCGTAGCGTTGGAATATTGATCAGCGGCATCTCTCATACCGCAGTGCCAGATGCTCCACTCAAAATTACTTTCAAATAAATCTTGTTTTTGTCGTAGGTTATCTAGGAAGGTATTTTAGGAGTACTTTAAAATTGACTCTTATCGCGGTTCCATTTTTTTAACCGAGGTTGGTTCTCAATACGATTTGTTTTTATGGTTCCGTACCTGAAGGGTAAAAACGGGACCCTATTACCAAGCCTACAATGTCTGTCCGTCTGTCTGTCTGTCGTACCTATTAATGGTTATATCTTTCGAACCGTAATAGATACCGAACTGAAATTTTCACAGAATATGTAATGTTACGGCGGATTAAATAAACGGAGGATCCCATAGAACAATTTTTTTTTTTTTATTTGTTCTTGTATTAGCTTTAATGTCAAAACGGTAACATTTAAAAGCGTCAAATTTGCTATGATTATAGTACACACTCTAAAGTATAACAATAAATAATGTTCAAGTGCGAGTCGATGACAAGTTTCTGTTCATTACCAAGTCATAACTGGTAATTTCATTATTGAATTTTGTGATGGTACGGAACTCTCAGTGCGCGAGCCCGACTCTCCATTAGCCTTTTTTTTAAGTATACACCAAATCATATTAATACCTTTTATAGTGTTAATTGAAGCAATTAGAAATATTATTCGACATCAGGCGAGTTGGGGGTCAAAAGATAGGATATTAAAAAAAATATATATGTAGAGGAAGCTTTCGAGATGGTCCCACGAAAAATGTATTAACTTTGGCTCAGTAGATTTTTTATGTATAGAACTCAATAAAACAAATCAAATTAGCTCAAACTCAAGGGGCTTACGAGTAGCCATTGAAGAGTTCCACTACCCACCCCTAGCTCTACCATCAGATCAGTTCGATAGTACCGAATTTTTGTATTATCCAGAGTGCATAGACTTGTATAATTGCAGTTTCAAATCGATGCGACAATTTGATATGGTCGGTTCAAGTATTTATTTACTCTGACAGCTGCAATAATATTATAAAAAAGCCCAATGAAACCATTTTCTTAAATATTTCACTGAAGTATATGGGGTGCTACAATAGCCGGCATATTACGTTCAAAAACCTGGCAAAAGTAATCAGAATTAGTAATTTTCATTCAGTTTTACAATATTATTGGAGTTGCGGCTGTTAGGGCAAAACACTTAGACCGAGATTAGAAGTACTTACCTATCCTGTGAGTGAAGCAAGTTAAAAAAATAAAACCGGCCAAGTGCAAGTCAGGCTCGCGCACTGAGGGTTCCGTGCCACCACATAACTTGTTAGATGCTAAAATGCAAAAAAATAATGCAAAAAGACAACATCCCATTAATGCCCAGGCGGTCCATCAACCCATCCTAGTACCGGCCGCGCCCGACGTTGCTTCACTTCGGTGATAATTTATTCTGTGAAAATTTCAACTGGCTATCTATTACGGTTCGAAAGATACACGACAGACGGACGGACGGACGGACAGACAGACAGACATCGTAGGCTTAGTAATAGGGTCCCATTATTATCCTTTGGGTACGGAACCCTAAAAACTGAACAAACGTTTTCATAAATCCTTGAAGAGAAACATAACATACTAGGTATTTTCGGCTTCCGCAGTCAACGGTCAATATAGATTACCGGAGTTAGTCTCGTTCTGGTTAGCGTTAAGGTAAAAATAATTACAATATATTTAGTAGCCATAATCACTAAATGCTTTTATATATAATATTGATGACAGCTGAGGATTGCACGAAAGCAAATTTTATGCAATAATATTACGTCACTAAGCTTATGCATTTTTTCTTTCGTCGTTTTCTGATTATTTGTTCTTTCATCGAACGTTTGATCTATTTTGAGCTGGTTTATTAAGTGTTTGAGACCAAAAAGGTGACTTTGCCATACGTCGAAATAATTCCTTTACTCGTACCCGGATAACTGTAACAGGTAAAAGTCAAAATTCTAACTAAATAATCTTACGTAATTATTTTTTTCGTGGTAGTTTTGTGTTTGTGGAATACAAATTAAACGTATAAATAATATTTTTATTTTTCATTACTTGTTGACTTTAAAATTTAAAGACCTTTTCTGCAACCTATCACCTGTCTCGTTAGTTTTTCTGCTTGTTTTTTTTTTTTTGTGTGCACTAAAAAGTGTATATCTATTGTAAAAAGATTTAAATCCAGGATCCTAAGGCAAGGAAGGAAGGGCCCGAGCTAGTGCAGAGTGAGGAGCTTCCTGGCAATGCGCGTAGTGTCAAGGATCACTGCCGTTTGGATTAGACCCTTGACCAACCGTCTATCGAGAGCCTCTTCTCTATAATGACGTTCATCGTGACCACTATCGGGACAACAATCATCGCGCGTTAGGTCAACATCACACATGGCAGTAGCCTCGTGAGTCAAGATACTTGCTGAGGGTGTCCTCCTCGACCTTAACGAGGTTCATGTCATGTGGGATGGTGATGTCGATAAGCGCTGCCCGGCGCTGTGACTAGTTGACCACCATGATAGTCGACATGCTTATGGACGACAATAATCCTGTCCGTGATCACAATGCGATCTCGGTAGAGCCAACAAAATTTTGGTTTTCGAAATCAATTAGTAGATCCTACAATAATCTTTAAAAGATATTAATCAACAGGTCATTTTCAGTTTTTGTCACATTTTGCTTTTTTACTTCAGGTTACTGCTTTATGTGTACTAATCCATCCAAAATATTATGTAAGTACGATATAAAGACGTAAACAGACAATGAAGTCTGTAATCATTTATCAACCGGACAATAATAGTATCGTCCTGTATCCGCCCACTTTCACATTACTATTAATAACTGTTAGATATTCCTTTTAACGTTTTCTTGTTATTATTATTTTAGCAAATTGGCCCCACAGCAGGGCAAAGGCCACATTATAATAATTTTCTATGTTTGGATTTAGTAAGTGTTTTTTTATTCCAAAATAGCCTGCGATTGACCGCCATTTTGCCTGATGCTATACAGTGATGTTAAGTGCAAACACCGTATTGCATTTATCATGTTCTTTATTTTATTCACTTTGTACTGATCTAGCTAATAATTTTTGTTGACTTTTTCCGTTTTTATTCAATAAAATAGGTAAGTAGGAAGTTTTGTATCTGATCGTGGTCCGTCGTCGTCGTCAATCGTTAGGATAAACGTGCAAGGAAGGATAATGAATAAGCTAAGTGGTTGTATTTTATTTTGGTTACATTTCGTTTTATTTTAAAATGTCATAAAATGATATCAACATCTTAAGGTTAACATTGATAAATATTCGCACTAAACAATGTAAATGGCTATTCAATTTATGAATTCAAATATATTTACAAATATTTTTATGTATTGTCAAAGTACGATCCCATACGATTTTAACTAGTATAAGTTATTTTATTGTCATTATTTTATTTTATGAAAATGAATTTCAGAATATGTAAGAAATTTATCTACATCTAAATAGTTACAAAAGTAAATACAGATGAATGATAATCTAGATATGTAAATATCTATTTATTAGGTACCTACGTACTTTATTGTAATTTTATTGTATTATTCAAGTGTGTATAACAATCTAACTATAGGCTAAATACTTTAGTATTATTAATTTTAATAAATGCTTTTATATTCAAATATTTATGTGGAAATTATTGTCACACTCATGACAAATGAAGTGGATAAAGTACCAGCGTCACAATAAATGGTTGAAGTTTTTATCAAAACATGAATCATTTAAGAGCCCATGCTTCGTGCGTCCTTTATCTCATTGGCGCAACTCAATATTTTATTTATTTTATCTTTATTCAAGACCAACAGCACAAAAATATATACATATTTTTGACGATATAAAATGAATGAATATACTTGTATGTAAAATCTAAGCTATAGAAGTAAAACCAAATATAACATTACAAACGTTCAGTAACATTTTAAATTTGGATCAAATAAGGTCAATCGTAAAAACTGAATTTCAAAATAAGTTATTTGTTTTGTTTTTATTGACAAGCCTTTAACTTTAGCAGTGAAAACGTTTAGCTGCCATCTTGGAGCGGCGGCCGAATTGAATTTAGTGTGATGTCAGTTTATCGTTTTCTACTCTTCAAGCTCTATCATTTGATATCCATACTAACCAGGGTTGACAAAATTTATACCTACACCATTCGCCAACTTGTGGCAGCGGCCATTTAGAAAATATTACAATATTGAGTATTGCATATTGTATTATGTCCAGAACTAAAGGTGTATGCAAAATTTCAGCTAAATCGGTTACGAGGAACTGGTTGTAACTCAGCTTGCAAGATTTGACCTGAACAATAAACATTAAATAAAAACTTTTATAAATGCATTAGAATTGATTTTTGTGTTGTACAAAACTTTTTTCTTCTTCAAGATTTACATTAGTACTTTCATATATTTGAAATAGTCCAAAATGTTTAAGTGCACAAGGTAGGTAAAGGACTCAATATTGTCTCTTAAACCAGTAGCAACATTTTGTCGAAATCAATTGTATATGATCAAAAATTAATAGAATTGAGTAAAAAACAATTGTTAATAAAATACTTTTGCATTACATTAAAACTCATTTACATTGTGATTTTATGATAATGTTTACACTATTTGATCTACAGTAAATTCTTTTAATACTTACACAATCCTACAATAAAATTTAAGAAGTCCAAAAGGAACTTCGACTACAAATGTAACTCAAACGAATAAGTCAAATACATTTAATTTCATTATTCTATCCGGAAGACATACATTTATTATTATTTGTTTAGCCTAAAACGATTTTTAGTAGGTACTTATTACGCCAACGTCCAACTGTTACAATGGTTTTTCTATACATACAGCGTTAATATCCAAAAGAAATTAGGCTCTATACAAATTTAGATATTAATATAGGTTTTATAAGGTGCTTACTTAGTATGTATATATCAAATAGTTCAAAGTGATCATAAATATTTACCTAATACAGAATAAAAAAATACACTCGAATCAGAAACATAATTAAATTTGTAATATAAAATAGCTTTTTTTTTTTAATAATTGGTACAAGTAGAAATACCTTCGTGTAGATAAATAAATGGCAATTAAAACTATGACAAAGCAATGCTTTTGTGCGGAGAGCGGCATAATGTTTAATTACCTACATTTATCTAAAAGTACCAATAAAATTATAATCTTCAATTACGGATTAATGTAATTTTGTGGTCGCGATTTTTCGTTGTTGTTATTTATAGGTACAGATCTGAATCGTATAAACAAAAAATATCCCTTCACTTACAGCTGAATGTAGTGGCCCGTAGTCGCCCTTTCACTCAAAGAATTTATGACTTTTCTTTTTACGACTGTTACGATTTTTCTTCTCTGCTGTGGCAAAACATTTTCCTTCGATTAGTTTTACTACGTGTAAACATAACAAGCAATTGTGAGTACAGTTTTTGCCACTTTTGTGTAAATTTTCAGAAAAGTCTTGTATTTTTACAACAATAATTAAATAAATGTAATTTCTTGGTCTAAATCTTAATTCAATATATTCTTGGTCTACTACGTTTTTTTATAATATTGTGTTAGTATTGTCATTAGAAACTTGTTGCGAATTGTTATTTATTATAATTTTATACACTAGAATATTATTTTAATATGTTCAATTATTTATTGTCATTTACTTTATTACCGTTTTTAAGTTGTTTTTTTTTTTAACTAACATAATTAAAATGTTGTCTTATATAGTTTTTTTTTAACATTATTAATGGAAAAATACCATTACCTACTAATAAATGTATAGTATTTTTACATTATCAATTTTAAATAAGACTAAAATTATATCTATGTAAATACTGTATTTTTTTCCTTATTAATATAAAAAATAAAAAGAACTTAGAATGTATGTTTCTTGAATATAGAATTGGATGTAATTTTTATTATTTACTCCATATAAGTTTGAATTTTAATCATAGTATAAAAAGTGATATGATTATAATGATATTTTAGATGTTATTATATTATAATGATAAATAGTAAGTAATGCATATTACATAATATCTTAACAAGTATCTTAATAATTGTTATTAATAAGAAAGTGATTTCACTAGACTTGTCACATCATGTTTATGATACTCGTTATTATTAAAATTAGAAAAATTAAAATTAAAATAGCATTTTTTTTAAATTAATTTTAATGAAAGTTTTGAACCCAAAAGTATTATACATATACAAATGAGTGTGTTTATACAAATGAGAAAGAAATACTTCTTTCTCATTTGTATAAATTGAACAACAAACACAAATCAATAATTACAAGTCATATCTATATAGTTATATACTTACTCACTCACTGACTGACTGATCACAGAATTTCTAAAACTACTTGAAGATGAAATTTTGCAGATACTTTCGTTCTAGGGCGTTAAAGTTCGCTGAGATTTTTCGTTTCAGGCGGCAAAAGGAGTTATAAATTGAAACCTACGCGTAAAAACTCACGGGCAGCAGTGAGTGTTTTATAATATCGTTGTAAATACTACACGTTGAATCAGGCACTACAAAAACGCAGGAAATAATTTCTTGAACTGCAATTTACAACTAGCTCTTATTACGTTACTGTCCCATTTACATGTAAAGGCTGAGTCAATTATTACATTTTACTTAACAATACAATAATATAATATAACAGCGACTTTCACTAAATACAACAACCTGAAAATACGTAACTTACAAAATTTCAACAGCCATGATATCACTACAATTATTTTATTCTTAAATGTAGTCATATACATTGTCAGAAATCTAATTTCTGCTTTATACAAATACTAAAGCCTGATCTTGAAAGGTACGTTATAGGATTATTCTTGGTGGATTTTTAATCAATTAAAGCTGTTCGTACACAAGACAATGCAAAATAGCTACTTGAGTATAGTCACATAAAAAGGGACAATATATTAGATCTAATTTTTGGCATTCATCAAAATTCAGAACGTAAACTTGTATTTCTTTTATCTAAGTTAGAACTACACAATTTATTGCTTAACTTTTTCAGTTAAAATACATTTAATAATGACAAAACAATGTAATTTCACGATATCCTTTGACTTTACTTTGCTAAGACTGACAGATGTCAAATGTGTAGGTACTATTAAATTGGCCCTACTCTAGACATAGACATAATTAATTTTGTGGCAAAAATATAATATACATAATAATTATGTAAAATAAAATACATGAAAATTAAAAATAACTCCAAGCTTTTGGGCTTTGATAGTGGCGTGACGCTCGTCGTACGCTTGAATACGCATACATACACGACATTATCGATGTATCGTTTCATATTCGAAGCTGTATTCAAGCATTTTACTAGAGTCGAATCTGCATCGCCTTGTCTACGAACGGCTTAATAGTATGCAAATGCTACGTCTATTACACGTCGTTCACATTACAAACTCAGTTTGATGCGTACTACTCACAAAATGTATTACTATAAACTTCTATAATGTTCTTATTCTCGCCTTTAATTATATTGCCTTGAACATATTTTTTTTTTATTGTGCATTGTTTGTATTTTGACAGTATTGTGCATACTTTGTCAATTTTGTTTTTATTTTTGCGAAAACTTTAGTGCCATAGAAATAAAGTTGAGAACAACACAAACTCAGAGAGGTTTACGCGTAAATAAGCGCTTCTATATTGCGAACGACGCAAGTGTACTAATCAAACAAAAGTCATAAAAAAATATCTAATTGTCGTTGTTACATGAAATGCTGTTGTTTATATTCAAATGTCGGGTCAGTTACAGGAAATATTTGCTTATATTATTTCGTCTTATAAAAAAAGTTGTTAGTATGTACCAGTAAGCAAAGTATTTTACATAGCTACAAATAGTTTGACAATCGATAGCATAAATGCTATATCGAACTTCAATCTCGATGCTTTGTTATAATATACGGAGTGTGTAGAGACAGTCGGCCCTATTTTTTGTCGCTCCGTTCGTTGAGCATTATGACCGTTGTAGCTATTATTGATCGGTACAAAAGCGTTGATACTGTAGAAGTTAAACGCGTTATTCAATTCCGCCTGCCTCAAGTCTGCGTCGAGTGCGTTCTGGTTGACGCGATCATGTTGTTTCTTGAGATGGCGCTTCGGCGGGCGAGTTGTTGTCGAAGTCGTTGTCGTAGGACGAGTTGTTGTCGAAGTCGTTGTTGTGGTTGTTGTTGTAGTCGTCCGCACTGGGGTTTCTGATGAAGAAGGGAAGATGGAAGGTTACTTTCTAGTGCTAACAAAATCTTAATGTTAATTTTAACTAAGATACTCGTGGCTGCGCTTCGAGATTTTAACCACGAATTAACTTAACCTAACTTATCTTAAACAGAGTTAAACCGAACGGTAGTACTAAGCTAACAGGAGGTCATTGTACTAGACATTACAAACAACGTACTAAATAACCACCCATAAAGTGGCGTTTCTTTCTGTTCGTTAGATATAAGTCACAAACACTCAACGATATTGTACGATATACCTTAGCTAAATAAGCTCGAAAAAAAAGAAAAAGCAAAAAACAGATAGATAGATAGTAAAAAAAAATCATAATGATTAGTACTAAGACATCCTTTCTCTTATAATTTTGTATAACATCACCCTCCTTTTGGCTTTGCGTCATGGGATAAAATTATCATCATTGACAAACAAGGTTTATTTATCCACTTGGTCGTGAAAACTAACAAACATACAGAACTTAGCTTACTATCGCATTAAATTGCGTCATGTTTAAACTTGTGAGATAATATTAGAACTAAATAAGAACGTTTCTTGTTAAAATAATTTTCAAAACAATCCACAAAATAATTGTCTATCGGTTTTTTATCGGATACATTTCGGATACACATTGGATACAAGCGCTTAGAGTTGGATCTATTCTGCATGAGCGTTGTGGCGGTTAGCCAGCTGTTGAGTAGGGAATTCTTTGCTTAAGCCTACTGTTATGCAATTTTTATTTTTTTCGACAAACTTATATTATGTAACTGCGTAATGTCACTAAAATTGTTACTTTTAAATTTTTATCGGCGAGGACCTATAATTAGCTTCGGGATCTATTAAGATTGTTATATTTTTAAAGCTTTTGGTCTTTCTTTGTAATAAATAAATAAATAGTGTGCGTAGGATCTGCGTATGACTTCATTCCCTCCTGCCCATTTTCTGCCCAATCTATTAGACGGCCAGGGCGAGCGCGAAAAGTCATCACCGTCGACCGTTGTCGTCATGGTTGATATTCCGAAACTCCGAACAAAGTGCTTTGATTCCACTTTTATCGTGCGACCCGCTAGACTGTTGAATGCGTTGCATGTTTGCATGGGTGTTCCCCGATAATTAAAATCTGGACATTTTAATTCACGATTGAATCGATTTCTTCTAGTCACGCGTGCTGAATCATAGACCGCATCTTTGTAAAATGAGGCAAAATGGCGACCAGGATCAAGCGTATCTATCAATAAATTTTTAAAAAAATATGGAGAATGTATTCGCGCGACACAAATATTTAGAATTCTTCACATTTTTTCCATCTTAATCACTAAATGGTAAACTCAGATAACCAATAGAAATAGATAGCCCGTTGGTCCAGTTGGTAGTGAATCTGCCTTCTGAGCTTGGGGGCGTGGGTTCGATTCCCACCTAGGACAAACATTTATGTGATCAACATTTGTGTTTGTTCTATATCTGGGTCTTAATATCTATATAAGTATGTATTTAAAACTATATATGTATGTGTATATCAGTCTCTGGTAGCCATGTCACAAGCTTTGCTTAGTTTGGGGTCAGATGACCGAGTGTGAAAAATGTCCCGAATATTTATTTATTTATAGAAAGAAAGAAAGCTGCCTACCACCATATGAGACACAGCCAGGAAGAAAGAAAAACAAGAGACCTCCTGCACAGGAAGCGCCACTCACCGCAAAAACAAATTCCCAGAGGTAATTAATGGTTTCTGGTTTGCCAAAGAGGAGCAGCTCAAGGCCAAATCTCACCGCGACGAAAAAATAGAGGTAAGGATCAGATAACAGAACAAAGAAGTACAGAAACAAATAAGATAAGTGCTACGGATTTTAAAACGTGCTCACCTTTCAAAGTAATGGTCCCATCGGCGCGTCCATATCCGTTCACCGCTGAACACGTGTATTCCCCGAAGTCTGTCTTCTTAAGCCGCGTTATGGTGAGGTTCATGCGCATCGCGTAGCCATTCAGCTTTTCTTCCGATATTATGTACTTGGAACTGTTCAGCAGCTTGCCCCCTGGTGGAAAGAATAAGTTTCAAATCAGTAAAAGTCACGAGTGAATCGGTTTCTTCTAGGCAAGCGTGCTCCATCGTAGACCGTTGGCGACCAAACGCAAGCTTATGTTTTTTAAAGTACGAACAATATTCGAAGATATTTCACAACCGAACTTAAATAGTTGTTTCATGAAAACCTTTCTATTTAAAATTAGTGAAAAAAAATCATATTCACAGACCGATGTCTGTGAATGTTTGACTACATGTCGACAGAAACACGTGAAGGACGTTGTGCGAGAGTAATGGTAAGTATATATTGTTACATTGAGGTATATACGAGTAACTATAGCACGTACTAACCGTAATATATCGTTTTTTTTTTTGTAATTTATAGGCTTGCGCTTGGCCGCCATCTCGTCTGATGTTAAGCAACGATGCGGTCTACGATGGAGCACGCTTGCCTAGAAGAAACCGATTCACTCTCGACTTGAAGACACCCAGATTGTAACTAACGGGGAACATCCATTCAGGCAGCGAATTCCACAGATTAAGGAGATAACTACAAGTATGTTACAAACTGCTTTTATGTTCACGTAATATAATTTTATCGTTCCATTTGCCAATGTCAAGTATTTTAATCCCAGTCATACTCGAGTGAAAAAGTCAGGTTCAAATCCAATATTCCCCGGTAAAGTATGGAAGCTTAACTAAAAGATTCCGAGCTTAAAAACAACACGAAAATATATGTTACACAACATTATATCATTTGCTTACACAACCGTGGCGTACGTTAATCAAATGGCCACCCAAAAGCTAAATATTAATATTGACAGCTATGATTTATATTTTAAATCAAGCAAATACGAGTAGAAATGCCTCGTCAAATGATAAATTACCAAATTGATTTTGTGTTACTTGGTTTGCTTTCGAATCTTTTGAAAACAACTCACATGTTTATCATACAAGTATTAATTGATTTTTTTAACCCCTGATAAAAGAACTGATAATCTTCAAACAGCCAAATAGATTTTCGGATTTTTTGAATTATAATTAAGAACACTTGATCAATTCACTTTCATAACATAAACTCAATCAAAATCGGTTTAGCCGTTTGGGAGCTACGATGACACAAACAAACACACATATACTAACTTATAACACTCTGTTTGCGTCGGGGGCTGAAAATTAATCTAAGATGTACAGTACCTGTAATTAACTTTCCCCGCTGCCAAGTGTTGAGAGACTTGGGGGTAGCCTCCACGTAGCACTGGAGGTGGACTTGCATGTCAACTGAACGCAGCACAACTGGACTGATCACTCGCACGACCGGCTCGACTGAAGAAATAATTTAAACAATCGAGGCAACGTTCAACACAATGTTTTTAAGTCTAGGCAAGTTTGCTCTATCGTAAACTGCTTCATCGCTTAACATCAGGCGAGATGGCAAACAAACTCTTTCAATATTTTTTTTTTGTTTTTGTAGAAAGAATTTCTTCGTCTTTTCACAGGTCTCTTTTTAAAGTGTTATAACATATGAAATGCGATAGCAGTGCTACGTCTGCTGGCCCAAAATTATTTGAACAAACACTACCATAGATTTTACGAGCATTCTAAACAATTACAGATTAGCTTTCTACTTTTGAAGGTCTTAACTCAACGTCTAATTTCCACTCGGACTAGTTTCACATGGTTAAAGAAGAGCAGTTAAATGTTTTTGTTTTTTTTAACATAAAGATATTTTAATGAATAGCTACGGAAGTATTATTGTGAAATGTGGAACAAAAAATAAAACACAAGAAGTTTCACTTTTCAGTTTACTTTCATATTTTTTTTATATTATTTATTTTTACTTTGAATTCGGAATTCAAATAATTTTGAGACACTAAACAGGAAAGCGACCGTAGCTTAGCGGAAAGAGCACTCGGGCGTATACCCGATGGCGCAGATTCTAATCCTGCCATTCGTAATTTTCTAAGGTCTATAACATTTATATACTTTTAATGTTTAATGTTAATCCTGAAATAAATGAATTTTGATTTTTTTTTTTATTGGTGCGGAAATTTAAAAATTGTTAGGCATTTATTTGCCAACAATAAACTAAGCAATGAAAATTCAATTCAATTATTCCAAAGATCAATGACAATAATATTCAGAACTTACAAAGCACGATGACTTCATACCGCCTGCTTTTAGTGGGAGGTATGCCGTTGGCAGCGATACACCAGTACGTGCCCGTGTCCGTGCGACGGAGGTTCTTCAACGAGAGCGTGGATCCGACGTAGCTCTCCACCACTGCGCATAAACAGACATCGTGAAAGACACATGTAGGCCATAACGCCATTGTCTTTGTACTGGACAGCTTAGCCCGTTTGTACCAATTAACTGAGTAACTGGCACTAGACTGGGAAATGTGAGACCTGCGTACCTACATTAATGAAAATGTCAAGATGTTCTCAGTATCATAAAGGAAAATACTTAAGAATACGTAAGCTATACACATTAAGTAGTTAAGTTAGTAAGTTTTGTTCGCATTTTGTTTTAATTGTACGGTAATTATTATGGTCTCGCTAGTCGCATCCAGAGACCGGGGAGAGTGGCATAAACAAAGGGAGGCCTATACCTAGCAGTGGGTCACACAGGGATGATGATGATGATGATGAGTTATGGTGGCTAGACGTGTTTACCAACTTCGACCATACCGTCACTTAAAATCATGTGAGCTGTGGACAAACGCCTAATCTGTCAACCATAAACCAACATACACGACATTACATTTTTGGAAAAAAATATGAAAAATGAACTTGACGGAAAATTCAATAAATGAAAATCATATTAGTTAGGATTGAATGCATACAGGTCGGCATTGCACGATAGTCTATTTCACGCATATATCAAGTACTGTGTGCGCGAACCTATCACAACTACGATAACGTGAATGGCCTGTTTTATGGACACGTCCGGGCTCTTGTCCAAAATACAGCGGTATTTTGCTTACATGAACATTTTACGGAAAATATGGACGTAAGTCTAGCAATAGGGTACTTGACTGTATTAAAAATATTATGCCAATTGACGCCATCCATAAACATGACATAATGAAAAAGCATATTTCATTGATTTTTTGATAAAAATATGCTTATTTTTTGTAAAAAACGCGAATAAAATAACTGTATTTTCGACATTTGATCACGTGATCGAAAACGGTCTGTAACTGGCTTCATCCCTAGTGACGTCACACAAATCTAAACAAACAGATTTTGTATTGATATTTGCGAATTTAATGTTGTAAAGCTATTTTGAGAGCGATTTATCCAGAAATTTTCACCAAAAACATTCCGGAGGTTAAATGTGAGAAGAATGGAGAAACATTTTGTGCAAGCAGACAGCAGTAACTTACCCAAAATTAATGTTTTTATGGTTGCATATTTCTTTAATAATAATCCACGTCATTGTTTCTACGCTGCAGAACTCAAAACGTAAAAACTACAATGTCAGTATTAATTTTTAATTGTTCTCCAAGCAAAACATTCAATCAAGTTGTACAAAAAGTATGTTGTAGTAAGTGGATATAACTATTTTGTTAGGTTATGTCGAGCTTTACAATGTTTAAAAAGAAAGTAACAGTACATAAAATAGTAATGCAATAAAAACACAAATTATAATAGAAATATATAGACTCAAATATGTACCTCAAAATGATCTTCGCACATAGAAACACTTGAATTAGCTCCAATACTTTACGAGCTACTTAGTTCCAACCTTAGATTGGTTCCAACCACTTTTTTCGAGTTTTGGGGAGTTTTGGGTGCATTGGAACAGGAACAAATATTTTATCCGGTGTCTTTATGGAAGTATTTGTACATTTTGGCACTACACAATATTTATAAACCATTACTTCTATTAGAAATTAATTAATCATCAAGCTTTTGCAGCCTGGCTGCAGTTGTTTTGTTTTGTGTGACGTCAATTAGTCACGTGATCGGAGCTATGACGTAGGTCTGCGTTTTGGCGCGATATTTTTTTATTCAAACTTTAACATCGATTTATATCGCAAATACGACTGATATCCAGAAAATATAAATGCAGTATACATTATTTTATATCAGACAATAATGTGCAATAGTTTCCCAAAAGTAGTCAAATACCCTATTATAGGTACACGAAAAGTTTGATCAACATGCACGGTACAACAACATGGTACAGCTCCAGGTTTGCTGCTGTCGTAAAATACAAACAGACGCTTATAAAAAAAGGATTAATAAAAAACCGGCTAAGTGCGAGTCGGACCCATGCACCGTACCACCACAAAATATAACAAGTAGTGCAAAAAACACATCACGTCCAAGAGGTCACCCTACCAAGTACCGACCGCGCAACTGAACAGAAATTTGTCATCGAAACGTTGCAAACGTTTTAAAGCAATTTCTATGTTGATATATTTGTTGAGTTGAATTGGGCCACCATCGAATAGCCGTAAACAATAATAGTTCCCTGACGTTACCTCCACAGGTAAGTTGGGCGCACTATACAATTAAATAGTTGATCAACGTAATTATAATAATTAGGTGGTTATGCCGAACTCGCAACCCCTACATATTTACAACCGACAGATGAGTCGATATCGCTCATATTCTTTACTTCTACGTTACGATTGAAGCAAAAGATCCTAGTTATTGTTACACATAAATAATATCCCGTAAATAATCATACAACTATGAAAAAAAAAAACTAAAAAAAGGAAAATTCAGGTCGTTCAATGACCGGGATTCATCTTTCCAGGCTTTCATCCCCCCCCCCCCCCCCCCCCCCCCCCCCCCCCCCCCCACTGCTGAAACAGGCTTTCTCACAGAATGAGAGAGAGAGAGAGAGAGGATGAACTCTAATCTCCACCATGCTGGCCCAGTGTGCATGTTGGTGAATATCATGTCTGAAATTTTGAGGTTTTTTGACATACCGGTTTCCTCACGATGTTTTCCTACACAGTTTTTAAACGATGGCATTGAAACTACACATAATTTATTTAGGTACTAAATAATTAGTTGGTGCAGGGCCGAGAATCAAACTGAGTGTCGTCAGATTGTAAAGCGTACATACTACCGCTTGGCCAACACCGCCCTAGAGGTAGAATATTATGTTTAAATTTATAATTATGAGTGGTCCACGAGACATATTTTAGCCTATTCAATAAATAAATATGAATAAATATGGCCGATTTTGCCGAAAGATTCTCGAATGGAGACCGGTAAGCGCAGCGTAGGACGTCTACCCTCAAGATGGACAGACAACCTAAAAGAGACCTTAGCAAACGCTGGATGCAGGCCACTTCCAACCAGCCCTTTTGTAGATCGATGGGGGAGCAGTGGACGTCCTATGGCTGAAATGGTGATGATACAGTCAAATCATTTAGTTAAATTGAGAACTTCTTATTTTAAAGTAAATTTAAGAGAATATACAAACCACATATTATGAATCAAACACACGAGTAAGTCCACAAAGACTTTAAGACCTTGGTTTAGCTCGGTCAAATATTTCCGCAGTACGTTTTTCTCCTCAGTAAAATATGATCGCACTAGCCATCTCGCTGCATATTCCTCATTCAGCGATACTAAACACTACTAGCCTCGTCCAACGCCGGAAGTTCTTCAACGCAAGCTGTCCACAACTGCGCATAAACACAAACTTTATGGAAACGACCGGCACAGTTCACTGACACCTGAGTACTTATACTACTACTTTTATGCGAATAATAGCCACTACAGACGGTGAACTTTTAGTTGGCGGACTTCACCTACCTACCCGCTCTTTAAGCAGAGATTTTCTTCTGTCACTCTTGCATGGGTTTTATGCATATGCATTTATGCGTCCACCGCCTAAATATCATTGGAATAAATTAAACAATGGAACATCAATGGTTATTATTGAGCGTAAGTAAATGGTAATAAAACTTTAAGTGAAGATCCACAGAATACACATAAGTACAGGTACAGACGATTCACTCCGCAAAATTATTTAAATAAGTAGCGACTCATGCTACTACACAATAAAGTGCAATTCAGGAGGTGCGAGCGCTAACTGCCTACAGCTATATTAACCTAGAAGTTGCCTCTCTGTCTATCGTGTAACTCTTGTCACGTTATTTCTGTCTATCGCTCGGCACGTCCGACAAGTCGGCTACTTGTAGCTTCATACCTAAAGTGCGGAGTGCGCCAGGCCTGGTAGAGGCAAGTCTCTTTTTCTGAGCCCGCCTGCGGCAGTAGTGTGCAAACATCACTGTGTTTCGAATTAAAAGCAATATTTCCAGAGAAATTACTGGGCATATAAAAAATTAACATCTTACATGTCAGGATGACGAGCTCAATGCATTGCCGCGCAGGGTTTTCAATTGTCGAATTTCTAGTCTGGGCGGCACTGAAATGTAATTATGGTCAAGCGTGACTCTTGGACCATCGTCCTAAAACTGCGACCAGAACCACCAAAGGATCGGCAGAAGCATCCTATTACTACACGGTGAACGTACTGCTATCTCCAAGCCGCCTGCCAAGCGTGGGGATTTTGGCAACACCCGTCTCTAAGAGGGAGGCATTTGTTCAGCAGTGGACGTTTACTGGCTGACGATGTGATGTGTGTGATGTGACGTTTACCATCAAACGAGCGACTTGACCGTCTATTTGAAAAAATATATTTGAACAGGCATTTTGTTGAAAGTTTCGTCACTGTGTTACATTATGTTTTATGGACAGTACCGGGCTCTATTCCAAAATACTGTGGTTTTACTCACGCTGCTATGAAAATTTCAGGAATCTAGTGGCAATATAAACGTAATATTTTGTAAGCTGGGTAAGTTAACGCCTTGTTTATAAGTTTACAAAAGTAGGTACTTATAAGTCAGAAAAGTTTGTCTTTTCGGTAACTTTTTAACCCATATTTGTAATCTCCGTGGAGTGGAATGAGCTCCCGATATTTAGGCGCAGTTACATGCACCATGGTTACGGGAAGACTGAAATATCGGGAGCTAATTCCATAACCTTACCACGGTAAATATTCCGTAAATAATCTCTATTTGAGAGAATCAGAACGCCAAAAATCCAGCTTTCGTTGCTTTTTATCAAAAATGTGAGTGGGCTCTAAGTATATTGATAATGTGAAATCATGCAGGAGTGTCAATACTAAATATCAAATACAGTGACTGTTACTGTATCAAATACAGTAACTGTCTATTCGGGTATCCCATCAACTGTTAATAATATGGTATCGGTTTAACGTCAATCAGCGACGGTTCAATTACAGAGTCCCATTCTGCAAAGTAGGGCAACAGTTAAACTTCATCCAAATGAAATACAGCCCTAGTTCGATGCAGTTTTTATGATTAGGTAACTTTTAGCCCCGGCGTCAATATACGTGATGTGACACAATGTGAGTTTTTACTCCAGTTTTTTTTATTCTTTTCTCTGTGAGGATTTTGGCGTCGCACTTCTTGTGCATTTGCCAGTGTCAAGTATAAAAAATAATTAACCAGCCAAGTGCGAGTCGGGCTCGCACACTGAGGGTTCCGTACCACCACAAAATACAAATAATTGTCAATTTAAAAGACCGACTTCAAAATTAGTATAAATATGAAATTTAAATTCGGTGAAACAAATAAAATGATAAGGAATTACCAACAAAGTAACCGAATTGCCAATTATAACTTTGTAATGAACAGGAATTTGTCACCGACTCACACTTGGCCATTATTTATTATTTGTTGTTATACTTTAGAGTGTGCAGTTATGCCAAGTTTGACGCTTGTACGTATTACCGTTAATAGAGAAATTACACAAATACGTAAATATTATATTATTATATTATATAACTTTTTTTCTTTATCCAGAATAGTTACATACATTTGTAAAGTATAAAATCGAAGAAATTAGGATAAAATTGCAAACTAAAGCTTCAGTAACTAATAAAAGTTATTTTCAACCGACTTCAAAAAGGAGGAGGTTATCAATTCGACTGTGTTTTTTTTAAATATTTTTTTAATGTTTGTTACGCGATTATTCCTTTTTGTTTATGATGAATTTCTAGTTTAATTACGCTTCTACGTCGCTTCGAGTACAATAAGTATTTTGGGATAAATTATTCATTGATTCAATCAACTAATAAAAGTATTTTAAAAACTATAAATAAAAGAAAACGAGGCAAATGTAAAAGCTAGAGCATTCCTCGCAATAAACTTGGTAAATCTCTGTCTAGTGCTCCGGCGTCATAGTGTTAGTGAACTAATGTGACGTACAGTTTCCATACACACACACATGCAAATATTGTGTCTTTGAATATATGCGAGTATTGAAAACTGTCCTACTTCAGAAGTGTGCGAGTGATTCCGTAAACAATTTTCGATTTAGGGACGTAAATCCTCCCCGACTTTGGAATTGAATCGAGAGATTTTTCTCTTGTACACTTCAATAACTACACAGTTGTGTTTTGTTATTTGTTTGTGATTTATTTAAATGAAAGCAGAGTTATAGAGAAACACACACTAGTTTGTATGTTTGTTTGTATGTTTAGTTTTGTCACTTTGTCTTTATTCAAGGTTATCTTATAGGTATAGTTAATACGTATATTTATTTGTGTGTTTCCCGCTAGTTACAATCTGGGTGTCTACAAATCGCGAGTGAGATGGTTTCTTCTAACCAAGTGTGCTCTATCGTAGACCTCATCTTCGCTTGACATCAGGCAAGGTGCCGGTCAAACGCAACCCTATTATTTAATTTAAAAAAAATTAAAAAAAAAAAGCGTAACTACTGACGCACTGAGTGGCTGACAGACTAATTACGAAATCTCTAAAACTGAAATTTGATATTATGTAGATTTCTTATGAGCTGTAGAGGTCCGTTTAGTAAAGATTTTATGACAGAGACTAATTAAGAGGGTTGAAAAGGGGTTAAAAGTTAAGGTGACATTCTGCGCGTGCGAAGTCGCAGGCTAGATATTTAATAAATGTGATAATATTACTAAATGCAATAATTACTTATTGCGTTTTAATCCTAGTAGGGTTGTAGGTTGTTAGTTAACAATACAATAAAGTACAAACGTTTGCAATTGGTAACTTTACAGGAATGCCAAAAGCAAATTGGCTACTATCCTAATTGACGTTAACAACTCCACAAAATAGTAGAACATTTTGTAGATATTTATAATTACCGCTCATATAATTGATTTGCATTGGTATATAGAAATATAAGTATATAAGCGGAGCGTTGGTCGTCCAGCTGCAAGATGGGTCGACGATATTATTAATATCGCTGGTCGAACCTGGACTAGATTGGCACAGGACCGAGGCAGATGGCATAGCAAGAGAGAGGCCTATACCCAGCAGTGGGATAAGGAAGGCTGTGGATGATGATTATGATAGAAATAGATAAATTGTAAATAGTTTAGCTAGTTACCACATACCCCAACAATTTAATCAAACGAAACAAAGCACGCGAATGACGCCATTTAACGACTTCAGTCAAATTAAATTTAAATGGAAATAATTTATAGCTTTATTATGGCACACGACCCCCCGCTCCTAAATTGTGAGCGCGGACGTAAAATACTGCTAGTACGTTATGTTACGCGTATAGGAGTAATATTGGAGCGAGGCTTGTATGAAATTGTGTTTTATTAACGGGTTATAAAGTCGCAGCTACACGTCGTTGTAGACTTGTTACTCCAGACGCCGACTCAGTTATTTCCAGTTATTATTGCTACGAACTAATTGTTTTCCGATTTAATACTCGTGCCGGAACGTTTTCAGCCACTAAACACATTTTAATTGTCAAAATTGCTCAGTAACTAGACGATGATACGATTTTAATTACGTCCTGCAACATCAATTCTGAATTAACAACCTGGCAAAGAAAGTAAACAATTTTTCATCAACTCAGTTATTCGTATTAGGATTAGGGCCGCGCCATAATATTTTAATAAACTGATTTCTTCAGAAGTATTGTCGATACTCGAAGCTATATTTCTTTTCAATATCGCTCCCAATAGGCATCGACTCGAGTTTTAATCGAGGCAAGTTAAATTTATATGCTTCGTTAAGCTAATTTAATGATCCGTTTGCAATGTTTTATTATAAGTGAGTTAATTAAGTTGGCTTGAGCCTTCGTCGCGCGGCACCGCGCTTCAAGATAAGTAATTAAGTAATCATACACCAATATGTTGCTCGTATATAACATACATTTTGCTTTGTCTTTAAGTTCAACAAAGCAAAATACATTGTCCTTACAAAAAGCTTTTTCATGAAACCTATAATTTTGTGCCAAAGATAAAATTAGCTGACTTGTTTAATACAAATACTTTCGCTCCGATTCCATCGCTTTATCCGCCGGACAAAAGAAAGAGGAAAATTAAAAAGAAAACGTGAATAGCCATTCCAAAAGCAATTCTTACATATTAAGCGAAGCGTGTTTAACATGTCCAATTAATACAAAGGAGAGCGGCTCCACCACTCTGTTAACTATTACAACCTCCCTCCGTTTACTGAGGGCCGCCAGTCTTTTGTTTACGCTTAATGGCTTAAATAAAACGGGTCAAATTCGTAAAACACCACACCAAAAAGGTTTTAAGGATACCACAGGGAACAGACAATTTTCTACCTAGTACATTTAAATTTAAGGCGTAAAGTGGGAAGTCATACGTGCTATTAAAACTGGAACATCGTGTGTGTGTTAAAATGAGTAGTCTTATAATTGCGTCAGGCTGGTGTGTCTTTTCACCTAGTGTTTTCGGTTAAACTGTGAAGGGTATGACATTATAACTATGAGAGATAACAGGCTTTTGTCAAGTTGCCGGTCGGCAGTAAGCCGTTCGTTTAATTTCCTGACCGAAACCCGGATCGCTACAATATTTTGTTTAAGTAGTCATTGAGTTCTTTGAACACGTTTTTAGAGTGGAAATGAAAATTTTATTTTTTTGGGTTCTCTGCCATCCTAAAAAGTGTGACCGGACTGAAACTGTATTTCATTTAAGAGACTTCAAACATGCTAAGTTAACTTGATCAGTCATAGCCACAAGATTAATATTATGTATTTTCTCTTATAAGTGAAACTATTCTACTGATTAAAAAAAAACATAATTTAGACTACTTCTGCACGAATGAAACTACCTACATGGAAATGGTTACTATTCATAATGTATAAGTAGTAGTATCACACATGTAACCGATGTATTCATTCACCCCATTCTATCATTATTCAGACGTCATTCTCTCGTGATGTATATTTATATCCTATTCGAGCACTTCCAATATCTTAGGGCAATATCTTAATAAATCCTATAAAAGTGGAATGTTTTAACCGCGTGAACACCTGCGCCCGCCAAGCGGGCTTTGAATGCAAAATTAGTCTTGTTTCTTTTTTACCACTTTAGCCGGATCTCACTGATGCGAATGAAATTCAACGGCGGAATTGACGGTCTATTTCTCCGTGTTTTATGTGGCTCTTAAATTATTGTACGGAGGTTATACGGTCAGTAATTTTAATGAATATTAAAACATGGAACAGTACGGCGTAAATTCTTCAAGGAATAAAAAGTGAGGTAAAACAGGCATTAAAACCTTATAGATGTAATAATTTGTTGCAAAGGAGAGTTTGTGTTGCGTGTGCGACTTAGACTTAACGCTTACAAAAAATTCATGACGATGTCGTGGCGTTCAAGCTGCGTTGTAAAAGTCAACCCTTCCTGGTTTGAGTGCGTAATTTGAGATAAATCGGACTATTACTAATAATTACGGAGCTACAAACTACCGATCGACAGAATCATAATGCCAAAGAACATTGATTCGAAAGCTTAGTAACGATAATATTTTGCATTATCGTGCTTTCGAACTAACGTTTATCATAATAACAGATACGCTGTTGATCGGTAATTTATAGCACCATAATTTTTTTTTCACTTACGGTCTTTGCACATTTTGCGACGCCGCATCGTGCCCCAGCCGTGTCTCGACTGTTCAAAAACTCTAGTAAATGAGATACAATATGAACCTAGTGTAAACGGAAAAGAGTTGACTTTTACATAACCGCTTGTATTACCGCCACCTTTACTCTCCAGTCAGCGTTGGACCTTACGTTGTCATAAAATTTTAACTTATGTACTTAAAAATTTAAAAACAATTAAACATGCTTGTAATTATAATATTTCAGATTTAAGCCAGTTATGTACGTAAAAGAGCTATGTTGAGCTATAGGATGGGTGGAAACAGTGATTTGTAAGCAGTCGTGATTATTGCAAATTGAAATCCGTCCGTCCGTAAAGGATAAAATATGTAAAGTGTTCAATTTCAAAGGTAGAACTGCTTTTTAACCGACTTCAAAAAGGAGGAGGTTATCAATTCGACTGTATGTTTTTTTTTGTATGTTTGTCACGCTATTACTCCGCCAATTTAGAATTATTTTTGATGATTCTTTTTTTGGTTGGTGTCCCATATTTTTTTTTCATATAAACATTTGTTCTGTTCGTATTTTAAATCTAGAAAGTCCAACGTAGCCTAACTCCATGCAGCGTCCGTCGATTCTCGCTCCTCATAAAACCATTTCTAGACGATGATTACTTTTATCTGAATTATAAATTAACTTTCTATTTCAGTGGCACATAATTGCATCGTGAATAATCACCTCGTTCTTCTCTGCCACTTTCATTACGGAATACGATGTTCAGGCCGGAGTCCCTCTTCCACGATATTGTGGGTACAGGTGCACCGGCCGCAGTACATCGCAGCTCCACTGAACCACCTTCCGGTGCGCTCGCTTCGGACCCGTCCTCGTCTGCGATGTCTGGCGGAATCACCACTGTCAAGTGACCCATCTGATGGCAGAAAAATAACACTTTAATAGCTAAAACTAAATAAGGAACGAATGAAGGTTAATGAACTGTAAGACTTAATACGGTCTTGACTTTTCAACCTTGTAGTCTTGATCGAATAATTTGGATGAAATGTAAGTAATACGTATATGTATTTTCAGCGTCAACCCACAGATTGATTTCATACTGGGTTATACGGAAAGGGTACGCTAAGCCGAAAGGGGTTTGTTATACTTATCATTATGAACAACTTTTACTATGGGACCAAAACTGAAATCGTGACAAAAAACAGCTGTTCCATACATTTAGTAGAGTGTCAATTACCGTTTTCTATCGAACAGCTAATATTTATTTTGCAAATAAAAGTTGTTCATTAATTACGAGTATAATGACCTCTTTTCGGTCACACAGCGGGCAATGGAGACAGCTATGCTCGGAGTTTCTTTGCGCGATAAGATCCGAAACGTGGATATTCGCCAAAGAACCAGAGTCACCGACATAGCTGTTAAAATTATGGGCAGGCCACATCGCTCGAAGAACCGATAACCGATGGGGAAGAAAGGTTTTTGAGTGAAGACCACGAACCGGAAGACGCAGCGTAGGGAGGCCTCCCACTAGATGGACCGACGACATTGTTTGTGAGAGTCGCGGGTATCCAATGGATGCAAAAGGCGGGCTGTCGTTCAGTGTGGAGGTTAAAGGGGGAGGCCACGAAAGGGGGAGGGGGGGGGGGTTAAGACGTCCACTGCTGAACATATTCAGCAGTGGACGTCTTCCGGCTGATGATGATAACCTCTTTTCGGCTTAGCATACTCTTTGATTATAACCCTGTATACATCAATGATATATAATTAGTGAATTCGTAGAACCGTATGCTTTTCAAATATTTAACCTTCAAATTCTTATGTTGGGTAGCTAGACCATTATCACCTACGCATGACAGAACGAGGTGGCTACGGCTAACGCGTGCTACGTATTGTTATTTGTTGTAGTCAATTAAACTAGCTTTACCGTACCGTACTGCTTGTAAGTAAGTATAAAAGCATGTTAGCTAGAGATACTTGCACGCAACGATATTAATCGGTAACATTAATGGGGACCACACGCGGGTACTTGTAGCAATGCAGACAATGGAAACACAGTCATTATACCGCGAGCTCCTGCGAGATAACCGGATTAATGCTAAATGCGATAAACAAAGACAAAAGCCGCTCGATTTTTGTCGACATTTTTATGGACGATATGAAAATAAATCATGACATTCTTGACAAAGTTCATCAAGGCGGTCTTCTCGAATACCGACTAAACTCGATCGGAATCTCATAGTTTATATAGGTCGGGTGTCCCTCATTGTAATAATGTAAGGGCAGCCAGGGCAGGGATCCGTGAATGTTGCATGAAGACGTATTGTCCCCATTCCGGGGCCGGTGCTTTGACAAAATTCTCGGGACGAGTGACGGGACGCTGGTGGCCCGTCTCAGGTACGAAAATTACCGCATAGATTGTAAGGTAAGCGGGTTGTTTATTTTACTCGCTGCGTATTTTATTGTAGAGCTCCTTTTTACAAATGAGTTGATGTTTGTTTGTGTTAACATTTTTGAGGTTGTATGAAAAGCATTATGTTGAATGTCACATTCTTTAGACGGCAGTATATACGTACTAATTTTCATAAATATTAACTTTCTTTGTCGTCCTTTTTTCAAACTCTGCATACAAATTGCTATACTACTCTCTCAAAGAAAATGTAGTCTATATCAGGGTTATAATTCATTTAAAGTTTTGCGCCAAGAAGATTCAACGTGTAGATACAAATGCTGACTTTTTTCTGGCTCAACGTAGAATTACTATTCAACGTGGTAATTATGCCAGCATGATAGGTACGCTATGATGCAAATTGGTGGAGCTTGAGCATTTTGATTAACTTTAGACCTTCTACGGTCTATTGGTTCTTATACAACTGTTTTTAGAATTCCGTAGTACTACAAGGAAAACCCATTAAGTTCTTTCAGTCCGTCCGTCCTAATTTTTATAACCTTTAAATATTTTATAGTTATTAAGGTAGGTGCATGAAACTTTGATGGTTACAGTTTTGGTAGGTATAAATCTCAGGTTCAAAATTATTAAAAAAAAATAAGCTCTGGTACAATACATGTGCTGTACACAATAAAAAGTTTATATCTATCTATCTATCTATGTGAAATGGGGATGAATTTGTTTCAATGCTATAATATGTAGTGTATCGTTACATACCTTTTAAAATGTAAGTTAGGTTTCGTACAATACTTTTTATATTTTTCATATTTTCATATTCTTTGCGAAATATAGAACGCTAAAGCGGAAAAATATGGCTCCCCTGCATTTCTAAACTATTAGACATAATAAACCTATAACTTGCCATGCTAATAGTTCATACTAAAAACCTTTATTCTAAATTATTTTGAACATTTAGTGATTACAGCTTTTTGTGTTATAACGATAAAACTACAATGAATTCAAGACATTCTATCTCAAAAGTAAACTTTTTCGTAAATTTGTCTTTACAAATTATGATTCCCAAGTAGTTTTCTATTTCAATAGACCAGAAAAAGTATGTGTTATTTCGGGATGACACATAAAATTTCTAAATTTTTTCTATATTTATAGAGCAAAGATGTACTACGAGATGTACTAGAGGTGTACTGCGTATCACACAGCTTATTTCGTTCGAAGTTTTCTATAGCAACCAATTTCTGAACTATAAATGTGACCAAAATTATATATATAGCTTTGACTACGAAAACCTACCATATACGTGTCTTAGTACGATCTTGGACAGTAAAGTTATTTGTATAATGGGGCTAACCATTTTATGCATAAACGCTCGATAAGATAGTTCATAAATAAATTATTGGTTTATGCACTAATGAGAAGAGATGAAGACAAAAAACGCTTATCAAGCATTATTTCATAATAAGGTAAGTAATTATTAGGTACTTAATACCTAATACTTAGTTTGCTTGTAATTTGTTTATTTAATTTTTCATTTCTATGTGCACAAACTAACTTTCTTTCTGAGCTTTCTTTGTGATATGCCATTCTTATTTATTGCGTCCTTAGTCACATTTTAAGTGAAAATGATACAAAAATATCTAAAGAATAAAGCACTAACGTACATTGATATTCCAAAAAGCAGAAAATATAAAAAGAAAAATGTTATCACAATATAACGTGTATCAAAAAGTCCCATTTACGTATTTTCTCCGATTTTCCTCATAAGAATATGATAAAGTGTGGCACTTTCTATATTCTCGTTTTGCTGCAGTGTAAATTCTTAGAGACGGCTTCGTGTCACATGAATTATGAAAATATGCGGTGCACAGCGAACCGAGTGCGTCAGAGATTTACATACCTACAGACCTTTTCACAGTACTTTGATAGTAAGGCATCTAGAATCAAAAAGTTTACAGAAAGATTGATAGGTAATCGTTTTCAATACGAAAGCAGCAGCACGTGGTGCAGCTTTTAATTCTCTAAAGTAATAAATAGAGCATGTAGCGTAGCTTCTGTTCTCGTAGCGTTACTCGTAGCACTCGTCATATTATTTTGTTGTAGCAGTCGTGCTGCTGTTTTATCATTTGATGTGTAGCTATAACGCGTAGGTATAACATAGCTCATATCGCTTATAGCATAGCTTCTGGTTCTTGTAGGGTTACTCGTACCACTCGACATATTGCTGTAGCGCTTCTAGTGTAGCCGTAGCCGTCGTGATACTTCTTGTAGCGGTCGGCATATATCTGTAGTGTTTGACTGTGGTGTAGTCATTGCGCTTATAGCGTAGCTCGTACGCTCGTAGCATAGCTTTTGATTCTCTCAGCGCAACTCGTAGCACTCACTCGTGGTGTTGTTTTAGTGCTTTTAGTATAGTGGTAGCGCTTACAACGTAGCTAGTTGTAACGCTTCTGATTCTCATCGAGTAATTTGTAGCATTTTGGTGTTGCTGTAGCGTTTATGGTGTAGCTGTAGCCCTAAGTGTGTAGCTAGTAACGCTCGTAGCATAGCTTATGGTTCTCGTAGCGTTACTCGTAGCATTTGTGATATTGATATAGCTCGTGTAGTGTATCTGTAACGCTAAATGTAGCTTGTGTTACACGTGCAGTTATTAATTTATTTAAATATATTGCCACATAAATAATTCATAGTGTTTTTGGTAAAGTTGTTAGAGCTCGTGGCGTACCCACTAGTGGTTGTCGAGTTACTTTAGGAACTCTAAACGTAGCTTTTTCTCTAAAGATTCATCGCTGTCTTTACTGTGGCATGTGGCTTGTCACTGCACTGCGTTAGTATGAATAATACCAAAGTGCAAGTTTATGTGAAAGCAATGCGTGGCGATATACTATAACAACCCGAATAAAAGGGTTGTTTCAAAAAAAAATATGAAAGCCTATTTGTATTATGAAGATGATGACTTACAAAAAGAATAAAATAGTTGTTCATTGTAATATTTACTATTACACACTCAATATTGCGTGTATTTGACATTATTTTTATTCTTGACCGTTTGAATACTTTCCTGTGTACATTGCAGTGTCACAGGTAGATGATATGAATTGTCTTGCAAAATAGTTAAATGTACGCGAGTTTAAAATGTAAAATGTACGCGATAAAATCTCAAAGTGTTTAATTTCAATGTGTGATAATCGTGAAAAACGAATAAATCAATAATATCATCATCATCATAATCAGCCTTTTAATAGTCCACTGCTGGACTTTAAGGCTACCCCCGAAAGGGTGATTGGGCCATATCCATCACACCGGCCCAGTTGCAGGTAAGTGGATTCACATACGCCATTCAATTCATTCTCTGTACGTATGCAGGTTTCCTCACGATGTTTTCCTTCACCGAAAATTCATGTATCAATAATATTGTCGTAAGTAAAACACAGTATTTACATTGCCACTCATTTCTTTATAGATAAACTTCTAAAATTTTCAAAATCTCAGAAAGAATACTCAATTGATCATCAATTGATAGAATTACTTTGTACCAATCTGTTTACAGAAACAATATGAAATTGTGTCACTTATCTATTCAGGAGACCCAAAACTTTCCTCGCATAAGTAGCGCAGGTAGGCAGGTACTATAAGAAAGCAAGTTTATTTGGTCCATATTTCAGAGAAAAATGAGAGGAGTATCATACTGTAACAAACCTCGATTCTATTCACGGCACGGTGACGTGAATACCAAATCATAATAATAAAGAATAGGCTTGAAACAAACACGTCGGGGAAATGGTAAAACAAGTCACGTTTCAATTTGTTCGTTTCGTTATAGATTGGAAGGTTCCACTCAGCCGAGTAGGCATCAACAGGTAAGTGAGTCGTTTGTTTCCCGTGAAACATTCCTCCTGAGTTAAACCTTGACGCGGGCCCACTCTTATTTAAGAGACGGACAAGCAACTCGGACGTGCAGCGATTTACCCATATTTCACTTGTAGTTTGAAAAAGTATCTCACAAAATGAGAATCTTGTTACAAGACATGAAAAATAGCCAATTTTTATACAACTCGTATTTTGCTTTGGGACGTAAATAAATTCTTTATTAAGATACCCTAAGAGCAGAGATAAATGAGATAGGCCGCCCCTAAACGCTACTTTTATACTGCCATAGTCATTGTTCGCTAAGCCTATTGACTGGGGCTTAACTTAGTACTACAACTCAAATAACTCGCTTGAGGACTAAGCCAGCCGAGGAAAATATTAGCGAAGTAAATTCTTAGTTATCTGCTAATACAATAAGGTATATAAAACACCGAGCAAACTTTGAAAACATTTCTAACATATTACGTACATATGTAACGTCATAAAGCTGCTTGCTGACAAAATACGGGCACAGTGGGGTTCAATGTTAGAGACGTGGTGGAGCAAGGAATTTGAAATATGCGCAGTCTTTCTAACAATGCCTATTAGTTGACGGGAACGCAATGAGTTTCACCAATTATTCTGGAACTGGCAGCTCGCTAGCAGACCGCGCCCATGATGAACGGCAGCCGTCCTCAGTTTATTGCCTATTTTTTCACCCTCTTGACCTCTGAACGTTGGTTTAACGCATGACTGCATTTATGACATAAAATTTCGCTTTTGTACGGACTTCGATCATAAAGTAAATGCACAGATGCGGCAAAAATCAACAAGCTTTGAAAAGCTATTCCAAAGTTTACCGCTAAAACATGTTGCTCGCCAATATTGCTTTTGATCAAAATACTAAAATAACACACTGCTTTCTGAATAATGCTATGAACATTGATGTTTTCTCGAAACCATATTCGGGCATTGATGTGTTTGTGATGGGCTATTCCGTGAATCCAAATATAAAATGAATGAAAAAGTAAATACTTCAACGAAGCTCGCACCTGTAGCCTGCCACCAACAAAACAGTGCTGAGCCTCCCTATTTTCGGCTAAGAAATAATTCACTTGTTGATTCTTTCTACTTTCTATTCCCTACTTTTTATTTGTTATCCCGAGGCACGTTATCTTGTTAACATACAAACGCTTGCGATATAAATGCTGATCGACAAAAATATATTCATATTTAATGCTCAATATTTTTCTCAATAATACTTTTAATCTTCGTAGTAGCAAACATTAATTTAAAGATGATATTCCCGTTGGCTTACTGTTAATCCAACGAGCATCGTAAATCCCTTATAGGAAGATAAGCTAGGCCACGATATTTAGAAGCGCTTAGATTTTAGAAGGTTTGGTTTGAAACTGAGGCTTTAAATGATTAAACGGAGGTGAAATAATTATGTAACAAAGAGAGAGGCGAGCACGGTTCGCGTTCAAAGTCCCGAGGTAGATTCCTCTGAGCAGTAGCGAATTCCTCGGGAGGCGTGCTAAGTGTTTGTAACGACAGCCTTAGTTGCGACATCACGAGGCAACTATGTGTCGAAGAATGTGTTTATGGTGCCAAGAATGAAGCTCCTTAGCGAAGGGGATTCTCCCGCCGCTTTGTAACTGCCTATCGAACTAACAACTCAATTCTGTTAGTGTTTCGCCGAAATTGCTAAGTTTTTAATAGTAACTAGAAATATATCACGATGAAGCCGTGTTTACTAAATTAATTTAATTGTTACAAAATAAAGGTATTTAGTTATTGAATTTGTCATAGTTGGTAAAATTAGTTTTAATTTAATACAAACTTGAATGTAATAACTTCCGACTCGCGCTTCGGATCCGACGTAATTCCAGTGCTGACCTTCACAAATACCTGAAAGCCTTTTACCTACCTGTTAAATTGCAAAGCTTTCGTTATGAAAATTCCTAAAATGGAACTCTATAAGATAGCTGAATGAATTATTATAAACTTTAGAATTGAGTGGATTCTTTTGGATCCAATATTGTAAGGCAAGACGCTGGAAAATTTCATAGAGAAATTAAGAGGAAACTCGAGTTTACATTGGGTGTTTTCGACGATATGACGAAGTGGCCATTCATTTAAGCTATACTAGGTATTTCTTCAGCGCTGTAAACATTTCACAAACGGGACTTTAATCCGGGCCATAAAAGTAATCCGCTCATAAAGTTCCGTGACGATGGACAACGTAGGGGTACGGATTTTCTCTCACAAAGATTTTGAAGTAATTAAGATAAAATGCCAGAGAGTTTTTGTATGTAACCGGAGCCGTAGTAGCTGCTTACTCGTTTTTTAACGCTCATATGCCGAGTTAATCCTGGAGTATGCAATAAAGCTGCTAAAGTATTTGTGTTCCAAGCGAAATTACCCATATTGAAAATACCCTTCGGCGCTAACAGCCGGCTGAAGGCTTATTTATACGGTGTATTATGTAGACTTACCCTACTTGAGGCACGTAAAAATGTACGTACCATATTAAACAGTAAAGCCTTTCGCAACCATTAGATACTTTAATTTAATACACTCCCGGCGCCGACGGACTTAGGAATTGTTGCCGTATTGATTTGCAATTATAAGATTGCTTTGTTTAAGTTATGCAAAGTATTCGCTATTAAAACGGATTTAAATCACGTTTCAGTCCGATTTGAATTTCGGCCAATGGGAAAGTTGGGTCATAAATTTTGTAAATATAAAACGTTTTTACTGCGTATCTTGACTGTATCGGAATATGATCTTGGTGAAAGGAAAAAAAGGGTTCGAGTTACAAAAAATCGGGTCGTCCATCACTGCCTCTGTCAACAGGGTGCGCCATCAATGCCGCAAAAACAATTAGTAGGTCAATATTTATTTGATTGCCCAAAACCGAGCCATGAATGATGGCCGTCTGTATCGTTGTTTAATCTTTTCTGTGTAATGAATACATGCGGGTGAACGCGGGACGTGACCGGAGATATATCGACGATGTCACGGACTAAGCCTACTATATTTTCTCTTCCCTTATGGTTCACTTTTCGGTTAACTTTACAGTATAAAACTACTGTATACATAAAAAAATATTGCAATAACTAATAAGAACTTTATATTTACACTAACCACAAATGTTCTATGTAAAGATAAAACCCAACAAGGGCTTTTTCAGATCACATTTCGCAAACGATACACCTGAACGAATATTTTAAAAGACCTATTCATTGCTATGTCCCTTAATTGCGTGATAACCATATTTATTTCCACTATCTCTGAAATTTAAAATCTATCGAGACTTTACTTATAAAAATCTGTTGGTACTGTTAGTTGGGAATAATTATACAAAACATGGATGTTCATTTCTTGAATTAATATTTTGAATTTTATATATGAATAGGTACCGGCATTTTGTTTTTAGTGCCGTCGGGTAAAAAGTAAACCTACTGCTGGTTCAAATCAACCGCAAGACCTGTAAATGCTACACTATTTCTTACTAAAACACTTATTTACATAAACGTAAATTAGAAAGTGTGTTTGGTATTCCATTTAATTCATTTGTACGTACCTATGTACACAACAAGGCGTAACAGTTCCAACGGTCAAATAAGAATGTAGCTTCGAGCCATCCGTCAGTAACTGTAGAGCTGTACCTAAACAAATACGAATACCAACTGAGAGAAGTGAGCGGTCGCCTTTTTAACTCTGTTTGCGGGTTTTGTTGTTGACACGAATCAAACTGATGTTTTGTTACACGAATAAATAGCGGTTGACATTTTACTCGTATGAAATACAAATCATTGAAATAAGCTCAACAAGGCGAAGCGGTACTTCACGTCGAGACAAAGACTCTTGCTTTACAAAGCGCAAGTCCGACCTCACATGGAGTACTGCTCCCATCTATGGAATGGAGCACCCAAGTATCAGCTTGACCCACTCGATGCATTACAGCGTAGAGCTGTCAGAATTGTCAACGATCCCAAGCTCACTGAACACCTTGAGCCGCTCAGCATGCGCAGAGACGTCGGGTCTCTTTGTATCTTTTATCGCATTTACAACGGGGAGTGTTCTGAAGAACTGTTTGATCTGATGCCGGCGTCGCGGTTTTACCATCGCACTAGCCGCCACCGCCTGAAGGCTCATCCACACATCATAGATCAGTGGAAATCGCACACTGTGCGATTCACACGATCCTTCTTGCCTCATACCTGCAAAATGTGGAATGAGCTACCTTCTACGGTGTTTCCGAGAAGTTACAACATGGGGTTCTTCAAAAGGCGAGTTAATAGAGTTCTAAAGGGTCGGCAACGTATTTGTGATGCCTCTGGTGTTACAAGTATCCATAGGCGACGGTGACTGCTTACCATCAGGCAGCCCGTCTGCTTGTTTGCCACCTATGGCAGGAAAATAACAACATGAAAAACACTTTGAAGCGATTATTCATATTCATATGAAACAAGTTTTATGGCGTCGGCCATGTTGAATTTAGGTGACGTCATTTTTATTTTTCGTATTCATCTCAGTAAACCTATAGTAATTTTGATACCCATTATAATTTTTTTCCCTGGGCAAGTGCCTTTATTAACTAAACAAAATACAAGCTAAAACTAACATTACAAATACAGTTAGACTGCCCATAGACCGTTGAAGGTCTAAAGACAATCCAAATGCTCAAGCCCACTACCAGTTGGCAGCGTACCCAACATGCTGGCGGCATTACCACGTTGAATGGCAATGCTAATGCGTTGAGCCAGAAACACGCCAGCATTTTGGTCACGCGTCGTATTAACCAGGCGCTCTGAAAGATTTTTGAAAATGAGGTGAGCTCCCGGTCCCCAAGGACCCAATGTCTCGACCCCAAACGCCTCAAATATGTAACCACTGCTGAGGTTAGCATGTTTGCGTCGCTTGTGCTGCTCTGCCGAATTGGCAGCCACGCCAGCCCTACCTTGTGTCTCAGGAAGATGTGACGGCGCCAAAGTATCGACACAAGTTGCGTCCCATACAAGGGGCCGCCCCAGCCCCAGGGCACAAGTGTCATACCGTCAGGCCTCTTTCCATCGTCACGCGCAAGACCACTCGGTTCGAGCACAGCTGCGACATTGGCGGTGGAAAGTGTCCTGCGTATGATGTCGTTCAGGCTAGCGTGTCGGCCAACACGACCAGCGCTTCTCGAGCAAGAGAGACCATGGTGACCGAGCTGGTCAACAGCAGTACCACACTGACAGCGATGGGCATCCCATTATTATGGGAGTGCATAAAAAATAACTGATCCGCAATCTTTGGGAGTCCGCCATATTGGCATAAGAATGACGTCACTTAGCTAACCATGCCATCCAAAATAAAAGTGTATGCAAAATGTCATCTCAATCGGTTGAGGATAACTAGTCTCTAATTCAGTAGCAATATTTGTCCCACACCCATACCTACCCCCATACCTACTAACTAAAAGGGCAAGTTAAATAAAAGCTTCTAATAACCCTCCTTCTTGCGTAGTCGGGTTAAAAATGTGGGTTCACTAACAATTTTAAACAAATTTTAAAATCATATAAGTAGCTGTTTTGTATTGGTCATCAAAGCTACCATTTTCAAATATTCGCTCTCGTGAATTATTTAAATAAGTGGAATGTTCAAGGCGAGAGTAAGAAAAGCCGGCAATCTATCTTGCAGGAACGCTATTAAGCAATAGAAAAAGAATAATGCAAAGCTCTCTCGAATAGATATAACGAGTTATTCGCGAAGTCGCAAGTTAAACTGCAATTTACATAGCGAACAAGCGAACTGAATCTGAATACTTAATTACTAGTTTCAATCGAGTTGTTTTAATGAAAAAGGGGTAATAGTTCACCAGTGGTTAAAGGTCCAGTTTTAATATCATTTAATCAATAAATTCGGATTGAATCGAATTAATACTTCAATCATGTGAAAAGAATCGATGTAAACTTACTATTGCGACGTGATATTTTGTCTTTATTGACCACTAAAAATTTAAATTGACATGAACTGTTTCAAACTTGCGCATCAGTTTTAAACATAAGAATAGACGACACATGTGCAGCAAAGCTTTTTATAATGAAACTTATACAAAAGTCCCGGGTCCAGGATTTTAGTAAAAGCATGAAAAAAGCTGGGAAATTGTAGTTGTTTCAAACTATGATTATGAGTTCTATTTATAGTTGAGCATTTCTCTTAGAAAGATGTAACTTTTATTTTACATTTTTATTCTCCAGTTTAGTGTGCTTTAAAACATAAAACTTAAAATTCGATATGGAAAGTTGTTGGTCGTTGTAGTGTTAATAAAGTTATTTTCGAATTGCATTTTTAACTTATGTCACAGTTTGGTTTTCTGTAAAATGTATGTGCAGATCACATAATTATATTATGAATTAGTGTTCATGGGATATTTGCTATGATTTATTTAAATTTAAATGTAGTGCCACCAATGAAATTAAAAAACTGTGTTTACCCCAGATGAAAGCAACATCTGAGAAAGGAGATCTGATGAAAACAAAATTAATACTTTTGCTAACGCTGATGTTATACATTGCAAATGTGTATGTTATTCTCAATTTTGAACTTGTATGTAAAACGTAACCGTTGAACATTTGCACAGCGGTCCGCATGAAGATGTCGCCGCGGCATTCGGCCGTCGCTCTTTGGCAAGCGCGCGCATTCCGACCCCGACTTGACAACATTCCACTCTGAGCATCTGGTCACAACCACAAAGGTGGAACTTAAAACAAACATGCTTTAAAATTATATTCTGTTCCGTAGATTCAGATTAATAAAAAAAATTACAAGTTATTGCAAAACTTAAATTAAAAGGAACAAAAACGATGACGTACAACTTTTATGGTACCTTTTGAATAAATATCGCAAATAGTAACTAATGGTAACGTTTGAAAGGCAGTCTGTGAAGATGGCATTGAAACATTCCGCTGTCGTATCACAGTGGCTCTTTGTATAGCGTGCACATTCCTTGCACGACTTGACGAAATTCCGCTCGTGAGGCTGCTGCGACTCTTGCCAGCAATAATTAATGTTTACATACCGAGCTTTATACCTATGCATTTTCATTAAAATACAAACACTTTCATCAAAATCAAACCGGTTGCAAAAGCGAGAAACGCTGAGTCCCCAAAGAAAACAAAAATGGAAAAACAAACATTTGGCATAAATCCTTACTAATATTATAAAAGCGAATGTAACTCTGTCTGTCTGTCTGGATGTTTGTTCGCTTTTCACGACTAAACGGCTTAGCCGATCTTAACAAAATTTGGCAGGGATACAGTGAGCATCATGAAAAAGGACATAGGGTAATTTTCTCTCAAAAAAATTGGAAAAATTGGAAAATCATGGGTAACGCTGCGGAATTCAACTAGTAATAAATAGGTAAGTGCAATAACCTTACTAAGTAGTACTAGTATTTATAAATGCGAAAGTGCACTTATTGGTTTGTTTGTCACACAGCACAGAATGACGGATCGACGTTATTTTTTGCATAGAGATAGTTGAAAGGCCGAGAGACATAGTTTTTTTTTGACATCTGACCCCAAACTTACGAAAGCTTGTGATATGGCTGCCAGAGACTGATATACATACATATATATTTTTAAATACGTACTTAAATAGATATTATTAACACCCAGATATAGAACAAACACAAATGTTAATCACATAAATTTTTGTCCTAGGTGGGAATCGAACCCACGCCCCCAAGTGCAGAAGGCAGTTTCACTACCAACTGGACCAATGGGCTATCCCTGTATACTTTACAATTATGATGACTTTTTGGTCCCAGAAAAAATTACTATTCCTAAAAGAATATCCACGTGGGTAAACCCCAGAGGCGCAGCTAGGTGGAGAATAAATGCTTTATTTATTAGTCTAATGTATTGAAATTGACTTTACTAAAAAGAACTTAAGCCCGAGTATGCCTTAAACCGGTTGTAAACGTTTCAATACGACCATTTAATAAATGCGAAGAAAAAAATGTTTGTTTGTATTATTTAACTGTTGTATTAATTATCTGGTTGTTAATATCTATTTAAGTATGTATTTAAAACTTTATATTATGTATGTACATCAGTCTCTGGCAGCCATAGAACTTTGCTTTGTTTGGGGTCAGATGACCGTGTGTGCAAAAATGTCCCGAATATTATGTATTTATTTGAAAGTAGGCAGTTTGTCGCCCACCATTTCAGATTGGAAATAAACGGTCGTCTTCGTCGCCCGTACAAACAGATTTCCGCCCGATGCAAACATTTAGGGAAGTTGTGCACATGAAGATGTCGCGGTAGCATTTGGCTGCCGATCCCGAGCTGGCAAGCAGCAATCGCACTACAAACGCATCTCTTGTATTTTGATTGGGTTGTGTCAAAATTTCACCTAGCTCGCGTCCTTTTTAATCAACGTCGCAAACAATAACACTACTGAGTGAGTGTGTTTGTTTGTTAGTTTGTTGGTTTGTTTGTTTCTCTTTTACGTAGCAACAGAGCAACGGCCCAACCTTATTTTTTTCATGGGTATAGTTCAATGGTCGGTGAGTGACATAAGCTACTTTTCATCATCTTCTTTATCACCATTTTATATCACTATAATATTTTAAAAAACTTCGCATGACGTTCAATAAACGATATGTATGTCCTAAATGCGCCCTGCGGCACAGAAGACATAATAGTACACCCGCGGGTACACCCGCGCAGCGATGAAAAATAATGGTGATGATGATAATGCATCTTCTAATCCAGGACATAAGCTATCTATATTACAAATTTAATCCAAATCCGTTTAGCCATTACTGCGTGAAGAGTAACAAACATACACACACACTCACACGCAAGCTTTCGTATTTATAATATTATTAGTGATAATAGTGTAATATTGTGATTCATCTCTGAGAATTGAAATGCTAAGTTCAAATTTAAATGGAACCATCCTCGAGATAATGACCTAATTCAATAAAAAATATCAATAAAATCGTTTTATATAATCAGTGAAGACATTGCATAAAATGCACTAAAAACAGACAATATAACAATCTCCTTTTTTGAAGTCGGTTAAAAAGGAGGTCACTGTACTCACCGTGCTTAGTATGTATGTTTGTGTATGCCACTTATAAACAACGTTTTGATAAAATGTCGATAGATTCCTCTAAGTTACTGGGAAATTGCTGTCATTATAAATCTAAGACCGCGGTAAAAAATTGACTAGAATGACTAAGGGTGCCCAATGCCCATATAATGTATCATTGAATAGATCTTTTAAAATTAAAGTGAGGTTTGGTACACCATTTTTTTACATGTAGGGCAAAATATCCGTCAAAAATAACGTTTTTTTAATATTGATTAATAGCCTTGCGTTTGTCTGCCACCTCTCCGGTCAGCACCTGTTCATGTTGATGTGAAACCACAAAAGGTGTAGAATAATACTATAATTACGGTATAGGTATGCACAGCAATACATAAGTAAAATAATTAGACAAAACAGACACAAAATCAAACTAGAATACATATATTATTATTAATAACAAAAATACTTTTTTTTAAACAATCTTTTTCTTATTCTTCTTAGCAGACCCTTTCATTTGATACCCATATTATGATGGTAGATAAGAACATTGTGTCCGCCATCTTAGGGCGTCCGCCATTAATTTGTCATCTAGGACCAAAGTTCTTGAGAAGATAAATCCAACGAACCCTAACTCGACGGGGTTACGACGTTTCGCTTAGACCAAAATCCTATGACCATTTTCTGTCTCCATCATCAGACCAGCTTGATGGTACCATAACATTGCATTGTCACCAAGTTTACATAAGTATGCCAAATTTCAGCTCAATCGGTTGAGGACAAATTGTCTAAAATCCAGTTGCAAGATTTGTCCCACACATATGAATGTACATACAAGGGCGTCGATTCTGTAATACTCACTCACTAAACTAAACCAATCTGACAGGACTAAAATTAAATGCCTCTCGTTTGATTTTAATACGTGAGAGAAGGATGGCAACAATTTTAGAGCTGTCAAATTTAGTTTAGTTTAGTTTAGAGTGCATCAGAATCGATGCCATTATGATACTAACAGAGCAAGTTGAATAAAAGCTTGTAAAAATCAACATAGATAATCGAGAACTGTATTGTTGTCCCTATAAATAATAGGTAGATAATTATTGTAACAGTCGGTAATAGTTTGCCGATCGACAAAACAAATCACTCTCGACCACATGAGAGTGATCGCATTAACCGCAGTGTATGTAATCGATACGCGGCGCGAGCACAATACTTCCCTCCCTACATCGCATTGTATCAAACATCGAGGCCTGAGTGACGGCGTCAGGGCGTGCCCTCCACAATTTTCTCCCGTTGACATCTGGGTGATGAGGTTATGCCGCTCTTGGCATTTAGTTCGTGTAACAATTTCCCATTTCAGACACCTGCCTGTTAAATTAATGACAACTGGGAATATAGGTTTTCACGAAATTTTGCGTAAAGGGTGTGGAGTGTAGTGTTACGCGAGCTGTGCTTGCCTCGCTCTAATGTTATATCTAGGCAAAGCTCTTAGGCATTATTTAGGTATAAAGGAAAATACATAGGTAATTATATGTGTCTCCGAGAAGCTACAACATGGCATTTTTCAAATGGCGCGTTATTAGAGTCCTGAAAGGTCGTCAACGTATTTGTGATGCCTCTGGTGTTACAGGTATCTATAGGCAACGGTAACTGCTGCCAGGCAGCCCGCCTACATGTTTACCGTCTATGGCATTAAAAAGGTTATTTCCATTAATCAAAGACGTTGCTTTGTTTTCCGATGTTCATTTGTTTTTCTTTATTTATTTAACCAGCTTCAGGAGGTTCTCAATCATTAACATACGCATTAGCATACGCTGTCTGTCCGTCTGTCTGTATGTCCGTCTGTCCATCTGTCTGTCCATCCGTCCTACTTTTTATCGGCTGTCTCTTTCGAACCGTAATAGATAGCCAGCTGAAATTTCATAAAATATACAATGTTACGGCGAATTAACTAACAAATTATAAAAAAGCACCCCATACATCAAACGTATTTTTTTACGTTTATATTTTTTTGTATTATCTCTAATGTAAAAACGGTAATACGTACTTAGGACTTTAGAGCTTTAAATTTAAGCAACACCTTTTTTTTTATTACCTTTTACTATTATTATGGTATTGCCAAACGCTGCCGAGTGCTTACTTTTTTGAAGTTAGTTTTTATATTGATATGTATTGATATACTAGCGGTCCACCCGGCTACGCACGGATATTATTGGAGTTTTAGAAAGGATCCCTAATTTTTTGAAAATATAATATAGCCTATGTCACCCGGGGATAGTGTAGCTTCCCAACAGTGAAATAATTTTTCAAATCGGTTCAGTAGTTTCGGAGCCTATTCAATGCAAACAAACAAACAAACAAACAATAAAATATTTCCTCTTTATAATATTAGTATAGATAAGTAACGTTACACAATTCTGTCTGACGTTTTGAGTAACCGTAACTCACTATGACTATAACAAAACTGAAAATTAATTCTGAAATCTCGAAATTTCACAACTCTATAAAGAAAGAAATAAATTAAGAGATTTAAAACTAGCTAAGAAATAAATCTGCCGCGTTCGTTTTCTTAAATCCGATACACGAATTGGAAGAGGCTTCCTCTGTATCTGACAAAACGAAAATTGGAAACAGGGCATCCGATATCATTTATCCTGGTGAAACGCTTGGCACGTGACGCCTAGTGCAGATGCAAGCCGGCGATCCCTATCGATCGCATACATTTTAATATTAGTCAACGCTTCCACTGGACCCAACAGAGATTTTTAAGCCAGGCTTTATAGTAAACCGTGGTTGATGTGTCAAAAGTCAAACTCAGATCATTTATTGCGCATTATGTTATATTAGTGATACTTTTTTAACATTAGGGTTTTTTAGAGCTGCCCGATATGTTTTATTACTTAGTAAATTGTCTACTGAGTATTAAAACTTTTTAACCAACTTCAAAAAGTTCTCATTTAAATTTTTTGTTACCTCATTACTCCGTCATTTTAAAATCGATTTGGAAAATTCTTTATTCTATTTGTAAGTATATAATTTCAGATTAGTCCCAAAGACTACTATATATATATTAGTCCCATCAAAATCAGTGATTCCGCAAAGTATAATGTCGTAACGGAGGCACGAGTAGCCGTCAATTATTCTAGACTATAAGGCTTTATTTCTGAACAGATTCAAATGCTGTGCCAACTTCTCAAATCAAGTTGATTTTATCGAATCGAGAAAGAATGTCTTTGGCTTGCATCCTGTCATCCTGTCCTCCTGTCCTCATAGCTGTCCACACGCTCGTAGCTCTAGTAAAAATTACAAATCGTTGTTGCTTATGGATCATTTAAAATACTTAAATCAGAAAAGTAACTCAATGCATTGGCGCTTATGGGTCATTGGCCTCTCTTCGTGTCATAACAGAGGACAGCTATCGTTAAGTTATGCGGGATGGGTTTTGTTGGGCAAAACATCCGAACTGAGCTAGCGCTTGATAAAATTATCAACCTATCATGGTGAAATGCTGGGACTTAGAACTTCTTTTAAACAGAGAGAGGATAGGTTTTCTTCCACAGTGCTGGTCTGGTGCATGTTGGCGAATATAATATGTCATTATATGAAATTTTGACGTTCTAAAACACACCGGTTTCCTCACGATGTTCTCCTTCACCGTTGTTGAGCGATGGAATCGAAACTGCACGTAACTTATTTAAGTACTAAATAAGTCATTGGTGCAAGGCCGAGGATCGAACCGGGTGCCGTCAGATTGTATAGCGTACGTGCCGTAACGCTCAACACCACCACCCTCCGCTCGGCCACCATTGCTCGCTTGCGTATTATAACGTTTTGTTTAAATTCAAACCCTTGTGAGATCTAATAATAAGTATAATGCCTGAATTGTTTGATTTCAATGGAGTGTCTTTCCATCAAGCTCCTGTATTCTTGTAACTTCACAACGCGGTTTTGTAGTTTGCTATATTCTGACTCGGTTACTCCATATTACTGATAGATACCAACCGAAGTCGGAAACTGATTGTAATTACTGTCCATTATTGATAAGCATTGATGCTATAATTAAATGGAGATACCTATTATACATGATTAACTGTTATTGCTATTGAATTGTGTAAACGTCTCTTGATATATCGCTATCAAATGACAGTGCAATTGCGCCTGTATAATCGCGCATTTACGATCTCATTTCAGATAATTGATATGTTCTGTTTGCATGCAATAATTTTTTTATTGGGTTGATGGATATTGCATTATGCAGATATTTATGTTTATTTCGATATTTCATATTTGCGAGATTCTTTTCTATTGACTGAACTTTGACTCATTAATGTCGACCTTAATCAAATTCAATTTTTAACCGACTTCGAAAAAGAGGAGGTTATCAATTCGACTGAATGTTGTTTTTTTTTTTATTCTTCTAATGTCAGCTGTTCCTTACTCTTCATCTATACTAATATTATAAAGAGGAAAGATTTGTATGTAAGTATGTTTGTAACGAATTGGCTCAAAAAGTACGGGACTGATTTTAAAAATTCTTTCACTGTTTGGAAGCTACACTATCCCCGGGTGACATAGGCTATAATCTATACCCATGCGAAGCTGAGGCGGGCCGCTAGTTGATTATATGTAACAACTGATTCATTTTTCGCGATATCAGGGTTGGTCCCAAAAAGTAAAAGTTGTTTATAAGAGTACAATGATATCCTTCAATGAGTCCGTCGTCTAAAGATACACCCGATATAATTATATACTCTTGCTACTAAACTAGCTTTTTGCGATGTAAAGAGTCAAGGCTAAATTTGCCCAAACCCTGAACCTGACTTTAAAGGTTGAAAACAATGTTGACTTACCTGACTCATCATAGGGTCTGTATTAATCTGACACATGTAAGTGCCAGAATCCTTGGGCTCCAAGGCGTTGATGTATAGTTTCCAGGTGTTGTGGCCGTTGTGGGTGACCGACAGCCGAGGGTTGAGGTTCACCATGTGCGTGTGGATCGCCAGGATGGTCTTCGTGTCAGACTTTATCCAAGCGACCTAGAAGATAATACGGGATAAGAAAACATACTTATCAAATCCAACGTGTAAGAGCTAGATCAATATTATTACTATTTTCAAATCAAATGGCGTCCGAACAAAATTATTCACATTAATGGATCTGGGTAAAAAAAACTTCAACAACGAAACTGAAATTTTTGTGGGACCGCTATCTTACTACACTTAATCTTGAAACTCAGATCTCTACCAAATACTTTAGTAAAAATACGGAGCGAATTTAGAACCTTCCTCCTTTTTGAAATCGGTTAAAATTAAACTAAATCTATTGATTTCCAAATATAGATGTTGGGTCTATCTAGTAGGTACAACTTTCACGAAAAAAGTGTTCTGAGTTTATCTTCACACATTGAGATACTTTTTGAAAATATTGACTAATTTAAATCAGTTGGGTATGCTGCCAACTAGTAGTGGGCTGGAGCATTTGGATTGTCTTCAGACCTTCAACGGTCACACGGGCACACGATGGGTGGTACTGTTTTTATAATGTTATTGTTAGCTTGTATTATATTTAGTTAATAAAGGCACTCGCTATTTTTAATGTCTATCATAATGTCGTTATCAATGTCTAATTAAGCTTACAATAAAAGGAAGCTTAATGCACAGACTTTAATAGTCGTTATGAGTTAAGTATATTTATAGTTTTTATTAAAGTTTTTTTTTTATCCTGACTTCAATATCATACCTACATGAACAAATTTTACTAAAACTGAAAGGAACTACAAACCAAAACGTCATCTATAATATTTTTGTTGATTTTCTCAGAAAGCGCTGAATTAATTTCGATAAATGTATATGGGACCACTTCTGAAGAATGACCTACCAAACAAAATAATAATCATCAAAATCAATTCATAATTGACGGAAAAATCGCATAACAAACATACAACTTGACTCTAACAATTGCGCGATACGCGCGACAAATCCTGGACAAGTTTGAGAAATTAGGAGCCACAAGAGATTGAGACACCTGCTTACGCACTTGCAAAGTTCTACCAGGGAAAATAAAATATGCAGCTTCCAACAACATATTTAAGGCCAGATTAAAGCTACTATTGCTCATTAAAGCATATTACTCTGTCAAGGAGTATGTTGATGATAAAGTTTAGCTATATTTTATTGCCTAGATGTACCTAACAACTTATTGACTCATAAATTTTAAAGTTATGAATAATATAGAATCTGTATTTGTATCAAAAAGAAACATTTAATTGAATGGATAACTAACTCCAATCGTCGGTAAAAAAACATTAAGTAATGACCAACCTTATAACCGCCAAGATGGTTGACAGTACATGTGAAGTGCACATCTCTGCCTTGAGCCATCGTCAGGTTTTCAAGCGGCGAGAGGAACTCCGGGTCTTGTTCACCGTACCCTGACCCTTGTAGCTGACCTGTCACAGAGGATTACCAGTAATACAAACGCACACCCTCATCTCCTACAAGAACTGATCATATTATACTAATATTATAAATGCAAGTCTGTCTTTTCGTTGGTTTGACTGTTAATTTGTTCCTCTTCTTCTTCTTTTAACAATGACGATATAACCACTTGACTATTCATCCTTTAACCCGCCGTAAGCCATCAAATTAATAAATTTTCAGCGTACTTCTTTTTCGAGCGGGCCAATCCCAGGCGTGAATTGAATGAATTACTTTTGAGTCTCCAATCACAAGCGTTGAGTCTCTAATCACAAGCGCACATCGTGCACAAGCAAATTATGACTCGTGCGCGATCAAGTGGTTATATTATCTTTCGGGTCAAAGGAAGTAGCCGATTATTCGAATAAAAGTAGTTACAGGGCCGTAGATTGACATAAGACACTAAAATCCCGGAATATCTACTATTACTGAGGGAATCTCCAGTTGCTAGTCATGTGATGAAGGTGTTACGACGTGAGGTTATGCAGGCAGTATAGAATTATGCTGAATCTTAAGAATATTTTGCCCTGACAGTTGTGGTAGATTATAAAAAGTTGAATCATCATTATCGGCCTATGACGTTCCCACTGCGGGGACACAAGCCTTCTCTCAGAGAGAAAGGATAGGCACTAATCCACCATGCTGGCCTAGTGCATCCTGGTGAATATTATGTCTTTGAACTTTGATGTTCTTGGACATACCGATTTCCTCACGATGTTTACCTTCACCGTTGTTGAGCGATGGCATCGAAACATAATGCACATAATTTATTTAAGGACTAAATAATCATTGGTGCAGGGTCGAGGATCGAACCGGTTGCGCACATGCTACCGCTCAGCCACCATCACTCAGAAAAAGTTTACAAGCATAAAATCAGTTTTTTCTAGGTTTTTGAACGTAGGATTGTTGATGATTGCTGGTAACCGATAGATTACAGTGAAACATCAAAAGAAATGTTTGCATTCAGCCTTTTACAATTTTATTGCAGCTGTCAGACAAAAAAATTACTTAAACGAATAAAATTAAAACACTGTGGATGCATTCTCACGTAAATTGACGCCAAGAAAACATCATTATTGAGGTTGGCTTTCTGCTCGGCGATACGATTAATACTTTAAACTGTTAATTAAGAGCAGGTCAATAGCTCGCCTATAATCAATACCTTTGCTGTAAACAGTGGAATCAGCTTTATTCCACGGTAGCCAAATACAATCAGAAGAGATACAGGTTGAAATGGCCTTTCAAATTAGTTTAAATTGGGTCAGGCTTACACAAACAAAAGTGGGAAATTGCCGATGCTGCAATGCCAGGTCTACGGTAAAAATGATCCATTATTTTATTATAAAATACATTTATAACCCCCAACGCAAAAAGAGGTGTTACTAAATCTCTTTTTTTTAATACACGAATGCACTCTAATGACTCACAAAATTGATTGTTGGCGATTTAATTTTCACTGAATATGTATGTAATGGCTGAGTAATGTAATGTTAATGGACCATCTAATTATTAGCAAATCACATTAATCAGCCTACAGCCTATACAGCCTACATTTCACTTAATTTTTAACGAAGCAAATCATCGCAGAGAACATTTTATCAATAGAGTTTATTTTGTAGTAATGGGTGCAGAAATAGCGTTACTAAATCTCTTTTTGAATAGACGAATGCACTCTAAAGACTCACAAAATGGGTTGCAGTCGAAATAACTTTCACTGTAGATATAGATACCTATTTACTTAAGTAAAACTATTAGGTACTAGAGCATACGCATGTCGTATAGGTTAGTTATAGTTGTTAGGCACCTACATACTTTACAATGCCAATTTAATATTGTTAATTTATGTTAGCAACAACGATATAATAAAATATACTACATTTTTACTAAACTTTAAATTTGATATTTGTTATGTGTTTTTCCCCACTTTTAGCAATTTTGGTCATTCTAGATTTAGTTTTCCTACTTCCATGGTTAGATTAAAATAGTTAAAATGGTGTCATATCAAAATGTAATGTTTTATCTTGGAAACCGTAAAGACCGAAACACGATCAAGAACATTAAGTAATATCTGGTAGTGGGCTTGAGCATTTGGATTATCTTTAGAACTTCAACGGTCTATGGGCAGTCTAACTGTATTTGTAGTGTTAGTTTTAGCTTGTATTTTGTTTAGTTATTAAAGGCACTTGCCCAGTAAAAAAAGAAAAAAAAAAAAAAAAAAAAGAACATTTTGCTCAGTAAAAAAGTAACACTTATTTGAGCTTTTCTCCCAATTCTTTTGGAATCATTCAAATACCTATTTACTAAATTATGTCTACGACATCTTAATATACAGATTTCATAATTATGGACGAAACCATGAATGTATATTTTACATTACAGCTATATACTCTTAGAAAAATATGAGAAAAACCTCAAAAATAGAAGTAGCGAAACGCACGAATATGTGTAAGCTCCATGGCTTACCTCCACTAAATGCGGCTTTAATACAATATATTATTAAGCCTTATGGTGATCTGTAGTATCAATAATTGCTCAAAGTTGAGAAAACATCCTTAAGATGAAAATTATGTAAGTTAGCAGTATATGTATTTTGATGACACATGATAATAACATAATACTGCTTAAGTTAAGCATTATTTCCTACTTATTTTAAGTTAAGTTAAATAATGAATAAAAAAACTAATGTTACTAATATCAATAAAGATTACAATTAATGTACCACACAACTTCAACATAACAAATGGAAAGAACTAACTACCAAGACACTAGTAGTTAGAGCCAGTAGCATCATGGATGTACATTTCTTGAATAAATAATTTTGAATTTGAATTATATGCATTTGCCATTATATACATACATGGTTACGTAGAACAGTGGCGCTAAGCCAAAATAAGGTACATACTCATAATTTTGAACAACTTTTACTATGGGACCGACCCTGATCTCGCGAAATAAATAACAGCTGACTGTTTTACTTACAGCTTGGTGAGTACGAGAAAAGTCTGAAATCATCTGTAAGTTGAATTTTACCGTAACTACCTACCTAGCTTCCCTCAGAAACTATCAAAGATAGAGGGATGGTTTCTGAAGTAAAATCGACGAGTACTTTGGAATTCTACTGGACAATACAAAAAAATATGATCATTATACAATAGGTATGACGACTAATATTTTTTATTACCCCATAAAAAAAGCTGATAATAGCTGATAAATAGAGCCCATCAACAAAAACAAAATTTTAATTAGTTCAAAAATAAATAAGTTATATAAGTATTTTAATTTCATGCTAGACAGAGAGCGCACTATACTGAGCTATGATGCCTATAGCCTCAGGCCCACTATACAAATGCTATACTAACACACGCTTTACGAGAAAGGGACAGAGTATCCCCTCTCTCTCCCAATCAAAAATTTAAACGCTTGTATCTCAGAGATTTATCAGCCAATTTATTTAATTTTTTCAGTATGTATTTAATTATAATTATCGCTAAACCTGTTATTTGTAATAAATTAAACATTAGGACATATGCCTATTTTCATATTTTTTTTTTATATAATTATTTATGCACATTTTACTTAAAAAACATTGACAAAGGTGCGCTAATATAAATTTTCGTTCAGTAAAAGGAATTATGAATCCAAGGCAAAATAGGTGAGGATTAAAATTTTAAATCAGGTAACTAATGTGCTCTTCACATACCTATTATGGAAATGAAACCATTAGTTCTTGAATTAACAGTTGAGCTGAAATCCGAATTCGTAACGAATGAAAAATTATACGGAAAAAGTATTGTTAGGAATAAAATAATAGAATTTACGTTCTTATTTTGAGAATTAAAAACGAAATTGTTAACGCAAGTAACTGATATCAATATTTGGCAATACTATTTTCTTACCAATTCCATATTTAGGTTTTCAACCTTCTCAAGGTTTAGTCTGATAAATATAGGTAGCTTTTATGCATAATAAAGAAACTTATTCATTATTTATTTGTTTTTTTCTTTTCTAATTCTACTAAGCCACCGATATAGGTATCGGTATCGCTGATTATTTACTACATTAATCGGTATCGATATCCTATCGGCAAAATTATGTATCGTTATATCCCTTCTCGACACTGGCAAATGCACAGGAGTGCGACGCCAAACCACAGAAGACATAATAGGCCAAACTCGTCACAGAGGAAAGATTAAGAAAAAACAATTAGAAGTCGAAGGTACCTCCAACCTTTCTACCTACAACTATAGTATTCGCATTGTAATTTGACTTCTGGTTCCCATAGCATAATAAATGAATCAGGGGGTATAAAAAGGGTCACACTAAATGTCCCAGACTGTGACATCAAAACGATTAATGGAAGTAGGTACGCAGGATTTCGGGACCGTGGGCATTTACGTTGAATTCCAATATTTTCGCTCCGTCTATAAATATTTGCTCAATCATTACCAAAGTGGTAAACTTCAAGGGGTCCATGGCGGTGAAATAATATTTTGGGTGTAAATGGGATGTAATTTTAGGTCCAAAAACGTGGATCCTATTTTCATAAATCAAGTGAACAGTGTACATTTGATCCAGATGCAATGGATGCAGATGGCAGGCTTTCGTTCAGTGTGGAGGTTAACGGGGCAGGCTTATGTTCAGCAGTGGACGTCTTCTGGCTGATGATGATGAGCGTACCTACAAAACTGTAAGCTTATAAACCGAAAGGAATGCCAGCATTTAAGGTATTTTAACGTAGCTAAACAAAAATGGCAGTGTGACCAAAAACTTCAAAGGAGCTTGCCGATTTCTTCACACCAATAAAAATGAAACCTACGCAAACCAATGAAAATCAGGAGGTCTAACAAAAACAGAAGCTGGTCTATGAGTCAAAAAAAGGTGGGGATCTCTGCTCTAAACGAATAATGTTGTAACTGTGGTAAATAAACCAGGCTTTTAAGTTTTGCGGATTGATGATAAATTGTAAAGTACCTACTTGTAAAATTAGCTCATTTTAAAACGCACTAAGTATCCTGCACTTTATCCTAAAGAAACCATGATTTTTTCGGGATAAAAACTAGCCTATCCTGGGTGTAAGTTATCCTCCATACCAAATCTCATAAAAATTCATTCAGCTGTTATGGAGTTGAGTGCAGACAAACATACTGTTATGATTATTGATATTTTAATGCCACTATCTGATTGTCTTAAAGTGTTTATTGTGTTAAACTTCTTTAATTTAATGTGCGCTGCAGACAAAGTAGGGCAAAAGCGTATTTTATAAAAATCTGTTTAAAATCATCTGCCTACTCGTCAAATATTGGTTTTAGTATAGCCGTAGGTCCAGTTGGTAGTGAACCTGCCTTCTGAGCTTGGGGGCGTGGGTTCGATTCCCATCTAGGACAAACATTTGTGTGATGAACATTTGTGTTTGTTCTATATCTGGGTGTTAATATCTATTTAAGTATGTATTTAAAACTATATATGTATGTATATCAGTCTCTGGCAGCCATATCACAAGCTCTGCTTAGTTTGGGGTCAGATGACCGTGTGTGAAAAAAAAAAAAAAAATTCCCGATATAGTCCTGATTTAGTGATTTTTAGAAAATCACGGCTGGCAACACTATCAGCTGGCAGCTAGGAGAGAGAGTTTTTGGCGCCAACCCGGAAAAAACATGTCGGCTCGTTGGATTATTTTCCTAAACTTGTGTATTTTCGAGTGTTAATGTGTACTAAATGGTGAATTATTATTCATTAAGTGCTCGTAAACGTGCTCGAGTGTGGGTTAGTGATATAACGAGGTGAAACGTGTCTTTTCGTGTTGTTTCCAAAACTCCATAGGAGCCTCTTGTAAAGTCTCCACCACTTTACAGGGGCATGAGTTCGACTTGACCGTGACTTACTTAGGTTGACTCTGACTGTGACTATGACTTGTTTGACGCTATTAAGACAAAGTAAACTGTTTAATATTACGAGTAAAGGACATTGAATCCACGCTCATGAAGATTTTAACAAAAAAAAAAAGCAGCTAGGAGAGGAGTTTTGGCGCCAACGCGGAAAAATCATGTCGGCTCGTTGGATTATTTTCCTAAACTTGTGTATTTTCGAGTGTTAATGTGTACTAAATGGTGAATTATTATTCATTAAGTGCTCGTAAACGTGCTCGAGTGTGGGAAAGTGATATAACGAGGTGAAACGTGTCTTTTCGTGTTGTTTCCAAAACTCCATAGGAGCCTCATGTAATGTCTTCACCACTTTACAGGGGCATGAGTTCGACTTGACCGTGACTTACTTAGCTTGACTCTGACTGTGACTATGACTTGTTTGACGCTAATAAGACAAAATTAACTGTTTAATATTACGAGTAAAGGACATTGAATCCACGCTCATGAAAATTTTAACAAAAAAAAAAAAAAAAGCAGCTAGGAGAAAAATAAGAGAGACTTGTAGAGTGAATTTTAAATTGTAATTATTATAATAAAGAACTATTATAAGTATTATTATACTTTGCTGATTAATCAAGAGGTGTTTTAATAATTCAACCAAGGATTACATCCAGCTTTCAATACAAACTTACACCCAAAGTTTCTCATTTATAATATTTGTGTGATGAATAACATAGCATCCCAGATCAGACAAACAAGGGAAATATGCCTTAGTAGAATTATCTTTCGTCTTCAAATCTCTCCGTGTTGCATAATTTTTTATCACAATACCGCCATAATATCGCAGAAACTGTAAGTACAGCTCATTTCCTAAATTTTCACGCACTAAACTTGTAGCGGCACCAATGAACTGACTAATAGATCACATGCAAAATATAAGGGCGGCCAGGTCATCTGCTGGGTGAGTTCGACCAAAGGCTACAAGCCTGATTTAGGCCTGGTGCGTTCGCACCCGTCACGCCACCTTGCTATATCTCCCTTGTTTGTCTGACTTGAGCGTAGCACTGTAAGAAAAAAAACTACATTTCAGAAGAATTTAGACTTGGCAGTATCTTTTAGAAAAGATAATAATTATGATAATACATCTTAGTTCTTAATATTTCTAATAACCTTTTCTAACATCTACTTCACAGAAAAGTACGAAAATATATCAAAGTAACAAATTCACGGTACTGGTAGATATGGGACAGATGCTTTCATAAAATATCGGGGCAATAAAATGAACAGAAAACGTAACTTATTTCAACGTTAATGGATTTCCGGGTCGGCGGGTGATCACGTGACCCTTGGAATTAAAGCAAGCATGTGCGAATAAAAAGTGGCTGCGGGTAAAAAGGAACTGGACCGTGTTTTCATATTCTTTGGAAATGATACCACGCGCGTACACTGAACCGAATCTTTTTAAAATCGATATTTTAATGTTGATACTTTTAAGTCATTCCACAACCTTACCACGGTAAATATCCCATAAATAATCATATAACTTTTAAGTTATGTTTAATTTTTTTTTCTACTTTTGAATAAAACTGGCCAAGTGCGAGTCAGGCTCGCGCACAGAGGGTTCCGTACCACCACAAAGTACAATAATTATCTATTTAAAGAACCGACTTTAAAATTAGTAAAATATGGAATTTTGATTCGGTGGAAGAAATGATAAGGTCATCTAAGTAACCCAATTACCAGTTATGACTTAGCAATGAACAGAAATTTGTCACCAACTCACACTTGGCCATTATTTATTATTAGTTGTTATACTTTAGAGTGTGTACTATAATCATGCCAAGTTTGACGCTTGTACGTATTACCGTTTTTAAATTAGAGCTATAACAATAATACGTAAAAAAATACGATTGTTGTATGGGGACCCCACTTTTGTTTTTACTTTTTGGCTTTTTTATTATGTCTGAGTTAATCCGCCGTAACATTACATATTCTGTGAAAATTCTATTTCGGTTCGAAAAATACAGCCGGTAAAAAGATAGGACAGACACACAGACAGACAGCGTAGGCTTAGTCCCGTTTACATCCTTTGGGTACGAAACCCTAAAAAAATTGTACCAACCAACCCCATTGTGAGGCATCACCTGCAAGCGTTTCACCTGTGTTATGGAGCTGTGAATGACAAACTTCATATTAACATGTCTTCTCTTACTGGAATATTAAACGAAGTATCAAACCAGATTCTCTATCTCAAACTTGCGAGGTAGCTGAGACGAAACTTGAGCGCGAGCGCTACATTTATACCGATACTTACAGTTAAAACATTAGTTACGTGACTCGAGAACGGATTACCTTATAAACTTCAATGACTTTAGTTGATCCTGAATAAATTAACAAACTTGAAATCCTTACTCGTCTCGTCTTGCAAGTTGTGAGCTTTAGTATGCGAGTGTGGGTCGCAGAGACCTCCAAGGCTCCACCTTAAAGACTTATCGTACGAAAACCGGAACCGACGGCTTAACGTACTCTCTGAAACCCCAAAATCGTTGCATAGTTGTTTAATATTAAAGTTTTAATATCGAATTTTCTTTTTAAATTTTTAAGATGTAACCTATTCATATAGATCAAGTCATTGCTCAAAAACGGCGGTGAAAAACATCATGAGGAACCGGTATGTCCAAGAACCTTAAAAATTCAAAGATATAATGACATTCCACCAACTGGGCCAGCATGCAACTGGGCCAGCATGGTAGATTAGGGCCCATCATCTGTCTCTCTGAGAGGCCTGTGTCCCAGCAGTGGGAACATGATGGCCTGAAATGATGATGTCAGTTTATTTGTCTAAAAATAATTACTATGGATTATTATTCAAAGTATCAGCGTATCAGAAAAACATAATCTCAAACAATCGTGAAGTTAATAAGAGAATAACCAATTTTTCCTGTTTCGGGCGGTATCTATCAATATTGTCAAAGGAATAGGGGCTCCATAGATATCAGATAAAAAGTGTTACATTTTCTGGACTTTTTTTTAAATCAGTTGTTCTTTTCAATTCCATATTAATAAAAAACGGTTACCAGAAAACCAAACACAAAGCTCAATCTTGATGTTTGACCATTTTAAATTCAACTTTCTTAGTACCTATTTAGGAGTATCTTCTACACTAGCATTACTATGGGTTGACAAAGCCACCACAAATGAGCCGCTACCTGTCTTCATTTACTCGAGTTTGGTAGAAAGACTATGTAAGATTTCACTACGATACACGCGGGGGAGACTGGCCGTCTGATCATAATGAGAATTGATGATTTCCTGGTCGGAAAAACCATAGCTCTTAGAGGAATAACGTTGCGCTTAATTGCCAAATAGAAAACCAAACAAGTTTTTACACCACGTTCACGGGCAGACTAAATAATGCGAGCTAGTAAAAAAAACTAAGATGCAGACAAAACGATCCACCCTCTTTCTAAGTCTTTTACTTACGGCTATCACTGGAACTGAAATAAGTCCCGCCAAAACACACTCACTCTATCACTGCGTGTGGTATTATAACCATCACTGTGTGTATAACCTAATAAAAACACGTTTTTAACTATATAATAAAGTCTGTTACTTTTTGGATGTCAAACTATGTAAACAAATATGGCTGACAGGCGACCAATGACAATCACTAGTGAGGAAATTCAGAGCTGTTATTGGTCGATAAACGCCATGTTTGGTAACGTTGGACATCTAAAATTAATTTTCAAAAGTACCTGCTATATAGTCAGTGAATACTCTAGTTATAAATATAAAATGTTTTGTAGTAAGTTCAGAGCAACTAGGTCACAAGAGTTAGCGGAGACGTTCACAGCTCTACTGTAAGTGAGGCTTTTTCCGAATCAAATGAAAATTAATAACTCCCGGCGGTAGCCGCGCCGTCCGACCGACGACCCCGACTTGATATCTATCTATTGCACTAAGAACGGTTTTACAGCAATCGTGCTCTCGAATAAAGTGGAAAATTAAAAAATATATTAAACATGCTTGTGCGTTTTTTTTTGTTGGCCTGTAAATTCTTTTTCTTTTGATTTTTATACAGGCTGTGCAAAAAGAGAACCGTCGTAGTATAACGGTAAACTTACAGTTTAGTCGGCTTGTATGTGAAGGTACCTAATACTGAACCTACCTAATAGCACCCGAGTACTAGCGAGAACTAAATTGGTACCTACTAAGTATCAAACATGTTTAGTTGCGTGCAATGACGGAGCATTGATATTAACGCAACAAAAACAGCCAATCAGCAAACACGCGACCTCAATCCTACGACTCTTCAATTTTTGCACAGACTATTTTGGCTCAATGATACGCATCTTATTTCAAACAAATCTTGTTTAATTCGTAAATCGCCAATAATAATACTAAAACTCCTTGGTGGCATGTGGCTAGTACACCAGAATACTGCTTATGGTGTTGATGACAATGCTCTTTACTGCGTTCTTTAGAATCTAAAACTGTTACAAAAACATTTCTTGAAAAATAAACCGATTATGCTATTTTTGGCGGACCATAATTTTGTAAACGGTAGACTTGAACAAAAAATGCTGTATCAAAATCTACTTATATTTTAACCTACCTACTCAAAACATGTCGCAATCTTGTATTCATAATGACGTAAAGTCACCTACCCAGTGATCATCTTTGAACTTAAGAATCTATAGGTACAGATACAAAATTATTATGATACGGTAAAAAGTACCAACAGTTAGTAGACAGGTTTAAACTTACAAAAATATTAGTCTTTTTTGGCTACGAAATAAAGACAGCAACGCTATTAAGTATAAGAGTGTCAACTAAACCTTCAAAATAGATTTAATTGTAAGTATATAGTACTTGTATAAAGTTTTGCTTTGTATGAGTTATGCTTCACGGCCAACCGCTTATTTTAATTGGCCTAGCGAAGAGAGGTCACCGATTCTAATAGGAAAAGTTGGCGTTTCTATGTATTTGTAAACATTTCTATCAAAATCAGTTGAGGCTTAGGCTAGTTGGGAAACATACCAAGCATACTAATACGCATTAAACACAATAATCTATATTAGTCGTCGCGTCGTCGGGAAAAAAAATATCAAAACGAACAATATGGGACACCAGCTAAAACCAAACTAAGAAAAATGCAATATCAGAAAACTAGAAAATGAATTTGCCACACGTGTCTGGCATTTAGAGTCACATGCACTATTTTACTGAGTTGAATTCGAACCTCCGGTGCCGCACCACTGCACTCTCAGGATCAAAATAATATAATATGATTGTGCGCGAATAAGATAAAATTTTACAATTATTTGCTGCTTTTGTGTTGCTTTTACGTCTGCATCTAAACCGGATGTATCTCTAGACGACGGACATATCCAAAGATACAATTGTAATCATCATTATAAACAACTTTTACTTTAGGACCAACGCTGATATAGCAAAAAAACAATCAGTTCTTCCATAGAACAATGTCATTAATACAACAACTAGTGTTTGGTACAGCTGGTTTTTCTTTCTAGCGATTTTACGGTTGGTCCCAAAGTAAAAGTTGTTTATAATGATTTTATAGTGGTATCCCTGACGTCAAGAAGCACACCTGGTATATATGCGTACATTGCACATTTTTAAAGGCCTCGTCCAAAGACTATAAACGTACGTAGTATAGTATGAAATCTTTGGCCTCGTCAAAAGGACCCGTAACTGACGAGCCTATATGAAAACACTCATAAAAGTAGAAGAAACGAAAGATGTGTGTCAGAATTGTAGTAAGTGGAAAGATGTGGTTTCTGCCTACCCCATAGGGAAAGAGGCGTGACTATGTATGACGTTACATTTTGTCAAGTGTGAATGACCATTTTCTATGGAACTGCTGATTTTTATTTTTGCGGTTTCAGGGTTGGGTCTTAAAGAAAGGTTGTTCGTAATGATGGATTTTTTGGACCCTTTCCGGCATAAAAGCAAAATACCACTCACTCACTCATTCGTTGACTGTCGACTGGCTTATCACAAAATCTCCAAAACTACTCGAACTACGAAGCTGAAATTTGACAGCTAGATTGCTTACGAGTGGAAAGGTCAGCTAAAAAATTATTGTGCGAAAGGACTGAGTTATGGGTGTTATAAGACCATGAAAGTTTATATTATTATAATATACGCATATGAAGTCGCGGACAATAGCTAGTTTAATATAAATGACATAGTTTAATATAAATGGAATCGCATCGTCGCTTAACATCAGGCGAGATGGCGGCAAACGCAAATCTATCTATTATTAAAAAAAAAAAAAAATTTGATACCAAATTGATAAAGCATTTGTTAATAATGTAAACATATGAATTCGAATGATAAATCAAAAATAGACACTTGAAAATGTTAATTACATGAAAAACCATTCGGTCATCGGGATCAACATAAATAACGCAATCCCACAATATGAATAACATTTAATGGCAATAATTATATGAATGGTGCAGGTTCCAGCTTCCGGATCCGATTACGTATTCCAATTATTCAGTATTTCACGCTCATCGACGTCTATAATTACATTCTGATAGAACTGGTTAAATTCACCGCGCGTACGAACACAAATTTCCATACAATTAATCCAATGATTAGCTGTAATCCTTTGCGGGTTTTAGCGTACCTCATATCATATTGCAGGCACCTATTTGTTTACTTAAATCGTCGTAATGTTTCCATTAGGCACTATAATTAAACATTTCACGAGGCACGCTCCGGGATGAGGTGGAGCTTTAACAATTAGAAGAAAAGGTTTATAGAGCGTTTTCAATTAAAGTTGGAATCCGGTAAGGCAGGGTGTTGCGTCTTTTCCTGCAGATCTCGTTGGAACGTGAGTGAATCTGGAGTGGTATTGCACCCGGCAGACATTACAGGCACTCGTTAAAGTGCAACAATTCGCCGGTTCACGTGGGTGGTTTCAACTCACGTTCGAGACAGAGAAGTGGAGAAACACGCGAAAACTAATGTGAAAATTCGAGAGTTGCCATTTTAATATTGGGATAATAATTTTAAAGTTAATAAAGGTTTCTTTTAAATGAACTGCAGCTATCTATCTATGTATACATACAAAAAACGCAATAACTTTCACTCATTGACTGACGCATCACTAAATCTGGATTTATCAAGTTGAAATTTCTTATGGGATGTAGTTGTAGAGGTCCGCAAAAAAAGTATTTTGCGAAATAAAGGAATTAACAAAAAATGCCCAAAAAAGAAAAGAAAATTTCTATTTTCTGAGTGTTAAATGGAGGTTTAGATAAAAGTCTACGCGTACGAAGTCGCAGGCTTCAGCTGTATTATCATTAAGTAACGGTTTTTTTTTAAATATCTAATTAATTCTTGTATTTTGATCGCAAAACTTCATTTATTTCTTCTTTATGACCTTTTACTTGTTTACTAATTTCGTTTATAGCAAACGTTGAAATTGCCGACTACTAGCTCGGGATAATTTTAAAGCTTGCATTAGTTTATTCAGTGGCAGGATGAGCAAAATTAATGCTGCCAAAGGGGCAGCGAGAGATGTCCGACGGAATATTAGGCTTTTCATTAGACTGGTCATTACCACCGTACCTACCGGTGGACGGACGTGTATAGAGTTCTCTTGCCTCGCAACTGACCATAGAGTTAGGCTTTACTCAGCCTAATTTGTCTACTTCACAGTCACAACACTGTTTAGCATTGCATTTTGCATACTAATGTTTACGATGCAGTAATGCCATTAAATACGGTGTCCTAAACTATTTCAACTGGCTCTGTTAATTATGAGTTTCTGGTTAGCACTAATCATTAGCGCATTTCTGGTTGTAAGTGTTGAGAACAATACTGTTTATAATTTGCAAATGCGAACAGTGTGGTTTAAAACAGTTGAACCATCGTGTGTTTGAATTCTATCTTGCTAAATAACGACATGAATTGAGTACTCGGAGAAAGAACTTTATATTTTTGTACTCTTGAAAAAATGACTAAATAAGACAATGATTTGAAAACACTGTATATTGAATATCGGGAGCTCATTCCACAACCTTACCACGGTAAATATCCCGTAAATAATCATATAACTTTACTGTATATTGAGTCTAGAAGAAAATTCACGAAGAATGTGTTCTGAATAGACCTAAATAAATTTAAATACATTTTATAATTATTATCGAAATCTTATAGATGACCAAGATAAACCTCGGCGAGGTTTTTGGTAATATCAAGCAAATTAAAATTTTGTTAGTTACGTGAATCGTTGAAAAAAAATGGTTCTTCTAAACATCTTTGGATAAAAATATAATTCTTACCTGCTACAATGGTGAGGAGAGCAAACGTAGATACCAGAGGCAGTCCACCGGTTTCCATTGAGACAGACCTCGAACGACGAGACGATTCTCCCAACATAATTATCGTCAGATCACATTTAGCAATAAAAAGTTATTCTTGTAAAGCTCACATCGCGTTGTCATCAAAAGCCTTACAATTCTATGCTTATCATTTGAGATTCCAAGTAAAATATCATAACTAGTGCTAAAAGCACTTAAGTCTTAGTTTTTATTGTCTTCGTAGACTTATTGTCACATTATTGGAGCCGTTCTCAAGCAGATTGACCTGAAACAAAAGTATAAAATGGTTAGTCCTTGCAAGTACATGAAAAACTTGCGATGCGACATCTTCAGTTTAATTAAAGACATGTTCCACCGACTGTCTGCAAACAGTGAGCCAAGAGTCAGCCGCAGCTACAGATCTAAGTCCCCTAAGCTCACAAGACTTTATTTACGCATGAGTAACATCACACAAGTTTTGACCGCGTAAATTGGATACATAATTACGAGGGGATCCTCGAAAGTTTTAATATGCTTATTAGACGGGAGCGTTTTCTGGTGGAATCCTTTCCAGGATGCCGAAACAACCTACTCGTTTTGGCGTTTTGAACGCAGGCCCATTACTGAATAAACGTACTTAGCTTGTTTGAAAAAAATCGCTTCCATTTTCAATTTTCACTGCATTTTTAAAACGTAAACGTTTCCGTTTCTAAACGTTAAGTTAACTCACTAAAAAGACGTTAGGCGACAACTGGTCTTCATTAAATTTCCTTTTATGAAGCGGCATGCAGGTGCTTGTTGCAACTGTACCAGTAAGCGTACAAGCCACTTGCATGGGTGGAACGCAAACATACGTCCAAACGGAACATGGTAGTTTTTTATTAGAACAGTTTCCGAGGCGTGGCGTGCGCAAACTGAGATAAAACAGGAATGATTGCCGCTCTGTCGCGATATTGTTTCAAGTGTTTTGTTCCATTCTGCTGGCTCCTCGCCGCTTTTTATTCATCCACACCCGAACGAACTGCCGCCGCATAAAAACCGACGAACTGACTAAGCGGTCCTTTTCAATAACGTATGGAGTAATACCGTCTGGGTGAATAAAAGGAACTTCTCCCAAGTTTGAATTCAGTATCGATTCGATTGCAACAAATTGATGCTTACCTATCCCTCGCTATCTAAAAGCAATAGGTACCACATATTCATAAAAATTATGTTCATATAAAGATTGTCTTGTTAAATATTTACCTTTTCCAACATTCCAAACCTTCGCAATATGCTTAAACATTTTTCGCGTGTGAATATTATTTTCACATTATGAACAAGGTTTATACAGACATGGGAGCAGAAAAGAAATTTTACGAGGTATTTACTCACACCTCCAATTTTCAGCTTCAAAGGGTACAAAAATCTGTCATGCGCCGTGTAAGCTCATTTTTTATTCGCCTGCAGAACGTTTACCATTTAGATTTTATTGTGCGTCGGAAACACAAAGCTCCTGAGGTGGATCTCGAAGGGAGGTAAAGGAGACAGTGAGTGCGGACGAGTACCGCTGTGGGTAGGAACATAATGGTAGCCCCGGGGACCGTTTGGCTCCATCAATTGAAACATGCTCTCGGCGGCGGCGATGGCGGCAGCGTCTTTGCCGAACGAACGAGCGTAGCGACAATAAACAATACAAACAACCCTGGTCTGCGTTTGACACCAGCCCGTTCGGAGTGGATTAGAGCGCTCTACAGGGAGTTCGGCAGCATTTAGGGAGCGTAATAGCCTTCCGCCGTGACCTGTTTTAGTTGCGACAAATAGAGATTTACTGAATCGTCGTCGGGCGGTTTTCAAAGAGTTTGTTCGCCGTAATAAAATTGAATAGTGTTTACTTTGCGGCTGAGATTCGCTAAGGAACCTCACATTTTTGAGATTCAATATTGAGGAGTGCTCATAACTTAGCCGTCGAGTCATCCCACTGTCAATCGATCCTAGCTCGCATTCAACAGACCCGACAAAGTTTCCAACAGTTTAATCCGGCTTCAAATATTCACGAAAAAAATTGTTAGAGCTAAAAGTAAACGAACGTTAGTAGCGACCGCTCGGGATTCATGCGATAATTTTTTGGTGAGAAGAAAATGAGGGTGGTCCCAAAAGCATAAGAGCAACGAAACATAATTAGGCGTATGTGACTAGGTCCGGAATTCGATAAAGTTAATCGTATCGCAAGCGATGTCGGGAGTGGCCTTTAACCCTCGGTATCGCAGAGGCAGATCCCCATTCGCAGCATTCCGTTGCTTAATAATTTTACATCCGGCGACAAAGACGCGGCGCAGTGTTATCTCACGAGTGGCACGCCGCCGATACGAGTTCCAACCAGCCCCTTCCTCCTGCTTCTATTGTCATGTTTACATTGTCTATGCTCATTCCTGAATTCCGATTAACGCAAAGCTAAAATCGCTTTCGTAATAACACTGAGCTTGGTCTGTTAGATACGAAGTTACTCATGTTCCGAATCTATTTTAAAGACGTATTCAATGTATCTATCAAGCCACTCTCAGAACAATAGTTACTTAGATTTCAATTGTCATCTGGAAGCTGTATTTGCCTAATTTGTTAATACAATTTGTCTAGAAAAAATAAGATGCTAATATTGAGTTATACCTTATGGTACACCTGAAAAATATAGTTTACGGGTGGTGGTCCAATTTTTGTGTCCAATGAATTGGACCATGGACCTTCGATAGGTACGAACTAAGTAACCACTGTTTGTACAGACACGAAGACAATTCACCGAGCGAAGAGAGGTATCTGGTTCTAATCGGTCGGCATTTCTATGTAGTATTTTTGTATAATAATTGTATGTTTGTATATTTTTCGACGATAACTTTCGTATCGTTAATCAGATCCGTATGAAATGAAATGTTGATGTGTTGTATGTTTTTTTATAATTAAACTAGCGGTCCGCCCCAGCTTCGCACGGGTATAGATTATAGCCTATGTCACCAGGGGATAGTGTAGCTTCCTAACAGTGTAAGAATTATTCAAATCGGTTCAGTAGTTTCGGAGCCTATTAAATGCAAACAAACAAACAATCAAATCTTTCCTTTTTATAATATTAGTATAGATAACAGAAAAATTTGTTGTGGGATTGCGAAGAAAGACGGGTCGCGAGGTCTAAGTCCTGTTCTTTAGCGATGATGTGTTCCTTAACATCAGGCGAGCTAGCGGTCCAACGCAAAAAAAAAAAAAAAAAAAATTCAACACTAGTTATTTTCAACCAGTTCAAACTAATCCATTTAACAAAGGCAACTTTTTAAATGAAACAACAATTAGTTTGAGAAGCATGTACAACCTTTGCACTCCCAGTTTCCTTTTTCTTTAATTCGCAATTAAAAAGTTAAATTGTCCGGTTAATTGCTGCCATTGTGGTGCCTGACGTCTACTTATTATTCTGAATTGCTCTCAGAAAATTTGATGAAAAATTCTCCAAGAACCGGTTTGTAAATCACAATAAGTAATTAGCTTATCTGTCCGCGTCACGCGCGGGCACCCGTTGTGTTGGGCCAGGCTGGCGATGGCGGCCCGAGGTACGGTTCGCGACTCGCGCTAAGCTTTCGGCATTAATCTCGTCTCTCCTTAATAAACGAAGTGAAGAACTTGGATCAAGTAGGTAAATACAAACCAAGTTCGCGGCTGATTCCAACTGATTTCGATGTTTAGCTGTGCAACGGACTAAGTGACCTGCCACATATCCCTGTATTTAGTAAAACAGAGATTAAGCAGTGTATCTCTATTTCCGATGTAAACCAACGATATAAATACGAGATATTAATCTCGGGAAATATGTGAGTATATTCTGGATATCTGGGGCACCTGTCGTAATTCTTGCTTTCATTGAAGTAACCGTAGGTAGGCGTCTAAAGTCATGCCAGTTATTAGAATTGCGAAGGTTTGTGCGTATATGTTTGCATCGTCCTTGGTCCATTAAATTTTTATTTTTATTGTATTGCAGCTGTCTGTGGAACTAAATGCTTGCACCAATAATAATTTAGATACTAATTTTTATTTTATTTTATGATCTTATATAAAATAAAATAAAAATGTCGTATACGTCTTCATTCCTCGGTAAGCTCGCGTTTTTGAGCTTTGAAGCTGATATTTGGCGCAAGTTGCAGTGATAAAAACTACCTATACCTACTTCTTTAAAAAGCTTTATTAGAAGAGACAGTATATTATTACCGAGAACGATCAAATGGGCCCCTGATATTACTGAGTGCATAAATAAAACTCCACCACCATCATCACCATGGAGACCACGGACTGGTAAGCGCAGCGTAGGACGTCCACCCACAAGATGGACAGACGACCTAAAAGAGACCGCAGGGAAACGCTGGATGCAGGCCGCTTCCAACCGGCCCTTTTGGAGATCGATGGGGGAGGCCTATGTCCAGCAGTGGACGTCCTACGGCTGAAATGATGATGATGATGATGATGAAATAAAACTAAAGGTAAGCAAATAGCTGTTTTTGTGAAAAATTATATGCTCTTGCTATATACCTACTCAATTTTTTTTACTGTTAAAATCACGGGCTAACAACCCCCTTTTTAGATTCACTATCAAACGCGGAGCAAAGCTTTAAAGTTGCCGATTAATTACATTCATTGTGGCCAAAAACTTCGCTCGTTACCGACGATTCTCTTAAATTCAGGTTTAATTAAGTAGCAAATCCCTTTACAAACTTTTTCTAAAGAAATACCTATCGATCTGTCACAAGCACACTTTGAAATTAATTTTAAATTTTAAAGTGATAGTTACTGGATACGCCTTCGAAATGTTAATATTTCGCAATGAATTTTCTAGAAACGTTGCTGAATACTTGAAGCACCTTGCTTGTAGATAGATAGATAGATAGATAGAGCCTTTATTCGCTGACCATAATTATCTTAAATTAAATAATATAAAACGAAAATGGAATATAAACTAGTAAATGCTTGTAGTTAAGCTTTAATAATAATATTTTATTTCGATAAGTTTCAGGCTGAGAAGAATTTCAATAATTAAAATAGATAACTAAATCTCTAAAATTATTGAAAAAACTTAGTTATGAAAAAGTTTCATACTCAACGAAAAACTGAAGCGAAATAGAGAAATGCTTCGTTTTGTTTTATAATACTGTTAACACCTTTTGTCAGGTTTTTTTTTACTTTTTTTCTTTGAGAATTACATACCAGGGTATTTTTTGATCCTTGCTCAGCTGGTTACGAACAGCTGTGAATATACGGTATAAACTATCTTAGCTTCATCAAAGAGCTTCAAACGTGAATAGCATAAGCTTATTTATTAACCGACGAAAGGAAGAGGTTAAAAATTCAACTGTACTTTTTTTTGTATGTTTGTTACGCGATTACTCTGCTAATTATGAATTGATTTTAATGGTTTTTTTTATTTGGTAGGTCATACATCAGAAGATTCATACCACTGGCTTTTCGGTGAAGGAAAATATCGTGATAAAACCTGCATATACGTATACGGAGAAGGAATTCAATGGCGTATGTGAATCCACTAACCCGCAACTGTGGATATGGCCCAATCACCCTTTCAACAGGTAGACTAAATGTTCAGCAGTGGACTATTAAAAGGCTGATTATGATAATGATGACCTCAGAAGTGATCATATACATTTTATCAAAATTAATTCAGCGCTTTTTAAAAATTCAAAAAAAAAAAAAAAAAACCTACACGTGACGTTTTGGTTTGTGGTTCAAAAGTTTTGATGAGGACTTTCAATCTCTGTTTTAATTAGGTTAGGTTTGTAGATGGTTTGTGATTTAATTTTTTTTTATTCTATAATTGGCTGGTGTTTACCCCTTTCCGGCTAAAGTTAAGCGATGATGCCGTCTACGACGGAGTATGTTTGCCTTTTTTTATGCCATACAAAAAGCAGACGGGCTGCCTGATGGTGAGCAGTCACTGTCGCCTATGGATACTTGTAATTGTAACACCAGAGGCATCACAACTATTTTGCCAATCCTTTAAATTGACTAAAAGAAACTGATTCACTTGCGACTTGAAAACACCCAGATGCTATCGGGAAGACATTCCACAGTCTAGTGGATAGTACCTACAATAAAATGGAATAAAAAGAATTCATTCGGGTTTTTAGAAATTTAACCATGTTGTCCAATAAGCCACAGGCCGTCTGATAATAAAAACGGCTATAGCAATAGTAAAAAAAAATGTGAATCGATTTCTTCTAGATCAACGTGTTACATCTTGGCTACACCGTCGCTTAACATCGGTGACTAAACGTAGATCTATTCTGTTAAAAGAGCGAGTGAATACTGTGGTAATTTCATCTCTATTTTATACTACACAACTAACGGTATAGAAGGATATGCAAGTTCAAATTTTCCCTAGCTTGAAAGTCTGATCCCATCGATCTAACTAATAGTGTTCACCAAATATTGAAACATCACTCGATTCCGGCAATCCACATTGGCCAGAACATAGCTTGCTTCGTACCTAATAGTTCAGACCAATAGTGTTTGTTATTCGATTTGTATTTATTTGTGGCTCGAATTTTATCAGAAATAATTTTTCATGTAAGAAGAATAATATTGCAGTTGGTTATGTATTAATTAATGGTGCTTAATTTTATTAAATCGTTACTCGGATTTTCCGTATAGTACAAGCTTAAGGTGGAGTTACATTGCTATGTAAAAAATAGGATTTAATCTAATTATTAATATGAAGTCAGTGTGTCAATGGAATCCAACAAACCCTACATACCGCCTGGCTTAATTTAAAATAGCGAATCCATAAGATGAAATCGTCATTACAAATCCCAGAGAAATGATCATTACATTGATAACATCGTCCGTTAATAGCATCCAACAGCGTCAGGGTCTTATTGGATAAAGGGTTCAGTACCTAGTATCGATTACAGATTGAAACCGTTGTCTTTGGCCGCTGTACCCTCGTTCGCATGGTGTCCACGCCAATTTAGGTTAAACTTGTTTATAATCTACTTCAGTTATACTTTATAGAGATAAGACGGCAGCTCAGTTATTGTCAGCTTTGCTGCAGATTTAAAACAAGTATTATCATTTTGGGTTAAATTTTCAGCCAGTACGGCATTTCGAGCCCAAATACGATTATGAATGATATAAATGCGATAATCGGGAAATATTCTTGTTTGAGTGCCATACTTACACCATACTGGTCTGCAAGTAGAAAGGTCTCGAGAATTTCTCGTCGCAACGTCAGGAGTGTCACCGATTCCCCCGGAGTCGCGCCAATGAGATTTTCCGAATTTTCCTCCATGTTATTTATAGGTTTTGTCGTTACATGTTTGGGGTCGATTCTTATTCAGGCTTTGAAGGCATTTACTTTTTATTTTGCTCAGTCATTAGATTGACTTTTAACATTACCGAAAGAAGATGAAAATAATTATTTTTCTCATAATACGGTTATATGATACGATGTAAATATTTAATGAACAAAGTTGTTCACATAACGGATAAGTGCTAACCTTTATGAATAGAAACAACATGAAGAGAAAATATTTCCGTATAAACTATGTATTAGGGGAATAATGAGTTAATTTGAGTGAGGTTAGAACGGAATTTGAGGAATTCCTTGAGGGGATCAAGTACCCGTTCGTTTACTAGCCGGGATCTAAGATGAATTCCTTAAACCGCTTTCGTTCGTCGAATTTCTACATAGAGAAGGAACCGCATTCCCTATGTTGTGATACCCTCGCTTTGCTTAGAATCCTTTGCTTCAAAGGCACTGCTTCGTCTAAGCCAGCTGCTCTTAGGTATAACCTGTTTATTTAAATGAACGTGCGCTTCTACCAGCTTACATTTTGATGTTTGATCTAAAACATCGGCCTCAAAATCTGGTCGGTACCATTTCCCGACAATATCTACGGCTGTGACATCCTTTCCTTACATCCTTACACAGGTCCGATTTATATAGATCCTTATACATTTAGAGGCTCAGTGTTATTGGGTTCGCGAGGGTATCGGCCAGCTCTGCCTTTATTATCTGTTGACACTGTATTTGTTCTCCGACACACAGGACTAAATTATTGTTTCCTCGTTTGTAGCAATCTCCTTTTATTATTTCCATTCGCGATCCGCTTCCGCAATACTGGATTTATTTAATAGAATTCGCTTTTCCACTAATCACGTTTTATCTACTGCCTGTAAGATCTGGAAGTGAAATCTTTTATGCTTTCTTTGAAAAAGACATTTGGACTTTTGTTTTGCTTTGTTTTGTTGTAGATACTAAGGAAGCTTTTTTTAAGCCACGTCGTCAAAAACTGAGGAATGTAAGTGTATACAAACGGATATAAGTTCAACGCTTATATCTGTCTGTCTGTGTATCAATGTGTCTGTACGTGACTTCATAGCTCTCAATAAAATGAACTAATTCGAATGCTATTTCTATTGAAAGCAGTTTAATCGGGATAATTCGTAGCTACATTTGATGAAGATGTCCAGCAGTAGTACAGACATGAGTTGTTTAAAAAAAAACTTTTTTTTTTCTTTGATGTTATATGTTTATCTCCAGTCAAGAGCAGAGATTTTTACAACAAAACAAACATTTCATTACAGATACACATAAATCTCTCAACACAAAAATATAATCAAATTTTCAACATTATTTTAGCTGGACAGCGGCTAAAGTTTAGACAAGCAACTTATTATTCAATTTGTACGACCTACATGGTCGTATTACTTTGTATGTATAACATGGGTGTGTGTGCTTATACCATGTTCTGACAAATTAATAAATTAAATTGATTTATTGCAATTAAAGTTGAAACTAGATGACAAAGGTAGAGTTGCAAAAATCTGCCACTCACCTCAATGGCCAAAGCCATCTCTTACGCGTGCTTTTAGCATTATTGTTAACTTTATTTGTAAGATTTGTGTAGACATTAATCTGTATTATTGCACATTCAGTGTACAAATCGTTTTAATTCGAGCAGAACAAAAACAGTTAAAGTAGTTGTCAGAAAACTTTGTTTTGTCCTAATTTGTATAACTTTTTACTTCAGTATCTTTTTTACTTATTTTTTTTTTTAAATTAATAGTCTTTAGTCTACGTGATAATGATACGAATAATTCAACAAGAGTATTATATTGCCCGGGATCACTATCTCAAAATTAGTTTAATTAGAAGAAATAATGGCCAAGAGTGTGTCGAGACACAGATACAGGGTTACGCATATTGACTGTACTACGCCGAAAGGAGGCCATTGTATGTATCCATCATTATGAACAACTTTTACTATGGAACCAGCACTGAAATCGCGAAATGATTATGATGATGAATGACTTTAACGAACTCTACTTGCTATACTCCACTCTTTTAACTTTACATTCGTTCTACATGTTCGTTCGTTCTTTGTATTCATGCTAATTAAAGCTGCTATTCAGTTTATAAAGAAATAGCATTTTGTAATCAGGGTTGGAAGTCCAGCGGTGCCGCAACGGCAGTCGGAAATTGCGTTGCGTTTTATCAAAACCCCGCACCGCGCGGCAAACGATGGTGACATTCGCATCTGTGTCCACTACCATCGCATTACTACTAACCACGTTTTGTCTGTCTGTAATTTGATTTGCTATGGATTAATAAATATATTGTAATAGTGGATACATCACTATTAAAACCATACAGGTTCACTCTCAGTAACAATAATATTGGTATAGTCAGTCAAAATAAGCTCTGCCTGCAATTTTTCTAAACAATCGTATTTTTAGGTTTCCAAAACAGAACCATTAGTGTCCAGAAACCCTTTTTACCTACCGAACCATACCAATAGCGTGACACGACAAACAATCTTCGAAAGACCTTCACAAAAAAAAAACAGTCGTAGGACTGCATGTCAGAAGTGAAAACCTAAGTAGTAATTCATCTATTTCACAAGAGATGGCGCTATCTGTGCGTGACGGTCACACGAGTTCATTGCATTTTTCCCATCCCAAAAAAAGCCCAACCAGACTAAAGAAGATTTCACTTAAAAAAAACATTGGTTACCTATGTTACCTATTCATTGACAAAATTACCGAAATAATATAATCAATGAAACCCGCTTCAAAACTAAGCGTGTTTTATTCGTTGATAAAAGTACGTACTAGTATGTAGGTCTCCACAAAATGATCGTATTCAAATACAAAGTTCCTCCTATTTGATTAAATAAACTGAAGACACTGAAGACAATTATATACATAAACGGGAAGAGACACAAGAATCCGGTTCCGTATTTCTATGTACATGTACTTGTTTGCGAAAACTAGGCCTTTGACCCCAATAGCGATTGGCTCTGGCCCTCGAGGCCTCGCCGTGAACACCGTCGACAGTGAATCTCGGGCGCGGCATAGTTTATCAAGTATTTTTGCGCAATTTTCAATAAATGCAGATGCAATAAATTTTAAGCTCGCGGCGTTTAAAACACGAGGGTAGTTGCATGGTCACGATTACATGGAGTTTTAACGGAAACATTCATTTATGTGTAAAATGTTGCCTGACTGAAATATGTGGGCTAACTTTTTCAAAAGCTGAATTTTTTTAAATATTTTTTTTACATCGGACTAGGCTAAACTTTGACCGCGATCTCGCCTGATGGAAAGCGATGATGCGGTCGAAGATGGAGCACGTTTGCCCAGTAATAACCTATTAACCCTAGACTTGAACACTCCAAGATTTTAATGCTGCGGAAACACAGACAGGGGCAAGGCGTTCCATTGTTTTGCTGTTCTAATTAAGAAAGAGGTGTCAAAACGCTCGGTGCGAATAAATGACATTTCGACCAAGTAAGGGTGACGCCTTGCCGATCGTCTGGACACTTTTTGGACACCGTATTTTTGTCACAAAACCTACGGAACCGCTTGTTTTTAATGCCTTTAAAACCATTTCTAAATATTTAAAAAGACATAAATTACGAATAAAAATATCTCGGTTGTAATGAGTTAAAGTAACTTCACTGGGGGACGGAAATGATAAGGAAAACGTATACCGACATTTTCATGTGGACGTAATGATGATTCAAAATCACTTTCAATATTCTTTGGGTTCCGTACCCAATGAGTGTAAACGGGACCTTATTACTAAGCCTACGTTGTATGCATGTGTGTCTGTCCTACTATTACTACTATTTAACGGTTGTATCTTTTGGACCGTAATAGTTACAATTTTCACAAAATATATTCAATGTTACGGCGGATTAACTAGAGTAGATAACAGACAACACGGATTTGGTTGACGGACCGCCGTCCAAAAAACGAGAGAGAAAGAGAAATTGTTCTCTTTCTCTCCCGTTAGTTGGTTAGACGGCGGTCCGACAGCCAAGTCCATCTCATCTGTTGGCTACTTAAGAAATAATAATAACACATCAAGCCCAGGCGGTCACCCATCCAAGTACCGACCGCGGCTGACGTTGCTTAACGGTTGGTTAAAAGGTGGTAAGCAGAAAGTTGTCACCGACTCGCCATTGTCTTACAACAGAGTGTTTACTATAATCATGCCAAGTTTGACGCTTGTAGGAGTACGTATTAGGTACCGTTTTTACTTTAGAACAAACACAAAATACGTTTAAAAAAACGTTTATTGTATGAATACCTTTAGTTTTTACATTTTATCCATATTATTATTTCTTATATTGCGCCGTAACATATCATATTTTGTGAAAATTTTCAACTGGCTATCTATTACGGTTCCGAAGATACCTACTTACTGCCGTTTAATGGTAGGACGGAAGGACAGACAGATGGACTGGCAGACAGACAGATAGCGAAGGCTTAGTAATAGGGCCACGTTTACACTCTATGGGCTCGGAACCCTAAAAAACCCGGTGTTAGATAAAAAAAATAGGTACGGAACTCTCGGCGAGCCCGAATCGCACTTGGCCGATTCATTATGAAAACGACATGTTTGAAGGATTATTTAAATCGCCACTCAGAATTTAAGAGTCTTTTACTGATTTATGATGGTACTTACTGTAAAATACTTCACTATACCTACGAGATAGTAAAAATATTGAGGACTCGGAATCTTTATTCAGAAAGTTGAAAATAACACAAAAACAAAGATTATTACAACGCTATTTGCCAAACAAAGACATGACACAGACTTTACCAATCCAGTTAAGAGCATGAAATAATCCTGACTGACAGGTTTTAAACTCGAAAGTTTCAAAACTTGATCATCATTAACCGAACATTCGATGACGTAAATATCATAAGTACGCAAATGTCAAGCCTAACAGCCTAACCCTGGGAAGAGGTTCTCGGTTCAGGTGCCTTTTTTTATAAATTTATTCGTTTGGCATTTTTTTACAGTTCCATACAAAAATGATAAAACGAAACACTTATGGTAAGACTCCAGTGGCTATCTGTATATGCCTATATATTCTGAGAAGCTATAACAGCTATCACATCACATCACATCAGCAGCCATTAAGTGTCCACTGCTGAACAAGGCCTCCCTCGTAGAGAGGGGTGTTGCCAATAATCCCCACGCTTGGCAGGCGGCTTGGGGATCGCAGTGCGTTCACCGTGTACTAATAGGATGCTGCTGCCCATCCTCTGGTGTTTCTGGTCGCAGTTTTAGGACATACCCGGGTCCCGGGATAACAGCTATCGACTTAACCGAATGCATAAGCGTCATGATTTGATTTAAGAAAATTTTACAGCTACGAAATTAACACGATCAAGTGGGCGTTTCCATTATGTTATTTGTAATTTACGAAAAAAGGTGAAAACAGGACCACCCAGTTCTTATCTCTAAAGTTTTTGGGCGGGTGAAATTGATTGAATGTGGTTGGAAGGTCCCATATATTTTTAATCCAATTAAAAATTACATTATTTCTTCGCAAAAATACTTGATACTACGACTTATGAGACGATATTCGTAAACACGTCGCAAACAAACGCGAGTAATGTCTATTACAACCTACTTCTATATTCTACGAGCGATGGTGGCTGAGCGGTAGCATGTGCCTTGTACAATCTGACAGCACCCGGTTCGGTCCTCTGCCCTGCACCAATGACTTATTTAGTACCTACACAAATAAATTATCATACAGTTTGAGGCCATCCCTCAACAACGGTGAAGGAAAACATCGTGAGGAAACCGATATGTCCAGGAATCTCAAAGTTCAAAGACATATGATATTCACCCTGGGCCAGAATGGTGGATTAGGGCCCATCTTCTCTCTGAGAGAAGGCTTGTGTCCCAGCAGTGGGAATATGATAGGCTGAAATGATGATGTCTATATTTTTGTGCACAAATAATTACTGTGGACAATGTATCTGCGTATCAGAAAAACATAATCCCAAACAATCGGGAAGTTAATAAGAGAATAACCAATCTTTCCTGTTTCGGCCGATATCTATCAATATTGTCAAAGGAATAGGGGCTCCATAGATGTCAGATAAGAGGTGTTACATTTTCTGGACTTTTTTTATATCAGTGTAAACGTGAAGAGACGTTTTTGCGACTCTTCGACAGTTCATTCATCTCGAGTGAAACATTGACAGATCTATTGTGAGCTCGAACAATGGCCGAGGCATCCGCAAATAACAAATGATTTTTACTCCCCAGTGGCGAATAGGCTGCGCCTATTATGGTATTTAAATACTTACAGAAGACTGTCACTGTGTAGAGTCAACTACATGTTTGATAGGCCCGTTGGTCCCGTTTGGTACTGAACCTGCCTTCAGCGGGGCGTGGGTTCGATTCCAACTTTGGACAAACATTCATGTGATGAACATTTATTTGTGTTCGTTATGTATCTGGGTGTTAATATCTATTTAAGTATGTATTTAAAAATATGTATGTATATCAGGCTCTGGCAGCCATAGTACAAGCTGTACTTAGTTTGGGTTTAGATGCCCGCGTGTGCAAAAATGTTCCGAATATTTATTTATTAACCTCACTTAACTAAACCGAATAGGCAGGGATCGTTTATTACTAACGGACCACCCAAACCATCCACCTGGGTGGTTGGTTAGGAAAACTTGTTCTTAACAGACCACCAGCTGTTCACCTGGGCCTGGTGATTTTACTTGAAATTACGAATTTCCATATAAACGTTCATACCCAATTTAATCCTTTTAGGCATAAATTTTCAAAATTACTTTCTTAGAACTCAATCTCGTTGTATAAAAAAAACTTGAGCAAAATGCCTCCAGACCCAGTGGTTAAGGCTGTGCGTTGCCTGTGAAAGTCAAAAATGAATGTTTAAAAAAAAAGTTGGATATTATCAACATCACACATAATATATCACATGAATGCAATTGACGTCCACCATTGTCACCTCGTCTTCAAGAGATCCAAGTGGAAATGGGACAAAACAATTCAACCTCGTTCTGAGTTTGGACTTTTTAAAGTAACAGTGCATGTTAATGTCGGCTAAGTCCAAATGCAAAATTGTATTGCGTAAAAATAACGCGTTAAAGCGTTATTTCCAGTTCGCACATGACCATGATTTTTAACGACAAATATTTAAAGTGATTTCATCAATAATTCTAATTTTAAATTTCACGTTGCAGCAATCCTCAGAAAAAAAGACTAAAAGACAACAAGCACTGGTCATAACTGTCAAAAAGCAAGTTTTTTGGGTACCAATAATCTGTGTTCGTTTTTTTCTTCTTCTTCTATCATAGAAATAGATCTACATTTGGCCACCAAGTCGTTTAGTTTTTCTGTGTGTAATGGTACAATAAAACAGGAAAATTTAAATGGGGAGCAAGAGCTTTTGTATATAAATTGATATAAATCTATCAGAATGTTTTTTTTTTCTTCTATTGAACTTATGATTGTTATACATAAATAGCATTTATAATGAAAAAAAATTTAAATCCAAACCAATGTATAAAACTATTTTATAAAAAAAAGTATGTATATAGCATCGATATATATTATGCACTACGTACCGATTCATTGTTGCTGATGAATAACATTTATTAAATCCTTGATACAAAAAAATCATCAATTATATCACTAGCGGTGGGTATTGTTTGCTAAATGCTGGCCCTACTACCACGTTGTACAGCAATGCTTGCTTACCCTTTGATCAAAAAAGAGGCGATTGCTCAAAGGACGTTCGTTAAAATTTACCTAACAATTGAAAAATCTATCCTTAGGCAAATACTACCACTTGACCAATTTAAACGGAACAATTGTTTTGTTAATTATAGGTGACACAATGTCTCGTTTAGGCAAATATTTGTTGAAACAAAGCCCAGTATTTTGATAGTAATAGTTAGCCTACTACAATTAGCAATTTATGTTTTGTTTACATCCTAGTGTTTACTTTCAGCCTTGTAGATAAAACGCTTATAGCCTGTAACCACGTGGTCATGAAATCAGAAATAGGCATCTTTCCTTATTAAATGTTTATCGGGACTTATCGCATATATTTTTATTAGATAAACAAAAGGCAACTACCAATCAGTCGACCTTAAAAAAACATTTAAACATGTGTTCAAATCGGGAAAGCTTAAAAGTTACTTAGGTATCTTTCTGCTAAAGTATAGCTCTAACAGTATATAAGTATATGAAACAGTCGTCATCGTCGGAAGCCATTCGGATTTAAAAAAAACAGGGCAGCGATTATAATTAGACATAAACAAAACAACTATATATTAACTTATGATGAAACTATTTTATGAACAGTACTAACGACTTGTTCGATGAATAGAGAACTTAAAAAACAAAAACTTAAAAATATTTAACAAAACTTTCTATATCTGAACACAAATACTGAATACTCAACAAATATGTATTAAGGCCACCTGCACGTAATTTAAGCACTGTTTTTTATATTTTTTATAATAAACAAAGAACTCAAGCAAGTCCGAAAACAAATATTTATCAAAATATTACAAAAGTAAATAAACTTTCAGCAGCATTACTAATGTTAGCTCAGGGAATTCCAAAAACAATTTCAAAACACAAGCAAACATATTCATATACTCGTACAAGAACATGCTTACCTCGTGGGCATGGGACTCCACCACCCGCGGTTTTATTTTGCAACACGAGAGGGCGTGAGGGAGACGGCGAAGAGGTTAACTTTTTAAAGAGAGCTCTCGGAGTCGAGCGCAGCGCGATCCGCGGGTACCGGCGATTCATTAAGAACGAGCGTGGAGGCTGCGACGGAGCGCCCCGCGCGCCCGCGCGCCGTCGCCGCGCAGCGCGCATGTCCCACCCGCCCTCCAATCGCGGCCCTGTTGCTTCTGACGGCACTGACGGCTGCGAAAGCCTCCGAACACTGCGAAGGTTGAGAGGGAACGTCAAAATGTAAACGCTATGAATACGTTTAATCGCTGCTGAATCTCCCGACAATCGCGATGATCTACGTTTAGATTAGGGCAACTTTCCGTGCGAGACGCATTGTTTGCGCTGGGTCTACTTGGCTGCCCGAGACATTTTCTTCAGGGGCGCTTTTTGTTGTGTTCGCAGTAAATTGTGTACATTTTAGGCAGTTTTCCACGCTACAAACACGGTATATGTTTACAGCGCTTCATTGTACTAGATATTCGTTGGTAAACTTACTCGAATACAAATTGTGAAAATACTTTTTACGCATAAACACTCGATGAGCTAATCTGTTTCTTAAAACAATTTGTCTTGTTTTGACTTGGGACAGTTCTTGTTGGCAGAAATTGACACAGCTTTCTTAAATTATAGGCTTGCGGCTAAGTTAGAAGACTGCTAAAATGGGATTATTTTAATTATTCTGTTTCTGGTGCAAAGGTTGGCCATTGCCATCCAACGCGGTAACGCAGCGAGTGTTTTGGGTACCATTGCGCCGGGAACGGTTAGGGGTGGGTTATTTGAATAGATATTAGTTTAGTTATTGGTGAATACCAAATATTTCGAATTTATTTGATTATTCCTCTTATTAAATATAAAACATTTCAAACTTAATTGGGAGAAGCCACTGGCTTCCGAAACACAGATCCGCGCTACTTCGGAGTCAGTGGATTCAATTATTCGTTTGTAATCTTTTTTGTGCTAAAAACCAAATTATAATATTATGTAATTGTATTCAAGTATCAAATAATCATGGAGTCTTGTTAGGTCCATATTCACCAAAAGTGATTATTTATTTAACTGACATTTCACTTACGGAAGAATTGACTAAAATAGTCGGTTAAACATTTTACCAAGTCGCCTTATCAACCGTCGGTAAACTTTGCCCTTATTAGCTCAACAACTGAATTCTCTGACATAATATCTGATATTTCAGTACTAAGCATCAGGCGAGTTGGCCGCGAAACGCAAAATAAAAAATAAAATAAGCAACTTATATAGCTTTTTAACCAAGAGACAAATATTCAATGATGTCTCTGTGATTCACAGGGTGAAAACCGGTAGTGATCACCGAATAGTAAGAGGCACATTGAATATTAACGTTAAAATTGAGAGGTCCCGCCTAATGAAGTCCACGCTCCGACCGAACCATGCCCATATTCAAAACCCCGAGAGCTTTCAACTCGAGCTGTCTAATCGCTTTGATTGCCTGGAGAACTTTGCTTCCGTGGATGAGATTAATAACAGGTTAGTGGAAACTGTCCATGCGGTAGGTTCTAAGTTTTTTAGACCTGGCCGGCGCACAGATAGACCTCAAAAATTATCCGACCATACCCGTAACCTCATGGCTGATCGACGCTCGTTACAACTACAATGTTCCGATGACGCTGACTCATATAGGCAGCTCAATAGACAAATTTGGAAGTCATTGCGGCACGACATACGTACCTTTAATACGAACAGTATTAAAGAGACGATTGAGCAAAACAAAGGCTCCAAAGTGTTTGCAAGAGACATGTCTATTGGGCAAAGCCAGCTGACAAAGCTGAAGAGGGAAGATGGTAGTGTAGCGTCGACCAAAGCCGAGGTATTAGGGGAAATCGAAAGGTTCTATGGACAGTTATACACTTCGGTTGCTAAACCTGTGAGCAGCTCGGCCAAAGACCCAAGAGCCAAGCTGAGCCGACACTATACTGAAGATATCCCGGACATCAGCCTGTACGAGATTAGGATGGCCCTGAAACAGCTCAAGAACAACAAGGCGCCGGGGGACGATGGAATCACATCAGAGCTTCTGAAAGCGGGTGGAACACCGGTACTCAGAGTCCTTCAGAAGCTCTTTAATTCTGTCTTACTCGAAGGTATAACGCCAGAAGCATGGAACAGAGGCGTGGTGGTGCTGTTCTTTAAGAAAGGTGACAAAACCTTGCTGAAGAACTACAGACCCATCTCGCTTCTGAGCCATGTTTATAAGCTGTTTTCGAGGGTCATCACGAATCGTCTCGATCGCAGGTTCGATGACTTCCAACCTATCGAACAAGCCGGTTTCCGAAAAGGCTATAGTACCATAGACCACATCCACACGCTACGCCAAGTTATACAGAAGACCGAAGAATATAACTTGCCACTATGTTTAGCGTTTGTGGACTATGAGAAAGCCTTTGATTCGGTCGAGACATGGGCGGTGCTCGAGTCTCTCCAGCGATGCCGTATTGACTATCGGTATGTCGAAGTGTTGAAGTGTTTGTACAATAACGCCACCATGTCGGTCCGAGTACAGGAGCAGAGTTCGAAGGCAATTCCATTGCGAAGAGGCGTGAGACAGGGAGACGTTATCTCTCCGAAACTGTTCACTGCCACAATGGAAGATGCTTTCAAGCTCCTGGAATGGCAAGGACTCGGCATCAACATCAACGGCGAGTACATCACTCACCTTCGGTTTGCCGACGATATTGTGGTCATGGCAGAATCGATGGAAGATCTCAGCATGATGCTCGAAGGCCTCAATCGAGTCTCCCAACAGGTGGGCCTTAAAATGAACATGGACAAGACAAAGGTTATGTCAAATATCCATGTTGTGCCCACCCCAGTATCAGTTGGGAACTCAGTTCTTGAAGCTGTTGACGCGTACGTCTACCTAGGACAAACCGTCGAACTAGGTAGGTCCAACTTCAAGAAAGAGGTCAATCGGCGAATCCAACTCGGCTGGGCAGCGTTCGGTAAACTACGCAACGTCTTCTCGTCCAAAATACCTCAGTGCCTTAAGACGAAAGTCTTCGACCAGTGTGTGTTACCAGTGATGACATACGGCACTGAAACGTGGTCTCTCACTATGGGCCTCATAAGCAAGCTCAAAGTCGCACAACGAGCTATGGAGAGGGCTATGCTCGGGGTTTCTCTACGAGATCGAATCCGAAATGAGGAGATCCGTAGACGAACGAAAGTCACCGACATAGCCCACCGGATTAGTAAGTTGAAATGGCAGTGGGCAGGGCACATATCACGCAGAACAGATGGCCGATGGGGCCGAAAGGTTCTGGAATGGAGACCACGGACTGGCAAGCGCAGCGTAGGACGTCCACCCACAAGATGGACAGACGACCTAAAAGAGACCGCAGGGAAACGCTGGATGCAGGCCGCTTCCAACCGGCCCTTTTGGAGATCGATGGGGGAGGCCTATGTCCAGCAGTGGACGTCCTACGGCTGAAATGATGATGATGATGATGATGATGATAGCTTTTTAAATAACAGCTAAACAAATTAGCAAACACGTACATTTAAAGCAGCCGTTGCGTGAAACGAGATTAAAGTCTGTCGCATGACATTCTCTAAAATCACCTTAATCGTGGGCTACTTAAAAAACATGGAATCCGCTTTGTCCGTAACTCTCGCCGTACCTACATCAGGACCCGTACAAGCTAAATCTAAATCCCTTTAATACGTTGCCCAGATATTTATGGCAGGGCTAATGGCATCAGTAAAGCCTTCCACCATGCACACCTAAAACTTAAACAACCTTACGCTGTAGATATAAGTACGTATATGTACATGTATACGCATAATGTTTCAGGCAATAAATATAAAAAAGATTTTTTTTTTAATTTTTTTTTTATGCTTATACCTTACAATCCCTACATGTACAGTCAAACTAAAGAGTTGAAAATGACAGTTAAAACAGAGATTTAAAGTCCTCATCAAAACTTTTTCTGAAGGGAACCACAAACCAAAACGTCATCTGTGTACTACCAAAACTATATTTTGGTATTTGTTGATTTTTACAAAAAGCGCTGAACCAATTTCGATAACATTTATATCTAACCACCTCTGAAGTATGACCTACCAAACAAAAAAAAAACTATCAATATCAATTTATAATTCGCAGAGAAATCGCGTAACAAACATACAAAAAACATAGAGTCGAATTGATAACCTCCTCCTGAAGTCGGTTAAAAAGAGAATAAAAATCTTACTTAACTATTTAATAATTTATGTAGCTCCTAATTATGAAATACTCTCTGTCTTTTCTTCAAAAAACATAATCAGATGAATGAATACCCTTGAGCATTCCAGACTCGTCCTTTGAGAGAGATCTCTGAGATAAAATAAAAATGTATGCGCAAAAGTAAGATGCCGCAAAATAAAACGAATCAAAAGAATTCTTTGGAAATTAATTTTTATGCCAAACAAAGTAGGCAAATACTTACGAGGATCTTGGGGTGCCAACGAATCTTGTTGTGGGAGCGTAAAAGTTTTCTTCCGGGACCCAAATGAAATGTCCTTGCTATATTATGACCAGCAAAAAGATATTATACTTGAGCAAGTAAACTAGAACAGCTTTATTCAACAACAACAGTTACACTATGTTAGCAAACAATGCTATTAATTCATTTAAATAATTTTCTTCTAAATATTCTTAACATAATTCAAATAAACCGGCCAAATGCAAGTCGGACTCGCGCACTGAGAGTACTGTACCACCACAAAATCGTTTTTTTTTTTTTGTAGAATTTGGAATGTAACCCTGACTTCAACTAAATACAATGTATTAATTAGTGTTTCACTGAGTGTGTGTGTACTATAATTTTCTTGGTCGTATTACCATTTTTACTCTAGAATAACAAAAATACGTAAAAAAACACATTATGGGGCCCTTTTAGGGTTCCGTACCCAAAGGGTAAAAACGGGGCCCTATTACTAAGTCTACGATGTCTGTCTGTCTGTCCGTCCTACCTATTATCTTATCTTTCGAACCATAATAGTTAGCCAGTTGAAATATTCACAGAATATGTAATGATACGGCGATTAACAAAAAAAATGAAGTCAAAGAACTATAACTTATTTATCTTACATTATTGTACGTATAACAAACGTATTTTAACGTACTTTTCTATTTGCTACAGTGTAAAAACAGTTATACGTACAAGCGTCTAACTTGGCATGATTAAATAAAATAAAAATTTATTTAAATTAAAATATTTCAAGTAGAACCTTCTTTTCGACATATACCTCCGGCCCTTTAATGAACTTTACGAAACACCCATTTTGTTGAAATAACCTAACCACTAAAGTTATTTAGTACGTGCTTATAGTTAATTACACTAGTATGTTACATTTGAGAAACAATAAAATAAATTCCGTCCCGGATTAATTGCCATTTGTTGTAGTACATAAATAAACGTTACTACATTTAGTCTTAAAGTGAATGAACCGAACTAAAGACATTAAAAGGGTCGGCTATAAGCACAGGTGTGTAAAATCAAATGTACACACGTAAATAACTATTGGGTCGAAATACATTAACCTAATCTCCAATGCTTGATGAGCTTGGCACAAACATGATGGGTCCTGATAAAATACTTAATGGCCCTTTATGTTAATGGAATTGTTTGAATAGGCGAAGGCAACTTCTAAAGGTGTAGCAAGTGAAGCCGGAAATTGTGCCAGCGAAACTAAATGTAAAGTTGTAGCGTTAAAGAAAGTCTTTCGAACAACCGGTCGAACTACGATAAGTGTCAAATAAATATTAATATCTAAGCAACAACAACATTAGTAATTAATATTAAATTAGGTATAGATATCGTCAAATAACTTGAGTTGATTTTTAGGTCTCTATATAGCGGACCAACAACGTGGTTTCGATTGAGCGAACCGTCCACGCCGCTTTTTCTACCGACGACCAAGAGCGTCTCGAGACACGCTTATAATCGGGTTCCGTAGCCAAAGCCAAAATGGTCCGTTACACTCATCATTATGAGCAACTTTTCAATCAGGACCAACTATAGAATTGCGAAAAATATATTATAAATTAGATAATAATGAAACGCATGTTTTGTTGAAGTTTAAACAGCAAAAAGTTAAAGTATGAATGAATGTACTGGTTGGTCCCTCTTCCCTCTTTTGTGGGTTGGGCCCTGATACAGAGATAAAAAATAAAATACTACGCTCAACTATAGATCGGATTGGCGTAATACTACACGCGCGTTAACTTCGTATACCTAATTATGATAGAACTTCTAAGGTAATATCGTTTAATCACTAATTCTAGAAAAATACTAACAAAGCTCGGTTGACTAAGCCATATTTCAGAGATGCATAATCCCAAAATAACATTATGCTTTTTATGATTTAGCAAAAGAGAAAACTAGTTGGCAAATATTCTCTGTTAAGACCATTTTACGAAAAATTCAAATAACTTTTGAGCTATACGTATGAACGTCTTGAATTTATTACAGTTTTATCGCTATAACTCAAAAAGTTGGGATCAGAAATTTGTACAAAATAATTTTTAATTTACTTTTTTAAGATAACCAGTCAGGTTACCTCATTAGGGTACGGAACCTTAAAAAGGAGGTTTTCAATTCAAATGCTTTTTCTTTATTTATACCTATGCTACGCGATATATATTATTATTTTCAGCGATTTTAACGATTATTTTGTTATTGAAATAACTAAATTGAGAGAGTCGTCCCATTAAAATTAGAAGAAGAAAAAACGGTGGAAAATTAGGGATGATCGCATTTATTGAACTTCTCATGGAGACATGTTTTTTTGTAAAAAAAAACTTAATTTTGTTTCAGGTGTTTTCCAGTCACTATATACACCTACTGTTATTACCTACCTATATAATTATAATTATCTTTGTCAACTTGGTATGATAACAAATAGTTTTGGGCCAGAATTGGTCTAATTCGTTCATTATTACACGTATTACGCACTCGAGCCAAATACTCCTAGCCGGAATCCTAAACCAACACCAAATATATAACTCAAGTTCAATGTTATTGTAAATGTATTGTCGTGAGAATGTATGCCATTTCCGTAACAGACCATTCAACTAAAAGTGCTTTCCATTAGAAAGACGTTCGATAAAACCCACAGTATACAATTTGGGAAATACGAGGCTGGAACTCATAAACGTAAATTCGTTCCTAAGCGGCTGAACGCTTTAACGTGGAGCACTGTAGGCCTTCGCAGCGGAGCTCCGCAACTCCATCTAGGCACAAAGCCACCTCGCAACGCCGGCTCTCGCTGAGCCATTTCACCTATACGGCTAGTAATTTGTACTTTGCTACCAGGAACTGATTCTCTTAGCAAATAACTAAGCACTAACGCTAAAGCCTTTACAGAAATTATTTCATTATCCTGATTGCACGGCACACTTTGATGACGCAAGCCTAATAACAATAGTCTCTACGTTTCCTACACAGTGACTCAACTTGTAATTAACCAAAGGTTAAACCTATTCAACCATTATCCGTATACCAGAACTAGAAAGTTGAAGAAAACTTTTAGATAGGTATAAAGTATTTCGTCCGAGGTTGGGAAGGGGACATTGAAAAGGGACCAATAAAATATGCAGATTTGACTGCGGCCGTATTTTTCTCGGTGTAATCTGCATTATTCAGGCTTTGTCACGAACTTCGACAGTTTAACAGCGTTTATCTCTCGCCTTGCAAATTGAGCTACGACTTTAAGACAAACGGGAGTCACTTTCATTACCATAATGGACCTCGGCCGATTCTTTGTTGGTGAGATGAGGATGGCTTCTCTGGCTGACGTTTTTACTACGGATAGATCTCTACGGATTGCCTTCACTTCTTTTTGTTAATTGCCTATTCGCTTTTAAAGCTCCTTCGCCAAGCTAGGGATAAATGTTACAGAGAGTCAAGACCTGACCACACCCCTTAGCCTGATGCATTTTCTCAACAACTCGTAAGAATTTCAAGGAAAAGTTAGAAATGTTTACGTTGTAGGTAGTAATTTATCCATGAACAAGCTTCCTGCTCCAACGGCAAGGAGAGCGGGTGTCCACTAGACCAAAACTAATCGCTGATAGAGTGGTACGCGCTTGCCAACGATTGGACTATTGATTCGCAACTAAGCTCTCTGCACACCAACATGTTGAACCTAGTGCTTCGGAAAATTATAAGGAGCACGATGAAATGAAGGAATAACTAAAAGCAAGATCACTTACTAACAATTTCTAAAATTTACTTGTCTTGTTGTTGTTTAGTGAGGATCCACGCGCGAATTTTGATAAAATTACTTTTTTGTCCTTTTTTGCATGTGGACTATTAGTTACAATGACGATTTACCACTAGACAGCTCATCCTTTACCCCGCCGCAAGCTAAAGGTACAAGTTTCAGCATAATCTTTTTCGAGCAGGCTAATCCTAGGCGCGAATTGAATGAATGACTTTTGAGTCTCCAATCACAAGCGTTAAGTCTCCAATCACAAGCGCTATACTACGAGATGCCTGTCGCCAACCCCCCCAAACCCACTACCGACGTGACTTACATCGTGCACAAGTAAATTATGACTCGTGCGCGATCAAGTGGTTGTATTATCTGTGATTAGTTAGTTCATTGGTGCCGCTACAAGTTTCTTAGTGTGCGTGAAAAATGAGTAAGTGAGCTGTACTCGGGGACTGTAAGCGGTAAAGCGGTATAGTATTTTTTTAAATAAAAAATTAGGGCATTTGAACACAAAAATGCCTAAGGTGCATCTTTCTTGTTTGTCTGATCTGACCACCAACAGTGTGTTCCGGCAGTTCCAGCATCATAACTTGAGAGCCAGTTCCCATTTCAAGCGTAGCCTGTTTACCATCTTCGACCACACGGGGCCTGTAGCAGTAGGTATACCGTCTGCCAGCAGCTCTCTCGCTCGCGTATTTTCACATTATCGAAGACAAAATAACAGAGTATGAATTTGCAAAAAGTGACAAAACTTGACCGTTTTACTCCATCATACTTTGTGATTTTATATCTTCAATAATGTAAAATACGCGAGCGAGAGAGTTGCAGACGGTATACAGGCCTTTAACATCAGGACAGCTTGATCAAACGCCTAGACTATCAAACATAAACAAAAATAATTTCTAGTCAGTTGCCCCATTAAATTCAGTTGAAACCGCAGATAAATTCTTCAGGAATTTCAAATCATAAATGTTGTAATAACAGAACTAGAACCCAGTCCACATTATTGCCGTTCGTGATATGCCTTGGAGACAAGCACGAGTAATATTCGTCATCGTCATAGCGTGCTCATGCAATATTGCGGGGTCGGTCAACCGTCGGTCGACCATCGGCCCGCCTTCATTCCGCCATCGGCCCGCCATTGGTCTGGAGCAATAACTGCTATGATACCCTATAGACATTACATCAAACTAAACATAACTAGTGGTTCGCCCAGAACTGTGACTCTCGCGACCCATAAATCTACGGAACACATCAATCGATTTTGTCCATATTCGAAATTATTTTTTTAATTGAAATGAACTACTTGCCTACAAAGTTTCATAAAGATTGGATCAACGATACGCAAGTTATCGTCGAATAAACCATGCACGCCGAAATGCCGACTTGTCCCATTAGACATTAGAATCTGAGACCTCTCTTCGCTCGGTAAACTACTATATAAAGGCCTTCGTTGCTTATGTTAGTATAAACGATCTTTAATTAGTTAATTTAGTTTTTTTTTTATGTTTGGTGATTATTGATTCTGGAGCGACATTGTCATAGGCACATTTTGTGCTAATTTGTTGGCTGAAAGTGTTAACCCTATGTCAGGTGTATCAGGGATAGAAGCTCGGTGGTCTGGAGTAATCGTTGATGGAGCGAGCAACGGCACGCGTCTCGACGATTTATGATGTCTGCGGCTGCCCTTCGCATGCAGGCAAGCTTGAGTGCCCGCATTTCCATCGCATGCCGTATTGTGGCCTGCACTAGAATCTACTCAAGATACCTGTCTATCAAGCTCTAGCGGTGAAACGACCAAGTTTGAATACAATATAATCAAACACGAATGCATATATATGCTATCGGATAGTTTGGATCAGTTTGATACGTAAAAAATAAAAAGCCTTAGTGCAAAACCTAATTAAATGGATACTGAATAAGTTATTTAAATCGGCTTATAAAATTCTGAGATATATTAAGCGTTACAGTTTGTCGTTGGATTAGGAAGGGATGCTCTGTCCTTTTTCCGTAAAGTGTCAGTATGGAGTTTATATGGCGTACTTTCAAGTGACGTCATTTAATTTTGTTAGTTTGGTGCGCTCTCTGTCTAGCAAGACATTAGAATGCTTATATCTTTGTTAATTTTGAACACATTTTAATTTCGTTTTCAGTGATGGGCTACATATTTATGGTGTTTTATATTTACGTGTTTTTAATGTATCAGCTATTTCTAATCCCAAAAAAATGTGGTTCCTGTAGAAAAGTTAGTGCAACCGCGGGCGATGCCACAGAAGACATAATAGTAGTGTCGGATAATTATATGCTTTTGATTTAGGCTTGGCTTAAATTATAGTTTAAATATAAATTATGCTCTAGCTTGCATTGAAACCAAAAATGGATTAGAAATTATGTTCATACTTTTGAAATTCAGAAAGATGTCTTAAATGATGAGAAAGATCTCGTAAGATAGCTAGAACTTTGAATCTCGGATTTGTAACAAAAAATGTGACAAGTCATCAAATCTACATATTTTATTAGACTCTCCCTCGCCAACTCCGACCCTCTGTTGGTCGGGACCTTTCATTTCTAGGGATGGCAATATTTACCTTGCTTACAAAATTATATCGATATATTATTAATAAATAAAAATTGGTAACGTTCCATAATATGTAAAGATTTCATATGCACGTAATTACCTAATCACACATAGGCAGCGATATTTTAACGTTGTATGTGGGAATGTTTTTTTTAGTCTAGTTATTTTTTTTAGCTTTATTTAAATAATTAGTAGTAGGCCTGCGTTCGACTGCGAACTCCTCTGATTTTAAGCGATGATGCGGTCTACGATGGAGCAAGCTTGCATAGAAGAAACTGATTCACACGCGATTTGATGGTAACTACTGGGAAACACCCATTCAGACAGCCAATTCAACAGACTAGCAGTTCGCACAATAAAAGTGGAAGTTCGTTATAATTCCAAATAATTATTTAATTAGATTCTTGTTTTTTCTAGGCAAACGTGCTCCATCGTAGACTGCATCAACTTTTGTCATTAAGCGAGTGACAGTCTTTGGTATGGCGATCAAACGCAATCCTATTACTAAATAAATAAAAATATTGGCCAGTTTATTTTACTCATCCTATATTGCTATTATATTTGAGCTGGCTTCAACGATAGATAATACCTACTACGTAGATTACAGGCAAATTGTTGAAAGTCAACCAACCGCTGCTTTTAACTGAGAACCATTCGGAAAGTGTCGATAAAGAAAGTGTCGAGAAAAAACATCGATATTCCTATCGTCCTAGCAGAGTTGGGCAGCTGAGTCCAATATTACAGGACTTTCAAATGGATATCAACACCAGGCGGGCGCGGCCGGCGGCTTGTGCGGCGACACTTCATAAAGAACACTTTTATACTCAAGCCTTTTATTTATGATGCCCTTTCACATCTTTGGCTTCATTTTATTGTTCAACACGGCCGGCGCAGTGTTATTAAAATTTCAATTAAATCAGCCGACGCATTCGAGATCTTTAAATTTTTTAGCTACAAGACGTACATGTTATTTTGCCTCGGAATTTTACCAGTACTCAAGTTTTAGCTACTTAGTAAAACTGCACTGTTTCTATTATTATTTCGACATCGTTGTAAAATTTTCAAAATTTATCATTTGTTTGAAATATTCACGCTTTATAAGTATGTAATTTTGCACAAGTGTTAACAATAGTGAGCATTAAAGATTATTTATTCCCTTTAAGGGGTTAAATAGGAGAATAAACGTTTGTATGGAAGTTTGTAATTATTGAAGTTAGAAACGTGGTAGTTTGTACTTAGAATTCTGTTTATAAGTAAAAGTTAGCTGTATCATAGTTTTTTGGACACTTCGTTTCCAAAGTCTTTCGCGGACGTTTTTCCCAAAAAAAAATACGTATTTAAAAAGCGGTTTAACTGTAGGACGAACTGACGGACAGACATACAAACAGCGTAGGCTTAGTAACAGGGACCCGTTTTTACCCTTAGGGTACGGAACCCTAAAAACGGCAATAAATACAAGCGTCAAACTTGGCATGATTATAGTACACATTCTAAAGTATAACAACAAATAATAAATAATGGCCAAGTGCGAGTCAGTGTAAAATTTCTGTTCACCACCGGTTTTCGTGCGATCACCCAAGCGAAGCAACGTCGGGCGCGGCCGGTACTTGGATGGGTAACCGCCTGGGCGTATACGGGTGTTGTCTTTTTGCAAAAAAATAATACTTTAGGAGCTAACAAGTTATGGTACGGAACCATCAGTGCGCGAGCACATGGTCGGTTTTATTTAAAATAAATATATATATCCACCTCATTGTTACATTTTATAACGTGGCTGTTTGCTGTTACTCAAAAAATCAAATAATACTAATCTTAGTCCGTATAATGACCGCGAAAACCTTAAAAAATTGGCTTCTGAAAAGTCACCGATTGGAAATCCCATGAGGCCCACGGCTAGTAAAGACAATAAAGCGCAAACTCGCTTTAAACAATCGTGCGTGGAGACCGATACCCATTGTGAGAATTAAAGAGTTGCCATATATTATTTAAATCCATTCTATAGCGGGTCTTTTTACTGCGAAGTGGCGGTTGCGCGGTACATCGCTCCGCACTTCAGGACGTGACCGAGCGACGCTGCCCCGAATCACATTGCCATGTCACATGCAGTCTAGATGCGACATTTTAATCTATCCAAAGTTCTGGGGAAAATGCTAAACAATGTTTGTGATTCAGCTTACGAAACAACTTGCAGCACTTCCGCCTTCTACGTACCTACTTTCCGAGGTTTCTACATTCTGGCTATTCTGGTGCTGCCGCTATATTTAGTTTCTGTCCTCGTTGCACTAACGTCATTTCGGTGACTAAACTAATATCCTGGAAATAGTCTGAACATACTACTTACTCAACTTATTTGAAATATCATACATCTAATCTAAACGATACCCAATGGTTTCTGCATTATAGTTTTATAGTAATGAGTGGTAATTATAGTACAGAAACGCAGGTGCCAGGATCGAACCTAGTACGGTTCAATTCGTGACCTTGCAGATGTTTGAACGATGAGTTTATATATCTGCAGTGCAAGTACCGTTCTTTATCCATCGCTAAATTCGATAAAATGCCATATAATCGATCAAAGCAAGTACTGGTCAAATGGCATTTTATCGAATTAGATGATCACAACTGTCAAATTTGACGATCGATAAAGAACGGTACTTACACTGCTGTTTTGGATCTGGGAGTTTGATATGCGTCTCTTTGTGTTTGTACCACAGCATCCCTCCCCCACACTAGGAAAGCTTTTTGAAGATCCTTTGAAAATTTTATGAAGAAAAGGCTGTTTAATGAACCAGTCGAATAAAAGTAAGAATGTGCTCCATATTTGATTAGACAATAGAAAATATTTATACCATCTTTTAACGTCATTTGAACTGCAGTCAAATGCCTACACTTGAAAAACATATCACCATTAAGTCAGCTGTAAATGATTGCAGATACTATTTCTATTATTTTTTTTACCGTAAAAACATTGAACATACATTTCACATACCGCCATTACGGCAATCAGAAAAAATATCCGAAACGACGTAGGAGACTGTAAATCAAAGCCATTATTCACAGACAATAACATTTTCCATTTACTGTTCCTTCCATAGTCTTTATGTCGGAAATGAAAATGTTTTATTCTAGCCAGTGAAAACGCCACGAATGGCTCGGGGGCGAATTACTCGCAAAAATTGTAAGGTCGGCTCGTTGGATATAATGGTCATTCAATACACACCGGCAGAGAGAAACAAAGCTTAGGAAATGGAACTAAAGTGAAACCTTGTTGCGGAAACATTTTATTTTCGTTGAGACGTAAGTAGTACACAACTGCATGCTTGGTCACATTACAAAGAAAAATCCGGCCAGTTTAAGCAGTTCATCATAATCAGCCTTACCTTCGGCTTTTCACTTTCTAATATGTATAGTACATGAGGGTCAAGCATTAAGAAAAAAAAACAAAATAATCTTGTATAATTTTTTGTGCTCACAAAAAAGTAGCTTGGTATAGAAACTGGCTCAACAATTCCAACAAAAAAAACTCAACATGGAGTAGCCAATAACATAAAATATTTTGCAGATCTCAACACAATATCAAAGGTGTTATCACGTCTAAACGGAACAACGATCTTCTATAAAATACACCTGTGGTCTCGTAAAAAAGTCCAGTTATTGCCTGAAATTGCCTCGCAGTTCATTGCTTGTTTCATATCTTACCGAAGGATACTTTCATAGGGTGTTGTTGGCTATTTGATTAGTACTATTACGCTTTTCCTTTCTTACCCTTGTCAATGAAATGATCCCATTTATTCCGGTGTGAGAGGGCGTACCGTACGTTCTGACCATTTTAAGTTCGTGGTAGCTATTATTGGAACTAAAGCATTAAATTGTAGCCATTCGAATCAATCGCCTTTGGTAATTTTACCAATGCAATCGTTTTAGCGTTGAATTTTATCGTTTTACTGATATTGATGTCTATTTTAGTACACCATCATCATCATAATTTCAGCCATGGGACGTCCACTGCTGGACATAGGCTTCTACCATATTATAGGCTGTTTTTTTTAAATATTTTTTGAATAGCCTTTATTTTTCACAGTTTCCTCGTGGTCATACTAGTTTGTCATACCAGTATGACCATACGGATATGTATGATGTTGCAGTAGATAAAAAAGAACTTTTTTTAGTTAGTTATTAAAAGTTCTTTTAAAACTTTGAATTTACCGAGTTTCAAATATAGGTATTCCAAATAAATATTTTACATATTATATTGCCATAAAGTTTATTCCTTTAGGATGACAAGGGAAATCAGGCCCGGTTAAGCCACGTCCTTTACGAATGTCATCTACCAAATCTCACTCTCGTTATATTAATTTAAGTCGCCAAGTGTTATTTGTATGGTATCCTCTACTATACCGAAGTTGACCTACCCTGGAGCTGTAAACAAGCGGTCGTAAGTTGGGGAAAGTTCACAAGTTGTACCCCATTGCGGGAACTAAGATGAACCCCACGGGCGGTGCCAAGTTTCGGCACGTATATTGAGACAAGAATGGATGTTTGATGAATATAAGATGTGGTCGTGCTATGCTGACATTTCTCTTCAACAGGACGCCCTAACACACTCTTGTGAAACCGAAGCCCAACTTTGACATTTAATTTTCAACTATCCCCAAAGTTACATACAGTTTTCATTATTCGAATTCATTAACACTGCATTGGGATAGAATTCAGAATTTCATCGAACTGTGAGAAATAGTTCGCTGGAAATGTAACTGTCGAGTTGAATGAAAACTCGTTTTTACTCATAGTCCGGGAAACTTTGCTTCACGCATATTTCTGGTTAGTTATTTCAATTTTTCCATGTTTCCTTTTTATAGTTCTCCATGGATTGTTTTGAATCGAGCCGAAACCAATTGTATGAGAATGTTATAAAAATATTATCCAAGTTTCGATTAAGAGCTGAAAACGTCAATTGATAAAACGCTTCGAGGGCATTATTTTCTTGCAAAGAGTTGTAGTAAGCAGTCCGAAATGTTATGCCTTAAAACAGCTTTCAAGAGGGAGGGGGCACTCTACGCTTTTCAGTAAGATAGAAATCCTTGGGAACGGCGTTGCTCGGTGACACTCGACAGTCATCTGACAGGTACAATCGCAAGCCGAAGAACCATTAGTGCGCTTTTCGTGCCAAAGTACCGTGGGAGCCGCTGTGCGCGACTGTACAGGCATGATGCCGCCTATTACTTGGTATCGAGTGTATATCACGGGAATCAACTCTTCACCTTTTTTCTTCCAACAGTATGGATAGAGACATAGTTAATAATAGTAGCTGCAATATATAACGAAAAAATACTTAAAATTGGACCAGATATGTTCAGGCCAACATTTAGCATTACGCAGTCTGTGGTTCAGACAATGCAGTCTCATCCGAAAACTTTGGGAGCACCAAGTTGATTCATTTGTCATGTTATCACGTGCCATTAATTACTTTGTTGAATAACATAGCCCACACTAACCTCATCACAGGCCACAAAGAGAAAATCACCGTGCATAGCCCAATACTCATACTTCTTGTATGCCTAAGTACTTAGTTTCATCATTCTCGCAACACGGAGCGAACGGACAGCTCAATGAAACACTTTCATTGTGACCACTTTAGCCGTTAACAGGAACTTAACAAGTCGTTTCTGTATTTATAATTATCCCTTCTGTGCCATCTGCTGAGAATATACCATTTTCACGTTCAATTTAGAAAGAAATGATGATGTTTTCAGAAAACAGTTAAGTAATGATAATGTATCAGAAATATTATTTAAATTTTGTAACTGTCGTAGTAACTATCTGTTGACGCTAAAAACCAGGTAGATCCTATAATAGTAGATCCTATAGGCAGATCCTATAACTAGTAGCAACTTGGGAAAAAATATTGGTGATGTTTTTGTTGTAAAGTTGAAATGCCTTATCAGAACATACAGTTTATAAACTAAGGTCACTAGTCGAATAGCAATACACAAGCACAAATTTCATCATTATTTATTCATAGTAAATGGCTCTCACAGACCAGAGTGCCTAGTGCGAATTTTTTCAGTTAAGTTTACCTACAACGATTTTTAAGAAGTAAGCGCAGTGCCATCTACATGACGCTAGGTGGCGCTGCTCTTATTTCATACAAAATCATAGTTAACGATAACGCAATCGAAGAGGTAAACGCAGTTGGAAAAACTCAAACTAGGCAGTCTGACTGATCAGCAGCTAAAACGCTCCATCACCATTGCCGGAGCAGCGCGGTCCGATGACACCACGGACGGTCACCAAGTTTCAACTGGTTGCCACTGCGTGATTACGAAATGATTATACTAGTTTGTGTGGACCTTAATACTTATGTATAGTAAAACTGGTAAAGAGTAAATAATAAATGTTACCCTGTTTTTGATCTATTCCTTTGACATTCCATTCCAATATATTTATTCGTTGCTTTAGTTAAATAACCAACCCAAACGACTTCGTTTCGCTGCCCAGTAACATTTAGGGTTCAGTAAGAATATTAATAGATCTTATTGATCATATCCGAACCAATAACATCATACGTTCATAATTATGATCACTTATGAGGAAAATGAGATATTCTCCGCAGTACCTAAAGATTTATTTTACTATATTGATTTTATAGATTGCATTACTTGAAAATGTCGTCATGAAACAAAGCTAACGAAAAAAAGTCGAAAAGCCAATGCCAAACATTCAAAGAGAAAAACACTAGAGCGTCAGAACGATGGAAAGCGCGCCCGCTCAGGAAATTGAAACAAACATTGCAATCCCTACGATCGACTGCCCCATATGTACACATTAAAAGATATTCCATGCGAGCACGGATCCTGTTACACATTCCAAAAAAAAATGCCTTGGATTTCACTTTGTTTTAAGCTTTCTACTTGATATCCTTAGCTTATGCTACTAATGCTGCTAAAAAGTTGTTAAGCTTCGAGTAGCTTATATTGATGGATCATAAAACTAAAGTGAAATAAAATGCATAAATTGTGCTCAGCATCGAGAAATTTAAAATTTGTAATTTTGAAATTCAAGTTGGAATTTTCAGTGTTACGAGCTATTGTTTTATGTTTTTATTCTGCTTAGCATGGAGAATAAAATGCACGGGCCATTTTAAACACTTGCATTCCAATCTAGATACATAAGAGGAGTGGAGAGATGCGTTGTTGCACCGCACAACTTTCGAGATATATCGGCGACACTGGCAAACAAAGCGCCTAGCCACAATAGGTACCACTTGTACAACACCCGCTACGACACATCTTCACACATACCGGAACATTCGTAGCATTTTAAACTCTATGCTACACGGAATAATGTAAAGGGAATCCCGCGCAAAAGTTTCTGGAGGCAAAGTGAGCCTTGTTTACTCCATACTCGTACTACACGCGCCATTCCCGAGAGATAAGAACACGTCATAAAAGAGGCACCCGCCGAAACTTTGCCTTAATTTCTGTATTTTCCATTTTGTAATCGCGGAAAGACGCTTTAAACAGTGAGCGGTTAACGTTGAATGCGTTCGCACAAATACTTACCTAGAAGCTACTTTGTTGTCAGTCTTGCTTGTATTTTCTATGGTTTCATTGCTGTTTCGGTATATTTTTACAATGTTGTCAGAATTTCATGGATAACTTTGTAACTTCAGTTACTCTTGTACTTATTATATATTCTGTGCTTCAGTGCCAACGTTCTGAAATAGGTGTTCAATATTTAAATACACTGCGTCACTGATCATATTGTACGACTATCAAATGTGGAACTACACAACTGCGACATCCTTCTTAAAGAAGAAGGTCAAACTGGAACTACACTAATGCGACACCGACCAAAGTGTGTAATTATGATCAAAAGTAGAACTACTCTACTGCAACACGGGTCATAGTGTATAATTATGATCAAAAGTAGAACTACTCTTCTGCGACACCGATCAAAGTGTATAATTATGGTCAAAAGTAGAACTACTCTTCTGCGACACGGGTCATAGCGTATATGGTCAAAAGTGGAACTACTTTATTGCGACACCGATCATTATAGTGTAATGGTCAAAAGTGGAACTATAGTACAGCTGTCGTCCCATTTTCTCTATATTTTCCATTGAGAGATTGAGAACGTTGTAACTGTTAATCAGTGCCCACTTCATCATATTTTTTATTATTATTTTACTATAAAGTGTTTTGCATTTCACATTTAATGGCTACAAAAAAACTCGGGATTACCAAAAAGGCTCCTATCTAAAATAAACGTATGAGGTAAAACGTCATATGTCTATGGCTAATGTAAATTTTATCTATGAATAGGCTAATATGGATTCAAGCAAACAAAAACCTGGAATGGTTGTTTTTTTTTTAACATAAACGGAAAAATTAGGAAGTGACGAAAAGCCACACAGTTGTTTAAAAAAACTGTTATCGAAATCCTTTTGTGTAAAAAATTCGCCATAAATTTGTCTATACTCCATACATTAGAGGGTTTAATAAAACTATTCAGAGCACCAACATGCACAGGGCCGGCATGGTAGATAAGGGGCCACCCTCTGAGAGAACGCCTGTGTCCCAGCAGTGGGGACATGGTAGGCAGGGCTGATAATGATGATGATGATAATTTAGAGCAACTATGTCATGGGATTCTACTTCAATCTTCTCGTACATGTCAAAACCGAATTTTTCCGTTTCGGTAAAAAAACACCTGGTGTTATCTTCTTTAGGTTTCACTTCAAATTCGGAGTAAATAATAAATCAGTTACAATACTCGTAGAGCATTACGTTATATGCCTACTCAAGTACGAAACAAGAGGCTTTAACCGCGAGTGGTTAAATACGAAAGAGCGTATTGCTGTACGCTGGGAAGTTTAACCGCGGGCCGCCGCGTAAGTATTGCTTCCGAACCAGCGATATTTAAATTATAAACGAGATAGATATGTTACTCACGCACTTCAAGTTTTACAGAACTGTGTTAAATCATTTCATGTTGAGTTTTACTAAATGTGTCATTTTTTACCCCCGATGCAAACAGAGGAGTGTTATAAGTTTAACGTGTCTATCTGTGTATCTGAGACTGTGTATCTGGTTATCTGTATATCTGTGTGTCTGTCTGTGGCATGGCAGCTCCCAAAAGGCTGAACCGATTTTGATTTAGTTTTACTTTTGTTTGAAACGTAACTTGATCTAGAGTATTCTTAGCTATGATTCTAGAAAATCTGTTTATCCGTTTGTAAATTATCACCTCTTTTAACGAAGGTTATAAAAATTAGAATTAAGTAATGGGTATGTGGTATATACGCTCTCCATATACGATGCAGGGGACTAAAGTGCCAGCTACGCACCGCAACCACCAGATCGTTGTCGGAGCGGTAATATAATATTAGAGCCATATTTGCAAAATGCATCCAGAAAGATGGGCATTAAAAAAGTCACACTGTGGGTGCATCAAGACGACCCCGAGGCAGACGATGGCGAGACGATCTAAATGTATTCTATAAAGAATGGCAGAACATCGCACAGGAAAGGGGCAGATAGGAGATGGGAGAGGCCTTTGCCCAGCATGGGATAAAATAGGCTGACAAAATAATAATATTAATGTGGTAGACATGGCGTATCTAAGGTAAAAATCATTGTTTCTAACGCATATACCGTTGTAGAGAGAGTGTAGTGTTTGCCTACGGAGATTGCAATATTATGTACCAATCTCCAGCCCGAACACACGTGAACGTGCGCTCCTTGCGATTGGAAATATTACCCTGTTGAGTCTTTTGTTGTGGAAACGCGCTCTGATAGATTGTAAGCCGATTTGCAATCATAATGTTAGCATTGTATGAGAAAGAATAGGTTCATACTCCATTCTTCTTTTCTTAATTAGATACTTAGTAAAAGATTTGACGCAAAACAATAAAAAACCGGCCAAGTGCGAGTCAGGCTCGTGCACGCTTTGGAGGGTTTCGTACCACCACAAAATACAATAATTATCAATTTAAAAAATCTATTTTGTCCAGTTAGCAGTGACTTGGCTACCAAAACAGCCAAGTAACTGCTACGCCGTCACATAGTTAATATTTTGCAAGTGACGCTCGGTATAACTTCCAATGAACAGAAATCTTTCACCGACTAGCACTTGGCCATTATTTTTTATTTGTTTTTATACTTTAGTAGAGTGTGTACTATAATCATGCCAAATTTGATGCTTGTACGTATTACCGTTTTTACATTAGAGCTAATACAAAAATACGTTAAAATACGTTTGTTGTATGGGGACCCCCTTTCATTTTTGCTTTTTGTCTTTTTTATTATTTGTTAGTTAATCCGCCGTAACATTACATATTCTTTGAAAATTTGAACTGGTTATCTATTACGGTTCGAAAAATACAGCAGTTAATGGGTAGGACAGACAGACGGACAGACGGACAGACGGTCAGACAGACAGACGTCATAGGCTTAGTAATAGGCTCCCGTTTTTACCCTTTTGGTACGGAACCCTAAAAATGAAACGCGATTTTTTCATATAAACATTATATTTGTTTGAGATACTTAAACCATAACTAGGTACCTACCTACATTAGCGCCACCACTATACGTAGTTGTCACTTTAAAACAGAATTTAAATAGTTAGAGCTATGACGCAAAATAAAAATGAAACGAGACTGTTGCGTATAAACAATGGGTATATTTGGTTGAGATACTTAAACCATAACTAGGTACCTACCTACCTAAATTAGCACCACCACTATACGTAGTTGTCACTTTAAAACAGAACTTTACAAGTGACAGCTATGACGCAAAACAAAAATGAAACGTGACTGTGGCGTATAAACAATATATTTGGTTGAGATACTTAAACCATGAATACCACAACTAGAGACCACTTTGAAATAGAGATGAAATAATATATTTCGCTCTATTAAAGTCTTTTTAGCCAATTATCTAAACCTGGCGCAAATGAACATATTTAACACAAATATAATGTCTCTATTTTGTTTCAAATTGAAAAACTCATTAGCGAGTTCAACTAGAGGAGGAACGTTAAAGTGCTGAGTGTATTTTATGCATATTAAAATAAAAGTAGCTAAGTCCGAAGTAGACTGAAGCTATTTTTGAAAGCTGCAAAACCGGGATCCGAGGGGAGGTGGCTGTTGCTTTAGGATAAACTTCGTTTAGTTAAAAGCAGGCCTTTGTAGTGCGGTGTGAATGAATGACAAAAGTTAACTAGGTACTGTGCTGCACAGACTTTTTTCGCCCTGGAAAAAGTAGAGCTTACAGATTTAATTAAAAGCTCTCTCTAGAGCCTTTTCTTTGGCCGAATGATCTTTTTGCTAGCAACTTAGGCGTTAATGTTTATCATTAATGCAGAGTTTTATGATCTTAAAAATTGTTTTAGCTGTGAAAAGGTAACTAACAAACAAAAATATATGGGACTATAATATGTGAATTATGACCTACCAAATAAAAAACAACATCAAAATTAATTCAAAATTGGCTGAGTAATCGCGTAACAAACATACAAAAAAAAACATACAGCCGCATATACCTCCTCTTTTTTGAAGTCAGTTAGGAGAAACGAACAAAGAGACAAATATGTAGAATGGTTACGAGTTCAAAACGTCACGAATTAAAATATTGTAAATTACACACGATAAAATCCGTTAAAGGTATTTAATTACAAAAAGAATTGCTTACGAACGGATTGTTTTTTTTTTTTTATGTTTGAATTTGTGATTGTAAAGTAAGTTCGTATAGGCTGTAAGGCCAGCCCAGCCTACCTAGTCGGTAAGTTTCGTTTCTATGGATATCTTCATATCTGATTCAATCTTGTAGAGAAACCCCGAGCATGGCCCTCTCCACAGCTCGTTGTGTGACTTGCTTATGAGGCCCATAGTGAGAGACCACATTTCAGTGCCAGATATACCTTAGTACTGACAATTATCGTTCATGATGAATTGTCAAAAAATTTCATACATTATTTTCACTATACCGCTAAACCGCTTAACGCACAAACGGTAGGTACGGCTTACTTACTAATTTTTCACATCCACTAAGAAACTTGCAGCGACCGACACCATGACCTATCTAATAATCCACATGCAAAAAAAGGACGGCAAGGTCGTCTGCAAGGCATCCAGACTCATTTAAACTGGATATCGCACTTGCCACACCACCTTACCGTATCTCCCTTGTTTGAATGATCTGAGTGGTCACTCATCCTAAAACTGACTGGACAGTCCGTAAAACTTTAAGGAACGCTTCTCGTCGGGTTACGCCACAGCTCTACAGTAAATGATACTTATTAGCTGTAAAGTCTTTGAAGCAATATTGTTGTCTGAGCTCGCATTAATTTTCGATTCTTACCAATTTTTTTGTAAGCCACACAGTACATTGACAAATCGTAATCCTCATCACCCACGACATAAGCAGTACAGGGGCATGAGCGACGGTAGGCGACATGACAAACGGTCGCGCTCGGGCGGTAGTGAAGATTTAGTGGCGCGCTGTGTTGCGATAACTACCTACCCTCTGTTTACACTACATTTAACTTGTGCCAAGTGCCTCGATCGGGGCGCTGGGATCGGAACTGAGTGCGAAGCCGACTTGCTACTTCTTCAAATGTGGAATATTAGTTATGGTTGGATTACCCTGTGTGATACCGTTTGGTTACCGCTTTGGAAATTAAGGTTACCGCCTGATTTGTCTGGTAGATACGCGCCATCAAAGAACATGTTTTGACGAAAACTTTTTACTTATCTAATTTATTTATATTAATAATTACTGGTAGAACAAGGTGGCTTTTTGAAAAGGGAGCTTTAATAATTAGATTTTTTATATTTTCTCCAAAAATAAACGCATACGCCTTTATTCTATTTTAATCCGCTTTCATATTTCAGTGTTAAATATGAAATTTCTTCAAAAGTATGTACTAACAGTAAAGTTTCATTGAAAAGTTTCAATTTAAAGAATGCAAAAAAAATCTTTTAAAATAAAAATTTATTACACTGTTATATTATTTTAATTGTGGAACTGAAACATAATATATTTTTCTGTTGTTGGAATCGTTCGTATAATAATTTCGCCCGTCACTAGTGTATGTTTTAATTATCTTTATTTATAAATACAACTATTTTAATGCCACCTCGTAATAAAATGTAAACTAAGTAGATAACAAGATTTTTTGGTAACGTCACTTATTACACCGCATTTTAAAAGCATGGATTTATTTATTTATTTTAAACTGTGGTAACCATTTCAACACATTGTAAACTTATATCAATACTTTGTGAACAAATTATTTTCATTAATTTTATGAATGCTCTGAAATAACGTAAGCCGTCGCTTTAAAGAGAAATGTATCATCATTTTCCATTGATGTACGACGCGCTGATCCGCGCTCACGAAACCAAAAGCCAGTGCATGCATCCGCGCATCGCCAAGCACGGCAGCCAAAGGCTGTAAAACGTCATTTTCCCTAACATTTATTTGATTGTGGGCTCACCTTACAAAGCTTTGACCGGCCGGACAAACAAGCAAGGAACGCAATAAGCTCGCAATTTCGGACAGACGGTCGACAAATTTACCAACTGAAATGAAGTCTCAACTATGGCACGCTATGGTGCAACGGTTCGCTGTCAACAGGCTACGTTTTATTACCAACTCGCACTATTGAATTTTCGTTACGTTTTCACGTCCGAGCTACTTGCCGCGCAGCTGACGGGCAGTCCTTTGTGCGATAACCTTTTATGACGAGAGTGCAATTCTACGTTTTTAATCTTAAAAAAAACATAGTTTAGCATGACGCATACAATTTTCCAAGTGTCCAAGAAGCAGGGTAATGTTTATCGGTTATGAGGATTGGTTATAGTATGTAAGTAAGTACACAGGCTGATAAAAAAACACGTAAATTGAGTAAGTATAATAAGTATATATTTATGTATTCCTTAATATTAATAAAAAGCCCTTCAAAGTAATCACCGTCGTCAATAACAAATTATATTATGCTTCTGCCATCGGCATCGTCTATTTCATGCAATATCCAAATCATTTCTGGAACGCACTTATAGATTCGGCCTTCTAGGTACTCCTTCTGCGATTTCGTCTTTATCTCCTCTATACTAGTAGTCGCGAAACGTCATCCTTTCATAGTTCATTTCATCTTTAGGTACAGGAAAAAATCGTACGGGCCACGTTTGGCAACGCCTGAGGCATCAATGAGGCCTGGTTTTTTTTTTCAAAATTCGCGAACAAACCGCAAAGCGTAAGCGGACGCATTATAATGATGCAATTGGAGTATGTTATTCTACCATAGTTTTCTGGTCTTTTTTGGATATGACCTCACACAAACTTAAAACTTCTAGCTCTCTTTGTTGACCGTGCAACCTGGTGGTCAGAATTTGTGGCCTCCCATTGTAATCGAAGATTTTGTTGATAACGTCATTTTGTAGTAATAATAATATCTTGTTTGTTATTTACTTAATGAATAACACACAATCTAATTTCCATTTAATATTTTGTTATGTTAAGAACACTTTTATTCCCATTTAACTCCTTAAGGAATGAGTTTCCAATAATCAATGACACAACTAACCTTATCTCTAAACAAAAGTCTAAATACTAACTTCTACGTTTCTAACTTCAAAAATGGCGAACTTCCATACAAACTTGCATATCCTATTTAACCCCTTTAGGGGTGGATTTTCAAAATCCTTAGTGCTCGCTTCATGTATTGTTTCTAAACCCAGTTCCAGTTCTAAGTTCGTTGTCTAGCAGAAATAAAAAAAAATGTATTATTAAATAGACGAATCTGCAGTGCAAGTACCGTTCTTTTAACGATCGTCAAATTGACAGTTGAGGTCGTCAAATTCGATAATATGCCATTTTTTCAGTACTCGCTGTGATCGATTCTATGGCATTTTAGCGAATTTGACGTCCGATAAAGAACGATACTTGCACCCCTGGTAGGTACATAGACTACATAACATAGGTAAGTGAATATAGTCGTATTATTGTGTGACACAAATTGACCACTATAGTTACCCTTCCCAAAATCAGGAGCAACGGCGGCGAAAGCTCAGCATCGCAATAGCCGACATCCGGGAATTTTACCATGACCGGGCGAAGCGGACATCCGGCGCAGTGTTTGGCAGAACATTAATTACCCGGACACTTACCGGATAGCAAGTGGACCTGCTGTGGAAACCGGTCAACAAATTGTATCACACTTCAGGTTTTATATTCGTAAATATTCCGTAGTAAAATAAATGATAAAAGTTTAGACCAATAAACGAGCGTTATTCGTAGCTTTGCAAGCGAAAGTTACAGCAAATTTTCCGGTTTGTGACAAAATAAATATAATAAGTTTAAAAAAAATACTGAACTAAAGTTAAGTTTTATTTTTATATTTATGTTTTACTTACCTTTTTATGTAGCGTTATGGGAGTGAGCTATTTAAGAAATTCACTCATGTACACAATAAATATAACAAATGATGCAATGATGTATAATAAATTTAATAATGTTTATGAAAGACACCATACAATATCTCTGACCGCGGGCAAGGCTGAGTGCAGCGACAAAAAGCGTGCGTCAGCGCGTTATAAAAATTACCTAGTTCCTGGCTGGTGGTCGATTGTGGGGCGTCTTGCTCTTGCGCACGGCTTTTCAAGGTTATTCCTAGGTTATTCGGTGCAAATTCGACGCGCAGGAGCGCGCCGGGAGTTAGTGCAACTGGGGTTACCAGGTGGAATATTTAAAAGTCCTGAGTAAAAGCCTGATATCCATTGAAAAATTCTGATATTTTGTCGCAATTTGCTAGTCTAACGCTTTTAGTTACCCCGACCATAGTTTCAACTGCATTCGGCGCTGATTTTCTCCGCATTCGCGGCTGCGTCTTGCTTTGCGCGCTTATTCACTTTGAGAAAGACCGCAAAAAGTACCTACATAATCTACATTATATTGTTTTTTAACACAACAAAAATTTGAAACAATTTTTTTTTTTTCTATTATACTTATTATTTTTGTGGAATAGTTTAATCCCACATAATTAATAACCAGTAGGAATGTGAATAGAAACAAGGTGAATAGGTAATTCTTATAGAGACACAAATATGTCATACAATTGATCGCTAACGTCTATTTTGTTCCTTGGCGAAAGCCACCTTCCTCTTTTAACTAAAAAAGAACAATAACAATAGTTTAGGAGATCTATTTTTAAATCGCTGGTATGATATTGCGCATTGATGTATTGCGCACGAAAATATCACCCGGGAACTATATATTATTATCGAACATAGATTGAAATTTTTAAAATATATTTTGAAGTTGTTCCCACCCGTCATCAAAATCGGTGTTTTTTTGTTTCTTTTTTTTTCCTGTGTATTGGTATATTAACTTAGAATGTTTGTGTTTTGTGGTTTTTTGAAGAAGGTTTTTTTAAAGATTATTTATTTCAGAATTTTTAGTGTAACACCTATGATAGTGGAATGCTTAAAACCTTATTTAACTCTGTTCGGGGCGAACTACTAGTTTATTTATAGATACGATTACACATCCATGCATGAATACCTCCTTGTTTTGACTCGAACAAAAGACAAAACAAAATTATTGTAGTGATTTGTTATCGTGAAATTCGTAGGCGCTCTAGCAAATATCCATATTATTTTATTAGTTAGTTTATTAGTAGTATTTTTTGCGTATAATGGGTTTACAAAAGTTACAGGTGTCGTGTCGTATTTGAGCTCGTTTAAAAACTACTGAACCCTAATTAATGAAATTTTTGCGGGTTTTTCTACATGATAAAATGAAACACAGAAATTGGGTTACAGCTGGCGTAATCGCTGTACATACATTTAAAAAAAACAGACCGAAATTGATAACTTTCCCCCATTTTCGAAGTCGGTTAAAAATCATACGAGCGATTTAAAATTCGATCCCCTGAGATCGAAAAAATCACCTATGCTATATAAACCATCCATATAAAATGTGGTATCTCACGCCACCTCGAACTTCCGTGACAGATGGCCCTCCTCCGTGATACGCTCGCAGTAGATACCTCTAAATAAATCGTTTATAATCAAGTGTCGTGACGTCATCAACAACTGTCTGCGGCCCGACATGTAATTTCCCGAGCGTCAATTATCAAGCTCTCGCGGTCGAGAGCCTACTGTCAAGACACTTTGATAACACCTTGTTATGAGCTGACTGAGACTACATTGTGCACTTACCCTTATTTTAATGGTATTTTGAGAAAGTGAAAAGTGCTTACTTCATATTTTACGTTTGTATTAAAATAATTGATTGTTTGTATAAGCACATTTTTTTACGTTTGTTTATAAATATGGCTAGGTATAATTACATAGTTTACATACGCAAGCCGAATTTACCTGGACGCAGGTATGGCCAAAGGTCTCGGCCGTGCATAGTTGCCCCCGAAGATTGCCTCGAACAGTCTACAAGTCACCTGACACGAAAGCGCGAAGAGCTCAGGGGCCTTACGGGCAACGTCTTACGCGGTCCCAAACTAACGTTAAAACCGCGCTGTTTGGAAAATCACGCGTAGGTACGTGAACCTTAACGCACCCAGATAAGGTTTATGGTCGCAATATTTTTTCATCACCGAAACTGGATTGCTTTAAACAGCTACCGGGTGTAAGGAAGTTTAAAAAACCGTGTAAGAGCGAGTAAGACTCGCGCTCCGAGGGGCGAGGTTTCAGTACAGCGTTGAGGCCATTTTTGTTAAACATTTAGTTAGTTATTCAATATTGCTCACCTGTCCAGGGTAATTAATGTAGATATTACAAAATAAAATGATATTTCTTTATTTCTTCTTTCAGTACCACCGCACAATAATAAGTCCGAATCTCATTGGCTGTTTTTTATTATTGTAACGCAAGTTTGACACCTTTTTTTATTTAAAATTATGCAAATTTGACACTTGTGTGCATTAATATATATTTGTTATAGTGCCAAAATTAAAAACATCGAACAAGAGCAATTTTTTTCTATGGACAATGGAAATTACTATATTTTTTATTATTTCTTGGCTAATCCGCTTTGGTAACACATATTTTGTGAAAATTTGAACCAGCTACCTATTATGGTTCCCTAATTAGGCTAATAATAATGAGCAATTTAATTGTAACTCAAACTGCTACGTTTGTCATTTTAAAAACTAAGAATGTGTCCAATAATACGTTTTTTATTGTCTCTATTAAGGGAAAAATGTTTTCTAAAAATATTCTTTTCATGTGTTCTGTAGAGATGGCACTACACTATTTAACACTGACATCTTAGAATAACTACACAATAGAAACCAAGTACGCTAACAAAATTTAAGCCATTCAAATGGAGTCATATATGGCTCCAAAAAAAATAAAAAATTTACTCAGACAATTTGCGCGGTGAAATCGTACCACAACAAATCAGAAAAGCAGCTTAGGAGTTATGGTGTGACATTCCACAGGTAATCCATTAATTTTCTTGCTTAAATCGTTTAAAATACCAATCGAAACGTAACGTAACCGTTCTACAAAACGAATTTGTAGCTTAAGTTTTGAGAAGGCGTTCTTTGGAAACCTACCTTCTCTGAGTAGTTATTCTAAGACTGACACTTTGTTTTTACACTAACTCGAACGGTTCAAAACTAAACACAACGGTAAACAACAAGCAGTTTGTAAGAGGCAGCGTAGGTTTCCGGGCCATTTATCTGGCGTCTCATCATAGTTCCGCTGCAACCGGATGCACCCGGTCAACGGCTAATTGATTATCCGGCACTCGCCCGGCGCGAGTGCAACCGCAGGCAAGTGACACGATACGCTCTTGGTCACCTGTCACAGCTATCTCATCCACACGTTTAAAAAAAAATACATAACAAAATATTGAGTGTGAATTTTAAATTCTATGAGGCATAATCTTTGGAATAACATTAGCAAATAATTTAAGAATGGCGGACGAATTTCACAAAATAAATTTTTCCGATTTATTTTTTCTTTTATCTCTGCTACCTTACATCTATGGTCTGTCTCATATGGGATGATAATAAAATTTTGACAGGTCATGCCTATGAAGTTTCGTATTTTTTCCGGTAAAATGTACTGCATATAATGTCGTACTTCATTGACAGGTAGGTACAGTGCCACGCATAATGAATTACCACAGAATATCAAAAATTGGTTTCGAAAAAAATAATTTCATATATATAAAGGTAACTACATAATTAGGTATTTCTTGCCGTCAGCAAATATATATCACGCAATTACTTAATTGTAAAAAGAAAACTACTTACCAAATAAATGATTTGGCTTTTAGGGTTCCGTACCCATAGCGTAAAAACAGAACCCTATTACTACGCCTACACTGTCTGTATGTCCGTCTGTCTGTATGTCCGTCCTACCTTTAAACGGCTGTATCTTTCGAACCGTAATAGATAGCCAGTTGAAATTTTCACATAATATGTAATGTTACGGCGGATTAACTAAGAAATAATAAAAAACACAACAAGTTAAAATGAAATGTATGAGAGGTCCCCATACAACAAACGTATTTTTCTATTTACTCTGATGTAAAAACGCTAATACGCAAGCTTCAAACTTGGCATGATAGATAGAACATACTCTAAAGTACAACAAAAAATAATTATAAATGGCCAAGTGCAAGTCGGTGACCAATTTCTGTTCACCACCGGTTCTCGTACGATCAACGAAGTTAAGCAAGGTCGGGAACGGTCTTGTCTTTTTGCAAAAAAACATTCGCTACAAGTTTTGTGGTGGTACGGAACCCTCAGTGCGCGAGCCCGACTCGCACTTGGCCGGTTTTATATTTTTTGTTCGGGTCTACCTACTATTTCCGAAATATTGTATGCCAAAATATCGTTGTCGGGGCTTTAAATTTGTTAAAGAAAGAAACCTATCTATCAAATCCTTTACAGAAAAGACACACTAATTTTGATTAAATTTGATAGCAGTCTAGTTATTTGAAGTTCAAAATTTAAATAGCTTTCCCTTATTAAAATGGAAATAGTCTGATTTAATTGAAGAATACCAACCAGTCAAGATACTCCCAAGCGAATAATAATTATAAATAGTCTCCAAATTAAAAACTAATCTTATTAGACGCGGATAATAGAATTGTCCGCACCAAAACTCCGAGTGAATTCGAGTCAAGAGACGCAAAGACACGACACCAACAAATCTGTTACCCCTTATCTTCCAATCCGTGCCCGAAGTAAGTTAACCCGAATGATTTCCGAGTCATTAACCCACTCGTGCCCGTCCTAAGCAAGACAGACAACATCTGACTCTGATCCGTATCGTGTGAACCGGCCCGCTTACAGATTAACCATCACTGATCCCGCCGTTACACTGTATCGGAGTTATCAACCACAGAGGCGAAGAAATCGTGCTATCTCCCGGCAACCGTGGCTTACCCGACTCCAATCAAACTAAACAAACCCCACTAATCGTATTTCTATCCTCTATCTGAATCTCTGGAGTTTCGTGAACGCAGGGATTATTCTGTATCCAGACAAGACGGAGTTATAGTCTCGTTACCTCGAATGACTCCTAAAGTGGCGTTTTAAGATTATGTAGTCTATAGTTGTGCGACGGAGCGACATTGATTTGCCCATTACAATGTTCTGATAATGTCGGGGCTGTGCTTACCTTCAAATCCCTTTTTAATTGTGGTGAACGGGTTTCTTATTCGCCCGGTGGAGTCTTGAGCGATTTTGCGTGTAATGGATTTTTAGGTCTCTTTAATTTGCGGTTTTATCTCATCGAAATTTTATCTTGATTATGCTTTTACTTTGCGAGATTAATGGAAAGCGCTGGTTGCGAAACTTTTAAATAAAGTAGCTATAAAAACTTAATCAAAAGAAAATAATTGTTGAAAGATACTCCTTTATTATTTAAGTACCTTTTTAATTGAGTACTTACCTGCGTGAGACCAATACTTAAAGTTCCGCTGCTGAAACAATGCGTCTGACACTTACAGACTTGGTGCTGTCACTACCAAAAAGGTTGTTTCAAGGGTACGTACAATTAACGGGTGAAACCGAAGGTCACAGCTAGTTGTCTATAATATTTTAATAATTATAATTTCGGTATATTTTTATAATTTTTTTGAATGCTGTATTATTGTATATCTAATATGAAAATGTAAATATAAGAATAAATTTTTATATAGGTGATTTCGGTACTTATACTATACATAAATCAACATATAATAGAACCACACGACGTACAGGGTAGTTTATATTTACTATTTATCTTTCCCGCTATCAGTGCACCGCTGCAGCTGGGAGCATTGCTAAGAAGCTATTAATTGTCCCGCCGCCCTCCATTCATTATGTCATCTTGATAGTGCAAACAGCGCATCCATTACTGTACCTCTTACTAGTGGCACTGTCTTACAGTGAGTAAATATAGTTAGGCTAAACTTTATTTTATAAGGATATCAATAATTCAAGAATTTGACAACTGGCAGGATTCGAACCTGCGCCATCGTCGGGTATACGCCCCGAGAACTAGTGCATTTAACAAAAATAAATAGTTATTTTGAAGACCCCTATAGAGCTGATATTCTTCAAACTACTGAACAGATTTTCATAAATAATAGCTAAAACACTCTCGGCCATGTCACTTTTCAAACAAAAAAAACTACCGATATCAAAATCGGTTCACCCGTTTGGTAGCTACGATGTCACAAACAGACACACAAATAGCTACACACTTTAAACTTATACCACCCCTTTTTGCGTCAGTTGTTAAACATTCTCTGAGACCCTATAATAATATAAACACATACCTAAACAAAGAAAATTAAACCTAAATAAAAGAAAACCTAAAAAAAAACTATACATGGCATAAAATCCACACAAAAAAGTGTAATGCCTTATCGCATAAACTTAATACCCTTTCCGCGTAACCCAGTATAGAGTTTAAAATAATATATCTTAAAAGAAATTAAAGTGTGACACTCAAAATGGCCGTGAATAAACCTTCCCGTACGAGTAATCACCGCGACAGCCTTCGTTACGAAAACACCTTTTGTAAAACTTAATTATTCAATTACAAGTTAAATTACCGAAAGATGAGTTTGAAGGAGCTCACAGTCTACACATTAATTATCTCGAGCTGGCATCTCCTAAACCGACACGATCTTAACAAATATCGGGAGCGGCCAAACAAGGCTTCTTAACTTCGGAAATGCTTAGTCAGCCCAAGGCTTGAACAAAAGAGATTATTTCCGAAATACACCGGCAGGCAGCAAACTGCAAATAGATAGGTAAAATTAATAGCTTTGCTCTAGAATGGAGTTTAGCGGGAATACATTCTGCAGACTCAAATACTCCACGTGCCTAACCTAAATAGCTTTTTTGCGGCAATTTTTTTTTTAGAGAAATTGACAATACTTTCTATTGGATCCTCAAATCAGACAAACAAGGAAGATAATGATAATTCAGTGAAATTAGTCAATGATGATGTAATGCAGACATATTGGCATTTGGGACGCGCGATAAGTCCCGATAAACATTTAAAACAAATGAAAGTTTAAAAGTTACAAATATTGGAATAAATTCTTCATTACATTAAAACGTCACCGCAAACAATTTTCGAAAAAGAAACGAGCATCACAATAAAAGTAGAGTGTGCCACTAACAGCAAAGCCAGCCAAATAAGAACACTCGAGTCCCAGTCACAGTTGTAAGCTCGTCTCGAAACTTACACCGCGGATCAAACTTTACTCACGATACAAGAAACTTGGCTCGAATGATAAGATTAAAATATTACGTCGGCTTCGCAAACTCTGATATTATTCTACGAGTTACACTCATTACAATTATAATGTTAACACCGTTCGCAACTCTGACGATAACGTAACAAGGTTAATGCTTATAGGCCTTTCTAACTCGTACAGGTTCCCACGATAAATTCTCAAGTCACATAAGTTGGTTGTTTTGTAAACTTCAGAATTGTACGCACTTTTCGCTTCACTTCTCATGAAGCTTTCATCGATGTCATGATGTAAAGTAGGTAAGTTCGTGGTCAACTCCTTGTCCCATATCACCATTCGTCCTATTTGTATCTCCTGCAGTGCAAGTACCATTCTTTATCCATCGTCAAATCTGACAGTTGAGATCGTCAGATTCAATAAAATGCCATTTTATCAGTACTCGCTATGATAGATTCTATAGCATTTTGTTGAACTTGACGATCGATAAAGAACGGTACCAGCACTGCTTACTTGTTCCTTACTGAAAAACCATTCCAAGTTTGTTCCGAGTTTTTCTTTAACCCACAAATCTTTATGAAACCTAGGTATATACATCAAAGTATTTTATTATGTTCCATGTTTGGGTATTCGGATTTGTGTGTTTTTGTGGGAAAATAGTTAAACTGGCTTTATTATAATAAAAACTAATTTAAATGTGACGTGCACTGGAAGGCAATGCAAACCCACAGTTAACATTAGCAGTAAGCATTATTATTTTATTTTGTACTCTCAAAAATAACTTCTATCATAATATTATATGTTTACAATGTTTATCGGGACTTATCACGCATTGTTTTATTTAGATAAAATTATGTAGGTGCCTTTCGCTCAACATTTCACCGTGGTCTCGAGCTGACTGAAAAGAGCGGGTGAGTCCGGCGAGAAGAGCGGGTGTTGTGTTCTTCTTGAAAAAACACAGGGAACAAATACAAAATAAATTTGGAAAAATTTCAAGATAATAGTTACCGTCTGACTTCAAAATCCGTGTATAAATATTATTTTGTTCTTTACAGTGGCGCAATGTTTGTGTTTTGTGGTTTTAAGAAGTCGGTTTTTTAAAGATATTTTTTTTTATAATTAGGGAATAATTTAATACCTTAATAAATAATTTTAATAATTAATAAAATATACTTACACGGTTATAATAATTATTTATAACTGTTTTAAAAAAAAAAATATACTCACATTTTATATATAGTGGTACATTTTTAATATTCATAATTTTAAGTATGAATTCGGAAAGTGGAGACAAATATAGAAATTTGTCGTGAAACATGCACGCGTTACGTTTGTGCGTTATTTATTATGCTAAAACCTAAGACTATATAACTATGGATCTAAGATAGATGCGGAGATTTTTTTTTTATTGTTTTTTTTTTTTTTTTTTACTTCATACGTCTTTAGTTAGGTACTACTGACTCATTAATTTATCCGATCTGTTCATCGGCTGCCAAAACACTTTGGTGGTAGCACAGCCAACTTTTTTGCTTCATGTAAGCATACTTATATCCTACAAACTTGGAGCTTATTGGAGCTTATATTACTTATTTTCTGGTTCATTCCCATATAAGTAACTGTTTTTCAATAACTTCACCTACTAGGAAGGAGTCGTCGTACTAGACGAGCTGTGGCAATGTAGAGGTAGGGTCGGGTTGGCGCGGTCGGCCCCGGGCGTTCATCTAATGAGCATCCTGCCTCTCACAATGTACTGAGATGATATTCCGCGGTGCCCCGTCGACTATTATTATATTCCTACCCGCCTACTGCCGCAGGCGCGTGGCGCGCCGTGCAACCCTTTTCAAAATAACTATGTTCCGCTATATCTGCAAAGCTTCTAAATTCTAAACGCAAAGATCATTTCGTATTCAATGCGAGCTGAAAGAGATGTAGGGTACCTTTTGTAAAAAAAACCCTTTTCTGTATCTTTCACGTTTTGCCTGTGCCGTATTGCGGAATTTTCATTAGCATTAAAATATTCATAGCTAATAGGGAATATGCATGTGTTTTTTTTATATTTTTAATTAACTGTTTACATCGTTATATCATAGTAAAAAATATAATTACAGTTGGAAATGCTCAAATTAATTTTTAAAATAATATTTAAAACATTGAATAAATTTGAGCTGTTTGAACGCCGCAATTTTTCGCGGGCCTTGGATGACGTCATAAGCCACGTTCTGTGTTTGTTTACTATAGACGATACAGTTATTTCACACAGATTTTCAGTTTTATTGATAATCAGACCATGGAAGAAGCTAAAAAACATTTTTATAGGTATCGTCTTGTGCCAAAGTGTACAAACACTATTAGAAATACACCCGATAAAGTGTTTTTTTCCTATTCCAAGAGATGCGAAAATACGTAAACAATGGTGTAAGGTTATGAGAAGAGATGAAGTATCTCCAACATCATGTTTGCATTGTCGTGAAGATCATTTCAATGTAAGTATGTTATATTTTGATAGCATGGTGTGAGTTAGAAGTATGTTTAGTATTGAATATTATGCACTCAACAAACAAACAATAAGTAGGTACATTAAGTATTAAGAGTAAACAGTAATCACATTAAAAAAAAAAAAAATTAAAATTCACGGAAAATTACGGAACATAAGTAATGTTAGGTATAATTACTTATAAATTATTATAATATAGACAGTAGAGCAGCAAATTCATAACAATTTTAATGACCAATGATTATTTATAGGTTATGTTTTGGTTATTACTGCCGAGTGCATTTATGTGTAAAAACCTATGTAATGGATTAAAATATATCATGGATTATAACAATTACCTTGCCGCTTTCACTCCTTTGATCTCAGCAACTGTAAAATCTGGATTTGATGCAAAATATGCTGTCATTATGAATGCATCTAGATATTTTTGGTAGATTGTCCGATTGTGCTTTGACAAAACCAGTCTCAGTCATCGTCGTAAATGATCTCTAGTCTCACGAGAATGCTAAAATTACACTAGCTAATGGAAAAAACTACAGGAACTCAATATAAAACGATTTTTCTCTCAAACACTACTAAAACAGTATGAATATCGACGCCGCTAAAGGCAATGTTGTGGCTTTTGACGTCACGTTTCGTTTCGACCAATGGTGAAGCGTTTCGCAAATTTGAATTTCCCTCTTATATTTTGCACTTTTTATTTAATATTTTAAGCAATTAAAATGTAAATAAATTTAAAAAAAAACTTTTAGATATAAAGTCAGAACAATAAAGATTCGGAAAAAATATATTTCAACCAGATTTAAACCACATGCATATTCCCTATTAGCTGTTGTTTCTAATGAGCAAAGCTTGAGTTAATATTTTACGTATAAAATTTAAAACGCGCGACGTTTAATAAAATATAGCCATGTAAAGTTTAAGTAAAGTTAATACCATATAGGTATACTTCACCATGACTTAAGATACCTACACAGCGAGATACAAAATGTAGCTACAATATAATATTCGAATAGTTAATGAAACTGACAAAGTAATAGAAATTAAGGCTGTTTTCAGACGGCGCGACGTTCGTAGCTATACGTCTTCAATATAACCGGTTTGGTGGCACGGTTCGACTCAATCCGACCTAATCTCGGCTTACGAGAGATCACAGGAAACGTTACCGCTGCCGTGATAACGTTTTCCATTTGCTACAATACGGGAATATTATCGGAGTATCTACATACGCGAGCCGGAATGTAGGAGCCTGAAGTTGAATTCCCGACCGACTACAGATAAGCTCCACTAACTTTCGGTTAGCTTCCAAAATGTGGCAGATTCATATGAGAATTATTTTTTTCACTTTAGAATTCTGTTGAGTGTTCAAGTTATAAATAACAGAACACTCTCATAATATGCCCACTTTACACACGGAGCGACCTCTCAGAGTCAAAATGTGGCCGCAGCTTCTGTTTGTGGTAATTTTAGACTGTCTCTAACTGTATCTAACAAACATCACTAACTTTCTTTAATTATTATGTTTTAACAAACATCAAGTCACTAAACAAGCCATAAACTTTCTCCGTCTTACCACAAAAGATTTAAGCACGCTTTAGACAAGTGTTTAGCAATTGTTTCCCTGCGAAAAATATGCTAAACACTTGTCTAAAGCGTGCTTAAATCTTTTGTGGTAAGACGGTCTATGTTTTGTGTAAAAACATCATACTAATATCATACATGCATAGCTACATGTGAAAGTGTTATTTATTTGTTTGTTTGTTTTTTCTTCTTTCGGGAAGGAATAAAGCAAGGGGGCGATGTGATTTTTTGCATAGAGTTAGTTATGAAGGACTGCATCTTCTACCGCTTGTTTTCAGGAAATGCTCTGAAGAGCTTTTTGATCTCATTCCTGCATTGGAATTGCATACCGCACATTCCAACACCGTCAAAAGTCTCACCCAAATTGTGCAAAGCTGAAAATCCCACACCACCGGCTCTGCCACTTCTTTCTTCCGTGGACCTGCAAGTTGTAGAATGTGCTTCCCCCGAAGATCTTATCGCTAAGCTTCAACATAGAAGCTTCAGCCTAGCGTTTTAAAAAGGGGATCTACAAACATCTCACCTAGCAGGCAAAGCTTCAAAAACACCGCTTATGTTGCAGGTGTCCATAGGCGGTCATTACCACTTACCATCAGGAGGACAGTTTGCATGATTGCAATTTTTTTATAGGACCGGAGATTGATATTGTATATTTTTTATCCCAGAAAATGTACGGTTCTTGAAGGAATATCCACGCGGGGGAAACCGCAGCACAGCTAGTTATTTATAATGTTGAATTAAAACCATAATAGATTAACTTACAATTGACAATTCAGACAATGGCACCTAAAGTCAGTCCCGTTATTCATACACACCAATTTATACCCAATAAAAGCAAATGAACAAAAACCGCATGAAATATCGGTAGGTTCCCGGATTTGGCCTTTATGTTGAGCCAAAACAAAGCACTGGCTTATTGTTTCGGATTTATTGAACCAATATTCCACTGAAGTCAGCGCGTGTGTGTAAGCTTGCTATAACTTGCACACTACCATCTACAATAGATGCTTGGCGGAGCACTAACGTCCATGGGAATAATTCCTAATCTAAGAGCGGTATACATGTCCGTAAGTTTTCTCATTGCTACATCATAGATAGCCCGTTGGTCCAGTTGAGTGAACCTGCCTTCTGAGCTTGGGGGCGTGGGTTCGATTCCCGACTAGGAGAAACATTTAAGTGATGAACATTTGTGTTTTTCTATATCTGGTTGTTTATATCTATTTAAGTATGTATTTAAAACTATATATGTATGTATGTCAGTCTCTGGCAGCCATATCACAAGCTTTGCTTAGTTTGGGGTCAGATGACCGTGTGTGAAAAAATGTCCCGCATATTTATAGTTATTTCGACATGGTAAATTTCCAGTGTCCACCTAAAAATATTTTTATGTCGTGATACATTTTTGTTCATTGTCAGACTTAGCGTTGACGCGGACTTGTTGCGGACTTGCCATGACTGTTACGAAAAGTAGGGCCAATTTAATAGATCACATTATTTTGACATTGGTCAGTCACGGTTACGGTATTTTTAAACCATCTCTCTAGATGTGCACGCCTATAAACTAGGCAAAACATGATACAAAGTGACAAATATTTTAAACCACCTATTGTGCATTCGTTTTAAATGTTTGTATGATTAACTCGTGTTTTGTGCAAAAAAATAATCTTTATCTTAATCAGTCTTGGCAAAGTAAAGTCAAAGTAGGTAAATCGTAAAATTGCCTTCTTTTGTTGTTATTTGAATATATTATGTATTTTTTTACTGAATAAAGATAATTTTTAGAAAAATAAATGCAGACTTCATGACTATGCCATGCCTATCATTTACAAACTGAAACTAAAAAGTAGAAAATAATATTTAAATAACTTCAAAGCAATGAGCATTAGAGGACAATCAACGAAATTATGAATACATTTATTACCTACTTATATATTTACAATTTATAATCAGTTATTTTTGGAGACCTAACCAACCAAAAAAAGAATCATCAAAAACAATTCTAAATTGGCGGAGTAATCGCGTAACAAACATTAAAAAAAAACATACAGTCGAATTGATAACCTCCTTCTTTTTGAAGTCGGTTAAAAAGTGCAGTTCTAACATCATAATATCATAGATGATATTGTTACAAGGTTGCGTTATTGGATTTTCATAAAGCGTCAAATGTAATCTATTAAATTGGCCCTACTTTCAAATGTGATTTTGCTGTAATAAAGACAATGTAATAAAATCTGTTTAGTTTAGAATACCTACCTACCCACCCTATCTACCAACCTACTCGACTATTTGTAGTAGGTAAAAAGTTTCAAAACCTAGCAAAGTAACCGTGATATGAACTAAAAGTGATATGGTGGTATTTACTGAGCTTGTTTTCTCCAATAATGCACTGAAGTTGGCGTCATCTGCTTTAAATCAATGCTAGCTTCTTTGCTCACATTGGCAGTCTGGTCGGAGTTTTTTCGATGGAAGCCAATTGAGGAAGAAAATAAAAAGTTCTCTCACAACTTTGTTGGAAGTGTCAACTGAAGTTCAACAATCGTTGAGACAGCAGAAAGGAAATGCGAGGAGTAGGTAATGATTCTTGAAATTGTTTTGGAATTCAAACGGATATTATAACGGGAAAAGAACGGACCGAATTAAAAGCCTTTCATTTTTTGAAGCCGGTTAAAAAGGAAGACGTTCACTAGTTGTTTTTTCTTCGACAAACCATCTTATCCCTCGATACCTACTTGTAAGAACGTACGTTGACGCGACAAATAAACCTCTTCAAGACAGAACAATATCTAAAATCATAAAAAAGACGGTGGCTTACCAATGACTCCGCAAGTTCTTAGAAGCCAGTCCATGTCTAACAAGTACTCGACGCGGTTCGCAACCTACATAGACAGACACCTCAGATCTTTCGGCTGACACTTGATTGTTCTGGCGAGGGGCTGGAGCAAACAGATCGCCTGCAGCTTTCACGCTGGAGTGGCGCTAAGCGCGACCATTCCATGAAGTAATCCGCGCTGTGAGAGGCATTAGCGAATCCCCCCCTCGCATACCACCCTTCTACCAAGCGCTGGCTGCGTTGTCGAGCTGTAACACTTACCTACTTAACGTTAATGTTGGAAACTAGTTTTTGGAAGTTAAGTAAATTTAAAAGAGGGTTAAACTTAATATCATTCAGCGTTTGAGATAAGTAGATGCGAAATTGTAAATTCATTGTTAAGAAGCCACAGTGAAAGTAGTAAGTACCTACAGTAGTCATTGTAACAAACTTTCAAAAACTTTTTGACAATGTTCTTTTGCAACACTATTTCCAATAATTTTCAATGCGATAAACAAAGACGATTATATCGTCATTGCAAAAACCAACTTCAAAATTAGTGAGTACCTTCCTACTCGAACAAAATTATTGCTATTGTTAATCAACAAAACTACAAAAAAAACACTGGCAAAAAACTACTGAGCCAAAGATAATGACATTTTTGTTGGGACCACCACAAGAGCCGTCTACTTACATAATAAAAGAACCACGTAAACGTCGCTCGTACTTGTGTTAATTTATTTTTTTATTGAATTTCTACAATAAAATTATGAGTGCAAACATTTATCTTTTTATGGCTCCGTACTTCAAAAGGAAAAACGGTACCATTATAAGTTAGAGATCTATAAAATTCAAGATTCTAAGTCAAAGCAATAGGGTATTTGACTACTTTTGGGAAACTATTGCACATTATTGCCTGATATAATTTAATGTATACTGCATTTATATTTTCTGGATATCAGTCGTATTTGCGATATAAATCGATGTTAAAGTTTGAATAAAAAAATATCGCGCCAAAACGCAGACCTGCGTCATAGCTCCGGTCGAGCGACGATTGACGTCACACAAAACAAAACAGCTGCAGCTAGGCAGCAAAAGTTTGATAATCACTAATTTTCTAATAGAAGTAATGGTTTATAAATGTTGTGTAGTGCCACAATGTACAATTACTTCCATAAAACACCGGAAAAACTATTCGTTTCTGTTCCAATGGACCCCAAAACTCGCAAAAAGTGGTTGGAACTAAGTAGCTCGTAGAGAACCCTAAAGTATTGGAGCTAATTCAAGTGTTTCTATGTGCGAAGATCATTTTGAGGTACATATTTGAGTCTATATATTTCTATTACAATTTGTGTTTTTATTGCATTACTATTTTATGTACTGTTACTTTCTTTTTAAACATTGTAAAGACATAACCTAACAAAATAGTGATATCCACCTACTACAACATACTTTTTGTACAACTTGATTGAATGTTTTGCTTGGAGAACAATTAAAAATTAATACTTACATTGTAGTTTTTACGTTTTGAGTTCTGCAGCGTAGAAACAATGACGTAGTTTATTATTGAAGAAATATGCAACCATAAATACATTAATTTTGGGTAAGTTACTGCTGTCTGCTTGCACAAAATGTTTCTCCATTCTTCTCACATTTAACCTCCGGACTGTTTTTGGTGATAATTTCTGGATAAATCGCTCTCAAAATAGCTTTACAACATTAAATTCGCAAATATCAATACAAAATCTGTTTGTTTAGATTTGTGTGACGTCACTAGGGATGAAGCCAATTACAGACCGTTTTCGATCACGTGATCAAATGTCGAAAATACAGTTATTTTATTCGCGTTTTTTACAAAAAATAAGCATATTTTTATAAAAAAATCAATGAAATATGCTTTTTCATTATGTCATGTTCATGGATGATCTCAATTGGCATAATATTTTCAATACAGTCAAACACCCTATTATAACATACGGCAAATCATGTCACAGTGAGTTTGCTATTATAAAATGAATAGCAAAATCACAAATAAAATCCTATAGGGTAGGTTCTTGTTGACTTAGAATAATGAACTATGCCAAGAAGCAAGATCTCACAGCACATATATGTACATAAATACAGCACAGCACATTATGTAATGGAAAAAATTCGATAGTCGTTAATTTGAATATTTATATAATTATATATTTTTTTGTATTTACTCACTTTCATTTTTAGTTGGAGAAAGAAGTTATAATTATAAATAGATATACTTACTACGTATCTTCTGCAACATTTGCTTAGTGCAAGTGGCAGTGGTAGTGCTTAGTAGCACTGCCACTGCCACTGCCACTTGCATTGTGCAAAGGCTGTGTGCTGCACTAGAATAAACACAACATCGAGAAAACAAAATGAAATGTTTAAGTTTACTGTGTCAGCAAAAAAGACACTACTCAAACAGTACAAGGATGATCGCAGTTATAACTGGCAAGTGACGGCGGACGATAAGCAGAATCGTCTCACGGCATAATCCTCTAACTGAAGAGGTATTGCCGCGGGACCTACGCCTCAGAGGGATAAGCACCTGCATTGTGCCAGAGTGTTTGCGTTTTGACGCCTTCTTGTGCAGCTGACAGCTCTTTGTCGGGAAAAATAGAATAAGCATAAGCAAGTAGGTAGATACCTATTGTATGTTGCATTGCGTTGAATCTGCAAAGAATATAGTTATATTTAATACCAGTATCATTTTATAGCGTACCTTGTAACGTTGTACCTAACATTTAGTAAATACCTACTTCGTCTGATAATATTCTGTAAATCTTTGAATTAAAAACATGGTTTAATAGCGCGAAAATCTAATAGGTATGAGTAGGTATATACCTACTTATTTTAGTCCTCGTAGGTACTCTTAAAAACTTTATTTTACTGGAAGCTATAGGTATAGTAGCATATTTGATAATGATAAAAGACATTTTAGTCTAAATAAGGCTTATTACTTATAGACACTTTTACCTAAATGAAGAGGCAAAAAGATGAAACAAAGACACCTCCTATCCTTGACAGGCCCTAATCTTTCATTGTTCTTTTAGAAGAATCGGGGATGTTGGCCGCAACCAATTTTTGTAAAATGTCTGCATTGAGCCTCATACTAACAATACGTATTACACGGCACAGTTGGTTTCGCAGTCATTTTAGTAAAAGCCAGCCTTTGTCTCTTTGGATCTTTCCCAAATATCGTACGGAACGACCAATATGAAGACAAAAAGCCACTAGATATTGATGACGGACGTATTGAAAATAAACGAGTCAGTAAAGAAAACGTGGAGTTTTATGTTCGAAACAAAAGGTGCAGGCTCGAGACAGTCCGTTCTCGAGGACGTAACTCTAGATTAAGGCAACCAGCCCCTATCTGCAGCGTCTACGGCAGAATTACGTTTCTACTTTACGAAGCTGAAATAAAATTGAGATAACACCACGTAGCTACTTAATAATAGATCCGAAGCGAATAAAATTTGTGAACGTGACTAGAAATCTCTCCGAGGTTGGATTAATGCAAAAATATAATTCATGAGGACCCATTTGGGAGGGGATGTAATTTACTTTTCGATTGTCATCTGAGTTATTCTTTGTGATCGAATTTTTAAGTAAAAGATTTATTCTAGGTTAGTCAGCAAGGCTTAATTGAGGTCCATTCAGCTGAGATATTGGTAAACGGTCAACCGCCGGCGTCTGCCGCATGATTGAGCTTCCTTTCTGGTATTGTGACCGTAATTACAGTTTTTGACGGCTTTCGCCACTTATTTCGAATGGAGCAAAATTTAATCTGCCGATTTTCACGAGATATTTCTCATAATTTCATCGGAGATATTACATGAATTCCACCACAACAGTTTCTTCAATCACCATGATTAATTATTACAGTGAGAATAAATTTGTATAAAAATACGAAGACGTTGACGAAGTAATTCGTAGTACATAATCTCTACGACGATCGTGAACTACTACGAAGATCGTAGAAGCTACGTGACATTTCATAAAAGGGTCACGCACACACAACTATGCATTTTTTCTTACTTAAGACATGCAATTTAACTCCGAGGAGCATCACGGAAAGAGCACAGTCCAAATAGCGGTTTTGAGGCAGACCATTGCACAATGGGCCAATCACGCGCCGCCAACTCTTGAGGCACGTCCTCACACTTCCGACTTACGGATACTTCCCGCTGGAATCAGAATGAAAGATACCCAATCAATCCGAGATCATACCGTTCTTAATGATATCAGAAAACGTAATTTATTCAATTCGGTCGCTCCAAGTTTTTCCAATGATTTAGTTACGAACTTGTTCACATTCATTCATGAAGAAAGTTCTTGGTTCGTTTCGTTTTTTGTGGGGCAATTTGCTGATCCATTTCATCAATTTACTCTACTCTTGACATCGTTTTACAACCATGGAGGTATCTATCATTTACACTGTTATCTATAGGATATATATTACAACTTTTAGAGGTCGGTAGAGACTTTTCATTCTAAATGTGCAATATGTGCATGCCCCTCCACCACGATTAGAATGAAAGATCTCTACATAGATACCAATTTATTCTATTAAATCGTAATGTTGGGAAATAAGTACTTAATCAAAAGATAATGGGCAAAAATGTACCTACGGAGATTGGTACAAATGCGCTCCCCCAGGGTGGGTTGACATAATAGCCAATCGATTCGTCAAGTTTCTGATACTTATCTATGTGTAAAATTTCATTGAATTTAACCCATAGTTTTCAAGATTATCATAGTTTTGATTTCAAGATTAGTTTTTCGTGTTATAATTTCGAAATCCTAAACTTAGTTAAAAAGTAAAGTTTCCTAAACTTTAGTTAAACTTATCTCTTTTATTTATTCACTAATATTTTGAGTAAGATTTACTGAATTATAGGTAACTAATGTTATTTTGGAAAAGACTAAAAAATTACAGGATTTTGGGGGGATATAATAAAATAATGCACAGGTCAGAAAATACTATATAGCTACATTTTATTATTATTATTGATAACAGATAACCTATTTCAATTTCTGTAGGTTGAATTTGTGCGGTTCGTGGATTTAATAAAAAAATATTCATTTAAAATTTAATGGTCTTTGAAATGCATGTTGTGTCAACCCTGGAGTAGATTTTTGCATTTTTGGACCAGTTTGCCAATTGTCGTTTGTTTTTACCCGACAACGCAAAGCCTAAATGAGGTTATTGTAGTTAGCATGGTATGTTCCCATCTATAGTTTTCGTTGGATTCTTCTAAAATCATGGATTAGCGTCATTTAATAACAAGAATGAGACGAGGGGTTAAAAAAATTGACTTCACCCTCTCGTATACGAGAGGGTGAAGTCAATTTTTTCAACGTATCATTGGATAAGTCTTTTGAAAATTATAATGAAAGTTAGGAAATTTCATCCGTCCTAAATACTTTGGTTCATCATTTCAGCCGTAGGACGTCCACTGCTGGACATAGCAAAATACTTTGGTTGGTTTATTTTTAATATTTGATGTTAATTTTTAGGTATGACTTGCCAATATATCTTATTTTCTTGAAAGTACAAACAGTTATGTAGATCTGTCTGCGGATCGGCTCCGTGAAATATTAAAGTTATATTTTTACACAATTCATGTTGAAAATCGTGTCCACCCAGTATACATGGTGGTCGATTGTAAACGACTGATAACCATTTACTCTATAGGTAAAGTGATACTTCTCTCTAAGTGGTATGTTCTAGTAGTAGGCGCCGGGCCGCCGGGGCAATAGAATACGGCCATATACGTATACCGGTGAACCAGAGTCACCGACCTATCTATTAAAATAATCAAGTTGAAGTGACAATGGGCAAGCCACATCGCTCGAAGAACTGATAACTGGTGGGATGGGGGAAGGAGGTTCTTGAGTGGAGACTACGAAACAGAAGACGCAGAGTAGGTAGGCATCCCACTAGGTGGACCGACGACATCGTGAGAGTCGCGGACATCCAATAGATGCGCAGATAGCAGGCTTACGATCAGTGTGGAGTTCTAAGCCTTATGTTGAGCAGTGGTAGTATTTTTGCTGATCATGATGATGATGATGACCGGTGCCATATTCTATTGCTGTAACCTGGAGTATGTGGCTACTAAAAGGTGACCTCTGAGCCTGGTATAGTCAGAGGCAGGGCTTGGCCCAAGACAGCCCCGGGAGGTAGAAGAGCCGAGACAATACGCAGTTATCTCGGGAGGAACCGTACCGCAATATTGAAGGCTCAAGTATATTCCTCTGGAATCCCGAAACCCTTAAGCAGAAGCACTAAGGTACTGCACCCCGATGCAGCCGGGCATCTTTGATACCTTATTCAATAGATTATTTAGTTCAAGTGCACATATTAATCTAGTCTATTTTAAGTGTCGAAACTAGTCCGTACGTAGTCTCGAGATTGTCAAGTACAACTAAATCCATCAGATAGTACCGACAAAGTTCCATGTGACAGCGGTACGGTACAATCCACTCTTGTGCAGTAAATAGGTCGGTGGGAAGTTGATCGGCGCGTGCCGATCCAAACTTATCCACAGACGGTAAAATAGGTGCAATTTCGATTAGGAAGTTTCTACTCTTTGATTTACTTATCTATAATAGATATATTTATAGATATGGTCTTAGATAATGACTGCCTTGGTGGCTCAGTTGGTATAGTGAACCTGCCTTCTGCGCTTGGAGGCGTGGGTTCGATTCCCACCTAGGACAAATATTCATGAGATGAACATTAATTGTATTTGTTCTGTATCTGGGTGTTAATATCTATTAAAGTAGGTATGTATTTAAATATTATATAATTATATGTACCTATGTATATCAGTCTCTAGCAGCCATTGTACAGTAAATGCTTAGTTTGGGGTCAGAATGACCGTGTGTACAAAAATGTCTTGAATATTTATTTATGTTTGTATATACTGTGGTCAAAGTTTTTTTTTCTCAGAATTATCTCTGTAGTATAAAACTTTTTATTGACACCACATAACGGACATTGCAAGAAAAATACATTAAACATATAGGTACACAAATGATGGTCTTATCGCTAAGAGCGATCTCTTCCAAACAACCTTCGATGAGAAGATAGAGATTGTTGGTGGAGTAACTATGGACAGAGGTGTAGAATGAGTCTTATAAAATACCTACTATAGCTGTTGTCCGCGACTACAAACGCGCGTAGTAACGCGTAGATTTACATACAAACTTTCAACAAAAAAAATCTCTCTACACCCCATAAGAAATCTTACCTGAGTTTTTGGCGCCAACGTGAAAAAACATGTCGCCTCATTGTATAAATTATTTTCGTAAACTTGTGTATTTTCGAATATTCATGTATAATAACGGCGGATTATTATACGTGCTCGAGCGTGGAAAAGTGGTATAAAGAGGTAAAACACACCACAGGTCCGAAGTTTCGGAATCCTGTAAATCTTGCGCGGAGCGGCGCACGCGAAATATGTATTGCTTAATTTTTAACCGACTTAAGAAGGGATGGGTTCTTTATTCAACCCGTATTTTTTTTAAATGTTATATATATGTACCTGTGCCTACATCAAATTACTTCGACATTTTATTAACCAATATAATTTACGTTAATATTTTTCTAATAATATGTATATAGAGAAAGCTCAGTGACGTTTGAATCAGCTCTAGTAATAGGTACGATATTGTTTGAGCGCTTGTTGATTTGGCAATAGACATAATTTTACTATAGCGCTTCTCTAGTATATAATCTTTGCTAATATTGACATCGATATTTTTTTATTTAGGAAATCCTTATAAAATATTTAAAATGTCCGGATTTCATAAAAAATGAGCGAACTTTTTTTCAAAAATCCATTGTGTTTTGTAATGATTTTTCAAATTTGAAATTATGACCCAGTAGGTAGGAAAAAGTGCATAGCCCACATTTTTGTTATTATAATATGATAAAAGCAATTAAAAAACGAACTGTAAATAATCATCGAGTGCGGGCAAATATACAAAAATAAGTAGGCCTACTTAATTACTTTCGCACAAACACTCGCATTATTTTGCACATAAACTAGCTGCGCCCCGCGGTTTCACCCGCGTAGTGATGATGACGATGACGATGAAAAGTAGCCTAGATGTCACTCTCCGACACTTGAACTATAATAGGTATGTACCCATGCAAAAAACCAGGTCGATACGTTGCTCTGTTGCTGCGTGAAAGAGGAACAACATCACACACTGGTTCACTGGTTCGCTTAGTGGTCTGGCTCACTTGACTGGTTCCTTCGAACAATCGAAGACTGGTTCAAATACATAAGTACCTAACTATCATAATAACTTGAACTACTACTTGCCCTCTACCCACTACAAAGCGTGCACTCATATCCGGAATCGATGTAATCGAATACGTACGCTCCGATTCGTAACTGTATTAAGCCCGGGGTTGTATCGATTATAACGAGCTGATAGGTACACATGCCGAGAGCGGAACCGATAGCCAAATAAACTAGCAAACCGCATCGATTACCTGTCAATGGCAGCCTCGAGCCGAGCGACCGCGTCGCTGGACGCTGTTCCCCACAGACCCAATATATGTCTACCTAGGTACATTTGCACTTCTTATTATTGTGTAAGGACCTCGATCTTTTTAAATACCTACTAACAAATAATTTCATACGTAGGTAGTAAAATAAACAAGTCTTGCATATAGCTGGCCGTCTCATGCTCCACTAAGCATTCGCGTGAACGTTTGCTTTTTTGCTTGGCGTTCGCTCACGCACAAAATATGGTGTCATGTCAAAAGGCAACACCTCCTACAGGTGTAGGTACCTAATGAAAATTGTAACTCTGCTGTCTACGTAGTAGCTTTACCTAGTCTGTGTCTGCTGCTAACTCAGCCTCATCATCACCGTCATCATAATTTCAGCCATAGGACGTCCACTGCTGGACATAGGCCTCCCCCATCGATTTCCAAAAGGGCCGGTTGGAAGCGGCCTGCATCCAGCATTTTCCTGCGGTGCCGTTTAGGTCCGGCCCGTGGTCTTCATTTGAGAACCTTTTGGCCCAATCGGCCATCTGTTCTGCGTGCTATGTGCCCACTGCCACTTTAACTTGCTAATCCGGTGGGGTAAATCCGTGTCGGTATGTAACTCAGCGTACTAAGTATATAAGTAAAATTTATGAACTAACTTTAACTGAAACCTTATTTTTTATTGTACCTATGTATAGGTGGTAGGTACTTACCTATCTACTCCTGTTTCAGGGAAGTTAACGACAAAAGAAACTGCGGAACCAAGTATTTTATTATTACCATGTAACCCGTACAATACAAGAAACTTTGTCTTAGCGAAACTTTTCTACTTTTAATAAGAAGCATTAATCGCATACTTTTCTTAGGAAAACTCGGGAAGAGGGGGAAACGGCTTTATCGGAGTTACTCGCGACACCAGAAAATTAAAAGTGCGCCGTCATGCTTCGGCTATCTTGAGGATGGGGTGACGGAGCTTTCGCTAAACTTAATTAATTGACGCGTCGCATGTTGGACGCAATCGGTGCAAGGCGACACTTTATCAGACTTATAGTAGCTTTGGTAAGTACCTAAGTACTAAATAATAGACTTTTGATATGACTAGGTATAGGTAAGTAGGTACCTACCTATACATAGTGAATATTTTCAGATAGGTAGGTTGATACCAGCTAGGTACTTACCTATTTATTTAAGGATTTATGACATCTATCTTATTTTATTTTACGAAAATTATAAACTATAATGAATTAATAGGCTTAGAATAACTACTCACAGAAGGTAGGTTTCCAAACAACGCCTTCTCAAAACGTAAGCTACAAATTCGCTTTGTAGCTTACGTTTCGATTGGTATTTTAAACGATTTAAGCAAGAACATTAATGGATTACCTGTGGAATGTCACACCATAACTCTATGCTTTTCTGATTTGTTGTGGTACGATTTCACCGCGCAAATTGTCATAGTCACCATTTGAATGGATTAAATTTTGCGAATGTACTTGGTTTCTTTGTGTAGTTATGTTTAATTGGCTTAATGTCGTTTATCAGTTATAACATGGTAATGAACAGAAATTTAGTCACCGACTCGCACTTGGCCATTATTTATTATTTTGTTGTTATACTTTAGACTGTGTGCCTACTATAATCATGCCAAGTTTGATGCTTGTACGTATTACCGTTTTTACATTAGAGCTAATTCAAAAACATGTTAAAAAAATAAGTTAGAAATCCCTTTCGTTATTTTTTGACTTATTTATTATTTCTTGATTAATCTGCCGTAACATTACAATATTCTGAGAAATTTCAACTGGCTATCTATTAGGTATACGGTTCGAAAGATACAGCCGTTAGAAGGTAGGGCGGACAGATACAAGGCAGAGGAGGCTCAGTAATAGGGTTCCCTGTGGGTACGGAATCTTAAAAAGGCATTACAATGCCTTGCTAGACAGAGAGCGCACTATACGAATGACATAATGAAGGTTCGCAATGATGAGAATATGGTTCCTACTTGTATCACCTTACCCACCTTATCTTAACGTACTTTTTACCTATGCAGGCTTCATTTAGCCTACCTACTAAAAATCCTATCCTCGGCTGGCTCTACTATTTGAATTTTAGCGCCAATTTATTGTAGAGTATGAAAGGGTCGTTCGCCAATAAATGGACTAAAATTTTACGTCCTTTACAACCTGTGTTTACAACGATCTTCATCGACTTTTTCAATAGAGCTTTCATGAATACAGTTGTTTTTTACCGTGATATATTTTTTTCATTATTATTCGCTTATCAGGCAGGCTAAAGCCTTTAAGGCCATACAGCCTGTTCATCTGTTTTGTATTAGTTTTGTATAATAGTCAATAGCGTCAGTCATAGTCAAGCTAAGTAAGTCACGGTCAAGTCAAACTCATGCCCCTGTAAAGTGGTGGGGACTTTACAAGAGACTCCTAAGGAGTTTTTGGAAACAACACGAAAAGACACGTTTCACCTCGTTATATCACTTCGCCACACTCGAGCACGTTTACGAGCACGTAATGAATAATAATTCACCTTTTAATTCACATTAACACTCGAAAATACACAAGTTTAGGAACATAATAGCACAATCCGACATGTTTTTTCAGCGTTGGCGCCAAAAACCCGTGATCAATAGTTTAAAACAGTGTTTTTTATCACCCAATGAGCAGGCTAAAGCCAATAAAACCATACCGTCCTCTCTCACGTATTTTACTGACTGTATGCCTTTGGAACTCAGAAAATAACAATAAATGGAAGCGTTATACCTACAGTTTCCCTTTTAGCACTTACACCACCCTCCCCTTGGTCATAGTAAATATATAATAGTATGTTATCTTCGAAGAAAGGTACATCGCGCGCGCGGCTTGCATGTGAACACGCCTGTACGCACGCACCGCAGCATGTACACAAAGACAAATTAGATGTCTGGAGTGCAAGGGAATTTCCATTCGGGGCTATGCCGATACCCAGCCAGTGTAAACACGTATACACACGACACATCAACCAGGTGTTCAAAGTGGAATAGACCGACTGTACTACGCTGAAAGGAGGTCATTATACAGGGTTACGCATACAGATTGTACTAAGCCGAAAGGATGTGTATGGAGGAGGCGAAAGAATAATTATGTCGCTGTGTGTACGTGTCTTAACTCGCCCCCTTCAGTTTTTGGCAGACTTTTTTCGGTACTAGCTCTAGTTTAAGGCAGATCCAAATAATAATAAAATTATATCAAAAGAAAATAATGTTAGTAGTAAGTATAGAATGCTATCGTGTAGTGATGCGGTAAACTATCATAGTATTATCGCATCACTAATGCGGGACTGCGGGTACGCGACGCGCTGTCATCTGTATTATCTGTCAAGCACGCTCTTACAAAATATTTTCATCAAAATAAATTGTAATTATTTTTGTTAAACTGTAAGAAAACCACATTGAACATTAAATTGGGACCAATCACTATCTTCACTGTTTCTTTATTGCATCTCTCTTTCCAGATGCAACACTGTAGTGTTTAGAAATGGACCAACAATTCTCATTGTCTTGGAACAATTTCCATGGGAACTTAACAAAAGGATTCGCCGGTTTATTAGGAAATGGTGAATTTGTAGACGTTACAATTGCTGTCGATGGACACTTATTACAGGCGCATAAAGTTATACTATCGATATGTTCGCCCTACTTCAAGAAAATGTTCCAAATGAACCCTTGTCAGCATCCAATAAGTAAGTACTTACTTTCAATTTCTATTTAATACAAATTTATTGATATATTTATTGAAGGCAAATTACTTTTTTGTTTGTGGCTGACTCCCATTAACACCTATGTAAACAAGCTTAGTGACTCAGTGAAAAATAAGTTTCTTATTGGTTTCCAGTTGTACTAAGAGATGTAACACTCAAGGCAATGAAAGATTTGCTCCAGTTTATGTACCATGGAGAAGTGAGCGTGAAACGCGAGGATCTCACTAGTTTTATAGGAACTGCTGAAGTGCTGCAAATCAAAGGATTGACCAACAAAGAGGTACCTGTGCTTATTCATTTCCAAAATGCCACAGTTTAACCCATTTTCTAATGTATAAGGACAAATAAAAATTAAATTATCTTGTTATCATCCTTATGATGCAGACACCCCCTAAGTCAGTGTTTACCAAACATTGTTCTGCCATGGCCTGGTAATTTTCATACTGCCCCTTCGTGACCCACTCAATAGTTTAACATTCAACACATTTATTGTTTATTAGAAGTATGTATGTATATATATATTACGAGATATGTTTTACAATATAAAATGTTTTACTCTTACAATAATTACTCAGAGAAGGTAAGGTACAAATTCGCTTTGTAGCTTACGATTCGATTGGTATTTTAAACGATTTAAGCAAGAAAATTAATGGATTACCTGTGGAATGTCACACCATAACTCTTATGCTGCTGTTCTGATTTGTTGTGGTACGATTTCACCGCGCAAATTGTCATAGTAAAAATTTTATATATTTTTTGGTGTCATATATGACACCATTTGAATGGCTTAAATTTTGCAAATGTACTTGGTTTCTTTGTGTAGTTATTCTAAGGTTTTACTATAACTTTTCAAACTATATTTTGGTATCGGCAAACGATGCGTAGACCAATAGTATTACTTTAAAACAAGGCCGGAATGCTGCTACTCAGTGTTTTAATTTGTGATACAATGAGTGATAACGACTATTCCGATACTGTAATTTTGATAGAATATAATTAGAAATAAATAAACTCATTAAATAGTACATTACTTTAGGCGGGGTAAACAAACAGATTGTTAATGAGGATGGCATATGCGGCACAAACAGAGAAAAGGCATTAATCTGCCAAGTGATGGTAACAAGTGGTAACCCAAGTGGTGTATTGTGGTGGATTTTTATATATTTTGTTTATGCACATGTAGGGCCTAATAATATCAGTAAGAAATTGATTGGATGACTAAACAAGTTTCTGCTAATAGTAATAATTTATAACATACTTATGAGATAATTGCAGGATTTTTCATGAATTTTCTATTTTTATGTTTAAATCACTTAAAGCACAAATATAGAATCTCCGAAGAGGAAACTTTCTAAAAAGGTTGGCATGTTGTGAAATTCTATCAAATTGTAGGCTCTTCACGGTGTGTGCATTTTGTTGTGACAAAAAAAAACATTATTAGTTGTTTCGAGTACCTATTGGCACACCAAAAATGACTGTTACAACCAAAAAAATTAAGTATTTTAGTATTAAAATATCATCCATATTGTTTGTCATTCAGGTATTTTCCAAGTATTTTTTATCATTATCAACATTAAGAAAATTCTTGGATCACTCTTTCATTTCAATAAAGTTTGCATTATGCGTGGCCACCTAGAGTTTTTAGTGAGCATATAAAGCCACATATGTGACGTACTAATTATAGGTGTTTTTTTTTTTTTTTTAAATTTTTCTTTCCACTGCATACTTTGTCAGATATGTATATGTTTGGTCTCACTTTTCAAAGATTTTATGTACCAATTTCCAAGAAAGTATAATTGTAAAAAAGGTATTTCATAATATGAATTCATTTTTCAGACTGATGATGAGAATAATGATAAAGAACAAGAACTACCCAAACCCAGTCCAGAAAAGCTTGAACACACACCAGTGCCTGAATCATGTCCCTCAGACCCCTACGACTCCTGCATAAATGATGAGACGCCACAGAGTGAGATGGAACTACTCAAACAAAAACAATTCTTAGACAAACTGCACAGATACAATAATCTTAAGAGAAAGTCTGAAGAATTCCTTCAAAAAAACTACTTCAACGACTTAATAAACACAGATAAAAGACCCAAAACAAAAGAAAAACCTGTGTATGTTAAAAACAACCTTATGCTCTCTGATAACTTTGAAGGTTTAAAAAACCTGTACGATGAAAACCCAGTTGATATAACTTCCTCGTATAACACACATTTGAATAAAAGCAATACTAAAGATGTGAATGATTTGAGTAAAGATCAATCTTCATCAGATACGACGTTAGAGTTGAAGACTGAATGTGATGATAGTGACATTATTGTAACTGACCCAGCAGTTTGTACCACTCCAAAGAGCTACGATGGGAACAGAGATGGAGCGAAGGACTTGTCTATGCCTCTGGATTACCAAACTCCGCAAGACAGTAAGTATGGTTTATCAATCTTGTACATAGACAGCACATATTTTTCCTAAAAACTGCACCTCACTAACTTAATAATGATGACGATTTTATAGCACTATTTTCTAAACTAAATGTAAAGGTGAATATAAAAGTATCTGCATCACTTTTCATTACAATGAGAATAAAATTGCAATAAATGTAGAGCTGTCAAATTTTATTTAGTTTGGAAAATTACATGTTATTTCAAACAATTAACCCCATTGTTTGGAATATACATTTTGCAAATTTTTAGCTTTCTGTCTAGTTTGCTTCTCTAATTACAAGTTGGGTTAGGCACACGCACCCACTTAACTCAAAACAAGGACGCGCGTGCGAGAGCAAGATGTATGTATGTAAAGTCTGTTTCTTTTTAAATGTCCAACTATATAAACAAACATGGCGTTTTTCGAGCAATAACAGCTCTGAATTTCCTCGCTAGTAATTGTCATTAGTCGCCTGTCAGCCATATTTGTTTACATAGTTGGATATGTAAAAGAAACAGACTTTAATGATTACATGCACCCTGCGCAACAAAAACGTGGTGTGTGGCACTTTATAATATTTGCATAATGCTTGATTATTGGGTATTTTGATTTAAAACCAATCACATTAGAGATTGTGTTGAAAATGCAATCACATTAGTTTTCTGGATTTCCCTTTTTATTTGCAAAGCCTTTCTATCTTGAAAACACGATGGCATTTTCAACATTATCAATCTCGATTACGAATTTGCTTTATTTTCTGAGATAAGTGAGAATGCCCATCGTGATTTCAGGTACAGCATGCCTGAGCTCTTTGTTCATCGATCTCAAAAACTTAGTCAACGGGAAGGTTGCTAACACGGGAAGAAGTAACTTGACCGAGGAGTATTCTAGGAACACCCTAGAACACCGCCTTGTCACTATTCCACAAAAAGAAGATGGGAAAAAGAAGTATCCACAAAGATCTTGTAGACTTTGCTGGAAAATAGGGAAAAGACGGGATACTAGATTCATGTGCAGTGCATGCGAGTTGCCTTTCTGCAAATCGCCTTGTTTTGAAATCCATTACAATGATATACTCAAAGTATCTCAATTACATGGAGACTACTATGCTACTTAATTCTTAATATTACCGTAGTTTAGTTGACCTCTAAAGAGGCAAAAATAAGACATATTTTTATACACATTTTATAACCAGAAATTATACATTATATCCTGTGGCCTGATACTTTAAAATTTGTACTTGAATGTGAATCAAAGATTCAACAATTTGGGACCATAGAAGCAATTAAATTTATCAGTTGAAGTGACATGGATATTAGTTTGTAAGTTTTCTATAATGTACCAGTAATATTGGAGTAATAAAGTGAACAAAATGCACAATAAAAATAACTGTGATAGCGGAAATATGCTCTCAAGTGCCAATTACTTACGTAAATAGTACCTAATGCAAATGACTATTTTTTATGTTCACACCTTTTTGGAATGTGCCATTTTTCAGCCATAAAAATCTTTATTGCTCATTATTCTAGTCTATTTTTAAGTAATAAGATTCCATTTATTCCCTACTTCATATGGCTTGCTTATATTATCTTTTATTGAAATTCTTACTTTCGCATGATCTCTTTAAGAGCTAGATTACATTATTTAAGTAAACCAAAATGAGATTTACATTCCTTGATAATTTGAGTGATTTTTGTAATTTTAAAAGACCTTTTTAAATTGTGTGTTTGATCAAGAGTTTTTGTGTGATGTTACATAAATAGGTGTGCCTAATTATACGATATGATTGTATTTTTATATCCATATATTTGAAATAAACTGAATTTGAATAGACCTACGTATATTTATTTATTGCTTATGTTTATCCTTTATACTCCATGGATTGTTTTGTTGCCAAACATCCTCTGCCTACAATAGGCTTGTGTCCTAATGTTTTATTTATTACAGAGAGCAGGTTTAGCGAAGGATACAATTAAATACATAACACATAACGAAAAATAATTTAAATTGGCTGATAAATTTCTGAGATATAAGTGTTTTGTTTTTGGTGGCTCAGTTTTGGTTTTGGTGCTCTGTCCCTCTCTCACAAAGCGTATGTTAGTATAGCTTTTGTATGGCGCGCGCACGGCTTTACGTCATAACATGCTATAGTGCCCTCTGTCTAGCATGAAACTAAAATTATGTACTTAAAGTCTGTTTTTATATTATATCCAACTATGTAAACAAACCTGGCGTTTTCAACCAATAACAGCTCTAAATTTCCTCGCTAGTGATTGTCATTGGTCGCCTGTCAGCCATATTTGTTTACATAGTTGGAAATGTAACAAGAAACTAACTATATATTTTTGAAAAATAAATAAAGTTTTCGTTAATGGGCTCTATTTATGATCAGCTTTTAAGAGGTAATAACAAAATAGGACACATGCCTGTTGCAAGTTTTCATGGTCAATACACAATGTAATCTTAGTACTGTCGTGGAATAAGAACTGAATAACCACTCAATTATCTGTTACAGGTGCCCTTTCTTTAGTAATGAATGAATGCAGTGAAAACACGCAGCTACCCGTCCGCTACAAGTACATTTACAGTAGGAAAGGTCACAAACAATTAGTGCACATGAACTTTGTGTACACAAAACATTCAACTACCCACGGCAAGACTTCTTGGAGATGTGTCCAGTACTTTACCTTGAACCGATGTCCGGCCACCGTCGAAACAATTGACAACATGATATATACGGTCAACCACCAGCACAACCATGAAGATTGCTTCGAAAAACTTTCAAGAAACAACATTTATGAAATGAGTGTTTCGCCAAAGTAGTGTACAAAGTACCGACTTAGATAAGATTCCAAACTAAGTTCCTAACGCGTTGATAATTTCAGATTTCAGCTGCCAACCTGTCACAAGTTTTTGTATGGTATTTGTATTATTATATTTATCTTCAGTATCATCTAGTCAAATTCTATAGATTTCGCTCATATATTTTTTACTCCTCGATCTGATAAGCTGTAAATGTAAGATTATAATTATAAAGAGAAATAACATAACTATAAAAAATTACTTTTATTTTTATATTCACAGAATATACACATCACCCGACATCTTAGGCTCGATTTCCTCGAAAAAGCTTATAAACTACACATTTCCTCCTTAACTGACATCGTTCACGTCGGTATATTAATAAATAATGCGCGCGCACCATAGGTACCTGTGGTTCAAAAAACGAAAACCCTGATTGAACTAATAAAACCGGCCCAGTGAGAGTCGGGGTCGCGCACTGAGGGTTCTGTACCACTACATAAAATACAAAAACTTAATATAAAACAAAATTATCTTTTTTAATTTGGCTGATTACTCAAAGAAATAAACAAGGTTTCAATCAAGGCCATAAGCTACTTAAATTGTTACTACTAAAGTACAAAAAAGTTGTGGGAATCTATTCAAGTATTGACCGCGCCCGGCGATGCTTAACTTCGGTAATCGTACAAGAGCCTGTGGTGAACAGAAACTTGTCACCGACTAGCACTTGGCCCGTGTTTATTATTTGTTGTTTTACCTTAGAGTATAGTATAGTCTATACTAATATTATAAAGAGGAAAGATTTGATTGTTTGTTTACAATGAATAGGCTCCGAAACTACTGAACTGATTTGAATAATTCTTTCACTGTTGGGAAGCTACACTATCCCCGGGTAACATAGGCTATATTATTATTTTTTAAATAGGGATCCTTACTAAAACTCCAATAATGTAACCCAAGGTGTAAAAAATAAGATTTACAATTTTGACTTATGCGTGTTTGACAGTTCTAAGACAGGACAACGTCTGTCAGGTCAGCTAGTATACTAATAAAACACCGCGTTCTATAGGCACCACACACAGGGCCGTCTTTAACCTACTAGAGGCCCTGGGCACATTAGAATAATGACCCCCCCCCCCCCCCCCCCCCCCCCCCCCCCCTATGACCTTGACAGAGCACTATTTTGTTCGAATAGACAAAAAAAGTTGATATGCTGATTTTCAGGCGAGAGTAGAGTAAAGCTAATAAACAAGTAGGTATTGCTATGATTTTTTCGAAATAAATATGTTTTTCGGTAATAAATATTGGTTATCATTTGGTGATCTGGCAGGAACTAGGCCCCTGTCGATCGCGGGGCCCTGGGCACGTGCCCAGAATGCCCAGTGGGAAAGAAGGGCCTGACCACACAGTGCTTATAGAACGCAAAGTATATTTGTATCCGCGACATCAGGGCAAAACAGGAATTTCTAACAAATTTAAACATATTATCTTATTTACAAGTGTTGGTCATTCACATCTTTCTTACTTTTGCCACATCACTTTGCACTGCTAACATCGCTGCCATTCTTTTTCTTGGTCTGTGTTTTTTACTAAACCCAATACCTGAAACAAGAAACATTGTAGTAAAAACTGGATTTACATTTTGTACATGGGCCTTACGGACAACTGCTATTGCGGCACCAAACTAACGTTAAATCCGCTCAGTTGGAAAATTACGCGATCGCAAACCGTATCTGGGCGCATTAAGGTTCACGTTCGCGTGATTTTCCAACTGAGCGGACTCATCTAAGTTGGGCAGTTTGAGAAGGCACACATATAATTACATATATTATGCATCCTGCCCTCGCAGATACGCCCTTGTTCAAAGTTGCGCAAGTTACTTGCACCGTGTACAAAACGTATAGTTCTCAAACATTGCCAATATTTTTCACGTTTATTTATGTTTTTTAGGGGGATATCCTTCGATTTCTTTTTGAAAACGTCATTGGGGAATATCATATTTTTTGTAGTTATTATAAATTTACAGGTAAATTCTGATGTAAAATGACACGAAAAAACCAGATAGGTATATATTCATAACTATGATAAAATAAATATTATAATCAATATAGAGTAAAAAAAGTCTCACTTTTTGGTCTTTCTGTTATTACTAAACAGAGCTCGCCATCGCGAGGGTCATCATAATCATATCTTTTAACAGTCTACTGCTGGACTTTTAGCCTACCCCCGAAAGGGTGATTGGGCCATATCCACCACGCTGGCCCAGTTGCTCGTTGGTGGATTCACATACGCCATTGAAATCCTTCTCCGTAGATGTCCGTACGTATGCAGGTTTCCTCACGATATTTTTCCTTCACCGAAAGGCCAGTGGTATGGAAATCCGTACACAAACTCCAAAGAGCTCATTGGTACGGGCCAGGGGTTTGAACCCACGACTTCGCGTTCAAGTCTGGCGGTCTCCCAAATAGGCTACCACGGCTTAGTTCGTCATCGCGAGAGTAACCATTAGAAACTATGATATATTTTAAAAAAACTTGAAAGCAGGAAAAATCGGTAGATGCAACTAATGTGCTATAACTTACGGACGTCCACTTCCGGTCGTTCTTTCAACCCGAAGGACCTTGCCACTGCATCCAAGTCCATAGAAATCACGTTGAAAATATGTTTCTGTTTCCTCACTTCCATCGCCCTCATGTACCCTTCGAAAGCCTCGGTGGCTAGCTTTTGAAGCTCGGGGTTTGCCATAGCTGCATCAACCTGGATAGTGATATTATCACAATTAATATTATAAATGAGAAAGAGTATGCAGCTATATAATAACTATACTTTGCTGAGTGTATGCCCTTCTTTCACGCAGAAACAGATCAAGTGCCACAACATAGCTTTCCATCAGATGAGTTGGTGGCCAAACATAAACCTATGCTATATATTAAAAAAAAAGGATCGACGAAATCGAAAAAACGGTTTTTTGCATGGGTATAGTGCGAGGGCGGAAGAAAGTGGTATAGGTTTACATCGTACGAACAAGGGAGATTATGGTAAGGTGCCGCAACGGGTGCGAACGCATCTGGCCTAAATTAGGCTTGATACCTTGTCCAATTCACCCTGCAGACGACCTTGTCGTCCTCTTTTTTGCATGTGGACTATTAGTTCATTAGTGTCGCTACGTGTGACGTACCTACTTATACAGTTTTTGCGTTAAGTATAGTGATTTAAAAAAATTGAAATTGGAGACATTTTAACATGAACGATAAATTGTACTAAGGTATATCTCCCTTGTTTGTCGGATCAGAGGGTAGGACACTTTATCCTGAAAAAAAAAACAGTCCAATGAATGTCAACGCGAGTGAAACCGTGACTTGTCAGCAATAGGTCTACATACTGCAAAGAGAGAGTGCAACAGTAGCATCGTACATCCCAACAGGTTCTGTACGATCCTCGGATCTCTGAACTGGGGGGTTAGACAAGACCCATTTTCTGTTAGCATTAACGCCTGCGGAAAGATGAAATTGTATGAAAATGACATTAGCTTGAGATAAAATCTTTCAAGCTAATGTCATTGTCAATGTCATTTTCATACAATTTCATCTTTCCGCAGGCGTTAATGCTAACAGAAAGTGGCTCTTGTCTAACCCCCCTGGGCAGGTTAAACTCCTAACATGGAGGCCGCCCAGATTATTTGCTGTACCACCTAACTTTATTTGCGTTGTTTGTTTTACTACGCTGTTGGGGATTAGCATCCGGATTCCCAATAATATTACAATCAATGTCGGCTTTTAAACATGACGATTGGATCAAACTCATAAAATAATGAAAACGAGATTCGCCCGAGATCATTTGACTTAAAGAATAGGTTTTTACCTTTGGCTGTAAATTGTAAAATGAATTCCAGGCCTCAAATTTGTCCAAATAAATCTTAGATTCTTGCAAATAATTTACGAGTTCTTTTTCTTCGGGCCGAAGGAGCAGAGCAGCGTTGCCCGCGGCGCCAACACCTCTCGCCGTTCTGCCGACTCTATGAATGTATTCCTAAAATAGAGATTAATATAAGAAATACGGCGCATTTCAGATTACCGCAACTGATATAGCAATAGTAAGAACTATGAACCAACCACAGACCTCGCAATTTTTTGCTGAATCTATGGAACCAAGACAGGTTTTTTTGCCGCCATGTTGAATTTCATTAGAGCTATTGACGCGTTTAGGAACGCACTCTTTCTTACATTTCTCTATTTGCCACCAACCAAAGAATATGGTGAAGACAAAATGTGTGAACCCAGAGATGTTTTCACACGTTTTGTTTCTATCTAAAAATTACAGTGATGACTAGCAAAATTACAATACTTTCTGTACTCGAAGACGCGTCTTTGTACCCCCCAATTATTAACCCCAAACACAAACATAGAGTTAGACCTATTGACGTGATTAGGAATGCGCTCTTTTTACATTTCACTACTTGCCACCAACCAAAGAATATGCCTAGACAAATGTGGGAAACATGTAACATGAAACATGAACATGTTTCCACACATTTTGAATCTTACATTGTCATCTTAAAAATTACAGTGAAGACTAGGAAAATTACAGTAGGTACTTTCTGTACTCGAACACGCGTCTTTTTATCCCCCAACGCAAACATAGAGAGGTGTTATAAGTTTAACGTGTGTATCTGTGTATGTCTGTGGCAAGGGAGTAGCCCGCGGCTCTTAGACCGCCACAAACCAAGTCGCCATCTGTACTTACATTAGCATCTGCAGGTGGATCAAACTGTATGATCCAATCAACTGCTGGGATGTCCAGCCCTCTGGCAGCGAGGTCGGTACAAAATAGCGCGACCTTTTCAGCGTTGTAGAAGTCTGTAATAGTCGCTGTTCTGTCTGCTTGGTTCATTTTACCCTGCAAGAATGACAATTGATTTTATTTAGCAAATTAAATAGATTAAAGTCACACTAAAGTAAATAAAATAGCCATCATGTCTTTTGAGCGGTCTGAACATAGTCACAGTAAGCATCGTGGATATGCAATCGTAAATTTAAGGTCTCAGAGGAACATGAAGGCAAACTTTACCACTTAAGATCGGCCTTCTTCCACCTCTACTACTTGGTACTTGGTATTATTATTTTATTCTGTGCTTTTATCAAATACTATTTTTATCCCATTTAGGGAAGGCAGTTCGCGATTCAGTCCATATTTTTTTTATTATTACAGTTATATGTTTATTAACGCGATATTAACCATATAATATAACTGTAGTGGACAACCGTGATAGTGTTTATTTCTTTCAATTCTCGGGACAAGCGGGATACGTACCAATCGTTTCGATTCTACGTTTCTAATCCGTAAGGCCAAGGATTGGAACAAACTGCCAGCTTCCTTGTTTCCTGAGAGATATAACCTGGGCCTTTTCAAGGCCAGAGTGAATAGGTATCATCTAAGTCTGCGTGCTTCATCTTCGACCACATCGTCGCTTACCAACAGGCGAGTTGGTGGTCAAACGCGGATTTATTCGCGTTAAAAAAACCATAGCTGAGCAAAAAAGCTGTTCCATACAGAATTTTGTCGAGTGTCTATTACCGTTTTCTATGGAACAGATGATATTTTTTTCGTGATTTCAGGGTTGGTCCCATAGTAAAAGTTGTTCATAATTATGAATAAAATTACCTACTTCCGGCTTAGTAGTCTATCTATATGCGTAACTCTGCATATGTGCGATTGTCTTGGGCGATTCAAACTGCGTGTGGTGTGAAACGCCCAAACAGCCAGTGACTACTTGTCTTGCTCGGTGTTACTTACATGTATGCTGAGTACTGACATTTGGCAGTAAGTGTTAAAGAATTCATGGTGAAACACAACTGATTTGCAGCTAGAAAAGAACACCATCACTTTGAAGTTTTGAGTTTTCTTCAATATCTTGTGCAGCCACCAAAGTCTGTATTCCGTTTCACAGATTGAATATCTGAAATAATAACAATGTCATAAATTATTTTACATCTCTTCCAAAGGACTAAGTTATGGTAATAATAATAGTTAAAACAAACTAAAAACACGCTAATCCTGAAGATCCTGGCAAGGATAATGGAAAAAATATTTAAATTATTGCATTGTCATCGGTCCTTGATAAGTGTGCAACGTTTCAAATGTATCTGCATTTATGTACTTTCACATATAAATTTAAGTTTATGTAGTAAATAGATGTAATAGGGTACTTGACTGTATTAAAAATATTATGCCAATTGACGCCATCCATAAACATGACATAATGAAAAAGCATATTTCATTGATTTTTTGATAAAAATATGCTTATTTTTTGTAAAAAACGCGAATAAAATAACTGTATTTTCGACATTTGATCACGTGATCGAAAACGGTCTGTAACTGGCTTCATCCCTAGTGACGTCACACAAATCTAAACAAACAGATTTTGTATTGATATTTGCGAATTTAATGTTGTAAAGCTATTTTGAGAGCGATTTATCTAGAAATTTTCACCAAAAACATTCCGGAGGTTAAATGTGAGAAGAATGGAGAAACATTTTGTGCAAGCAGACAGCAGTAACTTACCCAAAATTAATGTTTTTATGGTTGCATATTTCTTTAATAATAATCCACGTCATTGTTTCTACGCTGCAGAACTCAAAACGTAAAAACTACAATGTAAGTATTAATTTTTAAGTGTTCTCCAAGCAAAACATTCAATCAAGTTGTACAAAAAGTATGTTGTAGTAAGTGGATATAACTATTTTGTTAGGTTATGTCGAGCTTTACAATGTTTAAAAAGAAAGTAACAGTACATAAAATAGTAATGCAATAAAAACACAAATTATAATAGAAATATATAGACTCAAATGTGTACCTCAAAATTATCTTCGCACATAGAAACACTTGAATTAGCTCCAATACTTTTGGGTTCTCTACGAGCTACTTAGTTCCAACCACTTTTTGCGAGTTTTGGGGTCCATTGGAACAGAAACGAATAGTTTTTCCGGTGTTTTATGGAAGTATTTGTACATTGTGGCACTACACAACATTTATAAACCATTACTTCTATTAGAAAATTAGTGATTATAAAACTGTTGCTGCCTGGCTGCAGCTGTTTTGTTTTGTGTGACGTCAATCGTCGCTCGACCGGAGCTATGACGCAGGTCTGCGTTTTGGCGCGATATTTTTTTATTCAAACTTTAACATCGATTTATATCGCAAATACGACTGATATCCAGAAAATATAAATGCAGTATACATTATTTTATATCAGACAATAATGTGCAATAGTTTCCCAAAAGTAGTCAAATACCCTATTTAAGTTACCCTTGTTTTAATCCGTCAACAGTGGCTTTAAGATTGTCTTCATCTGTGTTGATATTTTGTGTAGATTCCTTCATAGCAGATTTTACTAAAGCTTCGGTTCTCTCTGATTGTGTGGCGCTGAACAACATTGTTTGTCTGTTTTCTGTAAAATTACATTAAGATTTACATTTAGGTTAAGTTTTCATGAATAACTTGACATGCCAATGGTCAAAGAAAAAAATAAAACCAATTTTAAAAAAACACACACACACGACTTGAATCGCATACCAACAAGCTAGTTTTACTACTCACACAGCCCACTAGTAACCATAAAAAAGACTAAAGAGAGTTTGCAGCAGATATAAGCTTTTAAAGTTTTGGTGGGGGATAGAGAGCGGATGCGCTGTCTCTGTCCCGCAAAGCGTGTTAGTATAGCATTAATTGTATGCGTGCGCGCACGGATAATATCATAACGTGCTATAGTGCGTTCTGTCTAGCATTAAATTAAAATACTTATGACTTATTTATTTTTGAACAAACTTTATAAAATAATAGGACACTTGCTTATTACATATATATGGCGTCACCAACGCTAAGTGGTTTAACAGACGTGTGGATTTCATTGATGGACCACCGTAGTCCAACCAACGGGAGAGAAAGAGTGAGAATAACGTATTTCCTTCTCTTTCTCTCCCGTTGGTCAGACGGCGGTTGAAGTCAACCAAATCCACACGTCTGTTAGCACTATAAGATGTTTGCAAAGACAGCCCAAGAAATTGGGAGTACCACAGTAACGTAGCTTAGCGGAAAGAGCGCTCGGGGCGTGACCCTGGATGGCGCAAGTTTTAATCCTGCCGGTCGTCAATTTTTCAATTGTCTACCTACAGTAATTTGTAGTAAATCCCAAAGCATTTTATCATATGCATTTTGCATGAAAACAAACTTCATAAAATGAATAACTCACTTGGCAGTCTGTTTACAATTTGTTTGACATCTTCTTCAAAGCCATACTGAAATATTTTGTCTGCTTCATCCAAAACAAGAAGTGAGACACTTCTGTAGTCAAACTCTTTTGTTCTCATGTGATCAAAGAGCCGGCCGGGTGTTGAAACTACAATGTGAACACCTGAAAATGTTTACTGATATTAGTAATTACGGTTTAAGAAAATCACATTAATGTCAAGTACGACAATGTCAAGAACAGATGGCCGATGGGGCCGAAAGGTTCTGGAATGGAGACCACAGACTGGTAAGCGCAGCGTAGTACGTCCACCCACAAGATGAATGGACGATCTAAAAGAGACCGCAGGGAAACGCTGGATGTTGGCCGCTTCCAACCGGCTTTTTTGGGAGATTAATGGGGGAGGCCTATGTCCAGCGGTGGACGTCCTATGGCTGAAATGATGATGATGAATGTCAAGTACAATTTTATTGTTGTTAAACCCATTGTATAGCAAGCCCTAATGACTTGACTTCGAGCAGTATCCCTACAACGAGGAGATGATTACGAGCATCACCCAGGAGGCGCACCTCGTTTGTGTACACCTGCCATCTCTCCACACCTACACGTTCATCACCACTAAAAAGTTTATGAGTAGGCCAGGCCGGATCGTGAACTCGACTATCCCTCGCTCGAAGTCCAGTAGTCTGGTGATCTCGACATAATATACCAAGGAATGATTTGAAATGCTTTTCAGCCCACCCTCCTTGGTGCCTTCACTCTTTATCCGAGCTTGGGACCGGCAACATACCTAAGTTATCGTGCTGAAAGCAGAAGCAAAAGCTAGCAGCAGGTGGAAATCAATGACTACAGTATGATGGCGAGTTTACTATGGTATGTCAAGATTTACTTTATGATGGCAAGTTTGGCCTGGGTGAAAACATTCAAGGGATTTAAGTCATGTCCTTTCAAGTTACCTTGCTCCAGTTCAGCTGTCTGCTTGCTCCTGCATTCTCCGCCAATAACTAGCACTGATGTGATATTATTATGAAAAGTGGTAAGATCTTGCAAGACCGAGTATGTTTGGATAGCCAGCTCCCTCGTTGGTGATATGATTATACAGCATGTTCCTGGGGACATAAAATAATACAAAGCATTAAAAGTAGGGATGTTTTTGGTGGACGGAGGTGGTTTTATCAGAACCAAAGTAGTAGATAGTTTTAAATTTTACTTGTTGGAGTCGGAACTGGAATCGGAGTCGTAATTAGAAGTCAGAGGGAGAGGCAGATAAGAGATGTGTTAAGGGCAAGTTAGTAAAAGAGTAATTGACAGAAAGCACATAGGGAGAGGGCGTCTCCCACAACAAGCGACATGCACAAACTTGTTCTGAACAAGTTTATGTATGTTTGTATGTGCTGACGGCAGCCACTGCCGTTTCGCACCTCCGATTATAACCTCTGATTCAAAAATATCAGGGCCAAAATCAGAATTGAAGGTGTAATATAAATCAGAAATACCAACTTTTCGTTATCTGAATAGAATCTCCGTAACATCCCTATTTATAAGTATCAACATACCTAAAGCCTAAACAGTAAGTGTATATCAGACATGTTTGTACATTTTGCTCTGACGATACGAAATGGCACTATGAAAAACATTACGTTGACTTCAGAGTTATGAGCTTGACACCTGGAGCTCAACCTTGATATTTGGGACTTTTAGGTTGTTTTTTTTATTGTTAACTCTCCTTTTTATATCATGTAACGAAGAGGCAGTGTAAGAGGCACTTAGGTCTCAGAGGTGGGTTGTCATAAAAAAAAACCTAACCCACTGTAATCCATTTCGGCCCTGCTGTGTCAGCGTCCCGCCAAAATCTATTGCATACACCCCTGGGCGTTGTTTTCATTCGGCCTTCTCGTTGCTATGGAAACTGTTGGCTCACTTTGTTAGCCACTTCTCCCCTTTACTCCGCTCGGCCTCATATAGCTTTACGTTTTGCAGCAAACATATTCAAATAGACACTTTTACAAAGAACATTAGTTTTGAACCTCTAACACAACGAGAGTTGACCTGAGCCCAAAGTGTCCGTTCTGTCGTTCTACGGTCATAAACATGCCCCAATTCAAACCATAGCAGAACAAATGTACCGTTTAGTATACTCCAAATGTTCCAACCCTAATTACCTTGCACTTGCTTTTCAATATATTTGATAACCGATTCAATGGCTGGTATGAGAAAAGCCAATGTTTTCCCTGAACCAGTTTTAGCTGTGGCCACGATATCTGCCCCGTCCAATGCTGTAGGCAATACTTCGCTCTGGATGTCCGTCATACGTTTGAATCCCATTTGCTTGATCGCTTGCAGAGTTTCTTGAGACACTTTATCTTTTAAAACTTTAAACTTGGAGTTTTTATTTTCTTCTTTCATTTTTTCTCAGTTACGGCTTTCCAGCAAATTGGACAGTATAGGTTATCAATCAATACTACAAAACTGTTAGATTCTTTAGTAGATCGTATGTGTTCTTTTATTTGCAGGAAAATACAATATTTCAAATTATGGTAAACACAGACCAGATTAAAAATCCAAACACAAAAATAACAAAATTATTTTCAACTTATCTGGCCTAAAATTATTTTAATATTTTTATTTATATTATTATTTTAAGTTGGCATCTCTTTGGTTGGCATGACAGCAAGATCGTAGTATATATAATTTTATATTCTCTTTGAGCAAGATGCTGTGTTTTTTTTTTTTGTTATTCCTGACCATGGATGCAAAGTCCTTCGGTCGTAATATTACTCAAGTTTACATAGGTTTGAATAGCGTCATACAAGTCATAGTTACAGTCAGAGTCAAGTAAAGTAAGTTGCGGTCAAGTCAAACTCATACCCTACTAAATACTAAAGTGGTGGAGGCTTTACAAGAGGCTTCTATGGAGTTGTGGAAACAACACGAAAAGTTGCAGTTCACCTCGATAAATCACTTCCACACTCGAGCACGTTCACGAGCACTAAGTTAATAATAACCCACCATTATTACACATTACTACCCGAAAATACACAAGTTTAGGAAAATAATACGAGCTGACAGGTTTTTTTTACGTTGTCGCCAAAACTCCATATGTATGGATGTTGTTATTTTATATTTGTTTTAATTTTAATTTCATGGCTATATGGGCCATTGTGACTTGAACGTGTTTTAATTTGCTTGACTTTGACTGTGACTTGTTTGACGTTATTTATAAGCAAACTTGGTTAATATTACGATTGAAGGACTCTGTATCCATGGTCATGTTACGTAACGTAAAAAAAATTTTTTGATGGTTGCGAAGCGAAATTGCCAGAGTACTTTTTAAAATTGCGAAAGTTCAAAGTTGCGATCTTGCGAAGTTCCCATGTGGGAAATATAAAATAAAACATAGTCAATATGCCTACACCAGACAAGATTCTCATGAGAAAGATAAAGAAAAGGGAAAAGAAAAAGATAAAACTTACAAACCAGAAGTCAAAAGGCGAAAATGATACACAAAATGTTTCAGGTGAGATAACCTCTACTGCGTGTAAATTCTCTTGTAAACCGCCTAAATCAATGTGAAATGCAGAAACAATCAATTATGTTTACTTACCAAAAACTTCATTTACTCAGTGCTATAACTCATTTCTTCTTTGAGGAGTTTGTATAACACATGTACTACACACTACTACATACTAGTCTTTTTTTATAAAGAAAATTATAATGTTTAAATCAGAACAGAATATCATCACCCAATACCACGCATTTTTGATTAGAATTCTGAATAAGAAATTCCAAGAAAGTTATGGTATGATGTTGATGTAGAGATGATAATATAGTATGTATGTGTATGTATAAAATGTGCATACTACTGCAAATGTTCTAGATTCTGAAAGCAATTCCGAAGTCAAAGTAAAGAAAAGGTCACTGGAGAATAGTGAAGCAAATGCAATGGCAGCATCAAAACCGAAAAGTAAGCCAATTCCAGTATTTTTTTAAATACTGTGCATCATACATGTTATTTTCATACTCATTGTATTTCTCAGAAAAAAAGAAGAAAAATAAGAAAGAAATAATAGAAGAGCCAGCAGAAGTAAAAGAAGAGGAAGTAAAATCAGAACAAAGTATGTCAGAAGATGATCAGAACAGTGATAATGAAGTTAAAAACACAACAGAGGAAAGCCAGTGTAAGTTATAATATGGATATGCCGCTTTATTTTTTTCTTTCCAGATCTGTTTGAACAAATTTTTAAGTAACAAATATAAATAGTAAGATTTAAAAAACTCTTTATAAAAGAGCTGATAATGAACAGATTTTTATTGATTCATAGCTAAGAACACTCGATCGCTTACCATCAGGCGGCCCGTCAGCTTGTTTGCCACATATGGCATAAAAATCTAGTTGCCTTTCAAACAAAAAACATAATCAAAATCGATTCAGCCATTTCGGAGCTACGATGCCACAGAAAGGCACAGATAAGAAGACATGCTAAATTTGTAACATTGCATAAATTAAATGTGTGTATAATTTTTAGTGCCTGGATCAGCTCTTTGTCTAGGAATACTATCTGATCAGAAGTTCTCATCGCTCGAAGAGAAAATTTGTGAAGCAACACTTATGGGCGTCAAGGATATGGGATTCACGACCATGACAGAGATCCAGGCTAAAGCTATACCACCACTTCTTGAGGGCAGAGACCTTGTTGGGGCGGCCAGAACAGGCTCCGGAAAGACACTGGCCTTCTTAATACCTGCTATAGATTTGATTTACAAGCTCAAGTTTAAGCCAAGAAATGGTAAGATAAAGATATACCGATAATTTGTAATTTTAGAAATAGCCTTGAATGACCCACTGCTGAGTATAGGCCTCCCTTTGTTCATGCACTCTTCCCGGTCTCGCATGTCGCATACATTTTAGGCATATATTACCTAAACCAGGAGTCAATTGTTTAGTTTCTTTATCGCCCTTTCGTGATGAGCGGTCCAGTTTCAGTACTGCATATACCGAGCAAAACCGTACCGCTGCTGCACAGACTCATCAGGAAAGGGTCTATTTGTAATCAAACTTTTATTACTGGTGTGTACTGGTTTTTATCTATCGAGATCTAGTAACTGAGTGACTTTGGTCTCCAGAACAGTTTTGCTCTGGTCTAGTCTACGTATATTTATGAAGGTACGTGCACATTGTTGGGTCAACATGCAACAAAACTGTTGCAGAGACAAACTAACCATGCACACTAAACCCGTTAAGTTCACTGGACATGATGTGACTTGTCAGACTGGTTTTGACAGGAGTTGTGCACATAATTAATGTTAATTCAAATGATGATCAAAAGGCGAATGTGAAAATCTGACCACCATACAGACAGTTCTGTAGACAACCAACAGCAAATTGAGTCTCCGGCAAAAGCTGTTGAGGCACATTTGCTGTTGTTTGCCTACCCAACTCCAATGTCTTATGTTGATGGTTATTTTATGAACACAGAATGGATATCTGACTCAACTTTGACATACTTACATGACATTCTAACATTTTCACAGTCTAATTCATAGCCGTTTTCAGGTACCGGTGTTATAATTCTGTCGCCAACTAGGGAATTGTCGATGCAGACGTTTGGAGTGTTGATGGAACTTATGAAGTATCACCATCATACCTATGGCTTGGTGATGGGAGGTGCTAATAGAAGTATGGAAGCTCAGAAGCTGTCTAAAGGTAAGGTTATTTATATATATTTTTTTAGCTTTTAAACCTGCCTTTGATTGTAATAATAACTAGCAAAGGATGTGTTATGCTATGATGATAGGCTATAATTATGTAAAGTTCCATACCCAAAGCCAAATTCAACTTTGCAAGCACCAACACGACAACAGAGACTTGATAAAAAAGTTATGTTTGAACCTTACCTTCATAAAGAAATTCTGCTCAATAAATGATTTTGATTTGATTTGATATGTAAATACCCAATGTGAGTGCAGTAAAAAAACGGTTCTCTAAATCAACTTTTCCAGGTATTAACATCCTAGTGGCAACTCCTGGACGTCTTCTGGACCACTTGCAGAATACTCCAGACTTTTTGTACAAAAACCTCCAATGTCTTGTGATTGATGAAGCTGATAGGATACTGGAGATTGGTTTTGAAGAGGAGGTCAAGCAGATTATCAAGCTACTGCCGAGTAAGTGCTGCAGATTGTATATGGAATTAGCTGTTGCCTGTGATTTCGTACGCGTACTTTCATTTAAACTTTAAACCCTTTCCCAAAGTCCTTTCTTAGCAGATCTCTAAAACCTATATGGAATCTACCTGCAAAATTTCAGCTTCAAGTAGTTTTAGAGATTTTGTGGAGGTATTCTTTTTATTTAAATTATATGTGTAGATTTTGCCTGGAAGAGATCGCTTTTAGCGATAAGGCCGCCACTTGTGGCACTAGCTCGTAAGCGTTTTCTATCGTGTTGTAATTTTTTTATTTTTTATTTCTGGTGTACACAATAAAGAGTTTCTATCTATCTATCTATTTCACTGTGAATCACTAAAATGTCCTTCCCACACGGTATTTGGTTATTATTTTTCAGAAAGGCGTCAAACCATGATGTTCAGTGCCACACAAACAAAGAAGATCGAAGCACTGACAGCCCTCGCTGTGAAACATGAGCCCGTTTACGTGGGAGTGGACGATCACAGGGAGCAAGCTACCGTCGACTCTCTCGAACAAGGGTAAGTTTATACCACAGAAAAGAGAAATAAATAGAACGGAAATCGGAAATGAGAAGGAAAATCTGTTACCAGGCATTATGAGTGAACCTTAATTGAACATTCTTATTTAGATCAACGCGTCGAACTCTGCATCGCATTTGCTAACTGATTTCGAATGACTGACGTTTCGTTTATATGGGTGCAACTGACTACAAAAAAATTCTTACAAAAATGCCTTGACAGCCATTCTAATTTATTGACAAAATTCTAGACATCACTGAACTGCTATGACTGAGTAATAGTGGTGATCATCACCAGGCATGCAACTTGTTTGCCTTGCATATTTTTTTATGATGTTTATACACTTTTGCAGATACATCATCTGCCCATCAGAGAAGCGCATGATGGTCCTATTCACATTTTTGAAGAAGAATAGAAAGAAAAAGGTCATGGTGTTCCTTTCCACGTGCATGTCTGTGAAATACCACCACGAGCTCTTCAATTACATTGATCTACCAGTCATGTCCATTCATGTAAGTAAAATCAGTTCTTTTTTTCTTGCGCAAGTCCGCGTCTGACCTACTACTCTACAAGGTGGCTTTAAAAAAATTGGAAAATTTGCCTGGAAAAATCCGGAAAACTGACAGTGATTTTTCTATGAAATTTGGACAGCACAATGCTAGTTGGGTCAGCTAAGTGTTCAATAAATTGTTGAATATTGAATGCTTGTGGTCCTATTACCCAACTGTTTGAAGCAAGGTGGGAAATTAAAGAACTTGCGAGGCAGGCAACCTGTCACATTTCATTTTGCTTTGGCATTTTGACTACATTTGTGGCAGACGAGAATAGGCCCTATTCTCGTCCGCTAAATACAAAGTAGGCCCCAACTGTACATATACCTGCCTGTATATAGGAACTGATGGGGAAAATAAATACCAACATTCTTATGTGCAGGGTAAGCAGCAACAAACGAAGCGTACAACGACTTTCTTCCAATTTTGCAACGCGGAGACCGGGATCCTGCTGTGCACGGACGTCGCGGCGCGAGGCCTCGACATACCGGCCGTCGATTGGATCGTTCAATACGACCCTCCGGATGATCCCAAGGTGAACTAACACTTCACCAGTAGTTGTGACAACCTTAGATGGACTATAGAAGTTGGATGCGTCATGTAAGATGAGCTTAATTCACACGGTGCGTCTATGTTGAACAGGTTAAGGCTTACCTGTTAATTCTTGCAATGCATATTTCCCAGGTTAAATGCTTGAAGATTTGAGTGGACCAATCAGCGTTCAGTACGCGCGCACATCAGCTAGCAGTCAGTTTTTTAAAGTGAAAACTTCTTGAGGCACGATGGGCAGTTTTTGAGATAGGGAAAAATCGCTGAACTCACGTGACTCACCTAGTAGTCTGTTTTCGTTTTTGCGAATGAATCTGGTTTAATTTCTGTCTATAGGATGAGAAGTCGTTGCTTAAGGCGCTTGCAGACGATGCGTAGTACAAGTAGAAGTTACTACTACTGCTAAGCACTACCACTGCCACTTGCAATAAGCAAAACATTGCAAACGGTGCGTAGAAGCTACTTACAACTTCTACTTGCTACTTGTACTACGCATCGTCTGCAAACGTCTTTAGACTACATCTTGAACTGATTTACCGAAAACATACAATATTTAAATCTCAAATTATTTATTACAGGAATATATTCACCGCGTGGGGCGGACAGCGCGAGGTCTCGGGACAAGTGGGCATGCGCTACTCTTCTTACGTCCTGAGGAACTTGGCTTCCTGAGGTTCTTGAAGCAATCCAGAGTCGCTCTGAATGAGTTTGAATTTTCATGGAACAAAGTTTCTGATATCCAACTCCAGGTAAATCACACTATTATTAGAAAGTAACTCTTTCTTTTCTGAACTGACCTTAATGAACCACAATCTCGATGCCTTTGTAATCCGTTAAGGGACTGTTTTTGCGTTAACGGTTTCGAAAGCCCTACTATACCACTAAATTGCTGTCGTGCCGTTATAGTAGATACGGCACGCTGGGTTTTCATTCAACTTGACGTGCTCGCGCTGTCTATTTAATAAACATCTGATAACAGATGTGAATATATACGTAAGGTAAGTTGGCAGTGGCTAGAAACGAAATGCCCATTGGTCTGAGTGGCGTGCCTTCAAAGAGACATGAAAAGGAGCAAAGTGATCACCAAAGATACCAAGATGGATTGCCTCGTGTAGATCACAGAGCTTGGTTGGCTCGGGTAGATCACTGAGTTGGGTTAGCTGGGGTAGATCACCAAGCTGGGTTGGCTTGGGTAGGCCACGGAGCTGCGTTGGCTCGAGTAGATGCAAGTAGGGGGAAATACAAAATACACACCAAGCGCGACGTTAGTGCCTCCTAGTAAAAATAAGAAGCCTATGTCAAGCAGTGGACTAAGTTTGGCTGATTATGATAATAAACTACAACAGCTTTTAAGTGTACAAAAAAAACTGAAAATTATATTTATCTCTAAATGTTACGTAACACTCAAGTGATCATTTTTACCCTAAAGTCGTAAAAAGTTATGTAATAGTTTTTTTTTTTACTAAAAATGATTACCGGACTAATACAATCGAGGGATTCCCCGTAACGTACGAGACCCCCCCCCCCCCCCCCCCCAAATTGGGTTACGTAATACTTGAACGCTCACTTACAACCAATATTTTTAAATTACAGCTTGAAAAACTAATATCAAGAAACTACTTCCTAAACCAGTCTGCAAAAGAAGCCTTCAAGAGCTACCTCCGAGCTTACGACTCGCACCACCTAAAGACCATATTCGACATTGACACCATCAACTTAGCGAAAGTATCAAAATCATTCGGCTTCACCGTTCCACCGGCCGTTGAACTAAAGGTGGCCAGTAAAGGACCGACGCAAAAGAGAAAAGGCGGCGGCGGATTCGGCTACTTCAAATCATTGAACGCTCCGACTGGACAGAAGAAGAGAGATGATAAAACTAAAATTTACAGGCAAAAGGGTAATAATAATAAGCCTCGGAGTTAGTGAATTGAATAAAATACTATGTTATTGTAGTAAATTGTTTTATTTATATAAGTTACATCACAAGGAGTATTGACCAGCTACATTGTTGCTATCTGACTATGGGGTAGTAGTTTATTGTGATAGCATAAAACTATTTTTAGCTTATACAATACATATACAAGGTTATACGGAAAGGTGATACTAAGCCGATAGGATTTTGTACCCACTATAAAAAACTTATCAAGGCCAACTCTGGAATCACGAAAATAAATAGCTTTTCGTTGTTAATTGTTTTCATGACCATGGGTACAAAGTCCTTCAGTCGTAATATTATAAAATAAGTTTACATAGTATTAAATAGCGTCAAAGAAACATTAGGTCACAGACCTATTAAACTTATTTCAAGTTTACAGTTTCGTTTGAAAATACATTTAATATCAAAAGAAGGTGGAATGAGGATAATGGTTGAGAAATTATCCTTACAATTTCCGGGTTGGTCCCATCGTAAAAGTTGATATGACTACAATGACCTCCTTTCGGCTTAGTACCATCATTCTGTGTAACCCTTAAGAAACATAAACAACCCGTTCAAAGTTGAGGTAGATCCATGAATCTGTCACATTGTTGACTTTATCATTCATTTGCATGCACTTTCCGATAACTATGAAGATAATACATTTCCAATATATCTGGGGCCAAACATACAGAGACGATAATGGTCTTGATTGTTTCCTTGTTTCTAAGTTGTGGCAGATTTCATTTCTCTTTCTTTTTTGCGTGTTTCTTCACTTTGTTACTTACTGGATATTTTTGTCATGGATTAATTACACTCGATATTGAATTTGCAAGTACTAGCTTGCTTTTATCAAACCACATACCCACCATAAAAAATGCCAATTATACAATTTTCTTATAATTGCTGTACCTGTATATGTACTCTTGTACGCAGATAACAAACAGTAGGATTCTAGTACGTACATTTCTAACTATGCCACACTGATGCCGACTTAGCTGAACATTCACAATCTGGGTGTCTTCAAATGACGGTGCATCGGTTTCTTCTAGGCAAGCGTGCTCCATCATCGCTCAACACCAGGCGAGTTGGTATTCAAACGCAAGCCTATAAAAAGAAACATACCACGCAGCTTGTAAAAAAAAAAACCGGACAAGTACGAGTAGGACTCGTGCTCTGAGGGTTCCGTTAGACGGAACCCTCAGAGCGCGAGACCAAAAAAAAACTAACTGAAGTTAAAATATTGAAAGACAAACTTATGTTTGTAGTTTTTTTTTACTGGGCAAGTGCCTTTAATAACTAAACAAAATACAAGCTAAAACTAACACTACAAATACAGTTAGACTGCCCATAGACCGTTGAAGGTCTAAAGACAATCCAAATGCTCAAGCCCACTACCAGTTGGCAGCGTACCCAACATGCTGGCGGCATTACCACGTTGAATGGCAATGCTAATGCGTTGAGCCAGAAACACGCCAGCATTTTCGTCACGCGTCGCATTAACCAGGCGCTCTGAAAGATTTTTGAAAATGAGGTGAGCTCCCGGTCCCCAAGGGCCCAATGTCTCGACCTCAAACGCCTCAAATATGTAACCACTGCCGAGGTTAGCATATTTGCGACGCTTGTGCTGCTCTGCCGAATTAGCAGCCGCGCCAGCCCTACCCTGTGTCTCAGGAAGATGTGACGGCGCCAAAGTATCGACACAAGTTGCGTCCCATACAAGGGGCCGCCCCAACCTCCAGGGCACAAGTGTCATACCGTCAGGCCTCTTTCCATCGTCACGCGCAAGACCACTCGGTTTGAGCACAGCTGCGACATTGGCGGTGGAAAGTGCCCTGCGTATGATGTCGTTCAGGCTAGCGTGTCGGCCAATACGACCAGCGCTTCTCGAGCAAGAGAGACCATGGTGACCGAGCTGGTCAACAGCAGTACCACACTGACAGCGATGGGCCTCACAGCACCTTGCACCCAAACGTAAGCTGACAGCTAGACGAAATGCGGTAGGATCTAAAAGGCTACCTGTGTTAAAAGAGGGCATGGCTTGCAACCAAAGTCCCGATTCCCAAACAGAGACAGCATAATACGAGCGCGATCTGCAATACTAGGACACGTATCTAGTAGCGATTTCCATGCTAGTTCGCAGATCGGCCGATCCCACAGTCTCTGGGAAGACAACTTTCAAGTTTGTAGTTGACAATAAGGTTCTTCCATACATCCCAACTACAAAATGTAAGTTTGTAATAGCAAAATAATTATTTTTAAATACCTTCAAATTTATAACTTTCGGATTTATTCCTATATACGTACTATGAGACCTTGCCTCTTGCCAAATTTCATGATTCTAGGTCAACGGGAAGTACCCTATAGGTTTTGATTCCCCTGTGAAATCGCAAAATATACGACACAAAGGAACCCTAAGAGCGCGAGACCAAAAAAAAAACCCAACTGAAGTTAAAATATTGAAAGACAAACTTAAGTTTGTAGTTGACAATAAGGTTCTTCCATACATTCCAACTACAAAATGTAAGTTTGTAATAGCAAAATAATAATTTTTAAATGATATACCTTCATATTTATAACTTTCGGATTTATTCCTATATATGTGCTATGAGACCTTGCTTTTTGCCAAATTTCATGATTCTAGGTCAACGGGAAGTACCCTATAGGTTTTGGTTCCCTCGTAAAATCGCAAAATATGCGACATAAACGTTCATATCTTTTGATTGCGTTGACTTACAACTTTTATTTTTTTATAGCCGAAAGAAACCGTAGACCCACGTATTTAGTATAAATTTCAACTTGCTACCTTTACGCGTTCTTGAGAAAAAGGGTCTTGACAGACGGACAGACAGACAGACGGACAACGAAGTGATCCTATAAGGGTTCCGTTTTTTCCTTTTGAGGTACGGAACCCTAAAAAGAGGCAAACACGCCTCCTCTTATTAATGGTCACCGCCGGCTATAGCTGACGACCCCATGGGATAAACGCACGTAATGATGATGTTTAAGATATTTTATCTCTCACTAGCTGCGCCCCGCGGTTTCACCCGCGTAGTGATGAAAAATGGTGATGATGATAAAAAGTATCCTATGTCCGTCTCCTGGTTCTAAGCTGCCTCCCCACCAATTTTCAGCCAAATCGGTTCAGCTGTTTTTGAGCTATAAATAGTGTAACTAACACGACTTTCTTTTATATAATTACCATATATAGATTAGTTATGTCTACTGTTTGAAAACTCCAAGACGCCTGCCAAGCGTGGGGATTATGGCAAAACCCCTCTTTAACAGGGAGGCAAATCCAACAGTGAACGTTTAATGGCTGCTGATGATGATGATGATGATGATGATGACTGTTTGAAAAGGATACAGAAATCTACATCCGGTTGCTCTTGGAACCCGAAAGCCTTGGCCGCGTCTTTCAAGTCTAAACTTTTGATATTGAAAATTTCCTTCATTGGGTGCTTTTGGTAGCATCTTAGAAACGACAGAAATGCCTTTCTTGCCAAGGTTTTCATCACGCCATTGTTTGCTATCAGCTCTTCTAACTGTAACGAGATAAAAACACAATTTTTATGAGATTCAATTTATTTTGCTACCTACTTATGAAATACATCAGTAAGTCTGTAATCTATTGAGTAATGTGGTTGCCCGTGCAGTTATCACAATAAAATATGATTCATCCACAGACCCTTAACAGTATAGACTCCGCAAGTTATGTATTAAGTCCCCCCCCCCCCCCCACTCAGTCGCCACATTACATCAATCAATCATTTACATTTTGAGCATATTGTTTGCAGTGGTGTGCCGCTATATATTGAAGTGTGTGTTTGTAGAACTAGCAAGAACATGTCTGTGTGTGCAATACGTGTTTACCTCGCCCCCTTTGTTTTTTCGGTACTAGATCGTGTTTAAGGCAGATCCAAAACGATATAATACATTATCAAAGACGACAATACCATTTAAACTGTAAAAACTCTTCAAAAGAGAGTTAGCCGTACGAATTGACTTTAACTACTACTAAATTGTTCTCATGATTTCATAGTAGGTACAAAATGCAACACGCTGGGTTTTCATACATGTTGACATGCTCGCGGTGTCTATGCTAAAATGTCTGTGGATTCATCTCATGTAAATATGAAGTATTAACTTTATCTTATTTATCTATGTCGCGTTTGAAACACAAAACCTACAGTTTTATTATTTATGGGATATCGGCCTGGTGTTTGATTTACCTGGTGTCTGTCCCACCTTTAAACGGCTGTATCTTTTGAACCGTAATAGATAGAAAGTTGAAATTTTCACAGAATATGTTATGTTACGGCGGATTAACTGAGAAATAATAAAAAAAAGTCAAAAAGTAAAAACGAAAGAGGGCGGCATACCCTTTCAAAAAGTCAAAACGAAAGCCCTCAACAAATGTATTTTTTTACGTATTTTTGTATTAGCTCTAATGTAAAAATGGTAATAAGTACAAGCATCAAATTTGGCATGATTATAGTACAAACTCTAAAGTATAACAACAAATAATAAATAATGGCCAAGTAGTGCTTTCTGTTCATTACCAAGTTATAACTGGTAATTTTGTTATTGAATTTTGTGGTGGTACGGAACCCTCAGTGCGCGAGCCCGACTCGCACTTGGCCGGTTTATTCATAATAAATGCGAGTTTGTTGTTGTTTGTTTGTGTTTGTGTGTGTGTGTGTGTTTGTCCGCACTCAACTCCGTAATCCGTAACAGATTAATAAAAATTATCCACGCGGATGAAACCACGGAGCACAGCTAAATTGTTAGTTTAAAGATTTTTACCATTTCTTGTACTTCTTCAGGAGGGTCACCAAAGTTATATTTATCCAAATAAACTTTCTCCTTCCGCAGGAACTTTATAAAGTCCTCTTCTTGTGGTCTCAGTAATATCACAGCATTTCCTTTATTGTTCAGGCCTCTGGCTGTCCGGCCTACTCTATGGATGTATTCCTGAACAAGTATAAATGGATTGTTATTAAACCCCCGATAAAAAATCTAATAATCTACAAACGGTTAAACAGATTTTATTGAATCATTAGGCTTCTCTCGATCAAATCACCTTTCAAATAAAAAAACCGAGAACTACATCAATACAGCCGTTTGGGAGGCGGCATGACTTGGACTTGACCGTGACTTACTTTGCTTGACTCTGACTATGACTTGTTTGACGATATCAAGGAAGATTTTGTCGATGACGATACCTAATAAGACTTGAAAAAATATTATTCGTTGACACTGAAATGCTAAAGACTTGCGACGCCAACATACACTCAAAGAAAAAAAAGCATACGAAGTTTCCAATATCCAATAATATCCAATTGCAACATGTTTGTTGAGTCTCAGGCATCCAGTGGATGCAGATTGCAGGCCGTTGTTCAGTGTGGAGGTCAAAGGGGGAGGCATATGTTCAGTAGTGGACGTCTTCTGGCTGATGATGATGATGATGAACATGTTTATACATACACTCTCCACGGGCGATATGAGTGCTTATAGTCGATAACAGTGCTAAAACAAGTTTTGTTTGCATTTGATAACATGATTAACCGAACTGGATGATTCGCGTGGATAAAGATTAATTCCGTAACAAATTTTTTATGGCATTTTATTACAAAATAATAATTAAGCAAGCTTGATTTTTACTGAAACTGAAATTAGTATATGGTTTATTAGCGGATGTTTTATGTTATTAATATGCATTTTTTTTTAATTCAACATCACTATTGAAACTGCACTTAGATTCGATATAGGGTAGTTGGTTAGTCCGATTTTTCTACCAAAATAAAGATAACTTTTATAATTATTATGGTGGACCTGATAAAAAAATAGCACTGTTACAACTGATTTCTCAAGCGCTGCACTGCTACTTGTATTGTACTTTGTACACAAAAAAAAGTTGAAAATGAAAAATGGAGGTGCAGTAATTCTTTCTTGCGTCATGAAGTTGAGCCTTACGCGACAAAATATAGGGTTCACATTTCAATGCCGTTTTAACGTACCGTGAAGCCTCGCGCGATCTAACTTCTTTGCATTCAAGCCTCAGTTTTTTGTTTCTGCGTCGCCGTTAATGCTTCGAATATTTTTCAATGATGATGACCACTTACCATCAAGTGGGCCACCTGCTTGTTTCTAAAAAGCTTAAAAAGCTTACCTTAGGATCGCTAGGAGGATCGTATTGGACTATCCAATCAACACACGGGATATCCAATCCTCGCGCCGCCACATCAGTGCAAAAAAGCACGCCGCTTTTTGCTTCAACAAAAGTGTGATAAGCCTCCTTTCTTCGAGCTTGACTTTTCTGACCCTGTGAAAAAAGATATATGGATTACTAAAGATACTTTTACCGATAAGGCCCAACAGATACGATATTTATTCGAGGGCCATAGATGAATGAATGAAGAGCAATTGAAGGATTCTAACGACTGAACGATGATTGGCTCACGATTCATGGCCCTCGATATAAATCAGTTTTATTCATGAGTTGCATACTATACTTTACTTTATACCATGACTACGAGAAAAAGAAAGATTAAAGAATTTGTATCGAGTATTTTTTGCGCAAGGAGGTTGTATAGCATTGAGATGGAGGTCGAATATATTGGTGTGTTCTAAATTCAAACACCAAAATAGTTACCTATTAAAAGTGCTTTTTATTCACTGTTTTTAGTGAATAAAATAAGCTTTTAGAGGGAGAATGGTATAAAGTATATTTTACCCTTAATAAATAGCGTAGTATAGTATCAAAGATTATATACTCACATGAATACTCAGAACAGTTGCTTTACAATGGCCTCTGAAAAATTCATAATGGAAGTCGACCGATTTGCATGAAGAAAAGAAAACCATTACTTTCAATTTCTTGCTTTTCTTGAGCATTTTGTATAGCCATGATATCCTTTGTTCTACAGGGCAGATGCAGTATCTGAAAAATAAGTGTCTTATCAGACAGATCATATCAGACCAACCAAGGGCGATATGGTATGGTGGTGTGGCGGGTGCAAACGTATCAGGCCTAAATAATAATAATTCATCATCATCATCATTTCGATCTCCAAAAGGGTCGGTTGGAAGCGGCCTGCATCCAGCGTTTCCCTGCGGTCTCTTTTAGGTCATCTGTCTATCTAGTGGGTGGACGTCCTATGCTGCGGTTACCGGTCCGGTCCCCATTCGAGAACCTTTCAGCCCCATCGGCCATCTGTTCTGCGTGCTATGTGCCCTGCCTACGGCCACTTCAATTTGCTAATCCAGTGGGTTATGTCGGTAACTTTCGTTCGTCTACGGATCTCCTCATTTGTGATTTGATCTCGTAGAGAAACCCCGAGCATAGCCCTCTCCATAGCTCGTGCGACTTTGAGCTTGTTTATGAGGCCCATAGTGAGAGACCACTTTTCAGTGCCGTATGTCATCACTGGCAACACACACAATGAATAATAATTAGGAGGTAGCAGTAATCAGCTGTTACACAGATCTTCCTAGAACAGCTGCTAACGAGACAACCTATAGAAAGGTACTTACTGTTAAAGAATTTGTGTTAATTTAATGCATGTTATAAAATTAGGTTAAAATATCGGTCTGTGAGGTTTATCTTGTAAAATATTATGTTATTTTGGTAAATAAATTTAATTGAATTTTTCAAAGTTAGAGCTGAACAATTTATTCAGTTAAAAATACTTTATTGTAGTAATGACAATAGAAAGCAATTTTAAGATTTACATTTTCATAATAAACAATAGACTGAGAGGTGTCAAATGATCTATTAAATTGGCTATTTTTTCAATTTCAATTTTTTTTCATTCTACTTTTACTTTACTTATTTTGTGTGCTGTCAAGCAGACGGTTCAGCATGCAACCAAACATAAAGATGCCATGAAAGCTTCATAAGACTCTTACCCTTGTTGCAATCCAGTAACAGTAGATTGTTCATCAGTTACTGACACATGCACTGGGTTGTTCCTTAGCGCCAATCTTGCTAGGTTTTGCACTTGACTGTCTATTGTGGCACTGAATAGGACTGTTTGTCTGTTTTCTGTAAAATAATAATACAAATATCATAGAAATCCAAACATAGACTACAAGTGCCAGTCTCGCTTGAGCCTGTTAAAAAACACCAGGACAATAGCACTCAGTTGAATCTCGGTCCCATTTAAATATAACTAAGATGGAAGTAATTGTACCATCTCCCTCACAGAAAAGAGAAGTAAAGTAAGAAAATTTAAACAGAAAAAAAATATTGCCTTACCCTACCCTACTTAAACTATTGCTGTAAAAAAATTGTAAAGCCTACTTACTTGGCAACAAATGAACTATCCCAGCCACATGCTTCTTAAACCCAGCTTCTAATAGTTTATCAGCTTCGTCAACAACCAGACATTTCAATTTGTCGCATTTGAACATTACTGTATTCTGTAAGTGATCCAACAAACGGCCTGGTGTACTAACTACAATATTGACACCTAAAAATAGAGATACATATTTTAGTCACACTATCATAAATGAGAATGAAGAGATATGGTGAACAAGCAGAAGCATGTGCGCTTTGCGCTTTACAATCTGACGGCACCCGTTTCGATCCTCGGCTCAACTAATGACTTATTACTTAAATAAATTATGTGTAGTTTTCAATGCCATCGCTCAAAATTGGTGTAGGAAAATATCCAAGGTATGTCCAAGAACATCAAAAGTTCAAAGATGTGACATTCACCAACATGCACTGGACCAGCATGGTGGATTACATAGGGTCCATCCTCTCCCTCTGAGAGAAAGCCTGTGTCCCAACAATGGCAAACATGACAGGCTGATAATGATGATGATAATAATTTCAAAAGTTTGTAAGTGTTGCAGCAAACAAATTATCGGACTCGACCGAAAGCCCTCTGATAGCCGCTGATGGACCCTCAAATTTCGAATTTCCCATATCTTCAAACTTTTAAATTATTAATTACTCACTAAAAGCAAGGAATCCTGACCCTTTAATTTAGAATTGCTCTTATCTACTAACTTTAATCTGCAACATTTTATTTAAAAACTACTAATTCCATGTAAGCGATTTGATTGCACCTTAATTGTGCGAACTACTAGACTATGGAATGCGCTGCCTGTATGGGCGTTCCCCACTAGTTATAATTTAGGTGTCTTCAAGTCTCAAGTCAATCGGTTTGTTCTAAGCAAACATGCTCCATCATAGACCCCATCAAGCCTTCCATTAAGCGAGGTGTGGATCAAGTGCAAGCCTATTAACCAATAAAACAAAAACTAATTCAATCCTATATCTGAAGTGTGAATAAGTTAACAGCCATTGAAAGAAACCCAAAATCTGACAAGGAAAGATACCTTTTTGTAACTTCAAAACATCTTTGACTTTCTTCTCTCCTCCAACAACCAAACAATGAGACAATTCAATGTGGGTCAACAATTTTTTCAGTACTTCAAATATTTGCAACGCTAGTTCCCTCGTTGGTGATAGAATTATACATACAGTTCCTGCAAGTTTAAAAACATAGGGCGTTGGAGTGCATTGATATGTTTATCAATGATTTGAATCAATGATTTGATTTTATGAATGATTTTTTTATTAGTGATTTGTTACTGATGAGCTTCTTAGTATGTTATTAAGAAGCTCATCAGTAACAAATCACTAGTTCAGTGTTCAGTCTAAGCGTCTTAGCTTTGTATATCGGCCCAAAGTTTGTAGTCTATTGGTTTTTTTATCAGATACATTTCGAAAAGTGTGTATCAGATTTTCATGGTTTAATTCTCCTGCCCATTTTTCTATTGGACAGCCAGGGTGGGCGTGAAAAGGCGACATCGTGTCATGGTTTATATTCCGAAAACCTGTATGAAGCACTTTGATTCCACCTTTATTGTGTAAACCACTAGTCTGTGGAATGTGCTGACTGAATTGGTGTTTACTGATAGTAACAATCAGGATTTCTTTAAGTTGTGAGTGAACCAGTTTATTCTAGGCAAGCATGCTTGCATCATCACTTAACATCAGGCAAGGTGACAGCCAAATGCAAGCCTATTATTAAATAAATTTTAATATATTATTGTTGGTATCTGTCTCTAAGACACTAGTGACTGAGCAGCCTAGCTCCACACTCTGATATTGAATAGACCTGAGAAGGCTAAGGTTAGACATAGGAGGCAGGGGTTGCAGAATACTCCCCAAACAGAGTGTGCAGAACCCATAAACCCTAAATCAAATAAACAATAATCATCACTACCACAAGTTAGATGAAACTATCCTTCTGTGTGCATAGCAAATCTTTAGGAATTCTGGCAATGATATAGAGAGTATTTAAGGACGAACTTAGGATCTTTTTAGGGTAGGACGAATAAATATGGACACACAGCTATTAGAAAATCAACTAATAATACTTTTAATCTGATCTTACCATGTTTTCTAGTGATTCCCAGTTTAATCAAATTATCTACTATTGGAATAAGGAAAGCTAGCGTTTTTCCACTACCAGTCTTAGCAGCGCCGATTAAGTCCTTCTGCAGCAGTAAATGGGGCAGAGTTTCGGCCTGGATCCTTGTTGGTTTTTCAAGACCCATGCCATTTAACGCTGCTATGATCCTGTCGTCTATTTTGCCTTTCAGCATCGAAAACGATGACTGAGCCACTATGTCGTCTATGTTCATTGTATCGCTGGTTCTATGGAAGGATAACAAAATTGGAAATGGATAAAAATACATTAAAGAGATTATATAGAGACTATTCTTCCTTGTAACCTCAAAATATTTTAAAATAATATTGGATGTTAGGTAAGTAGCCTTATTTGAGTACTGCACCCAAAAATAATAACGATTCAATATGAGCAATGCACTGACAAATCTGTTTGGTTTAATAGAAAGTTAATTAATTTTAACCTGGAAAATAAATAATATTTACAATATAGCGTTTTTTTTTTTGTTGTTTTTTTTGTCTGCATGCAGTTTTTTTTTTTTTCTCGCTACGGCCCATAGAGTAATATATACGGCCCCATTACAGAGGCCTTTGGACACTTTGGATTACATGTTTTCAAAGATTTAGTATTTTTTTTTTCTTTGCATGTTTTTATTTTGAACAAGAAAGTGATGCTGACGGTGTGTGTGTAAAATTTTCATGACCGTGGATTCAATGTCCTTTAGTCGTAATCTTAAACAGTTTACATTGTCTTAATAGCGTCAAACAAGTCATAGTCACAGTCAGTGTCAAGCTAAGTAAGTCACGGTCAAGTCAAACTCATGCCCCTGTAAAGTGGTGGAAACTTTACAAGAGGCTCCTATGGAGTTTTGGAAACAACACGAAAAGACTCGTTTCACCTCGTTTTATCACTTTCCCACACTCGATCACGTTTACGAGCACTTAATGAATAATAATTCACCATTTAGTACACATTAACACTCGAAAATACACAAGTTAAAGAAAATCATCCAACGAGTCGACATGTTTTTTTCCACGTTGGCGCCAAGCGCCAAAAACTCTGACACTGACGGCACAGAAGAGTGTTGCCGGTAGTCAAACAAGAAAAAGTTCGGATCCGAATCTGAAATTACCCGTTTCTTAAAGAAATTGCCACGCATATTTTACTTTTCAAATACAAATTTCACCACATTATATCACTTACCCACACTCAAGTACGTCCACCAACATTTACTAAATAATAATTCACCATTATTACTCATTAACACCCGACAATACACAAATTTTTATTACAATGAGATGAGACGACTTGGTTTTTTCACGTTGATTCAGTTAAACTTCTTCTTCGTGGCTTCGTGCGGTATTGGCACCAAAACTTCTTGCCGGACTTTCCCTTCAAAGTTAATATTTCGCGAAGTAATGAACGCGTGTGGCGGTCTTTTTCATTTCGTTTCTAGAATGCCTGACGTTTCGGAAATCTCCCAGCATTCCTGATAAAAGCATGGATTCCCGGACGTGTTCGGAGAATTCCGGACGTATGGCAACCCTAACTGTACATCCTTACTCTACTTGTAAAAGACTTACAAAAAAAAACCTTACTCTACCTACCCCTTCAGTCTAGCAGTTAGCGGTCTATCCACTAAAATAAAATCGAAAAGAAATTATAACAACTTTTATTGATCACATACAATGTTTTGTTCAAATCATAGTTTGTTATTTCAAACTAAAACAGCCTTGAGTTTTAGGAATGTGCGAACTTAAAATGATGTTACACTCAGTCTTGACACTAAAACACTGTCCATAATTATAAATTACATAAATAAGCCATAGTTTATTTCACAAAACTAGTTATTTCAGCCCTTTCCACTTAAAATAAATGATAATTTTCTAGAAAAATGCAATCTACTTATTACTAAATTACAATATTTCGTGACCTGAAAAAATTACAGTATAAATAAGATATGAAGAATTTTCTACTACAACTGTGTTAACACATTTGACCTCACTGGCACGCTATGCTATGACTGATTAAATTAACTTATGTTTAGACACATCACAAAGAGGTGTGTAAAATGCACAATACAGTTAGAGTTCATCGTGAGACTGGTGTAATTGTGATGCATTATCGTTGTCGCATGCCGCGGGCATACTGAGCTCTATCTTATATTCACAGCGGAACGGCTCTGTGACAGACAATAGCTTAGTTTCCAAGCCACAATTGACATTCACTGTAGTAATTCTGTTTGGTCCATTCCAGCAGTTCATTCCATTTACGTATTTCATTACCGAGTATTTGTTAATATCGGGTCCAGCCCATTCTCCCCAATTGCCGAGCCCAACCTCTGACCCACCATTCTTAGATTTTTGTGTGACCTTTTGGAAGAGGCATAATCGGTAAATGTACTCTTTATCTTCGTATTCGAAGCACTCTCCGTCAAGGGTAGCAAACTCCTGCTGCAACCCGTAATCCTTTTCTAGATTTTGTTGGATATTTCTGATGTTAGATTCTATTTCTCTGACATTGCGTTCTGCTTCCGTTAGCTGTTTCCTGGCTTCTGTTGCTGCTTGGACGAGTCTTTGTGTTTCTTCATCGTAAGTTGTAGAAGATTCTTCGTGTTCTGTTTCTTGTTCTTCCCCATCGTCATGGGGAGAATCAATATCACTGTTATCGTCATCATTTCCGGCATATTCAGTGTCTATGTCTTGGTCGTCCTGGTGCTCCTCAGCTTCACCATCTTCATCAGCATCCTGTTCAGTATTCTCATTTTGTTCAGCCGGTTTGAACATACCCTGCTCCATCATTAATAAAGGCTTCAATAGATGCCAAGTTGATTCTACAAATGTTTCCTTATCAATGGTTTCCTTTTCCAGGAAGAAGTATTTGATTTCCTCATCATCGACTTGACCATCCTTGTTCTTATCAAACACATTCACAACTTTGATTTCATCTTTGGTAAGAATTTCATCACTGTTAGCATCATACCTTCTGAAATATTCCGTAGCTTCTTTAAGTGTGTTTTCTCTGTCAATAGTGGCCTTCTTTTGCCTTTCCAGCTCCTCCGCTTCTCTGTAAACTTTGAGGGCTTCATTTTCTTTGGTTTCCAACTCATTTTTATGCGTCTCTTTCTCATTTTTCAGCAATTCAGCTTCAACCTTATCTTTCTCCAACTGGGCGAGTTGTTCTGCCATTTCGCTTCGTTTCTTGTTTCCTTTTTCGATGAGTTCTTGCCTCAAATGATGACCTGCTTTGTACAGCTCAGCAATTCTTCGTGCTTCAGCTCTCGCCTCTTGACCCAATTCTTCGCAAGTGTTGCTGCAAGTATCCGGCGAGGCATACTCGTCTGTACCGTCGCAGCAGTCGCAAAAACCATCGTTGATTCTAGAAGTTGGGATGTTCAGCGGTCGATGGCCGGCGTTTGTACAATGGAAGATACCGTTCAAGCATGCTGGTGTCCCCGGCTCGTCACTACCGTCGAAGCAATCGCAGTAATCGTCGTTAACGTGACTGAATGGTATCGTCGCAGTCCCATCGAAACAAGTAAAATCCTTCGTCGGTGAATACAAAGATGCTTTGGACAGAGATACACCGCGGGGTCTCGGCACATCAGAATGCGCTTGAAAGATGAAAGAACAGAGTATTAAAAATACTAGATACGACTGTTTTATCCATGTATTGACGACCATGATTGACTTCTAATTAAATAAAGTTGAACCCGGTATCACAAAATTCACGGTTTTTTATCGTAAATACTATAAACGTGTAGAAAATGACAAGGGCTACTAGATGACGTTAGCCAATCAGAAAGAGGGGATTTGTTGGCTAGCTACAGAAAAAAAGGGTTATTCGACTAAAATGCACTATTTTAGAGTTCATCCCTATTATACCTGACGCTTCGTCCAACCAATGTTTGCTGTCTATGGTATGTATGGATGAAAAAAATATTGTTTTGTTTTGACGTTTCCTTTCGCGTCGCCTGTTTTATTGTGATTTAGTCATAGAAATAATTCTAATTCCTCATAATTATATTGAATTTAAGTCTACTGTGAGTAAACTTGTGTTTCAAAGTTTTGTATGGCATAAAACCGTGCATATAATTACAAACCTAACCTACAAACATGGATACGATTTTGGAACAGCAACGGAGTTACCATGAAGAAAGAGAGAGGACGATGGATGCGATGGTCAAGGAGATTCTTCATAAAAAGACCGGGGTAAGAATCGTACATTAAGTAAGATTTAGTTTCTGTATCTTTTGACTTGCGTTCGTCTACGGATCTCCTCATTTCTGATTCGATCTCGTAGAGAAACCCCGAGCATATCCCTCTCCATAGCTCGTTGTGTGACTTTGAGCTTGCTTATGAGGCCCATAGTGAAAGACCACGTTTCAGTGCCGTATATCATCGCTGGTAACACAGCTGATCGAAGACTTTTAGGCACTGAGGTATTTTGGACGAGAAGACGTCCCAACTAAGTTGAATTCGCCGATTGACCTCTTTCTTGAAGTTGGACCTATAGTTCGACTGTTGGTCCTTGGTAGACGTGCGCGTCAACAGCTTCAAGAACTGTGTTTCCAACTGATACTGGGGTGGGCACAACATGGGTATTTGTCATGACCTTTGTCTTGTCAACCGCGTCCACCCACAAGATGGACAGACAACCTAAAAGAGACTGCAGGGAAATGCTGGATGCAGACCGCTTCCAACCGGCCCTGTTGGAGATCGATGGGGAGGCCTATGTCCAGTATGGGGGACTTCTTATGGATGAAATAATGATGATGTGTAGAAACACATCATCATCATCATTTTATTGTTTTTCTTTGTTTGTAACAATAAATATATATTATTCTTATTCTACTCTCTTGTACCGGGAATATTAGCAGTTGCAGCAACATTCCTGGTGCAACCACAGGGAAGAGTTAACAATGAAGCTACAGAAAATTTACTGTTTTATTTTTAACTGACTTCAAAAAAGGAGTCTCATTTCGATGTTTATTTTTATTTTTGTTACCACAGAACTACAATCATTTATAAACCGAAATGAAAAATTCTTTTCAGGGTTCCGTATCCAAAGGGGACCCTATTACTAAGCCTACGATGTCTGTCTGTCTGTCTTCTGTCATCGTCCTACCTTTAAACAGCTGTATCTTTCGAACCGCCATAGATAGCCAGTTGAAATTTTCACAGAATATGTAATGTAGCGGCGGATTAACTAAGAAATAATAATAGTAATTTTGAAGTTGATTTTTTTAAATTGATAATTATTCTATTTTGTGGTGGTACGGAACCCTCAATGCGCGAGCCCAACATGGCCAGTTTATTTTGTTTGAAAGAATATACTTTCAGATTCGTCCCATAGAAAACCGGTTCCATTGTTTGGTTTCTAATAAAAATAACTGGAAAAAAGATGTCGTCCAAGCAAATTAATTTTGTAGTTTTTTTTTTTTTATTGACAACTTTTATCATTTCAGCACCGAGAGACAATCAATGGTGATCATCGTTTGAAAAATTTGCATGATGTAAGTTTTTTAACCATAATAATAAAATTATGTTTACCCGACATTTTATGTCTGAATAAAATCTAACCACGAGTGTTTTATTCCAGAGATACATAGAATCTACAATAAGACTCAAAGAACTGTATGAAGACAAGGATGGTCTTCGGAAAGAAGAGATTGCTGCTCTCTCTGGACCAAATGAGTTTCAAGAGTTTTATCAGCGACTTAAACAAATCAAAGAGTTCCACAGGAAGCATCCTAATGAGGTAAACTTTTTTGCTATTTTGATAAATTGAAACTTATTTGTCTACTAGCTGTTAATCAACTGTCAACTTCTTTTTGATCCCCCTTAATTCATCCCTGTCGTTACTTTCGTTATTTTGTACTTATTTTATTTGACCACCAACCTGCCTGTTGGTGAGCGACGATGTGGTCAAAGATGAATCACGCAGACTTAGAAGATACCTATTCAATCTGGCCTTGTAAAGGTCACTGAAACAACTTGTGAAATAAAACACTATTAATAGATTTTATCATGTGTATTGTTAATTTTTTGTGTTATTTCAATGTGTGTTACACAAAACATAAGAAATAAATAATTATGTCAGTCAAGTCATATGTTTGTTTTTCAGATATGTGTGCCAATGTCTGTGGAATTCGAAGAGCTGGCTAAAATCAGAGAGAATCCCTCAGAAGATTTCACAGGTAACAAATAAGCTCTTTTTTTTAAAAACCTGAAACATAAAGATGGGTGTATTAAGGTTAACATGTATTGTGTATCTATATGTGGCATCGCAGCTCCCAAATGGCTTAACCTATTTTGATTTAGGTTTTTTTTTGTTTGAAATGTGACTTGATCTATTGTTCTTTGCTATGATTAAAGAAAATCTGTTCAGATGTTTGAAGATTATCGGCTCTAGTCAGGGGTTTAAAAATATATTTTATACTTCCTATATACTTCCGCTTGGGGTGTATTGTGCATTTCCCCCTACTAGCACCTACCTGAGCCTACCCAACTCCTTGAAGGCTTTGGGGCATTGGCCCCAATTGCGTAGATGTGCATAATGATGATTCTTTTTATACTTGCTCTTATACACAGTGATTAGTTTAGCAGCTAACTCAATTGTTGCTTTTTTTCACAGTTCCAGTGGAGTTCACAGATGAAGAAGGCTATGGAAAATATCTAGATTTGCATGAGTGTTATGAGAAATACATCAATTTAAAGGGTATAGAGGTACTAAATACAATTTTTCTTATACTTGACCAATGACAATATAACCACTTGACTGCTCATCCTTTACCCTGCATGAGCAAACATGTCAACCTATGCTATTTTGAGCGCGGCCAATCCTAGGCGCTAATTGAATTAATGACTTTTCAATCACAAGCGTCCAGTCTCCAATCACGAGTTGCCCCCCGCGACAGACGCGGCATCATTTTGCAAAAGGGAATTTTGACTACATGCGCGATCAAGTGGTTATATTATCTTTGTACTTGACCGTATTGAACTGAGACAAAATAACAAAGAGATGTGTGTATCATCCTGTCATAACATACTTTTTATGGTTAAAAAGGAAACTACTAGGCTTGGGCTTTCTTTGTCCATTCATTTTATGAAAAGTAATCTAGTTATTTTTTATAGAAAGTAGACTACATCACCTACCTGAGCATCTTCGACCATCTATTCGACATACCGCGCGAGCGCAAGAACAGCGAATACAGGAACTATATTCGAGCTCTGCTGACATACTTGAAAGACTTTGTGAGCAGAGTCAGGCCATTACAGGAGCAAAGCATTGAGATGGCGGCGGCCCATCAAGAGTTCGTGAAGCAGTGGGAAGCTGGGACCTTTCCCGGGTGGCCTGTAAGTACATTCAAATTTTGAATTTAAAAAAATGCATAAGGCATATTTGGGACAGATTCATATACAGAATCCAGTACATGGGTATGGATGCGATTGGAAAGGGAGGAAAATGGCATAATCAAAGCCCGATGCCTAGCAGTGGGTTCAATAGCTGATGACAACAATACTACAACATGGAGTGTTCGGATGAACTGTTCAATCTCATGCCGGCGTTGCGGTTTTGTCATCATATAGATCTGAGGAAATCGCATACTGTGCTTGTTACGCGATCTGTTTTGCTGGCATTTCCGAGTAACTATAATATATATTTTAATAGTTTTTGAAGGTCTGCAACATATCTGTGATGCCCCTGGTGTTACAGGCATAGGTGACTGTGTTTTTACTTTTTGACTTTTTATAATTTGTTAGCAACATTACATATTCTGTGAAAATGTCAACTGGCTATCTATTACGGTTCGAAAGATACATCCGTTAATAGGTAGGACAAACGGACAGACGGACAAACAGACACGACATCGTAGGCTTAGTAATAGGGTCCCGTTTTTACCCTTTGGGTACGGAACCCTAAAACTACTAAATTATGCAGGATGTTTTCACAATTCTTAAGGTTTGATTTGATTTTCAGAAAGAAACTGGCGGTGCATTGACCAATGTGGGAGCGCACTTGGACCTGTCAGCCTTTTCGTCATGGGAAGAACTCGCTTCACTTGGCTTGGACAGATTGAAGTCAGCTCTCATGGCGCTTGGGTTGAAGTGTGGAGGAACACTAGAGGAGAGGGCTCAGAGGTCTGATACTTACATAACTGGCATGCCTAAAGTTTGATTCCTAGTCCTATCGAGGCCTGGATTTTGGTACAGCAGAATTTTTAGTGGTGATAAATCTTCAAAAATCAGTATTCACTGAATAAAATAATATACTTAGTACTTTTTGCGCTCAAAGTTGCAGGTAACTGTACCCCAGTCACGTCTCAATTGTCACCATTGTTGCATACACTTTGTTGTCTATCTGTCAATTTATACTGTCATATGCTATACCTCAGTTGCCATGGCTGTTTACAATTTTTTTCCTATTTCAGATTGTTCAGTACAAAGGGACAAACAGCGCTGGATAAGTCTCTGGTGGCGAAGAAGGGCGGGAATAAGGCCAAAGCCTCTACACAACAGAGACACAAAGATATTGGTGCTATTGAGGCCCAAGCTTATAGGTAATAATATATATACCCTAGTTCTGTTTGTTGTTCCAATAGGCTATTGGAGAAAGCTTAGTGAAAAATGTGACAAAGCAGTGCAGGTACCGTTCTTTATCGATCGTAAAATTTGACAGTTGAGATCGTTAAATTCGATAAAAAGTCATTTGATCAGTACTCGCTATGATCGATTGTATGGCATTTTAATGAATTTGACGATCGATAAAGAATGGTACTTGCACTGCAGATTCGCGACCATAGTGAGCAGTACCCGCGCGGCCACGATTGAGAACGTGACGCGTCGTGCGGCGCGCGCGGCCGGTGAGCGGCGCGACGACTCCGGCGACGAAAGCGACGCCTCCGCTGCGCCCGACATCGACTCTGACGACGACGAGGTTCCCTACAACCCCAAGAACTTGCCGCTCGGCTGGGACGGCAAGGTACGTACACAATACATCTATTTATATTTGTATAGTAAGACAGGGAGATGAAAGGGAGAAGATGTAATATCTCCGAAACTGTTCACGAGTGTCCTGGAAGATATGCTTAAGGGTTTATCATATTTTTTGTAAAAAAAAAAAAACCATCGAAAACTGGATTTTAAGTATAATTATTTTTTTACTAATAAGATCTGTAGAAAACTCAGTTGCTGTATTAAATAGATCTTAATATTTTTTTATTGAATGTAGCGGCTTCAGATTTTGGTATAACTCAACATATCCATTTGTTACCTCCAATTTACAAAAGTAGTTTTACGTAAAACTTTATGAGGGAAAGTTTGAGAATGGATTTCGTTAAATTACTGTCATAAAATAAACATTTTTATGTTATGGTTTACTTATATTATCAATTACGGCTTTAATAATTCGTTTTATGCCCGAAAATACAAATACTTAAATTGAACGGTTCATTTTGTAATACGCCTCTTAAGACCCTGGACTGGAAAGGTAAGGGCATAAATGTCAACGGCGAATACCTCGAAAGCGAGGTACCTTACGAGACCAATACTGAGAGAATAATACTCGGAGTCTCTATACAGGACAAAATTCTAAACAAAGTGATCTGACATAGAATCAAAGTTACCGACATAGCTCAAAGTATTAGTAAGCTGAAGTGGCAGTGGGCCGGCCATATTGCCTCAAGAACCAATAACCGATGGGCAGGCACGTTCTAGAGTGGAGACCACGTTTAGGAAAGCATAGTGTATGACAGTCTAGAGGTCTCCAGGCGCATACAGCTTGGATGGGCAGCATTCAAAAAACTGGACGACATCCTCAAGTCACGCCATATGCCACAATGTCTGAAAACTCGCCTCTTCAACCAATGTGTTCTGCCCACCATGACTTATGGTGCCGAAACATGGACTCTCACACATGAGGCTGTGCACAAAATCAGAGTAGCACAGAGAGCCATGGAGAGAACCATGCTAGGCATCAAACTCCAAGACCGAGTTCGTAATACCGAAATCCGACGAAGGACAAAGGTTCGAGACGTCGGAATCGCGGTTATGAGGTTGAAGTGGAGCTGGGCAGGGCTGGAGACTAAATATCAGCTGTTCCATAGAAAATGGTCAATCACACTACAAATTGTCTGGAACAGTTGATATTTTTTTCGCGATTTTAGGGTTGGTCTTATAGTAAAAGTTGTTCTTAATAATGGGTACTATGGATCCCTTTCGGCTTAGAACACCCCTTCTGCGTAACCCTGTATATAGCATGTATCCTGTTCCTGCAGTGCAAGTAGTAACTGGTTCTTTATCGATCGTCAAATTTGACAGTTGAGATCTTAAAATTTGATAAAATGCCATTTGATCAGTACTAGCTATGATCGGTTCTATGGCTTTTTATAGAATTTGACGATTGATAAAGAACGGTACCTGCACTGCTGGTATTCCTGGTATAAGTTGGGGTCCACTTTCCTCCTGTGTTTCCCAAATAAGCTGATAGTGTCGTCGCCTGTTTCCAGCCCATCCCATACTGGTTGTACAAGCTCCACGGTCTCAACATCAGCTACACGTGCGAGATCTGTGGCAACTACACGTACAAGGGTCCAAAGGCGTTCCAGCGACACTTTGCCGAGTGGCGACATGCGCACGGCATGCGCTGCCTTGGCATACCCAACACGGCGCATTTCGCCAACGTGACGCAGATCGAAGACGCGCTCGCTTGTAAGTACACCGTTAAGGGCCTGTTATACCAAATTTGTCAGTTTTAAATCAATTTTATTCAGTTAAATTACAATATTTGAGCTGGAAAAACATGTCACAGATACATCTGTGTTTGAGTATAAGGTTCAAAACAGGATAGAATAAACTTTTCTTGAATAAAAAAAAAAATGAAGAAATGTCGATTTAGTTTTTTGTTTTATGCTCTAATGAAATCTCGTAACAATCTGGAAATTGCATGTACTGAAATGCGAATCAAATTTTTTTTTTTTGTTTAGTTTTTTGATAGAGAATAGTTTCGTTTTTTAGTGAAATTAAAAGCGTAAAAATGCGAGAATTTGCGCGCGCCGTGCTCAGTACCGCGCCAGGCGTCATCGAGGTCGGACCTGTTTGTTTTTGTCGTTGCACTTCCCCCGCGGACCCCCGTTTTGTTGACTACGCGACTCGGATAACAGGCCGTTAACACAACAATAAGCTATTGGACTGGTATTATTTTTGTTAAAAATAACGAGTGAATAATTTATCGTTATCGTTAAAGGTTAACTAAAAAATAAAAGTATAATTTTTGTTTACAGTGTGGGAGAAAATCAAGAACCAGAAGGAGAGTGAACGATTTGTTGCAGAAAACGATGAAGAGTTTGAGGACTCCCAAGGCAATGTCGTGAATCGGAAGACGTACGAAGATTTAAAACGACAAGGTCTTTTGTAAACCAATTAAATACCTATTTTGTCTACTATTTAGGGTGTACCTAATGGAGTTATTTTCTAGGAAATAAAATCTAAATAGCATTTGTTTTGCAATAAACTATGCTTTGTAAGTATGAGTAACTTATGACTTTGTTTCCCTGTTACTTGTAAACCAAGGCCTGTGGGCAGGCGCTTCGACCGCGTTCTTCGATCCTTTAGTCTACGTGAAGTTTTTTTTCCAATCGGTGCGATCCATGGGTCTACGTTAACTTTTTAAAGTCAGTCTGTCTGACTGTTAACTTTTTTTCGAGTAGTCTGGCTCCACCAGCCTGTCCGGGGTGTTAACTATTCCCGGACTGTTCGATGGTGCTGCCTCCAACAAAAATTGCTCCAGCACCTAAAGGGGCAGTAGACCGACGACATTGTAAGAATCGCGGGCATTCAGTGGACGCAGGTGGAAGACTTGTTGTTCAGTATCGCGTTCTAAGGGGAGGCCTATGTAAAGCAGTAGACGTCTTCTGACTGATGATGTAGATACTACGATACGATTCTACGAAACGTTTCGATACTACGTTTCTAATCCGTACGTCCTAGGATTGGAACAACCTGTCCGCTTCCTTGTTTCCTGAGAGATATAATCTGGATCTTTTCAAGGCCAGAGTGAATAGGTATCTTCTAAGTCTGCGTGCTTCATCTTCGACCACATCGTCGCTTACCAACAGGCGAGTTGGTGGTCAAACGAGGACTTATCCGCGTTTAAAATGTTGATCAATACATCAGAATCTTGCAGTTTTGGTTCATTATAATGCACACTTACCCAATTTGTTTATTTTTGTATAAATATCGATGTTATCGCGAGGTCGTTCGAGGCAAACTACTAGTTTATAATTATATAGACACAATTACACATCCATGCATGTATTTGATAAAGCTTAATAAAAAATGTAATATATATCCTTATTTTGACCCGAAAACAAAACAAAACTAGATATTTGTGATATTGTAAGCAAATCTCTTGTAGTGATTTGCTATGCATAATTAGTAGGCGCTTGAGCAAAATTATTCATTTAGAGCTGGTTTGTAAACTGCTGAGCCAAAATTCGTGTTTTTTTTTATGGGGCCATCTCAAGAGTTTACTTTACACAATGGTAAAAGAAACACATAAATTGGTTTATAGGTGTTGGCGTAATTGAGGTACACATTAAAAAAAAACTCATTTTTGAAGTCGGCTAAAAGACAACACAATACTTTATTTTTGCCCACAGATATTTTTGCCGCTTTCACCGTCATTTTTTTGTAAAATTTTCATGACCGTGGATCCAATGTCCTTTAGTCGTAATATTAATCAGTTTGCATAGTCTTAATAGCATCAAACAAGTCAGAGTCAAGCTAAGTAAGTCGCGGTCAAGTCAAACTCATGCCCCTGTAAAGTGGTGGAGACTTTACAAGAAGTTCCTATGGAGTTTTGGAAACAACATGAAAAGACACGTTTCACCTCGTTATATCACTTGTCCACACTCGAGCACGTTTACAAGCATTTAATGAATAATAATTCACCATTTAGTACACATTAATACTCGATAATATATAAGTTTAGGAAAATAATCCAACGAGCCGACATGTTTTTTTCCACGTTGGCGCCAAAACTCTTTCATCGTCAATGATATTTTGTTTTGCCAGGGAGTAAGATAATTTTTTTTATCTCTTCGTTCTACTTTTCATGTTTACAGCGTAATCGATTCTTCTTTTAGTCGAATAACCATATCGTAACCGATGTGGTTATGGTTTGACGTTTCTTTTTTGTCTATGGAACAAAGTTGATACAGATATCAATGTCAAGATTGTGAGACTGTCACATACCAGACTATTATCAATGTCATTGTCATTGTCACTTCAATCCAAATTCCCACTTCCCAGTCGTAGAAAAACAACAATCACATGTGATTTCTGTTTTGGATTATTTTATCTAAAATCAAAATTAGTTAATTGATTATGAAAGAAATTTTAAAAGTGTTTTCTGGTAATAGTTGTAATCTGTAAAACTAACTACTATGGCAGAGAAAAAGAGCAGCCGCATATTTAGCGGCGCCCGAGTCTTAGGTTATGTCAGTACACATGTGCCGTTTGTGGCTCGATTCATCAAAAGACGAGGCGAAACCTTGCTTTGTACGAGTGTAGGGAAGTGGTTCCACACGTATGGCTGCGACAAATTCCGTTTACTGAGTGTAAGCGGTGAACACCCCGGTCCAATAACATGCATGAGCGGAGACAGCTATCATGTTTACACTGCAAGTGAAAACAACATCTACGCCTGGAGACGTGGATGTGAACTCAAACACGTTTACAAAGGACATAAGACACCCATACACATCTTATTTCCATTTGGTATTCACATAGTTTCTATAGACAAAGCTAATGTTCTAAAGGTATTTGATATCAAAGATGAGGTAGAATTTCTGGAGCTGATATTTGACAAAGGAAATTTTGAAGTCAGTACGCTGTGTCATCTTCCGACATACTTGAACAAGGTTTTGCTTGGGAGCTGGCAAGGGCAACTGCAGCTGTGGAACTTACGCACTTCGAAATTGGTGCACACTTTCAATGGATGGAAGTCTTCTGTGAAAGTTTTAGAACCAGCACCGGCCGTTGATGTGGTCGCTATAGCTTTAAACAATGGAAAGATTATTCTGCACAACCTGCGATACGACAAAGTTATTATGGAGTTCCTAAATGACTGGGGAAGGGTCACCACACTTTCATTTAGGCTTGACGGTGTACCAGTCATGGTGACTGGCAGTGCAAATGGAAACATTGTGATGTGGGACTTAGAGGAAAAGAAAGTATTGTCACAGATGCCACATGCACACTCAGCTGAGATATCTGGCATGCAGTGTCTGATGTCTGAGCCATTGATGGTGACGAACTCTGATGATAATTCATTAAAGCTGTGGATATTCGATATGCCTGATGGTGGTCCAAGACTGCTGAGAATAAGGTATATTTTTTGGCACAAAATCTACTTTTGGCCATCAACGTCTAGTCACTTTGTCATGATTAATTTTTACAAAGACATCAATCCATGCTTCTGTAACATTATCAGATTTTTATTACTTAGGATAGACCCTGCGAGTTCACCTACTTTGCATGTCTGTAGCTTGTCTTAAGGTGGATTAATGCTCCCAACTAGGATGCTGCATAATTCAGTTCAATCTGTGCTGTCTGGCAGTAGCTCGTTAGACTGTGGCATTAAAATAGGGTTGTAAGATAGGCACATTCCCAAGAGCCCCTAGCCAGTTTCAGATTCAGTTAATTTAATCTCACGCAATGCACTGGACTCTCCATCCTGAGATATCAGATGTTTAATCTTTATGCCCAGTAATTTCATTGGAAACATTGCCCTTTAATCTGAAACAGTAAAGTTTGCACACTTACTAGTGTGCAAATATTACTGTGCTTATTGGCAGTTGAGTAACTGGCAAAGTTGTGGTACGTTCTCAGGTAAACTACAAAAGAGCTGCCATAAAAACTTACTACTACTTATCTTTTAGGGAAGGACATGCAAAGCCACCAAACCTTGTGCGCTACTGTGAACCCACTGGTAACAACATACTAGCAGCTGGAAGTGACAGCAGCCTTCACATTATGAACACCATATCGGAAACCTTTAACAAAAACCTTGGCAAGGCTTCCATGAACAGAAAAAAGTCAAAAAGAAAAAGTAAGTTCATATAGAAGAAATATTTACCTTTTAAGTTAACCATAGCTGTATGATTTTTAACAAGATATTTACTTCGATAATTTTGTGGATGGAGCTCCCGATATTCAAGTTCAAGTTGCCTTACTAAAATAATCAAGTTATGTAGCATACAAAAATATGTACGAGTTTGTTGTATGTATGTATTTCTTATCAATGTAATATACTCAGGTCAACTACGTTATTTTCTGTTCGGACTGTGGCAAGTAGATTGAAAGTAGAGTAAAAACTAATTTCAAATCACTTCAGCTAGATTTTTAATGTCAGATTGTATCTGGGGGTCGATATGCTACACAATAATATAATTTTGTCTTAAACTGAATAAATATGCTTGCCATTGGCTGCCTGTCTCTGACCTTGCCCGAGAGACACAGACTGTAACTAGCGGGGAACCCCATTCAGGCAGTGCATTCCACTGTGTAGCAGTTTGCACAATAAAAGCAATTCGTTCGGGTTTTTAGAATACCAACCATGAAAAGATGTTGCTTTTAGAGCCCACTCTGGCGCGACGAACCCGAAATCCCGAAAATCTTATTTTTTTGGTAACTTTTACTGGCTTTAAGTACCCTTTTTTGTGTAACCCTTTGTGAGATAAGACTAAAGTAAAATAATTATGTTATTCTAAATTTACAGATAAATCACAGTATGACGACGGTATCTTACCACCAATAGTGAAGCTAAGCTCTTGCATGCAGCGTGACAAGCAATGGGACAGCATAGCGTCTATCCACAACAACTCTTATCTGACTACTACATGGTCGTATGACAAGCTGAGGATGGGTAAACATAAGATGACATGTCCAGATCGTACACAAAATGTTGTGGCTACATGTCTGACTGTTACACACTGTGGCAACTTTGTTGTTATTGGTAAGATAGATTTTAGTTAAAAAAAATAACAGTGCATTATGTGCAGAAATCTATCAATTATTCATTAAAAGACATGTGAGTGCGAGCGTTCGCTTCCTTTTGTATCTACGCAGTGCTTCTCTACATAACTTACCCTGAGTTTTATATGCTTTACATTGCTGGTTCTGAAAATACCAAGTAAACTAATTAAACAACAAGTATAAGACAAATTAATATTGGTATTTGATTTGTGTTTGATTTCCTTTCCACCTGGGAAAAGATCCATCTTAACATACAACACTTTTATTCCTAGGTTACAGTGATGGACAAGTACACAAATTCAACATGCAGTCGGGCTTGCACCGTGGTCACTGCGGCGATGAGAAATCAAAAGCACACAAAGGCCCTGTCAGGGGCGTGGAGACAGATCTCTGCAACCAGCGGCTGATCACGGCCGGAGCTGATGACAAGCTCAAGTTCTGGCACTTTAAAACTCGTATGTACATTTCCATTTTTACTACAGACAGTAATGATCCAGATCGTAAATATTTCACATAGCTAAAGTAACTAAAGTCCTTGTCTAGACTGAGATAAAATAGAGAGTCATATTTTTAGTAAGTTAAATTTTCTCATCATTCAACAACGGCGAAGGAAAAGATTGTGAAGAAACCAGTATGTCCAAGAACCACAAAAGTTCAAAGACAATAATTATGACATTCACTAACATGTACTGGGCCAGCATGGTGGATTAGGGCCCATCCTCTCTATGAGAAAAAGCCTGTGACCTAGCACTAGAAAAATGATAATGCGGACAATTTTGTCAACTAAAACCTGTAACATTGGCTCCACATATTTTTTAATTCCAGCGCAAACTCCCTACCACGTGATCAGGCTAGAAGAAACAGTGTCCATGACAAAATGCCACCGGGAGAGTTCTCTGCTAGCACTCGCGAATGATGACTTCAGCATCACCCTCGTAGATATTGACACAATGAACATTGTTAGAAAGTTTGAGGGGCACACCAACAAGATCAATGATATTGACTTTGATGTACAGAGCAGGTATAGTACTACAGCGGTGGGCAATAAGAACTTTACATATACATACTTATAAAATTTATTATCTCGCAATTTTCCAGTTTTTCCGCATTTTCTTGGAGAAAAAGTACCCTATGTCTGTCCTTATGATGTACTCTATCATGCTGTCAAATTTTGTTAAGATTGGCTTAGCCATTTAGTCGTGAAAAGCAAACTTTTAAACTAACCTACATGGAGGGATAACCAGTAACCATAATGTAAGTTATTGTCCGAACCGTTCATTTGTTAGTTCAGTACACACTTCTTTTGTTACATGATTATTTACGGGATATTTACCGTGGTAAGGTTGTGGAATGAGTTCCATAGATATCCGTAGCTAAAGACTAAGAAAAAGGGTAGATCGTTATGTCTGCACCTAACTTTTTAACTGTTTGACCAACCACCCGCATTCTTCAGTCTTCCCGTGAACATGGTGCATGTAACTGCGCCGAAATATCAGGAGCTCATTCCACAACCTTACCACGGTAAATATCCCGTAAATAATCATATAACTTTAGTGAACAACCGTGATAGTTTAAAACTATAATTATGTCATCCAAGTAAATGAAATTGCTTGTATACTAATTTAGAAGTCGGTTTTTTTATTTATAAATCAAACTTCACCCACTTCCCGTGAAGTTGTTTCAAACACAACTCTTATCATTAAAAAAAACCGGACAAGTACGAGTAGGACTCGTGCTCTGAGGGTTCCGTTAGACGGAACCCTTAGAGCGCGAGACCAAAAAAAAAACTAACTGAAGTTAAAATATTGAAAGACAAACTTAAGTTTGTCGTTTTTTTTTTACTGGGCAAGTGCCTTTAATAACTAAACAAAATACAAGCTAAAACTAACACTACAAATACAGTTAGACTGCCCATAGACCGTTGAAGGTCTAAAGACAATCCAAATGCTCAAGCCCACTACCAGTTGGCAGCGTACCCAACATGCTGGCGGCATTACCACGTTGAATGGCAATGCTAATGCGTTGAGCCAGAAGCACGCCAGCATTTTGGTCACGCGTCGCATTAACCAGGCGCTCTGAAAGATTTTTGAAAATGAGGTGAGCTCCCGGTCCCCAAGGGCCCAATGTCTCGACCCCAAACGCCTCAAATATGTAACCACTGCCGAGGTTAGCATATTTGCGACGCTTGTGCTGCTCTGCCGAATTAGCAGCCGCGCCAGCCCTACCCTGTGTCTCAGGAAGATGTGACGGCGCCAAAGTATCAACACAAGTTGCGTCCCATACAAGGGGCCGCCCCAACCTCCAGGGCACAAGTGTCATACCGTCAGGCCTCTTTCCATCGTCACGCGCAAGACCACTCGGTTTGAGCACAGCTGCGAAATTGGCGGTGGAAAGTGCCCTGCGTATGATGTCGTTCAGGCTAGCGTGTCGGCCAACACGACCAGCGCTTCTCGAGCAAGAGAGACCATGGTGACCGAGCTGGTCAACAGCAGTACCACACTGACAGCGATGGGCCTCACAGCACCTTGCACCCAAGCGTAATCTGACAGCTAGACGAAATGCGGTTGGATCTAAAAGGCTACCTGTGTTAAAAGAGGGCATGGCTTGCAACCAAAGTCCCGATTCCCAAACAGAGATAGCAAGAATACGAGCGCGATCTGCAATACTAGGACACGTATCTAGTAGCGATTTCCATGCTAGTTCGCAGATCGGCCGATCCCACAGTCTCTGGGAAGACAACTTTGAAGTTTGTAGTTGACAATAAGGTTCTTCCATACATCCCAACTACAAAATGTAAGTTTGTAATAGCAAAATAATTATTTTTAAATACCTTCAAATTTATAACTTTCGGATTTATTCCTATATATGTTTTTTTTTTTTTTTTTTTTTTTTTTTTTTTTTTTTTTTTTTTTTATAGAATAAGTGGCAAACAAGCAACGGGCCACCTGATGGTAAGTGGTCACCGCCGCCTATAGACACCTACAATACCCGGGGCATTGTCAGTGCGTTGCCTACCTTTGAGGACTCTATTCACCGTATGTAGTATGTACTATGAGACCTTGCCTCTTGCCAAATTTCATGATTCTAGGTCAACGGGAAGTACCCTATAGGTTTTGGACCCTAAGAGCGCGAGACCAAAAAAAAAAAACTAACTGAAGTTAAAATATTGAAAGACAAACTTAAGTTTGTAGTTGACAATAAGGTTCTTCCATACATTCCAACTACAAAATGTAAGTTTGTAATAGCAAAATAATCATTTTTAAATGATATACCTTCATATTTCTAACTTTCGGATTTATTCCTATATATGTGCTATGAGACCTTGCTTTTTGCCAAATTTCATGATTCTAGGTCAACGGGAAGTACCCTATAGGTTTTGGTTCCCCTGTGAAATCGCAAAATATGCGACATAAACGTTCATATCTTTTGATTGCGTTGACTTACAACTTTTATTTTTTTACAGCCGAAAGAAACCGTAGACCCAAGTATTTAGTATAAATTTCAACTAGCTACCTTTACGCGTTCTTGAGAAAAAGGGTCTTGACAGACGGACAGACAGACAGACAGACAGACGGACAACGAAGTGATCCTATAAGGGTTCCGTTTTTTCCTTTTGAGGTACGGAACCCTAAATACTGAAATTGTTATTCAATGTTGTTTTACACTTCTTTTGCATAAATATTAGTGTAATAAGCAAAATAATTAATTTATGATTACTCCACAGGTGGTTGATAAGTTCTTCCATGGATTGCACAATTTGCACATGGGACATACCCAGTGGACAGCTCGTGGATATCTTCGCAGTAAGTGTACCAAACTAATATTATCATACAATAATCAATCAAACAAATATCCTAAAGAGGCTCGCTATAAACTGCGGGAGGAAAGCTGACCACTGCCATGTCCATGCAACACGAACTTCCTCCAGAGAATGACCTAGCGTGACCTATGTGGAAGCCGTTAATTCGACTTTGGACCTAAGTGGGCCACTGCAAGTCCAACATTCCAGGGCAGTCTCACTCCTCAGCTGTGGTCAAACGCCTAGCCTGTGAACCATAAATAAAGATGCAGTATCTGCTGTCTTCAGCGCCCCAACAGCTGAACACTGCGACATGACGGAGGCATCGCATCTAAATGTTTTTACCTCGCAGCACCGTTACTTCAAAACCGATTTGGAAAATTCTGATTATTTTTAGTTATTTGAAAGGATATACTTTCAGATTAGTCCCATACAAATTTAATCAAAATCGGTTTTGTAGTTTGGTTTTTAAATCAAAATAACTGGAAAATATAATTATGTCATCCAAGTAAACGAAATTGCTTGTATACTAATTTAGAAGTCGGTTTTTTTTATTTATAATTCAAACTTCACCCACTCCCGTGAAGTTGTTTAAAACACAACTCTTATTATAAAAAATAAAAAAAAATTGTTATTCAATGTTGTCCCGTCAGGTTGAAGAGCCGTGCACATCCCTATCCATGTCACCTACAGGCGACTACCTAGCTACTACCCACGTGGGCGAACTCCCCGTGTTCCTGTGGGCCAACAAGCTACTCTACGAGAGGATCTTCCTCAAGCCCATCGACAGGAGTGTCGTTGACGTGCCCAAAATCAGTAAGTGTTCATTCTAATGTTGCAAAATATGAATATTCATTTGCTACCCAGAGTTAATGTTATGAGTACAAAAAATCCTGGTTTAACTAAACTTTCATCAAACGTAGTTTTCAAAATAGTATATTTTTTCCTCTATTTCTTTATTGCGTCAAGAATTTGACTAAATACTATTACGACAATTGATTTTCTTCCTGGTTTAACTATACTTCCATTAGGCGTAGTTTTCAAAAGAGTTATTTTTATTCCTCAAATTCTTGAGTGCGTCAAGAATTTGACTAAATACTATTACGATAATTGATTTTATGATACAAAAATTTCATCGGTGATCAATGACCTAATCTCCATTATTATATTATTATTACACATCGAGATACAATTCCTATGTTTCTCGATGAGTACAGTTCCTATAGAGTCACAATCTCTCAGTGAAACCAGTCAAAAAACGTCTGAGCGTTATTGTACATACATACATTTCTACAAAATGTAGAAATAATATTTGAATTCCAGCAAAAACAGTAGTTATATTTAATAAATTATTTTCAGAACTACCAAGTTCCTTACCAGAAAAGCCGGACATAGAGGACTTAGGCGTTATAGACCTGGGAGAAGAGCCAGAATACAAGTCTCCCGAGCAAATAAGCCAAGAACTGATCACGCTGTCCGACCAACCGACCTCCAGGTGGCTGAACCTTCTCAAATTAGATATCGTCAAAAAGAGAAACAAGCCCAAAACACCTCTCACGGTACCCAAGTCTGCACCCTTCTTCATTCCAACAATCCCTAGTCTCGAACTTGAATTCGATATTGACAAGGAAAGGGATCAAGAAACGAAACTGCTGATACCAGATTCGATGGTAACTCTATCAGCGTTTGGGAAGAAACTGATAAAATGCGAAGAGGAAGAAGACTTCGAAATATGTATACTAAAGATTAAGGCGCTGGCGCCGGTGGCGATAGAGGCAGAAGTCTCCAACATGGCGCCAGACGTAGGCGGCTCGGAGGAAGTTATGAAGAAATTCTTACAGCTAATAGATGTCGTACTCAGAAGTAACAAAGATTTTGAGCTCGCTCAGGCGTACTTGAGCTTATTCCTCAAGACCCACGCAAAAGTGATATCCCAGAGCGAAGACCTGAGGAACACATTGGCATCTGTCGAGGAAACGGCGACGCAAGCGTGGTCAAAGTTACAGAGTAATTTGCTGTATAATATTTGTGTCGTCAAAGCTTTGAAAGATATGTATTAAAAGTAAGTTATTATATTTTGTTGTTTTGCAGCCCAGTGTTTATTAGTTTCCCAATTAGCACCTATTTGCTTCGCCGTTCGTGGCTTACTAAGAAAGATGTTGTTATAAATTTCTTATAACAGCAACACAGGTAAAAAAAAAACAACCGAAGTTAATAAACGGGATTCAACTTCTAAGTGTCGGCCCTTACATGTGGAGTATTTTGTTCAAATTTAAATGGGAATAGCCTATTCAATTATCAATTCAAAACACATTAAAATCAATTCACACTATTGACGAAGATATCGCGTAGGTAACATACACAAAACAATTTTTTTTTAAATATTTTTATTTTATCCCATTTTTTTATATTATAGTATTGGTTCTTGCATATTTTATTGTAACCAGAACTAAAATGGTGTATGCAAAATTTCAGCAAAATCGGTTAGGAGGAGCAGGGGCCTTCAGTTGGAAAATCACGCGGCCGCAAACCGTATCTGGGCGCGATAAGGATTGCGGTCGCGTGATTTTCCAACTGAGCGGATTAGGTGCCTGTAATAGCAGTTGTCCGTTGGTTTTAATTCAGTTTGCAACATTTGACCTAAACAAACCAACTGTAAGCGAAATAAAAGCTTGTAGAACAGTCGAATGTTGCACAACTTCCAAAAAGACGGTTCTTAAATCTCATGGTCTCACCATGGGATTTAAGAACCTTCTTTTTGGAAGTCGATTGAAATTTACTTTTAATTTCTATGTTATAGCCACCCAACATTAGCAAGATGTGTAGCTAACAGCCGCACTCAGAGACGTTACTTAAGCTAAGGAATACTTAAAATAGCTCTGTCTCGTTTTCATGTGTGACAATTTCCGTCAACGGGAAGTTGACAGAGCAATTTTAAGCATTCCTCTTAAGTAACGTCTCTGAGTGCGGCTGTAAGTAAAATATGTTTTGCTAAGGCTAGGATGTGGACAGCTTTATGATAACTCTACACACCAGTAGTGACAGCGAGGATCAATAAATCTACCACCTTTTCTAAGTGAAATGTTATCTTTTGAAATATAAATAAAGAATTAAAGAAAAGCCGTCTTCGAGTATCCAACAAAGAGACGCAAGCGTCTTCTCTACCGGCCGCGAGCACTCTCAACAATAGAACATAATAGATGATTCTTCCTTATTGTGAACCTAAGAAGTGAGTTTTTATGAAAGTCGATGCGAATAATCTCACTCACGATATTTTTTAGATAAAAAATCGCAATATCATAAAAGATTACTCACTCCCCGAGGTATAAAGAGGTGTTATGAATGCGGGTCATTCGTCGAGTAACAGACCGCCTCGACTAAAAGTTGGCCTTCTTGATAAATTCATATTTTTCCAGTCGATGCAATTTTTCTTCTTCATTGGATATCGGTGTTTGCTGATGATCCGCGGGGTCTCGGTTATTGAATATTTTTCGAAGGGAATTAAACTGCGGGCGGCCGCTCGCCGGTTCACAGGACGGGCGGGCGTCATTAATGGCCCGCTTCATTTTCGCAATAAGTATTCATTTCTCCCTCCCCGCTCCGACAGTCGGCGGAATCTCCAATGAAAATCTGATTGTGCTTCCTTTCCTTTGCATTATGAATACCTAGGTACCTATCTATCAAATTCGTCGATCCCTTTATTGAACCGATCGAGAGGTAAGCAAATAGCGTGAAAGCGAAACGTTTCATTAATGTGTATCATTTTTTGGAATTCACGGAGCGAAATTCATGAGGAATGTAGATGTTACAAAGGCTTTGGAAAGTCATTTCGATGTATGCGCCTACATTTGCAAGCGCTTTAGAAAATGTTAATTTCCGGAGCTCGTAGCGGAGTGTAGATTTGTTTTGCTATTACCTCAGTATTTTATGCGCCAATCTGAGTAAAATAGATATACCTACTTACCTACTAAAACTACCTAAAACTCGATTTTTGCTTCCTATGGCGTTGTTACAAGTAGGTTCGTTTTATTTCTTATATATATTTATCTATGGTTTTATGTTATACAAAAAGGTACCTACCTGACTCTTAAGTACGTAAATCTGTCCTCTATCTGTTCACTAAGTTTTTTTAAATAATATGCTAAGGTTTGCTTTTGGCCGTCGCCGTTTGTAGATAAATGAGCTTTGACGTTAACTTTAGTTTTGTATCTATACATGAAAGAAAGAAAGAAAATACATTTTATTCGACACCCTTAGAATAACTACACAAAGAAACCAAGTACATTCGCAAAATTTAAGCCATTCAAATGGTGCCATACATGGCTCAAAAAAAATAAATTACTATGACAATTTGCGCGGTGAAATCGTACCACAACAAATCAGAAAAGCAGCATAAGAGTTATGGTGTCACATTCCACAGGTAATCCATTAATTTTCTTGCTTAAATCGTTTAAAATACCAATCGAAACGTAAGCTACAAAGCGAATTTGTAGCTTACGTTTTGAGAAGGCGTTGTTTGGAAACCTACCTTCTCTGAGTAGTTATTCTAAGTCGACACCTTTACAAAAACTTATATCTAAAGGATACAATCAGTGTCGAATGAGTCCGTCTCGGCATTAGATAGCCCGTTGGTCCTGTTGGTAGTGAACCTATACCTTCTGAGCCTGAGGGCGTGGGTTCGATTCCCAACTAGGACAAACATTTATGTGATGAACATTTGTGTTTGTTCTATATCTGGGTGTTAATATCTATTTAAGTATGTATTTAAAACTATATATGTATGTATATCAGTCTCTGGCAGCCATATCACAAGCTTTGCTTGGTTTGGGGTCAGATGACCGTGTGTGCAAAAATGTCCCAAATATTTATTTTTTATTTATTTAATGCTGAAAGTCAATGACTATCAGCGCCGGTTTTCAGACGAACCCTTGAGTTTACACTTACATTACACTTAACACATATTTACATATATTTTGAACTATCTATATGCAATTTAAACAAGCGGGTTGTCTGCTCTAATTACAACCTGTGTAATCTGTGTATAAACACTTAGGTACACTATACTTTCGCATTTATAATATTACTAACGATCCGCCCCGGCTTCGCACGGGTGTAATTTACGTGCGAAGCCGGTGCGGGTTGCTAGTTAGATAATGAAAACCGCATTAAAATCCGTTGCGTGGTTTAGGAGGAGTTAGCGGTTATAAAGACAGACAGACGCGGAAAGCGACTTTAATTTAGGTATACTATGTAGGATAGGATTGGGTAGGAGATAGAGAAGAGATTTATATATTTAATACAGAAACAATAGTACCTACCTACACATTATCTATCTTCTATCTTTTATATATTATATAAAACAAAGTCGGGTTAGTTACACCATTTATAACTCCAGAACGGTTGGATCGATTTTCAAGATCTTTGCATGATTTGTTAGATTTCTCTCTGCCCCGAATAGCAGAATAGGTATTAAAGTGCAGGAAAACTTCACGAAAAAAAATTATAAAGGAAATTAATTTTCTTAATCTTGTATGGAAAAGTCAAAGGAGATTGCTGTCGCTATCAAGGAGGTTGCTTTAAGGATGTACCTACGTGAAACCGCAGCTAGTTAAATAATACTTATATTAGTGTGATATCATCTCTCTAGATAGGTAGATTTGTTCAGAGTACACAAATGAACACGATGAAATGAGTCGGTAGATATTCTATTGAAAACTCATCAGCCATCCGACAACGAATATTAGGAAAAAATATCTAGAAGGGAAATCTACATCCCGGCTAAAATATTTGCTCAAAAGTTCAAAGATATCAGTTTCAGTCGTATCAGATTCGAAAACGAACAAGGAAATGAGGATTGTCGTCCATTTTCTATTACCGATGCTTCGTTCCAGACCATTTAACTTTTTCAGCGGAGACTTCAATGTTCATAATGCGAAGTGAGATGGGGACCACTTCAACGATATAACAGTGAGTGAGCTTTATAAAATTGTATTTAGCTAGGTAATTATCTAACAAGATACTTACTGGAATTTGATATTTTTGAAAGTAATCATTAGGTTCCGTGAATAACAGTCAGAAACCTCTTTGCTTACCTACGCCACCTACCTACAGATATTTCGACGCGAGTGTAGTAAATTGTCACTTAGAAATAAGCTGACAATTTACAAAACTTGCATCCGCCCCGTCATGACTTATGCCTCCGTGGATGCTCATTCACCCACGCCTCCCGCATCGATCTGGACAAGCTGCAGGTCATTCAAAACCGCTTCATACGCAGAGCGGTCGGCGCTAGCTGGTATATGCGAAACGCCGATCTGCACTGCGATGTCGAACTACCATCCATGATTCAATACATTAAGTATACCTCCCGCCGCTACTTCGACACGGCGCCTCACCACCCCAATCCTCTTGTAGTAAAATCCTCAAACTACTCGACAGACGTGACAGACCCTCCTCCTCTCCGTAGACGCCCAAGAAACATCTTGGGCGACCCGGACGACCCCCTCGCCGTCGTCACCGCGGCGGCGCTGGGTTTCGCCCGATCAGACTGCTCCTAGCAATAGGAAATATTCCGTTTTTGGTACAGGCGTCAGTTACCAGAGGCACACACACACACAGCGATCCCGCCGGCAGGATCGTAGACCCCCAAGATCTGTTAGAAGATCGGTTAGATTCTCTCCAAATAATCAATCAGTTCAACCAACCGTTAGGGCTCCAGGGCACACCCCTTCTGGGGTGCCTGGACAAGTCTGATTCCCACTCCCGGCGACGGCCCAAGCCGAGGTTCGTACCTTCGAGGTGCCCTTGTGCTAGTCGCATAAAATTAACCACCAAGTTATGCCGAACGCACTCTGCGTTCGCTAACTAGTCCGGTCAAGCTGTAGAGGCCAAAAGGCCAACAGTACAAGTCAATATAAAAAAATTAAAAAAAAGATATTTCGACGCGGGGAACTCCATAGAACGCTTTGTGATGCAGTAAGATTGACGGGACAAGACCCCGCGGCAGTTTACCATTATAACGGTGGACCGACCAAATAAACGATCCCTTGAACATGTGCACGAGAAAGGCTTCAATACGCGAGGATTGGCGACGGATTGTTAAGCGAGCTACCACCCAAACTGATGACTACGAGTACCTACTCTGCCAAGAGTGCTAACGACTAGATAGAAACATTAAAAAATACATACATCGCCACAAAATACCTAATAGTACAAAAATATTACCCTTCTCGGGCAGTCGGGTAAAACGTATAAGTGTTGACCTGTTCAGTTACATGGCTTGGCTTACCAGATATTTGGACTGATTTTTGCATTACCACTGCACCACTGTTCCAATAAAGAGTACCATTGGTCTTCAACCAGCAAACAGACCCACGTTGTGGGACCGTAGGTGTACAACGTGTTCCGGATACGGTAACAACTGCTCCAAGTGTGCAGACTCAACTGCTGGCTCATCGAGCAAACGTTCTATGACTTCAATGAGTTCAGGGGGAGTGATGGCAAAATAAAATAATTATACATATGTGAAATTAAATTAATTTTAATTAATGCGAATTTATATAATAATTTATGTTATTTATTATTTTGTATATAATTTTTTATATACAATGTATACTAACATTAATTATTAATTTGAATTGACTTGTAAATTTTAATTTAAGACTGACTGTGACTTTAGTCCGCTAAAATTGAGTCAGGTTTCTACTGGCTTCGCGTATACTGTAGAGACGGGACCACTTCGCGGTCGCCCGTGTCCATAGGGTATTAACTCCGATATTAAAATGAGGTAGCGCTCTGAGGTAATGTAAGAAATATTGCCTTTATAGGTTAACGTTTTAATAAAGGTTGTAATGCGAGACAAAAGGTTGGCAGGAAACTTGGAGGGTGGCATTTCATTGATATATCGGGTAAGTAATTTAAATATTATGATGTTGGGTTCGTCGGATTACGCCACCATGCCTTGACATTTTCATCACCCCTGCAACCTGCAACAACCTATTTTGTGAAACTACGAATAAGTCACATCACATCATCAGCCATTAAATGTCCACTGCTGAACAAGGCCTCCCTCGTAGAGAGGGGTGTTGCCAATAATCCCCACGCTTGGCAGGCGGCTTGGGGATCGCAGTGCGTTCACCGTGTACTAATAGGATGCTGCTGCCCATCCTCCGGTGTTTCTGGTCGCAGTTTTAGGACATAACGAATAAGTAGTCGAATAAAATAGAGTAAAACTCTCGGAGGGAAAGTTTGGACTGGATTTCGTTAAATTACTGACATAAAAGATTTTAATGTTATGGCTTAGGTACTCGGTTTATATTCGTCTTGATTATATTTATTTATTAGGGCTTTATTTTTTCGTTTTATGCCCGATAATCCAGATAGGTTTGTACCAAAAATTTTACGTAGGATTTTGTTATACGGCTCTTTAGTATTCGACAAAAACTAGTAAACATAATTAAAGTACCTACTACTTACTAAATAAATACCGTTGTCGGTTTATATTTTTCAACATAGATAACTTGTCAATGAAAGTACCTAACGATGGAGCAAATAGCTGAGACTTCGCACTGGTTTTGAAAGAACCTATATTGACAGGTTTTTTTTTTTTTTTTTTTTTTTAGGTTGCTGACAATATTAAATGTTTCTCTGCCTTCGTAACTTATTATATCGAAGCGCGCTGCATATAAGTGCAGTAGGACTTTCATGAAAATTGTAGGGGAGTTGTCTGTTGACCGATGGATAATTAAAAGCAAACATTCCGCGGGGTTTGCTTTGTCCATCGAGCACCTATCTCCTGTGCTATGCCTACCTATATTATGTCTAAACTAGATTGGATATCAGACAGACCGATCGGTTATGTTAACTCTGGGTTATTGCATTTATCGATCGGTCGATCCGTGTAAATGTTAGACAAGTCTATTGTGAATGATTTTTATTTATTTCTTACTTAATAAAAGATTTTTAAATCCATTTTTAAATCCTTTCTGCTTGGAAGTAGGTATGGCATTGACATCTTCTACTAAAATATTTATTTGTCAAGCAGAGGGCGAAGTACGAATTTTCGCTACGTACCTACCTATAAACTTTCGAATTTCAATTTCGAAATTTAAAATTTGTATGAATCGATACGACCTACCTACTATTATAAGTAGCGAATATTCGTACTTTGCCCACAGAATATCATTTTTGACAATTTTTCAATATTTTTTCGAGATAAAATGTAGCCTACGTCAGTTTCCAGTCCTTGAATTTTATTTTATTCCTTAAAGCTACGGATTATATTATGATTAGCGGGTAAAATGTTAATTTATTATTTGAAGGAAACGGATCCCGGTATCAGTGGATACAACTCTCCGGGATTCGTGGCTAATTCAGTCTGATCTCGGGATCCGTAGAGACAAACCTTGAACTACCTACACCTATCCATCTAGGTAAATCTAAACAATCACGTCATCGATCTGTTGCTCTGTTACTGAGTGCAAGGACAAACAAACAAACAATCAAGCAGTTAGTATTAGCTTGTATTTTGTTTAGTTAATAAAGGCACGTGCCCAGGAAAAAAAACACATTTGCATAATTATACTAAAACATTCGAATTGTTTTGCTAGTACCTCATACTGCAGTCAAAATCTACGACAAAAGTTGCAACGTTAAATAAATTATCATTTAGGTAAAATATACCCTTTTAGAATGGCCCAGTGACTGTCTGCACTTATCAAAACTTTATTGAGAATGGGCAGAGCCCCGAGACCTCTGTGTAAAGAGGATCCCGACTTTGAATAAGTACTCCTGCAAATATTGCGCTTGGGACTTTTCTGTTTAGCTTTTCCATTGACTTTTTGTTACTTCGTTTGTTTTAGAAATGTAAACCTTAAAATGTTTCTTTTCCTTCTTGAGTCGTTAGGAATATGTTTGCGATGATGTAAATTCTTCGTAATATCTTCTTATGCCTCTGTCTCAAACCTGTTGACTATTTTAAAGTGTCATTTGCAAAGTTTTTTATTTTCTAAGTTTCGGTGGGATGATATCACAAAACTTTTGTCACCATCATAGTCTTCACTTAATCGAACTGTTTTACTTGCATATTATCAGCCTACTTATGCATACACACATGCTACATACGCCCCATTTTTTAGCTTTGACACCTGCAGTTCATTATTGAAAGTTGAAAGGAGTTTTGGCGCACATTTGAAAAAATATGTTGCCTCATTGTATTATTTCCTAAACTTGTGTATTTTCAAGTGTTAATGTGTATGTAATAATGGTGCTTTTATTACTCAGTGAAGTCGTATGGGCTATTATTCTGGGTAATTCAGCAGACTGATGTAGGTACTCAGTATTTTTGTTCTGCAAAAGTGCTGTTAGGGCTATCTTATATGATTAGGCTGAAGAGATTATTGCCTCCAAAACTTGTTTATGTTGTTCTGACGTTCAAATGTGTAGGTACAATTAGTGTACCCATTTGAGGAAATAAATGATTTGATTTGTTTCGATTCTAAAACTTTAATAGCATTTTAATCTACTTGTGATTGTGCAGCCAATATGTTATAACCTACACATAGGTATAGGATTACATACGTCCACATAGACAGTAAGTAGGAAATGAGAAAACGTAACAGCTGCCTGCTGGAATCGAGGGATCTGATAGTCCAATAGTGATTATATGGAAATGCGATCATGCTTGAGCGGTGATTCCTGCTCGTTGCTTTTTACCTTTTTACCTGTGGCTACGTCCTTGTCTGCATTAGTGTCGTTTAGTAAGCCATGTTTAATGCCATGTTCTATATTTCCTAAGAGATTAAGCGCAAACGGAAATTTTAGTAAAGTACGAATTCACAAAGATTGTAATAATTTTAGAGTTATATGATTATTTACGGGATATTTACCGTGGTAAGGTTGTGGAAGGGTGTGAAGACTAAGGAGTAAGAAGTGGGTAGATCGTTGTCTGTACCTAACTTTTTAACTGTTCGACCAACCACGTTATACCCGCATTCTTCAGTCTTCCCGTGAACATGGTGCATGTGACTGCGCCGCAATATCGGTAGCTAATTTCACAATACCACGGTAAATATCCCGTAAATAATCACAATAACTTTAGTGAACAACCATGATATTTTAAAACAGTGTTTTAAAATAATTTTGATGGTAAATGTCCACGCAGAATCTATACCTACCATGATTCATAATCATCAGCCAGAAGACGTCCACTGCTGAACATAGGCGTCCCCTTTAGAACTCCACACTGATCGAAAGCCTACTATCTGCGTTCACTGGATGCCTACGACTTTTACGATGTCGTCGGTCCATCTAGAGAGATTATGGTATAAAAGGTGCCGTGGCCTACGCCACCTTATATACCATCATAATCTTCCTTGTTTGTCTGATGTAAGGATAGCCCTTACTGTCCGACTCTATAAATATCTATGAATGGTTTACTATGTTAATGACATTAAAAAAACACTTATTAACATTCGGAGTTAAAAGCAAGTTTCTATTCTAATCAAAGATATTTTTACCTGTAGATTGGTTGTGTCCGCCCACCATATAGGCTTGGGTGCCCGACATCGTTCAGCCGTCTCTCAGTCACGCACTCCGAGTGTCTACAACAAATTGTATTTTTGTCTCTTTCTAACAACAGATATAGCGTAAAAGGTTTTTTCAAATTCTTGCTCTTATTTCACAAAATGCACTTGTAAGTATATCTACTATATTATCTAGTATATTTATGCTGCGTTTAGTCAGTTTTTAAAGCCGTGTTGTTCGCCTATAGAGTCTCTATTATTACACCTCACTAATTCTAATACCTCCCTATATCCGGATATCTGGATATACTATGTATGAGGGTACATGTAAACTCAACGGCACGCAGTCGGAAGCACAATTTGCATGGTAGTAAATTATGAAGATGACCAAACGGTTGGCTCGCCTTCCGCTTGTTTACAAATTAGGTGCTAGGCCGACTGTTCCACTGAGATTAATTGAATGCGGGCTGAACAGTGATATCTTGAATTATGTAATTGTTCCTTGTACGTTGTTTGTACAAATATAAAGATAATTAGGTACGTTTCTAATGTTCTGACAAATCGGGGCCAGAAGAAAAACTTGAAGAAGAGCGTTTCGTTATTCCTCTATCTCGCTTGCTCAAATACATATTTACTGAACATTTATCATGTTATCTTCTTTACTCGTACCTACTAATTGGATTTTACAAATACATATATGTTTTAAATGGTTATCGGGACTTAGATAGGGATAGCCCGTTGGTCCAGTTGGTAGTGAACCTGCCTTCTGAGCTTGGGGGCGTGGGTCCGATTCCCATCTAGGACAAACATTTGTGTGATGAACATTTGTGTTTGTTCTATATCTGGTTGTTAATATCTATTTAAGTATGTATTTAAAACTATATATGTATGTATATCAGTCTCTGGCAGCCATATCACAAGCTTTGCTTAGTTTGGGGTCAGATGACCGTGTGTGCAAAAATGTCCCGAATATTTATTTATCTAGCATAATTTTATTTCTATAAAAATATTTACCTTTCACTCGACGTTTCGATTATGTTACAATGGCCGTGATCACGAGCTGAGTGAAAACTGCGGGCGAGTCCGGGGAGGAGAGCGGGTGTTGTGGTCTTCTACCCTCATCTTGATCTTGAAAAATCACAGAGTTGTCACCACGACACATAAATAAAAATAAAATAAATATTCGGGACATTTTTGCACACACAGTCATCTGACCCCAAACTAAGCAAAGCTTGTGATATGGCTGCCAGAGACTGATATACATACATAAATAGTTTTAAATACATACCTACTTAAATAGATATTAACAACCAGATATAGAACAAACACAAATGACTTGACTGTATCGGTAATGTTCTAGTATATACCGCAGTTTGTGTACTTGCTTACTATATGGGATTCCACGATACCTACATCCAATCTAATCCATCTTTTTAATCTTTGTTCAAATCACGAAAGTTTAAACGTTACTTTTACATAAGTAAATAGATTCAATAATTAACTGACTTCAGAAGAGAGGTTCTTAAATCTTACGATTACTTTATGAACCGATTTACGTGATTCTTTTTATTACACGGAGGAAGCTTTTAAGTTCACACAAAACTTTTGAAGTCTATTTTTTTAAATTAATATTTATTTTATCATTAAAATATTGACCGAACCGCAACCGGAAGACGCAACGTCACCTACGTTGCGTCTTCCGGTTCCGGTTATCGGCATCCCACTTGATGGATGAAAATGGTAGGCTGTCGTTTGGTGTGAAGTTCTGAGGGGGAGGCCTATGTACAGCAGTGGACATTATATGGTGGATGATGATGATGACGATTAAAATGTTGAAATGCGCAAGCGAGGCTACGCACGAAACATGAACTCTGATGAAGAGAAACAGGCAAACTTTTAGGTAACCTCTATTAGGGTAGAGCAAGGGTAGAGCAGGTACAAACGCAAGCAAACTTGATACTTACTTCCCATATTTTCTTACTTTAAAAATCATTCTCAGAACTTAATTAAATGTTTATCAAATTCATAAACAATTTATCGAGTATTTTTTTAATTGTAAGTGTGCTTCATAACTTATCTATTGTACCTATAAGTTCCGAGAATTTTGCCATTTCACGCTACACCTATTTCCTTTAGCCGACGTCGTACACTGATTGCGAATATTAAGTTTGCTTAGTACATTAGTGCGGGGTGCAGTAATTGCGTGTATTTATTGGGCGAGATGGTAGCGGGCGGTAGTATCGCGGCGGTAGGATCGGAGGGTAATAGGGCGCGGGCGCCGCCTGACACGGAACAAGGATTTACGAGCGCCGCCGCTTCCGCTCCATGCACTCCAAAAACTGAAAACTACACACGAACTTACCAACTCCTCTCTTGCATTAGCTTTTTATGACAAAGCTTGCGGCGACCCGAACTTTGCTTACTCGCGCTGTTCTCTGCAGTAGCGCTCTACCAGGAAATGTAGATTGGAAAGGCTTCCTATTGCTTGTTTTATTAACTGGATGTGCTAAGTGCAATCGTTGCCAAAAGCAAAATGAACACACGACAAAAATAGTTTCGGCAACACTGATGTTTTTCGCTTTTACGTTTTATACTGTTTTCAGATCCAATACACGAAAAGAATGGATAAACTACTATAATCCCTTTGTTATAAATCATGTAAAAGCTCAGTGGTTTAGTACAATAAAATAAATCAACACCGCTTCGGCTATAAACTTCATTAAAGAACTTTCACAGTCCAATTTATGAGAACGGCAAAGAGCAAAACAGAAGTCAACAAAAAATTAAGCCTCACAGTCGGTAGAGTCTCGGTCTTTGTTCTTCTAATCCCGACTTTCCTTTCAGATAGCGTTCAGTCAGCTCTTAAATTAAGAATTTATTTCAGATTTTCATACTTTCCTGTTCCCTTTGTGTTGCACCACAATGGAAATTATTATCAATTGGAAAACTTTCCGTTTTCTGCAAGTTCTGTAAAGGCTCACGTTTTATTTCCCACTTTGGCTTTCTTTTTGTTCTGCAAGATGATCTCGCGGAAGGGAGTCTTATTGTGCTTATCTATTTTCACAAACTTTATAAAGAGTTGCGATCATCGCCACGTGGAAATATTTTCCTGCCGAATAATTTGAACGTCTCTTCGCATTAATTATTTTTAGAAATATTTTTTAAAAGCAGGTCCGCAGGACGTTATCTCTTGAAAGGGTTTTCCGATAGAATATTCATGATTACCCTGAGTAACATTAATGGTTGTTTTGAATTCCCTCGTGTGAAAAGAAACATAGTTAGACGGGATGTGTTTTACACGAGTTTATCTTTGAAATTGGTTTCCAGCACTGCTTGGGTACGATGAATAATTTAAAGTAATTATGTATTACAAAATTAGGTACACAGAACCTAGCTACGTTTTAAAATGTAATGATAAGCCTTTAAAAAAGGATTTGTTGTACCTATTACCTTATTTGCGTAATTTAGTGGTTCAGACACGTAAAGGTGCCGACTCTAATGTCGTAAAACATGTAACCCACCTACAGTGATGAGATAGCAAAAGGTGTACACATAGATTTTAACCAGACTAGCAAACCCAAAACTCAGAGCAAATTATTTTTTATTGATTTTATACTATACTATTATAATATTTGTTAATTTTATTTGATCTAGAGACCCAAAATAAGGTAACTTTAATGTGTATGTTTGTATATTTCCACCTTCAGCCTAAACGCCTAAACCAATTTTGAATAATGAGGTGTCCATAGATTGATGAACCCAGCGTTTCGTCTCTTCTATGATGTCACCAGAGCAATTTTGTGCACGGTCCATTAGCACGGTCAAGTCCAGAGAAGCCTCTAGTAAAGCCTCCACCATGCACTTTACTAATATATCTATTACTACTACTATATCTATATCTAATATATCTATTAATTATCTATAGGCGGGGGATAATTTTTTACTGATATACTATTAAATAATTAATTACTTAAGTTTCCAAAAGAATGCAAAAAAAAAATACTTTGACTTGACCGTGGCATATTTTGCTTGACTCTGACTGTGACTATGACTTGTCTAACGATATTTAAATACCTATTTCAATACTTGACACTGGGAAATGAACGAAACGAGCGACGCCAAATCCTTTCAAGAGGAAAGTTTTAAAAAAAGGGTACAAGGCCCGGTAACTGCATTGCCGTTTAGGTTTTATAACGTCCTTGGGTAACTGATAAAGAAGGTCGGATGAGCGAAGCGCGCTGAGGAAGCGCGAGCGCTTAGTAAGTAGTGAAACAAAAAAATACGGGTCTTTTTTATTTTCAATTATTATCTGTTCCATACGTTGTCCTGTCTAAAATTAAATAAATTTGTTTGAGGTATGGTCTTGAGTTCATACAATAATCACATTAAAAGCTCTTAAAGCTCCAGCAAAAGCTCCTTGCCTTATTCGGACTATTACGAACATGTAAATGCTTAATCAGTTCAGAAAATGAATGATGACCTTACCAACGAACATCATTAAATTTTTATTTATTTTTAAACCCCGACGCAAATAGAGGGTTGGTATAAGTTTAACGTATGTATCTGTGTCTGTCTGTGGCATAGTAGCTCCTAAATTGTTGAACGGATTTACGTTTAGTTTGTTTGTTTAAAAGTGACTGGTCGAGAGTTTTCTTAAATATAATTTTTAAGAAAATCTGTTATGCCGTTTGAAGATTAACAGCTCTTTTATCGGGGGGTATTCAATAATTTTCAATTAAAACTTGTCAATGTTCTTGACCTACTTACGCAAAAATTGTTATCATCATCATCATTACAGCCATAGGACGTCCACTGCTGGACATATGCCTCCCCGATCGATCTCCAAAAGGGCCGGTTGGAATCGGCTTGCATCCAGCGTCTTCTGATTATAAAGACTTAACTGCGCTTGCCAACCCGCCTGCCAAGCGTAGCGAGTAAGTGCGATGATTGGTACAAAAAGGACCAGGCCCCCAAAAATTTTATACGACAAAAAAAGTAACCTTTTAGGTCTCTCTCTCTCTTTAACTCGACGCAAAACATAACTTATCAACAAAGCATAACTTGTGTTGTGTCTACTAAATGTGTCCAGCAGGGTTGAAGTATCGGTAGTCCAGCACATTTGGAAGACAAGCTCCAGTTCGCAACCGAGCGGAGCCACTCGGGCTCACAATTCACAATCCGGCGCGGTTAAACTTCCCTTCAGAAACAATAACAATTCGTTCAACGATATAATGTGACCGCAGCTTTCCCCAGACGAAGTTTTAAGTGCAAAAGGCCTCACAAGTTTATGTGTTGAATGAATCTAGGAAACGGCGTAATGTAAAAGTTGTAATTTGATTTGCAACGCTAACCACCATTGTTTTCATTTACCTACGTTGAACCGATGTTTTGTTTCTCGCTTAAACGAGTTACGGCTTTGAGTGTTATGAATACTTGAATAGCTTTTCATTATGTTCTCTACCGTAGAGTAGAGCACCTACCGTAAGTACTTACTAGGATATCAACCGTACCTAAAGAACAGAATACATAAGTCAAGTACAGAAGACTCACTCCGCAAAATCATTTAAATAAGTAGCGACTCTTGCTACTACACAATAAAGTGTAATTCAGGACGGGGGTTTGTGAGTATAATCCCCCAAATCAATGCAGCCGGGTATCCTTGGAAGATTACCTACCTACACATAAACCAATGTGTTACCTTATACCGAACAGTATAGTATCGCAGAGTAAAAGGCCGAATTGACACACGCGAGGGCTGGGAGAGTGGACGCAGAATGATGTACAATATCTGACACTGACTACCGCGCCGCGTACGTACGCTCGTCAGTGGGTGTGTGAGTGTAGGCACTAAACTCGTAAACACCGCCACGATACGCTACTGTTCGGTATATGTGTACTGTGAAAAGGGGTTCTTATTGTTGAAAGAAATTTTAATACGACTCCTACCCGAGCCGGGATAGCAAAAAGGTTACAATTACTTTTTCGGGTCACAAAATTTACAAATTAATCATTGACGGAGCCTTTACCTAAATAAACGTATGGCACACATCCCTAAGCGGTCATTATAAATTTGTGTTTGTACGTCCACCATGGCGCTACTTTCGGTTTATTTCAAATTGTAATTGACGCTAGACATTTGCAGGCAGCCTTGCTAATTCTTGCTTCTCATGCATGCTGCACCGAAATAAAAGTAATTAATATTTTTTCATTACCATAATACATAGTCTTTCAGTCGGAATAATAAACATGTTTACATGGTAATTAAATAACGTCAAACAAGTCAGAGTCAAGCAAAGTAAGTCAACTCAAACTCATGCCCATGATACCTACTATCATGCCTCACCATCAAAAATACACAAGTTTAGGAAAATAATACAACGATCCGCCATGGTTTTTTCACGTTGGCGCCAAAACTCCCCAGTCATTGGGTTTTTTTTTTGGTAAAATTCAATGACCATGGATTCAATGTCCTTTGGTCGTAATATTAAACAGTTTACATAGTCTTAATAGCGTCAAACTAGTCATAGTCACAGTCAGAGTCAAGCTAAGTCACAGTCAAGTCAAACTCATTCCCCTGTAAAGTGGTGACTTTAAAAGAGGCTCCTATGGAGTTTTGGAACAACACGGAAAGACACGTTTCACCTCGTTATATCACTTGCCCACACTCGAGCACGTAATTCACCATTTAGTACACATCAACACTCGAAAATACACAAGTGTAGGAATAATCCAACGAGCCGACATGTTTTTTTCCACGTTGGCGCCAAAACTACTCCAGTCATTGTGTGTGTGTAAAATTTTCATGACCGTGGATTCAATGTCCTTTAGTCGTAATATTAAACAGTTTGCATGGTCTTAATAGCGTCAAACAAGTCATAGTCACAGTCAGAGTCAAGCTAAGTAAGTCACGGTCAAGTCAAACTCATGCCCCTGTAAAGTGGTGGAGACTTTACAAGAGGCTCCTATGGAGTTTTGGAAACAACACGAAAAGACACGTTTCACCTCGTTATATCACTTGCCCACACTTGAGCACGTTTACGAGCACCTAATGAATAATAATTCACCATTTAGTACACATTAACACTCGAAAATACACAAGTTTAGGAAAATAATCCAACGAGCCGACATGTTTTTTCCACGTTGGCGCCAAAACTCTCTCCAGTCATTGAAATTAATGGTGTTGCCAGAGTAACTGCTTCTGTTTCCATGTTTAAATCAACTTACGATGGGTTGGCGGGAAACTGTTTATTATTATTTCTCTTTTAAGTAGGTCGTGTCGTAGCTAAGAGCTACGTGGCCACAAAGGCTTTATAGTTCATAGCATCGGGTCGGTCTTGCAGCAGTTGCTTCGGAAATATCAGTCTCATTTACATGTGCTAGTTTTATCACAACATTACGTATGAATGGGAGACACTATATTGTGCATTTACTCGCTGGGAACGTCGTGTAAAAGCTGAAGCAAATGAGTTGACAAAAGTTTTGTTTGGTTTCGTATTTTGTGTTATGATTTGAGAAAGTTTATTGTTTTAAATGTACTTTTTAACCCAGACTGGGACTTTTTAATGTCTATTAGTAGGTGTACCTAGTACTTGGTACTACCTTATAAGTACGTATCGAATTCCATACAAATTTTGAATTTCGAATTCGATACGTATTTTAAGCATGTGAATTCTTATAAACTTTATATTTGTAAAGAAGTCTTTATAGGCCCTTATTAAACAATATAGTCATGACCGGTTTTGACAGCTTTACCATACCAAATCTGTCAAAATTCGTAATTTATCAATGTTAAACCGTCGTTACGAAAAATGTGACTACAAACCCTAGGTATATACTTAGGTACTACAAACGTATTGTCATTTCAAATGATTGTATTCATTAGATAACTGTTCAATTGTTTTTTTAAACTATTAAACCATGAGTATCCTTCTTCCTATAAGTATTAATAATTTTCGTATACGTCCACCGGCATTGCCATTGGAGCTCAATAGAAAATGTGTATCGCACCATTCGCACCGTGAACGGTTGCACATATATTGCGACTTTAAAAAGTAGACTTTTGTTTTTTTCATCACTGACCATCATTAGGGTTTATTTTATACGATTTTTATTCAATTTTTAAATAAAGCAGCATTGAATATTCTCGTCTGAAACAGACTGGGTTGGATTGTGGCAAGGCGCGAGTGCAAAGCGGCAGCCGCGTCGTGGACCTGCCAAAGTAATAACCAGCTCGAGCTAATGGATTGCTCTATATGCGGTACACCAATAAGACTAAACTACTCCTACTTGAGTGAAATTCTTAATTTAATTTGATGAATAATTAATTACATTGTGATGACATTATTAACCCCCAACGGAAAAAGAGGAGTGTTATAAGTTTAACGTGATGTGTATCTGTGTATCGATATATCTGTGTGTCTGTCTATGTCTCAACCGATTTTGATTTAGTCTCTTATTATTGACACGGAATCTAAATCTTTTGTTCGTTTCTTAAGCGAGAATATAGTTGATAGCTAATCGCTTGCATGCTGGCGGTGAGACAAGTGCGTAACGGGTCCCGCGCTGCTTACGCTCTGTGTTGCTGCTGACACGCCTTTGATCTGTAGTTATATGCAGCTAATATATACATTTCTGAAGTTAAAAATATCTTTACCGTAAAATAATACAATTATAACTTTCAAACTTCCGCGATTTGAACATGTTTTAACTATCGGGTCTTATAGCGCGTTATTATCATTCCAATAAAATAGGTAGGCCTGCCTCTCTTTCGACCATGTTACAGACCGCGGTCAGCTCGTGAGAGGTACAGCTATTTTACTTAAATGTTCATAATGTGCGAAAAGTCTTGTTAGACGATTAAAACATGGGATACTAAAAGGATTGATATTTCTTTTGAATAATTTCAAGTCTTTGAACCTTTTTTTCCTAAAAATCCGTTTTTTTTCTTCTATTTTGAGCATATCGACAAACCCTTCAGTTGATGAAAAGATACTTCAGTCGAATAACACCGGAATGTTTCAGGCACTACAAACCGGTACTAGTCTCTTTGAAGATGAAATCTTTTATTCGATATTATGAGAACCGATTCAGGTTATACGATTCAGCGCTGTTTTTCATTGGAGGTCCTAAATAAAATGCTCCTCCATTTAATTTCATTGAATGTTCTCAGTCCTAAATAACAACCTCTTTATCCTGTTCTATAACATTGCTGCGTGTGCGTGCGTATATCACAGAAAGAACAACTTTTTTGGGTTTATTCTTCTTGGCTTACCAATATTGGCCCACTGTTTGGCCACTCGTGTATTTTTTTTTACTTTAGCCCATTAGCCACGCTAAAATGTTGTTGTGCGGATATCTATAGGTATAGCGGTATATTATGAAATTATAGAGTTTGAAAAGCCTGTGATTGCAAGACATTAAAAAGAAACTCCCTTAGGGCGTCTTAAAATACAGTTTAATACAGGACATATAATATTATAAAAATATTGTCTGTTTGCTTGTTTGAATACGCACATCTTCTAAACCACTTGACGGATTTTGATGCGGTTTCCACAAATATGCTTAGCAATGACCGAGTTACGTAATAGGCTATGTTATTACTTTTATTTTAAATCAATATTACACAGTCCCTAGTCACAACACTTCGTTTGTAGGCGACTCTTTTAGAGTTGTAACAGTGCGACTGTGGAATGAGATCCCTCTAATTATTCGGCAAGCGCCATCAAAAGCTGTTTTAAGCGACTTTAACGTGAACACTATTTAAAAGCATCAGTGTCTAGTGTCTAACTACGTACTGTAATCACTAACTTATATATACATTTATTATAATTTTTATTTACTTATATGTCTGTAATAATATGTAGTAAAATCATGTACTTATATAATTTTGTATTTATATATAATTTAAGTTAGATTTATATTTGTTGTAACTATCTAGTCTATATAGGTTATGTATATCTTGTAAAACTTCAGTCTTTTTGTTTATTTTCTTTTGTCTTTTATAAGGTGTTTTTGATGCACGCCTACGTACCATTTGTTCCAACCTGGTGGATGACTGGTAGAAAATGTTTAGCATTAAGTCTTGCATTTGTATATGTCTATTTAATTTGTAAGTGTGCAATAAAGTAATAAATTAATTTTTTTGCCATTATATTTATATAGCCATTGAATATTGAAATATTGATTTTGGCTCCACATCTTTGTGTATTTAATTTAGCCAATGGCAAGTATTCTATTTTTAATTCAAGTTGTGAAAAATATTTCAAATTACTTAAGTACAGTCAAGTCGTCGAGAGCTAGTTGAAAAGTCATTGTCATGTCTAAATCTTGTCCCAGTAAAGTGGTGGAAACTTTACTGGAAACTTCTACGGAGTTTAGAGGGGAAAAAAACATCAAAGTCAGTACTTAGTTGTAGGTAGTTTTGTTCCACGAAAATCCTATGTTATGATGTCAGGAGAGTCAAACAATAATCGTATAGTTACATAAATTAATTGTATGCTTCTGTATAAATTAACTGGGATAAGATCTTGTGAATGAGTGAGCCGAATAGAAGTAGGTATATTAAGAGCGGGAATATGGCAGGTGGAAACGGGCTGGAACGATAATGGAGGTTGGAATGGAGTAGAATTCCTATGGAACGGGATGGGATTGTGATGGGGGTAGGATAAGAGTGGGAAAGGTACAAGATGAGGACGGGAAAAAGAAGGGACAAGAAAACAGCAGGGCGGGATTTTTTTCTCCACGTACGAAGTCGCGCGTAACAGCAAGTGTGAATTAAATATTGTAGCAGCCGCTTAGTGAATCTGTTGTTTGTTTTCTAAACAAATACTATTATGTATCAACTGGGACCAAAACCGAATAAACGCGAATGAACCGGAAGGGCGGGAAACGTGTATAAAAATAAATCCCTTATTAGTCATTTGAAAGCCAAAAGCGACCCAACTTAGGCCGAATGCAGTTCGTTTTGATAGCTATTTGTGTGTGTAAAGAACTCCACAGGGTAACGAGTGGGAAAATTTCCATTTAGAATGCAAAAATTATGAAATGAGAAACTGGAACCTGTGGAAATGTTTGTAAGGTAAACAGGAGTGCCGAGTTAGCGGAAAGATAATAAGGTACTCAAATGAGCATCGTATACCTTTTTGAGGTAGGTTGTCCCGTAGTAGGCGGGGCGGGACCATTCTGTGAAAGTTAAGTTTTTCTTGCATGTGTCAATTAGTTTTTTCTTTGTACCTATATATTGTTTTTTGTAAGTGCTTTTTGCTGCTGTTATGTCGTTATTTTATTCCAGCCTCCTGAAGTAATCGAACATAACACAAGCATACATTTTGATTCCATTTCTAGACTAATAAAAAAAAAAAAAAAACATACAGTCGAATTGATAACCGCCTCTTTTTGGAAGTCGGTTAAAAAGAAAATTAATGACAAAATTATTCACCTATTATAGAATGATAATAGAAAATAAAACTAAGCAATTAATTAATTTTTTTTTGTCTACCTTAGAGCTTTCAATAGAACTAGAATTTCAATAGATTAGTTTCTCTAAAGGCCCTACGAAACAGTTCATAAGCAGTTGACTTACGGTACAATACAGCCGCGACAAAGAACGCCTAACGACCCGAATTTATCGCGAACTTTCCACTAATACCGTCATTAAACAACCCTTTGTTTTCGTCTTTGATAAAAACACCTCCGCGGCGCTCGGGAGTTCGTAATTTTTATCTTTCGTTGCCTGAATAGACACCTCAGGAACAAAAGCAAATACTTTTGGACAATGAGGACAGCTGTCTCGTTCGTCGGTTCGCTTTCGAAGCCTGTTTCTTACGGCGACTTAGGTACAGTTGACAAATCGCTGCAATTTAAACCAGTTTTGTTCTGTGAGATCGTCAGTTTTCTGAATCTTTTTAGAAATACATCTGAATTAATTCTGCAAAAGGTGCTACGTGGGCACGTTTTTAAAGCCTCGAGATTGAACTCTACTTCAAACGGAGGCTTTGCTTCACCAATAAGTAAGTACTTTAGTCGCGTCAAACATTTAATCTTATTTTCAATAAACGTATTTGTAGATGAATGACAATATAATAATCAGATAATAATATACAATAATATTACTAAGGAACTATTAGATTCATAATTTTTCTAATACTCTAGTGATTATTAATTTTGGAAATCTTAATTTTTATATAGTTTACTATAAAGAGTTTCTATCTATCTATCTATCTATCTATCTATAGCAGCGCCCCGCGGTTTCACCCGCTATCCTACAGTAACCCTGAACTTTTCCGGGATAAAAATAAACCTATTGTTGAAACAAACAAAGTAATGTAAGTATATGTTTTAAACTATCACGGTTGTTTTTTTTTTTTTTTTTTTTTTTCCTGGGCAATTGCCTTTATTAACTAAACAAAATACTACAAGCTAAAACTAACACTACAAATACAGTTAGACTGCCCATAGACCGTTGAAGGTCTAAAGACAATCCAAATGCTCACGGTTGTTCACTACAGTTAGTAGTCAGTTAGTCTTTCCGTGAACATGGTGCATGTAACTGCGCCGAAATATCGGGACCTCCATCCCCAACTTATCACCGTAAAATAATTCATATAAATTATTGAGACAAAAAATCACAAAAATACAATTGCAGCGCTAACCATCATACTGGGTTTAATCATCGTGATGTTAGGCTTCTCTTGCATCGAAAATAATTTTAAGTACAGTATGAGAATATAATAAAATTAATGTCAATATTAATCATTCAAATATGAAAATTTCGAATTCTTATTTTCTTGGAGAATTCGCTAACAATTTATTGATCGAAAAGATCAATCATTCACGATATATTGTAGATTATAAGCAGCATAGGAAATGTAATACAGTTCAGTTCATTTATTTTATTCATCAAATATGTACCCATTAGGTGGTGTACACTTATGAACGTCAAAAATAAAATATTTTTGATAAAAGTGTAAAAACTAAATTAGATTAAAATAAAATGACAATAGCAATAAAACGAAAATAATAGATACCTACCCTATAACAATAATTTACATGTATGTCCAATATGTCCATAGAATTAATTAAAATCACAATTTGCGCAGAGATGAAAGCATTAATTTTGTAATAAGCCAAAAATCCATAACTATTTCTTTAAACGAAGTATCATTCTTATTTATAAGGCTTTCAGGTACAAGCTACCACATCACAGCACACCACATTACATTCCACATCACATTCAATACCACATTCCACACTACGTTCCATACCACGTTCCATGCCACGTTCCATATACCACATTTAATTCAAATCAGTTCAGCTGTTACGGAGTTGAGTGCGGACTAACAGACACACTTACTTTTTTAAAATAATTAATAGACTTGCGTTTGACCACCATCTCGCCTAATGTTAAGTGATGATTCGGTCTACGTTGGAGCACGCAAACTTTCACATTTACTTATAATATTAGTGTGATATACTCACAATATTAAGTTTAGCTTCTACCGTCTCCATAATATCACAGGTTGTGTAATGTCCATGTCGAGATATTACGTTATGTTTCAGTGCCAAATCCGTTGGTTTCGTTGGCAACCCCTGCTGGCCCTGCTGCATACAATTGAATTATTTAAAGGATTATGACATTAAATTGCTCGGTTGGGGCGAGTTTAGCGTAACATAGCATGAATGGTCAAACGCAAACCCATCTGGACTAGGACCGGTTAATATGCAAAGTCAGCTTATGGCGCAATCTTTGAAGTTGGCCTGGTTCTGGCATAATATTGATGGAATGAGAGTCGGCTTTTAGATGGGCTTCAAAATAAAATAGGCCACATTGCTTTAACTTAGTAAGTAATACGGAGACTGTATTTCCCATTTGCATTGCAGTTGCGTCAAAGCGGATAGCGGTTCTTGGTAAACATTATTTCGCTACTGGTATAGAAATTAAAAAAGGGTGTGTTAGGTATCACCTATTTGTAGATTGATTTTGGTTTAATCTTTGCTAAACCGAATTATTAAGTCAAGACAGTTATCCAATAAAGGTGGGTCACTTAACGAGTACTTACCTTACTCTCATCAGTGGGCAAAGTACGAATTTTCGCTACGTAAAATACGTAGGTATTTCATACAAATTTCAGTTTCGAAATAGTATTTTTTTATGAAATTCGATGTGTATTTTACGTAGCAAATACTCTTACTTCGCTCACAATTCTATTGTGATCTATATCCACTCCAAGCTTTTTGCCTCTGCCAGTTGATAACATTCTAATAGACTGTACAAAATCGTAAATTCTGATCACTTTTACTGGGGGTTTGAACTTAAGATAACTTATTATAGCTGGTAGCCGATATAACGCAGTGGAAAAATAAATGGTATTTATTTTCATTTGCTTGCTTTTAACGATCTGAGAATCTATACTGCATTTGTCAGAGTTAAATAAACAGAACTTGCACAGAGACGCTGTTCTAGATCGCTAGGACTTCATTATTCCGTGTTTCCTCTACAGCCCTGGCTATACAAATGTGTATGTATGTGTACCTAGCGATAACTAAGTGGGTACCTACTTGAGTATACATACATATAGACATCATAATTTATTACTACGTCCGCGTGCTACATGATTCGAGGCTTGATGCATTGAGTCCCCGGCGAATACCCAGAGTGTAACGCTTAGAATAATGTAAGTAAGTAGGTAGCTACCTATACCTAATTCGTCTACATGTTCTGGACTCTAGGTCCTGGCAACAAATGCAAGTTCTCATACCTACAACACGACAGACGTGTTAGATACAGAGTTAAATTGTTTCTTGAGCTTAGACAGAGCTTCACGCTCTCACTGCGCGCTCACTGACAAGAACTATTAAGCACATTTCAAAATTTCAAAAAATCACTGTGAGTGCGATTTAAAAAAACCACGATAATGCAATATTATTGCATAGCTTAGACTGTGCTTTCCTTCGGTATTGCTGCGAGATACAGTAGGTGCCAGTACCTACCAATGCCGGAGAGAAAGTAACTACTAGCGATTGTAGCGATTGTTTTTTCTATTTTGTTTATATTTTATTAGATATTCAATTGTTTTTTGTGACTTTTTTAGATTTAAATTAAATTTTTGACAAAAAGGTGCAAAACAAATGCGGAGCGAATCGCTGCTTTCCCAATGGTATGGGTGTTGCAACCTGTAATAAATAAATTTGAATTTAAAATAATATTGCAAATGGTATATATATCACCATTATATAGCCATTTCGTACACAAAAAATACAAACACGCAGGGTATAGCTATAAGTTCGTTGTCACAGCAAAGTAACATTGCTATGACAACTGAGCGCCGCGTGCACATACCTATATATTTTGTGGCACAAACTGACCCATGCCATCAGCCCAGTCATCGTCGCGGTTCTGACCCCCTTAACCCCCCCCAGGCTTACACTTTTTACCCTGTACTAAACCGAAAGGAGGTCATTTTACTCATCAATATGAAAACATTTACTAGGGGCTAAGCCCTGAAATCGCGAAACAAATCAGATGTTCCATACATTTTGTCGAGTGTCAATGACCGTTATCAGTGAGTGTCAGTGAAAGACCGCGATTCAGTGATGATGAGTACAATGACCTTTTGGCTTAGTACAGGGTAAATGCGTAACCCTGTATACGCCTTGTCTCTGGCCGGTGAGCGCAGCCTCTTACCTAAGTACATATCTGTTATTAAAAGCAAAATATATTCCTCTCAAAGTAGGTCGACTATACCTCGAGAGGGATGTGTGACTATTCTAAGGGTAGTCCCAGCGGCGGAAACTTTCATCTTTACTCGTCAACTCATTGATACCTACAGCCACTTCAGTAGTTTAACTGTTTTGAACAAACCTCACAAACTCTCCAATTTATACCAATGGATACAAAATTACCTATTTGAAATACATAAAATAGTTTTGCAAACATTCTTTATTATTATTTCCTCTATGAGGATTGTGGCGTCGCACTCTTGTGCATTTGCCAGCGTCAAGTATAATTAATTGGTGTCAACTCATGAGCAAGAAGGATTTAGGTTGTTAGATCCCTAACATTAACTTAATAGCTTTAACATTCGTAATTAATTATTATTCTTGTAAATTTATGCCTGACTAGATAATTTTATTGTAATTATTAATATTTTATTGAAATTCTTATTATTTAACTAATGTAATGTAAGTCTCATGATTTAATTGATGTAATTGGTGTAACCGTTTTAATAAAATAAAATAAATAAATATAAAAAATAAATATAATTATCTCGCTCCCTCAAATTTTTTTCATGCTGATAGCATATTTGTAAAACAAACTGAGAATCGCGTTTAATTTGAGTGTAGCACGGTGAAATTAACCCACTTATCCCAGCATAAGCGCAGTTAATTTACGAGATTAGCGTTTGTGAGACAATTAGCCGTGAGTAAACTTTATACGAAGCGTTTTAGCAGACTTATTTGCCTTCGCTGAAACTAGGGGCAAAAAGTGCTAAGTACACTTCTATCGGGCGAGTGAAGCAGCGCAATTACGTTAGTCGAGTCGCGTCGGCACAAAGACGCTTTCAATTTCAACCATCATTTTGTCGAGATTTCTGTTTTGTGGCTTATTGAAATTGATATTTAAGTACTTACTCGTCATATAATAAAAAAAAACATTTAATTTGTATTAGGTTTTATATATTTGCATATTTGCAATTTGTATGTTATTTATTAATTTTTTCTTTCTGGTAACTAGCTTATTACCTCTTATGTAAAGACCTCGAATGTTTGTTTTCCAATTACTATCTATCTATCCAGGCCACAGTTGGTGTTGCAACGGGGCATTTACACTATTTTTTTTTTTTTTATTTTTTTTTTTTACATCGGACTAGGCTAACGTTTGACTCGCCTGATGGAAAGCGATGATGCAGTCGAAGATGGAGCACGTTTGCCCAGTAATAACCTATTAACCCTAGACTTGAACACTCCAAGATTGTAATGCTGCGGAAACACAGACAGTGGCAAGGCGTTCCATTGTTTTGCTATTCTAATTAAGAAAGTGGAGTCAAAACGCTTGGTGCGAATAAATGGCATTTCGATCAAGTAAGGGTGACGCCTGGCCGTTCGTCTGGACGTCCGGTAATGAAAAGGTGATGGGGGAACAAGTTCGTGAAGTTCCGTTGCACACTCTCCGTGGAAAATCCTATAAAATACCGACAAGCTTGCGACTTTACGCCGGTTGTTCAGATTTTGAAGTTTCTTTCCAACCAACACTTCGTCATCAATGAGCTTTATTGCTCGTTTTTCTATTGAATCCAAAGCCTCAAGCTGATACTTGGCCGAACCATCCCAAAGGTGACAACAGTACTCCAAACATGATTTGCATTAGAAAAAACATGTTTTTTGGCTTTTGTGTAACTGTTTATCTTATGTCTACTGTATTAATAAGCAGCTGTATGTTTTCCTTGTAAAATAAAATAAAATAAAATATAATTGTATATGAAAAAGTAGGTAACTCTATAAGTATATCTGTTTGCTTTTAACGACTTTATACAGCTGAATCGATTTTGTTGATGTTTAAAAGTAGGAGTTACGGGTTGGTAGATTAAGCGGACCACAGTGCCTAACTTTCACATAACACATATTATTTTATATGTTTTTTACGAAAAGCTAGAAAAAATACCTACCTTTTTTGGTTTTGATATTCATATAATTATGGACATGCTGTTACTGAAGTATTTTATTATGCACAATTTAAAAAACAGAAAATTAACGAAAACTACAATAAATAACTAAAAACGAAAACTTAAAATAACAAAAAACTAAAACTTAAAATAACTAAATAAAAGCTAAAAAAAAAAAACTAACTGCCGTTACTTAGGTGATATTTTGTTATATTTTTTTAACTTTTGTCATTTTAATGGCCTTTAAGAAACTTTTATCATTATTTATTCCGGGGAAAATGCAGATAAATTGGAAACAAAATCACTGGATTAAATGATTATAAAACGAGTAAGTACGTACATTTCTTTGGCGTAATGTAATATTGTAAGATAGAAAAGGCCTTTTAATTTTGTTACTTGTTTCCATTTTAAACGGCGGCGGCGGCGCTCTGGAGTCAATAACACTAATTTGATCGTACGTGCTAATAAATCGTAGTTAATCGATGCGATTTGTGCGGAACGATAAAGCTGCCAATGAAATATAGCTATTTAGGAGCATGTAAGTCTATTAGGTTTTTAAAGGTACCTACTAGTGCAGTTGCGTTTACAGGCACCTCTGTTTTAGTCTTAGCCAATCTTCTTCATCATCCACAGCCTTCTTTATACCACTGCTGGGTATGTATAGGCCTCTCTCTTGTTATGCCATCAGGAAACTTAAGTGTCTACCCATAACCAATCTTAAGTAACTTTGAAACTTTCATGATTTGAACACATGTTTTAAATATCTATCGGAACTTATCGCGCATTAGTAAAAACAGACTTACCTATTGCTCTACGTTTCGACCATGTTACAATGGCCGTGGTTACGAGCTGACTGAAAATTGCCTCTGTTGCTGGCTACTTTTTTAAAATGCTACACTACCCCAAATATGATATACGCCATGATTTGTTCATTGCGTGGATGAAACCGCAGCCTAAAGACATTATTCCATCATAATAAATGAATAGTCACGTGGTATCGTGACCGCGACCAAAAAATGCGTGATAAGTCCCGATTGACATTTAAAACATGTGAACCAATCTTAGTAACATTTTGCAAGAAAAATAACGAGCATAATAAGGATGAACGTAAGATATTTTCTATTCCAGAAAATATCGGGAAAACCGGATATCGCGGGTAAAACAGCAGGGTGAAGAGAGTACAAAATTTACGCCTGTAAAGCATTTTAGAATTTCAGTGCAAGGAAACATTAGCCGGGATAAGCTTATTTGGGCGAGTGAGTTTGGCGAGGCTCTCGTAACACCTTTGCACAAATGGCACAATCTATGCGTTTTTGCATTCGGGACACGTAAGCCTGGCAAACAGAGTGGAGGAGAGAGCTCTCGGTCGCTGCGATAGGTCCCTCGCTGTAATCTAACTGCTTTACATAACACTCGTTAGGATTGGATAGGCGATCTCTCAAAAATTGTACCACTGAGTCGTGTGAACAGAGACGTAGGTGTTAGGTACATTGAGCTATATCTAGAGATGGCGACCCAAATAAACATGTTTTACTTTGGTTTTTAAACGACTGCACAAAAAAGGAGTACTTATTTTGTTTTAAGGTTTATATTTGTATGTATGTAGAAGTTGTGATTGTATAACTCCTAAACGCCTGGGCCGATTTTGATGTACGTGGTGCCATTAGAATACGTGCTTTCAAATAAATAAAAAAATACAATACAACTATAGGACACAAATGAAATTAATTATCACCGTCTAAAACTTTCCAAAGATACCCAGCAGCATTGGGGTGAAGTCGGGTTATGTGAGATTAAACCCACTAAAACCCCTCGGTGGCCGACCTCTGTGTCAGACGGAGGGTACCGGGGTCTCCATAGGAACGCACCGGTATCCTCCTAGCATATTGTGGGATCACCTAAGAAACATGTAGGTACATGTTCGTTGTAAAAAGCTACCATAAATTAAACTACCTCTTTCTTATAATAAAACAAAATGCAGCAAAGTACTTTGAAGAGTGCTGTATTCGTCTAAGATATTTTTACCTGCATCTCACTGGTATTCATACTTTAATAAACACACACGGTGCAGGTCTCGTATTTCTGAGACTTGACTACAATTAACTCCGACAGCCTAGACGCGCTGGGACATCGGAGCAGCTTTAGAAAATACCACGAGTTTATTATTTATGAAGGAAAATGCATTTCTACGTGGATTTTTGCATACGAATAAGTAGTGTATTTTAAAACTGCACAATAATCGTGCAGTTTTTTTGTAATAGCAATATTTACCAAAATAATTGCGCAAAATGCACAGGGAACTGAACCGTATGACACCACAAGAAGGTCAGTTTTAAACTTTAACAAAACGGTGTTCATATCCTTTTGGATTAATAATAATCTTGACGAATTATTGCATTCCTTCCCAATTCCTATGTAGTTATTTTATGATGTTTCGTTTACATATGTGCAACTGGCTACAACGGATTTCTTGCAAAATGCGTTGACATCCGTTCTATTTTAGACGAAAACATATTTCTCTTCTGTGGGTGCAACTGGCTACAACCTTACTAAAATGCCTTGACAGGCGTTCTAATTTAAACAAAAATAATAATAAAAACTTCTGTGTGGGTCTGAAATTCAACCGTTTTAAATTAGACATTTCTCTTTTTCAAATCTGAACAAACTGGCAACGGCTAGCCGTCGGGTAGGAAATCCGACGAATAGCTGGTAGTCTGTAAATGGTACATCACAGAATTTTGTAGAAATGTTTGCATTTAATTAACTGCATAGTCAACAAGAGGAACTCGCCGTTTTCATTTTATTCATGCAGCGTTGGCTTTGGATATCGGAGGTTATTTAAAATTAATTTTGTGAACTGAAACCCTTTCGAATTAATAACTACATAAAAACGCCAATTCCAAGTGACTAAAATTTTTCAATGGAATTTTCTTTAAGAAAAACCATCCATTATAGTAATTCTCAATACAATTTTCTTTAAAAGCATTTCAAGACCAATAATCGTAAATATCAGCCTGACAAAAAACGTTAATGTTTTACAAGCATTATGATCAAGCTCGCTTCAAATATAAGTACACTATTTAGATATTTCCAAACAAAATAAATCATAATAATGTCGAGATCAACTGCTAACAGTTGCTAATTGGTAGTTACGCGACAAAATGCGCCTGAACTTGAGCAATTAGCGAGGATAGTATTTTCTAGGTGAGCCTCAATCTGTCTCTCTGGTGCCGTTACGTGTTTCCACAGATAATATTAATACAGCCATGTGTGCGCCATGAATGTCAGTTTTAGTCGACTTTAGAAAGATTCGTATATGCGTAAGCTGTAGTAACTATGATTATTTTGACAGGCCTTTTTAACCGGCGAAAAAAGAAGGAGGTTCTCTAGTCGACACGTTTTTTTATGTGTGACCACCTTACTGTGTGAATACCTTTTGTGTTAATTTGTTCTAGCTTTGTGCGTACGTATTGGCCGAGTGTCTACCCCTGACATCAGGGTTTTTAGGCTTCATGGAGACCTCTGGCACGGTTCAGCTTACTATTTAATATCATCCAAACCAGGGTGGAGCTCAGTTGTTAATACAACTCCCATACTCATGGTCAAATAACCGGAAAATTAACAACGGAATTTTGAGTTCAAATGTTTCTAACTTTAAAATTGTGATTTTCATGGTAACAGACATGTCTATCAGGTCTCCAGTCGCATACACCTTGGGCAGCATTAAAAAAATGTATGACATCCTCAAGTCACGCCATATGCCATAATGTATGAAAACTTGCCTCTTCACCCAATGTGTTCTGCCTACCATGACTTATGGTGCCGAAACATGGACACTCACACATGAGGCTGTGCACAAAATAAGAGTAGCACAGAGAGCCATACTAGGCAACAAACTCCAAAACCGAGTTCATAATACCGAAATCCGACGAAGAACAAAGGTCGAGGCATCGGTATTGCGGTAATGAAATTAAAGTGAGCTGGGCAGAACACGATGCTAGGCGCAGTGATGACAGGTGGAGTAAAGTTTTAACAGAGTGGTGGCCGAGGCAAGGTAAACGGAGCCTTGGTCGAGCTGCAAGAGGGGTAGACGATATCATCATTATCGCGAGTTGAAACTGGACTCTACTAGCACAGGACCGAGGCAGATGGTATAGCAAGAGAGAGGTCTATACCCAGCAGTGGATAAGAAAGGCTTTGGATGATGATGATGAATGTCTATCAAGAAGCAAAAAATGTTGGACAGATTTAACTGATACCTTTGACATCGGTAAAGGTCGAACAAACCCGAAGCTGCATTAGGGGCCGTTTACACTGCTAGCGGTGGCCGCCAACGCAACACAGAACACAACGCAAATTCGTTTCGGCAATCACGGTGCGGCGTGTGCGCCCCAAATCTGATTTACCGCTGATTTGTGGCCAGGTGCCGTCCTGTTCCTCAGTCCTGCAAGTGGTTTATCTCTATGTAAATTTCTGACTCTATCGAATGATTTGACTATTTTGGAGCTCTGATCGAACGGATGAAAAATAAAATAGCTTCATGTAACACACGACACAATAACTGGGGGGTTAGACAAGACCCACTTTCTGTTATCGTTAACGCCTGCGGAAAGATGAAATTGTATGAAGATGACATTAGCTTGAGATAAAATCTCTCAAGCTAATGTCATTATCAATGTTATTTTCATACAATTTCATCTTTCCGATCTTTCATTACTTATGGGGTGTAGAGATCAGCTAAGAAAGGTTTTTGCGAAAGGGCTGAATTAAAAGGGGCAAAAGGGGCTTGAAATATTGTATGAAAGTCTACACGTACGAAGTCGCGGGCAACAGCTAGTTATATGTATTATGGTTTGACCAAAGGGAAGACTACTTGGGAAATATTATTTGTTTTACGAAAAGGTAATTGACCTTTGAACTATAACGTCGGGAGAGGGAAGGACTATCTACTTTTTGCCGGCAATATTTTGCAAAGTATGCAAGGATATACTTGTTAAAACATGTAACTTAAATTATAAAAAATTAAATATGACCCGACTGCATTGTATAAATAGTAGGTAAGTTGGTAACTGAAAATTAATAGCGGCGCGCTGCGTACCTATCGACATACCAAAACTGTTTCATTTTCAAGGCGTTGCAATTATAACTAAAAGAAGTTAGAAGGTTCTAAAGAATTAGGAATGATGGACAGACGGACGGACAGAATGAACTTGTTCCTTGTAGTAGGTACTACGGAACTCTAATTTAGTTTTATTTTCATTTCCATGTTATTTTTCCATTGTATATTTTGCCGCCAATAAATTATTTCTATTGTCTATGTCTAAAGACGAAACTTTTTCCAAATGAATATAATTATGGAAAAAAATCATGTTTTCCTTGCATTAAACTAAAAAGAATTTTGATAATACATATAAATAATAAAACCTTATTATTAGGCTTATTCACACCAAATCGGTGATATTAAGATAACAGACTATACATTGCTTTAGAATAGTTAAATATATCAACACGATACATTTGTAGCACTTTATCAACTTTATTGTGTACTTAGTCCATAATGCGTTTTGTAGGTACACGGTGCACGATTACAAACCTTTGTATGCGGCTTTATCTGCGTTGAAATCAAAATTTTAAAACATAAATGTTGCATAGTTCTCTATAAGTGAAACATTGTTTTAAAATGGCCCCTACAAACTAACACAAATTTTACTTCTTTATAATACCAGTTGATCGCCTTGAACTGTGACCTCTTGACCCATAGGGGTCATCATCGCAACCCTTGAACCTAATTTGCTCATACTTGAACTTGAAAATTGTATTAGAATGAACAACTTGCCTACAAAGTTTCATGAAGATCGAATTAGCGGTAGGTAAGCAAGTTATCGTTGAACAAATTTAGTATACATACATACAAACTCACAAACATATTAACAAACGCCGCGCCGATCTGTTTTTGTTTAGACTCTGGGACCTTTGTACTGCTCGGTTAATTAGTGTAGAAGTATGGTGTACATTTTATTGGCATTTATAGCAGGAGTGGCAATAGACTGGCCATATCTGCAGAAGAACTGACAACCGTTGGGGTAGACGGGTTCTAGAGTGGAGACCGCGTATCGCCAAATGTAGAGTAGGACGCCCTGCAGCCAGGTAGAGGGACGTCCTGCGAAACGCGGCTGGTGGCAAGTGGATGTGAAAAGCAGGATATCGTGCCTTATTGCGTTCTTTAGGAGAAGACTACGTCTAGCAGTAGACGAATATCAAATAGACTGATGTTTTTTAATTTTTTATTATTACAAGTAGGCTTCCGCTTTGCCGCCAAATCACCTGATGTCAAGCGATGATGCGGCCTACGATGGAGCACGCTTGCCTAGAAGAAATCTATTCACTCTCGACTTGAAGACACCCAGATTGTAACTATCGGGGAACACCCACTCAGGCTGCGAATTCCACAGACTATAGCAATTCGGACAATAAATGTGGAATCAAAGCGCTTCGTACGGGTTCTAGGAATATCAAACATAAAGCGGTGTCGATTCTTCGTGCCCACTCTGGCAGTCCGATAGAAAAATAATGATTTATAGGTCAATGGTCGATTAAGTATTTATTTTTATTGGTTTACATTAAATACTAATACATTAAATACTTTATCATAATTACTTTATTTGTAGTATACCTATATTACTTTATATTCCCTATCCAATGTCTAAGTATCCACAGTTGAATCTTTATTGGATAGGACATCAATCACTCCTCAATCACTGTAATTGACAGACAGGTTATCATATTCCGATAATAAACTCATCTCTTTCAAGTTTATTTCATTTCGCAACAAAGAAAGAATCTGTATCATTTTACTGTGAAAGTTAAGAACATTCATTTCTCGGAACGACGTTTACAGGAGGTAATAAATTACGGTTTGCGTTCCAGCAATAATCAAGTAAAAAGAGACGCGACGGTTTGTGAGCTGGGGTGTCTTGTTTCGGATGTTGAAGTTTGTCAAGGCGCACACTGGGCCGAGAGTTACGCAGATGGTTCGCATTGTATGGGAATTATTTTATCATTAATTTTACAAAGTGGGTTGTTGTTCAAAGTTAAACAAGCGAAACTAATAGTGTTAACAAACGTATGGATTTGGTTGACCTCAACCGCCGTCTGACCAACGGGAGAGAAAGAGAGGGAAATATTATATTCTCACTCTTTCTCTCCCGTTGGTTGGACGGCAGTCCGTCAACCAAATCGTTACGTGTGTTAACTGTTATCAGCTTACTTTGTAATAACACCATTATTATGAAAAAAGTGCTATCCGACCTTATGCTTGTGGATTCATTTAATTATACTCCAAATTCTAACTACAGATGTAACATTATGCTAGCAATATTTTAAATTGAAGTTGTTTTGTTTGAAGCCTTATAATAACTATAAGCATTATGAATTGAATAAGAAATAAATTACTCGGACTGTCTCAGAAGCACAAAATTGCGTGAAAACATAGTGCCTACCATAAGTAATAAATATTTTAGAACATTCAAACTGAAATCTATTTACGACGTTAAAATGCTAAGATATGCACTACGTATGCACACTATGATGAATCGTTTTTTTAAATTAATTTTCCTATACCTATCTAATTATGACTAATCAAGGGCCCATAGATTTAGAAATGTCAGAGTAAAATGCCAGCTTTCTTGGTCAACATTCATTCATACGCTTTGATTTGTTAATTTAATTGCGTGGGTGAATCCGCTGGCAGAAGCTACTATTCTATCATAATAAATTACAAATAGATAACTTGGGTTTTGTGTGCATGTCTAAATAAATAAATAATAATAACGAATCTTGCGACCAGTATTGTATCCACAGTGCGACGCCGACGCGCAGTTCGGAACAAAGTCCGCGGAGCGGGAAGTTTTGACGGAATCTTTCGTAACTGTCAAACCTCTTTCATTTGCAAACAGCCAATTAGCAGTGTTTGGGTAGGAAGTGATGCTTCAAGTGTAACTTTAACATTTGTTCTGCAGAAAGAAAAATCACAGAATAAGCCTTCATAACTTCTTATACTACACTGTAAGTATGTGGTTTAAAAATAAAAATCAAGATTAGGTCCCGAAAATTTCTTTAATTAAACAATAACCAAATCAACGCCTATATCCTAACATTGAAAATTTTAGGGAATTCTCAAAAAGCAATTTACAACACATAGTTACATGCTATGCTCTTTGTATACAAATAATATGGAAGGAAAACCATGCTATGAGTTACATACTCATAGTGCTGTAAATTTGAAAAAATCGGTCTGCCCAGATGACCAGAGCCAGCCAGAAAGACAGTTACAATCTGGGTGTCTTCAAATTGAGAGTAAATCAGTTTAGGCAAGCGTGCTCCATCGCAGACCGCATCATCGCTTGACATCGGGCGAGTTGGCGGCCAGCGCAAACCTATGATATAATGAAAAAAAAATACTAGGCCAGCCAGGGTGGGGCGCTTTAATATCGGGACGATACATCTCTGAAATTTTGTTAACTCCACGGAGCTTCATTCGTTTGATTGTTTTTATAACCACCAATTTCTAAACTATGAATGTGATCACTATTATTTTTACCTACGGAACTCTACCATATGTGTGTCGACACGCTCTTCACGCTCTTGCCTAGTTATTTAGTAGTGAATTCGCAAAACGAACGGCAGATTTTTACCATTATGTTATGAATCAAAATGTAAATGGATCTTGCTTGACACATCTGTATAAAAATGTGGGATCATAAGTCGTAACTTGACTGATGTTATAAGCGACATACATAGAATACATACCTACATCGTCTCTAGACGGATTACATTGCAATAACGTAAATAAATGCTTGCTCTGCTTGAGTGACATTTCGTCACGAATTGTCTACGTAGTTCCGAGTAGTAGGTACTATTTGTATCCATAGAAAATGTAATTACTATGGTACAATACCTGCTATTTATTCTTAACAACAAGATTCTAACAGAATAATTCAACAGTATAATGTTTATGGGACCTATTATCGACAATACTATACCGTATTCAATATGGGACCTAAACTTTTTACAGAGTGATTTTATATATTTTATGATAAATTTTACTTATGACAGTAGGTAGTAGTAGGTAAATTTATTTATTTTGCAATTATAGAAATGTCTCTTTGTTCATTAATTAGATAAATAACAACATGATACAGTCCACCAAGGCCCTCAAGCTCAGCCCTCGGACCCTGACCAGTAAACCTCAAACAGAACTTGCGAAAATTTCTCCCACCTTCAGAATATAACTCATACACATACCATCTACCTAATAAGTACACTGCTCTGCTGCACCTTTAAATTATTCATATAAATTTATATTTATACTTGATAAAACTTAACCAGTTCAAATAGGCCCCCAAACTTTTTTTACACCAAGTCCTTTGGTTACCTAGCTACGACACTGCTGATCAGTTTGTTTCTTTAATAAAGCAAGCTAAGTATAAATGTGAACAAAAATGTACTTATCTATAATCAAATTCTGATCAGCAAAACAGTCGTGGGAATAAGCTAGTCGAGAATACCCAACATAAAGTAGAGATAATGATCAAAGTTCTCAGATCAGAAATCATTTAGGTACGTAAAAGATATTAAGGAACAATTATTGGTTATTGAGTAAAAGTTTCTTTATTCGACCCACAAAAACAGAAAAAGTTTCCACAAATTGTATTTCCGAGTTAGTAATAAAAACTTGTTCTTGCTTTTTGTACACGTGATTGTTTGCCTATAATCATAACAATCATAATCATATTTATTAATAACAGTTGTTACAGGTCATGTCTATTACAAAATGGGTAAAAAATTAAAATTATTATAAGTCTATATGAATCCATCCATCCATCTATGTGTTTAAAACAGTGAATCCATGTTTGTACCGCAATACTTTATTAAAGCCAGAATACTAGGTGCAGCGATCTTGCTAGCGCATTTGATGTTTTAAGGTATAACAAAAGACTAAAATAAACAACATTTTCTTTCAATCGTTTTTATATGTAATGACCATAATAAATGGAATAACTAGTTTTTCCCATTTCATCAACTTCATCATCAGCCAGAAGACGTCCACTGCTGAACATAGGCCTCCCCCTTTAACCTCCACACTGAACGACAACCTGCCTTTTGCATCCACTGGATGCCAGCGACTCTCACTATGTCGTCGGTCCATCTAGTGGGAGGCCTACCTACGCTGCGTCTTCCGGTTCGTGGTCTCCACTCAAGAACCGTTCTTCCCCATCGGTAATCGATTCTTCGAGCGATGTGGCCTGTCCATTGCCACTTCAACTTGCAAATTTTAACAGCTATGTCGGTAACTCTGGTTCTTTGGCGAATATCCACGTTTCGGATTCTATCGTGCAAAGAGACTCCGAGCATAGCTCTCTCCATTGCCCGCTGTGTGACTCTGAGTTTTTTCCAAAGGCCAACAGTGAAAGACCACGTCTCAGTACCATACTCGTATGTCATCACTGGCAACACACACTGGTCAAAGACTCTTGTCTTTAGGCACTCTGGTATCTTGGACGAGAAGTTGTCACGCAATTTCCCAAATGCTGCTCATCCGAGTTGGATTCTTCGGGCGACCTCTTTCCCATTTATTATCATCATCATCATCATCATTTCAGCCGTAGGACGTCCACTGCTGGACATGGGCCTCCCCCATCGATCTCCAAAAGGGCCGGTTGGAAGCGGCCTGCATCCAGCGTTTCCCTGCGGTCTCTTTTAGGTCGTCTGTCCATCTTGTGGGTGGACGTCCTACGCTGCGCTTACCAGTCCGTGGTCTCCATTCCAGAACCTTTCGGCCCCATCGGCCATCTGTTCTGCGTGATATGTGCCCTGCCCACTGCCATTTCAACTTACTAATCCGGTGGGCTATGTCGGTGACTTTCGTTCGTCTACGGATCTCCTCATTTCGGATTCGATCTCGTAGAGAAACCCCGAGCATAGCCATTTATTATGGCCATAATAAAATATTTTAAACCAAAAATTAGTTTCAAGCATTTTGATATTGAAAAATAAAAAAATAAGCCTCGCACTAATCAATGAGCAAAGCAAAATTTCAAAATTAGACAGTTTAAATCTTTACAAAAAGCACGATTGAGATAGCACTACTGCAGGCTATTCTATGTAGATATATAGGAATATTACATTATTATACATATAGTATACTACCTGTTGCCCACGACTTTGTACGCGTCGACTTTCATTTAAACTTTCAACCCCTTTTGTCCTCCTTAATTCGGCCTTTTCGCAAAATCCTTTCTTAGCGGACCTCTACACTCCATAAGGAATATACCTGCCAAATTTCAGCTTCGTAGGTCAAGTGGTTTACGAGATTTTGTGATGAGTGAGTGAGTAGGTGAATTTCGCTTTTATATTTATAGGTATAGCTATAGGTTGATAGTAAAACATAATACATAATTATAGTATATAGTAAAACTAACAGGTGTGAAGATCATTCCCCATACAATGCTTCTCAATATTTGTAACTTCAAAGGAACAGCTTAAAACTGTAAGAGTACAGCAAGATGTAGCTCGCCGAGTGTCCCGGGAATATCCTGGTAGGAAATTCGAGTTACCCGTCAAACTATGCCGGTACACAACAAAGCCATTAGGTACTGGGACAAAGACCCAATCTTATTTTCCAAGTTTTAGGAATCGAAAAGTTGCTCACTTACAAGCCTGAAGGTGCTCGCTTGAAGGGTTACCATATCAACATTTGAAAAGTCCTGACATTTCAATAAAAGTCCGGACATTTTATCTGTTGGCTAATTTGTTTACTTTTTGTTAGGGAGACGTTAATCAAGATTGCATGATTTTAAATAATTATGTATGTTTTATTACTCGCATTACATCGCCCAAGCTAAAAAAGCCGGACAAATTACAAAGCCAGAAAAAGGTCTAAAAGTCCGGATATGCCCGGACAAATCCAGACGGATGGTAACTCTACTCAGGAACTATATTTATCTTGAACTTAATAAATCTTTCATGATGCCTGGTACTTATTACTCCTAAGTTAAGCGAATATAGGTACTTTACTTGCTCTGTAGTTCAATATTTGCTGGAGTTTGAGATTATAAAGATTTATATCGTAAACGTGTGTTCAGGCGGCAATAAAATATAACTTTCAGGTGTTATGCTTAGGCGTTTCTCGTTTCAATAAAAGTGTACGTGGGAGATGAAATAGATTCTGACATGTATAAAAAGTTTTGTATCTCTAATTTGTATGTTCTTAGAATCGACGATCTTTATGAAAAATATTATTACTTTGCTGATGGAGTGCGTAATAAACGCCAATTACGTTCACATTTGACACTACATCAAAAATTTACAATGTAACCCATACTTACATCAATGCTGTAACCCTTTATTATGTACCTATTATAATTTTTTTCAAAGTTAGAACTGCACTATTTTAATTCTTTTTTTAGGGTTCCGTACCTCAAAAGGAAAAAACGGAACCCTTATAGGATCACTTTGTTGTCCGCCTGTCCGTCTGTCAAGACCCTTTTTCTCAGAAACGCGTAAATATTAAAGTTGAAATTTATATCAAATACGGTTTCTATAAGCTGTGAAAAAAAAACTTGTAAGTATACGCGATCAAAAGATATGACCGTTTATGTCGCATATTTTGCGATTTCACAAGAGAATCAAAACCTATAGGGTACTTCCCGTTTATTTAGAATCATGAAATTTCGCAAGAGGCAAGGTCTCACAGCACATATAAAGGAATAAATCCGAAAGTCATAATTTTGAAGTTGTATCATTTAGAAATAATTGTTTTGCTATTACAAACTTACATTTTGTAGTTGGAAACTTGGAATGTATGGAATAACGTTATTGTTCAGTACAAAGTTAAGTTTATTTTTCAATATTTCAATATTTTTTTGTTTGGACTCGCGTTCTGATCCATCCAACGGAACCCTTAGAGCGCGAGTCCTACTTGCACTTGTCCGTTTTTTTTGTTGCGATTGTTCATCTTTTTCAGTTAAAATACATAGTAATTATATTTATGGTAATAATGAAATAAGAAGGCAATTTTACGATTTATTTTGATTAATAAACAATAGTCGGAGAGATTTCAAACGTGATCTATTAAATGAGACTGACAGATGTCAAATGTGATCTATTAAATTTACCCTACTATTAATTGGTAGCTATTATGATACAACTTCGATGCCTCCCAGTTTTTAAGCTTACGGATGTTGAATTCAAATTATTCCGTAACCGCATAACAAAAATCCAATGATGTCTATTCAGGAGGCACAGTGTTTCAGCATCCCTTAACAACCTTATTCCCTACTACCATAGCGATATTTCTCCAGTCCAGCAGTGATATTGCAACATAATTGGCATTCGACGCCATAAGGTCACGATCGCCATTTTGATTGCGTCCGCAAATGTATTACCGATGGACCAAAATCAGATTTACCCTGATTTGCGGTCGAAACACAAATTCGCTGAACGCCGACATGAATAATGCTTATCACAATACATATTATGCTAACGTGTTCTCACCTAAATTTTAGTAGTTTTTACCTAACCTCAAACCTTTCAGAAAGTACCTTTTCGGTTGGTGCAGTTTCAATTTGTAATTGTCAATAATTTACTGTTTTTTTTGTTTGATTCATAAACTTTATACTGCTTTTAGTGACAATTGATGCAAAGCTGATAGGTAAGATCGGTCTAGACTAGACGCGCTTGATGGATGCATAAAGATAAAGCCACCCGATGAATAAATCAGTGAATCGAAGGGAGAGTGAGGCGAGTCGATCGAATACATTATCCATGAATGCGCTAATGTCGGAGAATTTAATCAGGCGACGGGTGGAGCGGAAGTAAGGCGTTTTCTCGATTTACGAGCGAAAAAGCTTCCGCCGCTTTCGACGTTCCCGCTGAACTACATACGTTTACAGCAATTTTCATGTACTTACATAATTTGGAATATTTTTTCACTTACAGACCACTTCCAGCCTGTGTGTAAAATTTTCTTATTGGTAGCATTTACTATACGTTTTAAGCTACGTAATTTGTAGAAACATTCAAATTCTGCGGCCACTTTAAGCTTCTCAAATGGAATAATTAAATTAATGTCGTGCACGACGTAATGTCATTATATCAAGTTTACAAGCAACTCGGATTCCGAGCCGCAAACAAAATTGCGTGTGGCTTAAGTTTACGAGCAGGCTCTCAGAGAGATCGCCCAATTTGCCTTTTAGATATTTAGGCTTCTCTTTGCTCCAGAGATTATGGTTCATAATACTGAAGGGTCGTTGTTGTAGCCCTCTAAAATTTAATTTGTGACAAAGAAGTGGCACTCCATCCCGCTGTGAATCGGCCAGCTCAACAAACCGTGGAAAGTAATGATCACATGAAATCCCAGATCAAGAATTAGGAGCACTTTTGTTTTAGTAAACCGACCGGAATAATAGCTGAAGTTTCTCGTCGCCATGCCGACAAATGATTTGATGGGTTTCATCAGGAATCGAGAAAGATCGGATAATGTTTCGTTTGGGCCTAATGAAAAAGTTGAATGAGCCCGCCCGATGTGGGTACTCTATTGAAATAAGATTTTAGACTGTTTTCGTGAGGCAAGTCAGAAACAGCGTTGCAACCTTGTAATACCCTTTATGGGCTACATTTTGTCGGGTGAAGCTCTGAATAGGCGGCCAGTCTCTTTGATGGTATTGAAAGAGAAAATGCTTATCGCACCATCGCCCGTAAATAGAGGAGTGGGTGTCGAATTTCTCTCACATGCTACGAAAACACACTTATCCTTTCTACTTAAACTGTTTTCACGTACCCTCTCAATACATTTAGAATGTGGCAAGAGTCTATGCCTTTTCAAGGTGCTGACAGGTATATTTATTACTTGTAAGTTGTAATGTTCAAAGAGTGTGTTAGTCTAACTCGCAGTTTCAAAACTCAAAATTCACGTTTAGATATTTAGAGTACCTTCTCGCATTACATTACGATAGAGTGCCAATAAAGTCTTTGTGCTATCATTGGCACTTTACACGAATCTTGGGATTAAAAAGTTAATGGCGTGGAAGAAGCCGCCGTGGTTAAAATAAATCGGCGACGTTCCATTTCCTGCAGAAGTAAAGCGACCTCATGAATCCGTTTCAAAAATTGAATCTATGCTACATATTTTAAGTATAGATTGGGATTATAAAAACCTTAACATATTATGCGACGAATCAATAATTAATTAGGTGTATATTCTTCTTATGTATCAACACGAATCAGGAAAATAAATTATTAAGTAGGTATATATACCTGTATCTGATAAATAGAAAAATTCATACTTAAGCCATTCACATTTTTACTTTGAATGTTTTCAATTATAAACCGTGGTGTATTCATATACAGCAATTCTTACAGAATAAATCAAAATTCTCGCCTCATCAGAGTGGTTATTAATAAATCCCTTTTGATAACAATTAACATTTAACAAGCGAAGTTCGGTGGTAAGTTTAAATCTCGCGTTACGGCGATATTTGGCAAATTAATTCAGAAACTTTATCTTCAAACACGCGAGTTAAAAGATGTTTGCGTAGACGGAGTTTGTTACTTAATAATTCGTTAAATATCGTTTGAAATCCGTCGTTTTGGCACAAGTTGGGTGTGATTTCTGATCAAATTACATGAATTGATTATGCGTACAAGTACATAGTTATGCGTGTTTATTCAGTTGGTGCTTTGGTCTGTTTCAACCAAAATAAAATGAATGAACGAACCCAGAAGAAGCGTATTTTTGAAGATTACATTATTAGCGCCGGCGCTCACTTCTTTTCAGTCGGTCTCTAGCCATAGAAAGTGCAACACGAGTCTATTGTTACATGATAACGAAACATCTGACAAAATTATACCTTCGTGTGCTTTCCCGAAGTATAATACACAACAAAAAACCGCTATATTTTTTTTGTAGCAAATGTACTGTACATGGTTATAATTAGGTGTTGAAGTATATGTACGAAGGTTTTGACTCGTTTTTACTAAGCAAGTTCAATGGTTATGGCCCATCCATTCATGTTATTTTGGTCGAAATAGGTATGTAGAATTATGTTGAGAATTCGCTGAACATACACACACACGTGTGCAACTTAAAAATGTATCTGAATATTCAAAAACAACTTAAAGATTCCTAAACAACTTTTGTTATTAGTTGCTGTTTAATTGCCAAGCAAGACTGACGACTAATTCGTGTCTGTTGTTAGACAAGCTAAGTGCTATCAAGGCCTCACTCTAAGTGTATATTCCACTTTTTTTTGTTTATTTTATTTATGTACTGCATTAAACTCTAGTGTTTTTCGTTGGCTAATCGTTAGTTTCAACAAACTTATAGCAATTTATTGTGAAAATGAAGCAACGAAATTGAGTTCATCTATAAATATACTAAAAGTAGCCAGAGGCCAACAATACAGTAACCCAAACCCGGCGAGAGATACGAACGTGTCCAATATTATTCCTGAAAACCAAACACTTTATTTCCGATTATCCTGTATTTAGTATTTACTTTTATGAAAAAGTTCTAGTAATATAAGACGCCTTGAGCGTTCATAGCTCTTAATCTGTAACACGACTAAGTGTCTATTGTGCTAGCTGTCTTATACTGAATGTCTATAAGCCGATTCAGCTTGTTGTAAAGTTATTTATTTACTATGAATCAACGCAAACAGAAGTGTGCATCAAAACATCTTTTGTTGTAAATATTTATTCAATAAATCACCCATTATTTTTAAAATTAACTTTTAATTGATTCGAAATAAACTTAAAATACGTACTCAGGTACCTCATAAAGTTTCGGAGACATGGAGAAGTGCAGTTACAATGAAGTACAAGTGGAAGAACATGATACAAATCGATGCAAAGTCGGAAACACATCTTGGAAACCGTTTTTAAGACAGGTAAGAATATTTTGGAACTTGATTTATATTGTATAGAACTCACATTTCGTTGTCATTTTTCACAAAGAATTTTTGCAATTAAGCTAACTTTTAAAGTTTATTTTAAGTGTAGTTATTTGCACTTGACGAAACCCTAATTCACATTGTAAATGCGCTGTAGGTATTTCAGTCTGTCTAATACATTTTCTCTGCAAAAAAGACTGAACTGATCGTAATGAAATTTGGCAAGGGAGTTTTAAATACCTCCAACGGACACAAAATATATTTTATTCCGAAAGAATGCGAGACCACCAAAAAATTGCATTGCAAGTCTGAGAGTAATTCGAAAATAATCATTGAGCTGTCAAAAATTCAAAGTCTCAAATCGGTTTTCCATGCATCGATTTTTTTGTTGAATCAAATTTATTTATATAACCTGTAACCGAGCTATAGATATTGGAGGTCGAACAGCAAGAAGTTGCTAATAATCCTATTTAAATAGGTATTCATAATACACTTGTATCTAACTGGTTAATACCTCAGAACCTGTTTGACAAATTAAACTATAAATCATTGTCACCAACATCATAATTAACATTTAAAATATGCTTTATTTAAACTAGAAGAATTATTGCGTGTGAGTTGGTTTACTCAATGATATTTAGAATTTTTTATTGAAGTCTAGCAACGCACCCCGGTTTCGCACGGGTGTAAGTCTTATTTTTTTACACCTTGGATTACATTATTGGAGTTTTCGTAAGGATCCCTATTATTATTTATAAATATAATACAGCCTATGTCACCCGGGGATAGTGTAGCTTCCCAAAAGTGAAAAAAATATTCAAATCGGTTCAGTAGTTTCGGAGCCTATTCAATGCAAACAGACAAACAAATTTTTCCTCTTTATAATATTACTATAGATAAATCTACGTTTGGTCACTCACCTGAAGCAACGGTGTGGCCAAGGACAGAAAATGTCAATATAGAAAAAAAAATTATCAATCTAGCCTTGAAGATGCATAGATTGTAGTTTTCAGAGGAAAAATATTGCTTTTTATTTCTAGGGTTAAATCAATTATGGAATAAATCGCTCCGTTCCGCAACGCTGTTGCTATATTTATTTGGGTGATACATAATGACCCAGATTGATTACCTTGCCTTACCTTATTATCGAAACATTGGGCCCTAGGAGAACGGGAGCTCTCCTCATTTAAAAAAAAACCGGACAAGTACGAGTAGGACTCGTGCTCTGAGGGTTCCGTTAGACGGAACCCTCAGAGTGCGAGACCAAAAAAAAAACTAACTGAAGTTAAAATATTGAAAGACAAACTTAAGTTTGTAGTTTTTTTTTTACTGGGCAAGTGCCTTTAATAACTAAACAAAATACAAGCTAAAACTAACACTACAAATACAGTTAGACTGCCCATAGACCGTTGAAGGTCTAAAGACAATCCAAATGCTCAAGCCCACTACCAGTTGGCAGCGTACCCAACATGCTGGCGGCATTACCACGTTGAATGGCAATGCTAATGCGTTGAGCCAGAAACACGCCAGCATTTTGGTCACGCGTCGCATTAACCAGGCGCTCTGAAAGATTTTTGAAAATGAGGTGAGCTCCCGGTCCCCAAGGGCCCAATGTCTCGACCCCAAACGCCTCAAATATGTAACCACTGCCGAGGTTAGCATATTTGCGACGCTTGTGCTGCTCTGCCGAATTAGCAGCCGCGCCAGCCCTACCCTGTGTCTCAGGAAGATGTGACGGCGCCAAAGTATCGACACAAGTTGCGTCCCATACAAGGGGCCGCCCCAACCTCCAGGGCACAAGTGTCATACCGTCAGGCCTCTTTCCATCGTCACGCGCAAGACCACAGTTTGAGCACAGCTGCGACATTGGCGGTGGAAAGTGCCCTGCGTATGATGTCGTTCAGGCTAGCGTGTCGGCCAATACGACCAGCGCTTCTCGAGCAAGAGAGACCATGGTGACCGAGCTGGTCAACAGCAGTACTACACTGACAGCGATGGGCCTCACAGCACCTTGCACCCAAGCGTAAGCTGACAGCTAGACGAAATGCGGTTGGATCTAAAAGGCTACCTGTAATAGGGCATGGCTTGCAACCAAAGTCCCGATTCCCAAACAGAGACAGCAAGAATACGAGCGCGATCTGCAATACTAGGACACGTATCTAGTAGCGATTTCCATGCTAGTTCGCAGATCGGCCGTCCCACAGTCTCTGGGAAGACAACTTTGAAGTTTGTAGTTGACAATAAGGTTCTTCCATACATCCCAACTACAAAATGTAAGTTTGTAATAGCAAAATAATTATTTTTAAATACCTTCAAATTTATAACTTTCGGATTTATTCCTATATATCGACGGGTAAAAGGCGACTTGACTTAACCGCCACTTTTACCGAATATGAGTTATATATATATTTGAAATCAGCGATTTTTTCTGCGTCGTTTAAGCCCAGTTTGGTTCAAATCGGAGCACTTTTTTGTCGCTTCATTCCATGGCCAAAATGGGGGTCAATTTCAACAATTAGGTTTTATGCGACTTGATTTTAACCCTTTTTTTTAAACCATGCATATGAGCCAATTTGAATGAAGCATTAAAACAGGTATCTGTGATTTGAATTCATTTGCTTTTTATGTTTTTTCATAATGCTGTATTTTCATTCATTTTTACCAAATCTAAAATGAACTGACATAGTATTATAAAGCATTTTACTTTGATCAATATTGATAAAGGTAGTCGTTTGAGTCATTTTACTTTGAATGATTAATCTTTTCAGTGTCGCTTAATTCTTTTTACTTTGAATTATATTAGTAAATAATGAGACTTAAGCGTTTTTTCGGTTGACCAGTAATGTTGTTAGTGTTGATTGAATCAATTATCTTCTTAATAAAATAAATAAATTGAGCATTAATTCCATTAACACATGTTTTGTTATTTGCGAATCTTACGTTTAAGCACAACAATTAAAGTTGTATTGGTTTGTAGGCCTTTTTAATTTTATACCGACTAATAAATTTAAGCTCATTGAAGCACTGTCAGTTTTAAGTGTCATATTTTTGTGTGTCATTTAAATCTAAACAAAATAAATGTTCACTGCGTTTGGGCCACACGCCTAACACAGGGCAGAAATTTCAAACGGCATCACAGTCACAACACAACTGTCAATTGTCGGCGAGCAACCTGTATAAATAATTCTAGACAAGTAGAATTCAAAAGAATTTTCGACTAATATCGAAGTCGAACATACTTATGATCACTCTTCAAAACAAGTGAATAATCGTATATGAAAAAATACTTTACCGAAAAATAAACTACTGTTGAGCAGGTAGAAGTGACGCACAATAAAAATTAAAATAATTTAAACGAAGACCATTATAGTAATGACATAATTATTACCCCAAGCAAAACAGAATTTACTGACACAATTCCAATCACAGAAAGTGAATAATTTGCCTATAGTAAATGTAATAAAACACGACTCGAGGACTCAACCAGAAAAAGGAGATGAAGAAGAATACTCTTTATTGTTACAAGATTGCCACAAATTTCAAAAACGCCCTGAGACAGATGCTTGTTGCGCTGTACGTGATACGGAAACTGATTTACAAAATTTCAAACAGCAAAAAAGTGGGGGTGGATGTTTTACGCGGACACGGCATAGAGATGAATTGAAAGCAATTGTCACAGATATTATTCCACATGGACACATGGATATATTTAGATTTTTTTTTAGAAGAAAGAAACAACGAAATACCATAAGGTACCTGTCCGAAACAACTGTATGCTGTTGCAGTAAATAGTATTTCGTTGCTTCCTTCTTCTAAAAAAATTCGGAGTATTTCCATCGGTTCATGTGGAATAATATCTGTGATAATTGCCTTAATTCATCCCTTCGAACAATAAAAATGATACAGAAGCAAAGAAAAAGAAGAGGAAAAAACGGTTTAAAAAAAATAAATTACGTTGATTTTCTTGAGGAATATTTTGTTTGGGACCTAGCATCATGGACCGATCATCATCATCAGCCAGAAGACGTCCACTGCTGAACATAGGCTTCCCCCTTTAACCTCCACACTGAACAATAGCCTGCCATTTGCATCCACTGGATGTCCGCGACTCTCACAATGTCGTCGGTCCATTTAGTGGGAAGCCTACTTACGCTGCGTCTTCTGGTTCATGGTCTCCACTCAGTAATCTTTCTTCCCCATCGGTTATCGGTTCTTCGAGAGATGTGGCCTGCCCATTGCCACTTCAACTTGCAAATTTTATTGGTTATGTCGGTGACTTCTTTGGCGAATAACAACAACACGCACTGGCCAAAGACCCTTGTCTTTAGACACTGTGGTATCGTATATCGTGTGGACGAGTAGATGACACGCAATTTCCAGAACGCTGCCCATCCGAGTTGGATTCTTCGGGCGACTTCTTTGCCAAGTTGGACTTACGTAACTGAACAATCTGTCGAAGATGTTGGTCAACAACTTCAAGAGTATCGTTCCCAATGACTACCGACACGGGTACAACATGGACATTGGACATGATTTTTGTCTTGTCCATGTTCATTTTAAGACCCACCTGTTTGGAAAGGCTACTAAGGTCTCTGAACATCGTATTGAGGTCCTCCAGCGACTCTGCCTTGATGACTATATCATCGGCAAAACGAAGTTGAGTGATGTATTCGCCATTGATGTTGATGCCGAATCCGTTCCAGATCATCAAGATACCGATGAGGAATCTATTTCAAGTGAAAAAGTTTCGAAAAAAATTGCGTAAAGAATCAAAACATGATAAGGGGTCAAACGATGGTAAAGTCGGAGATAAGGGCTTAAAGAAAAGAAAGATAAATAAAAGATTAGAAGAAAATAAGATAAAAATATAGGTAAAACTTATGTTAAAAAAGATAAGACTATGGTATCAGAAAAAAACTGCAACCAAACCCTTGTGCCGGGAAGAAATGTGGCCATAATTATTGTGGAGAGGTTAGTGAAGAAAAGGGATCAAGTTTACTTTAACTTGTTTTGGAATTTATCTTTGTTTAGATTTTTTAAGTGTGAGATTGGTGTCATCGCAAAGCCGACTTCACCGAGAATATTAATTAAGCTTAGGACTCTTAGGACGTAAAAGTGCATAATATAGAGCAATGGACGTAAAGACATTTTCTCAAAGATTTAAGCTTACCAAATTGAATGGGAAAATGGGTGGGATTTTTGATTGATACTGACAAAGAATTCGAAAAATGGGGAAAATGAATGAAAAAAATCAACTATCTGAAACCAAAGAAGAACCTCACTAACTGTAGTAAAATAGATTAATAAACTGAAGAGTAACTAAGAGGCTAATATTAATGCATTTTTAGAGTACCTATATCAATAAAATAAAAGTTGACATAAATTATAAAATATATAAGATTTAAAATTATAATAATAGATTGCTATATAGCAATTACTTTTGCGTTATAATTTTTATTCGTATAGCTTAAAGATCAACACTATCAAAATTAATCAAAATTAAGGATATGAATCCCTGATTTTTGAAGTTAAGGTGTCTCATCAGGTATTTAACCTTTGCTGAACACATATTTTTTTTCTTTTAAATCGTTCTACCTATATCTATAGACAATAAATGTTGTACTTAAATCTTTTTTATTTTATTTGTATGTTTGCTATTCATTATAACAGTCGTTTTGCCTTGAATAAATTATAGTAAATAAGGCATTACAGTTATTTTACCATAATCTAGTAATGTTGTTTCTGGTATTTAAATCAATTCGCCTTGATTAGAAAATAATGCATTTTGTCTTAAGTAGCATTTATATCAATTAATAATACTACTAAGATAATGTCCCATAGACAATATCATGGAAGCTTGCACTTAGTTTTGATATTCAGCAGCTTCGGTGTTAAATGTTAAGTAGTTTTGATGCAGTGATTTTTTTTCGGATTTTAAAATTTTCAAATCGCTCTCCTGTAAAACTATCAAAATGGCGCTTGAATCAAGTCGCCTTTTAACCGTCGATATGTACTATGAGACCTTGCCTCTTGCCAAATTTCATGATTCTAGGTCAACGGGAAGTACCCTATAGGTTTTGATTCCCCTGTGATATCGCAAAATATACGACATAAAGGAACCCTAAGAGCGCGAGACCAAAAAAAAACTAACTGAAGTTAAAATATTGAAAGACAAACTTAAGTTTGTAGTTGACAATAAGGTTCTTCCATACATTCCAACTACAAAATGTAAGTTTGTAATAGCAAAATAATCATTTTTAAATGATATACCTTCATATTTCTAACTTTCGGATTTATTCCTATATATGTGCTATGAGACCTTGCTTTTTGCCAAATTTCATGATTCTAGGTCAACGGGAAGTACCCTATAGGTTTTGGTTCCCCTGTGAAATCGCAAAATATGCGACATAAACGTTCATATCTTTTGATTGCGTTGACTTACAACTTTTATTTTTTTACAGCCGAAAGAAACCGTAGACCCAAGTATTTAATATAAATTTCAACTTGCTACCTTTACGCGTTCTTGAGAAAAAGGGTCTTGACAGACGGACAGACAGACAGACGGACAACGAAGTGATCCTATAAGGGTTCCGTTTTTTCCTTTTGAGGTACGGAACCCTAAAAAAAAACAGAGCGTCTGGTTTGTGCAACGCGTGACCAAAATGCTGGCGTGCTTCTTGCGTTGAGCACGCATAAGCATTGCAATTCAGCGTGGTAATGCTGCCAGCATGCTGGGTACGCTGCCAACTGATAGTGGGCTTGAACATTTGGATTGTGTTTAGACCTTCACCAGTCCATGGGCAGTCTAACTATTTATTTATCTATGTATTTGTAGTGTTAGTATTAGATTGTATTTTGTTTAGTTAATAAAAAAATAAAAAATAAAAAAAACACTTGTCCCTGTAAAATTACCTAAAACATGCTGCCTAAGATCTGTATGTGATTTTCATGATGTAAAATAGTTATATTAATATTGAGGATAAACTATGATTATGTTTTTGTTTGTTGTTTTTTTTGTTGTTGTTTTTGCGAATTAAAGTCTAACCGTCTTACAACAAGAGATTTAAGAACGCTTTAGACAAGTGTTTAGCAATTGTTTCACTGCGAAAAATATCCTAAACACTTGTCTAAAGCGTGCTTAAATCTTTTGTGGTAAGACGGTAAACGTTTACGAATAAAGGTCTAAAATGAGCCTGCTTTGCTTAAGTTCAGATTAGAACTTAAGGCTCCTCACGGGTTAATTAGCATACACTTTTATTGCGTGAGGAGTCTCGATAGATAAATAATAACATGTTTTTAAACAGCTTGAGTTATATTATAATGATAGATTCCTTAATCACTCGTAATTAGGTAAATAATGTTTTTGGCCTCAAATACGAGAAGAAAAAAACATTTATTTTGGTCAGGAAAAACCATGCCAAGTTTCAATTATACGTATTTCTAAGCGCTGCGCTACGTTTAATATACGCTAGTTTATGCTTTGACGATGTACACAATCAAAGAGTTTATAAGGAAAAATACTTTTGTTATTTTCAGCTTTTTGTTTGCAGTGGAGTTTGGTCCATATATTTTGTACTTGGCTTGTGTTATGGGGCACCAACTGTCTTCATTCCACAAATAAGAAGAGAAGCAAACTCGACTGAAGTAATAAGTGATGATATGGCTTCCTGGCTCTGTAAGTTATTCTCAATTCTCTACGACATTGGTAATATAAATTTAACTTTAAAATAAATAATCGGTCACAAATTCTGTTATCACAGTACAAAAGTTAATAACTTATTTAATGTTTAATTTCATATAATGATTTCCATTGTTCCGTTTATTCTTCAAATAAAATTTCTTAAAATCATGTTATCATTTTAAAATTTTCAGCTTCAGTCCACGGGTACAGTGCCATCCCATGGATAATAACATTGCCAACCTTAATAAGGATGGTGGGAAGAAGAATACCATTCTTAGTTGTGTGCGTCGGAACCATATTAGCATTCACATTATTTTACTGCAGTACTAGTCCTACACTGCTTTTAATCAGTGAAGTGATGCAAGGGATACTAATATCTAGTAACATGATACTTCTCATCGTGGTCGTCACAGAGTACACATCACCCCAGTATCGAGGGATATTCATGACGGTTAAGTCTACCATCTTCTTCTGGGGCGTCTGGATAGCAAACGCAACTGGGACTTTTGGTCACTGGAGATACATTGCAATAATTGCTTTCGTTTTTTCTGGATACTCTGTGCTTTCAGCTATTGTTTGGCCCGAGTCACCTTCCTGGTTAGCAATGAAAGGTCGATTTAAGGAATGCGCGGTCTCGCATCGCTGGTTAAAAGGCCTCAATGAAAACTCCGAGAAAGAGCTGAAAAATCTTATAATATCACAAAAACGATATCTCCAGGGCCTCGCATCAGAACAAAAAACAACACTAAAACAAAAATTTGAAAACTTTACTACGACGTTGACGACTAAGGCGTTTTACATGCCACTGCTGTTATCTATGATGACAATGTCGCTGTACAACTTCACAGGAAAATTTGTTTGTACAATGTATTCAATAGACCTTATTAAAAAGATAACAAACAGTGAATCGACAGCTTATATGGGCATGTTAATTATTGAAGCATTAACCATTTTTAGCATGCAAATAGGTTGCGTTTTATCGAAGTATTTAAAAAGGAGAACAATGTTGCTTGGTTCTTCTAGTATAGGTATTGCATTTTTGTTTATTATCTCACTATATTTGTATTGTGTGAAATTGAATTTTATTTTAGAAAATAAGACTGTATCTATTTTGTTACTGACATTATTTTCGATGACAGTGAGTTGTGGGCCAATGATAATGGCTTGCTCAGTGTATGGAGAGTTAACGCCTTTGAGATATAAGAGTTCTAGTTTGCCGTTATTAGCAATATTTTCGGAATTTCTGATGGGAACTGTGTTAAAAATATCGCCTTATATTTTTAAATCGTTCGACATCTACGGTGCTTTCCTGTTTTATGCATTATCAGCATCTGTTTTTGTATGCTTGCTGTATAAATTTTTGCCGGAATCTAAGGATAAAACTTTATTAGAAATTGAAGAATATTTTTCACAAGCCACGAATGCAAAAGCTGGTGTGTATCACTAGTGAATAAGTGAAATGCTTAATTGTGTAATATTATGTCGTACCTGTTTCATGCCTTCCTTCTTCTTATTCATGCCTTCCTTTTTCTTATAGATAAGGCGCTTACATATGGAATCGGCGTTGGTTATTTTTAATTAAAATATATTGCACAGATCTGTATCAGGTTAGATGCCGCTAGTTTACCTACTTTGCGTGTCTGTTTTCCACCTTAAGTTTGATTAGTGCTCCAAATTAATTCAGTTCGTTCTCCGTCGTCTTAGCAGTCTGTAGCACGTCAGACGTTAATACAAAACTGTCAACTTGCGCCATTGTAAACTGTAAACTGTAAACTGTTTCGAAGAGTCGAAAGCAGTTGGCATGGAATTGGATAGGAGATAAATTAAGTAACTTAAAAAAAAAATAGGCTTGCGCTTGGCCGCCAACTCGCCTTATTTTAAGCGATGATGCGGCCTACGATGGAGCACGCTTGCCTAGAAGAAACCTATTCACTCTCGACTTGAGACACTCAGATTGTAACTATCGGGGAACACCCACTCAGGCAGCGAATTCCACAAACATGAATTTCGCACAATAAATGTGGAATCAAAGCGCTTCGTACGGGTTCTTGGAATGTCAACCATAAAGCGGTGTCGATTCTTTGTGCCCACTCTGGCAGTCCGATAGAAAATGGGCAGGAGGGAATCAAATCATGCAGATCTGATGCACACTCTCCTTATATATTACATATTACTGACGCGACAGCGACGCCTAAAAATGCGGCTCACTGGGGTTTCATACGTTTGGCGTACTTACGGCTTCTAACTTGTAAAAATCTGTATCTTGGTATCTTGCTTTTGTGGTATTTAGAAATACAGATTCAAACAAAAGATTGGCCATCGCTTAAAAAAACTCTTCATTTATATTTACGCCCACTGACTCACCATTATAAACTTGCCCAGAGCACCGTATATAACTACTTCCCATACGATTGTGGTAAAAGTATCCACATACCTAGTCTGATGTAAAAGTGGCTGTTCAATTGTTCTTTCCTTTATTTTGATAAGGTTTGTCAAGTATGTAAATACAAGGAAAGTACATAGCGCACACAATTGGTTTTATGTCATGTACTTATTGCAAGTTTGTGCTCACAGAATAAGCATTTAAAAATGAACACCATAAAAAATTCTTATAATAGCAGAATAATGATGTGAATCAAGAGTAAGTAAAAATAGCTGTAGAGCTGTTACCCGGTGCCATGGTGTTACATAAACTGCTCTTCAAATTGTGCTCCAGGAATTTTGAGATAGTACTCAACTAAGTTTGGTACAATAGGGAAAACCCCTTAAGATAGACCCCCGGGCTACTAGATTTTTCAAAATAGCACTTGAACTTTTTGCGTGTCAATCAATATATGTAGGCGATAAGTTATAAGTATTACTTAAGACCTGTAAAAAATCTTTGGCAATAAGTAAAAGCTTTCTTTCTTATTTTCTGTAGCTTCGTAAGTAGGAACCTTTTTTAGAAATTAAAAACCTGTGAAAAAAATAAACACAGCATTAGTAACATAGATTTCGTTTCTATTATCTAAACCAAGACAAAAAAAAAACCTTTATAAAAGTGCGACCACTGAGATAATGCGTCTGACAGTTGCCATAATATTGTAAAAAAGTTAATTCAAACAGTAAAAAACAATAAAACAAAAACGGTTAATTAAAATCACTTTTACTAGCTTTTTGAACGTAAAATTGTAGGTGGTAGCATGATAGTAAAATATTAAAAGAAAAAGTTTTCATTTAGATTTTCACAATGTTATTGCAGCTGTCAGACACAACGGTCAGACTGTAATGAAAAGTATGGATAGTGAAATAGATACAAAACAGTCAATTGGAGTTGGGTAGTACAATTTCCGCATTGCGATTAAAATATAATAGCAAATACTACTAATATTATAAACGTGAATGTTTGTAATTTGTATGGATGTATGTTTGTTCCTCATTCACGCTGCAACGGAACAACGGATCAACCTGATTTTTTGCTGTATAGTTCAAGAGTTCGTAGATCTACTTTTCATCATCACCATTTTTCATCACTACGCGGGTGAAACCGCGGGGCGCAGCTAATATATTATTATATTATAATAGTTATACATTTAATTGATCTAATTGAAAATGTCGACGAGACGAATAATGTTAGTTTTTTGTCCTGGGACTTACGGACAACTGATATTGCGGCACCAAGTAGTTGCAGCAGTTGTCCGTAAGGCCCATGGACCTGGTTAGTATAACTTGAATAACTAATAGTTTTTTATACTTATCTTATAGTTATACTCGTAGGCTTGCGTTTTGGGGGTCAAACGCAACTCTATACCCCTAACATAACCCTATAAATAAAACATAAAAATTATAATCGCTTTTTAAGCCTATCTCAATGAATCGGAATACTCTATTAATAGGTATGATTTTTTCCATTACGACTACTAACTAGTTTGCACAGCACATAACAGATTAATGCTTTATTACTTTTATTTTATCTGCGTAGGTACTAGGTATGTTTTGTGATAGTTATAAGAAAATAATGATTTCCTTCACTCCATTGCAGCGCCCTAAGGATACTCAGTACATAGACCCTGGTCGATGTACATTGTGCAATACCTATATAAATAAATAATACCACCTTGTACTTACGTATTATTTATTTTAAATGTCATCTATAGACGTTTGTGGTTTATGTTGTTTTGTGGACGTCCTACGGCTCAAATGATGATGATGATGATGATGAGACGTTTGTGATCTCTTGGGTGCATAGGTATACTCCGCGAAACTGAGTACCAGTGAAAAGTAAATCACCTGATTTAACTTTTTATTGGGACTGAGTTTTGGTGCCGCGACGATCCTCACCACACAGCTGAGAAAAGAAGCAATGAACTCAAGCAATGCTGTCAGTTCTGGAATGGCGTTTTGGTTGAGTAAGTATCATAATCCCAATTGAGGTCACTGAGGGGCTTTAAACGAAAGTTTATAATGGATAAACAAAACTGATGAATGAGATCTGTTTTTTTCGTTTCGTTTATAAATTAAGGTTGAATCGCCTACCACAAATGGGCCTCTGGGTCTAGAAAATTTTGGGATGATATGCCTATTTTATAACATTTTGTTTTAGCATCTGCCCATGATTACAGTTTTTCTCGTTTGTAATTATAATAACGATATCATTCGATTATTCATTGTGATTTGCCTTTATTGCTAATATTATCTTTTACTTAAGCAGATTTATGTGTAACGTAGTACCGCTACACATAAATTTGTAAGGCGTCATATTAGGAAAGTCGGAAGAAAGAGTCTGAATCAACAACATGTTATTGACGTTGTTGATTCCGACTCTTTCTTCTAACTTTCCTAATAAGACGATGGGATTCGGGTGATGTGCCTATTTTATTACTTATTGTTTTAGCGTCCTATTAGGAAAGTCGGAAGAAAGAGTCGGAATCAACAAGATGTTATTGACGTTGTTGATTCCGACTCTTTCTTCTAACTTTCCTAATAAGACGATGGGATTCGGGTGATGTGCCTATTTTATTACTTATTGTTTTAGCGTCCTATTAGGAAAGTCGGAAGAAAGAGTCGGAATCAACAAGATGTTATTGACGTTGTTGATTCCGACTCTTTCTTCTAACTTTCCTAATAAGACGGTGGGATTCGGGTGATGTGCCTATTTTATTACTTATTGTTTTAGCGTCCTATTAGGAAAGTCGGAAGAAAGAGTCGGAATCAACAACATCATGTTACTGACGTTGTTGATTCCAACTCGTAGGTCTATTCATCACAATATAGAGGAACGTTGATGACTTGTGAAGAATTTGAAAGGTATATAGACAGACAAGTCTTGTGGTCAATACGATCAGATTGAAATACTATTTGCAATCCAATGTAGCTTTGTGTATAGATAATTTTTGTGTCCTGTTTTCAGGAGAGTTAAGCGGGTATTGCACTGTGCAGTTTAGTGTTGCGATATAGCGCATTAACTGAGTTAGCGTGCTTACTTAGTCTCGTGTACCTTATGGCAATTAGACAGACACACAGTACATACATATAGTACAGTAAAAAGTAAATTGCTACACAAAATCTCATGACTAAATCGCAAAACTAAATGGTGCGCCAAATCCACTATACTAGAATACTTTAGTTTGCGTTATGTATGCCATTCAGTTGATCCATCAAATCGCTAACAGTGGCGACGCAGAGTAACATAGGCATGCTTTTATTGGATGAAATCACTTCAGCGTATTTGGCATGAGTTTTGGCATGAGTTAGTATTTGAAAAGAAATATCGTGTTACTGTCTAGTAGTTCCTAATGTAGTGATGTAGTTGATATTCCAAAAACCCGTACAAAGCGCTTTGATTCCACATTTATTGTGCAAACTGTTTCAATACTCAATCATTTATTGCATTTGTCTGTGGGATGCGCTGCCTAAATGAGTGTTGCCCGATAGTAACAATCTAGGTGTCTTCAAATCACGAGTGAATCAGTTTCTTCTAGGCAAGCGTGCTCGATCATAGACTGCATCATCGCTTAACATCAGGCAAGTTGGCGATCAAACGCAAGCTTATTATTAATTTATAAAAAATTGTCAGAGCTTGGTCAAACACTGCTTTGTGGCTCTACTTTTTTGATATTTTATTTTATTACTGAAAATAAGTTTACTTATATTATTTCTCTGCTTTTGTTGGTTAGGTTATGTAGTAGCTTCCCTTGCGTAGACTACTAAACTGATTTTTCTAAGATGCTAAATTGGATTTTTAGTTACATGTACAAACAAAAGAACCCTGGCCTACATTTAAAGATAAAATTTAGGATACTATCCCAATAAAATTATATTCAAAGAACAGCTGGGCCTCAAAAAGTTGAGCGTGAACTTCAGGTAAGTAGGTAGGGATTTTAAATGAAATGAGATCCTGTTCATCTAAAACTGAACCTAGTAATGGCTTCTTAAATGCATTATAGTTTTTGGAAGAAAAAAATCTGATTCATGCGAATTTGAACACCTTGTTTCATTTCTTTGTTATATCGGGGTTAGCCCCATAGTTAAAGTTTCTTATAATGATATGTCCAATGATATCGTCGAATATGTCCGTCGTCTAACCGAGCACCCAGTATAGACAGATATATACATAACTCTTTGTTGTTCATACCAGAACTGAACATACGTAGTCACATACGTACGTAATGTAATCATTACTTGTATAAACTTTCTATGCCTATACGTGTATATACTGTATGATTGTTATGTAGGTAGGTATACGCCATATAATTATATTCCTCTACTTACCTCATTGCTACTGAAATGGCTTTGCAACATGTACCTAGACGTCTTAAGAGGGCATACCACGGCCAAGAAATTTGATGAATAGGTATTTAGAAAATCTATTGCTTTCCCTTGACCTCAAGCCTCTCCCCGCAGAGCGCAATAGGGACAACTGTAGCTCGGATCGATAATACCTACCAAAAGTAGGCAAAATCAACGTCTTGTATTTTTCTGTTTCCTCCAATTTTTTATTTTTAAATTAATAGTTGTGAAAAGGATAAAACTATGCTTCTGTCATTTATTTTTGTTTTATAACATAGGCTAAGGATACTAAGCCCTCTACGTTTTATAATCTCGTCAAATTTGCTTGATTGACGTCTGAACATGGCGGTAAAAAAACAATTTTTGGGATATTTAAAGGCTCATATTTCTTATAATAGTTAACTTATAAGAAAATAATAATGATATAAGCATGGCAATAGAGGAGACAAATTTTATTTTTAAAAAATACAGCTCTAGCGCTATTATCCGGGGAGGAAACAGGAGAATACGTTTACTCAAACCAAGACTTATTAGCGATCGAATTAAACTCATAAACAGAAATCACGTAATACTCCCGAATAGCATAAGTCATTCTGGCTACGGTTCAAACATTTAATAGGCCTAAAAATAATATTTTGTTATTTTCAGGTTGAAGCCATCGGTTCGTTGCACTGTCCATTCGAACGATAGTAGTCTTTCTTCGTCGTGTGTTTTCCGTGACAATGGCTCTAGTGAAAACGAGATCTAAATTGGCGCGCTTTTCGTGATCACTGTGTCAAAGTGAAAACTGTGAGCATTTTTCCATTACTTCATGTTGCTATAACATAACTAATGCGTTTTGTCGACCTCTAATATTAATGTAAATAGGTACATACAATATACAATGTGTAACAAAAAGGTGTGGTAGGTAATACTGAAGGGTATGTATGTACTCATCATTATGAACAACTTTTACTAATATGGGACCAAACAGGAAATCGCGAAAAAAAGAAGTTTTATTATTTTATTATATCTCCACTTTTTCATTTGCTCTGACAGCTGCAATTAAATTGTAAAAAGCCGAATAAAACTATTTCACTGTAGTATATTGCGTGACATCTTCTCGTCCAAGACACCACAGTGCCTAAAGACAAGGGTCTTTGACCAGTGTGTGTTGCCAGTGATGACATATGGTACTGAGACGTGGTCCTTAACTGTTGGCCTTTTGGAAAAACTCAGAGTCACACAGCGGGCAATGGAGAGAGCTATGCTCGGAGTTTCTTTGCGCGATAGAATCCGAAACGTGGATATTCGCCAAAGAACCAAAGTCACCGACATAGCTGTTAAAATTTGCAAGTTGAAGTGGCAATGGGCAGGCCACATCGCTCGGAGAACCGATAACCGATGGGGAAGAAAGGTTCTTGAGTGGAGACCACGAACCGGAAGACGCAGCGTAGGTAGACCTCCCACTAGATGGACCGACGACATAGTAAGAGTCGCTGGCATCCAGTGGATGCAAAAGGCAGGCTGTCGTTCAGTGTGGAGGTTAAAGGGGGAGGCCTATGTTCAGCAGTGGACGTCTTCTGGCTGATGATGATGATGATGATATAGCGGGTACCTGCTACAGTCTTACGTTCAAAATTCTAGCGAAAGTGATCAAAGTCCGTAGTTTTCATTCAGCTTATAACAATATTATTGCAGCTGATAAAACCAATAAATGCTTGAGCCGAGTTTAATGAAAATTTTATTGGTTATTATTATGTAAAGTTTGACATATTATGAACTAAAACATTATCTGTTAAGGACGCTATTGAGTCTTAACCTATTTAAGATTTTAATAATACATAGGTACCTACAGAGACATACAGAAATAAACAAAAAAAAATTTTGATCATCTCTTACAAACAAACTCAGAAAGGTTACCTCTTTACAATAATATAATATGTATCGATTATAACTATGTATACTTGTTGATATTTATCATCGGTTTTTATTTACCCAACTGTTTAAATATGACTTACTTACTTAGAAAATTTTGTGTGGCTGTAAAGTGTATTGTAACTACGAAGATAGGAAAAATATGCTCGAAACAAAATTGGCTAATTTATGTCGATTACTTTCTGCAGTGTAATAGGTAGGTAACTTTTTTCGCTCATTGAACTCAGTTGAAATATATAGGAGATATGGCTACGCATATAATTCAGTGTATCGTAATTAACGTTTGGTGACACAACCTACTTGGAGACTTTACTTTCTTGAACATAATTTTGTAAAATTTGTTGAGTTGGCAGTGTATAGTGTATTAGTGTTTTAAAAATCAGTTGGTATCGAAGATACTATCTAGGTACATGTACCTACCTTTTTAGGTAAAGTTTTGGTTTATCTGGACGTGATATGTAATTAAATATTATATAACAGCAGAGCTTATCGGATAGAGCGCTCGAGACGTAAACCTGGATGGCGCAGGTTCGACTTCTGCCGTTTGTTATTTTTTTTATTGTCTATAACATTTAAATACTTATTAAATCCTAAAGTTGTGGAACAATACTACAAATGCATAAATCAAATCAAATGGGTTTTTTTAGTACGTTTGTGATGCGTACCTATGTACCCGTTTCGTTCTAGCCAATGAGGATATCTGGCACATGTTTTTTTTAAATAAATGTCTGCCAGTTATTATAATGTAGTAATATTTTGAATTTAAAGTTAATATACCTAAGCGTGTTAGAAAAAATTCAATGGTGTATGTAAATCCACCAATCCGCACTGGGCCATCGTGGTGGATATGACCCAATCACCCTTTCGGGGGTAGGCTAAAATTCCAGTAGTGGACTGTTAAAAGGCTGATTATGATGATGATGTGTTAGAAATAATAATCAGAATGAGAAAACGTTTCACAGAAGTTTTATATTTATATATATTAGCGGATCGCCCCGGATTCGCACGGGTATTATTGGAGTTTTAGTCAGGATCCAATATTTTTATGAAAATATAATATAGCCTATGTCACCCGGGGATAGTGTAGGTTCCCAACAGTGTAAGAATTTTTCAAATCGGTTCAGTATTTTTGGAGCCTATTCAATGCAAACAAACAAACAATCAAATCTTTCCTCTTTATAATATTAGTATATATATATAAAACCACCGCGCGCGAAGTCGGGCGGGTCGCTATATATATATATAACTAGCGACCCACCCCGACTTCGCGCGTAAATTACACCAGTGCGGAGCCGGGACGGGTCGCTTTAGTATATTAGTATTAGTATAAATTATAAATCTGTAAAGATATTTCACTTTAAGTCTGTTAGTAGGTAATCAACAAAAACAAAAAAAGAAAAAAAAACATTGGTAGTCGGCAAAAAACATTATCCTGCTGCTGTGCAAATAAGTTATCTTTACCTTAATTGTAACCGAATAATTTTATAGAAAAAGCGTGTGGTCATCAAAGTTGGATTACGTAAATAAAACACATAATATAAGTATAGGATATATCACATTTCAGTGCAATGTTTTAAGGCTGTATTCTATTTTTAAAACTGCAAATGTGGTATGTTTTCATTCCAACTAAGTATACGAGTATATACTCTTTGTTTCATTTAACAGTTTGGTTCGTGGATAAGCCACCGGAGTCACTCATTTGTTTTTTTTTTGCTACAGAAATATTATCAAAGCGCAACCTATACCATACTTGTGCGAACGCGGCGGTGTCAATATGCTGAAAGGTGATTATGACGAGGTAAAACTAGAAGAGACATACAAGAGGAAAAGAAGAAGACCATGGAAACCTTTTCTGCGACAGGTGTGTAAAAATAATACAGCCTTTATTTCTATTTACAATTCGTAATATTAGTTAGTAGTTATTTTATCATCATCATCATCACCAACCAGAAGACGTCCACTGCTGAACATAGACCTTAGAGCTCCATACTGATAGACAACCTGCCATCTGCATCCAATGGTGGTCCACGATTCTCACGATGTCGTCGGTCCATCAAGTGAGAGGCCTACCTACGCTTCGCCTTCCGGTTTGTGGTCTCCCCTTAAAAACCTTTCTTCTCTATCGGTTATCGGTTCTTCGAGCGATGTAGCATGCTCATTGCCACTTCAACTTGCAAATTATAATAGCTGTGTTGGTGATTCTGGTTCTTCAGCGAATATCCTCGTTCCGGATTCTATCGCGCTAAGAAACTCCGAGCATATCTCTCTCCACTCCGCTGTGCGACTCAGAGTCTTTTCAAAAGGCCAGCAGTTTAGATGCAGTAGTAGTTTAGTGTTAGTTTTTTTTCTCCTTACATATCTATACACTTATAGAATGTTTTTATCGGATGTAGAAGTTGCCTCTTCGGCGTAGGCCTCCCTTATCCTTCTTCATTCCTCCATACACCAGTTGTTACACTAGTTTTTAAGAGTTTTTTGTCCTCTGTATCAAATTTCATGGTGTGAACAATAAAGAGTTAGTCAATCAATCAATCAATCAATCAATAATTCCTCTCAGGTTAGTATATAATCCATAATTATGACCAGAAAGTGCATTAAACTTTTCCATGGGAACAGGTTTTACTGAGTTACATGGAACGTTGGTACTAAGCCGAAAAGAGGTCATGCATGTACTCATCATTATAAATAACTTTTGCTATAGAAATGAATATCACTGAAATCAAGGAAAAAACAGTTGTTCCTATTGATTTACAAACACAATGCATATCCAGAACTAAGAACCAGAATCAACATGGATGTTGGGTCTGTAATATTATTATATTACAGACCGCTGTCCCGATATTCATATATTTAACATATTTTTTGTTATTCCATAAAAAGGACATTTACACTCAATGAAATATACTTATATATTTTAATCTTTACTTTTCTACTCCTGGGCAAAGGGCTCCCCCATCTTCTAGACAGCAAATGCATCTGGAATGCGTTGAAGTCATCGCGCCAGGTTTTTATCGGCCTGCTTTGTCTTCCTTCGTTCATTTTCAGGCACCCGCAGTGCATTCTAGTCACGTGTCCTGCCCAAATCCACTTTAATTTTGCTGCTTTGATGCCAACATCAGTGATTCCTGTAATTGAATTCAGCGTCGTGTTTCGGACGCGGTCCGTCCTGTGATTATTACAAAAGTACAGGGTGTATAGCAAACGCTATTTGAGAGATAAAAATCTTCCAACGCCTAAGCAATATGCTGTTTATTTCAGCTTTACGTCTGCAGCGGAGCATGGGTCCTCTACTTCGTGTTGGGACTATGCTTCGGAGCTCCGACAGTCTTTATTCCACAGATACGGAAAGAAGCCAATTCAACTGACGCCATCAGTCTCGAAATGGAATCATGGCTAAGTAAGTCTTATTTTTTTTTTATCGATGACGATAATAAAAAAAGTGAATTTTGTCTTTGACATGTCAACCGATTTTGACAAATGCGATGTCGATAGATTCTTCTACGTTCTGGAATGGTCACTGAGTAGGTGACATCATCATAAATAGAAGACTGCGAAATATAAAGAAGGGATGAAAAATTACTGCACCCCCTAATGTGACGTGTCATCTGATAGGTCTTTTAATATAATATTATTATGGTTAAGGTTAAGTACATAACTTTTTACAGGTGTACTGTTTGCGAAAAACCTGGCAAAAATGCCATTTTCCGGTTTTTAACCTTTTTAAAGAAATAAACTTGTTTAGGTTTTAAGTGAACACTGGTAGGAAACTAATAAGAAACAACTCAATTATATGGCAACTAGCTGTTGCCTGCAACTTTGTATGCGTAGACTTTCATATGTACTTTCAACCTCCATTTGCTCTTCTTAATTCGGCCTTTTCGCAAAGTCTTCTTCACTCTACTTCTACACCCCTAATTATTTACATTATATTTATTATTTTTTCCTTATGCACATCCTTATGGATGTGCATAAGGAATCCTGCCAAATTTCAGGTTTGTAGGTCAAGTAGTTTTCGAGATTTCCTGATGAGTCAGAGAGTGCGTGTTATTTTGCTTTTATAATACGGTAACACAATGGCTGTTAGAGAAAAAATTTGTCCTCGTACAAGATGATAGATCAAGTGATCTATTTTGCATGATGTCACATTTTTTACTCGAATTTAGCAAACTTTTTTTTACAAGTTGTTCACCTTCATGGGTAGATTAATACCCTTAAATATATTATGAAATATCTTTTATGTTACAACCCATATGTATATAGATTTAATTGTGACCAAAATTAAGTATAATTTAAACTTGATCGTTTGCTTTCCAGCATCCGTCCACGGCTACAGCGCGCTGCCTTTCGTTGTTATGATACCAATCTTCACGCAGTTCATCGGAAGGAAAATACCATTCATTATTGTTTGCATCAATACAATCGTGGGTTTCATTGTCTTTTATTGGAGTAATAACACAATGCAGTTATTACTGAGCGAGATACTGCAAGGAATGCTTCTCGCGAGTAACATGACTCTTTTAATCGTCATAGTCACAGAGTACACCTCACCACATTACAGGGGAATATTCATGACAATTGAATCATCAATATTCTTCTGGGGTGTGTGGGTAGCGAATGCTGCTGGAACATTTTCTCATTGGAAAAATATTAGTTTGATAGCATTCGTGTGTTGTGCATATTGTCTATCTGCATTTTTCTGGCCTGAGTCACCATCTTGGCTCGCAATGAAGGGAAGATTCAATGAATGTGCTGCAGCTCATCACTGGCTCAAAGGATACGACGAGGAATCTGAAAAAGAACTCAACAGTCTCATCAATTCACAAAAAGAATATCTTGAAGAATGTAAAAGGCGCAAAGTGAAATGTTTCAAAGATAGACTAAGGATAGTGATACAAACGTGTAGAACAAGAGGTTTCTACCACCCGTTGTTACTAGGCGTGGCTGTGATGTCGTTGTATCACTTCTCCGGAAAGCTAGTCTGCACAATGTACGCGGTTGAACTGATTCGACAGATCACCAAGGACGAGTTTACCGGATACATGGGAATGCTTATTCTGGAGGGAGTCACAATAGTTGGAATGCAAATTGGTTGTGTTCTATCAAAATATCTAAAAAGACGGACTTTGCTACTCTTGTTCTCCGCTATTGGAATAACATTCTTGTTCATAATATCCCTTTATTTATATTTGATCAATTTGGGCATCTTGTTTGAAAACAAATACGTGTCTATCTCACTGTTAATGGCGTTTTCTGTGACTATCAGTATAGGTCCAATGATAGTGCCATCATCTTTGTTCGGAGAAATAATATTTTTACGTTACAAAAGTTCATCACTTCTCATACTCTGTTTATATTCAGAATTTTTGATGGCGACCGTTTTAAAAATGTCTCCTCATATATTCAGAAAACTTACCTTGCATGGGGCATTCTTTTTTTACGGGGTCTGTGCTTCTTTATTCACAATAGTTTTGTACAAATATTTGCCAGAAACGAAAGATAAAATGTTACAAGAAATAGAAGCATATTTTAAAGATCGTCCAAAACCGAGAGAAACTGCAAATGAATTGATCGAATAAAGCAATCGAGTCAGTTATTCAAATAAAAAGTTTTGAATTGTAGGGACTTACTTCTTGTTAGCATTTAATTAAAAACCAAATACTTTACTTATTATTTTACAAGCTTAGATTTTCCATAATATGACGTGTCTAATAAAATTAAAAAGTACATATTGAATATAATTAATTACGAGTAATATACCTAACTGTGTGGTGTTGAGTCTTTTTATCCGACAACTCAAAGCCAAAGTTATTTACAAATAGTGCTTGAAATAATTTTAGTAGATAGTTATTTACTATATTTAATTACAATAACGTCGAAAGATCTCTAATAGTTAAGCTAGACTACAATAAAAATTAACATAGTCTAGCTAGACAGTCTGTTGTCTTGTTCTAGAACAAAATAGGTTACTATTGCGCAGCTTTTGTCATTGGCCATTTGTAGGTTCCAAAGACGATTTAGTCTCTTAGCAGCTAATTATGCCCCCATCCCACGCAAATAGTACACTTCTCTAGCTTAATCGTGCGGGCTTAGCGCGTGAGTACTCCAGTTCGAGTATTTGTGTGGACTGAGAGCTTGCTCTGAATAAAAATCTAAAAACTTAGTATATAATTATACCGTCTTGCTGAATTAAATGGTTGGTTACATTATCTTTGGTAGGCTCATAGAATTTATGCCCAGCGGGCCTGGTGCATAGCATGGGGGAGTCCTTTGCTTAGCAGTGGGATCAAACAGGCTGAACAAAAAAAAAATTGATGAAAGTATAACTCTAGATAAGCTACGGCAAAATTCATTGTGGCCGAGCGATGATGGCCGGGTGGTAGCATGTGCACTTTATAATCTGACGGCACCCGGTTCGATCCTCGGCCCTGCACGTAATGACTTATTTAATACTGAAATAAATTACGTACAGTTTCGATGCCATCGCTCAACAACGGCGAAAGAAAATATCGAGGCCGAGGATTGAAAGGGCTTAATTAATCATACGTGAGTAATTCCCGTATAATAAATTATAAACAAATGTGTGAAAACCACGTCAGTTATAATGTGGGTGATTATAACTGACGTCAGTGGTAGTTATAATCTGGGTGTCTTCGCCAGTGAATTGGTTTCTTTTAGGCAATCGTGCTCCATCGTAGACGGCATCTTCGCAGCGAGTCAAAAGACAAAATTTGTTATGTAAGATGTAGGTAAGGACCACTCACATGCGAAAGGTTTTTTGGTACATAACAAAAATATACCTATCCAATTGAAAACCTTCCTTCTTTTTGAAGTTGGTTAGTAACCATCGCATAGTCGGTGGTGCATACTTGCATAGTCACCGGATATTTTACAGTTCACAGATTTCTTAATTTAGTATCTTTTGAGTTATGTTTAGTAGGTATAGGTATACCTAGATTTGCTTTCTTTTGTTAATATTGTGTTGTTCTAAGTAAACACACAAACGCCGATCAATTTGACAGTGAATAATTGGATATCCGAGTAGCAACGGTAATTATTCTATAACCCGAGCTAGCCCCGCAATATTTTGACATAGTAGCAACCGCTATGATAACAAGTGTTTGAATACCAAAACAATCGAGATAACACTTAGTGGCCCTTCGTTAACATTTCAATTACATCTACTTAATAAAAATCAGCTTTTATACCATGATAGTACATTCGCTAATGACCAGGACCCGTACCCTTACCGTCAATTCGTAGGTACGAGTGACAGATAAAATGCAGATTGTTTGAAAACCAGGGTAGTGACTGTTGCCTTATCTGTGACGATCTTGATTAATGATGAAGAAAGGCTGTCTGTTCTGGAACTTCAGCGACTTGGAGGAACCATATCTCCAATTAGTATTATCGATTCTCTTAGGTTTGCATTCTGATCCAACGATATTTACGTAGGTTTTCAAATTTTAAAGTACACGTATTTTTGGTTTATTCTAAGAGCAGCAGCAAACTGTCACTAATCAACTCTACCTTCGTAAAAATATCGTTGTGTGTGATGTGTTTGTTTGTTTCCTTAGTATAAACAATGATCAAAAAATGTATCTACTTGACATTATAAAAACATATTTGGATCGTTTATTTGTAAATTTTTAGTAGATACGTTAGTTAACTTGACTACATTGCGAATTTATGTAATGCGTCCTAAGTAGTACTGTGTTGAATTTAAATAAAGAAGCAAGACTTGTGTTCATTTAAGTTCTGTGTACTATGTACATTTTAATGTAATCCCAAGTCAAAAGTGGACTTATTCAGAAACGTCCGAACTATTTCAGTTGAAATGTGATAATACCTAGAAGTATCTTGGTTTCGCGCATATTTTTAGTTCACTAGGCACTTTATAGGAGACGCATAGATTCGTCCATTTAAAATTTGTGATTAAGATGATGTTTTATAAGTCCCCAAAATTGAAAAAAGTTATTCAAATTTAACATTGAACTCCTTTGCCCAGGATTGGGAGAGTATAGGTTAGTAAAAAAAAAAACATTGATCATCCAAGGATTTACGAGTATAATGTGACAATTTTCGTCTCTTTTACGACAAAGTGATGATTACGTTTACCTATTCGCAATGAAAAAGAAAATACCCATATTGACCACAAAGCAAAAAAGCAAGCAAAGCATATTCCGCTCACTCAGAATGAAACCAATTCATCAGCAGTACCGTAACAAATTTAAACTCTCAATCAAGGAAAATTGCACATTCACTCGAATTCTCTGCAGTTCAGTCGAGAGGCAAAGTAAACAACTGCGACGTACATGAATAAAAAACTGTACCAGACCAGTGTGAAAGCAAAGTATAATTTACCATGATGATCAAGTTTCCGTTAACGTTTGACTTTTGCAAAGAATTTTTATATGTAAACAAACATAACATCAGCTAAGGTAATAAAAAAAATACCAGTATTAAATGCACATAAGTTAAATAATATATGTGATGACAAAATCATTAAAAACTTTTTTGGCTCCCGATCCTTATGATTCCATGGTTTCAAACCCAAAAAGCCCAAAAATATATTTGCGCCTTTTGAGGACTTCTGCGGATTTAGTCGCCGCACCAGTCCTACTCTGAGTTCGTCTGGTCGATGCAACTCGTGACCAAAATGCTGGTTGCCATTGCCATACAAAATGCTGGCCCTATTACCGTTGTAATAGGGCTAGCATTTTCATGTAGTTATTAATGCATATATATTTTTTATTGAATAATAGGCTTGCGTTTGACCGCCAACTCGCTTGTTGTAAAGCGATGATGCGGTCTACGGTGGAGCACACTTGCCTAGAAGAAAACGAATCACTCGTGATTTGAAGACACCTAGATATGAGTCGCTGGCATCCAGTGGATGCAAAAGGCAGGCTGTCGTTCAGTGTGGAGGTTAAAGGCTATGTTCAGCAGTGGACGTCTTCTGGCTGATGATGATGATGAGATATTATTCCATAATCGGTGACAGACTAACCCTAAGGCCAGTTTACACAAATGCCAAAGGAGGCAAGGACAGTAGGGCCCACGATGGAGCCCCGGGGGACGGGTGAAAAAACTTGCACTTGCTTTAGTGTATAGTGAATTTTAGTCGAAGACAGGCGCTCTCCTTGAAATAAACTACAACCTGCAACAGCAGTGGAGGTAGGCCACGGCCGCAATCTTGTATACTTTTGTATTATATTAGGAGCACACTAAACTTGCACCTAAACATTTGACTCAATGGGGCAGCCAGAGGGGCTCCAACGAGGTACTTGTCTGTAGGCGCTTTAATCCATCACTGACCATAATGAGGTAGTTGAAATTACAAAAGATTGCTGTTGTGGCATGAAATACTATATTCTTAGAATAGAACCCAAGAAAGGGGCGTGGCCAGCTGAATTCACGTCGCAGGCTCGCAGCTACTTCAGAGTGGTAGCGTGGAGTGGCAGCAGTCAGTCGGAGCGGACAGATCACCTCTGACATTTTGCTCGTGACTCCAGTGGATGATGATGGATGGACGGGCGTTGCGTATTCGCGTGCTTGTATAGTTACCCGCATTGTTTTGTTTAAAAAGTCAATTATTATAAGAAGTGACATATTTTGTTTTTGTATCGTTTTTTTTTAAAATAACTTTGTTCGTGTTATGTGATTATTTCTATACTGAGTAGGTATTTCCTAGGCAAGCGTCATCTTTGACTACATCATTGCTTACCATCAGGTAAGATTGTGGTCAAATGTACGTACCTAAGTCTAGCCCGTAGTAAAAAAAAATGGAAGAGACACGGCGGAATCAAATAACATCATTACACAAATGAGGTAACCGAATTCGCATGAAACAACCAATTGACATCATCAGTTTTTGTCAATGATCAACAGTAACTCTGAATCGGTAATCTCGGTTAAATTTGTGTGTGGAATTGGGGCTGTTGGTTATATCGTAATTGAGTTAATTCGGAATACATTTACATACACGTAGTGGTGGTTTATCAAGTCCGTAATCAGTTTATAAGTCTAAATAAGCGAAGTACGTACGGCATTTGGTGTAGCAATCGCGCAATTAACTGCGTGAAGTGTTAGTACTCCTAAATCTCATCATAGGCACAGGCAGAACAATGATATTTTTTTTATATTGTTGATAGTTGATAGAATCAGGCGTTACTTTGCGGAAGTTAATATTCAAAACAATTTCATTTACGAAAAAAAAATATAAAAAATCTTAGTGTTATTCTTAACTAGGTAGTGACTAACGTTATTTCTAAACACTATTAATTGTTTTCGCTTTTAGAGTCTAGACTGACTTGTTTACTATAAAAATATATTAAAGAAATACCTACCTTTATTATTTATAAAACTTTAGAGTTAAGTTTTTTTTTATACATATTAGATCTCCGTTTGGCCACCATCTCGCCCGATGGTAAGCGACGTAAGGTACCGAGAAACCAATTTTTGGACAGTAAATTGTGGACTTTATTTGAAGATATGTTAATAGGTCATATTCAGGTAAGTCCAGGCTATTTATAGTTTACGTAGATCTCTTGTGTATTTTCGCTTTAACGTCGCAATAAGTACCTATAAGAAATTTGGAATAAATTATTTTTGTTTTACTACTAATCTATCCTAACCATATATATTTTTTGTTTATATATATTACGTTTGACTTTGATTTCTACTTCTTTCTAGCAATTGATTGAAAGCCGTGTAGTGTGATCCGGAGACAGTCCATCGGATCTAATTCCCTCCTGCCCATTTTCATCGGACTGCCAGAGTGGGCACAAATAGGTGACACCGCTTCATGGTTGACATTCGGAAAACCCGTAAGAAGCGCTTTGATTTCACTTTTAATGTGCGAACTGCTAGTCTGTGGAATGCGCTGCCTGAATGGGTGTTTCCCGAGTGTTACAATCTGGATGTCTTCAAATCACGAGTAAATCGGTTTCTTCTAGGCAAGCGAGCTCCATCGTAGACCGCATCATCGCTTAACGTCAGACGAGGTGACGGACAAACACAAGCTTATTATTAAATAAATAAAAAATATTTATGGTACCCTATTCACATTACAAACACAGGTGGAATGACACATTGTTTTTGTTTTAAATATCGCCTTTATTTAATCGCCTATAAGAGCTCATTTCCATCATCACAAACTGTTTAATTACTGTTGCACGTTGCGTACTTTTAACAGTACTGGACTGGCCATGCTTTGGCAATTTTGTGTTTGTTTAAAAAATAAAATACTTACTATTAAAAAAAAGGTCGAGAATGAAACAAACTCAGTGCGGTTTTATATTGGAACGCGGTCGGGTGCGTCGCAAATTTGAAAGCATATTAGACGCATTTGGAAGCATTCTACGCAAAAATCACTCTAAATATTTATCTTCTATCATTCTAATCACTCTTATTTTCGACTTTAATTCAATAGCACTTAAGTTTTCACAAAAACAAACACAAAATTGCCAAAGTATGCACAATACATACCCATCAAAATACCCATCGTGCAAAAAAGACAACACGTCTAAACGATTAACAAATGAAATAAAAGCGAGAATAATCTCAGTACAACGCACCAACTTACATAAACGAATTATATGACGACGACGCGTTTAACTTTCACATTATGAATATCTATGGTTTTTGTACCATGAAACCTAACAAAGCATGCTTGTACGCAGTATCAGCTCGCATACGACTGCAATAAGCCGCAATTTTAAAGTACTGCTACAAATAAATATAAATCTCTTTATAGGATTCACAGTGGCGATTATAAAGGCAGTGCGTGTCAGTAATCAATCACGGCTGCCGAGCGCGATTAAGCCTTCAAATTAATATGCTTAGCGGGAATACAGAACCTTCGAAGGCACTTAAGTACCCTGAGGTCGATGAATTCACTGTGTACTAGAGTTAGATCGATGAGTTTAGAGGTAGGTGGAGATTAAACGGCTTACCCTTTATTGATGTCACCGAAAGGTTTGAAAAACGCCAGACATAATCCACTCTGACGCAGTAATTTCTACTCTTATGGGAAAATAGAATATAGCTACGACAGCTCAATACTCTACCTGGAACTAAGTAATGTTAGTCATAGGTCAGAAAAATTGGTAAGGTATATCATCTGAATAATTTTCCAATTTAAGAATTATTATTATTATTTATGTTTCTATAGTAATATAATTTAATTATTGCTCGTTATTATTCTGTATATTCTATAAATCTGTTATTTCTGCAGAAAAAGTTAAAATGGGAGAAAAAAAAGCTTAAATATTAAAAAACTTTTCTACTCTATAAGTAAACTATGTACTCTATAAGTAACAGTAGATGGATGTTTTTTTTTACAAAATATATTTTCATGTTATCTTTTTGCAGCACTAGTAGCGTAAAAGTCATGGTATTGAAGTCAACTAGTTGTTTTAAGTTGTAGGTACTAAGTTAAACCTAAGCCTACTTGGAACTAAGCCACTATTTATAACTCTGATTGCCTCAGTACCTGAATATCCAGTTAAGGAAATGGCTACCGAGCTTCGCACTAATAGCCTACTGCACTTAAGATATCATCGCACTGAAGCTGAAATTGCCATGAAGTACCTCAATATATTACAATTTACTGGTCTTTGTACAAAAAGAAGCAGTTTTTGTAATAGTAAACTAGAACAAGGTGACATAAAGATTACGACGGGTGTAACTAAATGTTAAATTCATAGAACGTACTGAACTTATAAATGAAGTGAGATGCTTAGAGAGACAGCCTATACGTTAAAGCAGGATAGAAAACGTAGAAGTTTAATTTCGAACCCGTTTCACACATTCAAAATTTGTATTGAAGTTGCGCTAGTCTGAGCAATACAGACATGATGTGTTGTATACGCATTCAAATATGATAACCCATTCTAAGTGTTACCATGACATGGCTACTGAAGGCATGCACATTGATTAACGATATCTATTAATACTATTAATAACTTGAAAATATTTCAATACTTGAAACTGGCTAGAGTACAAAACATGTGACGCCAAAATCCTGAAAAATATTAGGTTCCTCTAGGTTAGCGGGTAAAACCGCGAGACGGTGCTAATCTAGCTAATGTCTAGCTAATCTCTATCTATTACAGATTAGCACCGCCTCGCGGTTTTACCCGCCTACCTAGAGGAACCTAGTATTTTTCAGGATTTTGGCGTCACATGTTTTGTACTCTTGCCAGTTTCAAGTATTGAAATATTTTCAAGTTAAATAGATATTGTTAAACAATGTGCATGCTTTCAGTAGCCATGTCATGGTAACACTTAGAATGGGTTATCATATTTGAATGCGTATACAACACATCATGTCTGTATTGCTCAGACTAGCGCAACTTCAATACAAATTTTGAATGTGTGAAACGGGTGCGAAATTAAACTTCTACGTTTTCTATCCTGCTTTAACGTATAGGCTTGTCTCTCTAAGCATCTCACTTCATTATAAGAGTCGTACCCGTTTCATATAATATTATATTCTATTTGGTATTGCTAACCATTGAGGAGTTCCCTAGTCAGGACTCAGGACCCAACCCTGAGAGCAGCAACCATGTCATGGTAAAACTTTACAGTCTCTATCATAATAAAATGCTTACACAACATTTCGTATCTCTGCTGTTGACCGTTGAAGAGTTCCTTTAACTGGAGCTAATCCTGGATGTCGATTCAGGTCATGCTTATCATAAAAATGCATTGTCATCGGAACTGAACCAACTTGTAAAAATTCAGCTCCGTAAGATAAGAGGGAGTGGTTCTAATTCAGCTTGCAAGATTTGACCTAAACAAAAACTTAAACATTAAACTTACATATACAGTTAATGAAAAGCTTGTAAAACACTTTGCAGTGTCCGTGGTCACAGGACACCGAGCCAACCAGCCAACATTTTACGTCAAACGTGGTCCAATGTCAGGAATGAAAATAAATTATCTTAAAAAAAAACGCCTTCAAAAAACCACAAAACAAACATTCTATGTTAATGCCACTAAGAACAAAATAATATTTTTACATGGATTTTGAAGTAATCTTTTAGTGAAAAACCTATGATAGTGGAATACTTAAAACCTTCTTTAACCCTGTTCTGGGGCCTTACGGACAACTGCTATTACAGGCACCTAATCCGCTCAGTTGGAAAATCACGCGACCGCAAACCTTATCGCGCCCAGATACGGTTTGCGGTCGCGTGATTTTCCAACTGAGCGGATTAGGTGCCTGTAATAGCAGTTGTCCGTAAGGCCCCAGGGCGAACTGTTACTTTATTTATAGACATTACACATCCATGCATGAATACCTCCTTGTTTTGACTCGAACAAAAGACAAAACAAAAGTATTGTAGTGATTTGTTATCGCGAAATTCGTAGGCACAAAAATCCATATTATTTTTGTTGGTTTAAACCCTAATTAATGAAATTTTTGTGGGACCACCTCGAGGGTCAATTCTACATGATAAAAAAGGAACACGCTAACTGGTTTACAGATGCCGGCGTAATCGCTGTACAATCTGTACATACATTTAAAAAACACGGGCCGAATAGAGAACCTTCTTTCTTTTTCGAAGTCGGTTAATAATATAAAATACACTCGATAAAATCAGGTTGTGTTTAATTTCATTATTAGAGTCAAGTTCTATTCCTTGCAGTTTATATTCAATGTAGGTTGTATAAAAGCAAAACATTTTCAAAGCAGTAAACTACTGGTATACGGCGATATGAGCCCCTAGCCACTGATATTATCGGCTTCCTGCAGAAATTGCAACGAACTACTACCACCTCAATTCCTGCAATTTGCTTTTAGGGAACCGGAGTAGGTATTGCCTCTATCGCATCGATATTGAGATTTTAGAGAACCACAGTCTGCGACATGTTAGAATATTCTAACGTGTCAAAGAATTTGTCTATCTACTGGGTTATGCGGAAAGGGTTTACTAAGCCGAAAGAGGTCCATAGTATCAATCATTACTTTTACTACGGGAGCAACTCTGAAATCGTTGAAAAAATATCAAATGTTCCATAGAAAACGGCCATTTACACTCGACAAAATGTATGCCAAACAGTTGATTTTTGTCGCGGTTTAAGAGTTGCTACCTTCTTAAAAGTTCTTCATGATAATGGGTACAATAGACCCTTTTCGGCTTAGTGCAACTTTTCCGCGTAACCCTTTATATGTATAAAAGGTGATGTGTGTAGGTATGTATGTAATTATGTTCATGGACTCTGAAATGGCTGGACCGATTTTGATGGAATTTTCAATTAATCTGCAGACTATGACTAGTCTTCAGATTAACCAAGCGATCCTGTAAAATTTAAAGCGATCGCATCAAAAAAAATATTTTGGTCTGAACATTGACGTAATATTAGAATAAAGATAATTTTTAGAAAAAAAAAGAACCGACTTCATGATTATACCTTCATTTACAAACTAAAAATGTAGAAAATAATATTTAAATAACTTCAAAGCAATGAGCATTACAGGACAATCAACGAAATTATTAATACATATATTACCTACTTATATACATATTTACAATTTATAATCAGTTATTTTTGGATTTTTGGAGTTTTTATATTACTCTGTATACATATCTATGTTTGTCAGTAGTAGATCTGTGATGTTTGCTGGTTAGTTGACAGCGTCGCTAGTGGAGAACAAAGTATGAAATTCACCAAGAAATAACTGTAGTTCCAATGTTGCCCACCTTAACAGCTAAGTTGGTGGCACTGTCCAATGTTTACAATGTACATTGAATTTGTAGATATTTTTGTAGATTTTTCAAAAAGCACTGAATCAATGTCGAAAAAAAAATATGGGACCACCTATGAGTTATGACCTACCAACCAAAAAAAGAATCATCAAAAACAATTCTAAATTGGCGGAGTAATCGCGTAGCAAACGTACAAAAAAAATATATATACATACAGTCGAATTGATAACCTCCTCCTTTTCGAAGTCGGTTAAAAAAAGCATGCAAGTCAAAGGACCAAGGTCGCTACCAAGGATGTTGCATTGTTTCACTGGCAGATAGCTGATGTTATAAGAAGTAACTTAGGCAAATTTTATCCCGGATATAATGCGGGTGAAAGGGTAAAACCGCGGGGCGCAGCTAGTTGTTTCATAAAACTAGAATTAAAGCAAAAAAGGTAGGATATTTAATGTAAGAAATTCAGTAAGAGGCATTAAATTCAAGTAGGCAAGGAACTAAGGAATAAATGTCTACGGTATTTTAATTTTCAGGGCATTTCGAAGAAGCACACCAAAAATAAAATATTACAGGTAAGTGTTATTATAGGATTGAATTTTGTAAGGGTAAGGTACTTTAGGGCGTCAGCAAACAAATCAAAATTCACGAGTAACTTATATTTACAACTCTACCGTTAATATTTCACTTTGATGAGACGATAAGCAAAATATCGTGCTGGCCCTTTTTATGACTAATAAATAACCCGAACACATATGAATATGTTCAAATTAATGGATACCTCTAGCTATAATACATAGCTAGCTTAAATAAGACATGTTGCGGCGAAGTAATGGCAACACTAGACCGGAAACGGAAAAACGAAACGGACTAGTATTTACGAGCGGTACATCCGCCCACTGGCTTCATTAACACACGCGGAGGGCAAAAAACTGCTTTATACATGCATACGTTTAACTTTACAACTTAATTCCTGGTGGAAAAACTACTATTTAATTAATGTTGCTGTGGCTATTTCAATCTGGCAGTTACAACACCATTTATAACAAAGTATCAAGGGGTTTGTGTGCTTCAACTACAAACTATACGATGTTGACCTTTTAGAAATTTACAAGCTTTTACTAGATTTAATTACGTTCTTAGGTACCCAATGGGTAGGTGTATGCTAATTACATTCCTGACCTACAGACTCTCACATCAACTAGTTGGTCCGTGAGGAATTTTTAAATAGGTACGTGAAAACCATGCCCTATGGTACAATTTTTTTTTTTTATGGCCAACTAACCAACTGCCTTTTAATACGGACCTTATACGCCCTAAACTGCTGCAGTTTAGGGCCAAAATTGGATATAACGTTGCGTTGAAGAAGTTGCTGTTGGATAGAATGACTTTGTAGAGAATTATTAGATATGGTATTCGATAATTGTTTTTTTCTACCCAACAGTGACTTTTAATTCAATTTTGGTGTTGAATTGGGATTTGTATTCTTTCTTTTGTTGCGGGTTGTTGGCGCTGTCCATTCCTGGTGTTCCTATATTAACTCTTTGTTGCCACATATAGGTAAACAATCTAATATTATAATAATATATTATGTTTAAAATGTTGTGTTCCTACTTGTAGATAATGAAATTTTGTAACGAAAGTAGATATCTGCCTACAAACGGCTATGCAGTTTAGCAGAGTTATGTAACTATAGCATGCATGTAAAAAATGCCTTTATGCCTTTATGGACGGTACTTTTAAGTGTTCGCCTGCACCTTTTGTACTGTTGATTAGGTTAGACTAGATTAGATACATGGTGACTTTAATAGTTCCATAGTAACGCCATTAATGATACAGTGAAAGTAACGCCATTAATTTATGCGCTACTAGCTGAATCCATCCCGCTACTTCGTACGCGTAGAGCTCTGCCTTCGGCCTCGCTACTATAAACCTATATGCTATAAACCTCACGGAGCCCGAGACCTTTCTAACGAATGCAAAACCGTGGAAATCGGTTCGTGCGTTCTGGAGTTATAGCGTCAGGAAAGAAAACCCGACTTATTTTTATATAGTAGATTATATTTTGGTCGAAGGCTATTATAGGATAAAAAATAAATAACTCATTACCGATTATTTAATATATTAATTACCTGTACCTGTACATGCGAAGGCGCATTGAAAAAAACTTTTTTTTCTTTTTAAATAATAAATATCTTGATTAAAACTCTACTGATCTGTTTCAGATTTGTAACAATATTAACTTTTTTTTTATCGGGCAAGTTCCTTTATAACTAAACAAAACACTAGCTATAAAACTAACATTACAAAAACATTAACTGCCTATAGACCATTGAAGGTCTAAAGACAATCCAATCCAAATGCTCAAGCCCACTATCAGTTGGCAGCGTACCCACCATGCTGGTAGCATTACCACGCTAAATGGCAATGCTTATGCGTTGAGCCAGAAACGCCAGCATTTTGGTCACGCGTCGCATTAACGAGGCGCTCTGAAAGATTTTTGAAAATGAGGTGAGCTCCTCACTTGACTTATGGGCTTCCACGACGCCGCTAACTTATATCCATTTATCTATATGCACTTGCTTTAACATTTAACACTTAAAGCGAATTAACTCAAGACGGTAGTTTGGTACTGCTGGTAGCCGTTGTACGGTGGTGTGCGATGGCTAATTAGCTAGCCGCAAGATAAATGTCGGCGATCACGAACGAACACTTCATTGCTGTTCTGTACCCTTAGTACAAGTTTTGATAGTATTCGAAAACTTTTTTCGTTTTCGTATTGTTCCATACATTGCTGGGCTGAAAGGTGTTCGATTTTTTTTTCGTATTAGAGTGAAGCAATCTATACCGCCGATTACTACCGATTTTAGTTCCTCCGCGTTTCCGCTGGAGCCACTTAATATAATGTATGCAACAATACGTAAACGAAAAAAGTTTTCGAATACTATCAAAACTTGTTCTAAGGGTACTGATGCCACGCCCACCGCGGCCGCCGCGTAAACCCGCCTTCTGCAAGCACTGCTCCAAATGTAGAGTGATTATCACGATGGACTTGATTTATAAGTAGGTATGTATACTTGTATGAATCAAAATGACAATTTTACTGAATTTTTGTATCTTTATTTAAGATTGTGTTATTACGGATTAGCAAGTTGAAATGGCAGTGAGCACACATTCGATGGTGCCGTAAGGTTCTCGAGTGGAGACCACGGACCGGTAAGCGCGTCCACCCACAAGAAGGACAGACGACCTAAAAGAGACCGCAGGAAATCGCTGTATGCAGGCCGCTTCTAACCGGCCCTTTTGGAGATCGATGGAGGCCAATGTCCAGCAGTGGACGTCCTATTGCTGGAAACATAATGATGAAGATATCTCTATTGGTTCTGCTTAAATTTTATATAAGTACAATCAGTCATTTTATATCATCAAACATTTTGAAATGCGCGAGCGAAATAGAGGATGCACGAAGCACTCTCGTGCTTTGGGTAGAGCTATCTCCGCCTAATTATATTTAACATAATAAGTGATAAAAATCACTAAATGGGTATTCGACAACCCAATCGGGCAATATTTTAAGAATAACATAGCAAATGGTTTTAATCAATCTTCATGTAGACGTTTTGTTGACATGGCGGAGATCAAAATAACACTCGAAAAATATTTTTATAGGTCTTGCCAAAATATTACGTATCAACATGAAAAATAATTGAAACGTTTGCAATGTTATTTTAAAGATAATACCCATTGTTTTTTAAAATTCCTAAATCCTGTTGTGATTCATAATTTTCAATAATGTAAAAAATGTGGAAGCTAGAATGTTTTAGCGGCGAGCGGGCTCTTAAAGATAAGTATTCTTAAACATTATTTTCCTAAACTTGTGTACTACTTATGAAAATCTATGAAAATTGTGTAGTTATAATTTTTATTTTATTAAAAGACCAAATCAATTAATTAGAAGTTTAAAAGTTAAGCTCAATAATCATAACGTTTTGATAAAATGTTTGTATATCAAGATATTGAAAAATATTGTGTTTCGGGTCTGTGAACGCCACTAAAGGGACTCAGGGCGCCGAATATCGAACCTATCGAATGTGGTTCTATCACTGATAGATAAGAAAACTGCTATTCGCCAAAAGATACCAGCCATCTACGGAAGCCGAAGGTAAGGTGGCCGGTTAAATAGCTACTCATTTATTCGTTTGCTTATCTAAAGTGACTTGGCGCCTATCCAGCTAAATATTTGATGCTCATGCTTCTGCGAAAAATATATAATTTTATTCCTGTGTCAGGCAAATGATATAGCATTCGAATCACTATGTATTATCACTTTTTTTTTTTGCGCTATTTTTTGTGGTCTGCGCTATACGATAATCATCATGATAATTATAATCACCAAATACCATTTATTTATTTTAAAAAAAAAACGGAGGTGATTTCGGCCAACAATGTCAAGTCAGTCCCATCAAACCGTAAACTCATGGTATAAAATGATACTCCGCCAGGTATGCTATTCCGAAATACATAGGGTACGTGGGTGACACAAGCCTACGTCATCGACGCTGTGTTGCCAGTAGTATGAAATCATAACTTCCCAAACTCCGTGAAAATTCGATAAAACTACTCGTATGTGGTTTTGATTTAAATATTAATATGATTCGTGTTTAACTTGAATTACTTCGCTTAAGTAAACAAACAAAATGACAATTGAAATGCTTTTTCTATTTTGTTTATAAGATTATTGATATAATTGTTTCCTAATTTTTGTGTTTGTTGCAATTAAGTGGCAACTGGACGGAGTGGACGGTGACGTAGGCTGGAATAGCAGATCTTGTTTTGTTGGATAATTCTGTGGCCTAGTGTAGCGATTCTCGATCTGGGTGTCTATATGGTGTATTGGTTTGATAGCTCAAAGACACCACGGTTGTTCCACTGGTTGCCCGCCTTGGCGTCCTGGTGAAGTTCCTTCAGTGGTTTTGACGGTAATCAAAAAGTAATACATTATTTATTTGAAGAATATTACAAGGTTATTCGTGGTCTCAACGTAACCTTGAATAAAGTTTATATAATTTTTTGTGATAACTTTTTGTTATTCTGAAATTTCAGTTTGATATTTTGACTTTTGGCAAAAAAAAATCTATTTTGGTTACCTGTACATTGCATTGATAAATATTCAAATCAGCTACTTATTGTAATATAGTATGACTTACAATTCGCGGATTATGTGTGTAGCCGCTAACTGTGTCACCGACATCTGTAAAAATTTGCAAGTTGAAGTGGCTATGGGCACTATGGGCAGGCCACATCGCTCGAAGAACCGATAACCGATGGGGAAGAAAGTTTCTTGAGTGGAGACCAGGAATCGGAAGACGCAGCGTAGGTAGGCCTCCCACTAGATGGACCAACGACATTGTGAGAGTCGCTGGCATCCTGTGGATGCAAAAGGCAGGCTGTCGTTCAGCGTGGAGGTTAAAGGGGGAGGCTTATTTTCAGTAGTTGACGTCTTCTGGCTGATGATGATGATGATGTGTGTAGCCGTTCCTATATATTACTGTATAAATAAATTAGCGGGATGTTATTAAAACGATTACTACGCTACGCTTTATGTTAACTCTTCACTTGTACCGAACAACAGTGTAATAAAATCTTAGAAGTTGATTTTCACTGACTTCTAATTGTCGTATCGATTTGAAACTTCCGAAGTACCTGTTATTCGAATGACGTTATAATAATTTTGTACCATCGAACTGATTTGATGATAGAGCCTGGTAATGGGTAGTGGAACTCTTCAATGGCAAATCCCACTGACAGAGTCATCTAGCGGGAAAGACGCCAACCATCTTGCCACATGAGTCAAGTGACGCGGTATCGACTCCGCTCTCCTGTCTCTTCTCACGTCCTTGCATGCGCGCGTGTGGATTTTTGTGATTCTTTTTTCGCCCACAGAATATAGGTCTGTGGTTTCACAATTTAGGAGTTTTTTTGTTAATGAAACTTATTTAATCTGGTTCTTGTTTGTCGACACAATTTGTTGTTTGCTTTTGCTTATGCAGTACCGACGATAGTTGTTACCGTTGTTACATTACAGGTACTGGTACTGGTATTATAGTCAGTAAGTAACGTTACAGGAACTGGTTTATTGATTGCGTAATCAATAAACCAGTATTATAACAATGTACCAAATAGCACAATAATGATCCTGGAATTGCCCCCGTACCTAATAGTGTCGTTCGTCGCAAAATGTCATTTGTTGAACTTTAAAAGGTTACAGCACTTGTTGAACCATGTCGTTGTAAATCAAACCTTTAGCAACATGTTTGAAGGGTATCATTTGAAAGTTCAAGTTTTACCCGCGTCATGGAAATAAATCACTTTGATAAAGTACCGGTAGGTACGTCCCTGTTGAGGGTAACTGGATACCTGTGTTCCCGTCACTATAGTTTGGGAATTGATATTTTCGTTGAAATTTTATAAGTGCCTTATCATAATAATCAGTTCATCTTAGTCCACTGCTGGACATAGGCACGCAACTACATATCATCGCTCTATGGAGTCTCAGGGTGTCTTACGCTACACTTTTCAATTTGTAGTTTCCATTCTAGAATACACCTCCCAAGAGTTTTGCGACAGATATGACCGGCAGAGCTGAGCTATGTTGGTGACTTTGGTTCTCTGGCGAATTATTTCGTTTCGGAAACGATCCCTCAGAGAAATGCCGCGCATAGCTCTTTCTATAGCTTGTTAGCGACTTTCAACTAGAGGAGCGTTGCAAATGTAAGCGTAAGGGCGGATCTAGCTTTGATGCCAGGGGGGGGGGGGGGGGGGATTTTTTTAATATTAATTAGTGGTCCACCTAGGTCCTGGACCCAGTTGGTCATGACAAGCGTCAACGTCACAACACCGTAAGTTATACCTAATAGGTAGAACGCACTGGTCAAATATTTGTCTTAAGAGTGGGGTATCGGTATCTTATTATTTAAAATAACGTTTAAAATTACTAACAACATCCGCCCAAAGAATTTAAGAATCTTGCTTTGCACGGTTCTGAATGCGAAACTTTTGACAAAGACAAGTGAGGGAAGTACCAACGAAGTGAGTAATAGAGTAGTAAAAAACTTCACTGCAATGCGAATATATTCCAAGTTGTCCAACTATTTCCTGTGGCTGGTTTCTAAAGTTCTCGGGTTCATTAATATCTACTCAGCTCATTTGGACTGTAAATTTTAAGAGCTTTTATAATTTACTGGAGTTTCGTTCTTACTCTAGACATTATTTGATTTAGCCTTTAGGTGTTGTAGCTTGGCAAAAAAGTCTTGAAACGAAAACTTTTTTCTTCTACAATAATGTGGAAAACACATCCGTGGAAGAATTTCATCCAATCATCTTCCTTAGATGTAGATCTTGTTAAAATTTTCATGAGCGTGGATTCAATGTCCTTTACTCGTAATATTAAACAGTTCATTTTGTCTTATTAGCGTCAAACAAGTCATAGTCACAGTCAGAGTCAAGCTAAGTAAGTCACGGTCAAGTCGAACTCATGCCCCTGTAAAGTGGTGAAGACTTTACAAGAGGCTCCTATGGAGTTTTGGAAACAACACGAAAAGACACGTTTCACCTCGTTATATCACTTGCCCACACTCGAGTACGTTTACGACCACTGAATGAATAATAATTCACCATTTAGTACACATCAACACTCGAAAATACACAAGTTTAGGAAAATAATCCAACGAGCCGACATGTTTTTTCCGCGTTGGCGCCAAAACTCCAGATGTAGATCTAACCCTATAGGGTTGCTAGTATTTAGAACTATTTGCAATAGTGGCGCTCCCATTAATTTCCACTCTTTTTTTGCCATGCTATACGTAATTCTAAGAATCTCATAAATAAGACTGCAAAAAAGAGCGCAAGTTTTATCTGACTGCACTGGACAAACAAAGTATTTGATCGTTATTTGCATGAATGTCAATGTGAAACCATTGTCCTCAGTCTTTCTTTAAGTTCTTAAGAGCCCGACCCACGGCCAGAGCTTTCTCGCACAATTTAAACATGTTTGAATACAAAAATCACTTTAAAAATGCGCGTACGAGATAGGTTTGGCGGAAAGCGGAATCTTAAATACAGGAAATACGTGTATTTAACACGCGTTTAAGTACACAGTTATGGTACATTATAAATGTCTAAGGCTTGGTTGCACCATAGTGGTAGTTAAAGTTAAGGTTAATGACAAATTTAACAATAACTTTAACACTGACTTTAGCAGTTACTGTGAAATGCATTGCACCAACTTATTCACTGAAATTATATTTTATGCATGTGACAGATATTTCAATTAAACAATAGCGAAGCGTGGGCAGTTACGGTTAACAGTAAAAGTTATGACGTCATGTAACAATTTTCAGATGGTGCAACAGTTTTTTTGCCTAACCGATACTTGACTGAAATGTTAAAACTAAAGTAAGATGGTGCAACCCACCCTAAGCTTTACTGTTATTTTAGTTCATCATCATCATCATCGGCCAGAAGACGTCCACTGCTGAACATAGGCCTCCCCCGTTAACCTCCGCCTGAACGACAGCCTGCCATCTATCCACTGAATGCCCGCGACTCTCACAATGTCGTCGGTCCATCTAGTGGGACGGCCTACCTACGTTGGTTCTTCCGGCTCGTGGTCTCCACTCAAGAACCTTTCTTTTGTAACGCTCCTAGTTGCCCTACCTACCTAGGCGTAGTAGGTAGTCAGTAAAAACAACAGGAAGGTTAACAAAAAGGAATATAATTTTAGAGGGTAGTTACAAAATAAGCTTATGTTTTGCAACCGCAGTAAAACATATAAAAAAAGGTAAATAGACCGGGTCGGGGTAAGTTTACGCCCATGAGCCGAAATGCATTACGCGGCCCTTAAGACACACTGGCCTTGGATTTCCGAAACGGCGTCCACGGAGTGAAGCAGGTACTCAGAGCGTGTTGGGACCAACAGGGCAGTGCAGCGGTGTAGATACGCCGAACGGCATCCACGGAGCGATGTAAGTACTCGGAGCGAGTCAGGTCCACATGGCAGTGCAGCGGTGTGGATCCGAACCAAGCGGCCGGATGTAGTAGCTAGTAGCGAGTACTAGTCGTGCGGGTGAACCCCAATTTGGGGTAAACACACACTTGAGTTTATATAGAATATTATTTAGTTGAAAGTGAAAATCAAAGGCGGCCAACGATGTTTAATATGGCGTACGTAGCTATGCCAAGAGGGAACGTATCGCGGGAGCTAGCGTAATGTCAACTTTCCAGTGCCGCCGGCCGTTGCTTGTGAGCTCAGAGGTCGCGCACTATTCGCGGCGTCAGGTGATTAGCACCACGCGTTAGACGGTCGCTCATTGGCTTAGACGCGCGACCGGTACGCAGACTATGCGTTTACGCAGAAATTGCTCGTATTACCTAGTAAATATTATAAGCTATTTTAGTCAAACGTATTTATGAATTAGTAATATTAGTAGTTGATTAATTTTAAAATATTAGTGTGTTAGATAAAATAGTTGAATAAATAACTCTTTTATTGGCCTATTTAAATCGGGCAGGTAACGAACCGTTACATACCCCCCTTTTTAGTCTAGGATTTTTCCTAAGGAAAATCCAATGATCTACCTAAGTAAGCTTGAAATCTTTGACATGCCAGGTCCCTAAGTTACGGCCTGCCATGTCTTCGAGATCGTAAACTAGTTTCGACCTCTTTGCTGTTATGCGACATTTAATGAACTTAGGGGCTAGTTTTTTTGAAAACCTGCTGTCCTTGTCGCTATGATAGAATGTCCGTTTCCAAATTATGTCACCTATATTAAAATCGACATTTTTGCGGCGTAAATTATAATTGGTACTATTGCGTGAGTGTGCTTTAATGAGCGCGAGTTGCACTTTGTCAAAAATCTTTTGTAGTACCCCTAAATTTTCAGCGTAGTTGTCACGGGGGGCAAATATAATATGATTTCCCAGATCAGCGTCAATGTAGTGAGAGCCGTCACATGGTAGTTCCCTCCCGAAAACGAGGAATGATGGGGTAAAGCCGGTGACTTCATTGACAGCGCTGTTTACGGCAAATTGTATTTTGGGAATGTTGGTGTCCCAAGACCTATGGTCGTTTTCAATGAAAGTAGAAACAGCGGTCATGATAGTTTTATTATAACGTTCTACCGTATTGATCTGAGGTGTGTAGAGTGGGGTATAATAGACGTTTGGGATGCTGTAGTGAGCAAATAAGGAACGCATCATGTTGCTAGTAAATTGTTTACCGTTATCCATAATGATTGTGCTAGGAATTCCATGAAGAAGGAACACTCTCTCTTCCAAGATCTTAGATATAATGTCTGATGTTGCTCGTCTAATAGGGAAAAGTAAGCAGAATTTTGAAAAGCAGCAAGTAATCACAAGTAGAAATGTGTTTTGCTTTCTAGATACCGGTAAAGGGCCGACAAGGTCAAGACTGATCATTTGAAAGGGGCGGCAGCAGTCTTTAGGCCTACCCATTGTTCCTAGAGTAGTGTGGTTTGGGTACTTATAGGAAAGGCAAGTTTCGCAGCTAGTTACGAAATTTACTACATCCTTATGTTGACTAGGCCAGAAGTATTTTAAGCTAAGGCGCTTATGCGTTTTAAAAATGCCAAAGTGCCCAGATGTAGGTTCCGAATGGTTCTGAGCAATCACGTCCTGTCGGTACTCCAACGGAATTACCTCCTTCCATTCAAATTCTCTGGTAAGGGGATTTAGTGAGTTCATGTACCGGAACAGCTTTCCATCGGTTACGCGGTATTTAACAAAGGATGTTGGGGAACTTTGACATCCGTCGAAGATATTTAAGTACCACGAATCGTTGGTATTGCGTGACGGTTTGTCTGGTGTAGCATCGATGGCTGAGACAGGAACTGAGCGACTTAAGCTGTCTGGTACAACATTTTCAGAGCCTTTTCTATGTTTTATCTCAAAATTGTACGCAGATAGTCGTACACCCCATCGAGCCAGTCTTCCCGTTGGGTTATTTAGGTTTAGGAACCACTTGAGAGAGGAGTGGTCAGTGTAAACGGTGAACTTGAGGCCATTTTCAAGATAGCAACGCCAGTGCTCGATAGCGATGAGCACAGCTAACGCCTCGCGTTCCGTGGCGCTGTAGTTGCGCTCTGGGTGGGACAAGGATTTGCTCATGTACGCTATGACTTTTTCCTGTCCATCTAGTGTCTGAGTTAGTACCGCGCCTATTCCATAATCACTTGCGTCAGTGTGGACTTCAAATGATTTAGAGTAGTCTGGGCAGGAAAGTATAGGTGCAGAGACAAGGCACTTTTTCAGTTCCTCGAATGCCTTGTTAGCTTCATAAGACCAAGTGAAAGGAAGGGCATTTTTGCCTTGAGATGTTAGCTTGTTCAAAGGAGAAGACAGACTGCTGAAGTTAGGGATAAATCTTCGATACCACGACGCGGTTCCTATAAATCTCCTGACTTCTTTACGATTGGTAGGAGTTGGGTAGTTCACAATAGACTTCACCTTTTCAGGGTCTGCGTGTAGACCATTAGAATCCACAATATAACCGAGGTACTTAAGTTGTGGTCTAAAAAACTGACTTTTCTCGTAATTTATTGTGAGATTGGCTGTCTTCAATTTTTCCAGGACACGCAGCAGCAGTGAGATGTGCTGTTCAAAGCTGTCAGACACTATTATGACGTCATCAATATAGACAAAGACCCTATGCTCAAACTCTGGCCCGTAGAATAGATCATCTACCAGTCTTTGTTGGGTAGCCGGTGCGTTTGTCAGTCCAAAGGGCATAGATTTAAATTGAAACGTGCCGCGGGTAGGTATGTAGAAAGCAGTCTTCTGCCTGTCTTCTTCTTTAATTAATATCTGCCAAAAGCTTTTAGAAAGGTCTACGCTTGACAGATATTTAGAGTCACGAAGATTGTCCAGGATCTCTGATATGTATGGCAGGCTGTACGCGTCTTTTTTAGTGATTGCGTTCAGTTTTCTACTGTCGAGGCAAAAACGTAGTTCTCCGTTTTTCTTTGGAGTCAAGAGAACTGGAGATGACCACGGACTCTCGCATGGTTCCACAACATCTTCTTTCAACATCTCATCCAGTTGTTCAACCAGGACTCGTTGTTTTTCTGGTGACATTCGGTAGTAACGTTGACGAACGGGGGCAGCATCCCCAGTGTCAATTGCATGCATAGTTAGAGAGGTACGACCGAGACCACGCTTTTCGTAAGATATATTGTGGAACTGTGATATTATGCCATCCGATACTAATTTCTGTTCTTGAGATAAATGGTCATACGTAAGTAGTTTATGTTTTTCGTTTTCCACTCCTGTCACAGAAACCCTTGTTGACTCTTTATAGAAGGCTATTTGATCAAGGTTTTTGGGAAGTAACCCAAAAAGTCGCCAGAAGTCCATGCCTAGAATCAAATCGTGTTTTACATTTGGCACTGCGTATGCTTGGAGTGTTATTGTCTCGTCTTGAAAAGTTACTGGGAGGTGTATTATTCCGATGGAATCGAGTTTTTCACCACCAGCTGCAAAAAAACTAGTAGAATCACCAACTTCTAGTTGAAATCCTGCATTCAGTAGGCTTTCGTGACTTCCGTTACCTAGTATGGTTGCAGATGAACCGGTGTCTAGGAGTCCAGAAAGGGATTTATCTTTAACATTGACGGAGACATATAGTCTTGATTTATTAATATCACTATTATTATCGCGGATTGACGAGACAGTATTAAATGTAAGGAATTTGGAAACAAAGCTTAACCACTCCTTCCACTCAGCTGTACTAGTTTTGTTTTGAACCGGAAGGGATAATTCCGAAACACTGCCTTCGCAACCCTGTTTTATTAGTTTTTTGGCCTAGCGCCAAGATTGCAATCGGGGCATTCTATGGAACGAACACCCTTCTTGCCACATTTGAAACATATGAGAAAGCGCTTCTCATTACAAGTTCTGAGTGAATGGTTGTCTGTTCTGCATCTAGGACAGTACCTTGGTCTAGGTTGTCTAGGAGTATCGGTTGCCAAGGCTGCCACATCGATACTCTGGCTTGGGTTCGATTCACTGTTTTCATTTAAACAATTAATGTTAGGGCTATGTTTAGTGTAAGTATGTGCATTAGAGTAAGCATAAGTGGTTCTTTGGTTATTCTTACTGTATTGGGGAATATTATTTGGTGGCGTATACGGTGCAGCTTGTTTGTACGCAAACTCTGGGGCTAGTGTAGAATTAGTTACCTTAGGGGGTTCGTGAAAGTGAGTGAAACGGCTCTGGATATTTTCGTAGTTACGACATACTGATTTTAGCGCATCAATCGTCTGAATTCCAGGCGACGAAGCCAATGAGCTCGCGTAGCAAGGGCGAATATTATGGAGCAAGATATCTAGTTTGTCTTCCTCTGATATAGACTTGCCAAGACGGGAAAACATACCATGCATTATAGAAAAGAAGATGGTGATATTTTCATTCTCGCCTTGTGTACGTGATCGTATTTCAGCAGCAAGCCTGTAGTCGTAGTCACTACTGCTGAAATCTTCTTTTAATAACGTGCACAGTTCTTGCCAAGTCTGAACCCTATCTTTGTTGCATCGGTACCAATGTAAAGCGTCGTCAACGAAAATTTCATAAGCCAGAGACAGAATTCTATCGTAGGTGATTCTTCTCGCTTGTACAAATTCGTCAACTTTCTGAATGAAAGAACGCACGCACGACTTGCCGGTAAATTTTAATTTAGTGATATCTGCAGTTAAGCTGCGTTCGCAAGTAACGGCTATTGCCATAGCCTCAGGAGTAGTTTCGGTAGTAGCGGAAGTGGGGGTTCTTGTCTGGGTTTGCAATATTTGTGGTTTAAGAGCAGCAAGTTCTTTATGTTGAGAGTTTAGATTAGAGATGCATGCTTTATGTACTTCAGTAATCTCAGGAAGTATACTGATTCTATTTAGCCGGTGATAAATGTGATTGAGTAGGTTTTCAGCCCTGATGGATATGTTTTTATCAAATTTAGTTCTTATGGTTGATAAATTACCCTGTGACTTAATCAGAGATTCTTTTACGCCCTTTAAGTCTTCCGTAGGCTCCAAGTGTGATTCAAGAATGTCTTCTGATGGTAGTAACTGAGACAATTTAACTATTTGTTTTCGTAGCTCTTGAACCGATTCACCTACGCCACCGCGAAGTTCTACTTCGTACTCTAGTTCAGCTTTTTGCAGTGAAAGAAACTTAATATTGTAAGTCATTGTGATGTTTGGGTGAGTGTTCTAATAGTACAATAATGAAAAATAACCAACAACTAATGAATAAGTACACAAATGAATAAAACTAAATTGTAGAAGCGTACTGCAACCAAGTCACCTTAAAATCAGTAATCGGCTAATGGGTGGGTAGTTGGAAAAGTTAAAAAATTACTAAACGTAAAAAAAAACTATAAGTATCAATAAACATTTAAATAGAGTAGTTGACTGCCACACATTAGTCGATTAGCACAAAATGAACCTTATAAATAATTGTGTAGCCAACACCAGAGAAAACTATTAAAAGCGAACGAGAAGGGTAACGCATTTCGGTCATGAAAGTAACTTGTAGCTGGGCGCCATTGTAACGCTCCTAGTTGCCCTACCTACCTAGGCGTAGTAGGTAGTCAGTAAAAACAACAGGAAGGTTAACAAAAAGGAATATAATTTTAGAGGGTAGTTACAAAATAAGCTTATGTTTTGCAACCGCAGTAAAACATATAAAAAAAGGTAAATAGACCGGGTCGGGGTAAGTTTACGCCCATGAGCCGAAATGCATTACGCGGCCCTTAAGACACACTGGCCTTGGATTTCCGAAACGGCGTCCACGGAGTGAAGCAGGTACTCAGAGCGTGTTGGGACCAACAGGGCAGTGCAGCGGTGTAGATACGCCGAACGGCATCCACGGAGCGATGTAAGTACTCGGAGCGAGTCAGGTCCACATGGCAGTGCAGCGGTGTGGATCCGAACCAAGCGGCCGGATGTAGTAGCTAGTAGCGAGTACTAGTCGTGCGGGTGAACCCCAATTTGGGGTAAACACACACTTGAGTTTATATAGAATATTATTTAGTTGAAAGTGAAAATCAAAGGCGGCCAACGATGTTTAATATGGCGTACGTAGCTATGCCAAGAGGGAACGTATCGCGGGAGCTAGCGTAATGTCAACTTTCCAGTGCCGCCGGCCGTTGCTTGTGAGCTCAGAGGTCGCGCACTATTCGCGGCGTCAGGTGATTAGCACCACGCGTTAGACGGTCGCTCATTGGCTTAGACGCGCGACCGGTACGCAGACTATGCGTTTACGCAGAAATTGCTCGTATTACCTAGTAAATATTATAAGCTATTTTAGTCAAACGTATTTATGAATTAGTAATATTAGTAGTTGATTAATTTTAAAATATTAGTGTGTTAGATAAAATAGTTGAATAAATAACTCTTTTATTGGCCTATTTAAATCGGGCAGGTAACGAACCGTTACACTTTCCCATCGGTTATCGGTTCTTCTTTTAGTTACAAATATTTAATATAATATCTAAACTAAAGATACACTAGAATAAAGACAGCGTGGCTGTGGTTAAATTCAACATTACACGATAACTAAATAGACAATGAGAGCGAGACATGCATTCTACACAAATACCACGAAATATAACAAAACGTAGATACGCAACGTTTCATAAAGCAGAGTCTTTATTAACCCACCTTATCAGACAATGGCATTTATGTAGCTACCTACTTATCTTAGAAACAACGAATGGTTTGTTTAACTGATTTCGTGTTCTATCAACCTATTAATATTATATTATATTATATTCGAAGCTTTAACTTGCAAAGCATTTTTGACAAGTACCTCAGATAATTTGTTCTATTCAATCGCTTTGTATGTGTCTATCTATGGCATTGTAGCTTCTGAACGGCTGAAACCATTTCGATTTAGTTTTTGTTTTGTTTTGAAAGGTTTCTTGATCGAGAGTGATCAGGGTATTTGACTGTATTAAAAATATGATTCATGCTAGAGTAATAATAGAAGGTTCAAAAAAAATTGTTTCCTAAAAACTAAAAAATAATGTGTTGATTTTCAGAAAAATATATAAAAAATTCCTTGATCACGTGACTGCAAATGCTCTATTTAGGTGTGGAACAGTACAATTCAAGAATTATTTTTTTGTGACAATGACTTATCGCTCGGTGATTAATCAAAATTATTGTGATAAATTACACAATCGAAAGCTTTTATATCGTTCATTATAACAAAACCTAAAAATACACGAATTATAGAAGCACATCATGTTGTTCAGTCATCTGCAAAAAAAAGTACCCTATTTACCAGTAAAAAGGCTGGCTCTATTATGTAAAAACACAGATATAAACCACTCTGTGATGAAAAACAATTTTGGTTGCCCAGCAACTTGACAGGTTTCAGGTATTGAATTTTGTTACTATTGGGCTTCTTTTGGGCTTATCTAAATGTTGTGGTAGACCTTTGACTAAAATAAAATGAATGGACGGGCCCTAACCATTGAAATTGCTCGGTAAAAACGAGTCAAAATCGTCGGACACATACTACAACACCTAATTATAAAAATGTACAGTATATTTGTTACAAAAAATAGATCCCGGTATTATTTGTGTATTTACACTTCGGGAAAGCATATGAATGCATAATTTTGTCAGATGTTTCGTTATCACGTAACAATAGACACGTGTTGCACTTCCTACGGCTGAGACAAACTGAAACGAAATGAGAGCCGGCGCTCATTTTTTATCTTCAAAAATGCGCTTCTACTGGGCCTGTCCATTCATTTTATTTTGGTCGAAGGTGGTAGACAGGACAAAAATTCTTCGATAACTACGAGGTGACTCGTAGAATGACTAGCTTAGTTGGCTAAGCACAGTTTTTGGCGCTACCTTGGAAAAAACGTGTCGCGGCATTGCATTATTTTCCAAAACTTTTTTTTTTCAAACAATAACGTGTAATAATGGCAGATTAAACATCATTTTAAGAATGTGAAAAATTAAAAAAAAATTGGCAATGCAACTCGGGCGTAAATCTGAACGTGTGTTTAATTCAAGTCAAGATCACAATTTTTTTGTTTGTTTTGTTGGCCCAGTTGTAAGTGATTCCCACCTAGGACAAACATTCGTGTTTGTTCTATATCCTATATACCTATCTATTCTATATATCTGTGTGTTAATATCTATTTAAGTAAGTAATACCTATATATATATTAAAAAAAAATATAATATGTCTCTGGCAGCAATAGTACAAGCTTTGGAGATTATTGAGATTTTTGAACTGTCTACCACAACAGATTTCAGGCATCTTCGATGGTTATACATGAATGAATTTATCCTGGTGCACGTCCACAGACAACGCATAGGTGTCAAGCCAAATACGTTTCATATTTATGGAGTCGCATACATATTAAACATTAAACTAACGCTTTTAATGCCGCAACCAAAACAGCCCAGCCCAATATTCCATCGCAATTATGAGCGCAACGCAAGCCGCGGGGTGCAAGTTTAAGTGTATAATAATAAATTAGTAGACGCTTGTGGAAACAGCGCCAGCGACGACACAGCTTAGCTCGCTGCATAATGGCAAAGATAATGATGTCAAGAGGCGGAAGAAGCAATTACGACCTCGGCAATCGCAACGAGATATTTCTGAGATACTGCCGCGGTTCAGATTGTATTCCCCTGGAAATATTATTGTGGTGTCCGGGAGATCTCACTCGTATTCTTTGTTGTTCTTATGAAGTGGCTATTACCATTTGAAATGAAGTAGGGTTGCTTTGTAGCAGATTACTTTTTATAAGTAAAAGTATATCTTTCCCTGATAGTAATTTTTTATATCATTATCAGCCTATCATGCTTCCAATTCTGGGATACAGGCCTTCTCTCAGAGAGAGAGAGAGAGAGAAAGAGAGAGAGGATGTGCCCCATGCTGGCCCGTGCATTTTGTTGAATGTCAAATGTTTAAACTTTTTGAGGTTTTCAGTCATACCGGTTTGATCATTATATACATAACACAAATCACAATCTTGCTAAACGTTATAAATCTTCGATTATATATTTTAATCTAGATTGCAGTTTAAAAATATATACAAAATTTTTATGAAAAGACTCGAACGAATTAAGTAGTGAATTTATTATTTGTAATGACAATTTCAAATTCAAATGCAAATTATTTATTTGTCAGAACATGGTAGGTACACATATAAAGTAAGTATACATACAAAACATACATAAACCTGCAGACCGCACACAACCGCAAAAAGTATCGAATATCATTTATTTAAAAATGATATTCAGATGGAAATATGGAAGGCACATTTTCACTTCAGTCAGTGTTATTAATTTATAAGTTATTGTTTTCATAATCAGTTAAACCTATCCCACAACAATCTAAATCGCGGCACCTATTAATTCGCTCGCGAGTGTGTCAAGTGCCTAATCTGCTTAGAATAATGTAGGTGTTCTCGTAAAACAAAGTCGAGTTAAGTCTCGAAGTAATTTGTATTATTTCGCTTCATGTTCTGCTTAATTATTCGCTACATCTAGACAGGCAGGTGCGACGAATCTGTATTTATTTGCATTAAAAATAAATTTGCCGAGAGAATTGCGTAATTCAGGATTATGATCCGACAGCTGTGTCAGACAAATTCGAATTTGCGGATTATGTCCTTAATTTTGCTATTAAGATGATTAATAGATTACATTCACAACACACATGTTATATTACTTACTTATGTGGTAAGATTATTTGTAGCTCTGCGCAAATTTCTACTTTATCCAGGATTATTACTTACAGTAATGTGAATAAATTTGAATGTATTATTTTCAAATAATAACACTAACAAAAAAAAAAATTGTTTATGGCACTCTAACAGGTGTATTCACAATTAAATCGGAAAGGTTTCCATTCGGTTTCATATTCTCCGTCTTCGTCATCGACATTCAGAACGACAGAGATGGATAATATGTCCGGATCGACAATCTCCGATAATTTTACAATTGAGTTGTGACAGCGTACCTACGTACCTACCCATATACTTATGATAAAACTGTAACGGGTCGAAATCATTACATTCAATATATATATATATATTTAAAAAAAAAAGAATATTTAATTTTATTATCGATACAGAAGCCGAATTAGTAGTATACATTTTTATTATACCTATATAGCTGATGTTATTAGAAGTAATCCGCGCGGGTGAAACCGCGGGCGCAGCTATTCGAACATAAAAATACAGATTTTAAAGCTTACAACAGCGAATAACTGATCTAAATATAACAACTAATAATTTTATTTATTTTGTTTGTATTCTCGGTAGTCTCTGAACTCTGAATTCTGATTATTATAATGTTTGAAATGTACTTATCGAAATTGACAGGGATAGGAATATTGCGAAAATTGCAAGGTTAATTAAAATGTAATAAAGGACCGAGAAAATAACATCATTAACATTAACACTTTTTCTAATAACACTTCTTTTCGTTTCATTTTTGTTCATGTCTTATTAACATGCAGCACTTGCACTATATATTGCACTGCCTTTTTAGTACCTTCTAACTTTTATAGTTATTAAGGCAAATGCACAATTACGCTCAATTCTACAAGTATTAAAAAATTGCCTTTTAGGTGTGGGTCTGATACATGTTAAATGGGGATGTTTTTTTTCCGCAGCACCCTCTCGTGTGCGATCTCTCGTGTATCGTTGAATAGGTCTTAAAAAGAAGGTAAGGTTTGATACATCACTTTTTATAAAGTGTATATTTTGTGAAATATGGCCCGCCATAGTGCCAAAATGTTGACCCCCCTGCATATTTTAAAATGCATATCTTGCGAGACAGGCGAAAAATCCGCGATCTAATTTTTCTCCATAAAGTGATCCATGCATTTACTGACCGTCCATCTATTTTAAAAGAAATCTTTCTAAAGGTTCCATACCACTATCCTAGGCACAGAATTTCTCGAATTCTAGGTTGGCGGCAAGCTGCTAGAACCAATTTGGCACTTAACTCCCCTACACACAGATTATGTCGTACCTATAATGAATTTAACGTTTCCTTGAGTGATCTGGATGTATTTAATGATTCTTTATGTGTTTTTAAAAACAAAATAGTAAAGTCTCTAACTAGAGACAAATAATATTAAGAATATCATATAATTATGTTATTCGATTTTATAGTTTTAGTGTCTAACCACTTTTTTGGCGAATGTCGTATACGCCTATAAAAGGTGTTCATATCAGATCTATGCATGTATTACATTTATGTATTTTTTAAGAATGTGTAATATGTTCACTGTTGGCGTATCTCTCAATAAATAAATACCTTCTACATCTATTGATTCTGCTCAGAATTGGTAAATAATATCGAAACAAAATTTTAACAACAATGATTTTCAACATAAGTAGATATACCTATAGATAAATGACATTCTAAACAAAAGACGATGATTCACGCGCGTATGAAATGAAGGAACCCCTAACCAACATTTAAATTAAATGACGCGTCGCAACAACGCCACATGAATAGAAATATGCAGATTACAACTCATTTGTGTCTAGATAAGTATTTTCTTTATTTAATTGTGGTGTTAAAATAAATAGTCGACTTTCATTGGTTGACAAACGCGTTACTCGATATCTTCGAAATTACCTTTATCAATCCTTACACTTACTTATCTCTGAGAGAATCCATATTATGGTTTGCTTAATTTTTACCAAATACATGTTGGAAACTTAACTAAATTAATCCAATGTCTATTAACACGTATATGTTTATGACTACAATGTGTATATATACCTCCTTACAAAGGCCTTATTCATAAATTTCGTCATGATGGTTTGCGACAGTTTACCCTACGAATTTAGATCAATGGCCTTACTGTACCAAATCGGTCAAAATTCTGAATTTACCTATCAAAGTTTAATCGTCATTACAAAAAAAGTTAATAAATACCTTGCTTTTATAAAACAAAAGCCAAAGAGTGAAGTGAAGTGTGCACCAAAATAAGTTTACCACCCTACTACCTACGTAGGCCGAGAAAGTATTTGCCTTGCGCGCACGTACGCTTCTTCCACGTCATTTAGCCGGCTTACCTACACCCTGACAGATAAACAAATGACGTGCTAACGGCTTTTATTTCAGTTTATCAAGCTAATTTCATGATTAACTCTGCGGATCTGACAAATGCACAAGACATGGGACGCCAAAATTCTCTAAAGAGGAAAGAATAAACAAACAACTTAGTCAACATCTCAGCCAGTTCGTCTGTTACGAAACAACTACAACTCGAATTCTAAGATCTCAATTCAAAATAGGTTATATTGAATATAAAAGAAAAAATATATGATAATAGGTCAGAGTAGTCACTTTGGTGAAGTTCAGCAAACATTTTGAAGTCAGTTGGGTTCAAATGTTCACGAAAGAGTTCTGGCAAGCAGCTTCGTTAAACCCTTTACGGCTTCAGTTTTATGTTTGAGCAAAGTATTATCATTTATTTTTTCTCTTACACATGAAGGGTTCTAAGGAAAGAGTCTTACGCTTCTTCAAACACGTAAAGTCGACGGAGAGTGCGTGAGAACGAAACAAGGCACCCTCCACGCTCCATTGGATTATGCCTACTCCTAATGACCCATTACGTTTTATTTTCATTTCTTTAATAGTCTGATTTAACTGCCAGTTATGAACATTTATATCATCAGCAGACACTGAAAACGGCGAATACGCACTCGAATTTAACGTGTCAGAACACAATATCTATAATATTTTATCTCCAAGCCATCAAGTTACAAATTTTATGACGCGCATAAAAATTTGAGCGGAAAGTAAAAACGATTCCGGAACAGCATAATCCTTACATTAAGAGGTGTTTCGTAATTTTTAAAGCAAACTTTGTAATAATGAGAGCGTGCAGTCCCAAGGAGTTGTAGATACGGCGATAACTGGAGGGCAGCAATTGCGGCCTTTATCTAAAAAGGACCTTGGAAATTAGTTGAGCTCTTTCGTTTTATTTTTCGGTTACCTTTGTATACATTTTCGTCGGCCCATCGCTTTGAATTAATTTCACGCCAGGGCGGCCGTTTGTATTTCTTTTGTTTCGAAGGTGGGGACGCTTTTGCTACCAGTTAAAGATATATTTGGGCCGTTAGCACATTGCGACAACTTTGAAGCCGGCTATTTATTCGCTTGTCTCAATAGATGGCGCGGGGGCTCGTATTTCAGATTTAATCAAGTCTGACAGAATGATTAACGCTACCTTTCGTATTCGTACGGCTATCAATGGAAACGCCGACTCTATAATTTCCACTCAATTAGCGAACTCAATTTAACGTTCCTTGTTTTCATAAGATTACTTCTTCATAATGAACTTTGATATAGGCATGTTTAATTTTACGCGAGAAAATTGTATGGTCTTCTGTAAAATATTTAGCTATTACAATAGATTGCGTGCTGTGGGTGTTATAATTATACGTCGTTCGTTCATCTCGATCGCGCTTGACTTATGGAGCAAAGTTGTACAGCATTGCGGCTTTGCCTCTGACACCTGGCAGTAATTAGGTCTAAATTTATAGCTTTTACTTCCCACCTCCGCCATCATTCCATCTAAATCATTGTTTCGCTTAGTTTTCTGACACCACATGGGGGATGCGATATACGCTCTGAAAATATGATTAACCGTTGTTTGAAACGTTTTTGTGATGTTCGCTTTGCGTATTCGTAATTTATTTTCGAGTTTATTCGCAATGGTATTCATATCAAAAAGCTTGTCAAAATTTTGTGACTAAAATATAACGGAAAAGTAACTCCATTACGGTAATGGAAAACAGTAGCTCTCGCGTTGCTAGTTTTTTTTTTTGCTTTAGACTGATGCCGCAGTGCAGTTACAGAAATATATGTATCAAAGCTCTTTCATTTGGAGCCGGCTCCAGCTGCTCTGTATGTATCGGCTTTTATTAACGTTACACGCCGCCACAAATTATGAATCGAACCGTAGCTCCCTCCGAGCTCTTAAAGTAATCATTTTTCCATGGAATTTTATATCACAAACTCTTCACAAAGTAATTGATACAACTTTATAAAGCAATATCAAAGACAAGACTAACTAAATTGGTACGGATAACTTGCAACAAAGTTCATTAGTACAGAGTTCTAGTGTTTTTTTTTTACCGCAGTAAAATCCTGTTAAAACTTAGCAATTGAAGTTGTTTTCGAATTTACTTTACTACATGGTTTTTCTGCATACGTAAAACATCAATAAATATCTTGAGTAATTTGTATTAGGAACCTATTTTGCATCACCAAATTTACGGACAGTTACAATAAAACTGTGCTTAAACAGAACTACAAACGGAAATAACGAAATCAGTAACTCACTGGCTTTCGATTCTTAACTGGCCCATAATGCTGAATTTCACTACGCCGGCAAGTGTTTATAGCACATCCAATAAAATAGGTAGACCAATAATGCACTTTGGCTTGTTCCCCCGGCAATAAAAGGTTGTTTTTACTGTCCGCTACAAACACGCAGCGTTCCGTTACGAGGGACGTGCGAGAATTAAGTTTTACCCAGCGATGCGCTCCCGCCACCTACCTACCTATCTAAACTACGAAACGAACTTGGAAAATCCTCGCCCTTTTTCAACTTTAGCACCAGGTAATAAAGTCGAGAAAACAGCTTATTTCTGCTAACCTTTTTCACGTTTGCACAAACGTGCATTCACCACACGGCTTAATATGTAAAAATTAAGTGAAAAATTTAATATACGACAGGTTGGCTACACACAGGTTTAAACCTTTTTGTCAACTGTTCCAGTTTTAGTAAATGCTGGATATTGCCGTGGGAATTTAATGCGTTTATAAAATGTGTTTTATAATTTCTCGTTACAATATTGTTTGTAAATTTATCTCAATTCCCACAAAGATTTTATGTATCGATTGGTTGGTTCAAATTCCGCAGCTCAGTATCAATTATAATGACTGTATCGGGAGAGACCGATCGTTAACAATGGGTGTATTACATGCAAATACGCAGCGATTAGATTCCAAACTCGATTCAATGTCTGGATTGATTGGATCGATAAATATGATGGATAATCTGCAATTACGTACTGTTACGCGGTTGCCATTCAAACCTTCTCAATGGCCGTACAATTGATTTCGGTGATAATGGCAATTCATTATTGGTGACTCAATTTACAAGGTAATTTGTACACGTCACTTTTTCGACGAGGCAGTTAATCTTCATTCACGTGGGAGTAGGTGTATACTTAAGTATGGTTTATTATTATCGACACCTGGGGCCTTACGGACAACTGCTAATACTGACTAATTTTCCAACTGAGCGGATTAGGTGCCTCTAATCCGCTCAGTTGGAAAATCATGCGACCGCAAACCTTATCGCGCCCAGATAAGGTTTGCGGTCGCGTGATTTTCCAACTGAGCGGATTAGGTGCCTGTAACAGCAGTTGTCCGTAAGGCCCCTGATATCTCTGTTCTTGAAATATAATAGGTACCTATCTTACCTTTCTGATCGAAGACGAGTTACAAGACATAATATAGAGTCACAATCGTGCCAAAAAAATGTCCGAACCAAAACTCGGCGCACGCTACGTATTGCGCTGACTTTTTGGTAAGTTACAAGGTAACCGCGATCCGACTACAACGCCGCGCGACGGCGCGATGCTAGAGCTACGATGACATAGCGAACAACTAACTTTGAACACTATGCAAGCGACATAACGTCTAAATTGGAGTAAGCGTGGCATTGTGAAGTATACAATTGATACAATCTATGTACAATAACGCTCGAACGTTTTTTTTGACTGTTTTCTCTGATAGATTGTGACTCTATAGGAATTGTATCTCGATGGATATACATATTTATATATCTTGTTTGAAATTATTGATTTTCTGTAAATAATGTTAATGTAGTAATGTACCAATTTTTTTTTGAGGTTATGTATTATCATTACGCATTATAGAATTGAATTGGAATGTGGACTGTTGGCAGGAGTCGAAATCTTACTTTTTCATTTTCGTTCTGTGTTTAAGAAAATATCAAAAATTGCAGTCTAAAAATAAGCATGATCTAATTACCTACAATGGCAACACAGAACTTACCTACACTCACCTTAAATCCCCAGTTCGTTAGCATTGGGGCTAAAACTTCACTGTGTATGGGATCAGCCGAAAGACTATTTGCGTTAGAACAGAGAGTAGGTACTCGTACCTATCCTGTTTGAAAACCCATTGCAATGTCAACTAGGTGACTAACAAATCTCGTCTCAATCCCGCTCGACGGACGTGTAAAGAGTAAAAGTAAACACGAGGAGTGTGTAATAAATCTAAATTCGTCCATCAGTGAGTGCATGCGAGCGTAGTAGAGCGATACCGCCGGGCCGGGTCTACTAACAAACTCGAGTCGGTGCGCCAGTTCCGTCGCTTGTATGCGACTGAGACACGTTCAAACGTGCTGCCCAGTTTATTGCTTTCCCGGCAACGACTGATTGGATAACTCACGGGTACCATAACACAAAAACTCGCTCCACTCCCACCTTTAACACGACGGAGTAAGACGAGCGAGAATTACGTGACTTCCGGGTTTATAGTAGCCGTTCAGGTGAATGTCGATTCGACAGACGGGCGGTCCTGACTGCAACCAGGGCTGGCATCGTTTTCTGGGAAGAATATTTCAGAAAAGGAATTTAAATTAAAGATGGTATTTTGCTGGCATCAAAAACCTATATTATTTATAATTTTTAAGCTAAACTAAGAGTGTAGATACCTCTTTATTGGCACACCAGAAATAAAAGTTACAGATAAAGCTCAGTAGGTACCACAAAATAAAACGCTGCTGCTAAGTACGTTTTGTGTTTTGTGCAGTGTTCTTAAGTTTTTAGATAAGTAGACTTAAAAATAAATTTAAATTTAGTATTAGCTAGTCTTTTGTTTAGTTAATAAAGACACTTAAAAAAATCTTATCATTCCTTACTGAGCAATAAATGTGAAATCATTTCTTATTACATAGATAATCAGAAGCACTGGGATATTTTCGCAGAGGAAGAAAACCTAAAGGATAACCTGTAGACAACCCTGGCAGTAACTAATAAAAATATCCATGCGTATTCATACTGTAAATAAGCAGCTTGTGAGTCCTTTGAACGCTTTCCGGAAGTTTACGTAAAGTAGCTTACAGATCTGAAAGCATCGCCTTTGATGCATTTCTTTGATTGGATTAATTTTTTCCGTACTAAGCTCACCCAAATCGTGCTTAAACGTGGTCTAACATTATTAAATCGTCCTTGTTATGGCAACATTTCATTTTATCTTTTGAATTGGTAAGTAGTTTAGTTAAAACGGAAAAGTTTTTCTTTTCTTTGAAAAATGTATGAAAATTCCAAACTATGTCTTACACCGTGATATTTTAAGCTCTGAGGACAGTGAAATAACTCTCCAAAGGAATGTGATAATGTAAATTTTCTTTCCGTGTTTTAAATGTCCCACTTTGCTCGGTAGCTGGGCTTCATGTTCAAATAAGGAGTTTGCACGTACACCCCCGTCTTATCGTGAAGCACGTACCGCGCTTGATGCCTACTTTATTGCCACCAGGGTCCTCCTGGAAGCTTGCATCGCATTGCACTTCACATTCCTTATTTTAATTGGGAGATACCAATAAAAAAGCTTTCACGACCACCGGGAATGGAATAAATGCTAAGAGGAGAGCTTCGCTTCTCGTCATTACGGATCTGATGCAACGACGTAGAAACATTGAAGGCATTGAAATAAAAACTCACTTGATAAGCTCAGCAATAAAAGTAAGCATCATAGGCACCGTATTACCGTCAAATACTTGCCTAATCCATGAATAGTAAAAAAAACAGCTTTTATAATGCCAGTACAACATTTCGTTTCTGTGCTGTTGTTAACCAGTTAGTTCTTTCGTTAGCAGCCATATTATGGTAAAATTTAAAACTGGCTATCATAATAAAATGCGTACACAACATTTCGTATCTGTGCTGTTGCCGTTGAAGATTTCCCTTTTCTGGAGCTAATCCTAGATGTCAATTAAGGTTGATTACTATACAAATGCATCGTCATTGGAACTGAATCAACATGTAAAAATTCAACTCCGCAGGATAAGAGGAAGAAGTTCTAATTCAGCTTGCAAGATTTGACATAAACAAACAAACATACAAATATTGTAAGTTAAGATGGTACGTTCCACCTATTAGCTGGAAATTTTATTCATCTATTCTCAGTTATTAATATTAAACAAGGAACTTTAAAAACAAATTGATGAAAACTTAAAATATAAACTAAAAAATAAAACTTAAAACAACTAAATAAAAGGTAAAAAAAATAATTAAAAAAAAAAACTGGAAATTAAAATTTCAAAGTTTTTTTGTCCTTGTCGCTAGGCTGGGTAATGACACAGTGTTTGCGCAAATCGTTGGTTGTTCTTTACAATATCATATCAGTAGCGCACCATATTACTTACACTAAACTTGTCAATAAACCGTTTGAAACATCAAACATTTGTTTATTGACAAACTATTTAAGTAATATTTTATTATAGAAACTGACGTGGTTTTCACACATTTTATTTATATTACACGGGAATTACTCACGTAAGATTAAGCCGGTCACTCCGACTATAGTTTCAACCGCATTAGGCAGTCTTTTTCAAGGTGAATGCGCGCGCGCGGCTGCGTCTCGCTTGGCACTGAGACTTGGTGCCAAGCGAGACGCAGCCGCGCGCGCGCATTCACCTTGAAAAAGACTGCCTAATGCGGTTGAAACTATAGTCGGAGTGACCGGCTTAATCTTACGTGAGTAATTCCCGTGTAATATAAATAAAAAATATTTAAGTAATAATGTGCATTAGAGATAAATATCGTTACATGATTTGGTAAAGAATAATAATCAATTTGCGCAAACATCATGACTGTTTATAATAGTTTATGAACACTCATACTTATATGCAGGCAATGCATAACACAGTATAGCAGTTCGCACAATAAAAGTAGAATAAAAGCGCTTTATTTAGGTTTTCATAATATCAACCATGAAGCAGTGATGACTTTTAGTGCACGCCGTGGTCGCTTTGTATTTTAATAAAACAAAGTATGAATTTGCATTCGTATTTTGCACATATAAGAGTAGTTACATATAATATTTTGGTTAAATATTTGCAAGTTTGTGTTTTAATAGTCCTCATTAATGATATTCTCTTTTATCTATTTCTATTTACAAGCGCACTAAGTATCCGTTGAAGTTATCTTCAAATCACGAGTGAATCGGTTTCTTCTAGGCAAGCGTGCTCCAACGTAGACCACATCAGGCGATATGGTAGTTAAAAGCAAGCCTATTATTTACAACAACAAAAAAATACGCATGAAGTTTTCCTTGGAACGCTACAAGTTTTTTGCTCATATAAATCAAAGTAAACTCAGGACCACGTAATCCTTACCTTTTCATCGGCTGAATCTATCAATTCCAAATACTTGGTTCAGTACGCGTCGCACGTTGCCCCCGCCATTCCCACGGCCCCGCTGATTGAAGATCAAGAGAAACTATTTTGAGTCTCAGGTAAAAAAACACGACCTACTTTTTCAATATCTAGATACAGTCGACCCATCGTATATCCACGCATTCTTAAATGCAATAAAGAAAACTCAATTACAATAATAAATAAACGCAACTCCGTTAATTGCGAGCCTAAAGGCAAGGTTGTTCCACTTTAAAGCAACGCTTGTTACTACAGATGACCATAAGGATTAATTAATATATTGTATTAAACTCGCAATTAGTGGAGCAAAACCATGACGCTTACACCAGTCGTGCGTTCGTTACTTCTTTTTTTGTGTTTTTTCTCATATTTTTCGAAAAGTATAGCTGTAATGTAAAATGTAGGTACCTTTATGGATCCCTCTGAATCTGGAAATCTGTATCATAGATATCATATAGTAAATAACTAGGTATTAGAATTTATAAAAAAACAGGAAGAAACACGCAAATCAGTTCCTTTCATATATTTTTTCTATCGAGCGAAATGTTCTTAATCGTGTTTCGGTCTTTACTGTTTCCTAGATAAAACATTCAATTTCGATATGACACTATTTTTATAATTTTAATCTAACCATAGAAGTAAAGACACGAAAACTATAATGACCAAAATTGCTAAGAGTGGAAAAAGAGGGCCTTAACGGTTTTAATTCAGAGAGTTTATTCAAAAAGGCAAAATAAACATTTTTACTTCTATCGGCCTCCCGTCTCCCGTTTTAATTGCGTAAATCTTCTTTAGGAAGATCTTTTTCGATAAAATCTTTTTTCAGTAACGATAGCGGGATGATGTAGTTAAAGATGCGGAAAATCAGCTTACCTGGCTGTTTGTTCCTTGCGGTTGGGCCACGGTTAGGCACTGTCTAATTAATGAACCTTTTTTTTTGTTAATGACAGCTTCAAAAAGATCTAATTTATTATGGTATGGCGTCGTTGCTTGAGTCGGCGAAAAACTACCGTCTATAATATTTAAATTGCATGAAGTGATCAGCCGCACTTTTATTAGAACCACTAGAACCTATTAAAATTTGGATTAGAACTTGACAGTTCTAGTAATGCCAAATTAAATGACTGCTAGTTTTCCACATTTGAAATATTTAGTTTTTTTTTTGAAATTTCCACAGAAACGTATTTTTTTTGTTTAATTCGTTTTCTGTCGAAATTTTGCTAGGAATTTGGAGGCAATGTGAAAATAAACGTATCGCCTCATTGTATTTTTAACCGACTTCGAAAAGGAGGAGGTTATCAATTCGACTGTATGGTTTTTTTGTACTTAAATACTAATACTTTTCATACTAATACTTTTAATACTTTTCTACAGTCTATTTGGATATTATGTTTTTAATTTTTGGCACCTGTAGTCTTACAGCTGATGTGCGGAATTCACGTTGACGGTTGTGTCTAAATGCATATAAATTTTGATGCGCTTCTTTTCAATTATTAGCCTTCGTTCGAGTTCTTTTATATTTATCTCTATTTTACATTCAAATCATAATATTAATATATTAATCAAGTAGGTATCTATTAAGGTTATTTTTGCTTTGGCTGGCACCGACTCCAAAAATAACTGATTATAAATTGTAAATATGTATATAAGTAGGTAATATATGTATTAATAATTTCGTTGATTGTCCTTTAATGCTCATTGCTTTGAAGTTATTTAAATATTATTTTCTGCTTTTTAGTTTCAGTTTGTAAATGAAGGTATAGTCATGAAATCGGTTCTTTTTTTTTCTAAAAATTATCTTTATTTAGTAATATGTGGGCTTGCTTTGACCGCTAACTCGCCTGATGGTATTTGCTTAGCTTGTGTATTTGCGAATGTTAATGTATGATAATGGTAGATTATTATTTATTTATAATGTTCGTGAATGTGTTTGTGTGTTGGCAAGTGATATAATGAGGTGATACAAGTCTTTCGTGTTGCTTACAAAAAAAAACTCCATAGTTTGAAAGAAGCCTTATTTCCACCACTTTACTAGCGCATGATTTGAACTTGACCGTGACCTATTTTGATTGACTAACTCTGACTATGGCTTGTTTGACGATAATTAATAAAATTGTAAATATATAAATAAACTTGGCATTGGAAATTGCTCAAAACGTGTGACAAGGTCTCTCTAGAGGAAAAAAATTGCTAGTTTGCATATCCAATTCTGTTTTATGTACTACTTAACCGTAGAAATTACTGTAAGGAGTAAGTTCTACTTATGCATCGCATCGCATGCCTTGCTGTTGTGGAAATCTGGTCACAATTTAGCTTTCGGCTGAATTAAACAAATTGCTCGTAAATTTTAAAAGCGTGTTAGTCCGCATCACAAAAAATTATTTAAAATATTATATGCAACATGGTTTTGATAGCGCAGATAGATTGGCTGCTAGTCAACCCGTATATAAAGCACTGTTAGATATAACATAGTAGATAGCCGTGTTTTTGCTGTCATGAATAAAATAAATACATGCATAACAGAACACAAAAATCAGTCCGTTTATAAGGTTCCGTAGCCGGACACGGAATCCCTTATAAATTCGTTCTGTCCGTCCGTCTGTCTGTCTGTCCGTTCGTCAGTCCGTCGGTTAATTTTTTTTAGAACCTTCTAAATTCTATAGTTATTGAGGCAAGTGCTTGAAACTTTTCACAATTACAGTTTTAGTATAGATCTCAATTTTAAAAGTATAGACTGAATATAATTTTGCGTTTTAGGGGTGGCTCTGGTACACATGAAATGAGGATGAAATTTTTTTCGTCAAGTATTATTGTTTTCTGTCAATTTACTCGTTGGTTTGGTACAATAAAACTGCTGGTTAGCAGGGAGATGGCAGCATGCAACGTGCTCACGCAGCATTCCACACGAGGCAGCATCCCTTCTGCCATGGGACCAGTGTAAATCAGTCAGGTCATTTACGCCTGACCGCGACAACGCTGGGGGTTTCAAAATGCTCGGCACCTCTGCAAACACAATAGCACGCTTCATGATGTCGTTGATGACGTGATGATGGGTTATTCAGCCTCCACACCGAGTGCAGCTTAGGCTGTGTTGTTCGCTTCAACTTTCGCCCCGCAGATGCAGGCATGGGGAACGCAAACGGAGCAACTGAGCTGATGAGCCACTGCCACCCTAAAGGAAGGAGTTAATTTAGGAAGGAATACACAACATGAACTATTAAAAAACAATTGAACAATTATTTAGACTGAATACAATTCATGTGTGTATAATAAGTATGAAAAAAAATATTACCATCTCATGATTTAAAATGTAGATAATTGGGTTAAATATGCAGCACATTTGTTTTAATTTTGCGTAATATTGGTCTCATATTGGTTACGCACGCTGGATGCAGGCCGCTTCCAACTGGCCCAGTTGGAGTGGACGTCCTATTGTGCTACTATGTCTTCTGTGGACCTATGGCTGAAATGATGATGATGATGATGAATATTGGTCTCTACTCGTACCTATATTTGTTTTACTTCGAGCTACGGATTCTTGTTTTAGATAACCTGCGTTCGGTTTGACCTGTTTCTAAAATGCAATATGCCAAGCCGTTGCGCTTAAAATATTAGTAGATATAGGATTAGGTACGTCGTAAGCAAACACGACAGAGAGGAACTAAGGGTTGCGTCTACTTTTTACTAGGGGAAACACATACTTGATTCTTGCAGTCTTACAAAGAAGTTAAAAATATTCTAGAACTTAATATATATCAGTGTATGTGTGTTTTTTATCCATCACTTGAATGTTTATCTAGCAATCATATTAGCGTTTAGGAAAACCTTTGTTAATTTAATTGATGTTTTTTTAATATTTATTTTAATAATAGGCTTGCGTTTGACTGCCAACTCGCCTGATGTTAAGCGAAGATGCAGTCTATGATAGAGCGCGCTTGCCTAGAAGAAACCGATTCACTCTTGATTTGAAGACACAGATTGTAAATATTGGAGAACACCTATTCAGGCAGCGCATTCCACAGACTAGCAGTTCACCATTGATGTAAGTAATTTTAAAACAGTTATTGCAGCTCACACTTAAAAGTGGAATCAAAGCGCCTCCTGCGCCTTGTGTGATTAGGGAGAATAGGTTTCTTCTAGGCAAGCGTGCTCCATCGTAGGCCGCATCATCGCCTAACATCAGGCGAGTTGGCGGCCAAGCGCACGCCTATTTATAATAATAATAAAACAAGTCGAAAAACGTAAAATAGTCTACTACCTAAAATGTATTTTATATCCTTCTTTATTTCATTTATCCCAAGAAATATTACAATTAAAAAGGTTAAAGGTTGTCATTAAATTTCCTTTGAACTTCATTCTGGTTGCGGCACTGTAGCTCAGTGTTAGAGACAAGCTTTGTTGTAAATCATAAGCTTTTGCTCGCACTGTTTGTTTATGAGAAAGTTTTGCATGCGGCTCTATGCGGATCATATCACTTTGTATCTTTTCCTGACCAGCACACTTGGGAAGTTGCGATCTAAACTGGGGTATCCATTTCACAGCGCCAACAATTTATTTTTAAATTTTTCCATCATTACTAAACAAATCTGACAAAGTGGACTAACTCACCGTAGACAACTTAAAATGCATAAATTCTTGGATTGCATATCTGCTTTTCTCGGAAATAGTTAAGTATAATATCCACAAAAATACCATGGTTATTTGATCGAACCGAGTTTGGTTTTGTGTAATCGCACGAATTTGTTTGTGTAATGTGTAGGTAAATTTTATGTTTAGTAAAATTATTGTATTTGCTATTTTTAAGTACCGAGAACTAGTTAACTACTTTAATCTAACATAGGTTTTAAGACAACTTACTGACATTTAATATAAAAAGTAGGTTTGTAATAAATTAGAATCCCTTACACTATTTTTAGATTGATTTTATTACTGGCTAGTTCCTTTTAAAAAAAAACAAGGTAACTGACTCTATTAAAACTAGGTAGTCAGACTAAAAAAACTAAATAATATTGTGGTAGGTAAGTTCATACAAACTTCTAATACTACGTAACTACTTAGCTATTGCACAGCATTAAATCTAGAAGTTATTTCTGCTACACCAATATCTACGTTCTCAATAAACGTCTGCATACTCAAAGTACCAAGAAAATATGCAAAACATTTATAAAGATTAAGTTTTCAGCCGTGTACGTTCACGGACCGTAGATACGGACACATATTTATGTAAGCTGAACGTGAAGCCTCATTTAGTACGAATACAACACGCGAACTGGCCGTATAAGTAAATAAGTTTTAATTACTTGTTTATTGTTGTTTCAAAGTTGTATCGGTAGCTATCTGTTAACTTTGAGAAAACCCATAGCAAATTTATTGGCCGTTAATTCTAGGATATTGCTTATCTATGTCTTTTGTAATTAAATTATTACTATACTTTTGGTATTTTTATTAGGCCCGTCTTATTACTACGCATCCCAATAAAAAAGTGAGTGCCTGATTGGCGACGCAGTCGAGGAAGGCTTCAAAACGCTGGAGCCAGGTTTTCAGGAGGTGGAGGACCGGGATTAATGGTAGGAAATATAGGGAAGGAAAAAAACTTTGCCTAGCAGTGAGACAGTATATGTTAAAAGAAAAAAAAGGTCTTCATTTACATTAAAAATTTAAGTAGTAATGCTTTGCAATGTCAAGAAGGCGTATCTTGGAGTTATCAATGGTCGCTGATCCGTCGGCCGGTCTAGATATAGCTGTAAATATATCGTAACAGTCGGACTTGCGCGAGCTTGAAGTCGCCGACTGACGAGAGACAGCGCGAGACAGTGACCAATAGCATTATCTTGTGTTGGAGGTCAAGACCCACTTTGGGTCACTGGGCTGCGGAGTAGTGCCCGTGACGTAGAACTTAACCAACAGCTCATAGATCAGGGAATTCGCTGATTTACGCTGCTGTTTTTAGTAGTAGTTTGCTGGTTATACAGGCACTTGCTTAACCATCGGTTTCGTCAATGTATCGGATGATGGATCAGACAATCAAACTTACAGCTTATTTAACAACCTTGCATTGTAGGTTGTAATGATAGCAGATAAGTTATTAAATTATGTAAGTAGTTATACAGATTTAATTAGGGAATTGCCAGCTTTTCCGTCAAAGAATATTACAATCTTGTGTTTATGGATTCCGGGAAAACTATCACATTAATTAATTACCGTCCTATGTTCTTTTCTTACCTATCTGTATTCTTTTTATAATCTATTGTTTACATCTTTGTTATAGGACTAATTCTTAGAAAATAGTATTTCATCTGTTCAAAGAAAATAAAAACTAGAATTCTTTTTCTTCAGCTTTAATTTAGTTCCAATAAAGGGAGCGATGCTTAAATTAAATGTATTGTAGTGAGCACCTTTCATTGACCTGCCGTTGAATTTTATCGGTTTTATAAAAGCTGATCAGTGGAACGTTAGGAAAAACGCGCTTTCTTTAATTGGAAATCGAGCTTATTAACGACAAAACGTGCTGTTTTATATTTTAGCTCTCCTGTAAAATATTTTTAATATCCACTGTTGAGAGCAGTAGAGTTTTACAGATTTAAAGGAAATAAAATACCCCTTTAAAATATTATTTGGGTTGATTTAGAATATTATTTTAAAACATACAGTTTCAGGTCACGCGCTTCGTAATCCAATGCCTGGTTTTTAATGATTCCGCTTTAAGTCAGACTCCGGATCTGGAGTCAAGAGCTCCTGGGATGCATCCGGACCTTTCTACTGCGTGACGGCCGCTCACTGCTTCAGACAGGACTAAGGCTAAAGTTTCCGAAACAACATTTTACCTGAGCTCATCAACTTAACTAGTAGCTCGCCCAGAACTAAGACCTCGCAATTCCTATATAATGTTCTAATTTAGTTAAATTTTTGATATAATTAAATTTTTATTTTCCATTGTATATTGTGTTTATTGTATTTTTTGCCACAAATTAATGTTGTCTGTCTATATTTTCGTAACTTCTGTTTTTAACCCCCGACGCAAAAATAGGGGTGTTATAAGTTTAATGTGTGTATCTATGTACCTGTGCATCTATATATCTTTGTATTTGTATGTCTGTCTGTGCCATCGTAGCTCCCAAATGGCTGAACCTATTATGATTTAGTTTTGTTGTTTGAAAGGTAACTTAATCAAGATCGTTTTGTAGCTGTGATACAAGAAATTCTGTTCAGCCATTTGAAGATAATCAGCTCTTTATAATATTACAAATAGCAGTCTATATGGTATTTCCACAAGTATATTTTCACTGATTTACTACACAGCGCTAATCCTTCAGCCTTTCGGCTACCAATCCACAGCTCGACTGCCCTGAGGTTTTTTTTTTTTTCTTTTATGAGTGACTTTTACTGTTGGCCTTTTGGCCTCTACAGCTTGACCGGACTAGTTAGCGAACGCAGAGTGCGTTCGGCATAACTTGGTGGTTAAGTTTATAGGCGACTAGCACAAGGGCACCTCGAAGGTACGAACCTCGGCTTGGGCCGTCGCCGGGGCCCTGACGGCCACTGAACGACCCAATATATACTTCCCTCTCTACTTAAGTCAGCTCCTCCCACTGCAATTTCCAACAACCAATGACAAATGACACCGATTTTGATTTTGACCCCTCTCTACGAGGGAGGCCTTTGTTCAGCAGTGGACGTTTACAGGCTGATGATGATGATGATGATGAAATATAAAAACAAACATAAAGATGCCAACTATTGTGTCATTATTATCTGAGACTTATCATCGGACTTATTAAAGGTTACTTTTGCTTTGGCTGGCACCGACTCCAAGAATAACTGATTATAAATTGTAAATAGGTAAGGAGGTATATATATAACTTATCAATAATTTCGTTGATTGTCTTTTAATGTTCATTGCTTTAAAGTAATTTTTTTTTTTTTTTTACTTTTTAGTTTAAGTTTGTAAATGTATGTATAGTAATGAAGTCGGTTCTTGTTTTTTTCCCTAAAAATTTGCTTTATTATGAGACAGGATTTAATGTTGGACGGTTGCTAATAATAAAAAAAAACATTAGGTAAACAGGGCGTGGGCTCATGTCAGTTCTAATAACTGAACTTCACTGTCTACCCAAATTGCTTCCTCCATAGATAGCCATCGGCAAATGTTTTCTCCATGTCAAATATTACTCGCAATAACATGGCCTCCAAGCTAAACAATGCTCGACAATATTATTCAGGAAATCACTACAGATTAAAACAGGGCACATCGACTTACCTAAACTTTAGCAAAGTTTTCAACCGCAGAGGACGGCCTCAACCAAAAGTCCGCCTACTAACAGACCTTACTTAGCAGTGAGTTGAGTACCAGTACATAATAACTCCTTCAATATTTCGCTCAGTGGGTGTACCTACATGTTAAATTCACGTAGTTACGTAAACAAAATAGGTAGGTAGGTACCGCAGCGATAAGTATCGGGTGTGTGCAATGAATTCTAATGATGCCTATTTGGAGCAAGCGCTACTATTACAGCTACAATTTCGTAAGTAGCTTAAGAAAATTGTTCTTCCACACATCTGATAACAGTCACCACGTGACACGTTTCATGCTCTGGGGTGACATTTTACATTAGAGTCGCGTACGAAAGAACAGTTGTGCGGTCTAGTCTTTGTCTGACAAAACAAGTAGCAAGTATATAGAAATTACAGGATAGAAGAGCATTTCGCAGAAAATACGAGTGTATTAAAGCATGTAGCATGGAGTATTTTTCTAAAGAATATTTCTGAACAAGGTAAATAAGTCTGTAGTATAATCGTGCGCGACTTTAGTATGTTGAATAATATAAACGTAGTAAGTCTCGGTTCTTTGTTCCAGAACAACAATCATTAGCTAATCGTTAGGCTGTCTGAGAGGTTTTTTAAGCTTAAAGTCTTGAAGTTTATGGAAAAGTAAAAAATAAAGTTCAGTATATTGTAATACTTACTCACGAAAATGTTGTAGCAAATTTGTCTCAAGCTCGTAGCACCTCGTAGTAGATGCGTAGACATGTAGATGCAGTAGCGTCGAGAATAAAATAATTAAGGTTATATCTTAAGTATGTAGTTTTCTACAGTAGACATACCTACTGTGTAGATTATACACTGTTTGTCTATAGACTACATGGTGTAGCTTATCCGAGCTATCTCAATTCTTCACTGTCTTGTGGCATCAGGACAGTAGTTAATTATCCACTCGACCACGCGTACCCTACAGTTCTAAGCTACTTAGAAATAATATACGTTGCTTTTGGCTTAGAATTCAAAGTTCTTGGACTAATTACGTAAGTACTTTTTCGAAGTTTCCGTGTCAGAGTTAGGAAACTGACCAACCTTAACCATAAAGAAAAAAAAAACTGAAATCTAATCAACTTACCATCCAAATTAAATACAACATATCTAGTGGATCAATCGGCTATCGCTATAATGCAGAGGTTTTATCAAAATAATAAAACGCTACCTAGGGGATAGCGCTTTAATATTTTCTCAACCCCGAGTTTTAGCTTTAACCTGGGATTCAAATGAACCCTTGTCTACAATGGTTTGTCAGTATAATATTCTGTCTAAGACAATCGCTATCGACATATCAGGCGACATCATTATTAGTTTTGAGAAGTCTCTGTTCTTTCTGTATTCTGAGTCTCTAGGGTCTCTATCTGATGAGTCATAATGATTCAGTCTATTTTATACATATATTTGTTACTGGACTTTTAATTTTGTATATCTATATTAATGATCACTGTATATATATTTGTAACTGTATAAATTTTTATTTAGTCTGTGTTAATTATATTTTTCTATATTAAATTGTCATAAATGGGCAGCTAGAATTAATGACTCAATTATGTGTAGGTATGTCATAGTTCTAGTTTTTGGCGCTCAGTTTCTGTGATCTGTGACCTGTGATCACCGTGACATTTAGATGATGTTATTCGTTATTTTTTATTTGTGTATTGGTGTAGGTGGTTTATTTGATAAATAAATACTATAAATAGAAAGAAAAAGTATTACGATTACGTTTTTATAAGCTTTTAATTACCTTACATACAAATATGTTTGTTTGTTTAGGTCAAATCTTGCAAGCTGAATTATTATTAGAGCCAGCTTCTCCTCATTTATCTGAAATTTTGCATACACCTTTAGTTATGGTGACAATACAATATGCAACGATGTCCGTACGATAAGTCGAAACACCCTTAAACGATGGAATGTTCAAACGGCTGCCACCACCAGTTGGCGAATGATGTAATTTTATTTGTCAACTCTAATTAAAGTTCTTGGAGAGTAGAAAAGAATAATGAATTACATCACACTAAATTCAAACTGCCGCTCCAAGATGGCGGATTACCTTTTCTTTGCTAGAGCTAAAAGCTAGTTTAATTTTTTTTTTTTTTAAACCATTAATTCATTATTTTAATAAATAAACTTCATCTCATATTTTCATGATACAATGAATACACATACTTGAACATACATACTTCACAATGAAGGTCAAAGTTTACCTCATAGTTTCAAGCGCGGCTATCTTCGAGCTCCAGTCCAGCAACAGAGAGGCTGTCACCGCGTTTGAGCGCAGGTGTCCGACCGACAGCCCGACAACTCGACACATGAAATATACACCCAGAGTACCCTTGCATGATATATCACCGGTGACGTTTGTACGAACAATGCCGCCAACAGTTTGCCCAGTGCTGTTTTATTCACAACTTCAGAGATTTGTTTTTTTATTGCCAGGATAGGTAAGGGCGGAGGGCTCATCCGTTCTGTGATTTTTTGAGCTTTTTAAAGCCGATTATTTTTTGTGCTTATGGAGGGATTAGATGTGTTATATTGTTTGCAGCTGAAAATGTTATTAGTTTTTGATGGTCTTGCTCTGTAGGTAATGACAGGGCTACTTTAAAAATACTAATGACCTTTTACATATCTAAGTAAATATGATGTACCTACTTGACATCTTCAAAAAAATTTCACATAATATATTTTTATTATAATTATGTTAAATATTAATAAACACCTTACCTTATTCATATTCTTTATATGAATATGAATAAGGTAAAAAGTTTATTAATAATACAAAATAATAAATAAATTATTTTTTAATATTTATAACTTACCTTTTTAGGTTTTAATTTTATATATTCAAAAGCCGCTTTCAAACGTAACCTGCGCTTTTAATGTAGTGACCGTAAAATAAGTGACAAAGAGCAACCAATTTAAATATTTCTGTTTATGTAAGTAGGTACCTATAAATAAAACAAAAGATGAACTATTAAAAGTCATAAAGTGGTTAAGAATGATGTACAAAAAACGTAAAACGTCATCAGTATTGTTAAAGCAACTCTGTATTAATAATTGCATTGTCATCCAGCGTGGTAATGCCGCCAGCATGCTGGGTACGCTGCCAACTGATAGTGGGCTTAAGCATTTGGATTGTCTTTAGACCAACGGTAACGGCAGTCTAATAGTATTTTAGTGATAGTATTAGCTTGTATTTTGTTTAGTTAATAAAGGCACTTGTCAATTAATAATATCTTTGTAGGTTTCAGATATGATGTATCGATATGTTCCTACGAAAATACGGGTGTCCTCCGTCAGGCACATGGGCAGGCCGAGGGGGGGGGGGGGGGGGGGTTAACAGATGCAATTGTATATAACCTGGTACCTGCATAAATTTTCATCTGAGATTGAGAGTATTGCACACAATACTGTCGGAATCTCAGATCAGACAAACATGGGAGATATGATACGGTGGCGTGGCGGGTCGGCGAACGCATCTGGCCTAAATCAGGTTTGATGCCTTTAGTCGTACTCTGCAGGCTGCAGGCGGCCTTGCCCTTTTTTGCATGTGGTCTATTAGTCCATTGGTGTCGCCGCAATTTACGCTGTGTGCGTGATATATGAGTAGGTGTGCTGTACTTACAGGTGGTTTAGCAGTATAGTGAAACAAATTATTTATTAAAAAATACACAAAACCAAATCTTCCTTGACAAAATACAATCATTCTAAGTTAATATGCCTCTACGAAAAACAAAATAATATTTTTACACGGATTTTGAAGTCGGGTGTGAGCGTAGGGAGGCCTCCCACTAGATGGACCGACGACATTGTGAGAGTCGCGGGTATCCAGTGGATGCAAAAGGCGGGCTGTCGTTCAGTGTGGAGGTTAAAGGGGGAGGCCTATGTTCAGCAGTGGACGTCTTCCGGCTGATGATGATGATGATGAGAGCTATATTTTATTATCAAACTAAGATACATTTTTTTAAATTTATTTTGCAATTTCTATCGCTGTATTTACATGAAAAAAATATTTAAAAATACGGGCTGATTTGAGAACCTGCCTCCCTTTTCAAAGTCGGTTAAAAAGTGGTTGAAACCCGGAGACATTTGAACACAAACGATAACATACTAAGGCATAACCTCCCTTTATAATGGAATCTGACGTAGTTTTCCCACATTTTGTTTATATTACACGGGAGAAAATTATCTCTCTTGTTTGTCTAATCTAAAGCCCGCTGCAGACCATGCAAAGTAGCTTCCAAGTACAAGTAGTAAGTACAAGTAGGCGTACAAACGTAAATAGCCACTCGCACGTTGACGCGCACAACTCGCGTACTCGCACGAGTGTTCGAACGAGACAAACGAGGCGCAGTGGGTGTCGCGCGGGGAAACGAAGCTTTACTTGCGCAAGGACTAGCGCGAGTGTTATTAAGCACTTCCACTGCCACTTGCACTAGCGAACTAGGATATATTTAAAAGATTTCCAATCACTACAAAAAAAAGTTGTAAAAGAAGTATAATTATAACAATATATTTCTGTATATACAAATCAGCATTATAATACAACGTAAAGCGCTACGCAGAACACGAGTGGATAGGGGCGGGTGGGCGCAGTGCTCCGCTTCAGTGCTTCCAGCTCGCTCACGTCTGGCGTCTCGTCAGACTCGCCCACTTCGTTGTACTGCATCTCTTCGAACTTGCCAGACAGGGCTGCAACGGAAAACCTGCGATTAATATGCTAGAATCATGATAATACCTGAGAGAAGAGTTTCAAATGGTGGTGTTTTATCAGTGAATGATTGCAAAAATTGCAAACGTCACAGTACCCTGATTTTCTAACTTACATGAGATTCCTTGCCGTAAACGTGACGGGATAACATGAAATTAAATTAAATTAATGGCTAAGAGCGTGTCGAGACTTGAGACAAGCATATGGGCTCCATTTTTCGTAGCCAAAGTCATACAATTGTAGTCAGAATTGTGCTCTGTGGACTTGACCAAATTTCAGAGGTGCATCATACCAACATAACATATACTTTTTATGGTTTAGTCAAAAAGAAAACTACTTGAGAAACATTATTTACTAAAACATTTTTACGAATAGGTCAATGACCTTTGAGCTATAACGTCTTGAGTTTGTTACAGTTTTCTCGCTATATTATCTCAAAAAGTTATAATCATTAACATAATGGTTATAGTTATAACCATTATGCCACAACATAATGGTTATAACATAACATAACGGTTATAAAATAATGGTTATAGTTATAATCATTAAGTGATTGTGTTGGTATTGACCATAGTAACTGCGTTATAATACGTTTGCTGTGTATTTTGGCGAGTTTTGTGTTTTTTTACGGAATTAGGGCCCAGGTTGTTCATTATAATATAAACTACGCGTAGACTTTCATTTAAATGTTCACCTTCTTTTTAACCCCAATTATACAATACTTAAGAGGCAATACTTTAACTGCTGTTCTTTGACGATGAACAGCTGTTAAACTTTTATGAACTATGACAAAGTCCGCACGCAGCGTTTCCAAAACCCTTTCTTAATACAAACTGCAAAAGAATGGAATGCATCGTTGTTCCCTATATAGTACAATGAAGGACTCTTTAAGATAAGAATAAACCCCATCTTTGACCACTCCATCACTTACCATCAGGACGTGAGTTGTAGACAAATGCTAGCTCATTCATCATAAAAAAAAATGCTATGGAAAAAAAGTATAACTAAAATTCTATGATAATGAAAACAGACTATGATGTTAGACATAGCAGACATTCAGGACGGATCCCTCCTCTACAAGACGTGAACCTACATAGCCTAACGATTTTCTGAAACCGGACTCTACGGCGAATTTCTCCTGAGAAACGTCCGAACCGAGGTACGTTAAATATCGGGTTACACAACGTGCCCATTAACGCCTTTCACTTCTAAATGCTTCCTACGGTAGAAACTCAAGTTTCCACAGGAATTAAATTACGTATTTCTGATAAGTTCTTCCACGAAATTCAGAATATATTGTTTCGAAACGCTAAATATGTAATTTATAGACAGTGAACAAAGTCACGAACCAAACTTTCAGATCGATCGAAAAATAATTGTTCTAAAAATAGCACTTCTGTTATTCATCTATAATTGGTTCAGTTATTTTCGACCAACCAAGTTGTGATATTAACATTTTTGTGGGGTAAAATGTGGTATTGAGAATTTATTCTGTCACAAAGTATTTTTTCCATTATTTACGCCTGGGTTTTTAGCTTATGGGAAACATATGGTACACATATATTCAATGTTTTTTTAGTTAATAAGGTACCTGATAATTTAGTCGTGACCAACGTGTCGAGTGGCGACCTAGGGGTTCATTGTATAACACTCCGTGGAAACTTTTTTCCACCACGATGGCGCAAGGTCAAAAGATCAAATAAAGATTGGAAGTTACTGGTCTACAGTCAATAGAAACAAGTGAAAAGAAATCAGCAGTGGGACAGCGCATAATATGAAAAAAAAAAATCTTCTAAATTTTAACATTTATTTCTGAATTTTTGTTTAAGAAACAAAACCGACTTCAAGACTACCTACATGTACAAACTTAAACTTAAAAGTAGAAAAATAACATATTAAACAGCGATTTAAAGTCCTCATCAAAACGTTTGCTGAAGGGAATTTTTGAACCACAAACAAAAATGTCTCCTTTTATTATAGAAACTGACGTGGCTTTCACACATTTTATTTATATTACACGGCCAAGCGAGACGCAGCCGCGCGCGCGCATTCACCTTGAAAAAGACTGCCTAATTCGGTTGAAACTATAGTCGGAGTGACCGGCTTAATCTTACGTGAGTAATTCCCGTGTAATATAAATAAACATGTCTCCTGCGTTTTTTTTTTTGTTGTTTTTGTTGATTTTTTCAAAAAGTGGAGAATCAATTTCCGTATAACTTATATAGGGCCATTCCTAAAGTATGATCTACAAAACAAACAAAGAATCGTCAACATAAATTCATAGTTGGTGGAGTAACCGCGTGACAAATACAAAAAAAAAACAATTGGATTGATAAACTTTTCCTGTCATCGGTTAAAAAGAAGACGATGTCGAGCACAACATGTCAGCGACTGCCGACTACTGATTGTTGTACTATTTTTTGTGAACAATAATAATGAGTTATTTTGGATACTTACAATATAATTTAATCGTCCCGTCCGTGTCGCCGAGCGAGTTTTTTGATATGCAGCTGTACGTACCGAATGTGCCTCTATTCACTTTTTTAATTTTCAGCCTCATGTCTACTTCATAGCCTCTCTCGACGGCCGTAATTTCGAACCTTTTGTCCGCTGAAAAAATAACCTTTTATCAACAAACAGTGCAGAAAAGGTTAACATTGGATTCTGAAAGCAAAGCTTGGTAATATACTTACATTGTGATATGATTTGATCGTTTATCGTCCAGTAATTGATAGAACGAGGAAAAGCCTCTGAATGGCAGTCTAGGTGTATTGTATCGCCTTCTTTAGCTCCTACTAATTGATTTTGTATTGTCATTATTGGTGGAACTGTAAGGAAAAAGAAAAATGTTAAGTCGCTAAGAGTTTGTACTTACTTAACTATCAATATAAATTATAGTGCTAGTCTTACAATGAAATTGTTTTCTGGCATACTCTTGAACATCTTCAAAGGAAAATTGGGCATTATTGAAGTAAATTAATTAAGTCCGAGAACCTTATATAAATTCTTGTCAGCCTATTTTCTACGCTGTGCAAAAATCTACGTCGTCGGACGTTATTGGATGTTTCTTAATTTTGTTACATAGAACAGTGAAAATACTGCTTCAAAGACGTAATTTTTTTACCACAGTCTAGGTCACATTTTCTACGCCTGACTTAGCTAATTCTTAACGTCACTTACAATTTACGCGTGCAAATAAACGTGCAGTGGATGGAAGAAAAAACATAGACTCGTCCCAAGAACACACATCCTGAAGCATCCAAGACATACGAGTTGCTTTACAGCTAATTATAGCATAGTAATGCCATCGGTGACATTTTACTCACACACTCTCGTGGCACCAAAATGGTGGCAACCATTTTGGTGTCTCAGTTTTTGTTATGCGATCCTCAGTCCATCTTCGTGCAATAGTGTTAGTGAACTTACAATGTACGACGAGCATGACCCGCTTGCTGACTGAAGGTGGCACGCCGTTGCTGGCAATGCAGAGGTACGCTCCCATGTGGAGCCGAGAGACTTTCGTCATCTGCAGCACGGAACCGCTCACTGAGCTATCTGTATAGAACAAATAGAAAATTATATTATAATATACTTAAGTATAGAAACTTTATTTTTATTTGTTTCGTATGTTTCTTATGCAGCTCCACGGACTCCGGGGTCTGTGCTCTTTGTCAACTTATACAATTCGTAAGTATACTTAGTATATGTTTTTAGGGTTCCGTACCTCAAAAGGAAAAAACGGAACCCTTATAGGATCACTTCGTTGTCCGTCTGTCTGTCCATCTGTCTGTCCGTCTGTCTGTCCGTCTGTCAAGGCCCTTTTTCTCAAGAACGCGTAAAGGTATCAAGTTGAAATTTACACTAAATACTTGGGTCTACGGTTTCTTTTGGCTGTAAAAAAATAAAAGTTGTAAGTCAACGCAATCAAAAGATATGAACGTTTATGTCGCATATTTTGCGATTTCACAGGGAAATCAAAACCTATAGGGTACTTCCCGTTGACCTAGAATCATGAAATTTGGCAAAAGGCAAGATGTCATAGCACATATATAGTAATAAATCCGAAAGTTACAAATTTAAAGTTATATCATTTAAAAATAATTATTTTGCTATTACAAACTTACATTTTGTAGTTGGAATGTATAGAAGAAACTTATAGTCAACTACAAAGTTAAGTTTGTCTTTAAATATTACAACTTTGATTATTTTTTTTGGACTCGCGCTCTGAGAGTTCTGTTCAACGGAACCCTCAGAGCACGAGTCCTACTCGTACTTGTCCGGTTTTTTTTTTATGAATGACTCTCTTTTGCCTCAGATGGTCTTGACAACTTGACCAGGTGGTTGGCACAGGCAGATAGCGATAGGCCTAACTTGTGAGTGACTAGAACAAGGGCACCTTGAAGGTACGGACCTCGGCTTGGGCCGTCGCCTGGTGTGGGGAATTAGACTTACTCTCGTACAGAAAGGGTATGGCTCTGGGGCATTTAGTATATAGAGGCTGATGACTTACTCTAGTGCTAGGCTGCTAGTGATTATGGAGACCTATTACTTACTATGACGTCACGAGAGCAATTCAGTGGTAGTTTAACTCCTATAGCGCTAGTTCGGCATTTTTTGTATTGACGTCTGACGTGCTATTGCCAATACAACGCAGATTATACTGAATTATGTAGCATGCTAGTTAGAGCATTCATCCAACTTAAGACATGCAAAGTAGGTAAACTTGCGGGATCTATCCTAATAAAGATCTGTACCACATAACGAAACAACTTTTTTTATACAGAGACAGAATCTACAAAAAAGTCTCAAAAATAAGTATTAAAGATAGGTAATTTTCGTAACTGAACATTATGCAAAAACATAATTAATTCCTTTCAAAGATTTGCAAAACATCTGAATAGTAGGTATCACTCGCAAACATTTTTCAAGTAGTAAAATTGATCAATTTTACTACTTGAAAAATGTTTAATCTCTTTTATTTAAAGCACTGTGAAGTACCATTTAAGCAGTTTAATCTGTGCTGCATTACACTCTGTGAACATTAACACCTAAAAGTATCAAAGTTTTGAGACATACGTATATAGGTAGCGTGTTAACAAAGCGTTGGAAAATTCAACTTGAGATTTTGCAGAGAGAGGTTACAACTTTCATGAACGATTTAGAATATTGCAAAATTCTAGATGTTAACATTCATAGCGTCACTACTAGCTGTTTGAGGAAAAATAGGATTCCTTTTAAAGCGTGTGGGTATTCATATCTCACACAAAGGCGGATTTTCTGTATTATCTGCAGTTTGGCCCACATTACTAGCGGCAAACGGAAAAATAAAACGAGGTAATGCAGATACAATATGCAAGTAAGAAATGGGTCACTTCCGGAAACTAGGTAGATACAAGGTCATAACAGTGAATTGTACAAGCTAGCTTTGAAATTGTTGGAAAATGGTATCATTATTATACGTTTATGTATGCTGCCGCAATGCTGGTCGCTGGACTGTTTTTTCAGTGGTAATTTTGAGAGATTAACGGCCTTTTCCTTTGCGATTAGGTTATAATTTTATTATAATAAAACGTTTGTAGCGAGGTTTTCATGATAAATGTTATGGAAGGATAAAGACAACATTGTATCAGACTGTTTACACTATGTATACTTATTTCGACTTCATACTGACATATACCGGGTTACGCGGAAAGGGTGTACCGGTGGTTATCATTGAACTTTGCTCAGTAGAAACGAGTCAAAACCGTCGAACATATACTTCAACACTTATAACCTTGTACAGTAGGTACATTTGTTACAAATAATAGATAGCGGTTTTTTGTTGTTTTTACACTTCGGGTACACGAAGGCATAATTTTGTCAGATGTTTCGTTATCATGTAACAATAGACGCGTGTCGCACTTCCTACCTACCTTCTCCGAGTAGTTATTCTAAGCATCATAACATAAATAAAAACCTTAATGCTCACAAAACCTTAAATAAAATCTGCAAGTATTTATGTAAACATCAGCTTCTGTACAGTATAAAACAAAAACCTAAGGTAATCAAAGGATTTTTTTTTGAAAAGCTGTCTTTAGCAATGAAAATGTAATCCGCCATCTTGGAGCGGCAGCCATATTGAATTTAGTGTGATGTAATCAAGGACGTTGTATACCCTAAAGGGAAAGGATATACAATGTCCTTGGATGTACCTCACTTTTTCGTTTTCTATTCTTCAAGACCTTGCACTCAACAGAAAGCTGTTGATATCCATATTAACAGGGTTGACAAAAATATACACCATTCGCCATCTAATGGCGGCGGCCATTTTGAAAATATAACAATACGCATGCAAAACGTTGTATGCAAAATTTCAGCAAAATCGGTTAAGGGGAACTGTTTCTAAACCAGCTTGCAATTTTTGAACTAAATAAACAAACCAACAAAAACAATGCAAGTTGAATAAAAGCTTTTAAAAAACGAAGTTTTTATCTACGTTAGGCACTTACCTATATTCTCTACTAACCTTTTTCCATTAAACAGAGATGTTTGGGCTTTGTAGCCAATCGTGTCTAGAACGCGGCATAATAGTATTAAGTCTTAAAGGTATGTTCACCTTTATCCACATTCTTGGGTTTTACATTGGCCCCTAGAGTTGGATCATATTTCGTTTACCGATATCGACCCAGAGCTTTGAATTAGGCTAGACCTTTATGAATATTGTATTCTCAGAAAGTATTTCGGTATTAGGTACATACCTCTGTTTTTTATCGGATTCATTTCGGAAAGTGTACATTGGATCTGCATGATCTAACTCCTTCCTGCTCATTATTCTATCAGACAGTGGGCACGAAAAGGTCCGGTGTCACCTTTTCGTGCCCACTGTCTGATTCAACTTTTATTGTGTGAACTGCTAAGTCTGTGGAATGCGCTGCCTCAATAGGTGTTTCCCGATGGTTAAAATCGTGAGTGAGTCGGTTTCTTCGGTTTTTTTCAAAGCATGCTCTTTCGTAGACTGCCATCATCGTATAAAATCAAGCAAAGTGGCGGTCAAATGAAAGCCTATTATAAAATAAAATAAAAAATACAAGTCGGTAAACAAAAATATGAAAATTACTATGATCGTCGTTCCTTATGAATTTTGTCTACTATTAATAATTTATACTTAACTACGTGATTTTTCCGGGTAACAAGAAAGTGAATTGCTTAAGAAGAAAAATGTTCATGTTTTATTATTACTGTGTATATTTTGTCCAGTGGGATATAGCTGGTAATTCTGGGAATAAATTGAGGAAATGCTCAACCTGAGCATTTCCTAAAATTGTAATAGGGGCTTGCCACTTTAGCCACGCCGTGAACAAGGCTAGAGTGCTTTTCATGAAAGAAGTCCCCCAGACGCGGCGCTGTCATCGCGTATCAATCACTATCCGTATCATTTCTCGAGTAGAACTTTAACAACTTTTGGCATCGTACATGAGTTTCCATCTTTAACGATGGAAAATAAATAAAAATCTCACTAACGTCCAAACACAGTAACAACACCTGACAACTACAACATGGAAATTTAGTTCCGCTGTTTGCCGTGGGACTTCTTTCATGAAAAGGACTCTATGTCGACGTATATGAAAAATACAGGAAGGTAACTTATTATTTTCTCATCATTATACTCGTAATTATAAGGTTGCTTCCTGTATTAGTCAAAATATTTATGTGAGTAATTCAACTCTCTTTTATGTATCAGCAATTACTCACGATCAAAAGACAATTAAACCAATTTAAACCATAAGCAAATACTCAATTACAAGCATTTGCCATACTTATATTATGTGTTAGATAGGGCTACACAAAAGAGAAGTTTATGTTTTGAGATTATATACTGGTAAAAAAATTAGCGCGTGTGAATTTAACAGATGTTTAATGGAAAGAATGTAAACAAAAATAAACCAGATAAAATGACAAATTTTGGGGCGACTTTCCGAGTTATATTGTTTTTGGGTATTCAGATTCGAAGACTCGCTTTTGGTAGCTTTCGTTTCTTGGTAAACCAAGAATAAGTTTGTATAGGCCGGAGAGTCCTTGTGTCAATGTTGGTTTATCTATACTAATATTATAAAGAGGAAAGATTTGATTGTTTGTTTGCATTGAATAGGCTCCGAAACTACTGAACCGATTTTAAAAATTCTTTCACTGTAGAGAATCTACGTCCGAGTACACTATCCCCGGTTGACATAGGCTATATATCTATACCCGTGCGAAGCCGGGGCAGCCTACTAGTTAAAAAATAAAGATATTTTTAAGCCCCGATTGAAAAAGAGGGGTGTTATAAGTTTAATGGCATCGTAGCTCCTAAATGGTTGAACCGATTTTGATTTGTAATTTTTTTTGTTTCATAGCTGACTTACTTGATCAAGAGTCTATGTATGATTCAAGATAAACTGTTCACCCGTTTGAAGATCATAAGCTCTCTCAACGGAGGTTTTTAAAATTCTACTTGTCTTACTATGTGTATCACTGAAGTTAGATGTAGGCAGAAGGTCTCCTGCTTCTTTCCTCCATACGACAGTGGGTGTAGGGACTCCATGCGCCGCGCACCGGAGCGTCACGTTGGCACCTTCTCTCGCCACCTGGTCACTACTCGTTGGGTAGTCCAGGATGTCTGGTGGCACTGCAAGCATAACAGTGAGCTTTATTCGATAATTCTGAGGGACACTGCCCTTAATCAAATATGAGATCATTAGGTCTAGAGTGGAGACCACGCTTAGGCAATTTTCACAGAATATGTATTGTTACGGCGAATTAACAACCAAATAATAAAAAAGACAAAAAGTAAAAAACTAAAGGTAGGTCCCCTTACAACAAACTTATTTTTTTAAACATATTTTGTATTAGCTCTAATGTTAAAACAGTAATACATACAAGCGTCAAAGTTGGCATTATTATAGTACGCACTCTAAAAATATTACAAAAATTAATAAATAGTGGCCGAGTGCAAGTCGGTGACAAATTTCTGTTCATTACCAAGTTATAACTGGTAATTTCGCTATTTGGACGACCTTATTCAAACGTCGACCTTATATCCTTTCACCGCACGGAAATGCCATATTTTGCTATCATATTTTTGAAGTTGGTTTTTAGTATTGATAATCATTGTATTTTGTGGTGGTACGGAACCCTCAGTGCACAAGCCCGACTCGCACTTGGTCAGTTAATTTTTTATTTGTTTTTGTACAGGGAACAGAAAATACTGTACGTAGTATATTTTACTTGTGAAAAGTTTGCTAGTAATCCTTGTTTGTTTCAATAATTTAAACACGCTCGTCACATTTTGTTGTTCAAACTATGTCGTTGGGTTTTATGTCCTTAATGTAAAGCTATAATATACTATTTTGATATTGTTTACATAATAATACAGTCTTTGTAAGTGACGTCACGTATTATGAGAATCAGGGGCTGCGGTTATCTTATCACAGAAGTTATAATTTGTTGTACGTTTGTTTATTCCTATCATTTAGGGTTCATTGAAATTGAGTAGAGTTCGAGTTAACAATATTGATTATTGTTAGACTTGTTTTTGGTAATAAATACTACCTAGAGAAAAAAAAACCGGTCAAGTACGAGTAGGACTCGTGCTCTGAGGGTTTCGTTGGACAGAAACCTCAGAAAGCGAGTCAAATTTTTTTTTACTAAAGTTGAAATATTGAAAGACAAACTTAACTTTATAGTTAACTATAAGGTTCTTCTTTACATTCCAACTACAAAATGTAAGTGTGTAATAGCAAAATAATTATTTTTAAATGATATATCTTCAAATTTGTATCTTTTAGATTTATTCCTATATATGTGCTATGAGACTTTGCCTTTTGCCAAATTTCATGATTCTAGGTCAACGGGAGTACCCTATAGGTTTTGATTTCCCTGTGAAATCGCAAAATACGCGACATAAACGTTCATATCTTTTGATTGCGTTGACTTACAACTTTTATTTTTTTACAGCCTAAAGAAAACGTAGACCCAAGTATTTAGTATAAATTTCAACTCGATTCCGTTTTTTTCTTTTGAGGTACGGAACCCTAAAAAGATAGAAAAATAAGTTAAAATAGGAAGTACATAGTTTAGTGAGTTACGTTTATAAGCACCATTTAGATTAGAAAATATTCACTATGTTCGTTACTCGCCCTTATATACTGTTTTTCTTTGTTATAATTATAAATACTAGCTGCGCCCCGCAGTTTCAATGTAGTAGTGATGAAAAATGGTGATGGTGATGATGATGAAAAGTAACCCATGTCACTCTCCGGCCCTTGAACTATACCCATGCCCATGCGTGAAAGAGAAACAAGAAAACTAACAAACAAACCTACTTTCGCATTTATAGTATTAATATCAATTAATTTAAAAGTTTGTGAGCGTATGTATGTTTGTGTGTGTGCCACTCCATTCTGAAGCTATTGAATGGATTTGAATTAAATTTGGTACGAATTCACACCAACAACATCGGGGTAAGCTGTTTGACTCTTCATAGGGTCAGTGTAGGCCACCACGATTAACACCTGTAGAATTAACAAGCAAATACACACCAACAAGATCTAAGTAAGCTGATTGACTCTTTATACGGTCTGTGTAAGCCACCACGATTAACACTTGTAGTGTAGAATAAACAAGCAAATACACACCAACAACATCTAAGTAAGCTGTTTGACTCTTTATAGGGTCTGTGTAGGCCACCACAATTAACACCTGTAGTGTAGAATAAACAAGCAAATACACACCAACAACATCTAAGTAAGCTGTTTGACTCTTCATAGGGTCCGTGTTGAGCTGGCACATGTACCAGCCGCGGTCGGACTGACGCACGTCGTGTATGTGAAGGAACCACACGCGGCGGTCGCTGTGGTTCACCGCGATCCTGTGGTTCTTTGTGATCACATGCGTGGCTATCGTCAGGATCGTCTGCGTGTCCACACGTAGCCACGCCACCTGTGTACATAACGCTATTAGCACAGAACTTTTACAATTGTAGACACCGCGACCACAACAAGTATAACTAGACGGAAAAAAAAAATACAATACATTACGTACCTTAAAATTAAAATAGTTTAAATTTATTTAAGTTGTTATAGCATCGCTTTAGTTTATCTGTAATGGTGTTATAAGTGTTTTTAATAATAAATAAATAAATAAGTATTATGAACAGTGTTTTAAATTATCGCAGTTGTTCACTGCATTTATTATGATAATCATATTATAGCTACAGTAAACAACCGTTATAGTTACTAAATTGCATTTTTATAATAGTTAGTAAATATTCTGAAAATAATAGACTACCAGACTGATATAATATATTTTTAATGTCTTTTAAAAAGCTGAACAAAACTAGAGTCGTGGCACAAGAGCAACGTAGTGGAAGTTTAACTCAAATCACACAGCCATCTATCTGCCTTTTATGAGTATTTAGGTATAGTTTACTATGGCGTAATTTGTATATTTTTTGTACTGTTGTAGCTAGAGGTACTGCCAAGATGACGGAAATTATGCGAAGTGCTAATTGAAGTATTGGCTTATAAAAGGACACAGCCACGCAAAATAGTTAAATTTGCGGTCTATCTTGACAAAAGTCTATAGTAAAGTGGCATTTGTGAATAGAAATCTATGCTCATTCGTTTTTTTTTACTTTGGACTAGGCTAAACTTTGACCACGATCTCGCCTGATGGAAAGCGATCATGCGGTTGAAGATAAAGCACGTTTGTAATAATCTACCAACCCTAGACTTGAACACTCTAAAATTGTAATGTTGCGGAAAGACAGACAGAGGCAAGGCGTTCCATTGTTTTGCTGTTTTAGATGTTAAGAATTTGAAATTCAGTTTAACCCTTTGATGCGATGTTATTTTAAAGATAATACCCATTTTATTATCCCAATACTTTTTTTTTACTTCAAAAATGTTGAAAAGATGAAGCTCTTCCGAGAAACGGACTCTTAAGCTCTTTTTGTCCATCAGTCCATTTTTGGATGTCCGATAGAGAAAACTATTTAATACCTGTCGATAAACGAGCGTAGAGCTTAAAGTTCGATGGCTGACCAAAACCTCTGTGTATTATGTAAAACAATTTCACCACATAATGTTAGGTTTTGTGCTGAGTGAACAGCAGTAAAGTGTTATACATTTTGTGATCATTATTTTTACCTAGATTTTAGTATAAATTTTTAGATATTATTATTTCAAGTAGCGCGCAAGCTATACACGTACGTCTACTGGGTTACGTGGAAAGGGTGTACTAAGCCGAAAGGGGCCCATAGTACCAATCATTATGAACAACTTTTACTATGGGATTTTTACTCTGGAATCGTGAAAAATATAACCAGGAACAGCTGTTTTTTTTCGCAATTTCGGGGTTGGTTATATCTTTTTAATTTGAACACATTTTTTTTTTTTTTTTTTTTTTTTTACATCGGACTAGGCTAACGTTTGACCGCGATCTCGACTGATGGAAAGCGATGATGCGGTCGAAGATGGAGCACGTTTATTTTCAAAACAAAAATTTTGCCTTTTTTAAAACACAATGAATTAAATCAATCCGATAGTAACCCTGCATAAAGCATTGGGTTTGTCAATTTCCTAAAACAAATTTACGTTTACCGTGACTCTATAGTGAGCGCTGACTTTGTAATTTGTATTTTGAGGTCAAAGCTCTGATCCATTCGGTGATAGAGGGCGTGGGAAATGAGCAATCCGGTTCTTTAATTTACGTAAAACGGAGTGAATAGGTATACGTACCCTGTAAGAGCCGAGGTCATTGACCACGCAAGTAAACACTGCTTCTCTACCCAGTGATACAGTCAGGTTGTTTAGGCTATCTTCGAAGCGGGGTACTTCTGTAACAATCAAGAGCATTAATTTTAATCACTTACCTTCGTAACGAAGCTCATTACTTTTAAGTATAGCCGTTATCCTTATTAGAAATTCAGCTACAAGTACGCTTGGGCTTCGCTTGAGTTTACTCGTAGCTTGGACGACATGGTAATTAATTACTTTTTACCATTGGCAATCGAAAAAGGGCATTTGATTCATCGTTTACAAGAAATAAAACTCTTTTTAGTAACTGAGTAAATAAACACATCTTGAATTTGGTACAAGTACGAATTATACGAATTATGTCCAATAAACGTGATGAACGTACATATTGTCTGTCTGAATTGAGCTATTCTACAGAGATATCCAATTTAAATTAAGAAAAAAATATCCCGCCAATTTTAGTTTGTTTCTTTATTGTTATTGTGTTTAAAAAAAAAAATACTATACTACTATTTATTTTCTTGTAGTCATGGTAAACACTAGATAGAGTACCTACCCATACAACTCGTATAGACCTCATCTCGTTCCTTGAATGTATTGCATTTTTATCGCTATTAGGTATATTAATTTAAAAACTTGTAATCACAAAATGTTCAAACGTTTTGCTATTTTAGCGGGTCATATATCGCAAAAAATAGCAAAGTTTAATAAGATAATAAATGTATGACAATTTTCCTTTGTTTTAATAGTCTTTTTCAAAGATCTCAATGGGGTGCAGTGTAAAATGTTTAATGCCAATTTCGCATGTACCAGAGCCATCCCTAAAATACAAAATTAAATATGATTTTTCTAACTTTTAAATTTGAGATCTATATTATTGGGGTAATTGTGCAGAGTTTTATGCACTTTATTTTATAACTACAGAAATAAGAAGGTTCGTAACAATTCAGAGGGATGGACAGACAAATAGACGAACGGACAGAACGAACTTATAAAGGTTATTTTAGAACTACAAAACACGAAGTTACATAAATATTTTAGTATTTGCTCATCGACTATTCATATTCCAAGTACAAAGACGACTATTGACTCAACACATTTTACTTTGATGTTTCAAAAATAGAAAACTTATAAGAGTATCACCGTTAAGTTTTTGAAAATCTTGCCTTTTTTTAAATATACTTTAAATGTTTTTATTTATTAAGGCCAGAAGTATTAACTGGACCATCGATTAGGTAGGATAGATAATACCGAACAATTCAACTGGCAATAAAATGGAGAAGAAAAACGAAAGAAGAGAGCCCAGCTCTTAATTACTATCGGACTAAATATTTACAGCTATACAAGAATTAACCTAAAACTGGACGCTAAAGTTCCAAAAAGGTGGGATTCTGTTCTAAAAAGTAGCCTCGATTAGCTGCGTAATTGGAAAACAAAAGAGTGTTTATGTTATTTGGTGACAGTAGATTCGAAACAGCTTTGTTTTTTACCGTCGACGCAAAACAAAATGGAGGGTAGGTATTTAATATGTTAGTACCAACAGCCTAAGCTGTTAGATTATCTGTATTTAAATACATTACTATTTCTCCATTGCCCGTAGAATAATTTTATTTCGAATTTTATTTTAGTACAAACAAGTCTTTAGTGTAGGGCCAAGGATCGAACTAGAGTGCCGTCAGATTGTAAAGTGCACATGCTACCACTTGGGCCATCATCGCTCATCTCTCGCCATTTTAAAAGAACGATAAAAAATAAAGTTTGTGCGCATCATTTTTTGTACTGGAGTAACAGTTGTGAAATATGACGCGCCAAAAATACGTCCCTTGTGTCATTTTGAAAGTTTTTCATATTGTCAAGCGCGAAGACGAGACAAATAAAATTTTAGCTATCACACGCCAAGGACGTTTTAGTTCCCTTTAGGCTTTCTCCCTCTACGCCTTTATCCTTGTCACACGCTTACATTGACGTTTCTTAGTAAACCTGTGTATTGTCTTAAAACTATTATCTATACTAATATTATAAAGAGGAAAGATTTGATTGTATGTTTGGTTGTTTGTTTGTTTGTTTGCATTGAATAGGCTCCGAAACTACTGAACCGATTTGAAAAATTCTTTCACTGTTGGGAAGCTGCAGTATCCCAGGTTAACATAGGGTATATAATATTTAAAAAAATTGGGATCCTTACTACAACTCCAATAATGTAACCCAAGGTGAAAAAAATAAGATTTACAATTTTGTCTTTGCGTGTTTGACAGTTCTAAGATAGGACAACGTCTGTCACGTCTGCTAGTTATTTATAATCAACTTCTATAATCAACTTCTGCTACTCTAACCAAGAACGTTTATTAAAACGCGTCGCGGCTCATAGCATTATTTATGAAGTAACATTTATTTTCTTTAATGTTAGTACGTAAATGTTATTGTTGGCACCAGCTTGCTTTGCACGTACGTACTTTAAGCCTTATTGTGCCTTGAACAAATTTGCTTGCGGGTCGCAATATCCAAGCGAACGGGCCCCGGGGAACAATCTTGTTTTATTTGCCTTCTACGCCCGATAATGAACGTTTTTTCTCTGTACGTGTATCTATTCTAAGAATTCGATATACTTAAGGTGTAATAAAGGCTAACTTTTATTAGCCGACTCTGCCAGCCCTTTCGCACTGAAATTTTACTGTCACATAATATCACCAAATGTTACACATATGGGCTCGGAGACTATACAAAGAAATGAATTCAACCGTTCAGATAATAAGGTTCCAAAGAATATACGTGCCCGGGAATAAGAATAAAGATTAAGCGAAATAAACAATAAATACATTGATAGCCGATAAAACGTTTAGGCAAACTTTTACGAGCGTAACTTTTTGTGGGCAGCTGGTTAACATAAAATAATATAAAAGTCAAGAATAATAATGAGGTCCACACACAAAAGATATTAAGATAAAAGCTTTGCAATTTTGTCAAAGCTTCCGCAGACTACAAAATTTAAGCCAACGAACCTAACCGACGTCATTTTACGTTGTTTTGGAATTTGTGCAAATTAATAAGTAGGACGTTGTTATTTTCCGCCTTCGAAACATTTCGGGAAATTAGTCGGTCAAAGGTTTCTGAGAATAATTCTTCGTAAATGGGCCCGTTACAGGCACAAAGTTAAAGCTGTGTGTATTTTCAACGATTTCCGGACAACAGACTCCGACAAAGTTTTAATTTTACATAATTACCGTTGAATTTGTCGCGAGGCGTTTGTTCGAAACGAGTGAATTGTTTAGGAGTTAGACATGAGAATGTTCGCTTCAGAAGCTACAAAAGATGATCTTTATCGTTTTATGGGTTCAAGAAGTGGGGTGAACCGCCTCCGAGAATTTATATCCGAATATTACCCCTCTTCAGAGACTCTAAAAGAAAGTTTTAAATGCTTTATATCGGTGCTTGTGTATCCAAAGTTATTTTGTTGTTTTATGCGCAGACTACCGTCCATGTTTGCCAATGAGCGCATGGGACGTTTTATTGTTTCGGATTAGGAGTCATGCAGTGTGTTGCGTACGTGTGCTGATAAGTATGAATACAATTTCAGCTAATACTTGTTTTTGAGCTAGTTATGTCGGCCCTGATATTTTTTAGATAAGTATTTTAGGCGTTGGATTTTACGATCAATAAAAAGAAGATCCTATAACGGCCACTGAACTGACCATCATCGCCAGAATCAACACATTATATATACGTGAAAATCACGCACTGTTTTTAGTCTATGTAATTTAATCGATTGTTTTTGCCACGTACCTTTATGTTGTGGAATCGGTTACCACCTTCGGTTTTACTTCCGAGATATAATTCGGACTGTTTCAAACGAAGGATGAATAGAGTCCTCAAAGTTAGGCAACACACCGACAATGCCCTGGGTATTGTAAGTGTTTATACAACACCACTTACTCTATAAAGAAGAAATCAAGACACCTATATTAAATTGTAGCAAAGCCGAAGCCGAAGTTAAACGTGAGTTTGTTATAATGTTAACATGCCTGCAACTGACTGGCCCCTAAGTCTTTCCAAAAGGACACGGATGTTTATAATACTTCAAGCAACTTAAACTGCGAATGGTGAGTATAATTACCGAAACAAACAACAGCTGTTGCGGGAGGGAGCACTTTTCAACGTTATGTTCGGCCATCGTTACATAATAAGTGAATGGTTACAATATAATAGGTTCGTTTAAATAGTCGAAAATTTTGTGTGTATTTTTTTGTATTTCTACTTATAATTTGCAGCTTGCAGTGTTGTTATTAACACAAATTAAGATTGCTTTTACCGATAATACCGCCACATGTAGCATTAACTCGTCAGTTTCTTTATCTGTATGATTTTTCTTTATTTCTGGTGTGCCTATGTTTTTATTGTATAGGGTTGCGTTTGACCACCACTTCGCCTGTTATTAAGCGATGATGAGGTCTACGATGGAGCACGCTTGCCTAGAAGAAACCGATTCATTCGAGACTTGGAGACACCCAGATTTAGATGCCAATGGATTCAGTGGTACCAACTCAGTGGTGCACCCAAGCATGCAGCGCACCACTGTGGACCCAGTTAGCTGGGGACTTTGTTAGGAGCGTCCTTGAAAATTATGCGACATAGTAGAGAGCAATACTACGTAATAAATAAATCAACACTTGTTACAAGCTTAGATCATCTAACTACTAGTCGGGCAGAATGGAATAAACGTTTTTTTCTTCACATGTTTCTTACTTTTTAAAAGTTTAATTTGTCCCATTTTCCAGTTTGAGTTAAATTTTAGTACAACTTATATAACTTGGATAACAATGCTTTAATATGGTACCATGGAGATTTTCTGATGATGGAGGCGGAAGGTGGTCATAGGAACCAATGAACGCAACAAGATAACCCCATCGTGTTTGGGTTCTTTGGAATATTCTTGATGAGAACTATACTCCTAGGAGATATTCAAGGTCTGACGCTGATGACAGAAGTTGGCCATAGGAACTACTGAACGCAACAAGGTACCCCATTCAAATATGATAAATTGAACTTTAATAAATCAAATAAATTAAATTATGTTAAGGCTTGTTTAAAAAATTTTTTTTCACTATTAACTTATGTTTTCAAGTACTGTCATCTATACTTCTATACTAATATTATAAAGAGATTTGATTGTTTAATTGTTTGTTTGCATTGAATAGGCTCCGAAACTACTGAACCATTTAAAAAAAAAAATCACTGTTGGGAATCTACACTATCCCCGGGTAACATAGGCTATATTATATTTAAAAAAAAATAGGAATCCTTACTAAATCTCCAATAATGTAACCCAAGGTGTAAAAAAATAAGATTTACAATTTTAACTTTGCGTGTTTGACAGTTCTAATACAGGACAACGTCTGTCAGGTCAGCTAGTACTTGATATAGATAGATAGAAACTCGTTATTGTGTACACCAGAAAAAATATACAAACAGATATAAAACACGTGTTAGTGCCAAAACTGGCGGCTTTATCGCTAAAAGCGATATTATAGACATCTGGGACGTAAATGTTTTGATGAGCCTGCTCAGCAGTGCAAGTACCGTTCTTTTATCGATCGTCAAATTGACAGTTGAGGTCGTCAAATTCGATAATATGCCATTTTTTCAGTACTCGCTGTGATCGATTCTATGGCATTTTAGCGAATTTGCCATCGCTAAAAGAACGGTACTTGCACCCCAGATATGCTCATCAGAACATTTGCGTTTCTTTATAAATATCATACTAGCTGGTGCCCGCGACTTCGTCTGCGCAGAATTAGTAAGTACTTAGAGTATCTTATTTCAAATTAAAATTATAGCTATACTTCGTTCACAAATCTTAGATATTTTATGTAAACAAAGAAATCTCACGAAGAGTCACTGTCTAAGTGACACGCCAGAATTGCTTTGTTTTATACAGATTTTTTTCCGACTTACTTGACAATTATCTTTATATTTTGGACAATCCACACACTATCTTTAAAAATTATAGCCTATGTGTTATTCCAATGTATAAGCTATGTTATTGTAAACTTTCATTAAAATCCATTCGGTAGTTTTTGCGTGAAAGAGGAACAAACATGCATACATACAAACTTTCGCGTTTATAATATTAGTAGGATTAATTCTTGATTCTTTACATCCATGTGTTAAATACAATTAGGCGAGTTAGTGGCCAAACGCGTGCCTATTCAATATAAAATAAAAGTGAATTCATTTTAATAATCAACGCCAACTAACATCAAATTCATTTTACTTATTAGCAAGTAGGTGGTTAAACGCGGATTCGCACGCGATAAAAATGATTCAAAATTAAATGATTCAAATAACGACAAAATATGCATAATTTATTATGCACGGCTTTGATTTAATCTCACTTAATAGTAAGCACAGTCTAAAATAAGTTCGCCATCCGAGTTCAATGGAAATATTCAAATGAGATCTTTACAAACTTCAAACGACGAATTTCATTAAACGCTGTTATCTCCAAATATAAAAGTTCCACGACATTTAAACATTTCAAGATAGTAAATAATAGATGGAAATAAAGCAGAAATTCATAAAACTTTTCCATCTCATTTACATTATTGTTTTTGTCTTTATAGTCTAACCGGGTATTTAAGTAGGTGATTTTATTTCTTCTGCATGTCATTTATAGATATTAATCATAAATATAGCAAAGTTTATTTAAATAAATCTGTGCCACAAATTTAAACAACATTTAACATTTAAAGCGCTTTTAAAGCGAGCTGTCTAACCGTCTTAGCCGTAGTACCGTTGGTTTTTACTATGAATACCTTTTATGCAGATCTTTTGCATTTATGCAGACAGAAGGAGAAATTTATTCTTAATTATTAAAATAGTCATTGGAACTTCGCTTCTGTATTTCATCCAACGGTGCTCTACTTTTTAATTTATTTGATTATGAACATTTCGGTCTGGAACGTTCTGTATTTTCTACAGGCCCTGGCTGCACGGAAACCATTTCTGATGTTGAAAATAACAATAAACAGCATTAATTTTAGATACGAATGAAACAGTGACGTGTAGTGCCACGTCGACGATGCTGGCACGATGGCGGCGCAACGCGCGCTCTACTCGCCCAACCTAGCTAATTGAATTGATATGAATTTACATAAATTAAACTACTAAAGACAAAATTAGACCAAATGATTTTTAATAAGGCAAGTGCATTTATTAACTAAACAAAATACAAGCTAACACTAACACCACAGAAACAGTTAGACTGCCCATATACTGTTGAAGGTCTAAAGGCAATCCAAATGCTTAAGCCCACTATCAGTTAGCGGAGTATACAGCATGCGGTGGCGGCATTACCACGCTGAATGGCAAAAAAAATATTAATTCAGCGAAATCATAACTATTTCATTTAAAATTTATCACAAACTAATCGAATTTTCCTTTAACAAGAATACATTTATGTTAGATTACCATTAATTATAATGGAAGCTGACCCATGTTTTGTTTGTACTCGAGTAATTCTTGTATAATGAAAACAAAAAGACTAAGTAATATTTTTACTAAAAACACACAGTTGAATTGATAACCTCCTCCTGAAGTCGGTAAAAAAAACAAAAACCCGCCTGCAAAATGTATCCTATGACACTTCGGACATAAATAGGAATCCAACAACACCTCACTCATCAAAATGGTCAAGACGGCTATTGGAGGTAATAAAGAAAGATTGTAAAAATACAAACATACATACATACGCCTGAAACACTTTATCTACCCTCCTTCATGGGAAATTTATAACTTATTCTTGGGCAGTTAGGTATAACGTCACCAATAATCTACGCTACGACAAGTATTATAAAATACAGACTTCACATGTTAATGCAAATCTGTATATTATGAACAATAAAAATATCGACAATAAATCATCACCGTGCAAAGCCTCGCTCAATCTTTATTTAGGGCCGCGTAGACCTACCTTCTACGCGTTGCAACTTTCGTTATTTATTCGTGGCGTGATTTCTGTTATAAATAACATTGACAGGCGATATTTTCTATTTAAAAGGGCCTACGGGGCTGTTACAAGACAACGCTTTCAGACAATGACTTGTGTCTGTGAGGGCGATATAAATATTTGCGTAGAGCGCGGGTGCGGGACGCCAGCTGCCGCGATTGCTCACCGCGGCCCTCGCTTCAAGCGTCTATCGTCACGCAACCAACGGATCCAATCTATGAATCTTAGAATAACTATATACAGAAACCAAGTACATTCGAAAAATTTAAACCGTTCAAATGGAGCGGTATATGACACCAAACGACGCTCGCGCGGTCAGTGCCCGCTGTAGTAGTGTTCCATGGTCAGTGCTTGTAGTCAGGTGATAGTGTTAAGAGCTCCCAAAAAAATTAACTTAATTATTGCCGCATAATTTTTGCTTCTGTGTGCGTGACGAGGCAAGTAAACACAGCACACGTAGCGAATTTGTAGCTTACGTTTTGAGAAGGCGTTGTTTGGAAACTTACCATCTCTGTGTAGTTAATCTAAGCTATGAAGTTTATTCCACTCGGTAAATCAATGCTCATTCTGCAAATTACAACATTTTGTCTAATCTCTATCGATCAGCAACGCATAATTGAAAAAAATCCGCAGAAGTCCTCAAAAGGCGAAAATATACCCGGGACAGTGCGAAATTTTTTGAGCGTTTCGATTGGGACAACCCCTGACCTGGCCTGGCCTGGCCTAGCCGCGGGGATAGAGAGCAAAATTTTTTTTGCTAAGCAAAGATTGCAAAGATTTTTTAGATCGTTGCATCTCGTGATCACAATGCTGGCTCTACTTTGCTCAAAAAGTGAGCATTGCCATACAATGTGGTAATGGGGCCAGCACTTTGGGTACAATTCCCACTGGTAGCGGTTTAATAGATTAGTTTAATGGTTAGGTTTTAGTTTGTAATTTTTTCAACGATAATTTACGAAGATGGATTGTTATTTAAGTTATTAAAATAAAAGCTGAGTACATCGAAATAAAAAATAAAGAATATTGAAACTACAACAAATAGAAATAATCTTGGGATTCATTTATACAGGTTTACGCGGAAAGGGTGTACTAAACTGAAAGGGATTCATAGTACCCATCATTATGAACAATACTATTACTATGGGACCAATCCTAAAATCACGGAAAAATATGTGCTGTTTTATACATTTTGTCGAGTGTGAATGACCTTTTTCTATGGAACAACTAATACTTTTTTCGCGTTTTCGGGATTGATCCCATAGTAAAAGTTGTTCATAATGATAGCCCGTTGGTCCAGTTGGTAGTGAACCTGCCTTCTGAGCTTGGGGGCGTGGGTTCGATTCCCATCTAGGACAAATATTTGTGTGATGAACATTTGTGTTTGTTCTATATCTGGTTGTTAATATCTATTTAAGTATGTATTTAACACTATATATGTATGTATATTAGTATCTGGCAGCCATATCACAAGCTTTGCTTATTTATGGGTACTATGGACCTTTTTGGCTTACTACACCCTTTCCGTGTAACCCAGTATAAAGAATGAAGACTTTCCTCACAATTGCAATCGAAAACTAAGTCAAGTGAAAACTCTGCGATAAGAACCGGCTCGAGAGATTATTTAAAATAATGAGTAAGTAACAAATTATCAAATGATCGGCGCAATTCGCTAAACTTCACCGAAGTTAGCTGTAAGTTTGTTCCAAGTTCGCGGCCTGCTTCTGTACCTTATCGCCGTGGAAGTAACAACCCGAGATAAATGAAGTTTGGTTGCTCTTAATTTAATGGCAGGCCGGAAGTTTGCGCGACGTGACCGGATGCGGAGGGCAGCCCTCTCCGACCGATAATTGTCCAATTATTAATAAGAAGCAGCCGCCTGATAAGGCATTTGTGTGCTATGAATATTGCTCCCGTAAACTTATCTTCAACTTAGTAGTTCGGCAAGCCAAAGTTCGATTTAGAACTAACCCCCATCGATAAATTTAGCATGCAGATAGTGTTTCACGGTACTGATGTTATAGTGAACTAATTTTCTAGTACGTAAGTATTTACTACTGTCAGCTTAACGTGTACGTCTATCTCACTCGCGCATTTCAAAGTTGTTGAAGAGAACAAATGCTATAAAACGGAGGAGATGGAAAAAAAGATTTCTCTATTTCCTCAACAATTCTTTAAAATATCAACACGAAAATTGCTTTACACTATTTGCAATGTAATTCTAAAGATAATGCCTAACCTTTTATTAAGTGATTTTCAGGGTTCCATAGTACTACAAGGAACCCTTATTATAAGTTGGTTCTGTCCGTACGTCTATCTGTCCATGTCTATGTCCATCTGTGTCCATCTGTGGTTTTTAGAAGTCGGTTTTTATAAAAGATAATTTATTCAGTGTCTATTTTCAGCATTGGGTAGAGGAAGCGAAGAAACAACGGCCTACTAATGAAATCGGACGGACACTTGGGCAGATTTATAGAGGTACGATTGTAACGGGATCACTACAAAAGCGTTAATCTCTAATTAGTGATAAATTTTTGATAGGTTTATTCAAATGGATTCCTGTTTCTGTTTGTTTGCAATTTAACGTAGTCTCGTATTCTATTTTGAATGCGATTTTCATAATAAGTACTTCGTAAACAGAAACACTCCACGAGTTCGAATCAGAAATTAGAAATTACGAACCTAGACATTACGACAATTACGTTTCATAGACGAACGAAAGTTACCGACATAGCCCACCGGATTAGTAAGTTGAAGTGGCAGTGGGCAGGGCACATAGCACGCAGAACAGATGGCCAATGGGGACTTGCCATATGTTCTAAATAGAGTTCTGTTCGGTTTTCCAATGGAGACCACAGACCGGTTAGCGCAGCGTAGGACGTCCACCCACAAGATGGACAGACGACCTAAAAGAGACCGCAAATAAACGCTAGATGCAGGCCGCTTCCAATCGGCCCTTTTGGAGATCAATAGGGAAGGCCTATGTCCAGCAGTGGACGTTCTATGACTGAAATGATGAAACAGAAATACAGGTATAATATGTTTTATTATGTACATAGTACACACCTATTTAATTCAAACAGTAACAAAAATAAGTTGAATGAAGCATAAAGGTAAATTGAAATATTTTTATAATACAGACGCGAACAAGAATTTGTGATCAAAAGATTAAGAAGAAACTACGTCCCGTAGTTACATCGTAAAAGTACATTCACAGTACATCCTCAATTTCTACTGGGCTTTGTACCGTACTACGCCGACGGCAATATCTGCTACTAAATAATAAATTATATTATACTCGAGCGACAGAGTTTGACCTCTGTACAGGTCAGATTTGTTCGCGTACCACGGATTGATGAGGTTTGTATGTATGGCCCTTTAGGCTCTTAAGCCGACTTAAGCACTTGGCTTTGCTGTAACAACAACCCGCCGGGACTTAGAACCAACCGCTTGAGTTATTGTAGTCCTTATTGCGACGACTTAAGATGTATTACGAACTCCGATCATACAAGGGTAACCGTTAATGGCTTTAACATTTGGCGGTGTGTAATTTTCGCCTGCAATTTTGATCGGACACGAATGCTGTGTGCGTCTGATTAAACGTGGATTGCCAATCAAAATGGCATTATCAAACAAACCGCACAAATGGAGGGTAAGCTGTAAATTAATTACACATATACACGAATGTTGCTAAGCCGCAAATATGCGTGTAAAGTTTTTATTATGTAGATTTAGCAAATCCGAAACGGCGTCCGTGTGTCACGACTTCCGAAGTTTATTTCATTTACGTTGGGACTTTTTATGCCGTTTATTCAGTTATCAGCTTCAAGTTTGTAAAATTAGTCTTCTTCGGCATAAATAAAATATTTACCTACATTCAGCAATGAGATATATTTGGGCAACATTTTGAATGTTGATTCAATTTGGCCTGGTGTAGTAGATCACCCGAAGGCGTATGAACCGACACCAACAATGCAAGGTCTCATCCTAGCCACGGTAGCGCTCAGTTTTAAATGCTACTCATGGTCATCCATCCAAAAACTGAACTGATTGTCCGTTGTTAACTTCGGTGACCTTTGAAAAGACTTTAAAAAAGAGGGAGTTCTCATTTCAGTTGTATTATTTTTAAAGTTTGTTATTTGAGAACTCCGTTATTTATGAACTGATTAAGTGTTTTTTAAATTAGATTTTTATAATTTTTATCAAAGTCGGTTTGATAGTTTAGTTTTAAATCAAAATAACTAGATAAAATATGTCATCCAAGTACACGAAATTGCGTATTTACTCATTTTGAAGTCGGTTTATAAATTGGTAATTATAAAAACCCTATCGAGCCTGCAGTGCCAGTACCGCTATTTATCGATCGCCAGAATCGATCATAGCGAGTACTGATCAAATGGCAATTTAGCGAATTTGACGATCTCAACTGTCAAATTTGACGATCGATACAGGACGGTACTTGCACTGCTGGTATAGGGAAGTCATTTGACTACAGTTCATTATTTATTTAATTATAGCCTTATCTACAAAATGATTTTCCAAAAAAATACAATAGCGGTGGTTAATCATAAAAAACTGTTCTTCAAAATTACAGTCAGGATCTTAAACACTCAAAGTCCACAACAACGCTTCGAAACGTGCATTCTAAGAACTTAAGAAAAATTCTGTTTTAAACTATCACGGTTGTTCACTAAAGTTATATGATTATTTACGGGATATTTACCGTGGTATATTTCGGCGCAGTTACATGAACCGTCTTCCCGTGAACATGGTGCATGTAACTGCACCGAAATATCAGGAGCTCATTCCACAACCTTACCACGGTAAATATCCCGTAAATAACCATATAACTTTAACAAAAATTGTGTTTGTTTAAAATTGCGACGTCAATAAATTGATCTAATTGGTGTATATTGAATCTTTTTAACTTTCATTATTTTAGTATTTTTTGTTACTGTCATTATACCTGTTATGAAAATCAGCTTTAAAAATATTTTTTATATTGTGTAAAACACTGTCATGTATTTTTTGTGGTTTAACTTTATGATTGCAACCAAGTTGCTCGTTGTGCTAGTGCAAAAATCGCACTAACTCTTGGATAACGTCCAAAGTCACATTGTCGTAGTGAAACTTTGTATTATATGAAATACTTGCTAAATATTTGATAGAACGATAAACTCTCACGTATGACTGAGTGTCACAACACCCTGTTAATAGAAAAGTTTGTCGTGACAACTTTGTCCCTGAAGCCGCTGTAAAGGTTTTTATTACAAAAAGCAGTCGTTAATTGGCAGACAAAGATTTCTGGCAACACGCAATGATTATCACGTAACCCATTCGTCATAATGAATATTAAATAGTACTGACATAAGATGAAGCTTTTAAATATAGCTACATATCATATTCACGTAAGTAACGAGTCAATAATCGAGTATGTTTCAGAAAAGTGTTTTACTAAATAAACCGTGTATCTCTAGACGACAGACGTTCTCAAGAATATCATTGTACTTACTGTCATGATTTATAACTTCTTTCAATTGTTTCGTTGCGATTTCTTGGTTTTAAACCTATTGGTATCTAATTTGATTAACAGTATTTTTATTTAAAATGGCGGTCGAAAACGTGTTGACGGGAGTCTCGGCAATAGTGCGAATAGTGGGGGTAGGAAAAAGATAATGTGGTGGAGGTTGGCAGAAGGACTTTAGTCTGGCTTGAGCGTTCATAGCGAAAGCATATTGGTCTGAAAACTGTAATAAGTAGGAATAAAGAATAAGAATATGAATAAAGTTATATAAAGAGAACTGGATTATGATTTACCACATTACCTATCATTATAAACGATTTTTGGGACCAACACTAATATCGTGAAAATAAAAAATTACTCTATAATAAATAAGTTTCGTTCACATGTGGTCGCCTGAAAGCAAAACATCGCTTGGACAGCAGAGATGTCAGGCATTATGAATGGCGCTCCGCCTCGCATCTGGTTGTACGATCATGTAATAGAAATGCTACACGAATACTGTCTTCTTATGCAACGTCGATTATTTAGTATTTGTATTTCAACACTATGACAAAACATAAACGGCATTAGTGTATTACTTGCATTAGTGTACTGGATTACTTAGAAACGTGAATTAAGCGTGTGTTAACTTAAAGTAGCTTTGTCTTTTTTCGCGCGTGATGATTGCCGTTAGCGAGAAGCTGACAGAATTTTAAAGAATATAATTATTACCTGATCTAACGTTTCTATGTACAGCTGGAAGTTGTTATGTTTCGCAGGTATCGCGTATGCACATCTCATAATCATTATCAGCTTTTCATATTTCCACTGCTGGAATATAGGCCTTCTCTCAGAGAGAAAAATAGAGAGAGTGGATCCTAATCAACCATGCTGGCCCAGTGCATGTTGGTGAATATCATGTCTTTGATCTTTGAGGGTCTTGGACATGGCACTTTTATCTTTCCTCACGATGTTTTCCTTCGCCTTTTTTGAGCGACGGCACCGAAACTGTGTATAGTTTATTTAGGTACTAAATAAGTCATTGGTGCATGGCCAAACATTATTGGATCAAACCGGGTGCCATCAGATTACACATGCTACCGCTCGGCCACCATCGCTCATGACCTGAGCTCACCTGATGTTAAAGACGGTGTGGTCGAAGATGGTAAACACGCTTAGCCTAGATTCGGAACTAGCTCTCAAGTGAAGCTGCTGGAACACACCGTTAGATGCTTGGAGACAGATTTTCAACTTAAAGGTGGTTAATTTGAGGCGGAGTATGTTAATAAAAGTTAGACATTCCAACTTGAATGCTAAGCCAAAACCAGCAGTGCAAGAACCGTTCTTTAGGTTAGCTAAGGCTAATCTATACTAATATTATAAAGAGGAAAGTATATGTTTGTAACGAATTGGCTCAAAAAGTACTGGACCTATTTTAAAAATTCTTTCACTATTTGAATGCTACATTATCACTGATTAATATATAGGCTATATAACTATACCGCTAGTGTTATAATAATCTATCTTAGACAATGAATAAATGCATGCTTATGCAAAAAAAACTATAATAGTATATTTTCATGGTATAACAGATCAGACAAACAAGGGAAATATGGTAAGGTGGCATGATGGGTGCAAACGCATCTGGTCTAAATCTCAACTCACCCAGCAGACGACTTTGTCGCCCTTTTTTGCATGTACTCACAGAAGAGATAATTTTTGACAGGCGTTCTCTCCGTCTCCTGGGTTCACCGATATTGGATGAGTCTTTTTCACATTTTGTTGAGGAAAAAATTCAAAATTTTATGGGTGCTTCCGACAGGTTACTCAAAATTAACGCCCATATGGCGTTTACAATTATCAGATACTGTTTGTTTGTTCCTAAATTTATGTACACTTTACGATGTAGTCCACTGTGGAAACACGGTGAGCTCCTTTCGAGCTTAGACAATGTCGTAAAGGAAACTCTAATATCGGTTTTGAATGTTGATTTGAGTGACAGGACATGGTTACAAGCCTCACTACCTGTAAGGTTAGGAGGCTTAGGGATCCGCCAAATTTCAAGTGTTGCGTTACCGGCATTCTTGTCCTCATTTCATAGTACTCATAAATTAATAGAAAAAAATCCTTGCACCCTCTTTAGGTCCTTCCGATGTAGTTGTATCTCATTCGAAAGAGGCAATGAATGCTTGGAGGCTGGCTTGTCCAAATACCGATTTTCCCAGGAAGTTGTCTTCCCAGAGACTGTGGGATCGGCCGATCTGCGAACTAGCATGGAAATCGCTACTAGATACGTGTCCTAGTATTGCAGATCGCGCTCGTATTCTTGCTGTCTCTGTTTGGGAATCGGGACTTTGGTTGCAAGCCATGCCCTCTTTTAACACAGGTAGCCTTTTAGATCCAACCGCATTTCGTCTAGCTGTCAGCTTACGCTTGGGTGCAAGGTGCTGTGAGGCCCATCGCTGTCAGTGTGGTACTGCTGTTGACCAGCTCGGTCACCATGGTCTCTCTTGCTCGAGAAGCGCTGGTCGTATTGGCCGACACGCTAGCCTGAACGATATCATACGCAGGGCACTTTCCACCGCCAATGTCGCGGCTGTGCTCGAACCGAGTGGTCTTGCGCGTGGCGATGGAAAGAGGCCTGACGGTATGACACTTGTGCCCTGGAGGTTGGGGCGGCCCCTTCTATGGGACGCAACTTGTGTCGATACTTTGGCGCCGTCACATCTTCCTGAGACACAAGGTAGGGCTGGCGCGGCTGCCAATTCGGCAGAGCAGCACAAGCGTCGCAAATATGCTAACCTCGGCAGTGGTTACATATTTGAGGCGTTTGGGGTCGAGACATTGGGCCCTTGGGGACCGGGAGCTCACCTCATTTTCAAAAATATTTCAGAGCGCCTGGTTAATGCGACGCGTGACCAAAATGCTGGCGTGTTTCTGGCTCAACGCATTAGCATTGCCATTCAACGTGGTAATGCCGCCAGCATGTTGGGTACGCTGCCAACTGGTAGTGGGCTTGAGCATTTGGATTGTCTTTAGACCTTCAACGGTCTATGGGCAGTCTAACTGTATTTGTAGTGTTAGTTTTAGCTTGTATTTTGTTTAGTTATTAAAGGCACTAGCCCGAAAAAAAAAAAAAAAAAAAAAAAGACGACAAGGTCTGCAGGGTGAGTGCGACTAATGGCATCAAGCCTGATTCAGGCCAGATGCGTTCGCACCTGTCTCGCCACCTTACCATATTTTCCTTGAAAGTCTGATCAGAAGACATGCCTTAGACTTATTTTACTTATGACGATGACTATAAAATTGTTTAACGATGTTATCTTCTAAGGCTTGAAAACTATATTATTTTTGACAGCGGCTGAAACTATGCATAGAGCCAAAACAAACACTTAAATAGGTACCCTAAACATACATATGCTCATAATGTTTATTTTAGTCCCGGATCAGGCTCGTTTGCTCAAAAAAGAGGTTCTTAAAAAAATCGCAACCATTACTAGACCACTTTGCTTTGTTAAATTACCCACTTTATTTGCGTGGTACGAAAATATTTAAACTGAAGCAGCAAAACAAATGTTTTATTATTTTAATAGAAAGCAAGTTAATAGTCAGTAAACAGTAACAGTAATAGTTAGTAACATAAATTCATTATCCTAAAAAACATGTTACTAATCCAGTCAATCTCATTATAATTTATCTGAATATTAATTTGACTACTAGAATTACAACAATTTTATTATGCCGTCTATAAAATGACGATAAGTAATTAAGATCACATAATTGTTAACGTTTACTCATTTTGTAGTACTTATGACTGTTCACTATTATTACTTTAATGGTATAAACTCTTGAGTATGTAATTATTTTATGAATAGGAAATAGAAGTGGACATTAGTTTAAATAATACGTAAATTCATCGAACCGAAACTTACCGACGGTATCTTTAAAGCAAATCACAACATGGAAGACAAGTCCGAAGTGTACGTAAAACAAAAGTTTTCCCAACAACATCATTGAAGACACATTGCAACTTATTGAGAGAAATTTCACATTTTTCGCGGCATGCTACGGGTGCGTAGAAGTTCGTAGACGTAGCGGCGTGAGAAGCGCTACGAGCGGCCGCCGACAGCTACGAGGCGCGACTGTGGCTCGGCCGTAGTAGATATTTGGCGCCTTCGCCACTTTAGGTGCACATGCGCCGCTGGCATTCCGCGCTGCCGGAACCCAACTTAATAATAATTCCGCCTTTCCACTTCACTACTCAATCAAATATCTCCCGGTTGAAATGGGATTTCTGATTTTTGTATCTCTGTGATCGGTAAAGTGCAAACTGATTTGAAGATGGAGGCGGGCTACTTGTAGCAGTGTATAAGAAGCCTTTTTGAAATGAAGTGAGTAGGTATAATAAAACCGGCCAAGTGCGAGGCGGGCTCGCGCACTGAGGGTTCCGTACCACCACAAAATACAATAATTATCAATTTAAAAAACTGACTTCAAAATTAGTAACATATGGTGGCACTTCGATTCGATAGAATGATGAGGTCATCTAAATAGCAAAATACGTTGCTTAACTTGGTAATGAACAGAAATTTGTTACCGTCTTGCACTTTGCCAATATTTATTATTTGTTGTTATACTTTAGAGTGTGGTATATAATCATGCCAAGTGTGACGCTTTTCGTATTACCGTTTTTACATTAGAGCTAATATGTACAAAAATACGGTAAAAAAAACTTTTGATGTAAACCGTCATTTTGTTTTTACTTTTTGACTTTATTTATTATTTCTTAGTTAATCTGCCGTAACTTTACATATTATATGAAAATTTCAACTGGTATGGTATCTAATACGATTCGAAAGATACAGCCTTTACGGACGGACGGACGGACAGACAGACAGACAGACAGACAGACAGACAGACAGACAGACAGACAGACAGACAGACATAGAGACATCGTTAGGTTAGTAAAGGGTTCCGTTTTTACCCTTATCAATTTTCACGCGGCCGAAGCCACAGAATGCAACTAGATTTTAAATAATTTTGAATTCATGCCACAAACACTTGTAGGCGATGGCGCCTGCTTATGACGTCACAATCTTGTCAACAATACTGAACTCTCACAATGAGGTGTGTTTTGTGAAAACGTAACAAATACATGCAATTTATTGTAATCTTACATGGCCAAGTGTAGTACGTACGTAATAAACAAATGTGGGTACGGAAATAAACGCAAGTTACGAGTCGCTACGTTTACGGTTCAAAAGGTAAATTGATAATGCTCCAGGTAATTTGTACATAACTTGTTGTTTGTGCTTACTTAGGGTTCTCTTTTGTGTTTTGTCGAAAACAAACTAAGTCCTTTGTCTGTGTAGTCCTACGACCCTACGGCGGTTTTCTTATCACGGACGCGGCCTTTTATATTATACCTACGTAGACAATATAGTGCACTGCAAGGAAGGGACTAAATGATTATAATATTTTCCATGAAAGGCCGACCAAAGGCTTATGCAGCTTTTATTTCATGGAATATTTTATTTCACTGTAGGCAGCATCTTTTCAGAAGCGCTTTTTTCAAATATTACTCGCGGAAACAGCCGTTCTGTTTACACAACGCTCGCCTTTCTGCTCATATCCAATGTAGTTTTCAGTTTTAAATTCATAGCGTAGGTTTTAAACTCGGTTAGATTCTGAATTCTCGTGGGAAAGCTGTTTTCTAAATGAGCGTTTAGCCATTTTAATATTGTGCTGTCAGAGCAGCATGGTTTGTGTACTTTACAATTCAAACTAAAAAGGATCAGCCTTTTTGTAACACAATATTGCACTGTTAGTGAAACTTTAGATCGTTGTTGTGGAAACTATCTCGAGAGGTGAGATTTGCTGAATGCGGCGCGGCAAAGCTTACAAAACAATACTCTTTAAGTTTAAACTTCTGCACTGTTAACAAAGGCTATGAAAGTTAAGTGCTCTTCTTATAATGTAGAATAAACTTATTCTGTTTCAACTAGATTTCGTGTATCACTTCATTCTCTCATATTTTTCAAGGATCTTTATAGTTTGTAATCAATCATTTGCAAACATGTTGTAAATGTTTCTCATTTACATAAATGTTCGTTCGGTCTAATATGTTATGTACTAATATTGCTCACCTGCCTACTTTAATTTAATGTAGAAGTTACAAAATAAAATCATCTTTCTTTCATTCTTTTTTCCTACTACGAAATTATCGAATACAGTGTTCAGATTTTGAAATGTTTTAGAAAAACCGACAAACTAATTTGAATCGTACTCGTATGTCGTTAAAACAGCATCTAATTTAGCTAGCAATAAATAAGACTAAAATATTTACCTACGTAGTTGGTTTTAGTAACTTCTAAACTTTCTCCATTTGAACAAATGTTTTAAAATGTGTAATTTAGAGCTTTTCTCGCCGGATTCACCCGCAGTTTTCAGTCAGCTCGTGACCACGGCCATTGTAACATGGTCGAAACGTCAAATAAAGCGCTATAAGTCCCGATTAACTTTTCAAACAAGCATGGTTTTAGTCTTATTTTGGATATTTTTGAACACTAATTCGATATAGTGTTACGATTTGTTTTAAATATCTTTGTATGTAATCTTATTAATAATATTGAAATTCAAAACTACTCTTTGGTTTGGTTCTCGACGGTACCTAAAACCAGCTTAAAATTATTAGACACTAAGTATATAAGCTTGTTCAAGTAAACAATATAATGTATAGCCAGCAGCCTGAATAGTTGATGTTAGTAACGTCTTGTATTAATACGTTGGTTTTGTAGCTTTAGGCTCATAGCAGGTGAACAATGCCGACAAATCCGCTTAGGTCTGCTAACATGAAGCCAAGGATCAAGCGCTTAGAGGTTTTTGGTGAATTAGTGTGTGTGTGTGTGTGGTACAAACACATTTCATAGTTCGTATAAGAGTATACAATTAGCTAGCTGCTTCACCTGGAATTTTCTAGTTTTCTGAATTTTTGGATGAAAAGTATTCCGGTTCGTGTTCTTCGGTTTTTCCTCTGAGGTAGAATTTAAACTACTTTAAACCAAGGGTGAATAGAGTCCTCAAATATAGGTAACTCACTAACAATGCCCCGGGTATTGTATGTATCTATAGGCAACTATGAACTTATCAGGTGGCCAGTCGCTTGTTTGTCACTTATTCAGTAAAACATTAAAAAACCTATAGAGATGATCTATATTTATTGTCAAATTTCATCAGGATGAGTTCAGCTATATAATGGAGAAAAATTAAGCAACATAATGAAATACCGTTTTTTATAACCCGTTATTTAAATTGCAATGTACTTATGTATGTATGTAACTATGTTTGTTCTGGTGGAATCTTGAAACTCTATTTTGAAGCAGATATCTTTAACCGATTGAGCCGAAATTTGGCATACTTATGTAAGTTTGATGACAATGCAATGTTATGGTACTTTCGAGCTGGTCTGATAATGGAGACAGAAGGTGGCCATAGGAACTCCTAAACGAAACGACGTCGAGTTTGGGTTCATTGGATATGACTTCCCAAGCACTTTGGTCCTAGATGAAAAATTCCATATGGCGGACGCCCCAAGATGGCGGACAAAATGTTCATCATCATATGTGCATCAAATGAAAGGGTTTGATGAAAAGAATACGAAAAAGCTTGTGTTTAAAAAGTTTTTTTTTAATTAATAAAGCTTATTGCACTTCATCATCAACCATTCTCCACCCACTGCTGATAGGTATAGGTCTCCTCTTCAGCGCGCCATCTTTTCCGGTCCTGTGCTAGCCTTGTCTACTGCTTTCCTGCTGCCTTAACGATGTCGTCCGACCAGCGGGCTGGTGGTCTGCCCGGTTTATGATTTAGTAATGTTAGAGTTAACGAGTCTCTTTTTCCTTTTATTTTAAAACTAAAAAAAATATGGCTGCTGAGATAGTGGGTGAAACCGAGGTGCACTGCTAATTAATATTTGTTATATGAGCACAACGGGACTATTGCAGAAGTTTGATTCTGATCGTGATTGCATGCAATCCCGTTTGTATCTACCTATTCTCACCACACGCGTGACCGAGGTAGCATCGCGATCACAATCCGTATCACAAACTAACAATAAAAACAAACTAATCCATAAAAAAATCTGCTGGTTTGAAAACAAGCATATAAGATGTGAGGCTTCAGTATAGTCATGGAAAATATAAATATATCACAGCTATTTGCATTTTTATATCGTGATAATATGCACGAACAGCTTGCATATTTTACACTCTTCTGCCAACGACGAAGAGATTCACTCGATCGAGATTAAAGTTACTTTTAATAATTAAAATATTTAACTTTCTTTAATCCAACAACAAATGATATGAAGTATCACATAGTTTTTCATTATAGGAATTGTCTTGACTGATTTTAATTTTTTAACCGACTTCGAAAAAGAGGAGGTTATCAATTCGACTGTATGTTTTTTTTTTGGTTAATTTGTTACGGCTGGCACCGACTCCAAAAATAACTGATTATAAATTGTAAATATGTATATAAGTAGGTAATATATGTATTAATAATTTCGTTGATTGTCCTTTAATGCTCATTGCTTTGAAGTTATTTAAATATTATTTTCTACTTTTTAGTTTTAGTTTGTAAATGAAGATATAATCATGAAGTCAGTTCTTTTTTTTTCTAAAAATTATCTTTATAATATAAAATAGTTGATCCGACAAACGTCCTGTCCAAATTACCATAAATTTGTTTGAGTGCATACAAAAAATCCTATAGAAAAATGGTCGTGCAGTTTGTCCCGACATAGATTTTTTGAATTTTTTTTTTAAATATTATAGGTTCAGCCTTTGTCAAGTGATGCCCATGAATAGCATTTAATTTTTATTTGAGATACAGAAGTTTATAGAGACTGTCATAAATTATTACAAACATTATGAAAGCTGTTTAATTGTATCATTGTATTGTTGTGTTATTGTATTGCATTTTATTGTTTAATTGTGTTTGTAGCTGTTTTATTGTATTATTGTCACGAGTGAATCGTTTTTTTTTAGGCAAGCGTGCTCCATTGTCGACCGCATCATCGCTTAACATCAGGCGAGCTGGCGAGCAAGCGCAAGACTATAACAATATTTTCTTTTTGAAAATCAGATACATCACGCCTCTTAATAAACAAAATCATTTTAAAATCAACTGAAACTTTATACTCGGCAGAAAATCCTACAAATTGTGGTTTCGGTGGTAAATGGTAATTTTACAATGCCTACTAATTTTAATAAAGTTGGCATGTTTACATAAAGCTTTACATCGATCCAAACACGAAGGGATTCATTCGCCGACTCCACGCAAACACACATTCTAGGTAATTAATTGTTAGGGTATTGTAAGACTGTGTTTATGTTTTACACGGAGGAAAACTTTTAATGTCTGTATTCCTTGTACATTTATTATGTTTTGTCTTTACTAAATAAGCATTATTTTATGCCTTTTTCAGGAGAGAGTTTTAGCGTAATTTGCTTCTAAGAGTATATTGTTAAGACTCTATACTCGTATATTGTTAAGACTATACTCTTAGAGGCAAATTACGCTAAAACTCTCTCCTGAAAAAGGCATAAAATATTGCTTATTTAGTAAAGACAAAACATAATGAATGTACAAGAAATACAGAGATTAAAAGTTGTCCTCCGTGTAAAACATAAACACAGTCTTACAATATAATATATAATTAGCATATTGAGTATATTGAGCGATGACAGCCAGGCGCCGCATGTACGCTTTACAATCTGACGGCTCCCGGTTCGATCCCCAGCCCTGCATCAATGACTTATTTAGTCCTTAAATAAATTATGTGCAGTTTCTATGCCATCGCTCAACAACGGTGAAGGGAAAACATCGTGAGGAAACCGGTATGTCCAAGAACATCAAAAGTTCAAAAACATATTATGACATTCACCAACATGCACTGGGCCAGCGTGGTGGATTAGGGTCCATCCTCTCTCTCTTTTTCTCTGAGAGAAAGCCTGTGTCCCACCAGTGGGAATATTATAGGCTGATGATGATGATGAGTATAAAACAGTCACCCTAAAATTTATACAAAGGTTGTGTGCAAGTGACTAATTATTTCGCTGGCAAGTGAGTAGTGTAAGTATGTAGGATGGTCCGCACTTAACTCCGTAACTGCTGAACAAATTGAATAAAAATTTATATTAAGGCAGCTTATACCTACCCTGAATTAAGATATAGGAAGCTCATAATTTCTGAAGGATAACTAGTGAAATTTCTGAGCGCTGCTAGTGGATTGTAACTAACAACGGTTGACAAAGCTACCTGAGCTAGCTGCTAAAGCTAGCTGTATGTCTGGCTTCAATACTAAATAATGGCCAAGAGCGTGTCAAGACACGCATATGGTAGGGTTCCGTAATATTCATAGTATTTTTTTGTTTTGTTTTTATCTTCTTTTTTCCTCTCAAGGACTTTGGCGTCGCACGTCTTGTGCATTTGCCAGTGTCATGTATTTGCAGTTTACTATATGGCAGTATATGGCGAAATAAACGTTGGAAAGATAACCTCAAAAGAGTTGCCGGTCCAGAATGGATCAGAAGTGCAAGAGACAGAGAAAGGTGGAAGTCTTTGGAGGAGGCCTTTGTCAAGCTGTTGCCAGAAAAACCAACCGTCAGCAATAAATTTAATACCCAATTATTGTAAAATATGATAAATCGGTAATAAAGGCTTATTATTATTATATAGCGTAATAAGACATTTTTGTATTGATGTCTGACGTGCAAAGACGACGGTGTTCGTACTGAATTATGTTGGAGCACTGATCCAACTTAAGCAAGGAAATAGACACGCAGAGTTCACATATTATATTATGAACTCGCGGCATCTAACCTGATACAGATCTGTAGGCCAACGCCATTAGTAAATTTACCTTTTTTTCGGTTAAAACGTCGAGTGTATAAATCAAATTGTGACCTATTCATCTTGAAATAAATGCACATAGAAAAAATGTTTCCGCTAATTTAACTTGAGAGCAACATCAATGAATCGAATCCTATATCGAATTTAGGTTAAACAAATTCAAATGTAAAGGGACTCGGCGTAAAGATATATGGTCAGGAAGAAAACTCATGACAGGATATAAAATAGGGTAGGTGTTGAAGAGGCTCTTTTAGTAATTCTGCTTATTTAACAAAAATATCGTACAATTCTCCGTGGGTATATCCGCGTTTGACCACCAACTTGCCTGTTGGTAAGCGAGGATATGGTCGAAGATGAAGCACGCAGACTTAGAAGGCAGACATAAGCTACTTTTCATCATCATCATCATCATTATTATTATCAAAAAATTTATCACTTACTACGCTGGTGAAACCGCGGGACGCAACTAGTGTTCAATATGTGCGAAAGATTTACGTAGTTCTGGGAGCGTGGCCTTAAATTAACGTACGTGGCTCTTACGTTGCAAGTTAATAGTGTACGGATATGACAGCATGTATATGTATGTAGGTGTGGTATAAGTGGTGCGGTCGACAGCAAGTGGTGACGATGTGCTTTTATGTAACGTTCTGCTGGAGCTTGAGTGCTAAATACTCATTCAATTATCCGCCATGACGCTTTTGGACTACGTCGTTATTATGTTACTAAATGAACAGATTTGTTTTGATGTCTTGCTTTAAATAAAGTGTTAGCGTTTTTAGTACTGGCGGGAACTGAAGTCTGGTCATTTTTATACTTTTCATACAAACGTACAAGTCAAAATTTTCGAAAATAACCTACTTGTCTGATTTCCAGGATACTTGATAAGATACCCACGTGAACATTTCTTTAGGAACCTAAGCTGTTACTAATCCTTTTGAATTCTGTTACTATTTATATTTATTAGGTTTTACGAAAATTGGACGACAAGTTTTTGGGTAGAATTTTTGGTTTTTGGTATAGCGGTTTCTTCTAGGCAAGCGTGCTCCATCGTAGACCGCATCATCAAGCGCAAGCCTATCTACTATAAAAAAAATATAAAAAACGTTTTTGATAAAGTTTATCTATTAAGTAGTACGAATATTCAACACGTAAAATACGTATTTTACGTGTTGAATACTTGTACTTCGAACGAACGTACCTAAGAGTACATAACAACATGGGGACATGTTGTTATGTAAAGACAATTTTTGTAAATAAACCAGCCAAGTGAGAGTCTGGTTCGCGCACTGAGGGTTCCGAACCACCTCAAAATACAATAATTATCAATTTAAAAACTGACTTTAAAATTAGTAAATTAGGCATTTCGTTTCGGTGAAATAATAAGGTCGAGGTTCGAATGATAAAGTTGTCCAAATAACGAAATTAGCCTTAATAACTTGGTAATGTACAGAAATTTGTCACCGACTCGCACTTGGCCATTATTTATTGTGTTGTTATATTTTAGTGTGTATTATAATCATGCTAAGTTTGCCGCTTGTACGTATTACCGTTTTTACATTAGAGCTAATACAAAAATACGAATAAAAAAGTTTGTTGTATGGGGACACCTTTTCGTTTTTACTTTTTTTTATCCACCGTAACATTACATATTTTGTGAAAATTTCAACTGGCTGTATATTACAGTTCTAAAGATACAGCCGTTTAAAGGTAGGACGGGCGGACGGACAGCGTAGGCTCAGTAATAAGGTACCGTTTTTAGCCTTTGGGTACGGAATCCTAAAAAATTTCGCTTACACAACTATATTCTACATAAAATACTCCACCTACATAATATTATTATGTAAAATACTCCACAGGGCATTTTGTATTAAAAATCTAATAAATCATTTATAGGTCGCCGATATCGAAAATAAACTAACCGTCGGTTCGTCGGTGGACGCAGTGTTTGCGTTTAATTATTCGACGTGATGGGGTACAACTTCATATAAACTGATACGTACTATATTTACAGAGAGCAAGTATGTCTACCCAAATTAAAAAATAAAGCAAAGTGCGAAAGCAGAGCCCGAAACCCAACAAATTTCTTTAAAAAATAATTTATTACTCCACAACGATACATTTGGCGTATTAACCATATTTCCCTAACTGTATACCTGAACAAAAACTGATGTATCAAACCTCACTTTAATTTTAAAAGATCTACTTAATGATATTTTGTGATTTTTTTGGAAGGGCTAGTGCCTTTTTAAACTAAACAAAACACAAACTAACGCTAAAACCACTATAAAACAGTTAGACTGCCCATAGACCGTTGAAGGTCTGAAGATAATCCAGCGATCTCTTCCAGGCAACCTTAGGTTGGAGATGATTCATACAGGAGGTTGAAGGCGGGGAATAAAGTGATATAATATCTAAACTGTGTTTTCTACTAATAATACATGTTCGTTACGTAACGTTAATATGTGCTACTTTAGTTACACGCAAAACCTCTTTTTTGCTTTGCGTCGTCAAAATAAAGCTCATTGTGTTAGCTGATCGTGAACCAAAATAATAAGAAATTTTCTTGAAAAATGTTACAGTTACTTTTTTAATTTCTGTTATCTCTATCCTTTCCCTAATTTTCCTCAGAGAATTGTACGTCATTAGTGTTAATATCACACTCTAGTGTGGCCGTTAGATATAATAGGTCCTTGCTGTAATGCTGCTACGCTTGAGAACAACACAAGAAATTACAGCAAAAGCACCATCCTACCTACTTACAATAACACTTTTTCAACATTATCTTTTAAATATAATTAAATAAAACATACCCTATAGAAATGTCTAACAAGTTTGAGCAATATAACTGCTGTTTGAATAATTAAAATGCGGACTGTGATAAATAGGTTTAATATTTTTCTTTAGCGCTAGAAATATAAACACCCTTTCGTTTAATTTTACAGAAAAAGTATGAAGATTAATAGATATTTTGTAGTTAAATTAAATGAATTCTGCTTTGATTAAGGTGGTTTAAAACATGATACCAAATAAAATTTATTTAATATCAATAGGATATACACTTGTACAATTATAATTGCTTAAACGAAATATCAACGTAATACTTCTAATTAAAACATATAATATATTATAGCCTATTATGTATAATAAATACATACTAATATTATATACTACATACTATGTAAATAAATAAATAAAATAAATAAATATTCGGGACATTTTTCACACACGGTCATCTGACCCCAAACTAAGCAAAGCTTGTGATATGGCTGCCAGAGACTGATATACATACATATATAGTTTTAAATACATACTTAAATAGATATTAACAACCAGATATAGAACAAACACAAATGTTCATCACACAAATGTTTGTCCTAGATGGGAATCGAACCCACGCCCCCACGCTCAGAAGGCAGGTTCACTACCAACTGGACCAACGGGCTACCTAAAAATAAATACATACATAAATACATAATAAATACATAAATACATCTAAGAAGTGAGACTCCACTGTAGTTAGTAATGCTCTGTCCCTTTTCCGCACAGTGAGTGTCAGTATGTAGTTTGTATGGCGTACTTAGTTACATATTTGTGACGTCATTAATAATATATAGTTCGCTCTGTGTAGCAAACCGTCAAAATGCTTATATATTTCTTAATTTCAAACATTAAATTTGTGTTTTTGGTGATTGCATTTGGATTTCGGCTTTATGGTCAGCTAGTTTATATGAGTATACTGAAACGTGGTCCTTAGCTGTAAGCCTTTTGGAAAAACTCAGAGTCACACAACGGACAATGGAGAGACCTATGTTCGGAGTTTCTTTGCGCGATAAAACCCGGAACGTGGATATTCGCCAAAGAACCAGAGTTACCGAAATAACATTAAAATTTGCAAATTGAAGTAGCAATGGGCAGGCCACATCGCACGAAGAACCGATAGCCGATGGAAAAGAAAGGTTCTTGAGTGGAGACCACGCACCGGAAGATGCAGCGTAGGTAGGCATTCCACTAGATGGATCGATGACATTGTGAGAGTTGCGGCGACATTAACTAGTAGATAGTATTAGGTCGTGATGTTGATCATCATGATTCAACCGTTACAACTCATGATCATCATCATGATTCAACAGTTACAACTGATGGTTATCATCATGATTCAACAGTTACAGCCTCAAATGTTATAACAGATACAAACTTTTAAAGTTTACTTCAGAAAAGAATAGAGTACGTACACGAGGTATTTATATACTGTCAAAATCTATTTTTAACCGACTCCCAAAAAGAGGCGGTTATCAATTCGACTGTATTTTTTTTTTGTATGTTTGTTACGCTATTACTACGCCAATTTAGAATTGTTTTTGTTATTTATTTGTCAGTTATTTCTTGGTGAATTTCATACTTCTGACTCCAAAAATAACTGATTATAAATTGTAAATACATATGTATATAAGTAGGTAATATATGTATTAATAATTTCGTTGATTGTCCTTTAATACTCATTGCTTTGGAGTTATTTAAATATTATTTTCTACTTTTTAGTTTTAGTTTGTAAATGAAGGTATAATCATGAAGTCGGTTCTTTTTTTTTCTAAAAATTATCTTTATATGCAAAACGTTTTGTGTGGAACTTTTAACGCTAGCCCGGAAAGTTGTTTCTGTTGAATGCTGGTGTATCATCGTGCTATTTTAGGAATCACATGTATAACCTAACGTTGACAAATAGTTCATCTATTTCTGTAAAAAATTCATGTAACATTGAATAAAATTTAGCGACGTATTCAAAAGGTTTTAATTGTAAATATAAATAATTTCAAAAAAATAATATCACATCGCGGTGTCACCTGCGTAGAAAACCCAATAAGGATTGTTCAATTTTTCGTAATAAATTTTTTTTTGTATGGCACTCTCCTATCCTCCCAATGTTCTTTAACTATGACTTTGCAAAAAGGTTTAGCTGTTTCGTGGAAGAAGGACAAACAAACAGACCAACTAACACACTTTCGCATTTAAATAATAACACAAATCAAATTAAGTCAAATCTAATTATTTATTTGAAGTCGCATACATGGTCGTAACAATGGAAACGTATCTGGTAACGTAACAAATGCTAGTTATCTATACTAATATTATAAAGAGGAAAGATTTGATTGTTTGTTTGTTTGTATGCATTGAATAGGCTCCGAAACTACTGAACCGATTTGAAAAATTATTTCACTGTTGGGAAGCCACACTATCCCCGGGTGACATAGGCTATAATCTATACCCGTGCGAAGCTGGGGCGGACCGCTAGTTTTATAAATATTATTAGTTAGTTTTTGTAAAAGTTAAAAAAGGAAATTATGTCTATGTTAGAATATTGTCAAATGCATATTTTAAGTTGTATTGTATACCTTAATTACCAAAAGAAACATGTTAATTACTAAGTACCTATATTAGTTTTTTTTTTCCTAGTACCTAGACTCGATCTTATGTTAATTATTTAGTCTACATTACACATCAAAACATTTTTATCACTAAGGAATTCTGAAATTTCATAGCAGCATTTTCATAGTAGAACAGGATCACTAATCATAGGTTATTGAATCACCAAGTCAAAATCACTAAAACATAAATATACTACTTTTCTTATTTATCTATTGCAGAAGTTTCATTTCTCATCAAATATATAGTATCAATTCAGTAACCACAAAAACCTATTATCCACAAAACTTGTTCAACAAAATACCACTCTCCTCGGTAAAAACACCTTTTACCAAAACTTTATTTACTTGTACGTTTCGAGTTAGCCGAGGCAATTCTCTCATAGCGTTTGGTGCCGGCTCAGCGTGGCTATTCGTTTTACCCGACCAGTTCAATATCTCGGGTCCGCCGGCCTCAGGGGCATATTATATCCCATTTTGTACATACTAGGTTAAAAATGACTTGCTCTGTGACGATAACAGAAATGATGTTCCTTTATCTCAGAGGAAACGAACTCGCCGTGGGTTACCCATAAACACTGCGGTAGACGTTTTACGGAGATTGTTTTACAAATATAAATGTTCGGTGTGGACTTATGGGATAAATTCTATACTTATAATATAAACCTGCCGCTTTGTTTGTTTTGGGAATGTGAATTGCGGCGAGATAAAAAGATTTATGTCGAAACGTGACACAAATTTATGTTTTTTTTATCACACTACAATATAATAAATACGAAAGTACATTTAATTATTTAACAATCGTAAGTTTTTTGTACTAACACACTGAAATTACTTGACTACAAAAATGTATCATTGGGTAAATTATTATTATAATTATTCACACATTTATTTTTCTTCTTAAATTAAAGTTTTTTTACAATATCTATACAAAAACAAAATATTATAAAAAAACTTAAATCTAGGGTGCCGCCGGCAGCGGGGCAGGGCCCAAGCTACCGGTGGTTAGGGCTGCAGAGTGAGGAACCTCCTGACAATACGTGCCGTGTCAAGGATTACCGCCTTCTGCATCTGACCCTTGATCCAACCATCTAGCGAGAGCCTCTTAAGGTGTTGGTCGAGGCTCTTCGCTATAAGACCGTTCACCGATACGACTATCGGGACAATGATCGTCGAGTCAACATCCCACATGGCGGTAACCTCGTGAGCCAAGTCAAGGTACTTGCTGAGTTTGTCCTTCTCGGCCTTCACGAGGTTCTCGTTATGTGGGATGGTGATGTCAACGAGCACTGCCCGGCGCTGGGATCGGTCGACCAACACGATATCAGGTTTATTGGCGACAATAGTCCTGTCCGTGATGATAGAGCGGTCCCAATAGAGCAAAGCACGACCATTTTCATGAACTGGCGCTGGTGCGTACTTATAGTACGGCACCTCAGACTCGGCAAGGCCGTATCGAAGGGCAAGTTGCTGGTGGATGATCCTGGCCACCTGGTTGTGCCTGTGCAAGTACTCGCCGTTAGCAAGATGCGAACAACCGGAAATTATATGTCGGAGAGACTCTCCAGGACGGTGGCATGCCCGACAGATGTCGACCGTACCGTCCTTCATGATATATTTCCGATAATTGTTCGTCTTGATAACTTCGTCCGCAATCGCACAGGCAAAACCCTCGGTTTCCCCAAAGAGGTCTCCGAATCGTAACCAGTTCACCGACGAAAGGTCCACATCGGGCCCTGTTAAGGCCCGATAGAACCGCCCGTGCAGCTCCTTGCCCTTCCATACGTCCCTGCGGTCTTCGATGCTCAGCACCGATGGTTTGCGCCAATTATAATTATTATTATTATGATAGATAGATATAAAAAACCAGAAATAAAAGTTGCAGATAAATATCTTAAAAAATAGTGCTACAAGTGACGGTCTTGTCGCTAAAAGCAATCTCTTCCAGGAAACCATTGGATAAATAGAATTAACGTATCGGTTAGACGGCGATGTTACATGACACCTGTGCATGACACTAAGATTATAAATTTTGAATTTTGAAAGTGACATTGTATCTTGGTTGGTCGGTGCGTTGTTTGTTTGTTTGTTTGTCCCTCTTTCACGCAACGAATCGACGTGATTTTTTACATACGGATAGTTGGATAGCCTAAAAATTACATAAGATAGATCACATACCTATATTTCACAATTGTGAGCCCATTTTCTCCTTAAACTAAGCATAATATGCGTAGATTATTTGTGTAGTATAATTTTTTCTGACGTCAATTTCCCTTTACGAGACATTGATAATTATATAAATTATCATTCTGTGCAATCAGAAGTACCTAATTGACTTCCCAAGGACTTACCAGTAATCAATTCCAATTCAATTTCGTAAGTAAGTACGTATAATTATTACCTTCACAGAAAACATTTAACTGGGTAGTAAATTAACTGAAGGGACTGTTTAAATCGTCTGTAAAAGACACAGAGACCAGCACGTATGTAATTAGTTAGTTAGGTACTTTTTATATTAGTACCGAGTTTTCGGAGCCGAAATTAAACCCATAGATTAGAAAGTGGCGAAGGTATCTCGCGTTGGTCTCCATATTAGATTGGCCTGTGTAAATTTGCCCCGTGTCCAAATGAGTTGATCCTAAGGGAAACAAGTTGGGACTGAGCAATGTGTGTAGTTTCAGCCTTCATTGGAAAGAAAATGAATGTTTATTTTCTTTTGTATACAAAGTAGAGGAATCAAGCCGTCGCTTTATTTACATAGTTGTGTCATTTTCTCGTAGTTTCTTTTATATTGGATATTTGTACTGAAATACAATCTTGCAAATTGTTTTGATAATAAAACCTACTGAATACAGTCTACCGAGAAGTAGGGTACCTTTTCTGAATTTAAACAGTGATTTGATAAAAGGCTCTTTTTTTTCGGTTAATGCCTTACTTAGAAACGACAGTTAAATTAAACATGCTTAGGCTTGCTTTTTTTCGTTTTCACACGCTTAAATTACGTCAGCTCAAAAGTTGACACTGCAATTCAACCTATTTTTTTAACGTAAGTAACGTTACTTATTATGTAAATTACCAATATCCGGAGTCCATTACGAAGCGTTCGAGAAACCGACAATGGAGCTAATTTCCATTCCGTCTTTACCATCTTCGATGTGTTGTACAGTAGTCAAATAATAACTGTTAATTATTGTTGCTGATGGTACAATATTTTTCTTTCTTTAAACACTTTGCCTACCTAACATGAAAAATCTTGTGATTATCAACTTTCAGCACACGGCATAAAATGTTGTCGCAAAAAGATCCTGGATTATGTTAATTTGAGACTATGACTTGTTTGATAATATTTGTCTATGATAATATTTAACAAAACTTGAAAAAAATCTTAATACTTGACAGTGGCAAAGACGCCAAAATCCTCTCGAGACGAAAGAAGAACAAAAATGTGCCGCAAGGCGATCCTGGATTATGTTAATTTGTGTCTAAGACTTGTTTGTTGACAATGGCAAATGAACAAGATGTGTGACACCAAAATCCTCTCTAGAGGAATAAAAAATTTGTGCAACAAGGAGATCATAGATGTTACTTTGTGGCGCGTCCACAAAACATCTTTGTTTTAAATACATACTCGTAAGTTGCTTCTCTAAAAACTGTCAGATTAAATTACAATAAATGAGACACATTCGTTGATTAACATATGCATGGGTGTCCAGTGGTGCATAAAGCTCGGCGGCGTGCATGCGTCCGTCACGCGACTCTCGATCCGACAGCACGTGTCACGTGAACGATTTATGGACACCACTTAGTTGCACGTCATATGTTGCTGATATCGGTTATATTTTAAAGTTTTAACGTGCTATTAGCCGCACGAAACAATTTACTGGCTTTGACATGACACAATGGTATCGTTTGTCACAGTTTTTAAGGTTCTGTACCCAAAGGGTAAAAACGGGACCCTATTACTAAACCTACGATGTCTGTCTGTCTGTCCGTCTGTCTGTCCATCTATCCATCTTTCCTACCTATTAACGGCTGTATCTTTCGAAAATAGATAGCCAGTTGACATTTTCATAGTAATATTCCGGCGGATTACCTAAGTAATAATAAAAAAGTCCGAAAGTAAAAACGAAAGGGGGGTCCCATACAAAAATCGCGTTTTTTTTAACGTATTTTTGTATTAGCTCTAATGTGAAAACGAAAATACAACAAGCGTGAAACTTGTCATGATTATAGTACACACTCTAATGTATAACAACAAATAATAAATAATGTCAAACCAATACATAAAAAATCTTCCAAATTAGAACCTAGTAATTACAGGCCAATATCACTCCTACCTACCTCTTCAAAGATTTTTGAAAAGATAATGTTAACGCGTCTTAATTCTTTCTGCGAAAAATATGACAAAATGGATTTAGAAAAAACCGCTCAACAATTTTGGCAGTATATAAATTAATCAATGAAATCTTGAACACCATAAATGATTAAAAATACGCAATTGGCATCCTTTTAGATATGACGAAAGCATATGATAAAGTTCAGTACGACATACTTTTAGATAAATTATATAGTATAGGCATACGCGGTATAGCACACCAATGGTTCAGCTCTTATCTAAAAAATCGCGAACAGTGTGTAGAAATTGAAAATTTTGACCCTAACACTGGTATAATAGATATAGCTAGATCAACCCTAACGCAAATTAATAATTCAATTCCCCAAGGAAGCGTCGCTGCATGCATCTTATTTTTAATTTATATTAACAACCTTCCTAAAATAATAAACGAACCCTGTGTACTTTTTGCAGATGATATCTCTATCTTGACATCGTGTAATAATAATAATAATTTGAATGAAAAACTCACTGACATGTTTAATAATATAATTAATTGGATAACCGACCACAACCTTGACTTAAACTTCTCAAAAACAGCAATCATACAATTTAGACCCCATCAAAAGCCCCTCTTGACATAAACTTTTCATATAATAATATTAAATTAGAATGTGTAGACGCAGCTAGTTTACTAGGCATTGACATTGATACGCACGTAAATTGGAAAAGTCACATTAAAAAAATAAAAGCCAAATTGTCAAGTTTCACATACGCACTTAGGGAACTACGCCGAGCTACTAATTTAGACACAGCTTTAACAGCCTACTACGCATATGCATTTTCGTGGCTCAGCTATGGCATCACTCTCTGGGGCAATAGTGTAGACGCCACAGATCTCTTTGTTGTCCAGAAGAAATGCATCCGTATCCTCGCCAATATCAAACTGTCTGGGACATTAGTATAGCAAATTTCCATAGACCATATTTCATTCAATATAAAATTTTAACTGTCGCCTCTCTATATATATTTGAAAACTGTAAATTTTTTAGAAAGTACCCACAATTCTTTAGAAAATTATTTGAAAACCGTAAATATCGAATAAGGTCTAACTATAAACATAAATTAATCTTACCAAAATCTAAATTAGCAATGCATAGCTCCGGCCCAAATCCAATGGCCATCAAAATATATAATAAACTAGCAGTACAGCTAAAGGATATAGAAAATGAAAATAAATTTGACAAAAGCCTAAAAAACATTTTGCTAGCAAAATGTTATTATAGCTTAAACGAGTATTTAGAAGACAAATCAATTATGGAATAAATCGATCCGCTCCGCACTAAATTGCCATACCCAATCAGGGTTATTATGTGTTAAGTACCTAATACAAACATGCTACCTAACATCTGTATGTGAACTTCATAAAAATAAAATAATTAATTAAATAATTATGCAAAAATAATTATGTAAATAATTGAATAATTATGCAATAAATGATTGAGTATTGAGTATTGGACAACTGCGAGTCGGTGACAAATTTCTGTTCATTACCAAGCTATAATTGTGTTATACTCGAGTCCCTGTAGCAAAATAATTAACTGCGGCTGAGTAGCAATTGCTTCGACTATTTTGGAACGCGTTATAATAACTGGTAATTCGGTTACTTGGATGACCTTATTATATTTTGTGGTGGTACGGAACCCTCAGTGCGCGAGCCTGACTCGCACTAACTTGGCCAGTTTTTTAGATGGATTAAAAGTTATCAGCGCTTTTTTCGCAGTTTTATTTATTTACGATATTAATATCTTACAAAATATGATAAAAATAGAATCACTTATAGTTACCGAATGCTACCCTTGTGGATCGGACACGAGTTCCAGAACAACCTGTATATTATATACATAGTAAAAATAATTGTGGATTAATCGTAATAATAATAATTCTAAATAAGCAAGTTTGTAAGTTCTAATTATAATTTACTGTGCATTGCAAATTCGAAGAACAATTTCTGATATTAAAAAGTTTTCCCGGCGTCATAAAAAGACTAATCAACGCCCAGTGTCGACTTTTAATTTATTAACTCATCAAAGACGCTGCTGGCTCAGCCATATTTAGATCTAGAATAGTTTACCATAATTGGCTTTCCAGATGAATATACTCATAACTGCAATCACTGTGGCTTCACTAACATTTATGTTGTAAATAAATATGATCAAAATGAATACTTGAATCAGTATTGCAAAGGTCTTAATTATCTAGCTTTTGAACATGGTTCAAGCAGATGTAAAGAAAATCATGATGAGGTGATGCGTTTGCGGTTTTTAATGCCAAATCTTTATCCTTAAGGATGATGACTTTAAAAACCTGCCCTTTGTAATATTAATTACATATTCGAAAGTATGTTTGTTTGTTTGTTCATCTTTCACACAGCAACAGGTCAACAAAACGTCTTGATTTTTTGAATAGAGATACTTAGTTGTAGGGCCGGAAAGTGACAATTTATATCCCAAAAAGTGCGTACGGTCGGGTAAGACCGCGCAGCGAAGCTAGTGCTGTATAAAGTTATGCATCTCGTAAAAAGAGTAAACCTAACCTACTTAAGTTTTTATTTATTTTATTTTACTATATCTACAAAATAATGCAAATTCAGAGATTTATCTACAAGTTTTCCAGGTGTCATTTAGAACTTATACCTGTACTACTGTACATGCATTTTGATAGGATTAACAAGTTTTAGACTTTTAGATATTAGAAGACCTGTTTTCTAATATCTAAAAGTCTAAATGTTTATAGAGCACATTCGTAGTCAACTAGTTATTTCAGCCATAAATTCATCTCTCATTGTCAACTGCGCGCTATCGGCCTATTGGCAAAATATCGAAAATCCACAAAGTCGTACGCTCCACGCATACGCAAGCACGTTTAAATCGTATTATGATTGCTCTCAACTACACAACAGCAAGCGTTTGTGTGTAAATTATTGATTTGCAATCTACATAGATAGGTGGATTAACGTCGGATCAACAGCGACTGCGTAATCCGAGAGTTCGTGCTTATTTTAAATATCCTGTTATGTTTGGGATTTACTTTGAACACTATAATTATTTTGCAAATCTGCATGGAATTGTGTAATATTTTTTCACATAAACAAATCAATTGGCAATGCGCAAGTTCTGAAATATTTGGTGCCTACGTTATTTTTCAGACAACTTCCAGATGATTTTCAAATAATATTATCTGATTATTTACGGGATATTTACCGTGGTTAGGTTGTGGAATGAGCTCCCGATATTTCGGCGCAGTTACATGCATCATGTTCACGGGAAAACTGAAAAATACGGGTGGTTGGTCAAACAGTTAGAAGGTGCAGACATAACGATCTACCCTCTTTCTTAGTCGTGAACATAAAAAAAAAAAAATAGTGATGAGATAGTCATTTTAGAAACTATATCATAAGTAAAGTTAAGAAACAAAAACACATCACCAGTTTATTTAAAAAAAGTTTGCCAGAGCTGACCAACGAATAAAAAAATTAAAACAATTAAATTAATTGGGTCGATATCGACAAAAACAATGACGATCGCTCTAAAATCAATAACTGAGCTATTCGTTTGATCCACACTTTTTTTTCTATGCTTGGATCATATATTAAACGATCTGACCTGACAAACGTTATCCTGTCTTAGAACTGTCAAACACGCAAAGTCAAAATTGTAAATCTTATTTTGTATACCTCGGGTTACATTATTGGAGTTTTAGTAAGGATCCCTATTTTTTTTGAAAATATCTATAGCCTATGTTACCCGGGGATAGTGTAGCTTTCGAACAGTGAAAGAATTTTTTAAATCGGTTATGTAGTTTCGGAGCCTATTCAATGCAAACAAACAAACAATCAAATCTTTCCTCTTTATAATATTAGTATTATAAATTATAGGTAGGTAGGTATCTACCTGTAAGAAGATATAAAATTTGAAAAAAAAAAATACATATTTCATAGAGCCGTCTCGCCAAAGTCGTGTTGAGCTGGCGTGGCGTGTCGAGTCCAGCGTCGGGAGCGCGATCAATCTTGCAGCGGGACGTGAACTGACCAACATGATAATTATGTTTTCACGAACACCACTAATTAATGACAGTTAGAATTAGTACATGAATAAGAGCACTTATTGTAGCAAAATAAGCAATATTTTTAACCAACTTCAGAGGGAGATTCTCAATTAGATCCGTTTTTACTAGTTTTAATAATAATTTATAGTAAAAACTACAATGTCTCAACCGCAAACGGGGCGAACTCGTACGCTGACTCCAGGGGCATTACGGACAACTGCTATTGCGGCACCAAACTAACGTTAAATCCGCTCAGTTGGAAAATCGCGCGACCGCAAACCGTATCTGGGCGCGTTAAGGTTCACCGATCGCGTTATTTTCCAACTGAGCGGATTTAACGTTAGTTTGGTGACGTAATAGCAGTTGTCCGTAAGGCCCCAGAGCGGCGTGTTGGAGGTGCTTGCTTCTTGTTGCCGTTTCTGCTCTCGCACCCAAGACCCTCTAGGTTGTGGAAAGGTTGCAGTAAAAGTGTTGATACACGTGGCATACCAACCCAACATTTAAATAGACTTAATTTAACAATTACTTTTATTAAAGCTAAAGTTGATACGCGTTTCAGACTAGTGAAAGGCTTAAGTACCTTAATACAATACATTCTCCATCATAATTTGAGTTATCTATTCCGTTATGCTAATAAGCGCACCGACCGTGACTACTGGCCATTGCACCAGGATACTTAATGAAGGACGAATGTGCATAAATTATGAAGGAATTATTTCCGCTCAAGTTTAACGCCCTCCCATTAACATAATATGAATGCTGCCGTTGTGATTTCGTTACATTATGTTTTGACATACGACTGCAAAATAACGCTCACATTCGTCTTACTTTATAAATCACCACTTCACAGTGAGCTTGAAATAAAAAAAAAGTTAATAAGTAACAGCGCGACGGCGACGTAATTTGTCAACAGAAAAAGTAAAGTGATTAATAACAGTTTTAAATGCAAAAACTTGCATCATTTACACCTCAGCGGGAAATTATTCAAATTTATTCATGAGCCCGGGGAGTAGGTAATCGTCTCTAGAAACCGCATGAATAAATAGGAAGCCGGGTACAAATCACGGGGACGGGCGAGTCGCGATAGTCGCGCCCGAGATTGTCTCACGGGTTGTGGCGACTCGCTGCCTCTAACCCTTTCTGGTGAGTTATTTCTGGACATGCGATATCAGTTGTGTCTCGATCGCTCTTATTCGGTTGGACATAAGTGCGACGGGAACAGAAACAATATCACGTGTACAAGAACAGCTAGTCAGATTACACCCGCTCGTATAAAACACATCAATGCCCACTCTATGTTTTTCTTTGCTACGAGTTTTCAATGTTTATACCTACGTACATAATGTACTCGTACCAAAATTTTACGACCGTTCACTATTAATACACTAATCACACTGATATTATAAATGGGAAAGTTTGTACAGTTGCCTGCAATAATAAGTATAAATTTCATATATTTTTTAAATAATTATATTTCTAATAAATGTACTCAGCATACACTAAAAAAAATGTAATCATTAATTGATGGCATAAGTATGTAGGTGCTGCTGTATTATTTATAAATTTTACTAGAACCTTAGAATACTAATAAATAAAATAAATAATATTCAGGACATTTTTGACACACTGTCATCTGACCCCAAACTAAGCAAAGCTTGTGATATGGCTGCCAGAGACTGATATACAATTTTAAATACATACTTACATAGATATTAACACCCAGATATAGAACAAACACAAATGTTCACCACACAAAATGTTTGTTCTAGGTGGGAATCGAACCCACACCCCCAAGCTCAGAAGGTAGATTCACTACCAACTGGACCAACGGGCTATCTATGTTTACTAATGTTTACTTTAATCTAAATTAGTGTAAGTTTTCTTAACAACTCAAATAAATAAAACTATAACGTTTAAGTCGTTAAATTGCTGGAGCGTTGTCGCAATAGAAATACTTTTAAAAGTCATTTGATTAAATTAATATTACTTTGTTTCATTGGTAAAAGCCTACCTAAACAAATGAAGAAAGTGTAATCGGTATTTTTTTGTTTCAGCCTAATATTCTTTAATAACGGCAATTAAGCCGAAAACGGTAATGGAAAAATAAAATTATGCCTTGAGGTAACTAAACAAAATGAATAATATTAAAAGCTTACGTAGGTATTTAGCGGACCTTTTATGTACACAATGAATCCATTATAGCAGGATAATTTGATCGAAGCGTTGTCCATTTTTCGATAACAGCGATATGAAAATTGAACGTGAATATTTTCTTATAATATGTGAAAAAGTATCAACATTTTTTTGTGTTACTCGAAGCAAAAAATGAACGTTAATTTAATTTAGCAAAAACGGGCTTCGTATTAAGCATTATTTTCCGTAAACATAGATAAAGATATCTTGTCATTCACGTTCTTTTATTCATTGGGTCAAAACTTCCCTCTGGTCCGAAACGACAATTGGCGCACATCAAAAATTATTTCGATAACCTTTTTATGTAGCTGAGGGCGCGCTCGGGTGAATGGCGGTCATACGGCTAACAACACGGCCAGCCTGACCGCATTAACCCTTTCCACACCCTCAGAGGATAAGAGGATCCCACTATGCCGCTACCTGCTTCTGTAGGAATGCACTTCCATTTTACACTTTAGAAGCTTTCGGCGAAAAGTAATTTTATTTTGCATGCTTGTGTAAAAGTGGTATAAGCTTCATAGAATTAATTGAAATCTTTCTAGCTAGACGGTGATATGCAACTTTTAAGTTTTTAGACTTCATCTGTTACTTAATATATTTTATACCTACTTATAGCCTTTTATCACTTACTTCAGTTACAACACTTCGCGTACAAAGTCATGGGCAACAGCTTGTAATAAAATAAATACTTTGAATTGCATATTGAAAATGAATACCTAAATCGTATAAACGGAGACATTACGACCTAAAGCTTTGTTTCCGGCACATTCAGTGAAATATTTTTCCTTGATTCACCAGCAAACTTCACCGGGAAAAATACTGCCGGCATTAAAAAAACCTTCAAGGCTAAGTTGACGAATCGGCAGCCAAATAATATCGCTTAATTTCAGCTTTCTTCCTCGTCGCTGGGAAGGTACTAGTAGCGCGCTGTAGGCAAATTTTAATAACGCTTGCGTCGTCGCTCCGACCACTCCGAGACTTCGCACCATTGAGTCCTTGAGCACTTTTCACCCTTAATAGAGCACAGAGGCCAAACATTTTAGGCTTTTTGTCTATGATTACCTACTAAGGGACAATACTTTGCTAAAGTATTTCCTTTGATAAAATAAACACGTGGGTTTTTGTTTTCCTAATTATTTTTTATTGGTTTGAAAACAAAAACTTGTCCAGGTATTTATTACCGCAGAAAAGCAGCATATGTACTAACACTTTTAATTTTAATAAAATAACTGTAGGTATATACATTTCCTATATAAAATTCAAATTAAGTGTAGCCACTGAAGCAAGAATCCGGATAAAATTACCAATCTCAGTGAAAGATGTTGATTTAGACACAACGTCACTGGAGAAAAGTAAGTTGTGAATATAAATTGGCGTGATTAATGATCGCGACTCATCCCCGCGAAAGCCTCCGCCAATAAGTGTCTAGAGAGCCGAACTTTAGGTAAAAACCCATTGAAAAGGAAAATTTTCATTGAGCCCATAATCCGAAACTTTTAGTTGATTAAAACCTAACAGTGTGAATAATGGGCGTAAATATTTCAAGACATGAAAACGAAATGTAACGCTGCTCAAAGTAATTGTTTGACTACACAAATTACACACAATACCACGTGACGTTGTTGATAAATATGGACGTGGAAGGAGTGCCCATTAATGTTTCATTGACATAACCTCAATCTTTGAAGAAAAAAAACACAAACTCTGTGCTAGTTGGTATTTTAATTTGTCTCATTAAAACTCCTTTAATTTGAAAATTATAATAAACGAAGAAGTTGGCCTAAGAAAAAAAAAATACAATATGAAAAAGCTGCAAAGTTTTGTTGCTACGTTTCAGTTTTATTACGTTGAAATATGAATACTCATCTAGTACTTTGTCGCTTCTTTGAAAGTAGAAAGAAACAATGGAAGTGCATATTGTTTGTGAATATAATGCACTCAATATATTCCTATTGAAAGTTTCTAAGCCAGATGGATAAAATGAGAGTAAAATCTTTTCCTTGTTCGCATTCACAAGATTTTATCCCAGCGGTGTACTCACCGCTTGCATTGTATTGGTGGCTTACTTTGTTTTTACAAGTTAACTAAATTATTAAAAAAAATTAACCCAACTGCATTATATAAATAGTAGGTAAGTAACTGAAAAGTAACAGCGGCGCGCTGCGTACCTATCTATACCCTTCGACCAAAATAAAATGAATGGACAGGCTCAGTAGAAGCGCATTTTTGAAGATAACAAAATGAGCGCTGGCTCTCATTTCGTTTCAGTCTGTCTCTAGCCGTAGGAAGTGCAACACGTGTCTATTGTTACGTGATAACGAAACATCTGACAAAATTATGCATTCATATGCTTTCCCAAAGTGTAAATACACAATTAATACCGGGATCTATTTTGTTGTAACAAATATACTGTACATTTTTATAATTAGGTGTTGAAGTATATGTTCGACGGTTTTGACTCGTTTTTACTGAGCAATTTCAATGGTTAGGGTCCCGTCCACTAATTGTTTTTTAGTCGAACTCTATACCTATACTTGTAGTAAATACAGTGTATGATAATGACTGTACGACAACATCCAACATGTTGTAATAATTGTGTACAAAGTAAGGTACTAAATAAAATAATGGCAGATACAAAGCTTTTAAGATTTTGACACTAAAATAGAACTGTGTTGTGCCAGACTCTGGTATAGGATTCACTGAAATATCCTGGAAATACCAAAGGATCGCGTGACTTGCCGAAGAGGTGAAGCTCCAAAACATCTATCGTTCTTTAAATTATTCTGTCTAATACCTTGGTGATAAATTAAATGCTAATATCACTAGAAAAAGCACTTAAACTGTAAAGTGTATATTTTACAAAGAAAGTGAAAGACAAACAAACCAGAATACAAACACAGGTTAGTATGATTATTTTGATGTTCCAAACACCTCGCGCAGGCAGCTTTTCCACATCATACTTGACAATGCAAACGGACAGGAGTTTGATTTGGTAAAAATAACAGGCTTGGTAAATGAGGAAATTATTTAAGACTGAAGAAATTATTAATTTTAATGTCAAAATGTATGGAAAATGTTGTCAAATCCATATTTACTATTATTACTTACTATTCTATTACGAAGTTTTTAATTGACAAACTGATAAAATTAATGTGAATACAAACTAGGAATTTATTCAATAAAAATTACAATTAAAAAAAAACTATCTTAAATTTATAACTAAAACTAATCTAAAACTAAAATTAATTATTTTGATGTTAGTTTTTATAAACAAAAGATTGTTATAAATTTTGCATGCCGTGATGCTAGAGCATAGTGGTATATATTATGTAAATATTAACATCTGCACTTTACCCGTGTGTCCGCAAAATAAATATTTTGAATATTTAATTTGTTGTGGCAAGCCAGCCTAAATCGCCTAATAAAGTTCTGAAATATAAGCGTTTAATTTTTTTTTGTCGGATTTGGAAGTGACGCTCTCTCCTTTTCCCACAAAATGCGTATCAGTATGGAGATTGTATGGCGTACCCTCAAGTGACGTCATTAGTAATATAGTGCGCTCTCTGTTTAGCAAGAAATTAGAATACTTATTCGTATACCTATCTTCCTTAATTTTGAACACATTTTAATTTTGTTAACTCTCTACTTATGGTCTGCTTTTTAAAAATACAATAAAAGAAAATCAGTCCATGCTGCGAAGTTTTTAGTATTTTGTAGACCGTATCATCGCTTAATATCAGGCGAGTTGGCGGTCAAACGCAGGCATACATTACTTAACAAAATAATACTATAACAACCCTTTTTATTATTTTATGCCACTTATCCTAGTAAAATTTTCAATTTTGTAGCTCTAACCTAACCGTCATGGTCAACCTGAGCCATGTGTACAAGCTGTTTTCCAGAGTCATTACGAATCGTCTCGAAAGCAGGTTTGATGACTTCCAGACCCCCGAACAAGTCGGTTTCCGTAAAGGCTGGAGCACCGTAGACCACATTCACACGCTCCGCCAGATTAAACAGAAGACTGAAGAATATAATCGGCCATTATGCGTAGCGTTTGTGGACTACGAAAAAGCCTTCGATTCAATCGAGACCTGGGCAGAGTCGCTGGAGGACCTCAATACGATGCTCAGCGACCTCAGTATCCTTTCCCAACAGGTGGGTCTTAAAATGAACATGGACAAGACAAAAATTATGTCCAATGTCCATGTTGAACCCGTACCGGTAGTCGTTGCGAACGATACTCTCGAAGTTGTTGACCATTACACCTATCTTGGACAGATTGTTCAGTTAGGCAAGTCTAATTTAGGCAAAGAGGTCGCCCGAAGAATCCAACTCGGATGAGCAGCGTTCGGGAAATTGCGTGACATCTTCTCGTCCAAGATACCACAGTGCCTCAAGACGAAGGTCTTTGACCAGTGTGTGTTGCCAGTGATGGCATATGGTACTGAGACGTGGTCCTTAACTGTTGGCCTTTTGGAAAAACTCAGAGTCACACAGCGGGAAATGGAGAGAGATATGCTCGGAGTTTCTTTGCGCGATAGAATCCGAAACGTGGATATTCGCCAAAGAACCAGAGTCACCGACATAGCTGTTAAAATTTGCAAGTTTAAGTGGCAATGGGCAGGCCACATCGCTCGAAGAACCGATAACCGATGGGGAAGAAAGGTTCTGGAGTGGAGACCACGAACCGGAAGACGCAGCGTAGGTAGGCCTCCCACTAGATGGACCGACGACATTGTGAGAGTCGCGGGCATCCAGTGGATGCAAAAGGCAGGCTGTCGTTCAGTGTGGAGGTTAAAGGGGGAGGCCTATGTTCAGCAGTGGACGTCTTCTGGCTGATGATGATGATGATGATGAACCTAACCGTATTTACTTACCTAAAATATACATTCTTATAATCAAACACATTGTAATGCACCACAAACCTTATCTCATATTAAAAGTATAGACAATGACCTACAATTGTACCCTTTTCCCGAACAAAGCACAGTGGGCGAAGTAACCACCGTACTTTATGAAGCAAGTCTCAGTAAATTTGCCGTGGAACGATCTAAGAGGGCTGATAAGGCGACGCAAAAGCGTCACGCGAAGACAAGGACGCCAAGACTGGAATTATCAGGCTTCATAACTCATGATAGGCAGAATAGGCACACATCGCGTCCTACCACCAAGGCGACTGAATATAACTGTGGAACTATTGAATTAAATTATGGCAGATAAATATACTCACCTATTTGACATTGTCTAGGACTCTAGGTAGTCTCGATACTCATATTTAGCAGCGGGTTCCTTTCACAAATCCTCACTAATATTATAACAAGTAAATTAAATTATTATAAATATAAAGTTATATGATTATTTACGGGATATTTACAGTGGTAAGGTTGTGGAATGAGCTCCCGATATTTCGGCGCAGTTACATGCACCATGTTCACGGGAAGACTGAAGAATCGTGATAGTTTAAAACAGTGTTTTATTATAAATATATAACCCAACTACGTTAGATAAATAGTAGGTAACTATGAAAAGTAACAGCGGCGCGCTGCGTACTATCTATACATATACATAACAGTGTTTTGAAATCTGCTGAGCTCTATATACTCACGCTCTATATACTCGTAATGATGGTGATATTGACATATTTAGCAAAGTTCAGTTACAGTTTCCCTCAAAAAAATATTCGCGGACGCCATCTTGAGTTCTTGTACCCTATGACACTTCCACTATTAAAACGATTCAAATGACACCTCACATATTATATCGTAATCCGCTATGGGGTGTGCCAAAGAAATCATACATCTCGAAAAACGTATCCCTTCTTCTTTCGCAGTCGAAAGTAACTGTCTCTCTGTCTGTTTGTAAGTTCGATCATCACAAATAAACAGCTGGACTGATCTTAACAAAACTATTGGCAGGATGATATAGTTTACATCATATGGACGGACATAGGGTACTTTTTTCACCAGAAAATGTGGATTAACTGAAAAATTGCGAGTAACACCGCAAGATTCAGCTAGTATTAAATAAAAATAATTACGTTTTCATTTTTATTTTGTTAGTATAGATACGTGTACCAGCAAATAACTTGAAATATGACTTTGACTGCAAATTAGTCGAGTTTTTAGGTCTTTTTGGCAGACCGAACGGAGGAAGATATATAATTCTCGAGTGCGGGGTTGCTTGTAGAATGTATACGTGTACATGCGCCAACTTTCTCTACGCCGTTTTTCGCTTAAGATATTCACCGGTAACTATACATTAGGTATTTTTGGTAATTGACTGTATCAGGGTACAACTAAATTATGTAGGATTGCACCAACTAAAACCCCAAAGTTTTTTTTTTTTTTTTTTTAGTTTAAATACTGGCTTTGGTGACATTAATTATAATGTTACCAAACAAATACATACATGTTAGCATACAAATATTTGCTTAGGTTCCTGTGGCCGGTGGCCTGTAGGCGGTGGCCTGCCTATTATTTTTTCTGACGGAGGGAACCGGGATTTCTTAAGAAAAGGGCACCGGTACATACGTACGTTTCTAGCATTCCCGAGAAATGCTCGGAGCATTTCCCGGATGTGTAGCCTCAGGCGATGTTTGAAGCATTTCCCATATTTAGGTACCTATCTAATGTTTGTTTATTGTCGAATATGTTTATGATGAGTAGGCAGCTACTCAGTATACCTATGTTTGCCTACACAACATATTATGTATGAACTGGTATGTACGTACTTAATATCGTAACGATATTATTATGTTCTTTTCTGAAACATGGTACTTATTTAATGTATTCATGATTTTAAAATTCCACTTCCTTTAAAAAATACTTTAATGCCTCAATAGAGTTTTTTTTTCCTTCTAAAATCTTTTACAGCCCGCGCAGTCAGAGAGCGGTCAGGAGTTCAGAGTTCCGAGTTCCGCGTTCGGCGTTCATTAGAATATACTGAGTCTATAACAACAACGCACACAGCGGGCTATCTGACCGCGGCGGTCAAAGCGGAACGTCGCGTTCCAAGAGTTCTTTTCCCGCCAAGACAGAGAACGCCGGAACGCCGCGATGTCTGAGTTTGGAATAACGGAAAAGTTAATTGAATTGGTTAGGGAAAGGAGTAAAATATTCTTACTAAATACTCGTACTATGTATTTTCTTATCCTTAATAAATAAATACATACCTTAACAATATATATAGCCAGCCTTTCTTTTGATGAAATACATTTCCTCCAGTTAGTATTTTGTTTTTCGATATCAGGTTTTATGAAGTTATACAATTCATTAAAACTATTAATCGACATTCGAAAATAAATATAGAATCTTTCTTCATCTTTAAGTAAATCCTGAAAAATATTACTGAATTCGCCTTGTTCTTCTCGCGTTGTGTTAATTGGGTGCACCCAATACTTCCTTTTCTTCTTAGAAGCTGCTGAGCTCCACAAGAGCAATAATTCTTCATCGGATGACGAACTTTCTAGTGACATGTTGCATGTGCAAAGACCCAAACGAAACTAGAACGCGAGAATTTGCACGCCGCTTGTGTGCGTTGGAACTCTTGGGCGGTCAACGGTCGCTAGAACGCAGAACTCTGACCGCTCTCTGTCTGCGCGGTGTCTTAGATGTACGACATTTCAAAGTGCAAAGAGGTTCGATAAGTTTTTCCACTAAAAAGTGGCGGATGCTTAGAATAACTACTCAGAGAAGGTAAGTTTCCTAACAACGCCTTCTCAAAACGTAAGCTACAAATTCGCTTTGTAGCTTACGTTTCGATTGGTATTTTAAACGATTTAAGCAAGAAAATTAATGGATTACCTGTGGAATGTCACACCATAATTCTTATGCGGCTTTTCTGATTTGTTGTGGTACGATTTCACCGCGCAAATTGTCATAGAATTTTTTTTATATTTTTTTTGGAGCCATGAAATATGACACCATTTGAATGGCTTAAATTTTGCGAATGTACTTGGTTTCTTTGTGTAGTTATTCTAAGGGCGGATGCAAAGAACTTTTATTAGATTCATTTTGTAAAAAAAAAAAAATGTTTGTACTAAATACAACTGACTTTTCCAGATGGTGTCCAGTGATTGGCTATGCGCTTTAGGGTAGGCACAGGGTAGGTATATATAAAATCCTTGGCTATGAGGTATACATTCGTTTTTTTTTTAAATTTGGTTGCTAGGCATTGTTATAATAATATGAAGCTACCCCAAAAGTATTATAACAAGTCTTGGCGGCAACTGAGAATTTATGGACTGACGTATGCTGGCCTCAGATAAGCCTCGGCCTACATTTTCACGTACGTAATACAATACGTTCGGAATAAATATTTATGTTGCCTACCACTGCAGTAATGTACTTATTATACATCAAAAAGTTGTATGCATCGTAATATATTATGAAATCTTTGGTTGTATGTATAAAGTCGCAAATTCCAATAATACCGACAGCACTCGCTCGACACAGCGACTTCTGCAAATATTGTTCCGTCTACACTTTAGCCGACCCAAGGAAATACGGTGTCTGACAAAATTGATTCTCTCTATCTCAATACCGCCACTGACCTAATTTCGTTCCCTTATTTTACAGAGACGTGGCACTGTAAAAATCCAAAGTAACTAGACGCTATTAAGAAATTGTTCATCAATTTTATGGACCCTAAATTTCTGGTGGTAGGAAACTGCCTCCAAGCATGCGACAATAAACCTGGCAGGCTGGCGACACCGCGACAATGAAAGACTAACAATGATAGCTCTTACTAATGGATATAAATATCATTCAACTTTCGTCCCCAAGGCGTGGGTATTGCTACTGTTGATTTGTAAATATTTTTGGTCAAATATTCGAACAGATAGTTCAGTTTTTTTTTCTTTTTTTAGAACCACGTGCTTTCAAACACTCTATAAAGTGGGTCGGTTTTTTAACTTAGCTGATTTCATACTATATCTGCACCACGTCTGACTACTTGCTGCAAGCCGCAGAAAGTTGGCTTTTTCTTTGTAATTGTTAAGAAAGTTAAGCCGCAACGGGACGTCGGTAGGGATCTTAACAAAACGTTCACCTCGTTGGGCCATTCTTATGGTAATTCGACTTGACTGTCACGCGACCTTCTGTCCACACCCCGATAATATGCAAATTGGTCCCGTCTATAAGGTGACCTGAAAATACTTCCTCATTAGGCACGTTTTGTCTTTAAATCTATTGCTTCACTAATTGATATTCTCAAATAAAACGGCGAGACTCAAATAAAGTACTTCCACTCGTCTTTAATGCTAACATTAAGTCTCAAAAGGGCCACAACCCAAGTGGCTACAAAATTCATGGAGCAACCGTATTAAAAGTAAGTATATGAACATCACAAGAGGTCTCCCTCGCATATAAAGTTGTTACTTACCCAATTTGAGCATGAAAAAACTTGGTTTTAATGGGTGAAACTTCAAGGGCCATTAGTGTAAAGCCTCGCGTCATTCTCTCGGTACAAACTCGAGCTTTTTACTGCAATAAACTTTTTGACAAGCCATTTGTGGACGGAAAGTGTTCGCTGGAATTAATCACATGACCCACAACAGGCCTTGTTTAGTCCCGCCGCGCGACGCTTGATAACTTCTTTATTTACGTATACTTCTGAATTAATGGGCCGGAGTTCTCGCTTCACGTAGCAAATACAAGTAAAATGTCGGATTGCAAGAAATCTTTATAGTTTTGAAACTCGTTTTGTGGACAGTTTAAACGTGCTAATTAAGATACTCAAATTAAAGTTTTCTTTGTTCTGTAGCTGCATCTCTGGAGTTGATTCAGCGAGACGTTAAATTAGTCGAATCAAAGCAACTCGTGTCAGGCACACAACGCAATGTTTGACTGAAACGGATTCAGATTCAAAATCACAATTTGAATCATGACTGCCTTTGATGCTTTGCCTGCACTTCAAAAGTCACGTATTTAATTAATTCTTCTCTCAGACGAAATGCACAATAATGCTCGTTGAGCACTTGAAACTGTCAATGATAAACACAGTCAATGACCATGGGCCATTCTGATTTTTACCTACGAAGGAATTGAGAAGGTACGCGCGTTCGAGGTAAGAGGTTTTGTGTTTTTTATGACGAAATGGGCACGCGTTTGACTACAACTCAACGCAAAAGGACGATTTGGTCTAAGACAGAGCACGCATGCCCATGAAGTGCCTATACACTCTTGTCTGGCAAGGAGCGCATTCATTTGCAGGTCGTACTAAAAAATTAGATTTGTATGTTTGTATAATTTTTCTTTCAAACGGGAGGACCGATGTCAATGTGTCATTTTCATTTGAAAGTACATTTCATTACGGTAGTTCTGATAACTATGACATGCATATTTTGATCAAACTCAGCACTTCAGCAGGTATCTTCCATGAGAGGTATAAACATCCGCTAAGATAAGCTTTAACGACAGGGGCAAATTAAGGGGTCAAAAGTTTATTATAAAAGTCTACATGTACAAAGTCACGGGCAACAGCTAGTTATTAATAAATAAAGGTATCTGCAAGATAACACAATTATTGAAGAAAGTTATTCAAGCCTAGTAATCAAAGAGGCGGTAAAGGTAAAATGTTTTATCAATTTCACGCCGATAAATTCAACTGACACCTCTGATGTCCTATCGAACGTTCCAATTGTCTGAACGTGAAATTATTAGAAAGTGTCCCTGAGCTTTCACATCTAACATTATTCTTACAAATTGATAAAGAAAGCTGAAGTCAGGAACCCAAATCAAATAAACCGGATTAGGTCATCGCTTTACGGCGAGTGGAAGTGGCGGGTCATCTCGGAGGAAGCAATTCTCGTGGTCGTAGATTGAATGCAAAATTGGATGAGATCCCACTGTGTTTACTGTATGTATCCCGGGATTGTTACGAGTACGTACAACATCCCCGCGTTTTATTTCGTCGAGGGCACACACCGTTTGAATGCTTTGATTGAATGTGACCATAGTTATTGTAACTGAAGCTCCAACCGCTTTCGGGTTTCTTATTTGTCCGTTTTCTCGAGAGAGGAATTTATTCTTTTCATATTGAATGTTTGACCTTTGCTCTGATTCGAGAGTTATTATAGATTGTGTTTCAATGTGATTGAGTCAGTTTTGATGGTAATATTATTGTAATTACTTTTAGATAATTTGTGTTTACTCTGAACAATTTTACATACGATTTTTTTTTATATAAGCTTCGCCCCGCGTTAACCCTCGATAAAAGTAGCTTAAGTCATTATTTATAACATCAGCTATCTGCCAGTGAAACTCCTATCAAAATTCGTTCAGCCATTTTGGAGTCCATATGGAACATACAAACATTCACACATCGATTATAATATTATAGATTTGTAGTTAATTATTTTCGAACTAATCTCAAACTCTTGATATTTATTAATTTCGTTCTATCGGCCATTATCCACCTCAGTTCGGTGCGATTGCTTATAGTTACAAAGCTTTCCCCATGCGAGGGTGGCAACAGCTCAGCAAACGGCTTTTGTGTTTGGGAAAACATTTATGGAGTTATTCCTTGTGACGGAATAGCGCATTTCTCCGTCCAAAGGTCGGGTCGGCCACGTGAATATGGCCAATCATGTCGTGTGATTGGCTACCCACATAATACGGAATGTCCCATCAAATGTGAATGGATCAAGAGGATTACGTTGCCGAAATAAATGTAAATAGTTTTACGACTGCTTCGGTTCGATATATAATAGAACACTCAAACTTTCCATATTACTGCAGCTGAGTCAAAAAATCGGACGGATTATAGTTTATAAGTGGAGAGACGCTCTAAAGGAATAACAATAATTATTAAAGATTTAATAACACGATTGTGTTTTTTTTAAATATAGTGAACGGCAAACGAATCTATTGCCCGCTTGATAATAAGCAGAAACCGCCGCCTCTGAACACTTAGAACAATTGCGGTGTTAGCTGTACTTTGCCAGCCCGAAAAAAATATTATTTCTTTGGCTAGCCCGGAGAGGAATGACACTTGAGATAAAAATGTGACAACTAGCCTGTATGTAATTACATTAAAAATAGTTTTTATTTTTAAAATTACTGATTATACCACGTTAAACATATGTTCAGTAAAACACGAGAACTTGTTGAATTAGAAATCAGTAAACATGAGATTCTGTTAAAACGAAAATCTGTAGAAATGCGAGTCTGTAGACATGGGAATCTGTAGACATGGGAATCTATAGACGTAGGAATCTGTAGACATGGGAATCTGTAGACATGAGAATCTGTAGAAATGGGAATCTGTAGACATGGAATTGTTTCCATGTAGTTTTTTTTAAACGCTGTTATTCCTTAATATCAACCATAGAATCAACCAAGCTCGAAGGGTCATTACACTGAGGGTCTAATGATGAAGCGGGGCGGTGGATAGTAAAACCCTTGGTATAGGCTTTTTAAAACAAATCAAATGAGCCTAAACTCGATAGAATTACTAGTAGCCTTCGAAGAGCTCCACTATCCACCTCAAAAATATTGTATTGTTATCCGGATTACATGCCATTGCAAACTTTCAAGATTTGTTTACTTTAATTGTATTTTTTTTTATTATTGTTAGTTACCTAGTTGCTAGCAAAGCTAATGAAAGTGTGTTAAATACTTCATAATAATTACTAACGATTAACATATCATTTGCAGATGACTACAAAGTTAGATAATAGCAGTTTTTAATACCGTTTAGTACCGTTAAAAAGTTATTCAAGCCGATAGACACAACTTAAGCACTAGAAATACTTCTAAGTAATCTTCATACTGATACGGTCGTAAAACGTTGATAGTGCGTATTATCATTATTGCATTCATTTCGATCTGAATCCAAAGAGTTTTTATCACTTTAAATTCCAAGTCTGATTACATTTTCGGTCTCTATCTTAAGAAAATTAATAGATAAAAGCTATCAAAGTCTAAACAAAAATGCTTGGGAATATTGGGTAATATTAGAATATAAACTTGTAAAGTTTACTAAAATAAAATAGGTCAAAATGATAACATTTTACTAGAGCAAGCCTAAATATTTAATTCAGCATCATTTTAGCCTATTATCTTCCCACTGCTGGGAAACAGGCCTTCCGTCAGAGAGCGAGAGAGAGAGAGAGAGTGAGAGAGAGAGAGAGAGAGAGAGAGAGAGAGAGAGAGTGAGAGAGTGAGAGAGAGTGAGAGATAGAGTGTATGAGAGAGAGAGAAAGTGAGAGAGAGAAGGGCCCTAATCCACCATCCTGGCATGTTGGTGAATGTCGTATGTCTTTAAACTTTTGAGGATCTTTGACATACCGGTTTCCTCACGATGTTTTCCTTCACCGTTTTTGAGCGATGACATCAAAATATTTAGTTGCCAGCAAGCAACTACATATATAAGGTGTTAACGTTTTTAGACATTTCAATAGATAATCGGAACTTCCAAGACATCTACAACATGGGGTTCTTCAAAAGGCGAGTTAATAGAGTTCTAAAGGGTCGGCAACGCATTTGTGATGCCTCTGGTGTTACAAGTATCCATAGGCGACGGTAACTGCTTACCATCAGGCAGCCCGTCTGCTTGTTAGCCACCTATGGCATAAAAAAAAAAAAAAGTCAACAATAATCCCCAGCAAGTTGAGCTTACAAAAGACAGCCTTCAAAGACGTGCGTCATTTTACGTCGCAGCCGTTGCTTCGCTCCACAAAGGTCTTCTATTTCAAATGTGGTTCTGGCATGTAGCGAACACGTAGAGCTTTGAAAAAGGACGACAAAACATTTTTCTTGAAGAAATAATCCCAGTTATCACCTATCAGGACTAAGTTTAATCTATGTGTCTATCGTGTCTACTAGTTTCTAGTCTATATTTGGTTTATATAGTCAAAAGAAGTTTTGGATGCTTTCTTAATAATTTTTAGCAACAACTAAGAACCAAGAGTTTATCTCGTCTAGGACAAATTACGGCTAAACCCATTTTTTTAACTAAACAAAATGAAAGTTTTTCTTAACCAAATAAAGCGTATTTTTAATGCCATAAGTGGCAAACAAGCTGACGGGTCGCTTGATGGGAAGCGGTAGTAGATTTCCGTTTCGTCGTATTAAATAACACAAGGAATAAGGGATCAATTTAGCAGACAATTAGAAAAAAAACTATAGTTTGCTATAGAACTTCAAAATCTATGTAAAAATATTATTTTGTTCTTTGTAGTGGCATATTAACTTAGACTGTTTGTGTTTTGTGGTTCTTTGAAGTCGGTTTTTTTAAACATAATTTATCAATTTACGATTTGCGACAAATTGTACCTACTAACTTACATTATACTTAACTTACTTATAAATTTAGACAGGTAGAAGTAATTATAAGAACGTCCAATCGTTTGCGAACGCTCCCTTGTAAAGTACCCGTTCCTCATGGATCTCAAATAACAACTTACCTTCTCACTTAATGATAATTTATCAACTTGCGAACAATAAATTGCTTAACTTTTGTACATACTTTGTACTTATAGATAATGTTTCGAAGTTTCGCAAGTACGAATTTCATGCTAAATGTTATTAAATTCTTCCAGGATTTAGACACGTAAACATATTTTATTACTTTTGTTTTATTGTGTTTATTCCAAGTAAGTTTCGTTCGTATCTAGGACCTAAGTAGGTGTTGTTAACGTATCCAGTGTACCTTTCCGCTAACCTAGTTTATAGGTATAAAGTTACGTTTAGAACTATGCGACGCATAATTATCAATATATAAAAAAACGTTATATTGGAGCCGGTTAAAGCGACTAAATCAAAGTTAATAAAAAATTGTAGAACCACATCAAGAGCTTCTCCTAAATAATAAATAAGATTATAATTATCCTGAAGTCGGTTAAAAAAGTAGAAATATTATGAACGCTGGTGATGCCAAAACGTATCTCAAAAATCACGTAAAAGGTTATTTTTCTTTTCTGTTTGCTATAACTTAGTAGCTTTTATAGGTCGTGGAGTATCTCGATTAGTAGTCATCTTAGACATTCAACCAAGGGAGATAATTTTGGTAAGGGTGCGAACGCGTCTAGTCTAAATGAGTCTGGATACCGTCGAAGTCGCGCAGCAGACGATCTTGCCGCTCTTTTGTTGCATGTGGACAAATGAAATTTGACGCTGCAAGTTTCTTGTGAAAAATGAGTAAGTGAGTCGTACTTAACGTTTTTAGGGTTCCGTACCCAAAGGGTAAAAACGGGACCCTATTAATAAGCCTACGACGTCTGTACGTCGGTCCGTCTGTCCGTCTGTCCGTCTGTCCGTCTGTCCGTCTGTCCGTCTGTCCGTCTGTCCGTCTGTCCGTCTGTCCGTCTGTCCGTCTGTCCGTCTGTACGTCTGTCCGTCTGTCCGTCTGTCCGTCTGTCCGTCTGTCCGTCTGTCCGTCTGTCCGTCTGTCCGTCTGTCCGTCTGTCCGTCTGTCCGTCTGTCCGTCTGTCCGTCTGTCCGTCTGTCCGTCTGTCCGCCTGTCCGTCTGTCCGTCTGTCCGTCTGTCCGTCTGTCCGTCTGTCCATCTGTCCGTCTGTCCGTCTGTCCGTCTGTCCGTCTGTCCGTCTGTCCGTCTGTCCGTCTGTCCGTCTGTCCGTCTGTCCGTCTGTCCGTCTGTCCGTCTGTCCGTCTGTCCGTCTGTCCGTCTGTCCGTCTGTCCGTCTGTCCGTCTGTCCGTCTGTCCGTCTGTCCGTCTGTCCGTCTGTCCGTCTGTCCGTAATGTTACGGCGGATTAACTAACAAATAATAAAAAAGTCAAAAGTAGAAACGAAAGTGGGGCCCCCATACAACAAACGTATTTTTGTATTAGCTCTAATTTACTTAAAATAAAAAATGGCCAAGTGCGAGAAGGTGACAAGTTTCTGTTCATTACCAAGTTATAACTGGTAACTTCGTTACTGAATTTTGTAATGGTACGAAACCCTCAGTACGCGAGCCCGACTCGCACTTGGCAGGTTTATTGTGTTAAGAGGTTTAGCGGTATAGTGAAAATAAAATACGAAAAAAACATATTATAGTCGAATTGATAACCTCCTCCTTTTTACAGTCGGTAAAAAAATGAGACGAACGATAGTCGTACTAAGGCATATCTCCCTTGTTTAACTGATCTGAGATAATCATCAACAATTTTCTACCTGCTGTATCTTCGGTACTAATATGTATAGCCTATATATCTAGTTTACTGATTTCCTGTTGGTGTTACTATTTCACAGATACTGCTTTACTATTTCGGTTTTTGTTAAATGAGTCATAGCAATGTGAGCTGTGGTCAAACGGCTAGCCTGCAACTGCATATTTTTAAACACGCCGCTTTAAACTTAAAATTGTCATTATAGATTGCTTTATTAATTTCAGATCCTATGCAAAGTTCTCTTTGGAATTTTTGCTCTTGATAATGTTCCAGTGCAAAGTTGACGGGCAGTGTTTGCTCAGTTTATTTCTCTTCCAGCACGAGTGCCCTACAGTTGAACACACAGTCGATGCCGGAGTGAGTCGCCCGCCGCTTCGTTGCGGAACACTGTGCCGAAGCTAATATAAAACTGTGTATGACGTACTTTTTACTACTGCACTCTTTTGACAATAAATCCCAGAAACGCCTTTATGAGAAACAACGTACAGCTCTAGAAAGAAAGTCAAATTTGAACACCGACGTTCGAGCTTGACTTTGATATTATTTTATAAAGGTGCAAAATTACGAGTCAAAGGCATCAAAATAAAGTCACGTAAGGCTTCATCGCAATATGTTTCAAAGGTAAATACGGTTTAGGTATTAATAGCAGGATAAAATCTTTTCTATATTATCAAATTTGTGGGTAGTTGCTAACCATAATAATTCTTGCAGCGGGCCTTTGAGATGCACCGCTATTTTTTCATAAAAACATTTATGACGCATGGCCGCCATAAGTCTACAAGAAAAGACCCGAGAGCTGGATCCTTGTAATTAGACGCTGCGAAGATTTATGTGCCTAAATTTTCCAAATTCTTTTAATTTTTTGGCCGCGACACGTGCTCCTTCCTCCGAGTTATTTTTTTAATTTCATGCCCTAACTTGGAAGAGGCTTTACTGCACGGTTTTATTGAAATTATTCAAAGAGGCGGCAGTATTTCTAAGTAGAGAAAAAGGCGAGGGTAGGTATGTAAGCAGCGTGTTTATTTGGGTCCGCTTTATTCCCACCGCTCCCTAGGGTCCGGTCCATGTATCACTGCAGACGTCAGCCCAGGGTTAATTGTCTACGTGCGTTTTCAGCTGAATTCGTCACGTTCAACCGTTCGCGCCCCTCTACCCGCTCTCGCACACACGTGATTCTGCAAATCGAAACTCACATATTACCTCTGTCTAAATACCTTATATCTTGCAAAAGTATACCTTTATCGATTCATAAAGTACGAAAGTAATAAGTGTCATAACTCGTATGGAAATATCGTATTTACTCTGGTAACAAATGATAAATGTTGTTGGTAGAGTACCGTTTGTGCGGATATTAAATTCTTTATTTATTCTGGCATATTAATTAGTTCATGCAGCGTTGGATAGCGCTTTTGCTTAGTAAAATTTATTCTAGGAAAGTTATATTTCACCTATCTTAAAAGTATGTTTCAAGATTATTGTAGTACCTACCTAAATATTTTTATGAACGTATGTAATTAACATAAAATAAACCAGCCAAGTGCGAGTTGGGCTTGTGTCACTGAGGGTTCCGTAGTGTCTCATAATATGTTTACTAAAGTCCAAACCGATAGTGCAAAAAAAAAAACAACATCACCTCTAGGCGGTCACCCATCCAAAGTACTTACCGAGTTCGACATTGCTTAACTTTGCTGAACAGAATTTTGTCACCGACTCGCATTTGGCCAGTAATTATTATTTATAGAGTGTGTACTATAATGATGCCAAGTTTGACGCTTGTACGTGTAACCGTTTTTACACTAAAGCAAATACAAAAATACTTTTACAGTTATTTGAATTTTTTTTACTTTAGTAATCTGCCTACTTTAGTAAAATTTCAACTGACTATCTATTCCGGTTCGAAAGTTGTAGCCGTGGAAAGGGAGGACGGACAGACAGGCAGACAACGTAGCCTTAGTAATAGGGTCCCGTTTTCATCCTTTGGGTACGGAACCCTAAAAAAACGGTAATACAAGGTATCTAGTTACATATATTCGGCAAACTGTACTCATAAATTCCGTTATACCATACTGTTGAAACGGGTACTTTAGTATAAAAGCACCTGCCCGATGCTACAAATATTTTACTTAAAACACTCGTTTGAATTTACGGGTTCTTTGGCTATATAGAGGGTGTTTTTAACTAGAGGACGTGCTCGTTTGTGTTAGGAAACCAATCTCGTTGATAAAAGTACATACATCCATTAGCCAAATAGAGAGAGGCCTCGGCGCCCCTCACAAAACAAATGTGGGACCGCGTATGAAGGAACAAAAATTGTTTCACTTTCATTTCTGTGACACGAATCGCTCCGTAACGTACCTTCAGTACCCTTTTCGAATGAAATGGTAGATGAAAGCGTAATGAAGGTCTTTTATGTTATTTTTCTATTAGGCCTCACACGACCGGTTAGTCCAAGGGCCAGCTGAAATGAGTAAAAAAATCATTCGCTTACGATCTTTACCATTGAGTAATATGAAAAGATAAAGGTAATTACGACTTGGATACTTATGTTTATGAAAGATCACTTATGGTAACAGTTCAATTACATATAAGTAGTAGTAAAACTAAAGTAATTTTATTGCAAAATACAAAAGCACTTGAACTAACTTATCTTTTAAACTGTCAATGTTTTTATTCCTAATTCTGTACTTTACAGAGGGTAGTAGTAGGTAGTGAACGGCTGGATAAGATTAATATTGAAATATAATTGCATGCAACGTGGTCGCTACTTCAGCTTGTGGTGCCAGTGCCGTATTATTATGGAAATACTTTCAAAGTTGAACAGGTCAGCGCTCTTTGTTTCTTTGCAAGCGCTGTTCAAGTGCTATAAAAATAAGCCTTTTTAAATACCAATTCTTTGCTCGAATACAAATTTCAATCGTGGTTATTTCCATTTTCACGTTCATATTTGCTTTACCGAAATCTCGCTCTACCGATGAATTGAAAATTCAAATTGTAGAATGTACGTCTGATCCCTCGAGGCGTGTATGAAAGCATCGTTTGAGAATCAAAATATTGTTCTAACGTATTAGAAAAGGAAGAAGCAAACATAGCAGTGAGCAGCCGACGTCTCGCGACGCCGACATTGCGTTTCTATTCTGGAAAAATAGAAGGCCAATAAAATTCTGTTCAGTGCAACAACTATCGTTCAGCGGAGCGGCTATCTGCATTTTATGCTTTCGGTGACATCAACGCCCGGTACTCTATTCCTTTACTTTGTATATAGAGTACAACGAGCGCAGAAGTACGAATAGTCTAGCAGCACATATAGTGATGTAGGTACAGGGTGCTTTCGCATTGTTTATTTAACAGAACGTTCGCGATGAACGATTGTATTGAATTGTATATGAATTGGGGCTTGCAATTTTGAATTTTAGTAGTGTTCCTTGTAAAGATAAATATTCAATAGTTATTTTGTTCAATTCATATATAGTTAAATTACTGAAATTACTGTAATAAGTAGATACTAGACTGAAAATGGTTCTTTCCGACGAGTTTACATTTACAATTTACAAATTATAAATTAAAATGCACTTAACTATGAAAATGTAGTGTTGATTTTTATGCGTGTGATTGTCACAAGTTGGTATTTTAGTTTGGAAACACGAGCTTAAACCAAGACAAAACAAACTTACGACACTGTCCGGAACGTTGTCTTGGAAATCTAAATAGGATAGAAACTTAGACGAGAAGCAATCTAACAGGACTAACAGAGGTAAGCACATAGCGGTCTGCCGACTAGAGCCCTGCGTAATTTAAAGAACAAACAAACCCCGCAACTTGGTGTGTACGTCGAATGCAACAAACTTCCCTTGCCTTTAGCCAACTAATTTGTCGGTTACCGTTACGGCTACAAACCTTTACACTAGAAGGATCTCTTTGATTAGAATTTTAAAGAACATGCCTCCATCTGAAATTTTCATGTAGTTGAATTATTTGTGAAACATAATATAATAATATCTTTACACGATAATAATAACCTACTTCAAGGGACTTCCAACCGGAGATCAATGGGGAGGCCTATGTCCAGCAGTGGACGTCCTTTGGCTGAAATGATGATGAAAATTATGATGATGATGACTTCAAGGTAACTTCAGTTAACAGGATTCGAATATTCCACCATTAGAGATAAAATGTTTTCTTATTTTTAGGGTTCCGTACCTCAAAAGGAAAAAACGGAACCCTTATAGGATCACTTCGTTGTCCGTCTGTCTGTCTGTCTGTCTGTCCGTCTGTCAAGACCCTTTTTCTCAAGAACGCGTAAAGGTAGCAAGTTGAAATTTATACTAAATACTTGGGTCTACGGTTTCTTTCGGCTGTAAAAAAATAAAAGTTGTAAGTCAACGCAATCAAAAGATATGAACGTTTATGTCGCATATTTTGCGATTTCACAGGGGAACCAAAACCTATAGGGTACTTCCCGTTGACCTAGAATCATGAAATTTGGCAAAAAGCAAGGTCTCATAGCACATATATAGGAATAAATCTGAAAGTTATAAATATGAAGGTATATCATTTAAAAATAATTATTTTGCTATTACAAACTTACATTTTGTAGTTGGAATGTATGGAAGAACCTTATTGTCAACTACAAACTTAAGTTTGTCTTTCAATATTTTAACTTCAGTTAGTTTTTAGGGTTCCGTACCTCAAAAGGAAAAAACGGAACCCTTATAGGATCACTTCGTTGTCCGTCTGTCTGTCTGTCTGTCTGTCCGTCTGTCAAGACCCTTTTTCTCAAGAACGCGTAAAGGTAGCAAGTTGAAATTTATACTAAATACTTGGGTCTACGGTTTCTTTCGGCTGTAAAGAAATAAAAGTTGTAAGTCAACGCAATCAAAAGATATGAACGTTTATGTCGCATATTTTGCGATTTCACAGGGGAACCAAAACCTATAGGGTACTTCCCGTTGACCTAGAATCATGAAATTTGGCAAAAAGCAAGGTCTCATAGCACATATATAGGAATAAATCTGAAAGTTATAAATATGAAGGTATATCATTTAAAAATAATTATTTTGCTATTACAAACTTACATTTTGTAGTTGGAATGTATGGAAGAACCTTATTGTCAACTACAAACTTAAGTTTGTCTTTCAATATTTTAACTTCAGTTAGTTTTTTTTTTGGTCTCGCGCTCTTAGGGTTCCTTTATGTCGTATATTTTGCGATTTCACAGGGGTATCAAAACCTATAGGGTACTTCCCGTTGACCTAGAATCATGAAATTTGGCAAGAGGCAAGGTCTCATAGTACATATATAGGAATAAATCCGAAAGTTATAAATTTGAAGGTATTTAAAAATAATTATTTTGCTATTACAAACTTACATTTTGTAGTTGGGATGTATGGAAGAACCTTATTGTCAACTACAAACTTCAAAGTTGTCTTCCCAGAGACTGTGAGATCGGCCGATCTGCGAACTAGCATGGAAATCGCTACTAGATACGTGTCCTAGTATTGCAGATCGCGCTCGTATTCTTGCTGTCTCTGTTTGGGAATCGGGACTTTGGTTGCAAGCCATGCCCTCTTTTAACACAGGTAGCCTTTTAGATCCAACCGCATTTCGTCTAGCTGTCAGCTTACGCTTGCGTGCAAGGTGCTGTGAGGCCCATCGCTGTCAGTGTGGTACTGCTGTTGACCAGCTCGGTCACCATGGTCTCTCTTGCTCGAGAAGCGCTGCATGGTCGTATTGGCCGACACGCTAGCCTGAACGACATCATACGCAGGGCACTTTCCACCGCCAATGTCGCAGCTGTGCTCAAACCGAGTGGTCTTGCGCGTGACGATGGAAAGAGGCCTGACGGTATGACACTTGTGCCCTGGAGGTTGGGGCGGCCCCTTGTATGGGACGCAACTTGTGTCGATACTTTGGCGCCGTCACATCTTCCTGAGACACAGGGTAGGGCTGGCGCGGCTGCTAATTCGGCAGAGCAGCACAAGCGTCGCAAATATGCTAACCTCGGCAGTGGTTACATATTTGAGGCGTTTGGGGTCGAGACATTGGGCCCTTGGGGACCGGGAGCTCACCTCATTTTCAAAAATCTTTCAGAGCGCCTGGTTAATGCGACGCGTGACCAAAATGCTGGCGTGTTTCTGGCTCAACGCATTAGCATTGCCATTCAACGTGGTAATGCCGCCAGCATGTTGGGTACGCTGCCAACTGGTAGTGGGCTTGAGCATTTGGATTGTCTTTAGACCTTCAACGGTCTATGGGCAGTCTAACTGTATTTGTAGTGTTAGTTTTAGCTTGTATTTTGTTTAGTTATTAAAGTCACTTGCCCAGTAAAAAAAAACTACAAACTTAAGTTTGTCTTTCAATATTTTAACTTCAGTTAGTTTTTTTTTTGGTCTCGCGCTCTGAGGGTTCCGTCTAACGGAACCCTCAGAGCACGAGTCCTACTCGTACTTGTCCGGTTTTTATATTTTATATAGAAATTAATAGGCTTGCCTTTGACCGCCAACTCACCTGATGAAATTAAATGGGACGACCATTGAGAGCTTGTCCAATAAAAAAAAAGGTTATTGAATTTGATTCACAATTACAGGCGAATATATCGCGTAACGTAACACGGGAAAACTGCTGAATTGAAAAACTTCTTTTTTTAAATCGGTTTAAAGTGAAGACTTCAAGTCAATCGGTGGATCGGTGGTCTATCTACGAAATAGCAGACTAAAAAACGAACTCACTGGATGAATTTGGTTCAAGCACAGAGCGTTATCAAGCCCAGTTAATCCTGTCTTCGGTATTATTGAATAAATTTTCCCTCCTGACGCACTTGTGCCATTTTCTGCCGGCTCAATGTATCGGAAAAATTCAGTCGATTCGCCATATTTTGTTCTTCTCATTTGATATTCAATAAGAGAGAAAGGTGTTGTGTTGATTTGTATAGGGAGGATTTGTTGTTTGTTAAAAGTAAGGAAGGCGCTGCTCTGTTCATGGATAATCTGTTGATGCGTTTAATGGTGTTAGGTCCGGCGGAAGCAGAGGTCACCGCTCGGCTGGAACGGGGCTGTTATTGTTATGGCAGCATAAACGGGGGCATGCTCGGCTATGTATCAGTGCGTAGTACATCGCAGGTGCTGTTAACTGCTGTGTTGTAGTGCAAACGGTCGGCAACACGAATGCGCCTTCAAACCATACAATGTTATGTTTCACTACTTGCTGATGTGCAAGTTAGGATATTCCTCGCGTAAACTGAGTTACAACTTGTTCGGAAACACTTCTCATAAATTTTGTTACATTTAAAATTGTTATCTCTATACATTTGGAAATAACGAAATGTTTACTTAGGTACGTACGAGTTAAATACTCATATTACCATTTTCTACAGTTTGTAGTCATTTATACATTTTCAGTAAAAAAAAAACTGAGCGCCGACTTAATGCGACGTGTCACCAAAATGCTGGCGTGTTTTTGGCTTAACGCGTAAGCATCGCCATTCAGCGTAGTAATGCTGCCAGCATGCTGGGTACGCTGCCAACTGATTGCGGGCTTGGGGTATAGTCGTTAGACCTTCAACGGTCTTGGGCAGTCTAACTGTTTTGGTAGTGTTAGCTACTAACTAACTAACTTGCCTACTATAAGTAAAAGTGTTTGTTATAAGTACATTAGACAAGAGAAAAAAAATTGTGACACATATAATATCAAATGGTAATGTTAATAATAATATATTTTTATTAATATTTCAAGCCTTTCAATAGATATTTATCTATGAAATCCTTAGTGTTGTTAAATTCCATCAGCACAAAATAAGTTGGCACATTGAAAGACGTAATTGAAAGCTCGGTTTCCATAAATTTGCAGTATGTTCCGGCTGTCTTGCGTGAATCATTTGTAAACGTAAATGCATGTAGTATGTACTATTTCTTAATCTCATGAAAGTGTTCCGTTCTGATATTTATGTTCCACTTCTGTTCACTTAATACTGTACTGCTGTACTGCACCCGTTTTATAGTTTATGCATACTGCCGTTGAGATTTGAGCCAAGTAAACGTTGATTGAGGAATATTGTTCCATTGGGAGGCTTAACTCTTCTCTGATGATTTATAATTCTGGATGTAGAGTTTGATATAAGTGTAATTTGATCATGATGCCAAATTATTATATCCAAATTATATCTGCAAAGTCGCTTCTGTTCGGAAAATATTTGCACGGCAATGTATTAGAAGGTATCATCAAGATACAACGCCGGTTGTCTCCACAAAAAGGCGCGACAAATGTCTTGTTCCTGGGTACAAGTGTCTCTCTCAAGCCCTCTCTTGGTGTCTGTATAATCATATGGCCCCATATGTACGCACATGGTACTCTTTACAACCAACTGAAGTCAAAATTCCATGTAGCTACGCTAAATTCCCATAAACTAAAAATTATATTAAATGAATGGCTTCAACAATATGACTACGAGTCCTTTGAAAACCTACTAAAGAAAATTTATTGATGGCAATCTGGCTTCAAATTGTATTGGACTTTCACCTTCTACACTATACATTTAAGTCACAAACATAGGTACACTTCTAATCGCACTTACACTCCATTTACATTTACGCACGCACGCACACACAAACACACACACACACACACACACACAGGCACACGCACACGCACACACACACACAACACAAAGATATTTATAATATGTATGTTCCTTAAGGTATGTGTTTTTAATTAATATTTAATTTAAATTATATATAACTAGCTGTTGCCCGCGACTTCGTACGCGTAGACTTTCATATAAACTTTCAACCCCCTTTTGTCAACCTTAATTCGGCCCTTTCGTAAAACCCTTTCTTAGCGGAGCTCTACACTCCATAAGGAATCTACCTGCCAAATTTCAGCTTCGTAGGTCAAGTGGTTTTCGAGATTTCGTGTTTAATGAGTGAATGAGTGAGTAGATGAGTGAATTTCGCTTTTATAGATATAGATTGTTACTGTTCCCAGTTTTGGGGAAGACACTGTCTGCTGTAACACAGCTCACGCTAACGCAGCAGGCAGGGATTCTACCTGTATTTTGTGCTTCTTATGTAACAATAAATAAATTTTGTATTTGTATTTTGTATTTGTATTAATAGGAAGTACTTGTTTTTCTTAGCGATGGTAGCCGGACGGTAGCTTGTGCGCTTTACAATCTGATGGCACCAAGTTGGATCATCGGCCCTGCACCAATGACTTATTTAGTACCACTTAAATAAATTATATGCAGTTTCGATGCTATTGCTCATCAATGGCAAAGGAAAAAGGAAACTATAGTATGTCCAAGAACCTCAAAAGTTCAAAGACATAATTATGACATTCACCAACATGTCCAACATGCACTAGGCCAGTTGGATTAGGCCCATTCTTCTTTCTCTGAGAGAAAGCCTGTGTCCCAGCAGTGGGAACATGATAGGCAGATAATGACGATAATGTAAAAAAATTGGACTAAGCACGCATGCTAAAATAGTTTATAAAGCTAGTAATTTCGTACTCTGTAGGTAGATAGATATTTGTAATAGCTCAAATTGACAAGGATTTTTAGGATATTTTTTACAACTTTTTTTTTTTCTTTTTTTTTTTTTATATTAGTCGACAAACAAGCGACGGGCCACCTGATGGTAAGTGGTCACCGTCGCCTATGGACACCTACAATATCCGGGGCATTGGCGGTGCGTTGCCTACCTTTGAGGACTCTATTCACTCTTCGCTTGAAGCAATTGAGGTTATATTTTGGAGGAAAAACCGAAGGTGGTAAGCCATTCCACAACTTACAGGTGCGTGGCAGAAAAAGGTTCCTTCCTTAAAGAAAAACCTTGTTTTTGGCGGATCATTATTACTTCGCAAAGCAGAGTACCTACTTGGAAAAAATATACCAAACCCCTATTTCATTTTTAAATATCTATTTCTATGTCCTATGTATTATTTGCGTCGTCGTGCAAAAACAGTTTACATAAAGAATTTTTAAAAGCACGTTGCGGCACACAAATTAATTCGAAATCCGCGGTTAACCTGCGCAGCAATAACTTGCCCCGCACTTCGAGCTGGATTCTCGGTAATTCCCTTAAAACCAACATTTTCCGGACACCTGAGAGTTCACAGGCTATTTTATACAGGTACTTGGTAAAAGTATTTTTCCGGTTAACATGTTCACATTGGAAATATTAGTAATCCCGCACATACTACTCGTATCGCATTATATTTATATCCTCTTAATATGTTTTATTGTATAAAAGCTTGCGTTTGAGCGCCACCTCTGTTTTGCGGTCTATGATAAAGCACGCTTTCTTAGAGAGACCGTTTTTAAGGTAGTTTGCGATGTTTTGCATAGTTTATGATGTCATAGAGTCCAGGTACCACTTTTTGCCTATAAGTAAGTATAGCATGAATGTACTGCTTCTTATCCAAAACTGCAAGTATCGATAGTTGATTGAATCAGGCGTTACTTTGCTGCTGAAACATCTACTGGTGTTAAATCAGTCTCGTATGATGGTCATTGGTTTTGGTGTGTTGGTCGTTATCATTGGTGGTTGGTTTTAATTTGTATTTACCTATAACGAGTACAATTATAGTAAAAACCCTAAAACAAAAGGTTCGTATTTCGTTTTATTACAAATGTAATTACCTATTCCTTGACATATTATGTTCTAGTGATAATAGTAATTATTAATTAACCAATGATTTTTTTATTGTTATAATTTTTTTTTTTATCTTTATTATTTTTAACTAGATATTGTGAATAAAGAGCATCCATGCGTTCAGAGAGTAAAGTATAAATATTTTCGTGCAATACATTTAAAGTTCCATGCTTCTTAATTTCGTAATAAAAAAATTCGTAATTAAAAATATTTTTTTATTATATTTTTTATAGCAGAATAGGCTTCCGCTTGGCCGCCATCTCGCCTAATGTTAAGCAACGATGCGGTCTACGACGGAGCACGCTTGCCCAGAAGAAACCGATTCACTCTCGACTTGAAGACACCCAGATTGTAACTAAAAACCCAAAACCCATTGGGGAAAACCCATTCAGGCAGCGAATTCCACAGACTAGCAGTTTGCACAATAAATGTGGAATCAAAGCGTTTCGTACGGGTTCTCGGAATATCAATCATAAAACGATGTCGATTTTTTGTGCCCGCCCTGGCGAGCACAAATAATCATACATGATTATAATACGTATCGTAATTCGATACGTATTATACTCACGTGAATATTCGTGCTACATGCACAGTACACGTATCCTGTTTTTTAAACATGTATAAAATGGTTATTTTAAAACTTTTTAACAAGTCTCTCCAAAATAGAAACGAAATATAGGTTAGTCTTTTTTTGTAGATTATACCAGTGAATTTTTCATTTTCAGAAATATACTTTTAATTTAGGCAAACTGATAAGCAGTAAGTTGGCTGGCAGTGAACAGCAGGTGCCGCTAACCGCGACCGTGCAAAGGAAATTACCGACCTCTCCGTCTCGTCACAGCGTCGAACTCGGCCCTCCCGCCACCCGCAGCCTAGGCGCAAAATACCAAGAAATTAACGACATAAGAATGGATTTAAAATTGGTCATAAGTTTTCTTCGTTATTATTCACTGGATCTAAATATTAGACACTAGTATTTCGCCCCTACCTGGAACCCGGACCCGGGTAAGTCCTAAAACTGCGACCAGAACCACCGGAAGATGGGCAGCAGCGTCTTATTAGTACACGGTAAACGTACTGCGATTTCCAACCCACTTGCCAAGCGTGGTGGTTATGGCAACACCCCTTTCTAAGAGGAAGGCCTTCGTTCAGCAGTGGACATATATTACAAGCTGATGATGTGATTTCACCCCAAATCATGACCTCGCGTCCACTATATTATTAAATCTATAAAAAATGCCTAAAATGTTGGCTGTAGTTGGTTGGTTGTTGTAAGTACAAAATAATTTTGTGATTTTGTACCTGTTAAGTAGGTACATCTAGTGTTACAATGTAGATGTAAGGTTTTCAAAATGTATATACCTAAACATAGATTTATGTGAGCATGTGATTCAAGCTCTCTGTTTAAGAATTTAAAACCTGTAATTTAATTTTAGCCTTCTACCATGAAACAAGCCCACAGCTCTACGGTGCCCTGTTTAATTGTAGCCTAGCACAGAAAACAATTATGTTGCAACCCGTGTGCTTCAGCGAGATTAGTATTTAAAATACACAATAAGTCTGAAGTCTGCATTGATTGGAAGGCGGAACTTTTTGCTTGGTTTTTCAGGTGGCGACTGACCGGTAACATTTTCATTGTAACGTAACACTAACACGCCACGAACATTCGCTTAGCCAGTACAGCGTGCCGAGCTGCTTGCTGCTGAGATTTATCAGATGCCCCCCCCCCCCCCCCCTTCCCCACCCCGGCCGCGAATGTTACGTTACTTTGTACGATAAAATGGTCCGGTCAGTCGCCACCTTTACATTCTTTGAAATTGTTCTTATTAGATTTTTAAGTCGTAATTTAAGTCGTTTAGCGCTGTCATACCGACAAATTTATTATTTCGTTCCATTATTCCGTACGTGTATATATATAATATATATTTATTATATTCCTTTATTCATAATTTTAGCAAGCCGGATTAGTAAATTGAAGTGGCAGTGGACAGGGCACATAGCATACAGAACAGATGGCCGATGAGGCCGAAAGGTTCTCGAATGGAGACCACGGACCGGTAAGCGCAGCGTAGGACGTCCACAAACAAGATGGACAGACGACCTAAGATACTTTGGAGATCGATGGGGAGGCCTATGTCCAGCAGTGGACGTCATATGGCTGAAATGATGACTCATAATTTAACAATATATAAAACTAAAACTTAAAAAAAATACAACTGGTGAGTCACTTGGATTTGTGGGGAGGATGATCGCAATTTGATACCACCAACCCATTCTAGTTCTAAAAATACGTGCCATTATATTATTTCAATACGCTTAATAACTAATGTTTCTCACGAGGCTATGGCTGATTTATTCTTATTTCGTTTATTTATTTGTTCCGTATTCCGAAAATTACGGGTTGTTGACCTTGTTCATACGAAGCAAAAGTAACCGCTTATAGCAAAAGAACTAGTTTTTATGTTATCGTCAAGAAAAAACATTTCTTACCTTTCAACGAAGCTCTATAAAGCTGTGACAAAAGAACCAAGAAACTGAAATAAACACGCACAAATGAAAAGGGCATCACCCAACCCTAGAAATGTTTAATGACCTTAAGCGAGGTAGCGAGGTTTGACGTTGCATTAGCGGAACAATAGACGTTAAAACTAAAGCTAGAACCTCCTTTATCTACGCAATTGTTATAAAACAGAAAGCGCTTAACTAGCTGAAAGCTTTCGGGCGGTGTGCGTTTTCGACGAAATACCATTTGTGGTTCCTACGCAGCTGTCAAAAGTAAATTATACAACAGTTAATATTATATAATTAATATTTATTATTGCTAAATAACTTACATGGGTATAATTAGCTAAAAATCTCTCGCAAGCAACTTTTAGGTAATTTTTACAAGCTTTTATTGTGCTTTTATTTTAACTTGCAATGTTGGCTAATAGTTTGTTTCTGTCAAAACTTACAAGCTGGATTAGAACCAGTTCCTCCTATTCGATTTTGCTAAAATTTTGAGTACATTTTTAGTTCTGTTGACAATACAATTTTGACCAGATTGGTTCTCGCCTCGGGGGATCCCAGAGCTGGAGCATATTTCGCACAAAAATTAAGCCTCGCAATCCAGCGGGGCAATGCTGCCAGCATCCTGGGAACCCTGCCGCATGGTGGCGATTTGTTCACCTAGGATTTTTTTAATTTTTTTTGTATATATTATATTTTAGTCGTAGTTTTATCGATAAGTTGTATATAATATGTATAATTTCCTTGTGTAAATTTGTAATTGTATATTATTAAACAAATTCCATTAAATACAATTTTCAATACCAAATATTGTAATGTTATTAAAATGGCTACCAAAATAAAAAACAAAAAATCAAAAATAAGAGTATAATATTATTTAAACTCAAAATATTTTTAAATAATAGTTTGTTGTACAATGTCCCAGTAAACATTTAATTGAATTTGAACAATAAAATATCATTTCAAAACCTTTTGTTTCATGACTTTACAAAACTTGGTACATTTACCAACATGACATGTATTTAAAGTTTGTATGATTATTTTGATGGTGCAAACTTGGTTTGAAACCAAGTAACGTTATTGTAATTTAAACCCCTTTTTAAAGTTTTTCTTTGGATAAAAAAATATACACGAATTATTAATTGTCATGGAACTAAGATTGTTAGATGTGATGTAAATAATGTCGAATGCCTTCACGCCTTTCACGGTGTTTCCGAGAAGCTACAACTTGGGGTTCTTCAAAAGGCGAGTTATTAGATTCCTTATTATACAATAAAAACCGCAGTCAAGAGATGATTTCAGTGGCATCCGAAATAAAACAGCACTCAAAATTAAATGAGCCTATTCGGGAGTCAAAGTTTTATACAAATATATATTTATATAGTCATACATACATACAGAAATCGCAGGCATAAGGCCTGCCATATTTAATCGTAAATATTCATACTTCGCAAGTTCGCACATTGGATTTTGCTTGGAGAAGCTTATACGGCATTTGTTTCTCGATCTCATTGTAATTAGAAATACTACATAACTTGTGCTTTGTATGAGTTTAGCGAGTTTTTATACTTCTCGTTGTTGTTCTTTGTTATCTAAAGCCGCGAGATAAGGCTATACCGGCTGGTAAGTTAAATATAAATAGAGCTAATCATCGAAAACAAAATTAAAATGAGATAAAAACGTTTGAAAGGCATCAAAATGCTAGTCAGAGAGCGCAATTTACGTATAAATGACGTCACTTGTAAGTACGCCATAAAAACTCTATGGCTCTCTCTGTGCAGGAAAAGGACAGTGCATCCGATCAAAATTTTTAAGCGTTTATAACTCCTAGAGCTTTTTAAGACGAGTAGAACAATGTCTTCAGTAGTCGTTTTATATTTTTTTTATTAATCCTTTTATTTTAACACATCAAACAGACTATAGTTTATATTGTTGCGGCAATCGATATAACTTCTCTTAGTTTGTGATTTTGTATACGATTTCTAGTTTATTGGTTCTGATCGCAAAACACCAATCTAGCCATTAGGCACAAAGATTTAGGTACTACCTATAGGTACAAAGACATCCGTAATTTTGTGGTAAGATTACTTAGATTACAGTGACCAGGTAGGTATCTTGAGCAAAAAGCGGCATAGTAGGGGAATGTTGGCGCAAGTACGCTTACGCTTACGCGCAGTTTTAATCTCTTCGTACCCCCTTTGGTCCACCAAACCGACTTACAAGTGGACTATTGCGCATTTTTATTAATGTTTGCCTATCACTATACCTACTTTTCGTATTTTTCCTTATGTTCGTCATTTTCCTGAGATAAAAAATATCCTATATTCATTCTTATTGCCAAGATTTATCAACATCGGTTCTGTCGTTTTGTTGTGAAATTGTAACAAACAGAGGTCAAAGAGACAATGGGAACAATGGAACAAACAGACTTACGCTATAGAAGTGTGACAGATGTAGCCACGTTTATTTTCACTAGCAGCTACTCTCACGTACCCTCCTACAGGAATAGCAAATATTTTTAGCTACCTCCATACCGAATTTTATCCAAATGATTTCATTCAATTTGAGAAGAAATACACTAAAATAATTGCACATCCACACACATTATCGCATTTATAATATTAGTGTGAAGTGTGATGCGTTGTAAGACTTTGAAATACTTGGTCATGTTTAGAATTTTTGGTTAAAATACTTACTCATGTTTAGATTTAACAGGTTCTTCACTTTCACGTTCCGAATCAAATCCATTTGCAAATGTAATGTATATAGACGCTTTGCCGTTCTAAAATCTACGTATCTGTAACAGCCAGGTTTTAGGTGGATTTCAAACTCGTGTTCCAAACGGAACATATTCGCAGGTACCTTGAACCACTCTCCGAGGAAATAGAGTAATTGCACTAGAACTAAACTTGTGAATCAAGTGCATACCAAAGTTTAGTTTTCGAGTAATAATTAATCTGTATAGTACAAGGAATGGTAGCAGTCATCCGTCAAGCCTCGAGAACGTATTCAGCGCGAGACGTACTAGAGGCGGTTCGGGACGTGTTAGCAATACGGTTACTCTATACTCCAGTTAATTGAATACGTTTGGATGCGGTGGAAGTCTCAAATTCAATTCTTGTAACGCTGCCACGAACTTTTCTTTATTCAATATCTTTACAGCGAAGAAACTATGCAACAATTTTAAACTTTATAATCCACTCCATTAATAAAGTTAGAAGATCTACGAGAAAGTCACTCTAACATTATTATACCTTATAGTGTGTTTATATCTATTTATTAAAGAAAAATATAATAGTTAAATGCCAAATTTTCTACCTTAATTTTTTATCGTAGCACTGTCTAATCCGTCTATTCATACAACGATTGAATAAAGCTTAGCTAATATTACGCAATGTTCTACAGTTCGCGTATTTTAAGCCTCGAACAAGCTGCTTGGTTGTATAAGCGGGTATATTAAGTCAAATTCTTTATGAGCTATATTATGCCTCCGAGGATAGAAAATTATCTAAAGAGGCAAGCTATGTAGACACTGAGGGTGAACCGTAACTTAAAGGTTAAACTTTCATGTACCCGAAGGTATTATAATTCAAATTATTGCCCAAAATTCTTAAACGATGTTTGAGTAAGAAACCAGTGAAAATTAATTGATTTTGTAATGTAATTCCATTCTTCGTAAGACTTGAGACGAAGCCACGACAAATTCACAGTTTAGAATATTATTGTAGTAGTTTATTTTAGGAGCTTATAGAAATGAATGTCTCTAATTCTGAAGCTACGCTCGCGGCGATGAATAAATAACTGAAAGGTCTACTTTAAGCTTAGCTCATCTTATTCGAAGAACAAAGCGGTCAATTGGATGGCGCGACTTATTAGTGAGACACTGTTACAGCGTTCGCTTCAACTTGAAATTAGTCTAAAGTAGTGGGATTAAGTAATCTCATAATGTAACGTAGTAAGTTCTAATGCACGTGGTAAGTGTATGCTAACTAGTAACAGAATGGAAGCTCGTGATATGTCAGTCAAGTAATTTGGCGGCGGCAGAATCATTTCGCTGGCACAAACCAAGAACTGAAACTAAGAAATATGGGTTATCTAAATCTAAGAAAGCTAAGTATTAAGTTTTTTAAATTTTAATAATTCTGACGTTCGAAAAAAGCTATATTAATATGCAGTCCAGAGGGACATTCTTGCCACCACATTTATAAAGCACACATTCAATGTGTGCTTTATAAATGTTTTGGTGGCAAGAATGTCCCTTTGCACTGCATATTAATATACCTTTTTTCGAAGGGCAGAATAAGTAAAATTTAAAAAACCAATGAGACATGATTTTTTTCGTGCACAATTTAATTTATTAATTAAGTTTTGCTTAATTTTTTTTTTTTTTGTTTTGCTTGTGCTTAACTTACAGAAAAGGTCTAGTGTAGTGTAAAGATGATTTCTAACTCTAATACTTATCCTAAAAACCGCGTTTGCTTGTAACTTTCGAACGTGAAGCCATTCTCGAAGCCCTAAGTGGTGCGGGTGCAGGAAGCCGCAGGCGCTTCGCACGACATCGTGCCGTGTGGCGTGTTAAGAACACCCCTCGCGCCTGTTCTAATTGAATCCGTGTCTATTCGCACTCTGTTTACTAGGTCACACCTTTAAGTGTTGGTCATCAATCTATTGACGAATACTTTCCAACGATCTTACCAAGTGACTTCAAAAGTTTCCCATCTTCTCGCTTTTGCAGTGCTTCCGAGTTTGCGGTGCTGTTTTTTCGCGATCCCAGTCTGACAGTTTCGTGCTGCTATTCTGAAAAAAGCTTCATTGGATGAGGCGAGAAAGTCACTACAGCATCCTGAAAATTTATCGATTTTCTCAGATTTGATAATCGCAACCACAAACTAGGTAAAGCTATTACGAGAAAGTCTTTGATCGCAACCGTCGAGATGCCTCACAAATGGCTATACCTACCTCCTATCAATGTATCATGTTACAATCGTTATTAAGTTTTGTGTGTATTAAAACTTTGGATTTTTAGTCCTTCGCATTAAGTTTGATATTTTTTTTTAAATGAGCGTATATTTTATAAAAATTAAAAAGTATGTCATAATATTATAGTCCCAATATGGGACGTCAGAACTGTTGGGTGTATGTCCCAACTATCTCTATGCAAAAAGTCACGGGGATCCATTGTTATCATGCTGGGTGAAAGATGAAAAAACAAACAAAGTTTCACTTTTACAACACTAATGTGATTCTTCGATCTAGGTCAGGGATGGTGAACCTTTATAGAGGTACGTGCCATTTTATAATATATAAAAAATATGTGGGCAAGACGTGCCCAAAGAACCTTGACTAACGACTAATGGAGAAAGATTAAAATTACATGATATATTTTTAAAACTTTTAATTTGTAACCCGAAGTAAGCATTTTGTAGAAGCTGTAGTGTGTAGTTTGTTGCAGTATTTTTTTTACAAAAAGTTTGTGTGATTTCTTCTCATGCAAATTTGATGTCAAATAACTTTTATACATATTACTTTGTTATTATTATCAGTAAAATTTACGAGAAATCTGCTTGTCTCGCGTATCTTGTATGACGTTTGCGTTGTACATGACGCAAATGTAGACAAAACCTTTTTTTATCAGGTTCATACGAGTACATTTCTTAATTATTGGCGTGCCTGAATTATTTTCTCGAGTGCATTTGGTTCGCCATCCCTGCTCTACTAGGCTGTTAATGCAGCTAGGACCAGCTGTGCTATTTGATACAACTAGGTGCAAGGAACGGTTGAAAGGTAGCGTAGTGAGACGTGATGGACGACCACACGCCTCCGTTGCTAATTGAATCTGTAGTATACTGGTATTGCTGCGTATCTATAGGCATCAAGTGAATTAGATGTGTCAACTAGTGCTTATAATGAAATAATAGGTATGTATAACATATGAGTGTGTGTGTGTGTGTGAGTGTGTGTGTGTGTGTGTGTGTGTGTGTGTGTGTGTGTGTGTGCGCGCGTGCATGTATGAATGTACCCTATGTACTCTGAAACGGTTGGACTGATTTTGATGGGACTTTTTGACGGCACTGGCAGATAGCTGATGTTATAAGCAGTAATCCCTGTGCCTGAAACCTTTGGTTTTTCCTCCGAACTATAATGTGAGCTGTTTTAATCGAAGGGTGAATAGAGTCTTTAAAGATAGGCAACGGACTGGCAATACCCGGGATACTGTAGGTGTCTGTAGGTGGTGACCACTTATCATCGAGGGCCCGTTGCTTGTTCGCGACTAAAAAAACTCTCATTATAATTAATTATGTTTTTAGAGTATGACAGCGCTAGGCTGGCTCTACATTTTCACCTTCTCAATTCATTCTTCATGTTTAAAGGTGGCCACCACCTCATCAGTCGCTTACTGATGATATTTTGCCAACGTCTTCTATCCTAAGCAACATAAAGCGCGTTGTAGACTGAGATGCCGAAAGTGGTACAAATCTGCAGTGCAAATTACCGTTCTTTATCGATTGTCAAATATGACAGTTGAGATCGTCGAATTCGATAAAGTGCTATTTGATCAGTACTCGCTATGATCGATTCTATGGCATTTTATCCAATTTGATAATCGTTAAAAATGTTACTTGCACTGCTGATCGGATCAACGTGTTGAGGTGAGATTTCATGTTTCAAGTTTACATGAAAGTCTACGCGTACGAAGTCGATCAAGAATGTATTATGTTTTATTTTGTTGTAGTTCTTTCTTTTTCAAAAGAATAACTTGTAATTTTATTTTAAGAGACACTTAAAATTTGTTTTTTCGTAAAATATTATGAAAAGTTATATATTATATTAGTCTATTATTTGAAACGGAAGCTAATTTTAAAATGTTACGACAAACATTTTTGAAAATTGGCAACATTCAATTTTCAGCTCAATTGGAGAGGAAACGCAGTACGTGAACACAATCTAGAACAATTGGGTACACGTACTGCAGGTTCATATTATTATCTATTTTAATTAAATATTCAGAAAACTGGACATACACATAAATAAATACTATTAATAAATAAAGGTTACATTTGTAGAGTCTGCATAATGGCCCATTGCAGCATGGATATCAAGACGTACGTAGTTATTGAGATTAAGTTTTTTAAATTAAAATAGGTAGTAAGAGTTTCTTATAAGACAGAGGAGACCACTCACCACACACACTCTCTCATACATACCCCTATAGACACAGCCACAGGGACAGGGACAAGGGAGGGGAGGATCTTAATTCTTACCGATCACCGAATGTTTGAATATGTCTTTCATGAAAACACCTTTTCAAATAAGAGACTTTTTAAATACCCTTTCAATTAAGAGACAGGTTTTTTATCAGAATATCTCAAAAAGTTACAGCTTAAACCAAAACATTTTTGAGGCATTTTCAAAAATATTGTCGTGCAATAACAAAAATTTCGCACGTTCTAAGAGTAAACTAAGCATGATAATTAATTATAATTAGTAATTTATAGAATATAGATAGATAGATAGAAACTCTTTATTGGGTACGCCAGAAAAAAAAATATTACAAACAGATAGAAAACACTGACGAGCTAGTGCCTCAAGAATGTAATATCAAGTTAACGCTAAAATAACTAATGTATTGTATTAGTTATTGAAGCTATACATTTACATTGGTTATTATGTTTTGTGTGTCATGCCTAATCTGTCGAACTGTCTCAAACGCAATATTTAACAAGCTATAGAGTTCAAGAAAAAGCTCATGGTAAGGAAAATTCAGATTAAACGTGACTGGCAACATCCCGACCGGCGCGCAGTCTTACTGCCTCGCAATAACATAGCGCTAATGACCCGGCATTCACAAGGGGAATTCTCGGCTAACTGCGACATTAAGACCTTCTTATTTGGCTATTTCACTTCGTTATGGGACCTTTGTGGGAGAGAGTGGAAAATACCCAGTTTACAAATTCTAAACGCGGCTTGGGACGTACTGCTCACGTACAATTCGAGTGAAAGGTTTTAGAGAAGAGATACTGATTATATTGTAACATGATAGTGTATAAGATCAATCAAATTGTGATTTTGTTTGGATACTTTAATATATATTAAAATAGGCACTTTAAAATAATAGAGATGTCTTGAAATCTTTAAAAATAAGTATTAATACCACAAAAATTCTATGAAGTTTTAGAATTTCTTAGTGATAAATATATTTTATAAAATGGAAGCTTAAGAAAAAAAACCGGGCAAGTACGAGTAGGACTCGTGCTTAGAGGGTTCCGTTGGAAAGAACCCTCAGAGCGCGAGTCCAAAAAAAAACTTAAGTTGAAATATTGATAGACAAACTTAACTTTGTAGTTGACTATAAGGTTCTTCTATGCATTCCAACTACAAAATGTAAGTTTGTAATAGCAAAATAATTATTTTTAAATGATATAACTTCAAATTTGTAACATTCAGATTTATTCCTATATATGTGCTATGAGACCTTGCCTTATCCAAATTTCATGATTCTAGGTCAACGGGAAGTACCCTATAGGTTTTGATTCCCCTGTGAAATCGCAAAATATGCGACATAAACGTTCATATCTTTTGATTGCGTTGACATACAACTTTTATTTTCTTACAGCCGAAAGAAACTGTAGACCCAAGTATTTAGTATAAATTTCAACTTGATAACTTTACGCGTTCTTGAGAAAAAGGGTCTTGACAGACGGACAGACAGACGTACAGACAGACGGACAACGAAGTGATCCTATAAGGGTTCCGTTTTTTCCTTTTGAGGTACAGAACCCTAAAAACAAGTAAAATAAGTAGTAATAGACAGGTTTCTTCTTTCTTTAATAATTTTAGGTACAAATAAGCAATTTTGACAATATTCTAACATAGACATATTTTTAACTTTGAACAAAACTAATAAAAAAATAATTCCTCACATTTGTGCCGCACTTGGCAAGGAAATGAGATACATTTCAATTTCTACGAACCTATGTGCTACCTTGTATGTGTGTTCCTACCGACAATATAAATAAATTGTAATATAAATAAAATATAAATACAAATGTATTGTATAAATTGATTTGAATATATTATTGCTGAAATTTTTGGATGCGAGGTCTTCTTATAATTTTGGCGACGGAGTGAGGATAAGCACAAGACCACTGGAAGCGAAAAACTGAAAATAAGGCGGAGTGGCGTGCCTTAACAGAGGCCTATGCCCAGCAGTGGCCTACTGTAGGCTGTGGGTTTATTTGTAACGTAGTTGGTCACAAATAAATTTTCTCTTTCTTTCTATTCTTTCTAAAAATAATATATAATTTCGGTGCACTGAATCAACAAAATGTATGAGAAACAGCATGTAAAGTAATTCATAGTTATTAAATAATTTCTGACTGGAATTTATTTATACTTTGCCAAATTCTAATAACAGATTCCTAGATATAGATAGCCAGTTGGTCCAGTTGGTAGTTAGTGAGCCTGCCGTCTGTGCTTGGGGGCGTGGGCTCGATTCCCACCTAGGACAAACATTCATGTGATGAACACTTGTGTTTGTTCTATATCTGTGTGTTAATAGCTATTTAATTATGTATTTAAAAATATATGCTCGTATGTATGTATATCAGTCTCTGGCAGCCATATTACAAGCTTTGCTTAGTCCGGGGTCAAATAACAGTGCGTGCAAAAATGTCCCGAATATTTAAAAAAAAGTAGTTAGTCATTACCCGGAATTTGAGTTCATAATTTCCATATTATACTCATAGAAAATGTCTGATATTATATTGAAAATCGTATTAACGACTATTTCAACAGCCATTTCACAGCGTCGATGCTAGTGGAATAAAAGCCGCCCATTACAAGATGAACGGAAAATTCAATTCGCTGAATGTGGTTGGGAACATTTTGACTACACACTGGCAACGCTGTGTTGCCGTACAGGTAAATAATTGGGTGTATACAGAAATCGGGTTGAGCTCGTTCCGCTCCGATTTCTGCGAGCTACCCTCCCCAGGCGAAATTACCGCAAACTTGCGTTACAAACTCACAAATACCACGTTAGGTACGTAACTTAAATATTTACATGGGGCATCAAATTATGATCAATTTTGTAGTATAGTTGGTAGGAAATCAAAGCTATTGGTAAACATTATTTGCACTTTATTTCTTGACAATACTTTAAAAGTCTCTAGAGTAAGACAGACAGGCTTAGTTTTTGACCACAGCTCATCTGATGTTAAGTGACGTTGTGGTCAAAGATGGTAAATACGCGAAGCTTGTAATGGGAACTAGCTCTCAAGTTTGACTGCCAAAACAAACAAAATAGAACTATATTCAAAATTTCAAGTCTCTAGCTCTTTGAAAAGTTAGTTTTAAATCTATTTTAAAATCTGTACCCAATATACAGACAGATAATAAATCGCACACTGCGCCCGTCTTACGCGATCTTTTTGCCTCTCAATTGCAATAGGACTGTTAATAGGGTATTTAAAGATCAGCGACGTATCTGCGATGTCCCTGGTGTACCAGGATGGACGAAGGTGATAGCTTACCATCAGGCGGTCCATCAGCTGTCACATTGTTGTCACTTGGAAAATTTAGGTACAAAAATAACGTAAAAAATGCATTAAAATAATGCCGCCAGCATGCATTTGCATTGGATGCATTTGGATTGTCTTTAGACCTTCAACGGTCTATGGGCAGTCTAACTGTATTTTGTAGTGTTAGTATTAGCTTGTATTTTGTTTAGTTAATAAAGGCACTTGCCCTAGTAAATAATAATAATAAAAGTAGTAATAGTAATAGTAGTAATAATAATAATGCATATTTCTTCAACTGTACAAAACTAGTTAATTTTAATTTTAAAGCGTCTGCAAGGAGGACAAGGGTCTTAAAATCCATCACGCACTGCGATCTTATTTAGATAAGTGGCAGTCACCCGTCGGAAGCCCACCCTGCTTAGCTCGCTTGACTGATTGCTGCTAATGAATGCCACGCTTTAATCTATCTACTAAAGCCGAGGTTTTTATGGAACTGCTCTATTTGTCTAGAACTAAGTAAGTAATTTAGTCTAAACTTGAAATATTTTTATTAGACATGCTCTTTAGATAATCTTTACTAATCAAAACAATTGGACTTAACAAATTTCAACGATCAAAGAGCGATGGTGGCCGAGCGGTAGCATGTGCGCTTTACAATAGATGGCACCCGGTTCGATTCTCGGCCCTGCACCAATTACTTATTTAGTTAAATTATGTGCAGTTAGATGCCATCGCTTAAAAGTGGTGAAGGTAAAATTCGTGATGAAACCGGTATATCCAAGAACCTCAAAAGTTTAAAGACATAATAATATGACTTTCATCAACATGCTCTGGGCCAGCATGGGAGGGAGCCCATCCTCTCTCTGAGAGAAGGCCTGTGTCCCAGCAGTGGGAATGTAATAAGCTGATAATAGTGAATGATGATACAAATCTCAAGTGTATTTCCGCTTCAATGTCATATCAAGTATAAGGGATTAATTATTTATTATTTTCTTTACAGAATTTCTTATTCTTTTTTTTTTTTTTTTTTTTTATGCCGTAGGTGGCAAACAAGCAGACGGGCTGCCTGATGGTAAGCAGTCACCGTCGCCTATGGATACTTGTAACACCAGAGGCATCACAAATACGTTGCCGACCCTTTAGAACTCTATTCTAATTTATCCTAAACAAACGGAACCAAAATATTTACTCATTCAATAACTCATCACAAAATCTCGAAAACTACTGGACCTACGAAGCTGAAATTTATATAATTCTTTTGGTATCAGCTAAAAAGGATTTTGCGAAAGAGACTAACTAAGGGAGGCAAAAGAGGATTGAAAAATTGTATTAAAATCTACGCGTACGAAATCACGTGCAATAGAAAAAAAACCAGACAAGTACGAGTAGGACTCGTGCTCTGAGGGTTCCGTCCAACGGAAACCTCAAAACGCGAGTCCAAAAAATAGCTGAAGTTGAAATATTGAAAGACAAACTTAACTTTGTAGTTGAATATAATTCTTCGATACATTCCAACTACAAAATGTAAGTTTGTAATAACAAAATAATTATTTTTAAATGATTCTAATTTATAGAAGTTCAAATTTGTAACTTTCGGATTTATTCCTATATGTGCTATGAGACCTTGCCTTTAGCCAAATTTCATGATTCTAGGTCAACGTGAAGTACCCTATAGGTTTTGATTCTTCTGTGAAATCGCAAAATATGCGACATAAACGTTCATATCTTTTGATTGCGTTGACTTAAAAGTTTTATTTTTTTACAGCCGAAAGAAATCGTAGATTTAAGTATTTAGTATAAATTTCAACTTGATATCTTTACGCGTTCTTGAGAAAAATGGTCTTGACAGACGGACAGACAGACGGACAACGAAGTGATCCTATAAGGGTTCCGTTTTTTTCCCTTTTGAGGTACGGAACCCTAATTATAAATAGTATCACCCTTGTCCTTAGAGCACCTGGGAAATATACTAGAGATTCGCTTATAGAATATAACTATTTCATTCCAAGCATTTGTTGAATAAATACTCGGAGGTAGGGACCTACATTGATTCATTGCACTATTGGTTTTAATAAAATGGAGTAAAATAAATTGTTCGTATTGTTTTCTTGGTTTGATTGCAAGCAATATAATCGACCAATTATTAATTGCATTGTGAAGCCAACAAACAAAACATGAAATTCTGTTATAACTACTCTATCAGCTAGCAGCATCGGTGGTCTTTGTTTTCTAGTAAAATCACATGTCTCTCTTAGAAAAGAAAAACATGTGTACATATTTAACTTATGATATAATTTTATCTAAGTTTTGTGATTATCATTATAATGTTACAAGCAAGTACATTTGTATTTTTTTTATTGATAATTCCATGTATATCTATTAAAAGGTACCCATCATCATCATCAGCCAGAATACGTCCACTGCTGAACATAGGCCTCCCCCTCTAACCTCCACACTGAACGACAGCCTGCCTTTTGCATCCACTGGATGCCCGCGACTCTCACAATGTCGTCGGTCCATCTAGTGGGAGGCCTACCTACGCTGCGTCTTCCGGTTCGTGGTCTCCACTCCAGAATATTTCTTCTCCATCGGTTATTGGTTCTCCGAGCGATGTGGCCTGCCCATTGCCACTTCAACTTGCACATTTTAACAGCTATTTCGGTGACTCTGGTTCTTTGGTGAATATTTACGTTCCGAATTCTATCGCGCAAAGAAACTCCGAGCATAGCTCTCTCCATTGCCCGCTGTGTGACTCTGAGTTTTTCCAAAAGGCCAACAGTTAAGGACCACGTCTCAGTACCATATGTCATCACATGGTGACATAGTGTGTGGCAACACACACTAGTCAAATATAATATAGCCTATGACACCCGGGGATAGTGTAGATTCCCAACAGTGAAAGAATTTTTCAACTCGGTTCAGTAGTTTCGGAGCCTATTCAATGCAAACAAACAATCAAATCTTTCCTCTTTATAATATTAGTATAGAAGTAGATAGATATATAGAAACTCTTTATTGTGTACACCAGAAATAAAAATTACAACACGATAGAAAACACTAACGAGCTAGTGCCACAAGTGGCGGCCTTATCGCTAAAAGCGATCTCTTCCAGGCAACCATTGGATGGAAAGAATTTACGTAACAGAATCGACGGGGGATGCTAAAACACTTTTAATGATACCATTAAATAGATACTACTAAATTATACTATATAATAAATAAATAAATATATGACAGACATAATACAGACATAATACATAACACATAATACAGAGATAATGCAGACGCGACAAGTAAGTAAGTATAAGATAATAAATGAGTTTCATAAAAACGAGTTTTTAAATATTTTTTGTTAACTAGGATACATTTATACAAAGTCACGGGTAAAAGCTAGTAGCTTATAATATGCAAATGTTTTTGTTAAAATAATATGGGCACAGCTTCATCAATTAATTCGAACGTATGATCTGTGTAATATGTAGTCAGCATCAAATTATGGATATTCGCTTCGAGTGTTCTGTTCCTGTCACCACAACAAATACGTGCGTCTCTTATATTACGTTCCACTGATCGCAATTAATTATGGGGTTAAGTGGGACTTCACTTTGATAGTGCTCTTGTTCTTCGCTCAGTGAAAAAATTGAAAATTGAAATCTATTTCCGATGTTGATAAGATTTATAAATAAAAAACACTTATTGTATCATTTGCTACTCTTCAATCGTTTTTTAACATGTAGTAACACACATGTTTTGTGACGTAATTTATTTTACAACACCTTTGCTCAAAAAGTGCACTTACGAAGCCTGTATACATCGTTCGAAAGTTAAACATTACGGATCATACAACGGAGCGTGCGGAAATGAATTTGTCCGCACGCTCAGATGTATAGCACGGTGCGTGTACTTTACGGTATTTTTTTAATTTCCATCATAATTACATAAGAATTCCACAAAAGAGTTTCATATTACGAGAATAAATAAGCTGAATGATCAAACCTCCTTGGAAGCGCTTTTGCTCAATACGTTTGTCTCAGTTTAATACTAAAGAGAAAATGAGACGAAAGATGTAGTTCTAATTTTCACCACGTGATAGTGGCGCTATTTGCATGTTCGCGCCATTTTCTTATTATATTATAGAAACTATTGTTGTGACTGATATTAAGTTATAAACAAAATAATAAAATTGTTTCATTTGTAGCCTTTTTTTCTCGCAAATGTGTTGTAAAACGTTGTATGGCACACGTGCGGATTGGTTATTACAAACTCGTGACTATGGTAAGCCCTCGACTTCGTCTCGGGCTTACATTCGTCTACTCGTTTGTAATAACCAACTTACCGCACTTTTATCATAAATAACTATTAAAAAGCCGTGGTAGCCTATTTGGGAGACCGCTAGACTTGAAAGCGTGAGGTCGCGGGTTCAAACCTCGGGCCCGTACCAGTGAGCTCTTGGAGTTTATGTACGGATTTTCATACCACTGGCTTTTCGGTGAAGGAAAACATCGTGAGGAAACCTGCATACGTACGGAGAAGGAATTCAATGTCGTATGTGAATCTACCAACCCGCAACTGGGCCAGCGTGGTGGATATGGCCCAATCACCCTTTCGGGGGGTAGGTTAAAAGTCCAGCAGTGGACTGTTAAAATGCTGATTATGATGATGATGTCATTTTATTTTACGAATATGATTAACTATAATTAATTAATGTAATTGACTTAATGCTATTATAATTTATTAATAATAAAGAAATAATTAGTTTTGATAACACCCCCGTTAAAATGAGCTAGTAATCTTCAAACGGCTTTTCATAAATCATAGCTAAGAACACTTTCGATTGAGCCACCTTTCAGACAAACCAAAACTAAATCAAAATAACACGTTAAACTAATTAAACCCCTCTTTTTTCATCGGGGTCAAAAAGAGAATCTCTTAATTTATAATCTCTAACACACCATTGTAATAATGGTAATAAACAAACTAGTTTCTTATTACAAAAAATATATACCACAAGTAATTTTCATTTTGAAAGACCATACCCAACATGTAGTGCATTTTTTTTCTCTAACCTGTAGGTATGGGGAGTTGTTGCCCTGTTGTATTTATGATATCGATGATATTGATATTGCCTACTCAGTCACTAATCCTGAACTTTGAGGTATTTATTTATTAAACATGCACGATAAACGCAATACCCTTTTCTTGGCTTTGTGTCATCGGGTAAAAAGTGATTCGATTTTTCTGTATATTGTTATCTTTTCATTTCATGTTGCTGAAACATATTTGTGAAAAGATGTCAATCTTGATGACATTTGCTAAGAAAGTAGTGTGTTTCATAAGAACGAACATAGGATGCTACTTATCACCACAAAATATTAGAGTCACTTATAAAGTTAACTATCTAAAAAAACGTCTTGTCAAGGATTATTACTAATGCCACTATAATCACTGGTCGTGTTTGTGACATCTACCATCAATAATAGCCGAAATTCCAGCCAGAGAAAAGCCTAAATCAGATAATAATAAAAAAAAATACACAAAAGCAACTAGGGGCCTTACGGCTAACTCTTAACGCGGACTCGAATTAGCGCTGAAACAGCTCAGTACAGAAAATCACGCGAACGTGAACCTTAACGCGCCGAGATACGGTTTGCGTTCGCGCAACTTTTTTCATCGCCTTAACTGAATCGCTTAAAACAGGTAGCCGTAAGGCACCAAGGACTGTTTATTTTCAGTTTGTTTTTGTAGATTAGTTAAAAGCTGTGGAGTAAAATGGAACGTATAAAATTGGATACTTTTGGGTGTCTAACTTCTGGTAAAGCTCAGCGGTAAAGTTGAAAACAAGCTTCCCAGAGGCTGTGATGTTTTATCTGTTTCGTTTTATTTGCTTTGCATGAAGTGTTATTTTTCACTATACTGAAAACAAACTATCGTAGGTACTGGTGTCATATGGATGTGTGACCGTCCGCCGCTAGTTTTCGCTTCGTTTGTTCTATTTTACACTCGGTGAAAATAGCAGACAAAATTTTTACGGTCATTTTTCTATGCAAAAAAACTGAGATTATTTTTCAAAAGGACTGTACTCGTATGTTGTTTTTTTGTGATTCAAACATTAGCTATTTTTCGGCTGTATGAATTTGTGTACGAGTTGCAATATTTACTTAGTACTTATATGTTTTGAGATACCCACTTTCTGGGGTCAGCGGTTAAAATACAATTTTTCAGTTTTCTCATTTTCCCGAGTTTAAAATTATTATCATCATCAGCCAGAAGACGTTTACTGCTGAACATAAACCTCCCACGTAGACCTCCCCACACGTCAGCCTGCCATCCGATGCCCGCGAGTCTCACAATGTCAATGTTTTAAATTATCATATTATGTAATTTTTTTATGATCCACACAAGTTTTTTATTGAACACTAAAGTACACGCACGTTCTACTATGGTAGAATTGTATGTTGTCAATTAATTGCCTACCATAGGTCTACTTTTCGACCTATCTTCCTGCACTTCCAAATAAGCCTCAGCAACAAGCGCAACGGATTAGTGGTGTGGCGCCAATTTGTTGATTGATCTCTAACTTCCGTCTTACTACAAAAGATTTAAGAACGCTTTAGACATGTGTTTAGCAGTTGTATCACTGTGAAAAATATGTTAAACACATGTCTAAAGCGTTCTTAAATATTTTGTAGTAAGACTAGTTGATTTGAGGTATTGTCCAAATTTAAATATAAAAAAAATTGGCCGCCATTTCACCTGATGGTCGCCTTTATTTGTAAATTCCATGGAAAAACGCACATTAATTTTTTCCCCAATTTTATAACTGTTTAATTTTACACAATTACCATACGAATAAAAAAAACCTGATCAGTCTTAAATAGCTTAATACGTTTTTTGTTCTTCGAAAAGATATTTGAATAAGGTAGTTATTGTAAAATAATTATATATGTGTTGTAAATAAATAGAAAATAGACATGAAATATTAATTTTAAAGTATAAAATTAGCTAACAGATCTATTAAAATTAAATGCCTTTCGTTGCTATAAGCGCATCACTTGAGAAAGGGTAGACTGATTAGGCATTTTTTTATTCGAGAAAAAATCCTATTATAAAATAATTATTAAATAATTTTACTTGCTCTATAAGAGCACGCGAGCAAACATGTAAAAAAATTGGCGCGTGTGCTTCTAATATTAGTGTTAAATTTTACCAAAATCTGTTCAACAGTGAAGTGACCAAAATGCTGGCGTGTTTCTGGCATAAGCATTGCCATTCAACGTGGTAAACAACTTACTAACTTGAAATGTAACGTATAAAAAAAAAAAAAAGCCGCCAGCATGCCGTCTACGCTGCCAACTGGTAGTGGGCTTGAGCATTTGGATTGTCTTTAGACCTTCAACGGTCTATGGGCAGTCTAACAGTATTTGTAGTGTTAGTTTTAGCTTATATTTTGTTTAGTTAATAAAGGCACTTGCCCAGACATTGAAGTCGTAAAAAGGTAAAAAAGACAGACAGGCAGATGATTACTAACAATAATATTTGTGTTATTCACAGACTAGGTAACGCTACTACGTGTTATCCTACATAGGTGTCTAAATAACTACATATTTTTTAATTTTAAAATAAAGAGACAGTATTATCGATACGATCGCGGCTAGTAAACAATGGCGACTTAAACGTTCGTCGAAAGCTCTAAAGCTAATAAGCGCTTTGTGGGTTTGTTTCGTTTTGTAACATCGTGAAGATAAAGGAAAACTAAGGTTAGTTCACGACTATTGTTCGTGACTTTTTGTCTCATCTCAGTACATACGACCGATGCTCTATTAATTTTGATTTATTTGTGTCTACCACAGATCTTTTATTAGAATAGATGTCGTGACCGTGTCTAATTATATGAAAACACAGCGTTCGCATTTATCATAGTTTAACTTCATTCTTTTCGTAGTAAATACTCAACAGTAGATCATATACATGTTCTAAGACAAGTTCTACAGAAATACAAAGAATACAATAAAAGCTACTATCTCGCCTTTGTAGACTACAACAAGGCCTTTGATTCCTTAGAACATGAATACATCTGGGAAGCACTGCGTTCTCAAGGTATACAGGAAAAGTACATACGAATAATTAAGAAGGTGTATTCAAAAAGTACAGCCCAAATCAGGCTGGAAGCAACGGGAGAGGACTTTCCTATAGAAAAAGGCGTTCGACAGGGCGACCCAATCTCACCCAAGTTGTTTTCGGCGGCCTTGGAGATGATATTCAAAAACTTAGATTGGAAGAAAAACGGACTCAACATAAACGGTGAAAACCTAAATCACTTACGCTTCGCAGACGATCTAATTTTATTCTCAGAATGTCCAAAAAAACTAGAGCAAATGCTACAACAACTATCAGATCAAAGCATAAAAGCAGGACTTACAATGAACACAACAAAAACCAAACTTATGACTAATGCTTCTCAGACATACAACATCACTCTAAACAGGAAGAAAATAGAATACGTGGACGAGTATATATACCTAGGACAGCTAATAGCCCCACGGGATACTATGCATAAAGAAATTGACAGAAGAATCGCCAACACGTGGAAAAGATTTTGGCCTCTCAGTGAAGTTATGAAAAACAAAGACATGCCAATTAAAGATAAAAGAAAAGTTTATAACATGTGCATTTTGCCATGTTTAACATATGGCTGTCAAACATGGGCATTATCTGAGAGCCTAACAAACAAAATAATCGTATGTCAAAATGAAATAGAGAGAAGCGTAATAGGAGTAAAAAGAATAGATAAAATAAGACTAAACAAAATTAAGAATATAACTAAATTTAAAGATGTGAACAAAGTATGCAAAACACTGAAATGGAAATGGGCAGGTCATATGCTTAGAGAGAAAAATGAAAAATGGACCAGAATAATATCAGAGTGGTACCCCAGAGATGGCAAAAGAAATAAAGGTAGACAAATGAAACGTTGGGAAGATGACCTCAAAAGAGTTGCCGGTCCAGAATGGATCAGAAGTGCAAGAGACAGAGATAGGTGGAAGTCTTTGGAGGAGGCCTTTGTCGAAGGACAAGCTGTTGCCAGAAAAACCGACCGTCAAGGCTTATTATATTATATATAATTTCATTCTTACGGGCAACTTCTTCCGAAGATAGTTTTTTATAGCGTAATTTGACATTACTGTGTTGAGGTCTGAGGTGCTAATGATATAAGATAGCGGATATCAAACTAGTTAAGTAGGAACATTGATTCATAAGACAGGTCAGGCCACAGACACGCAAAGGTGAACTTGTGGCTTCTAACTTAATTAAAATCTGTATTTCCTACCAATTTTCCGTAAAAAAAGTTAAGCATGCAGTATTATTACATTTAATTTTTAGCACAAAAAAAAAACGCGGTCTTGCAGTTTTCCCATTCAATTTTATCAGACTAAGCACCCGTTTCCGACTACAACCGCACTTGATAGACCGTGATGATGGTAAGTGATGATATGTTAGGTAGTATAGGCGCCAGCCAGTCTCAGACAAACAACAATATTTGTAATGTTTAATGTAGTCCTAAGATGTCTAATTTTTCTTTGTAAGTTTGAAAACAAATATTGTTAATTAAGCAATTTAAAAAATTTGGTTCAATAAATTATTTTATTATTATTTCTCCTTTATTTCAATATAAACACGGGTCTAGCCCGGACATTTGGTAGGCATTGGTGGGGCCCAAGCCAACACCAAGAGGCCCCGTTGAATATAAAATACAATATTATTGAATGTGTATAAAATGGATTATAAAACTATTGTACAGTATAGGATATAAAATGTCTAGGCTATTGAGGTGAACAACTTGTGGATGGGATAACAGATCTATGGTATGAGGTACGGCACCTGCCAATTATGCCTCATTTCAAAATACTTAGGCAGGTGATGACTTGCCACTCACTAAATGGGCCCCCCATAATGGCTGCCGCATATTGGCACCGGAAGGGCAACATTGACGTGGGTGGCTTAGGGTGTCGAGAGGTGTGCTGCACTTTCACTAAGAGCTACTAGCGGCGTTATGCCCTTTAACACTTCCACCCTGGAGCTTAGGTTTTTAGCTCTTGCGGTTTCCACCCCCAGACGGCCGGTTAAGGCAAGCCAGGGGGTCTCTGGGGTTTTAGACCCATGGAATCGGGGTACGCGGTGTCGCCACACACCGACGGCTCGCCATAAAGCCGCCCCTGCGTATTTATTATTATTATTATTATTTTTATTATTATAGGCAGAGTGGCTAGTCTTGATGTCAGAGTTATTAAACCGCTTGAAGGTCTCTGACATGACTTATTGGTCGGATTTTTATATTTAAATAACAAGCGGGGCATACATTTTAACGGATCGGTAGCACTCAGTTGTAAATGCTGATAATGATTATGACACATTTCAATCACACACACATCATCAGCCAGTGGCCGTCCACTGCTGATCAAAGGCCTTCCTCTTAGAGAGGGGTGCTGCCATAATACCCACGCTTGGCAGGCGGCTTCGGTATATATCAATACAAAGTGAACATTTCAAAATATTAGAACACATTTTTGTTAAAATAATTTATTTTTTATCACGGCCAGAATAAATGGGAAAAGTGCTAATAACATTTTTGTGGTCATTATATAAACCGTTCCGTACCAAAACAAAATTAGAAAAAACCGCCTTCAAAATTAGTAAAATATTGTGGCATTTCGATTCGGTGAAAACAATGAGGTTATCCAAGCAAAGAATTTGGTATTTTATCGATGCATCCAAGTAAAGAAATTACCAGTTATAAATAAATAAATAAATAAATATTTTGAGACATTTTTGCACACACGGTCATCGGACTCCAAACTAAGCAAAGCTTGTGATATGGCTGCCAGTTATAACTTGGTAATGAACAGAAATTTGTTACCGACTCACACTTGGCCATTATTTATTATTTTTTGTTATACTCTAGAGTGTATACTATAATCTTGCCAAGTTTGACGCTTGCACGTATAACCGTTTTTACATTAGACTAATTACAAAAATAGGTTTAAAAAAATACGATTGTGTTTCGTTTCTCCTTTTTTATAATTTATTAGGTAATCCACCGTAACGCTACATATTCTGTAAAAATTTCAACTGGCTATCTATTACGGTTCGAAAGATACAGCCGTTTAAAGATAGGACGGACAGCCGAAAGGACGGACAGACAGCGTAGGCTCAGTAATAGGGTCTCGTTTTACTCTTTGAGTACAGAACCCTAAAAATATTAAAATAAAAATTTGTTTTAAATATTTTGAAATATTATTTTACCAAAAGGACCAAAGCGCAAATTTGAAAAATAGACACTGCCATTTTATATTTTAAATACATCAAGTGACATAGCGGCGCACCATATTCTAGGCCTTAATGGTTGCTACCACACGTACAAACGCGAGCTCCGGTTCTGCCGATGCACATTCACAAGCCAAATGATAGGCATTGGTTTTCCGTGCGGGTAAATTTGATCCCTCAGGGCTCCTGTTGCTAATTATAGGGCTCCCGCCGATACAGGGGATGCAGCATATCAGGTGCTCTTAAGTTTGAGCATATTTGTGTTGTAAAAGTTTCGTACATAAACCATAATACAGTGTTACGCATGTAGAATGTACCATAAAATCGTTAAAAAAATCTGCTCCTCCATACATTAGTCAATTTCAATGACCGTTTTCTAAGGAACAGCTGATTTTTTTCGCTATTCCAGGTTTGGTCTTATAGTTAAAGTTGTTCATAGTCATGAGTACAATGACCTCCTTTCGGCGTAGTACAGTATATATTATGTGTAACCCTGTATAAACATTATAAATCCACGTAACTATTTGAGACATTGAAAACGTTCGCCACATGAAAAGAGTCAAAAGATGAATCTGAATCATAATAATATTATAAGCTAGGTTTTGTAAGGAACGTTTCAGTTGCCTGGAAAAATCCTCAGGATCCATTTTTCAAAGGTATCCTGTATGACTTTCCGGCCCTCCAACTATTTCTATGCAAAAAACGCGTTGATTCATTGTTCTGTTTTTGCATAAAAGAGTAACAAACACACTTATGCATTTAAATATTAGTATAAAGGTGCAGTGTGTAAGAATGTGTGTTCGTTCCTACTCAAATCTATAACGAATATATATTAGATTTAAAATCTGTTCTATAAAAGTGAATATAGCAAAGTGTAAGCCCAGTGCCTTACATTTAGGTTGTTTAGGTAGGTATGTTTAGGTCATCGGTGCAAAAAATCAATAGAACCCAAAATTGAAATGACTTAAGAGTCCTAATGCACCAGGAAGACGTTTTTGTTGATCTTCTTGAAAGATAACGAAGATCAACGTTTAGTAGGACGTTCATATACAACGTACCCGTACCTAACTGTTTATTTATCAGTAGTACTTGAGATGACTAATGAATAGAGTGGCATGTCTAGCCATAATGTTAGCCGAAATATCAACAAGGTGTCGTACTGCGGTCCAGCGCCGGCCCTAGCCTTTCATGAGGGTAGGGCGAGATTGTTTTTCTACAGGTTTCATTTCTGATAACTATCGTACAGGAATTGATTGTGGGATAAAAAGTATTCCATGTGCTTATCTAGCATAATTATAAACTACTAGCTGAATCCCGCCTCGCCTCGTGTTACTCGCGATTTCCAGTTGTTTCGCATTTTCTGGAGAAAAAGTGGCCCCTATGCCGGTCCTCATGATTCACACAATTTTTCTGCTAAATTTCGTTAAAATCGGCTTATCCGTTTAGTCGTGAAAAGCGAACAAACATCCAGACAGAGAGATAGAGTTAGTTTCGCCCTTATAATATTAGTTTAGGTAACTTAAATTAGTTATGATTTCCACATCAAAATTCTATGTTGTCTACAAACAACTCTCTTTTGACCTGAATTGCTTCTAGCGAAGAGTGAACAGAGTCCTCGAAGGTAGGCAACGCACCGCCAATACCCCGGGTATTGTAGGTGTCCATAGGCGACGGTGACTACTTACCATCAGGTAGCCCGTCGCTTGTTTGCCTACTATTACATAATTAAAAAAAAAACACAAGTTTAGTGTGCTTCTCCGCTTGCCATGCTGTGTCACTACCCCAAGGCACGAGACATCCTATTTTTTATATTTTTCGCTCGTTTTTTTTCGTATTTATTATTTTGGCGCACTTAGCTATCTGGTACCTAAAGCGACCGTTCTTCTCGCTCTAGCCCAGGGCCGGTGCTGCTGCGGTCGACGGACAGCACTGCCTTCACCTCCACTGACCACCGACCAGCAGCACTCATTTAGTACAGCCAAAAACAAGTCACAGTCACTTCTATCGATACATGTGTCCCAAACCAGTGAACAGTTCGAAGTGCAGACTAACTAGCTGCAGCACAGCTCCAATTCCGCTTTTCTCGACCCAAATGAATGGTAATAGGATAGTTTTCGGTGCGGGTACATTTGATCCCAGAAAGTGCTGTTGTTAATTACTGGGCACCGCACATTGGTGATAAACCGAGACTGAACTGAAAGCATTGCAATAGAATAAATAGTATTGCCTATAAGCTTTAGTTCTAACAAAACTTTAGCTTAATAATTATGCTGTTTTATATTTAATAATAGACTTGCGTTTGACCGCCAAATGTGGTCTACGATAGAGCGCGCTTACGCTTACGCCTAGAAGAAACCGATTCATTCGTAAACGCCGCCGCAACACTATTACAACTGCACTTGTTGTTGTTGTACTTGCTGTAATATGCTACGCCGTAGCATTGCTACGTAGCATTGGTACGGCGTAGCACATTACAGCAAGTAATGCTATGGCGTAGTTTAGTGTAAAATTTCCGCAATAAGACCAATGGACATGTCATTTGGTTTCAAACTTCTAAGTAGTTTTTTCTTGGAGGGAAGAGGCTTTGACGTTTGGTTTAATTATACAAATACGTTTGCTAATAGTTTTACTTGTTCATTATTAGGGTTCCGTTTAGTATCCATTTAGGGATCCTTTATAAGTTATTTCCGTTCATCCGTCTATCTGTCCGTCCGTCCGGCTGGCCTAATTCTTTAGAACCTTCTTAGTTCAATAGTTATTTAGATAAGTGTATCTACATCCAACGGTGGATCGTGTTTTCTATGTAGGTACAATTGTACCGAACGAGGGTAATTCGACAAACTGTACGGGAATCTAGCGAAATATGGTACACCAACGTTGCAAAAATTTGGTTTCACTCTACATTTCTAAGCAAAATTGGACATTAAAACTTGTAACTTACAAAGTCATATTGAATAAAAGTCATCTTGAAAACCTTAAACAACATAATTAAAAAAAAAAAAAAACAGATTTTAACGTTTTGAGTTATCGCGATAAAACTGTAATAAATTCTAGACGTTATAGCTCACAAAGGTCATTAACTTTTTCGTAAAATTATCCAAAGAATATTTCCCTAGTAGTTTAATCTTTGACTAAACAATCTAAACATCTCACATTGATAGGTACATCTCTGAATTTTTCTACAACGCCAAATTTCTGAAAATTTATGAGACCATAATAATATGGATTTGACTACGGAACCCTACCATATTCATGTCTTGACACGTTCATTGCCAGTTTTTTTTAACATAAAAAAACCGACCAAGTGATTCATTTCTTACGCCGATGCTTATTACCAAAGATAATGTAATACTGCTGCTCATTATCATAACGTTATTGATAAGTTATGTGTAAGAATTTTTAGCCTAGCTCTATAGTTTTATGAACCAACATTTTGAGAAAGTATAGCGATTCTAATAGCGTCTACTAAGTTTGTAAGTTTACAAAGTGGTAAGTCTGTAGAAATTTCTAGTCACAAAATTAATCGAAACATTCCAACATTGCTTTGAAAGTGTTATACTTAGACAAATTATGTGAATAGTTTTAAAATTATATAGTTTATTAAAATTAGAATAATTAAGAAGTAAAATCACTGTGTACGTAATGCTATTGGCGCTATTGCATATTATATCACTAAAACCAAATATTTTTTTCTGTGGGATTTTTGTATGAACTCAAGTCCATAACCCAAATTTATTGAAATTTTGGATAGAACAACGTCTGTCGGATCAGATAGTACAAGAATAAACAAAAATAACATCAAGGTACAGCTTGGCAGAAAGTCTTGAAACCCTACGTAGTTCTTGAAAAGAAAAGAAAAAATTATTCTACTGCATCATAGATTCAGATTTACACTGATGCACTAGAAACCAGCAGGTAAAAACGTTCAAAATACATTTAATAATGCACAAACACAAAAATACTGAAAACAAAAAAATTGCGAGCAGTTTGTTTGCCTCAAAGCGCATTGTGGCAAACAAACGAATCGCATACGCCAGTAAGGGACAGTAAATATAATATTTGTCCTGCTCACTCTCACGAAGTTGTTCATATACGTTATCTCACTTTCGTAATTATTATTATTTTACTTCTGATCTAGTACTATACTGAATCTATGTACTGCATCATACTGAATCTATGTACTGCATAGATGTACTATACTGAATCTATGTTCTACTGACAATATTGTGAATTGTGAATAATACTCGTACGTCAGTGGAAGAATTTCATCCCATCACATTAATCCGGTTTTTTTTTTTTTATTTGATGGTCATGGGTACAGATTCCTTCAGTCATTATATTGAACAAGCTTACGTAGTATTAGATATCGTCAAACAAGTCATAAGTTCAGTCAGAGTCAAGCAAGGTAAGTCATGGTCCAGTCAAACTCATGGCCCCGGTAAACTGGTGTAGGCTTCTATGGAGTTTTGGAAACAACACTAAAATACATGTTTCACTTCGTTATATCACTTGCCCACACTCGAGTACCTTCACGAGCACTTAATAAATAATTATTCCACTAGTATTACACATTAACACTCGAAAATACACAAGTTTAGGAAAATAAAATAACGAGCCGACATGATTTTTTTCACGTTGGCGCCAAACCTCGTCTTCTTTAGATGTACTATCATTTGTGATAGTGGTGCCCCTATTAATTTCTACCCTTTTTTGACAAGCTGTAATTTAGAGAGTGTTTTTTTTAAACATTAAAAAAACTCATTTTTTTACAATAAATACTTTATATTTTTATATAATCAGCAGTCAGATACCTCCATAATTCACGACGCTAATTTCAGACCTAAAGTCTTTTAAAACCTGCTCCGAACCTGGAATGCCGTCAGTGCCAAACTTAAAATTTCCCCAAAGAAATATGTAGAGGTTCGTCTCAGCGACGGATCCGTCGGAATCTCGTCGGCAGGTTTAATTAGCAGTTTTAATGAATGTCGCGGCACGTACGCTCTAAATGCGCCCCATTACCTGCGTAATTCACGCAATGATAACAAAGGCTTGCGCTCTGTTGTATGATCTTTAAACTGTCATTACTGAATCATATTGAATTGATGTTGAAATACCTGACTCTAATGTTACTTAAGAATGGTAAGCATTCGTTTTTTAACTTTTAGCGGGCAGTAATGATTTTTTTATCCTCTTTATAAGTGCGCCACACTTTTTGAATTTGGAACATCTTAGTGTTCAGCGCCAAAGAAATCGTAAGCATTCGTTTTTTAACTTTTAGCGGGCAGTAATGATTTTTTTATCCTCTTTATAAGTGCGCCACACTTTTTGAATTTGGAACATCTTAGTGTTCAGCGCCAAAGAAATCGAATGCACATATTGTTTCAATAAAGGCTGGCTGGCACACGGCTGGCACGAAGGTCCATAGTCGAGCCGCCAGCTGAATAAAAAAAAATAAAAACGCGCGAACTACGGCCAGCGTTTTCGTCAATTTTCACGGATTGTTAGAAATTCATGGTTTTGTGTAACAATACATTTTCATAATTGCAAAAATGTCTCAAATGTAAATAATAGTTTTTAGTTGTTTTATTATTAGCTACTATTTAATTTCAATTTAATTGTTACTCTATGTTTTATTAAATAATAATATTACAATAAAATATGATGCGCCTTTTATTTTCTCATAGTGGGTGATGAAAAGTAGAGTGTATCACTCGGGCGCAAAATATTTTTTTGGCTCGGACGACGTACTTTGAATCCCTCGCTACGTTCAGGATTCTACTAAAAAATACCTCACTTCGCTCTGGATTCAAAAAAACGCCCTAGCCGTAAAAATATTATTTTGCTCCCCTTATGTTACACATTTGAATTTGAATAGTTAATCAATTACATTTTCGGGGAATGCTCTGAAGAGCTTTTTGATCTCATTCCTGCATCGGATTACCAAACCGCACATCCTGATACCGTCAAAAAGCTCACTCCACATCTTGCATAGCTGGGAATTACACACCGTCCGATTTGTCCGCGGACCTGCAAGGTGTGGCTGTGGAATGTCCTTCCCCCAAAGGTCATCACACCGAGCTTCAACATGAAGCGTTTTAAAGCGCGGTGTCTACAACTACCTCTCCTGGCTGGCAAATGACACCGGCATATGGACACCTGTAACACCGCTAGTGATGCAGGTGTCCATGGGGCGGCGGTTTCTCTTACCATCTGGCGTACTGCATGCTTATTTGCAGCATTTTTTTTTGTAAATTCTTAATTGTGAAACAATATAATATAGTAATAATAAATTATTCAGCAAAGGGATAAAACGTTTTTAGTCCCGGGCGCATATTGAATCCGGTGCGTAACGAAAGATTCCAGAATTAACTCCCAAGCTTACCTAGGGATTAAAATGTTATCAAGTTTAATGAAATGTTGTCAAACATGTCATACCTAGTCACAGTCAGAGTCAAGCAAAGCAAGTCACGGTAAAGTCACAGGCATGCCCTATTAAAGTAGTGAAGACTTTTTAAAAGAGGCGACTATAGAGCTTTGGACACAAGAAAATACATGTTTTACCTCGTTATAATAATATCGTAATATGGGGTTCTTCAAAAGGGCTGTTTTCAAAAGCGTGTCTTCAAAGATTGGCAACGTATCTAAGATGCCCCTGGTATTACATGTAACTATTGGCGACGGAGATCACTTACCATCAGGCGGCCCATTATATTTTTTGCCACCAATAGCATGTTTTTTTTTTTTAATACAACAAATTATCTTCATTGGCTACGTACAGTAACCACATTGCAGAATAGTTGCATTACTTGGAGAATACAAAAATACTACCAACATGCCTACCTTAAAAGCGTATAGCATTAAATGCTTTTACTAAACTCAAATACTTACGTAGGTATGTACAATGTACATACGTTTAGAGAATGTAAGAATTACGAAATACTACAAGGTAAACCTACCGATGCTTTGAAATGGAAACTGCTGAGAAAACGCTTCGAGCTATTACAATTCCATTTTATAAATTGACTTTCAACAAAGTACAAAACTCGAGTACCGGTTTGGAAGCGTTTGCGATGTTTATAACGGCTATTTTTCCTTTATGCAAATGGACTTTCAAGTTTTCACTTGTTTACCTACCGAAACTGTATAGGTGTATTTAATAGAATCGTTGTTATACAGAGTAACATCAAACGATTGTATACTAAGCCGAGAGGAGGTGATCGTACTCATCGTTGTGACCAACTTTTAGTATGGGATCAACCCTGAAAACATCATCATCATCATCATTTCAGCCGTAGGACGTCCACTGCTGGACATAGGCCTCCCCCATCGATCTCCAAAAGGGAACAAAACACATGAACAAACGTAAACAAATATCCCATATATTTCGTTCGTGTCGTTTATATAAGGCAGTCCCATATATTTCGTTAAATAACATTTTACTAAATACTATTTAACAGCTGATTGTTTTCAAATGATTTCAGGATTGGACCCATTCTAATAGTTGTTTATAATCATGAGTACAATGACCTCTCTTCTTGGCTTAGTAACACCATCCCGTGTAGCCCTGCATAAAAAGTAAGTATGTATTTGCATAAGAATCTACGTTATACGTAAAGGGTTTGCCTGTTACAAAGCATCAAAATAAAAGTTAAGTATTTTTAACCCCAGACGCAAACAGAGGTATTTTAAGTTAAACGCGTGTATCTCTGTGTTTGTGTGTGGCATCGTAACTCCCAAAATGCTGAACCGATTTTGATTTAGTTTTTTTTTATTGACTTGTTCGAAAGTGTTTTTTGCTATGATTCAAGAAAATTTGTTTCGCCGTTTGATGATTATCACCACTTTTATCGGGAGTTAATAAATACTTGTTTACGACTTTCTTACTTACGTCATCATCTGAAATTATTGTGAAACAGGAGCAAAGCCGCCTGCTCACAATTTGGTTAAATGGCTGCAAATTGAAAATAATGCTGCTCTAAATAAGAAAAATGCCATCTTCATCAGGAAACGGAGATAACGATTATCTCATTTCCTTTCTTAATGTTTTTTAAAAGCTTTTCATACTTTTTGCGTATTTATGCTAATCTAAAAGTCAGGAGCAATAATGTGGAGAAAATACGGGCGGCTGAGACACGGGTATCCATAAAATGGCATAAGTGGGGCAAACTTGAAACATTATTTAGCCGTTTTCTGTTTCCCGGGGAACTGTCTGAGCGCTCATAACACGAAAATAAAATATCACACAGCTCTGCCAAAACAGGGTAAGGGATCCACCAACCTATGTTTGTAAGTTGTGGAGCCAAACAAGCGTAACCTATTAGAGTTGAACATTTACTAGGCACATTTTTATGACCTTTTTTCTACCTACCAGACATATTTTGTAAGTTTTTTTAATGTAAGTGCCTTTATTAACTAAACAAATACAAGAACACTAGAAAACAGGTATACTGTCCGTTGAAGGTCTAAAGACAATTCATATGCTGAAGCCTACTACCAGTTAGCAGCGTATCCAGCATGCTGGTGGCATTACCACTATAAAAGGCAATATTTATGCGTTGAGCCAGGAACACGCCAATAGACAATATCGTCCTCGTTGTATAGAGTAGTTTAGAACTTAAAATAACCTAGCTATGTTAAAATTTAGGGAACCATAAGCTATACCATCCAAAGAGCAATGTTTATGTAAGGAAATGTTCTTTCGTACCTACTTATGTGGAAACCTTACTATCCAGAAAAAATAATAAACACATAACCAAGACATAATTATGTACCTAGTTTATTCACAAAGTCAAGCAGACTTATTGTGTATTAATTTGTTCTAAATGCAGTTTTAATGTTATGTATGGAGATAAGTCTCACCCTAAAAAATTGCCAAATATACCTACTCAAATAAAAGTTTATTAAGACGTAAAGTAACTCGATCGCTCCTAAAAGCCTTACAGCTTTCATGAAGTCTTATAAAATATCAATACACGTCAAACGAAGAAAAACGGGCCCTTACCACTTTTACGGCGAACTTCTTCGCGAGTTGGCACGTATTTTACAGGCATGTTTTTACGAGATGCTCCTCACAAATTACAGTCGAGAACAAGGCTCGTTGTAAGAATTAAGTGAGCAATAACACATCGCTAACGAGTGCTCGTTCTGACGACTAAGAGCTAAACGTGACAAAGGACGGCCTTGCTAAGCTGCTAACGTTTAGAGTGGCACTTGTCACACCGTCTGTCTTCCGAAAAGTTTTATTTGATGTGTATCATTTGCTTAGAGAAAATCGAAGGAAGTAGCTTTGTCTATGAATCCTTTACCAACAATTTTGCATCTTTTGTCTACTTTGAATTTTCAAAAGTATTTGAAATTTTGGAACTTTTATTCTATGGCAATATGAACGCATGTTTTAAATGTTTATCGGGACTAATCACGCATTATTTTATGTAGGTAAAAATAGGTACCTTTTGCTCGACGTTTTGACCATGTTACAACGACCGTGGTCATAAGCTGCTGAGTGGCTATTTTGTTCCAAAATTTCATCGAAATCATTTAATTTGCAAGTGATGTCTCCGCGGTTCTCTGATGAACCATTTCATAGAAGGTACGATAAATATCATCATCATTGTCTGCGGGTAATAAGGATTTTCCTGCAAAATTAAGTCCAATTAATTGTGAAGGTTTCTGTTGATAGTTCATTGGGATAAAATTGACAGACAACCTTACCACATTTTCCTACAATTTAAATTTTACTACCATTGAAAGTTTTAGCTGTATCTTGCCCACTATGGTGTGATTGTGGACTTGTCAAATACACTTTTAGGTGTAAATTATTATATATCGGTAATGATAATAGAAAGTATCAATTTTAGGCGTCGACTATAATTTTATGTACGTGAACTATTATTTGGTAGTAATTACGTACAATATGTAGGCGTTTCTGTTATGGACCTAATTTACTAGTAAATTGGAGCTTTGAAACAATGAATAGCCATTTTGTATTTGAAACAAAAAATCGAGTACATTGTAAAAACCTATTTGTAATACAGTAGCAAAGCAATATCTAAAATTAAGTCATACATTTTATTAGACGTAGATCTAAATTACAATCAAGTGAAAAATTGGTGAAACAATATCTGAGTAAAATATCGAGAATTACTTTAACTTCAGTTTACAACGTTTTTAAGACCCGACGCAAAAAGAGGGGTGTTATAAGACAAGCGTATATCGTGTATATAATATGTCTGTGGCATCGTGGATCCAAAACAGCTGAACTGATTTTGATTTAGTTTTTTTTTTGTTTGAAAGGTGACTTAATCAAGAGTGTTTTTAGCTATGATTCAAGAAAATCAGTGCGGAAATCAAAGCTTTTTTATCGGAGGTTAAAAAAAACAATTTATACCTACCTATTATTTACTCGTTATGTTTTTTTTGTGATGCTTGGTTCATAACATGTAAGTATCAAAACACCGTCACAGTTCATGTCTTTCCAAGGACGTTCTTTAGGGTATATATAAGATCTTTGTGTCTCTCATAATAATCTCCCAGTCTCTCTTTATCTCTCTCTCTCTCTCTCTCTCTTTTCTTTAGTTATGGGCAATATTATCGAGTTCATGTACCGTTCAATTATTGGTTCATTTGTCATCAAATATTCATAGCAAATTTAAGAGAGGAGTGACTCGAATATTCGAAAATAATACGTTTTGTCAGCTGCCATAGGTAAAGTCCTTTAGAAATTGTAAGTTTACAAAGAGTTCGTCGTGTGAGTTAGTCGTCTTTGGATTCACTAATTCACGAATATAATTACTTCCCGTTTTTGTCAGCTATGGGGGATCAGTTGTCGTTTGAAAGCATCAAACCACATCTAAAAACTTTACGATTTTGGGGTTTCTACCAAATCGATCCTAATAGCCCAAAGTTGAAAAGATATTTTCACAGGGCTTACATGGCGTTTATATTATCTTTCAGTGTACTGTATACGATTCAGGAAATAATAAAAATTAATGAGGTGAGAAGACTCATTTACAATCCTTATTTAGTTATCACAGAGAAAAAAAAACAAAAGAAAGTAATACGATATTGAAAAGCTGTTATTTACACGACTGCCCAAAAGGGAGTGTTATTTCATGATTGCCCTAAAAGGGTCATTATAAGTTTAGAGTCCACGTTTGTATGAATGTGAGTTTCTTAATACCGCCATCACTCAAACGCTTGGATCGATTTTGATGTCAGTAGTATCGTTTAAATCCATGCATTATCCCAAGTGTCATAGACTAGTGCAATGAAAAAAAATCATAGCACGACTATGAGACGAAAATGAAACCAGACTGTATGGTTTTTTAATTCTCACCCAAATAATATGAGCAATTTAAAAAATATATAACAATACTATAAAATAAACAATAATATTTTTTAAATGGCCATTCGTATTTTATGTAGCTTGTTACGAATTTGATGCGGAACCCTAAAGACTAAATTGATGCCAATTATTACTTATAAGAAATTCGGTATGGATTAGATACACGTCAAAGAAGGCAAGAAAAATTAATATCATTAGAGTACACGGTTAAAATAAGAAGACAAAAATAACTTGAAGATTCTAATTCTGAAATTTTAACGTTTGGTAATTTTCAGGTACTATACTATCCTGATAAAGTGATAGATATAATGTTTCTCATGTTAACATATTCAGATGCTATCTATAAAGAAGTAGTTCTCTGGAAGCAGGAAGATAAGATTGAAGAGCTGCTAAATATATTAAAAGGTAAACAATTTTACATTAACTTATCCAGCAATACTTAATTGGGTCAAAACAATAGTAATACTCATCACGTTACTTCAAATAATTAATAATAAAATAATATAATTTTCAATAAAAAAATCGCCTCTAACATTAGTAAATATAAATAGCTTACGCAATTTCGTTTACTTGGATGACATTTTTTTTCCACTTATTTTGATTTAAAAACCAAACTCTCGGATCGATTATATGAAATTTCTATGAGACTAATCTGAAAGTAGGTATCATCATCAGCCTATTTGATGTTCGTCCACTGCTGGACGTAGGCCTCTCCTAAAGAACGCCATAAGGCACGATCTTCTGCTTTTCGCATCCACTTGCCACCAGCCGCCTTTCGCAGGTCGTCACTCCACCTAGCTGCAGGGCGTCCTCTACGTTTGCCGATACGCGGTCTCCACTCTAGAACCCGTCTACCCCAGCGGTTGTCAGTTCTTCTACAGATATGGCCAACCCATTGCCATTCCAGCTTGCTAATTCTTTGGGCTATGTCGGTTACTTTAGTTCTTTGTCGGATAATCTCATTTCTAATTCTATCTCTCAAAGAAACGCCAAGCATAGCTCGCTCCGTAGCTCGCTAAGCGACTTTAAATCGATTGACCAGCCTTACCTTTCAACAAAAATAAAATCATTCGAAATGGCCAAAGTATCAAACATAAAAATATTATGAATTGTGAACCCCTTCATATTTTGAAGTCGGTTATAAAACTAGATTATGTTTAAAGATAATATAATTATACGCGATCAATTCGGAAATGAACTCATACCTACTTGCCTTTAAAGAGCAGAGCGCAGGTTTATATCAAACAACAAAGATCTATTCCAATTAAAATAGCTTGAAATTCAACAAAACCGCATTAAAATCTGTTCATCTGTTTGGAGTTACACAGCCACAGACAGACATAAGCGTCAAACTTAAATATAACACACGTTCACTGTAGGTAATAATACCCATTTTCAACGTCGAGAATTAATAAACTGGCCAAATGCGAGTCGGGCTTACGCGCTGAAAGTACCGTACTACCACAAAATACAAAAAGTAGTGCAAGAAAACAACATCACACCCAGGTGGTCGGCGCCATAACATTACATATTCTGTGCCAATTTCAATTGGCTATCTTATACCAACGGTTCGAAAAATACAGACGGACGGACAAACAGACATACAGACAGACAGACAGACAGCCTAGGCTTAGTAATAGGGTCCTGCTATTTACACCCTTTGGGTACGGAACCCTAAAAAGTTTTTTAAATAAGTTTTATTTCAAATTTGTATAAATATTATTGGCAAGACATACCTACATCAAAAGATCAAAAGCCTTGTAACATGTAACAAGTTTCTTTCTATAAAGAGATAAAAAACTCGATTCGGTATTTTTTGTGGATCATATTTTTATTACATTTTAAGTAATTCATCGAATCGTAAGCCTACAGGGAAATGTTAGCCTCTCAAAATATTAATTAGATAAGTAGGTACATAATATTTCCAGTCATCCGTAAAAGCCAGCGAAATAGAGTTATCTAGTTCGCTGGTAAAAGCACCATATCTGAGATAGGTCAATTTAATTTTGGTAGTATTGTCGTCTTGGGACTCAGATTTTTGTATTGATTGAAAAGGTACGTTAATTTCATTCTGTCCGACTAGTAGTTCGATGATCTAACTGTTTGAACAAAAAAAAAACCTTTTAGTTAGACTGGCTAGTTGAACATTTTGGACTCGCTTTTATTCCAGATAGAACTACTGGTAGTAAAGTACGATACAGTGGAAACAAAAAAATATTTTTTATTATTAGTCGGTACTAAAACTTTCGAGTTTTTTATGGCACTCTTCTGGAGTGTAGATAATATTATCCGGAAACTTATATACCTACGTGTTTTGTTTTTGATTTTAACAACCTCTCCAAAATGCTAACCGCGTTGAACCGCTGGATTGCGGTGCTAACTTCTTGTCCTTGGTCAAAAACATAGGACATGAAGACGAGCAACAATACACTCGCCATTTTTCTGGTACCTAGACCTCCATACCGTATTGGTGGTGCCGTTTGGTGCCAACTGTGATCGTCTAAAGACATGTTTAAAATGGAAGTGAGCGTGCCTACCTATCGATGATATCCAGTTTTTGTAATAGCTCAGGGTGATTCCAAAGCTGGTAACATCGCAAGGACTACGTGAATTTTAGTACAAATAATCTAATTACAACAAAACCCATGTGCAGGGTAATATTCGAAACCGCATTGAAATTATAAGTTTCTGTCTTCGACATAATCTGATATAGACTCATTGAGACATCAACCGGTGAATCTAGGAGGCGAAGTGAAGTATTATCGATGATTTTAGTGTTTGGAGTCTCTCGTTTCCCTCGAGTTCTTCGCTTGCTCTGGATTCAATACTAGGTAGGCACTTGTGCCAAATAATAACTTTGCAGCTTAGGACAGCAAATTAACTATTTTTATTTTCTAGGCCCGCTATTCAACCAGAACGAGGCCGGCCATCGAGTGCTGCTTCTGCAGCGGGCGCGCCAATCAAGACTTCTGCTCCGAGCATTCAACGGGGCAGCTCTCTCAACTTGCCTCCTCTGGCTTTTGTACCCGGCTATACGGTATGCGCAGAGCAAGCCCGTTGAATTCACAATATGGCTGCCCTTTGACCCAGACATGAGTCCGCAGTGAGTGCTTATGTCTAATAAAATTAGGGACCTAACTAAAATTTTATTACGGCTCTAACAGTTGGTATCTATCGGAGGGCACGGCAGTGCCCCCGCCAAGTCGAGCACGAAGCAAACACTGCCGTACCATCCTTTACTGGAACCATTTCGCCGCATTTTCAGGCTAGATATGTACTTACTTAAGGTTTATTGTAGTCGATTTTCTAAAGTAGGTAGTATTTTTCAGTTTTGTTCAGTCCAGTGCACTTGCTTGAAAAAAAATCCATATAGGGTAGGGTAGGACACATAGGTATCCAGTCGATAACGCTTTTATCTGAGGTGTAAGAAAAAGAAGTATTTAAGAAACTCCTGAAATGTTACCATCAACCCAATTTATGCGGATATAGGAACATGAGTAGGTAGGTATATTTTACAGTGCCATTGAGCTCCGAGCTACTACCAAAGTTTTAGTAATAAAATGTAACTCAGAGCAGGTTTACATGTTGTTAACAAGAAGTGTCTTTCTTTAAAATAAGTTGTCAAGATCGTGTCAGGACACGCATAATTATGATGGGGTCCGTAGACATATTACCAAAAAACACAATGATGCACTTTGGACGCGGTCAAATTTTAGAATAGAATAGAATAGAATAGAATAACTTTTATTGTTTCAAACTGGTGCATGAGTTGTTACAAATACATCATTAAGTATCACAGTTCTACCCTCTTCGGGTGTACAATATTTTCTTAGCCTAGATTTTTATTGTTGCCATTACACCATAAAAAAGAAAAAAAGAAAATTTAATAAAGAGGTATGCAGCTTAAAAGAGGTATCATTGAGATATATAATATGTACATTAGGCATCTAAAACTACATTTATTTACATTATTATATTACAATTAATCATTAAAATATTCTTTCACTGTATAGAACACTTTTAATATTAACCAGGCTTTTAACTTGCGCTTGAATTGTGCTATTTCCAGTATCTTGAATTCTAGTGGTAAATGGTTGTATATTTTAATTGCACTGTAGAATGAACCATTTGAGAACATAGCATTGTTAACCTGGGGTACTCCAACATTGTATTTTTGTTTTAATCGCAAGATGCCAGCACGGCTCGAACTGATTTCGTGAAAGTATTTTTCATTATTCTTTACGAATAGACAAATTTCTAAAATATAAATGCTAGCTAATGTCAGGAAACCTTTCTCTTTGAAGATGGTACGCAATGTGTCAGTATCTTTTAAGTTATAAATGACACGAATACATCGTTTTTGTAAAATAAAAGTTGATAGTACATTTACAGAGTTACCCCAAAAGATCACTCCGTAACTTAAATGAGGATATACGTTTCCATAGTAGGCGTTTGTTGCTATGCTTTTGCTGGTGGCATTTTTAATAATAGATAAAGCATAGCAATACTGGGACAGTTTACTATTTACTTTTAGTACATGGTCTTTCCAATTTAAGTTGGTATCCAGAGTAACTCCCAAGAAATTGGTATTGTTAACAAGTTGTACTTTATTATCTCTGTTATGGATATTTAATTCTAATGATTTTTGTCTATAGTTTCTAAAATGCATTAATTTGGTTTTGTCTATATTTACTTTTAGGTTTATCTTTTCAAGCCATGTTACAATATTATGTAATGTGTTATTTATTTCAGTCTCGAAATATTCACTGGATACATTTTTCGGTAGGTATATCGTTGCATCGTCAGCAAACATTACGCATGTGTGTTTTGTTAATTTTGGTAGGTCATTTATATAAATTAAGAATAGAAGTGGCCCTAAAATACTTCCTTGGGGCACACCAAGTGAAATTTCTTTAAATTTGGATAGGAGTTGTTCTATTGTTTTTAATTTTTTGTTGTAAACCTGGAGACATGTTGCTTGAGTACGGTTTTTTAAATACGATTCTATGAGTTTAAGACCATGTCCCCTGATACCAATATGTTCCATTTTTTGCAATAGAGTGTCATGGACCACGCAGTCAAAAGCTTTGGACATATCTAAGAATAATGCCACTCCTGGTTTCTTTAAGTTTATGTCATCCCATACCTGCTTAAGCATGTTAAAAACGGCCAAAGATGTATTTTTACCTCTTTTAGAGGTCTCCATCACAACATAATACTTAATTATGCCCATACTTTGTAAAATGTATATATTATAATTATACGTACATAGTTTGAAATTGAAAAACCACCAGGAAAATATCCTTTGCAAATCCCAAGTTCTAATCCCAACGTACTTGAAATAATTTTAAGAGTTTACATCTATGTATAAGGTATAAAGTTACAAATTTACCTATAACATATTTATAGGTTTAGAAATAAAGTTAGCCGCTTTGACTGGACAGTTGGTCGGACTGACACAACGATCTTATAAGGATAGTATGTTACCACGGACCCTTAAATGTAAAAACCAAAAACTATATTTTTCTCGGTTCTTATTTTGCAAAACGGTAAGTAGGTACTAGGTACATGATAACTAAAGTTCACTTGCATTTTGAAGGACCCACAATTTTTTTTTTTTTTTGCTCCTGTGGAATGTCTTACTCAATAATTCGTTACATGAAGGCATCAAAATTATTTTCCCTTCCACATTAGGTACATATACATACATGTTGCCATCTTAACTAATATTATAAAAACGAAAGTATCTCTGTCTGTTCGCTATTCACGACTAAACGGCTAAGCCGATCTTAGCGAAATTTGGCGGGAATCGGGATGATAAGTGTGCCTACATCATAAGGACGGACATAGAGTAGGTACTTCCCCCAAAAAAAAACGGAAAAACTAGAAAATCGCGGGTAACCATGGGAATCAGAATCAGAAATCATTTATTGTAAAACTGTGTAAGTACAGAAGATGGTAAAAACATTGTAGTATCAACAGTCTGCCCTTTACGAGAGTCAGCTATATAAAATAAATAAATGAATAAATATATTCGTGACATTTTTTCACACACGGTCATCTGACCCCAAACTAAGCAAAGCTTGTGATATGGCTGCCAGAGACTGAAATTCATACATATATAGCTTTAAATACATACTTAAATAGATATTAACACCCAGATACAGAACAAACACAAACGTTCATCACATGAATGTTTGTCCTAGGCGAGAATCGAACCCACGCCCCCAAGCGCAGAAGGCAGTTTCACTACCAACTGGACCAACGGGCTATCTAAATACAGTCTTTTATATGGTGATATAACCGAGCCAGCAACCATCCCCTTAGAAAAAACTTAGTGGAACCTCTTGATACTTTTTTTATATTTAATAGTAGGCTTGACTCAATATTTCAATATTGCTATAGGCGTTTAGGCGTTGAAAACATAATATCCAACAAGACCCTAATTTTTTCTTTGCGACGTTGGGTAAAAGCTACAAGTAGTATCTAATTAATTGGAGATTTCTTGTTGTGTTTTCAGTATTTACTATGCTCTGATGTATAGTTGGATTCAAACATCCTTGTTGGCCATCGGCAATACATCTATGGACGCTTTTATAACATTTTTCTTCGCCCAATGTAAAACTCAACTGCGTATTCTTCGGTGAGTATCTTCTGTACAATGGAACTGTAAACTTGTGAGTAACTTCGATATTTTCAATATGTGAAAATATTTGTACCTTCAAGTACTAGGCTACTTCTCAAAATATAATAATTATACACGATACATAATAATTATTACCATTGATATAGGTGTCAAAAAAAAAACATGTCGATAAATTTTTCTTACTGAGCACCTGCGACAGTACAGTAAATCTAAGAGTAGGTAGAGATTTGTACCTACGTAGGTACCATTAAAAGCAACAATTTACGAATTTACATACCTAAATATGATTATGATATTGTTTATTAACATAAAAGTAGTTTGTAATATAAGTATAACATCCACATTCATGGCTTGTCAGTTCACAAAAATGGAAACATTTCAGAGTCAGTTCATATAACGATAGACGTGTCTTCGACCACATCAACAGCTGCCTAACGCAAATCCTATCAACCATAAAAAACCTGTTAAATTGTAGTTTTATAAGATTTTAGTTGTTAAAATGGATAGATCATCATTATCATAGGCAGAAGACGTCTGCTGCTGAACATAGGCCTCCCCCTTAGAATTCCACACGGAACAACCGCTCGCCATCCGCATTCACTGGATACCCGCAGCTCTGGATAAACTCTCTCTTTATTGTGTATACCAGATATAAAACACAGCAGTGAGACAGACTAAATAGTAAGTTACTTGAGTTATTTTGCTCTTTTCAGTTTGAACCTGAAAAATATTGTCGCGAAATGCGAAGAGGAGTCCAAAGATACATCAAATTCTTTCGCTGAAATATTCCATCGACACTTTCATAAAATAATAATGCACTACAACGAAATTGTGAACGTTTGTCAGAAAACGCAAACCATTTTTAGCAGCGTGATGCTTTACCTCTTCTTTGTTAATATTTGGGTTATTTGCACTTCAGCGTATGTAATGGCTAAAGTAAGTTCAAATCATACCTACTTACGTAGATTTATGTAGTTAGGTTTTATTTATATAAAATAGTGGAACAACCATGAACAAATGTTCCATACATTTTGTTGCAGGTCAATTATCTTTTTTTACAGAACAGTTGATTTTTAATAAGTAGTCGTAGAAATAAAAGTTGATACTAGATACTACTAAATACTAGATAAATGACTAGCTAGCGGACTTCTTGGATAGAATATTAATTAAGGTACCTATTACTACCTGCCTATTACTTTGTTCTCTCACTGAAATCTGTTTCAGGTTAACCCACTTTCAGTTCAATTTTCGTCAATGTGTTTGTACATGGTTTGCATCCTCACAGAAATATGCTTATTTTGTTATTATGGAAACGAAGTAACCTATGAGGTAAGACCAAGATTCAATAGGCAAGAATGGCAAGCTTTATGTGTAGGTACCTATACAACTATTGAAATACAGGATTATTTTTGTAGATTATTAGAGGTTTGTGGCCCGGTTAACCGGAGAGAGGTTCTCAATTCTGCCTATTTTTTATGTTCACCAATTATTCCGACATTTGTGAACCAATTTAGGTGACTCTTTATTATAATTTAGAGGCAACTCGCAGTGGCCCTACAAAAATAATTATATCATTTTTTATTTTTGTTTATTAAAAATACGAAAAGCATTGTTCGAGCGCGTGTTCATTTTGGCAATAGCAATAATTTTGCTGAAGCTCTTACTGATTTTGAAATCTTTTTTTTATATTGAAGTATTTGGAAGTTCACGATCATTCAATAAATAATAATCCATTAATATTTACTTAGAAAAATAATACACTGATGTGATGCGATTTGCTTTTTCTTGTTGGCGCCAAACCTTACCTACTGTTAGGTAGGTACCTGTTACCATTCTACCTATAATGTTTCTACTGCACACAGACCTATCAAAGTATAGGTCTAGCTACTTATATGTTAATTATGTAAAGATACTAGGTACCCACTTAGTCGTATCAGCTGCGGTATTATTAGGTCCGTCACGTTTCAAAGAGAATATAACACGTTTCATGACTATCGCTCTACGCATGAAAGCCGGACTTGGCTTCAAGTACAGAAGATATATTCAACAAAGAGAATTCAATAGAGATCTTCAAGTTCAAGAAAACCAAGACCAAAAAAAAATGCTGCTGGTCTATGGTTATGCTGGTCTTTCTTGCCTTATACTTATAAAATGTATTTGTGATGCGTCTGGTGCTACAAGTATCCATAGGCGATGGTGACTACTTACCATCAGGCGGCCCGTCTGCTTATTTGCCATTTATGACATTAAAAAATTGTCTTATTTCAGAGTAAATATCTAATGGAATCGGTATTCTCGATGGACTGGCATAGAGTCCCATTTAAGGAACGGTACAATATAATAATCTTCATGGAAAGGCTCAAACGCCCTATTATACCCATGGCTGGGGCCTTCGTTCCACTATCGAACACAACTTTTGTTTCGGTATGTACTACTTAATTTATAATAGACTAGCGGTCCGCCCCGGCTTCGCACGGGTATTATTGGAGTTTTAGTAAGGATCCCTAATTTTTTTGAAAATATAATATAGCCTATGTCACCCGGGATAGTGTAGCTTTCCAACAGTGAAAGAATTTTTCAAATCGGTTCACTTGTTTCGGAGCCTATTCAATGCAAACAAACAAACAATCAAATCTTTCCTCTTTATAATATTATTATAGTATAGATATCTCACTTGATTAAGTACGTAAGTTACGTCTTCAAAAAAGGAGGAAAGTTCTTAATTCTGCTCGTTTTTTTTTAAATTATTATTATGTAAAGTTATATGATTATTTACGGGATATTTACCGTGGTAAGGTTGTGGAATGAGCTCCCGATATTTCGGCGCAGTTACATGCACCATGTTCACGGGAAGACTGAAGAATGCGGGTGGTTGTGAACATGGTGCATGTAACTGCGCCGAAATATCGGGAGCTCATTCCACAACCTTACCACGGTAAATATCCCGTAAATAATCATATAACTTTAGTGAACAACCGTGATAGTTTAAGACAGTGTTTTATTATTATGTGTTTTGTATGTACTTACATCGATTCAGCAGATTGCCAGATTCAGCCAGCATCTGTGAACCAATTTGCGTGTTTCTTTTTTTATCATGTAGAAGAAACTCTTGAAGTGATCCCAAAATTCCCAAGGCTTAGTAGTTTGTAAACCAGCTCGATTAATATGGATAATCTTGCTCAAGCGCTTACGAATTTCGCGATAACAAATAACTACATGCTGAAACGTTGGATGCAGGCCGCGTCCAACCGGGCCTTTTGGAGATCGATGGGGGAGGTCTATGTCCAGCAGTGGACGTCGTATGGCTAAAATGATGATGATAACGAAATAACTACAACTACAATACTTTTGTTCAGGCGCAACAAGGATGTATTCATGCATGGATGTGTAATCGACTCGTATCTATGAATAAACTAGTAGTTCGCCCCGTACAGAGTTAAAGAAGGTTTTAAGCATTCCATCACAGAAAAGAAAAAAAAATCGTTTCATTCCACTATCATATAGGTCATGTTTCACACACACACACACACACACACACACACACACACACACACACACACACACACACACACACACACACATCCGCTGGTGAACAGAGGCCTTCCTCTTAGAGAGGGGTGTTGCCATAATCTCCACGCTTAGCAGGTGTCTTGAGGATCGCAGTACGCTGCTGCCCATCCCCATCTTACGGTGGTTTCAGTTGCAGTTTTAAGACATACCCGGGTCATGTTTCACTATAGGTATTTAGGTAGGTACAAATTCTAAAATAAATTATCTTTCTTTAAAAACGACTTTACACAGATTTTGAAGTCGGGCGGGAAATATATTTTATTATTTAGCTACGACGTATTATTTTGGCGAAAGAGACAGATAATATTTTATTTTTTTTACTTTTTTTTATCTTCTCTCTTCGCTATCCTTCTTATACAGCTCGTAGGTACCTATATCATAATAATTATATACTTATGCAAATGTTAGGTAAGTTTATAAAGATATTTCCCAATCGGTTTTTTGTAATTAATTGATTTTATATCTAAAGAAATGTGAAAAATTAACAAAAAAGATTTAAAAAAATAGAGAATAGCCTGCCTGCTTGTGATGTGTAAAAATTAGAACCTATATTTTTGCTAACGGAAAATGTTATTTTTTTCAGATCCTACGTAGCTCGTATTCGTTCTACGCATTCTTGAAAAACACCGATCAATAAAACGAGTCTTGAATTTCGTAGAACAATAAACGTTAAACTAAGCAGTTTCTATCGTGACGAATACAAAAAATGTGGTGCACTAGGTTTTTATACAACTTTACGGATCCGCGGTCAGGGGCGGATCCTGTATTTCATTTGGGGGGGGGGGGGGGGGGCATTATGGATTTCATTTTGAGAGGGGGGGGGGGGGGGGAATTCTGACAAGGTTCGAAGGAATCAAATCGAAAAATTGTGTCGAATGTATGCTAGGTGTTTTTGTTTATCTGTTCCTACCACGGAATTTTCTTACAACTGTAATAATAATGATCAAAGGTTCCCATCCCAGTGTCTTATCGAGTTGATTTTTGTTCTCTCTAGAACCTTGTTATCAAAGATTTTTCCTATTAAACAAACATACACTATACTATATACTAAACTGCTCATACTATACCTACTCTTCATGTTCATACTATACTACGCCTGTTATAGTTTTCACCACTTATAATAAGGCGGGACTTGGTCTTGATCGTGACTTACTTTGCTTGACTCTGACTGTGCCAATAACTGCTTTGACGTTATTTAATACGTTATTATTTCGACAGAAGGAATCTGTATCCATGGTCATAAAAAAAGTATTTAAGAACTGACAGAATGAAAGTATGTGTCAAACAAAACTTGCGACTTGTATAATAGGGTATTTGACTACTTTTGGGAAACTATTGCACATTATTGCCTGATATAATTTAATGTATACTGCATTTATATTTTCTGGATATCAGTCGTATTTGCGATATACCTAAATCGATGTTAAAGTTTGAATAAAAAAATATCGTGCCAAAACGCAGACCTGCGTCATAGCTCCGGCTATGCTAGCTGACTCTTTGACCTGACAGATAAATAAACAACAGCATTCTGGCAGCAAAAGTTTGATAATCACTAAATTTCTATTAGAAGTCATAGTTTATAAATGTTGTGTAGTGCCACAATGTACAAATACTTCCATAAAGACACCGGAAAAACTATTAGTTCCTGTTCCAATGGACCCCAAAACTAGCAAAAAGTGGTTGGAACTAAGTAGCTTGTAGAGAACCCAAAGTATTGGAGCTAATTCAATTGTTTCTATGTGCGAAGATCATTTTGAGGTACATATTTGAGTCTATAATATATGTCGGAGAACACCCGGTACTAGAATGTTTTTTGAAGCTGTGACGTCATTAGTGCTGATGATAACATTTCCATCACTGGGTTCTACCATTGGAGATAAAACCTTAACTGGCAGAACTCTTCTAAGCAACTTTGTAGTTTTTAGGCTGTACCAAACTGACTTATTCACGGGGTAGGTCAAAGATACACATTGAAAGTTCTGATAATGAATTCTTGATCTTTTATTTCTGCATAGACCCTAAGAAGGTGCTGTATGCTAATGCTAATTTACCGCCACGTTCGTAAAACCCTAGACGTTTATAGAAAAAGGGCAAGAAACTACAGCGCCATCACTTTATCACAATTATTACAGAATAACACTTTTCATAACACTTATTGAGCAATAAATAGTAGTTAACAAAATAGTAACAGCACTCTAAGTGCACCGGATAACGCTTCAAGCAAGACTGCCTGTTTCTGCACTTTGTACTGTGCTCGATGAATGCCTCAAACAGAATGAGCCTGGCTTCACAACAGCTCGCCATTTTATAACAAAGATGGCGTCGTGTCGTTGTGAAGTCATAACACTATTCATTAAAGATCTACAAATAACCTACTTTACAGTAGTTTAATAGCTTTACAACATTAAATTCGCAAATATCAATACAAAATCTGTTTGTTTAGATCTGTGTGACGTCACTAGGGATTGAAGCCAATTCGGTATGTAAAGTTTTTTTTGTATTTTTTTAATATTTTTATTACGTAGATAAGGAAACTAATTTCAATATTTTTGTTTTCTATTGAGTAGTTATGTTACAATATTTTTTTGAAAATTGAAAGTATGTGACGTCACCATATAGCACAAAATTTCGTTGCGTTGAGAAGCCTAAAAAAGCACCCCATATTGGCAGCCCTGAAAAAAATCAGACAGTCAAACCACAGAAATGAAAAAATATTCTATTCTGTGTGACGAACAGTGTGTCAAATGTATAATATTTTTATTCTTAAAAGGCACAGAAATAAAATGCTACAATGTGACGTCATTTAGAGGACAATGAAAGTCGATTGATTTCTTAGTTATATGTTAAAATAAATGGCATCTTATCGTTTTAAAAGGTCGGAGTAGAAAAATAAGGGTTGGTAAGATAAAATCTCAAAGCCTCTTTGCGCAAATTGTGTTTGTACTGTAAAGATATATGTAATTAATTCTATGGACATGTTTGTAAATTTTTGTGATAATGTAAGTGGGTGCCTATTATTTTATTTTTATTACTGTTGACATTTTATTTTATTTTAATTTAATTGATTATTTACACTTTTATTATAAATATTGTATATTTTGACGTTCATAAGTGTACACTAATGTACCCATATTTGATAAATAAATGAACTGAACTGAACTGAACTAAAAATGAACTGAACTCGAAATGGTTTTGGAATTGGCATAGGTTAATTTTTTTTAGCATACCGAATTACAGACAGATTAACCCAAGAAGTCAAGTCAGACCGTTTTCAATCACGTGAACAAATGTCGAAAATACAGTTATTTTATTCGCGTTTTTTACAAAAAATAAGCATATTTTTATTAAAAAATCAATGAAATATGCTTTTTCATTATGTCATGTTTATGGATGATGTCAATTGGCATAATATTTTGTCAAATAGCCTATTGCAACTGTGTCAATCACGCGGAGCCAAAAGCCCCAATACGGGGAAGAAAAAAAAATTGTGCATACGATCCGAATCAGCTCCAACAGCATTTACTACATCAACATCGCTAATAAGAACCAACACAATACGATACAAACTTATTTGTAATGCGTAAGTTCTCATTAGCGTTGTTGGCATCGTTGGCGTTATTGATGTGATTCGGAAAGGTGTTATTGGTCTGTGGAAAGGTGCCATGAGCGACTGACACTGGTCCAAAGGCCTCTTATGCCAGACCAAAGACCCAAGAAAAAAAAAACTGGCATTTATTACTGACATAGGTGATAGGACTATTATTTTCTTTTCATAAGCATTGATTGAACGCGAACGGCTTGATTCGTTTTCGGTTTCGTCTTTAATTTGACAAAATATTGAGCAATTTGTTTGTTTTTCTTTCTTCTAAAATAATCTATTGGTAGCATAATCCACTATGTTTCGATATATCCTTGTGTTATTATTAATTAATGCATCATACCGCAGCTTGGGCAATCCAATAAATCCTGCGCCCGTTTCACTTGTAAATTCATTGACTGCTCTCGCAAGTGATTGTGATAATACGTTTTTATCAAACCAAATAAAAGCCAAGATATTGACTTGTTCGGCCCTTCCATCACACGGCGAGAAACAGTTGCAGTGCCTAGTATTCTACGACATAAACAAGAAGCTTTGTGATGCCGTCGTTGCTGGAACAATAGCTCTACCGGAAGATTATACAGCCAAAATAAATGAAGAACAGGATGTGAACACGCTATGCGGTTTAGCTAAAGACTGGGTGTTCACCAATCTCACTGAATTTTCACGTTACAAACAAGCAGTCGACAAAGTGTTCAGACATCCCGTTACATGCGGCAAGATATGTGGCGTCGAAGATTTCATGAGTGATGACGCTAACTACTTTTGCAAATACTACAAATGGGGCTCAGATGTGATGAAACAAGCGATTGTTACTTCGACTCAAGATGCTGTAACTAACGCTCAAGTGCCACAAGAAGCTGCAAATGTCAAAGATGAGTCAACCCTGGCCAGTAATGATTTAGAAGACGTTCAAATTAAGGAGGCAAGCTCAACCGACACTAAATTAAATACCTTAACTAGTGTCCTGACCAACGAAACACAATCCATAGTGGAATCGGTCAAACCAGTAACAAGTACATTAGCAGTAATTCAGAAAAGCCAGGCAGTTGACCCGGAAACTATTTCCAATGTAGCTGCAGTCCCCGATGCACAAGGCGATGCCGACAAAAATGTTGATAAAGTGGAGGATACTGGAGCAATGCCTGAGAATGCTCTTGATCAACCAAGTAAATCCACAGAAGATGTTGCTAAAGTAGAGACTGTCCAAGGATCTGTCACAAAGGCTGAGGATACACAGATCAAACCAGCAGGTGTTCAGAAAACTGATGAAACCAAGGACCTGCAACAGTTAAATGAGTTAGACATCAAACAGCCTGTGCTCGAAACTCCTAAGGGTAAAGTAGCACCAGGCGAAGTGGAAGATTATCCAGGTAATGATTGATATTGATATTTTTATTTATAATTATAAAAAAACTACATGTCAAGTTAATCAAATTACAAGTAACATTAAAGGTCATTCAATTAAATTATAATAATGTTATTAGTAAAAAATAAAACGAAAATAATATAAATTATTATGTACATCAAAATAGGTAAAAAATTAATAATCAGAATAAATAAAAACAACACTTAGGTACAGATCATGTTATTAAGATTATGTTATTCATCTATTTCATGTTGATTTAACAGGACTTTCTGATGAGAATTTTTGAATGGTGGACATAATTTGATATCAGCCGATCAAAGTCTAAAATAACTGTATCATGCATACCTTTTTATTGTGTTACTAATCAAAATATCTAAAATTAACTGGCCAGATTATGTGGGATTATACCTTCTAAACCGACCCCCCCGGTGACCAGCCTTAGTGCTAGATAAAAGATCTGGGATCTCCAGAAGAATGCACTGGAGCCTTCAGCACAGCACTGCGGCTCCTTCCGAGACAAGCATTTAGCATGCTGGAATAGAGCCTTCCTCTCTCTCTGAGAGAAGGCCTGTGTCTCAGCAGAGAAAACATGATAGGCTGATAATGATGTCGAACCATAAACATTAGGTTTTTTTGCTTTACTATGGTCTAATATTTGTCAAGGGATTCAGGGATTTCTCATTGATTATCATATCTATCATGACACAACGGAAATTAATGCTTTCCGGATTTTTGTTCAGGCTCAAGTAGTCATTATTTGATTGTAGTTGGGTTTCTTTGTGGAGGCAGTAGGTACTTCAAATGTGTTTGTTGTCACTAAGACATCACATTATATTATGAATGCCATACATTGTGTGTAAGAGTATGTTTATACACACTCAACTCAGCTGAATGGAATTGAATGAAATGGTAAGTGGTAGTAAGCTTATACCAAAGTATAAATCTAACTAAGGAGTAGTCGTCCTACGAAACCATCTAGACAGAGCAATCGTGCAGGCATGAAGCTGCATACATCGCCAGTTGTAGTAGTTGTGTACACAAAATTCAGGGCTGACGTGTGTTCATTATTGCGCGCACACCAAAACAGTGCATACAACATTGAGCGAGACTACAAGCCATCTTACAGAGATAAAGAGAAGCGATATCATCAATTTGCAACATGGAAGAAAGGTGGAAACTCAGTGGGAGACAAAAAATCCAGCGAGACACTGTGACAGGATTTGGTGTGACTCATTGGGAACCCACTGTAATAGGGTGCGTAGGTAATTTAATATAATAAACATCTGTAGTTACGATGGGTTGATTGATTGATTGATTGATTGATTAACTCTTTATTGTTCACACCATGAAATTTGATACAGAGGACAAAAAACTCTTAAAAACTAGTGTAACAACTGGCGGCCTTATCGCTAAAAGCGATCTCTTCCAGGCAACCTAGGTACGTAGGTAGTAGCGCCTATCACGCGATGTGGTTGTCAACCCTGAACTGTCTGGTGAGAGTACATTAATGTCTCGATGTAAGCGGCATTTTGCACAACATCGAAGGCATTTGATCACTATGGGTTTTTACACTGTCCTTATACCCTGGATTAACACTTTAGGCTAGGGTGCTGCTGGTTAGTAGTAACAATTGAGTTATAAACAATCGTCATATTTGAATGACTGTATAATATATTTTTTCCCGTATAAATTCTAACCAGCTTTCCTTTGTTCTTTGTTTGCAAGGAGTAGATTCGGAAGAAGGGAAGGAAGGGTTGTCGGACATGCAAGGCGGTGATGATGGTGATGATCCGATGATTGGTGACCTTCCACCTGAAGAACAGAGACCAGTCCAGAAAGCGGAGACGGTTGTGTCTACTTTTAACAAAGGTAAATAATTACATTATCTGATTTAAGGCCGCACTTACCGGGAAGTGATATGCCTTTTGCACATTTTCTACATTTTAGAAAACAATAAATCACAGAGTGAGAATTAAAAAAAGTCCCGATTGGAATGTTTTATCTATAGATTAGGATTTAGGATTGTAAATGGTATAAAGGAATTTATGTGTTAACATTTTATAGGATGGCACAGGAGATGAGAACAGGAGTAATGTTTATTTTTTGATCTCTTTAGCCAAAAAAAATCATATCAACATAAAAATTCCTCCAAACGTACTTATATTATTCCTACTTAGCGGATTGTTAACTTTTAAAATGTTGTAAATGTGTGAAAGGATAGCGGCTGGTGAGTGCCGCCAAATGGTGGTACCTCAAAGCCAAATTTAACTCAGGTTTGGTTCATTTTCATCTTTAATTAAAAACGAATTAAAAATTCGCAAAAACTAAGTATATTGTTTTACAGCTCACTGCAAGAGTACCTATTTCTCTCTGTTCGATCTTTTTTCACAACTAAAACTAAAAACTGATGAACTAACCTCGACGAAATTTGTCATAGAAGTAGTATACCGGGTGTATCTATCACTAGACTACGGACATATTCAAGGATATCATTGTACTCATTATAAGCAATTTTTACTATGGGCAGACCTGGCACACTTCCCACTTTAGGTATGAAGCTACGAGTAGCCGACTTGTCGATCCTGCTGCGCGATAGACAGAGATAACGCGACAAGAGTTACACGATAGACAGAGGAGACTTCTATTAGGTTAATATAGCTGTAGCTCGCACGTCCTGAATTGAACTTTATTGTGTAGTTCACAGTGTAGTAGAAAGAGTCGCTACTTATTTAAATGATTTTGCGAAGTGCATCTTCTGTACTTGTACCAATATGTATTTTGTGCTACGGGACCAACACAGAAATTGAGAAAAAAAAACAACTATATGGTGAGTGTTAGTAACATTTTTCTATGCAACAACTGATTTATTTTCGCGATGTCAGGGTTAGGTCCATGGTAAAAGTGGCTTATAATAATAAGTACAACAATATCCTCGAATATGTGCGTCGTCTAGCTACACTCGAGGAGAGGCACAGGAAAACTACACTTGGTCCAATTGTTATAGGCTCTGACCGCTGCAATATCATTTTAAAAATTTGAATGAAAACTATTTCTTTCTTGGGCTAAGTATCCATTTTCCTGTGCATGGGTATTGTACTACCATGCGAATAAAGTCAGTAGCACTTTTTTTTAAATATATTAATCAATGACAACTGAATATGTATAATGTGTTTACATTATATTCAGTTGTCTTCTCTTACTCATGCTAACAAACTTTTTGCACAAGTTGATATTATACTAACCTAGTCCCATATTCTATTAGGTTTTATAAACGGTTACCTTGATTAATAAAGAACAGAACTTAATTCGCCGGCAATAAGTTTCATTTTGAGATAACACACATTACCATTTACGTAGGAGCTGTTTATTCAGGTGAAGTTTGTATATGTACCACACATAGTAAATTGGTCTAAAAGTAGTACGCAGAAAGTGTTGTCAGAAGTTGTAAATATTTGCTGTAACGTTATGAAAATTGGCTTCAGATTTGCAGTAAAGCATACCTAATGAGAGGTAAAAAAAGTTGGCCGTCACGGGACGCCCGGCAGATGTGAAACATGACGGCATAAGATGAGCATCGTGTTGTTTGCCGTCACGGTATTAGAGTCGGATTTACTGCCAAGGCCCAATAGATGTTCACATCAAAACCATTGAAATATTTTGTACACTAGCTAGCAACTAAGTTAGTTTTTCCACGTATTTCTTTTATTTTTAGGGTTCCGTACCTCAAAAGGAAAAAACGGAACCCTTATAGGATCACTTCGTTGTCCGTCTGTCTGTCTGTCCGTCTGTCAAGACCCTTTTTCTCAAGAACGCGTAAAGGTAGCAAGTTGAAATTTATACTAAATACTTGGGTCTACGGTTTCTTTCGGCTGTAAAAAAATTAAAGTTGTAAGTCAACGCAATCAAAAGATATCAACGTTTATGTCGCATATTTTGCGATTTCACAGGGGAACCAAAACCTATAGGGTACTTCCCGTTGACCTAGAATCATGAAATTTGGCAAAAAGCAAGGTCTCATAGCACATATATAGGAATAAATCCGAAAGTTATAAATATGAAGGTATATCATTTAAAAATGATTATTTTGCTATTACAAACTTACATTTTGTAGTTGGAATGTATCGAAGAACCTTATTGTCAACTACAAACTTAAGTTTGTCTTTCAATATTTTAACTTCAGTTAGTTTTTTTTTGGTCTCGCGCTCTTAGGGTTCCTTTATGTCGTATATTTTGCGATTTCACAGGGGAATCAAAACCTATAGGGTACTTCCCGTTGACCTAGAATCATGAAATTTGGCAAGAGGCAAGGTCTCATAGTACATATATAGGAATAAATCCGAAAGTTATAAATTTGAAGGTATTTAAAAATAATTATTTTGCTATTACAAACTTACATTTTGTAGTTGGGATGTATGGAAGAACCTTATTGTCAACTACAAACTTCAAAGTTGTCTTCCCAGAGACTGTGGGATCGGCCGATCTGCGAACTAGCATGGAAATCGCTACTAGATACGTGTCCTAGTATTGCAGATCGCGCTCGTATTCTTGCTGTCTCTGTTTGGGAATCGGGACTTTGGTTGCAAGCCATGCCCTCTTTTAACACAGGTAGCCTTTTAGATCCAACCGCATTTCGTCTAGCTGTCAGCTTACGCTTGGGTGCAAGGAGCTGTGAGGCCCATCGCTGTCAGTGTGGTACTGCTGTTGACCAGCTCGGTCACCATGGTCTCTCTTGCTCGAGAAGCGCTGGTCGTATTGGCCGGCACGCTAGCCTGAACGACATCATACGCAGGGCACTTTCCACCGCCAATGTCGCAGCTGTGCTCAAACCGAGTGGTCTTGCGCGTGACGATGGAAAGAGGCCTGACGGTATGACACTTGTGCCCTGGAGGTTGGGGCGGCCCCTTGTATGGGACGCAACTTGTGTCGATACTTTGGCGCCGTCACATCTTCCTGAGACACAGGGTAGGGCTGGCGCGGCTGCTAATTCGGCAGAGCAGCACAAGCGTCGCAAATATGCTAACCTCGGCAGTGGTTACATATTTGAGGCGTTTGGGGTCGAGACATTGGGCCCTTGGGGACTGGGAGCTCACCTCATTTTCAAAAATCTTTCAGAGCGCCTGGTTAATGCGACGCGTGACCAAAATGCTGGCGTGTTTCTGGCTCAACGCATTAGCATTGCCATTCAACGTGGTAATGCCGCCAGCATGTTGGGTACGCTGCCAACTGGTAGTGGGCTTGAGCATTTGGATTGTCTTTAGACCTTCAACGGTCTATGGGCAGTCTAACTGTATTTGTAGTGTTAGTTTTAGCTTGTATTTTGTTTAGTTATTCAAGGCACTTGCCCAGTAAAAAAAAACTACAAACTTAAGTTTGTCTTTCAATATTTTAACTTCAGTTAGTTTTTTTTTTGGTCTCGCGCTCTGAGGGTTCCGTCTAACGGAACCCTCAGAGCACGAGTCCTACTCGTACTTGTCCGGTTTTTTTCAGTTTAAAAAGTATTGATATCTTCCTCTTATGTTGACATCTTTGCAAAATTTCATCAAGATCGGTGTAACCCTGTAGTCATAAACAACCGACATGGCAGTCATAGTTGCTTTCACAATTTTAGAAGAGTGACATTAAATAATAAAAAAATAAAAACAAAAAACCGACTGCGAAATGTAGCCTATGACAATTCGGAGATAAAGACGAACCTAACGACACCTCGTACTTCAAAATCTGTGCAAGCAATATACAGGGTTACACAGAAGCGAGAAAGTCAGCTGTTTCATACATTTTGTCGAATCTGTCTGAACAGCAGATTTTATGGTCGCCCCATATTAAAAGTTGTATACCTAATGATGAGTATAATGACATCCTTTCGGCTTAGTACACCCTTTCTGCGTAACTCTGGAGACAAAAACAAACATCCATAATTACAAACAACCAAAAACATGGGGAAGTAAAAGGGGTCTTTTCGGCGGTCGGGTAAAAATTTCTGTAGGAGCCTGCAGAAGAACATTGCGTAGTGTAGTACGAAAAAAACATCATCTCATGTCGCGCCGTCGCATTTATTCTCGACTTTTTTCAATGAGTAAAATTTTGATATTTAAGTATTAGAAAAGATTGTGCTGCGCAATTTTGCCTAAAACCGAGATATATCATAATGCGAGAGTTCAATAAAACTACAACAAAAACCAGTTTTGAAGCAACCTTGCGGCGCGGCGATTGGCCAAGTACATACCTATACTACAGAGGTCATAGGCTTATTGGGTCCATTTTGGTAGAAAGTAATAATTATGTTTTGTAGCTATGCTAAAGTGCTGCATAGAAAGTTATGGGGACGCCACAATCACAAATAAATATCACTAAGGTAAATTTGAATAAATGTATGTATGTAAACCCGAACGAAGCGCTTTGATTCCACTTTTATTGTGAGAACTGCTAGTCTGTGGAATGCGCTGCCTGAATGGGTGTTCCCCGATAGATACAATCTGGGTGTCTTCAAATCACGACGGAATCGGTTTCTTCTAGGCAAGCGTGCTCCACCGTAGACCGCATCATCGCTTAACATCAGGCGAGTTGGCGGTCAAGCGCAAGCCTATTAATTATAAAAAATAAATTAGGTAAAAAACTCAAAAAAAAATTTTTTCGTAAATTTTGTACTAAAACCAACATTCATATCGTGTTTGCAAATCAATGGTATAATAACGTATTAACAAAAAAATTGTCCATGTCCATGCAGTATAAAAAAAATATGTTTTAACTCTGTTCATTGTTTTTTCAGAGCCTTTCTACGCGAATCCCGTCCAAGGTTTCCTTGAAGATGAAGATGATAGCGACCACTTCTTGTCGTTCTTCTTGACTGCCATCGTATTGGTCGTCTTGCTCTATGTTCTCTACCACAATAAAAACAAAGTCGGCAAACTGGTAAGTACCTGTAATTTGTCCATATTTTGTTTGATCAGGTGGACTGACGACATCAAAAATACTGTCGGGAGCGAGTGGATGCGAATAGCGAGAGACCGGGCAGAGTGGCATAAACAAAGGAAGGACTATACCCAGCAGTGGGTCACTCGGGGCTGATGATGATGATATTTTGTTTGTTATTTCAGTCAAATTTGTTTAGTTTAGAGAATGGTACAATAGGATTGATGTCATTAACTGCTGTAAAGGTTTCATGATAATCGGGATTGTTCATATTTTTTAAAAGATTTTAATTACTAAACCATTTCGAGCTGTAGAATTACTGATCACTTGATTATACATAATTTTTATTAAAAAATTGCGCTGATGACGAATATTTTCAATTAAATATGATTGACCTTAATTTACCCTTGAATGACGTCAGCGTTGGCGTTATGTTGAAATTTATCTTACAGCCGCACTCAGAGACGTTACTAAACTTAAGCTAAGGAATACTTAAAATTGCTCTGTCTCGTTTTTATGTGTGACAATTTCCGTCAACCAGAAGTTGACAGAGCAATTTTAAGTATTCCTTAGCTTAAGTAACGTATCTGAGTGCGGCTGTTAGCCTGTTACACAAACGAACAAAAAAAGGCAAATCACTGTGTAACTAATGACATGGACAGATGAAAATATGACAGATGTAATTTTTTTTATAGACATCTACACGAATCAATATAACGCCGATGCTGACGTCATCACATTTAAAAATAATACAATCTTAAATGACTTTTTAAATAACTAACGTAAGGAAAACAAATTTATTCAAATAAGTATGTTAAAATAGTCTATATTTTTTAGAAAATAACATAAAACTATAAGGTCATATTTGGGCAATATTTTTCATTTACCAATCAAATTTAAAAATCCGACTTATCAGTAAATACGCAATTCCTTTTACTTGGATGACATATTTCCCCCAGTTATTTTAATTTAAAAATCATACTTCTGAACAGATTTTGATGACATTTCTATGTGACCAATCTGAAAGTAAGAATAAACAATAATTATCCAAATTGATTTATAAATGACGCAGTTCTGAGGTAACAAACATAAAAAATACAACCCTTTTATAAGTCGGTAAAAAAAAGAAAATCTGAAGAAAACTGAAAATTTAAATTAGGCAGTATAAAACTTTTATAGATACATCCCTGATGCCTCGTTTACCTCCATTCCAGTTCTTCGGGCTAATGCTGGAGGGCAGGCAAGCCTCTCGCCGCCGCAACAGCCGCGGGCACGCATACCGACGCCTCGACACGCTGGAGCAAGCGATGAGCGCTAGTTCCACTGCACCGCCGAGCAAAATTATTTACTGAGCTTCCTATAAGCATTTAGGTAAATAAATGATCACAAAACTCAGGAGTGTATGGAGTGTGCATTGGCAATTATTCTCGGTCCATTAATTTATTTTCTCTAACAGCTGCAATAACTTTTTTAAAGTTGAATGAAAACCACGAATTCTGATCACTTTCGCTTGGTTTTTGAATGAAAGCTGTACCCGATATACTTCAGTGAAATACTAAAAACAAATGATTTTATTCTTTTTACAATGTTATTGCAGAATTATGTCAGTGCAAATAAATTATTGAACCGAGTTTATGGTGTTAACACACCGCCTTATTATTATACAACTTTGATTATGCAGAACTTGATAAGTATATTATTTTGTTATAGTATTTGTTTAACATAATCAAGAAGCTGATAACTAAAATCTAATAAAAATTGCGAAAAAATTGATTTAATTGATTTCGAGATAACAACATGTCCTTTATTATGAAAAACTAGTAGGATATCAATAAAAAAAACAAAAAATATATACGATTATAATTTTGGTTGATCAATGTTGTATGAAAATTAGGAGCTGCTTAACTACCTTATATTTAGTGCGAAGATTTGGCGCGACCTTTACAAAAGAACTGGGTGCGTGTTTAGAAGGGATAAATATACAGGGTTACTGGTAATCAGTTAAGGTAGCATTTCGATTTTGACGACCGTGAACGGCGGCAGATGCCGCGTCGCGCGACCCACTGCTCATAATGAATTTATATGGAGTGCTAAACAATTCAATGCACACTTCGCGCGACGCGGTCGCTTGCATTGTTTAGCACTCCACGGCGCGACGCGCCGGACGCGGTCGTCAAAATCGGAAATGCTACCTTTAGCATTCACTTAAGGGCGGCTTCAATACGTCAAAAACAATTTTTGTTCTACGACTTAACAAAATTCGGGTATAAACATGTGCTGTTTCATATAATTTTGTCGGGAGTGAATGTTTATTTATTTATTTAATTCATAAAGAAACACCAACAGTACACATATTAAATAATACAAATAACATTTATTTATAACAACAGTACACATATTAAATAATACAAATAACACTTATTTATAATTAATACAGTTCTGATATGTGCACCCTTAACAGGTGTTTACAACGTTCACAATTAAAAGTGGTAAGACAAAAAATATGATATATAAATTATATATAGGTGTGATGTGAATACAATATATATATTTTATTGTATGGAACGCCTGGTTTTATTTATTCGAATTTCTTAAAGTCTTGTTTGTTTTGATGTACTGAGACCGCCCTTAGGAGGATGCTAATTGATTAGCAGTAGCCCTGTATGTTGTGACGTGTACAAGTATCGGGGCGGGCGGAGATGAATCGCCTTTCTTCTGTGTAAGGCCTCGTTTATGAAGACGCGGGGCGTAGAGCGGGCGTCGTGCGATTAATTGCGGGGTTAATTCTCAAATTGATTCTTGCTGTCGTTCTCGTGTGATCCCCCGCGCAAATTTACTCAAACCAGACGCGCGAGCTGGATGACATGGTAGCGATAATGACTGTCAGCTGTATAATCGTTATCGCTAACATGTCGTCCCGCTCGCGTCAACTTACATCGTGCGCGCGAGTGGTTTGACACGATAGCACTAGCGTTTGTCAGCTTGTGTAACCCCGCTGCGCGGTTATGACAGCTGACACTCGCTATCGCTAATATGTCGTCCCGCTCGCGCCAACTTACATCGTGCGCGCGAGTGGGTTGACACGATAGCACTAGCGTTTGTCAGCTTGTATAACCCCGCTGCGCGGTTATGACAGCTGACACTCGCTATCGCTAATATGTCGTCCCGCTCGCGTCAACTTACATCGTGCGCGCGAGTGGGTTGACACGATAGCACTAGCGTTTGTCAGCTTGTGTAACCCCGCTGCGCGGTTATGACAGCTGACACTCGCTATCGCTAACATGTCGTCCCGCTCGCGTCAATTTACATCGTGCGCGCGAGTGGGTTGACACGATAGCACTAGCGTTTGTCAGCTTGTGTAACCCCGCTGCGCGGTTATGACAGCTGACACTCGCTATCGCTAACATGTCGTCCCGCTCGCGTCAACTTACATCGTGCGCGCGAGTGGAATAACACGATAGCGATAGTCGACTAATGTAATAACCCCGCATGTATGGAAGCGTTTACTTTGAAGCTTTTGATGTTGCTGCTCTGGTGCGCATAAACGAGGCCTAACCTCGGTGATAATATACACGTGGGGTACAAGTATTACGGCTCATGTGATATTCCGGCAATGTGAATTCTCAATAAGTTTTTACTAACAGTGCTCACGATAGTTGCTAAATACGTGGCAATGTGAACATTTTATGCATAATTATATAGATAGTAGAATCGTGACATGACTGTTTCTCAAGCACACATACTATTTGATAAGTTTAATAGCTGCTCCTCAAGTTTATTGCTTTCTGTATTTTGTATCTCGATAATCGTGGACTGATGCAGTTTAAACCATTCAGTTCAGTCTTGACCATTTTATGTGTTCTTTACTTTGTTTAAAGAGTTACTTAGGATGAATAATGTGTTTATTTCTAATCGAAAAACCTGCACGTATTAAAAATGTCTCTTTGAAGTATATTTTGTATTCTCTGGATTATTTAGTTTTATATCTCATTTTTTTTAGCTTTTAGCCAGATAAATGATTATTAGATATTTAGGTGAAAAGTAAAATTTAAAAAATCAGAATTATCAATGTGGTTTAAATCTTTTTTCGATAGAAAATGGTCATTTGCCAACAGGGTAGAGCGTCTTTCTTGAAATGGTCGCGTAGACATTTTGCTAACTCCATTGATATTTCCACGCACTGACAATGCCCCGGGTATTGTAGGTGTCTAGGCGGCGGTGACCATCACTTACCATCAGATGTAGCACTGAGATCAGAGAGCATCACATGTAGCTTGTTTAGCACTTTTCAAAAAAGTGACGAAGTTAGTTGAATTTCTGGGTCAAGGTTGTAATGTTTTGTCCAACTTTGATATCGTCAAGCTGAGGGAAGTCAATGGGGAGGTCAAAGGGAGGAGCGAAGTTCTAATGGGGTATAGATTATTTAATTTTGTTAATATATCGATATACTGCAGTTCCGATAGTTCAGAACGTCACTATTCCTTAAACCGGAAAATGTAGTATGGAATTCCTTATTCAAATTTTCCATACTCAACCATTCTAACTTTGACATGATCGTATATATTGTTAAAAAACCGAGAATAATATTGGACGGGGTATAGATTATGTAATTAAAACAGTAAAATGATCATTACAGGGTATTAGAAAACACAGCTCCAAGAATGAAGTATGACGTGAGATGTTGAAAGCGCGGTTGCAGTCTAAGGCGTGGAACGGTTAGAAACTTCGTAATATCTACGTGTTCAAAAAGTGTGAAAAGGCAACCGATGCTCTAAAGTGCTCTGTTAACTACTCGCTTACGGGTAGTGTCGCAAAAGGGAACATTTTAACAAAAACATGTGTTCTTGATAAGATCGACAGACCTAATATGATTATATTAACTAGATGCGTAGTCCACACTATATGGGCAATACAAAAGCACGGTATTTGGTCGCGATTTCAGATTTAGTCTCATAGTAAAAGTTGTTCATAATGATAAGTACAATGATCTCCCTTCGGCTTAGTACACCCCAAGCTTATTACTCTGTACAGAATTCGAAATCGTTAAATTTGAAATTCGCAGATATGACAATTCACTAAGTTCTATATTACTACTTAAAAATTACCACATAATAAATGTCCCAATCTTTTATTTATTACAAATAAAGGATATAATATTAAATACATAACGCATACTGAATAAATAATTTAAATTGGCTGATACATTTCTGAGATATAAGCGTTTAAAGTTTAGGTTAGGATAGAGAGCGGATGCTCTGTCCTTCTCCCGCAAAGCGTATGTTAGTATAACATTTGTTTGTATAGCATTTGTACGGCGCACAGCTTGACGTTTTAATTTGCTATAGTGCGCTCTCTGTCTAGCATGAATTTAAAATACTTATAACTTATTTACTTTTAAACAAATTTTTATCTTGTTTTCTTTGATGGGCTTAAATGATAGCTCTATTTATAATCAGCTTTTATTATGAGGTAACAAAAATAGCGAGACAATGGCCTATTCACTATGTTCTACATTACTGCTTAAAAATTACGACGAAATTTTTATTATATACATGCATTTGAGGACTACAAGATAACAAGTACAACATAGTTAATATGTATGTAGACAGTGATAATAAAATTATGTTGCATGTACCTTAATATAAGTGACGATACATATTTATTTCTATGGTTTCTTCGTGACTAATAATTCTTCGTACTGTGATTTTGTTTTTAAACGGTTTGGCCGGTAGTAACTTCTCAGATGGCTAGCGAGCATATTCAAAAATGGGATTTATAGGGTTGCTCTTCACCACCTCGCCTGATGTGATGTGATGATGCGGTCTACGAAGGAGCACGCTTGGGGAAACCTATACATTCACGACTTGAAGACACCCAGATTATAACCACTGAAACACTTAAGATGTTTACATCGTAGGGTTTTTGTTGTTTTTGGAAAATATTATGTACGAAACCCTTTGATTCCACTTTTATTGTACGAACTGTTAGACTGTGGAATGCGCTGCCTGAATGGGTGTTCCCGATATTAACAAGCTGGGTGTCTTTAGATCACGAGCGAATCGGTTTCTTCTAGGCAAGCGTGCTTCATAGTAGACTGCATCATCGTTTAACAACAGGCGAGGTGGAGTTCACGCGGAAGCAAATAAATCAAAAGTCGTAGACAAAAAAAAGCTAATTTCTCATAATTAAACAATAAGTTATGCTCACGCCACTTTGATAGTTGCTAAACCCATTGGGCGAACTCGTTAAAGCGTAGCCGTGAAACTAATAAGAAAACTCTAAGCGGTCACACATTGCGTCTTTTAGCAACGAAACCGCGACACTTGTATCGATACAGACCAAGGAGTACATTTTATATACTGAATACAGACGCGCGTGCTCTGCGGCATTCGACAAATGACCGTGCGCGAAGTACCAATAGTCGATGCGTAAAATATGTACCCAATTCCTTACACGTTTTGAATACGTTACGTATTTTATGCGTTGAATACTCGTAGTTCACTTCAAACTGTTCTGAGTGCCAAATGCGAGTTTCTTCAATAACGTTTACTTACTCAATCGCGTCAACGTTAACTACAATTTGTATGAAATAAAATCAGCGCCATCTAGAGCCATGCGCGATCGTGTAGTTGGTAAATACTGGCATTTGGCACTCTGTTCTGCTCCATACGCGTTGGTAGAAGTCGCCGTGTGTTACCGCTCTCATAAGAGATACACAAAAATTGTATTTATAATATAAAGTAAATACCTTGTACATGGTTTCTCGGAACGGTGGTACTAAGCCGAAAGGGGGTGTTCATCAATTGTGCTCATCATAAACAACTTTTACTATGAACCCAACCCCGAAATCGTGAAAAAACTATCAGCTGTTCAATTTCGTTAAGTGTGAGTAACATTTTTCTATAGAACAATTGACATTTTTCGCGATAACGGGGTTGGTTTCGCCTCTTTCGGCTTGGTACTACCGTTCAGCGTAACCCTGTATAAGTTAAATTGCCCTTTACAAGTGTATACTTCAACTAAAATCTTAGTTGCATACAAGACTTTGTGGTGTTTGTTCCCGTTTGTACAAATATCACGAAAGTTTCAGGTTCCCGCTGTAACACAAATATTATGAATTTTGTAATCTTATTTTTGTATATTGTGTTTATATTAGGATAGATTAATGTATGAGTAGATCGCCTCATATTAGGATTACGAGCTAATATAAAACTAGGCAGCGTTTTATTATTTTTTTGCAAACGATCGGACTGTGTTTTTCTATCAATAATGGCTATTAGAAACTTTTGATATATTATGGTGCCTGCATAGTTTTTTTTCTTTTTTTGCAATTTGAAAATGTCAACATTTTATTTAAGAAAATTCCCATAGAAAAGGTAATTTTACCAGTGCTAACACCACCTTGACAGTTGAAATGCAAAGCCATTGTGACAAGGCATTTTTGTAAGAAATGTGTTGTAGCCAGTTGCACCCATATAAAAGAAACTTCAGTCATTCGAAATCAGTATTGTGATGCGGACAAAAAACTTTGAGACCTAACCCAAAAAGTCCAAGTTTGTCTTTGTATGCGGAGTTCGACGTATCGACATAAATAAAAAAATTCAATCAAGGCTCTGTCATAATGCCTGGCGACAGATTTTTCTTCTCATTTCCGTTCTATTTACTTGTCTCTTCTGTGTTAAACCCGCACCTAAATAGCAGTGATTTTTCATACATATGTTCTAAGTCTGATCTCACCGTGTTTTTAGCTCTTTTATTTTCCTGTCCACTCTTCACGTAACCTGTTCGTTTATTATTTGTTGGCTATAATTAATAAGTACCTAGATTATATCCATGGAGGTTAAGTAATGAAAGGTCATAATAATAATTGTATTTACTGATTTCTATTATTGTAATTTGGTATCTAAATTAATCTGACAATCTGTTATTATAATGTCCTTGTATTAGTCTAAGGTATGGCTCCATCTTTAAAAATATACACAGCAGAAACAATTTTAGAGTTATCGAACTCAAAAAATTGTACACAGAATATACCTCTCTGTTTATAAATGTAAATTAAAATTAATTCTGCATAGACAACAATCATGATTTAAGATGAAAATATCCTTTATGTCTACTTTCATACACGTATAAAAATTATTATCTAGTTAATAAATATTAAGTGAAGGTCATAGAGATACAATACCTGTAGAGTCACAATCTCTAATTGAAAACAGTCATAAAACGTCCGAGCGTCGTGTACATACCTAGACATCAATTATATAGTTCACAATGCCACATTTACCTCAATTTAGACGCTTGCATAGTGTTCAATTTAACTTGTCCGATAGGGCATCGTGCGGCGTTGTATTCGTATCGCGGTTGCCTTGACAACTAACCAAAAAAGTCTGCGCAATGCGTACGGTGCGCCGGGTCTTGGTTCGGAATTTTTTGGCACGATTGTGACTCTATATGTATTGTATCTCGATGGTGAAGGTACATTAAACATCATGATTAATATTCGATAATTATGTACTTAAATGACCAAAAACACGGTGTGTTAGTGTTCATAATACTTTTAATAAAGTATGCAAATTGAATACTAGAAACAATACTTAGAGTGCAAACACGTGAATAGAGTCCTCAAAGGTAGGCAACGCACTGACAATGCCCCGGGTATTGTAGGTGTCTATAGGCATCGGTGACCACTTACCATCACGTGGCCCGTAGCTTGTTTGCCATTCTATAATAACTTCTTTGTAACAATACTTACAAAGTAAATAAAAAAGCTATCTGAAGGAAACAATTCATGTTCATACTTTCACAAGTTTTCATTTTGTCTGGTTGTGAAATGTAGTAATTTAAGATTAGTGTTAAACGACTGAGTATGTGAGCCAGTTTTGAATTCTGTATAATAATATTATGTAAACTGACGTAGTTTTCACACATTTAATTTATATGGTATGGGAATTACTCGCGTGAGTTTAAAAGTTTAACGGCCTGTTATCCGAGTCGCGTAGGCAACAAAACGCTCCCTCAGCCCCCGCCAAGTTAGAGCGACGATGTAGTTTGCCACGCAAGAGTCAGGAGGCCCGCGGGGGGAGTGCAACGACAAAAACGAACATAGGTCCAACCTCGATGACGCCTGGCGCGGTACTGAGCGCGGCGCGCGCAAATTCTCGCGACCTTTTTACGCTTTTAATTTCACTAAAAAACGAAACTATTCACTATCATAAATATATCCAATGCAAAAAATGTTGAATAGGATTGCCTTTCAGTACACGCAATTTCCAGATTGTTACGAGCTTTCATTAGAGCATAAAACGAAAAAAATAAACTAAATCGACTTTGTTTCAGTTTTTTTTTTTGATCAAGGAAATTTTATTCTGTCGGGTTTTGATTCAAAGCATAAACTCAAACACAGATGTATCTGTGACATGTAATTTTTTCCAGCTTAAATATTGTGATTGAACTGAATAAAATTGATTTAAAACCGTCAAATTTGGTATAAGAGTCCGTTAAGCCGGCTATTCCGACTATAGTTACAACCACAATCAAGTTTTTAAAACATGAATGCGTGCATGAAATTGACAGTCGAATTCGGTTGAAACTATAGTCGGAGTATCTGGATTAATGTTACGCGAGTAATTCTCTTAAATAACTATCAATATTATATTCCGCAATGTTAGTTAAGTTTTTTATAACTCAAAATTCTATTAAATTCTTTTAGCCCTCTAAGGGCTAGTGAGTAAGGCTATCCTATAATTTATTTCCTTTTTATTTAAAAATAAATAAATGCGTAAAAATACGTTTTTTACTATATTTGTCTAATCGCACTTTACCGATATACTCGATTGGTTGTGTACTATAAGATTGACTTGTGTACTATCTATGTGTATAGTACATGATAGTACAAAATCCCTCTCATTTATTAGCCGATATCAAAAAGGGAGGGAGAAAGGAATATTTTACAATATTGTAGGGCGGAGTAAAAAGAAAGTATGTCTTCTTTATGAACAAAACATATTTATTAGTATATAATATTTGTGTTGAGTATTTTTTTTACTCTTTTGAAGGGTCTTAGTTGGGTCGGGAAAGTCAATGTATTACGATCGATCCGAAGACTGCTGTGCCTTTGCACATTTACAATCGACAAGATAAAATGGCGTTATAATATATCTTGATTTTTGGTTACGCATCTCTTATTTAGGGCGTTTTTAGTGCGGTATTGCTCACGCACGAGGGATTGGCTTGTGTGCGTGGAACCAAAAATGCATATTATTTTAATAAGTGTTTATTAGGATGCGTGTACACGCACGGACCTAATAAGCACGCGGGATAGGCACGAGTACGCGGGCAAATTTTGCGTGTATGGGCAAATTCTCATGACACTGAAAATACCTTTACATTCTACATAACAGTAATTAGTCGTATTTTTTCAGAGTCCATGCTAAAGGTTGTAAACAAATTGCTTTTACTGTAGCTTCTATCGAATCAGCCATATTGAGTTTCTCCCAACATCCAAGTAGGTTAGCAAAGGGCTATTAGGAATTTAACTGAACTCCAACCAGCGTTTTTCCGAAGCCATTTTCAAGTTTGAATGGGGTTGGCCGGTAGAACCTTTTTGTAGATGGCGTTAGCATAGCTTGCAACTTTTATTTAAAAAAAATACAATTTAAATGTCACACTTAGTGACATTTCCCTTTCACTTTGAAAGTACTGTTATGCAATAATAGCTCCACAGAAGAGAAAAATTTTTCGTTTAAAATAGAACGGCTGTCAAGGCATTTTTGCAAGAAATCCGTTGTAGCCAGTTGCACACATGTAAACGAAACGTCATAATATAACTACATAGGAAGGAATGCAATAATTCGTCAAGATTATTATTAATCCAAAAGGTTATGAACGCCATTTTGTTAAAGTTTAAAACTGACCTTCTCGTGGTGCAATACGGTTCAGTTCCCTGTGCATTTTGCGCAATTATTTCGGTAAATGTTGCTATTCCAAAAAAACTGCACGATTCTTGTGCAGTTCAAAAAACTAGTACGAGTTCAACAGTCCTTAACGTAAATTCATCTACGACATAGTTAAAATAGTTCCAAATTAAACTGCACGATAAGCACGAGGGTTAAAATAATTTACCTAAGAGTTTTTCATCGATTTTGCTTTTTTTACTAAACAAATCTAGTGTATTAACGCATGTGATTGTGTAATAATATTGAATTATTATCCGTTAAATAAGATTAAGGCAAATTCGTAGGTTTGCGTGAGTGTAGGCAGACAATGGGAAGTTGCAAATGTGATTTTTTGTTTTGCCCCAACACTCCATAGAAACTTGATTAAAAAGTTTCCATGACCTTACTAGGTCATGATTTGACCATGATATTGACGTAGGCTATGTTTAGAGCTCAATTTATGTGACTTTAAATGGGTAGAAAAATAAATATATTACTTGATACGGTTAAATGCTATTTTCGTGAGGAGTCATTAAAAAAAAACCTCATCCTAAAATTTAGAATGTGGTATCACAGCTTAGTGATGCGAAAGTTTTGTGTGCAGTTTTAATTTTATCGATAATCTTAATAGGCATAATGACTAATAATTTTTATTACCTCATAAAAAAGCTGATCATAAATAGCACATCAACGAAAACAAAATAAAAATTCGTTCAAAAATAAATGAGATATAAACATTTTAATTTCGTGCTAGACAGAGAGCGCACTATACTATACTGAGCCGTGACGTCACGCCTCAGGAGCGCCATACAAATGCTGTACTACACGCTTTGCGAGAAAGGAATAGAGCATCCCCTCCCTATCCCCACCTAAAACTTTAAACACTTATATCTCAGAGATTTATCAGCCAATTTCATTATTTTTTTCATTACTGTAATGATTTTGTCAATCATGTGTGAATTTTATTGTATTTTATACACATTTCTAATTAATTTGTATGGATGTTAATAAATCACATTGCAGTAAATATAATTACCTACTTAATAGTAGTATTTTAAGTGTATTTATATAAGCTTGTTTGTTTTCACCCAGTTTTAAAAGTAGTTTTTAAGTCTATTGACTAGATTGTACTTTGCTTTTCTCTGATTGGTCGACCTCCACTGTCTGTTTACCGATTGGCAAGTTTACGTGGGGGGAATAATCAGTCGGTTGAGGTAGTCTCGGACGAGCTTTCAAAGGAGCAACATCTCCCTGTATTAGAAGTAAAGTGTATAAAGGAATAAAATAATTATGTTAAAAATGATTGTGTAAATATCTATATTGTGAAAGATTGTAAAATAAATAATGTGATTGTACCCTAGGTGTCTGATTTATCACAGTACCTATGTGTAATGTATTTAGTTATATTCATCGCTAAGCCGGTTAATTGTAACAAATTAAACATTAGGACACATGCCTATTCTATACTTTAGCATATTAGATGGTAGGAATTTTACTAGTCGTTAAAAAAAATGGCAACATTGACATGCTTCGTTCGTATGAATTTGTCACTGACTCGCATTTGATCATTATTTATTTTTTGTTATACTTTAGTTAGAGTGTGTCTGTGTACCATATTCATGCCAATTATTACGCTTGTACGTATTATCGTTACACTACATTACATGTACATTAGACCTAATACAAAAATAACGTTATAAATAACGTGTAAATATTCCGTAATCATACAACTAAATAGTGAACAACCGGGATATTTTAAAAAGTGGAGTTTAAATTTTCGGGATCGCAATTGAAGCTGGCTAGGTTTTTTATTGAATAAAATAATCAATAATGAATATCAACCTTAGTTGATTGAATCAGGCGTCACTTTACGGAAGTCTAAAATTTGCATCACAAATATCTATAGAGAAAAATAATTTATAACTTTTGTAACAAAACGGACGTGACGTTGCCTGCGAAACTACGAATGACAACCAGCCAGCCGCCATGACACACCCCCTCCCTCACGCCATGCCACTGTCAAGCTCGCCAAGCCTTTGAGGGGAGTGTATATATAAGCCAGCCTGCCAGCTAACTCTCTCTCTGTTCATTTCGATTGCTGAATAAATGAAGTAGTCGCCACTCTGAGTGTTTTATATGTCATCCCGTTTACATTCAGAAGAGGGATAAAGGAGAAAATTTAATACCTACGCGCACTGCGGCTTCATGACGCTTGGCCAAATTGATTCTGATCCTCGAAGAAGACTGCATAATCCTGTCTATAACGACGAAGTTACTGCTTGAGAAGAATTTACGGTGACGTAATTATGTACTGCAAGAAGTTCGTCTCTGCCTAGCTAAAGCATCGTGCTGCTTATTTGACCTGATGCAAAACGAAGTAAAAATGCAGAATAATGTCGCCAAAGTTATGAAGATCTAACACCACCCACCCTGTTTTCTCATCATTCGACGCCACATACTGAGCAAGAAGAAGAAATAAGGATATCGCGTGCTGCCGCTTCCGTGGCATTTGAACACTGCGAACCCTGCTTTCTGCCCGTGACCTTACTACCCACTACGTGCGAAAACTGTGACATCGAAGATTTCAAGATTCCATCTCGGGCCGCAAGACACGTGACAAGACACTATTATCTACCTACCTACCAGCCTGCCCGCTTGCGTGCCAATCTGCCTGTCTGCCTGCCAGCATGGGGCCTGCATCTGTGTGGCGTGTAGCAGCTGGGCGAGGTCCTAACCGAACTAGGGCCTGAAGCAGCGGAGGCCAGCCTGCATCAGTTGGAGCTAGCGAGCCTAATAGCCAGGTGTGTTCGTTTCTACTTGCCATTATGCTTATGAGATATACCTATTTTTAACCTTATTGCCACTAATTCAAGTTAGGATTAGAAAATTTACAATATGACCTCAAAATATGACCATTAACTGATAGCAGTGAGCATGTCATGCACATTTCCTAAGTAACTATCGTACCTAATTGCCTAGTTCCAATTCCGATAGATTTTATTGTACCTACAGACGTGATTTAGACTGTACAAAAGAAAAGACGAAAACTAAATCATTGTCTTAGCCCGTGCTTTGCTTTATAATTTACATAATTATTATTAGTGACTACCTACTCATTCGTAGGTCAAAACGAAACAAAAAAAAAAAAATTATTAGGTGCACTCGAAAGTTCGATAATTTTCTTCCGTGATCATAAAGAAAGGAAAAAAAAACTGCAATGGTTGGTAGATTGACGTGCAATCACACTCGCGTGCTTATGAACATGTAAGATTTAGGTTAAACAGCCCTTACATATCATACATAGATTAGATACAACTATTCACTCCAGTTTAATCGATGCCGAGTTTGTCTAAAGATTTATAATTGACTTTTACACTTTTGATCAGAGAAATTGCGAAACCTGTAGGTAGATTAGGAAAATTACTATGTGGAAGTGCTAGTTTCGTTAGTTCGTTGCCTCATTTTATTTCTAAGTCGAGTCTGTGGGTAGGATGGAAAACAACTTTTATTGTCATGTTTGCGGGTAGACTGGATAGTAATAATTAAGCAATTTCTCGTGTTTCAAAGTAGTAATTTGTGATGGAATATGATTCAGATTAGGTACTGGTGAATTGGACTGGTGTTAATAAAGACTGAAAATTTGTCATTAAAAACCTGAAAATTATTCAGTTGGCGAAAAAAGCCTGATTTTTCTGGAAATAAATCTAGTGAGCCTAGCAAATTGCAATGCAAAGCCTAGTCATTACATCTCTACTGAACCTGGGAGATATGACAACTACCTAAAATAACGCACACCTAAACGCAAAGGGATAATAGCATTTCCAGTACTGAGCATGATAAAACCACAGTTAAAACTGAAACACATGGGGGGTAGCTTATTTCAAATCTGTGCCGAGTCGATACTCGGTACCACATCGTCAGTTCAAAGCCAAGTTTTGCCCCTCGACGAAACGGTGACAAATCTGTGCAATCTGCGCCTGTAGGAATTATTACGCAAGAGTTGGCTTACGCTTTAGAACAGAAAAGAAAAGTGCAAGCAACAAATAATAAAACTACAGATTATTAAGGAACCATTTAAGTTTAAAATAAAATTTATTTCCACTAAATTAAGTTTCGAGAAAACTCTCACCAATCATGTTTCCAAAATTACATTTAACTTGTTTATGTCCTCAATTAGGTATTCATAACCGAGATATGAATTTGTTACTGTTAGACATACTTAACCGCGCAAAATGATGCAACGCAATTCGAGTATAAACTATGAGTTGGTTGATTCTCACGAAAGTAATGGTTAGGTACTGATAGCAATAGTTTGCTGATAGCATAGGAATAGCATTGCCAGTTTAAAATTAATTTGGTGCTTAATATGCAAGGTGTAGGTACCTTAATAAATGGCCTAACGCCGTCGTTTTAGTTTAGTTGTTGTTATGATGTACCTTTAAAATAAATATAGGACTGTCAGTGCTATAAATTTATATGAGCACTTGAAGTACCTACGTAGTACGTACTTTATATTCATTCTGTAATAGGTGTGTCAGATTTGATGTTTGCCACGGAATTGTGATATTTTTAGATAGGCATAGCTTTTATACCTTTACTGCTCCAAAGATGAACTTAGTACTTACCATTTAGTTGCTGTCTATATTTTGATATTATGGTCAAGTTACAAATAAGTAGTATCTTCGTATGAATTGCAGCGAGAGGAATTTGCTCTGTAAACGAATCCTTAATTCCTTACATAGGTTTCGGGGATATCAGGTACAAACATTCTAGTTCAAATATGGTATTATACCAAACGTGACAGCTGTACTGTGATGCAGTAAAGTACTTCTGATTAGAATGATACCGAACTCTGATAAATTAGAGTATTGCGCAGTAGTAGTTCTGTTTGTTTCAAATTATGTTGCTGATAGTGCCGATTGTTCTGATGGTGATAGTAATTAATTCTTATAGGTTTGATAGTGCGAGTAGCTCTCATTATTCTAATAACCGTGTAGTTCTGATAATTCTGTAGATCTAACTTTGCCAGTAGCAACTGCCAGTAGTTTTAACATCTTCGGTAATTTTATTAAGAAATAGTTTCGGTGGCTTCAATAGTTTAAGCAGCCTCAATGGTTTTGATTGTAACTATAGCTTTGATGGTAACTATAGCTTTGATGGTAACTATAGCTTTGATGGTATCTATAGCTTTGATGGTAACTATAGCTTTGATGGTAACTATAGCTTTGATGGTAACTATAGCTTTGATGGTAACTATAGCTTTGATGGTAACTATAGCTTTGATGGTAACTATAGCTTTGATGGTAACTATAGCTTTGATGGTAACTATAGCTTTGATGGTAACTATAGCTTTGATGGTAACTATAGCTTTGATGGTAACTAAAGCTTTGAAGGCAATTGTAGGTTTGATGGAACCGATCACTGATAGTTGGAATATCTCCAGTAGCCCTTTGTAACGCCATCCCCGCCAAGCCAAGCTTAGGAAAGCCAAGCCAACGCAAAGCCAAGCCAAAGCCAAGCCAAGCCAAGCCAAAGCCAAGCCAAGCCAAAGCCAAGCCAAGCCAAAGCCAAGCCAAGCCAAAGCCAAGCCAAGCCAAAGCCAAGCCAAGCCAAGCCAAAGCCAAAGCCAAGCCAAAGCCAAGGCACTCCAAGCCAAGCCAAGCCAAGCCAAGCCAAGCCAAGCCATGCCAAGCCAAGCTAAGCCAAGGCACGCCATGCCAAGCCAAGCCAAGCCAAGCCAAGCCAAGCCAAGCCAAGCCAAGCCATGCCATGCCAAGCCAAGCCAAGCCAAGCCAATCCAAGCCACGCCATGCCAAGCCAAGCCAAGCCAAGGCACGCCAAGCCAAACCAAGCCTTCGACTGATCTTCCAAATATACCGCCACAGCGGAAGTCCTTCAATGACAGCAAAGTCAGCTGTTGATTGGCCGCGACGTCATTTCCGGCTGGCCTACCATTTATACCTACCGGTAAACCTTTAAAATGGTGCAAGAGCTCATTTGTCGATTATTATTTTACGGTGCTCTAAGGAAGATAAGTCGAAACTCTGTCCGATAACTGAGAAATAAATCAAGTTAATTGACTGCGAGCATATTTATTTCTCTTCTATTTCACCATTGGCCATTAATATTACCACTAGCCCTTAATGTTGCCCGTAGCCCTTATTATTGCCAGTAGTGTAGTCAGCCTCAGACTGAACACATTGTTAATTTATTAGAAACTAAACCTTGTTGTTTGTTCCCAATTGCGGGAGCAATTGTTGCAGGATGGTCGAGTGTAACAAAACGGACGTGACGTTGCCTGCGAAACTACGAATGACAACCAGCCAGCCGCCATGACACACCCCCTCCCTCACGCCATGCCACTGTCAAGCTCGCCAAGCCTTTGAGGGGAGTGTATATATAAGCCAGCCTGCCAGCTAACTCTCTCTCTGTTCATTTCGATTGCTGAATAAATGAAGTAGTCGCCACTCTGAGTGTTTTATATGTCATCCCGTTTACACTTTATAACTTCCTTTAGTTTGCATTTTCTTGGAGTCGAAGAATTTGAAAGAAAGGCAGGTGAAGCTATTTTAAGCCTCTTTGGAGATTCAAATGAGGTTGTCTGAGAGTAGTATGAAGACGTTGGTGTTGGTGATATGGTTTAATTTTTAACCACTAAATGTAAATAAATATTTTATTTTTGTGATATTGCTAATGGCTTCAAGTATCTTTTATTTGTCGTGATACATAAATGTCCAAAAAATTTTGTGAACAAATTGTGCTTGTTTTAGTAGAAATCCAATCACGTCTTCCTGTTGCATCAATCCATTTTTGCCTAGTAGGCGGATTGCCTGGAAAACTGCAATAAATTCAATGTCTATTTATACAATAGAAAATTACGGGAAATGTAATAGTGCTAATAAATGAGACGGACTTGGTCCATATGTCTGTTAGTACTATAAGAAAAATCTAAATGTATCGATATCGATAAAATAATGGTAACCACTATTATTGTCAACGGCTTGTCAACAGCTTTGTAATTAAAACACGGTGAAATAATAAAATTATAAACAATTTAGACATACCGGTGATAGGATATGCTTCCTTTTTTTAAATAAAATCTTTGCTAGCTAGGCGACACGTAATTACAGCGCAAGAAGGCATTGTGGAATAAATTCGATGGAGCAGCTACGCGTTCAAAATCAGTTAGCAATTGTGATACGGAGTTCAACGCGTTGACGTAAATAAGAATGTTCACTCGTATGCCTGGTAACAGATGTTCCTTCTCTTTTCCGTTCTATCTACTTCTCTTTTCTGTGAATAGCTCCCACCTTGAGATTTGCCAACCCCATTGGAAAGAAGACACCAAGTGGCTCTATCTACGTATTCTTAGATGCAACACCAAGGCACAATGTGGCTAGGATCGTGAGCTGTAATTCAAACAAGGCTTTGTGGTGTTTTCCATTTTCCACGTGAGTTTCGAGACTGATTTCGCTAGAGGTCGCAGAGTACTTTACCACAATAGGTACGTACGCTCGCATAATTACCTAGGTACGTTCACATATCAGATTTTGATCTATTTATACTATGGTAAAAATCATAAGAATAGAAAATAATATGTAAGTAAACCCTACAAAAAAATTAGCAAGGTTAGCAATTACCTACCTAAATTTACATATTTTTTTAAAACAATGCTATTTTTAAAAACTAAGCGGTTTTATATAACATGAATGTATTTTTGAATTCTTACCTACAATAGGGTGTTTGACTGTATTGAAAATATTATGCCAATTGACATCATCCATAAACATGACATAATGAAAAAGCATATTTCATTGATTTTTTTATAAAAATATGCTTATTTTTTGTTAAAAACGCGAATAAAATAACTGTATTTTCGACATTTGATCACGTGATCGAAAACGGTCTGTAATTGGCTTCATCCCTAGTGACGTCACACAAATCTAAACAAACAGATTTTGTAGAATTGATATTTGCGAATTTAAAGTTGTAAAGCTATTTTGAGAGCGATTTATCCAGAAATTATCACCAAAAACAGTCCGGAGGTTAATTGTTAGAAGAATGGAGAAACATTTTGTGCAAGCAGACAGCAGTAACTTACCCAAAATTAATGTATTTATGGTTGCATATTTCTTCAATAATAATCTACGTCATTGTTTCTACGCTGCAGAACTCAAAACGTAAAAACTACAATGTAAGTATTAATTTTTAATTGTTCTCCAAGCAAAACATTCAATCAAGTTGTACAAAAAGTATGTTGTAGTAGGTGGATATCACTATTTTGTTAGGTTATGTCTTTACAATGTTTAAAAAGAAAGTAACAGTACATAAAATAGTAATGCAATAAAAACACAAATTGTAATAGAAATATATAGACTCAAATATGTACCTCAAAATGATCTTCGCACAAAACAAAACACTTGAATTAGCTCCAATACTTTTGGGTTCTCTACGAGCTACTTAGTTCCAACCACTTTTTGCGAGTTTTGGGGTCCATTGGAACAGAAACGAATAGTTTTTCCGGTGTTTTATGGAAGTATTTGTACATTGTGGCACTACACAACATTTATAAACCATTACTTCTATTAGAAAATTAGTGATTATCAAACTTTTGCTGCCTGGCTGCAGCTGTTTTGTTTTGTGTGACGTCAATCGTCGCTCGACCGGAGCTATGACGCAGGTCTGCGTTTTGGCGCGATATTTTTTTATTCAAACTTTAACATCGATTTATATCGCAAATACGACTGATATCCAGAAAATATAAATGCAGTATACATTAAATTATATCAGGCAATAATGTGCAATAGTTTCCCAAAAGTTGTCAAATACCCTATTATATACCTAAAAAAAGTTTGATAGACTAAAACCAAATAAGTATTCCAATCGACAAGAATATTCGTTACAGATGCCTAATAATATTTTATAACGACGACTATTTTGTTGTTAAAGGTTTATTCAAAGTCTGATGTTTCATAACGAGTCAATTTATTTCCATGAAGTTTTGTCGATGCTTCCAAACGTCGTACTTATCATTTTGCCTTATCGGAGGCCTGCGTTAAACTGAAGAGTCGCTAATAAAGCTTTGATGGGTGGTATAAAATCGGAATAGGTATCTGTGATAGGGGAGACCTAGGAGGGTTGTGACAGTTTTTACTTTTGGGGCCATATTTCGCTCAAGAAACATTCCACAGTTATGACCCTTGTGATTAATTTAGCGGCATTCCTTCTGTTTTTAAACCAATCACCAAAACTAATTTAAGTATTATGGTTTCTGAGAAAATCGACAAAATTAAAGACCACTCCCCCTGTCACAACTGTCCTACTACCGAGGTAAGTTGTGACAGGCACCGAGGTAAGTTGTGACAGCATTATATTAGATATAAAAACTATCATAACACTTAATATTAATAAATCAAACATGTTTTTTTAGGAAAAAGTACTTTTATTATGCTTAAGTATCAATAAAATTAACATATTAACATTCTCAAATTAGGATGTCGTTGCATAAATAGCTTGAGCTACACTTCTGCTTTTCATTTTTGTCCCATGACTCTGGTTTTAAAAAAAAAAAATTTTTGGCTAACTTATATGCAATGACTCTAGTTTCTTTCGTTGTCAGACCATAATTAGATGCTGCACATGTTAACAAATAGTCGCTTAATATACTCTCTTCCTTTTCTGTAAAAATAGTCGGAATGGTATTACCCATAGACGGAGCTTCGCCTTCTGGGTTTGCTTGAAAAGTCTCTTTCTTCTTAATATATCTTGATAAAGACATGTAGTTTAGATTGTAAGAGGCCGCAGCACCTCTTAAACTGTTATTTCTTAACTTAACTTCTTCAAAAGCTAGGTCGTATATTTCGACACTAGCGGTGCCTCTATCAGTCTTTCGTGTATAGTTTTTAGGCATTCTGAAACAAAAAAGAGCCATTCAGCATGCAGTATGCCATTATATACATTATGTACCTACCGACTAAGACATAAACAAAAATCAAAAATTAATAAAAAACATTAAGGAATTAGCCAAGGTTAAAACTGGAGTAATATAGGAGAGTTGTGACAGGCTGTCACAACTCGCCTAGGTGTTTCAAATGACGACTTGATCTGAATAATAATTCATATTTTCTAAATACGATGCGCACACAAAAAATTATTGCAACGTTTTGAGAGTTGAATAACCATACAACTTAAGAAAAAATAAGAAAGCAAAGCACATATAATAAGAAATGATATAAATTCAAATATATTTTTTAAGAAAAACTTACTTTTTGAATTTTTTTGCACACTTCCGTCGTATTTACGCAACAGCGTCTCGTGCGTCGCCGGCAAGTACTGAGTCGAGTAGCGCGTATTGAAAGCGTCATGCATGCGGTGTTGCCAGCTCGCTACCTATAATAGGTTGGGCGAAAACGTGCTTGTCACAACTCACCTCTGTCACAACTCTCCTAGGTCTCCCCTACCATCTGAAATGAGAATTTGACTATGATAGAAAACAATAGAAACCTACCTACTCGTAGTTACCTATTGATTGGTAGGTAAGTACCTATAAGATCCGGAAGCATAATAATAAAGTAGATTCTGTAGGTACGTAACATTCTCTAAACTAGAAACTATATAGGCTTATATTTGACAGCTCTAAAATTGTTGTCATCCTTTTCTGACGTATTATAATTAAAAAAGTTGTCAATAAAAAAACGACTTCACAAATAAGTAGTCATATGTATTACATTTTAAAATAAATGAATATTTAGATTATAAATATAATATAAATAAGAAAATAAATAGTATATTTTGTGGTGGTTCGAAACCCTCAGTGCGCGAGCCCGACTTGCACTTGGCCGGTTTATTACATTAGAGCTAATACAAAAATACGTTAATAAATTAATACGTTTGTTGTATAGGGACCCCCATGTCGTTTTCACTTCTAGACTTTTTTATTATTTCTTAATTAATCCGCTTAGGTAGATACTTAGTTAGGTACTTACCTACTACATATTGGTATCAATTCTGTTGTAGGTCTCATTTTCTAAACTAATCAGACAGGACTAAAATTATTAGCATTTTTGTGTTTTCAATGAATTATTTCAATATTTAATTTTTTTAAGTTTGTTATTTTGGATCTATAAAAAATCACCGATTTGTATTTTTTATTGAAAGCCTAAATATTTTCTGTTTGATCGCAATCATCTAAATCAGTTTAGTCATCATCATCAGCCAGAAGACGTCCACTGCTGAACATAGGCCTCCTCCTTTAACCTCCACACTGACCGACAGCCTGCCTTTTGCATCCACTGGATGCCAGCGACTCTTACTATGTCGTCGGTCCATCCAGTGGGAGGCCTACCTACGCTGCGTCTTCCGGTTCGTGGTCTCCACTCAAGAACCTTTCTTCCCCATCGGTTATCGGTTCTCCGAGCGATGTGGCCTGCCCATTGCCACTTCAACTTGCAAATTTTAACAGCTATGTCGGTGACTCTGGTTCTTTGGCGAATATCTATATACGTTCCGGATTCTATCGCGCAAAGAAACTCCGAGCATAGCTCTCTCCATTGCCCGCTGTGTGACTGAGTTTTTCCAAAAGGCCAACAGTTAAGGACCACGTCTCAGTACCAATCAGCTTAGTATAGTTTGGCTTTAAAATCAAAATAACCGCAATTGCGTATTTTACTAAGTTTGTAGTCTTTTTTTATTGATAATTATATTATGTAGGTCAGGTAAATAGGTAAATACCTACTTATATGTAGGTTAAATACCTATATAAACAATAAACTAGTTTTAAACTTGTTTGCATCATGTGGCTAGGCTTATTAAAGGCACAATTATATTTTAAATGGAACCACATTACAATTAGGTCCTACTATAGTGATGGCGTGCTACGACTGCCACGTAGGTAGGTATATGCTGGTAAGTAATAATTTGGTCGTATGTATACCCTACCTAGTTAAGCGTATGGTCATTATCTTGAAATATTACTAGCACCTATCTAAAATGTCATCAGTTCACAGGTCATAAGCTCGTTAGTGTTTAATCACCTAGGGTTGGTGTTTGAACTACTATAGTAGGTACTCAACTCAGATCAGACAAACAATGGAGATATGCCTTAGTAAAATTATCTTTTGTGTTCAAATTGAGTTCATGTTTCGCCAAGTTTTTCAATCTAAGTACCGCAAAACCGCTTAACGCACAAACTGTAAGTACGGCAAACTTGTACTATTTTTTACGCACACTAAGAAACTTGCAGTGACACCAATGAATCCACTTGCAAAAAAGGACGGCAAGATTTAGGCCTCAGAAGATTTAAGTTCAGTAGCAAAAATGTTTTGGTAGTGAAAACCTCGTATTCCTCTCAGGGGCCTAACGGCTAGCTGCTTAAAGCAATCCAGTTTAGATGATGAAAAAATGTTGCGCGACCGCAAACCGTATCTGGGCGCGTTAAGGTTCACGTTCGCGTGATTTTCCGAACTGCGCGGTTTTAACGTTAGTTTGATACCGCGTAAGCAGTTAGCCGTTAGGCTCCAGGCCCCTTTTTCATATCTGAATAATAATTGCTGCTTGCAAATATTTTCCGATCGAACGTAATAAGTATGCCGAAGTCTGCGAGCTATTAAACTTGTAGGCACTGGTAGGTATATCAATGTAGGTACCTACATAGGAATTTCAATAACGGTGCAAGCAAACCGTTCTAAATTAGGAAAGTGACATAAGGGACGGCGACCCGAATCCAACAAGTCTATAAACTTTAATAGGTTTGTATCCGTAAATTGTTCAATCAATACCATCCAGTTATCCCTTGCCGATGTGTGCGTGTTACACATGTCAAATTACATTTTTTGTGGCAAACATTGTTTTTTCACATGATAGACCCCGCGGGTTCACTTACAAATTCAGTTTGATCTTCGTCGTCTAAGTAGCACGTCAGACCACGTCACGCCACGCACGTTTTACCTTACAACATACATTACATAACTTATTGTACATTTTAAAACCCATGATAATAGAGCTGATAAACTTCTAACGCCTGAAAAGATTTTCATGAATCGCTAATTAATATCAAGCTCGATCAAGTCTAAATCAAAAAAACTAAATCAAAATCGGTTCGGCTGTTTGGGAGCTACGATCATCGATGAAAAATACCAAATTTTAACAGCTATCTCGGTAGCTCTGGTTCTTTGGCGAATATCTACGTTCCGGATTCTATCGCGTAAGAAACTCCGAGCATATAGCTCTCTCCATTGACCGCTGTGTGACTCCAAAAGGTTTACTCGTTTTCCAAAAGGCCAACAGTTAAGGACCACGTCTCAGTAGGTATCAATCAGTTTAGTAGTTTGGCTTTAAAATCCTTTGGCTACGATGCCACAGATATTTACACAAACACACCCCTACACACTTTAATCTTACAACACCCCTCTTTTTGCGTTGAGGGTTAAAAAGAAGTAAAAAAGTTTGTAAAAGGTAAAAGTCTAATTATTATTCTGTAGTACATCATAAATATAACTAGGTATAGACATAGGAAGGTAATTGTTTAAACCGATAGAAGCACGTAAAAGATGGAGACAGGTATGTAACATCAATTTTGTGAATGCTAAAACAATGATTACGTAGACAACAAATGAACGTAGATAATGCTAAGAGACTGGCTGTATTGTTCCCAGTCGTGCACGTTACTGGCATTTTTATAAGGGCTTTGTCAGACTATGATACCTATAAAATGTAGCTTCATCCCTCCTGCCCTTATAGACCTGTAGCACGACAATATCGCTCGCATAAATTTTACAAGGATACGTTCACACTTAGCTAGCTGTAAGGTACGCTGTAGAGTAGTTAGTTTTTTTGTTCATTTATTAATTTTAAACGGCATTAAGCCTGGTACATCAATTAATTGCAGTTAAAAACGTCAATATAAAAGAACTAACATGTCACAAATTCTTAAATATCTAAAAACATGTCAATTTATCTAGTCCTTAAAATCAAAATTTAAATATAAAATAAATATATTTATCATATTGTGTTCTTCTCATAATACGTCAAGCATACCGACATTAGGTCCGGCCACCTTTTTCTTTATTTTTTTTAATTCAATAATAGGCAATATGCGTTTGACCGCCGACTCGCCTGATGTTAAGCGATGATGCGGTCTACGGTGGAGAACGATTGCCTAAAAGAAACCGATTCACTCGTTATTTGAAGACAAAATGTCCACAAACACATCGAATACAGGGTTGTCTTTCAAGAGCAAGAGCATGACCACGAATATACAGAGTACTTCAGTCGTAATATATATTAAACAAGTGTACATAGCACCTATCGTCAAACTAGTCAGAGTCAAGCAAAGTAAGTCACAGTCAAGTCAAACTCATGCCCCAGTAAAGTGGCGGAGGCTTTACAAGGGGCTTCTATGGAGTTTTGGAAACAACACGAAAAGACATGTTTCATCTCGTTATATCACTTTCTCACACTCGAGCACGTTCACAAGCACTTAATAAATAATAGTCCACCATTATTACAAATTCAGATATCAGCTTCTAAGCTTGGGGGCGTGGGTTCGATTCCCACCTAAGACAAACATTTATGTGATGATTTTTTTTTATTGAGAATATTTTTATAGGCAACCCGCTTTTGGCAGGTACCATTACAAAAATTTGAAAAGTCCTGACCTAAAGCTGGCTATTTCAATAAAAGTCCGAACATTTTAATTATGTTAGATAATTTTTTAAAGAAGTTTTGTGTTTTGCGTTAATCAAGATTTAAGACTGATTTTATAATAATTTTGTATGTTTTATTACTCTTAATACATTGCCCAAGCTAAAAAAGCCGAGCAAATTACAGAGCCAGACAAATTCAGGACAATGGACAATGGATTCGGACATATCCGGGCAATACTAATCGCAGGGCAAGCTTGGCTGGCAGGATGGCGGTAAGACATGAAGTTATGATATTATAGCATAGTCTAAATAAGCCTTTAGTATGCGGGACATTGAAAAGAGATTTCATTGCCTGCCTGCACGTGCGCCTCTTCCTGAATAGAAAATTTACATAATGACAAGCATTTTTACACAATGTCGTAGCCTCCTTATAAATTATGGTAAAGTTGGTAATTTATTTAGGATTTTCGTAATTATTATCGACGAAGTACGCCCTGGAACAAAACTGAACGTCCTGTCATACAACAAAGATAAAATGCTGGTCAGTAAGGTTGGATACCTACTCCACTGACACGGGCTGAATGAGGCGCCTAGCGCTTTTATCCCCATGGATAATACTTCAGGAACCGTACATTTCTCCATGATAAAAAGTACCTATCTTATATCACTTTCCTGCCATCCAACTATCTATAAAAAAACTACGCTTTTACATTTATTATATTAGTAAGAAACGTGGTCAAGTTTTATTTATGAATTTTACTGATTTTTTGGCACTTTTTTGAAAAACTGCCGAGAAGAAAATAGGCGAAATAAATAAAGTGATCACTTGACTTAAATGTCTATGTCCTTTGGTCTAGTTTATTAGACAATGAAATACGTCAAGTTAGGTAATATTCGTTATACCGGTTTTACTAAAGTTTATGTTCTATTCCAATCCAATACAAGGAAGGTCTCAAAACAATTTATCTCATTCTCATGCTATTCTTTACCTAGCCCTTTATTCTAGTTCTGAAACTGGCAACTTAGATTCCATAATCTAGCAATTTCTTACCTGCCAAATTCCAAAATACAGTTACCCGTCTAAAGCAGCAGTAAGCACTAGGCAGAGCTCAGGGGTGATAAATCGCCGTCGTTCGTCTTACTGCCGGCATCCTTATTCATGGCGGCAGCAGCTATAAAGGACTGCTTTTTGATATTTCTCTAAGATTTCGTGTCGAGGATTTCCGTGTTTTGAATACATCTATAAATATGTCCTGGAACATCTAGGAAACTAAGAATTCCTGGGTTTTTATTTAGAAAAAACTGTTATGTACTTACCTAATAGTGTTTATTTTATTTTATATCGGATCATTTGTTTCGGTTTTTATCTCCTACAAACAAAAACACAAACTTTACCTGATTATAACATTTTGTGTATATAAGTATGTACATTAATAAATGTAACACAACATTTATTATTTTATTTTATTTTTTATTTTATTAATGAACACCAACATGGTGTACGTCCTTGCTTAACATGACGGAGACAAGGCACAACAAGTAAGTTTTTGGAATATAAGTTAATACATTATAAATTAAAAATTCAATTAATATTTGTCTGATTAAATGAATCTAAGAATAAGAGAAAAACATTACTTATTACAGCAGTTTGATAGTTTACTACGAATAGATAGTAACTAAAGATAATAATTACATAAGAATTACGATAAGAAAAAATATAAGTAGATCGGAAGCACGTATCTTCGGCCTAGTATCAGTAATCCGATTATTATCCGATGATTAGACTGATGCATCGAGTTATAAGAACAGTAGACTTTCACAAATCCGGCACTTAAGTACCTACATCGACACGTCCAGTAGTCCGGCACTCTACGCCTACAGCCCCCACTTCTTTGCCCGCGCTATCCCCTGCCCTCATCCACTACCTATTAAATCTATTACTTTTTATCAGAATTAACAAATGAATACATTATTTTTACTTTTCTTAATTATTTACTTATTTTTAGGGTTCCGTACCTCAAAAGGAAAAAACGGAACCCTTATAGGATCACTTCGTTGTCCGTCTGTCTGTCTGTCCGTCTGTCAAGACCCTTTTTCTCAAGAACGCTTAAAGGTAGCAAGTTGAAATTTATACTAAATACTTGGGTCTACGGTTTCTTTCGGCTGTAAAAAAATTAAAGTTGTAAGTCAACGCAATCAAAAGATATCAACGTTTATGTCGCATATTTTGCGATTTCACAGGGGAACCAAAACCTATAGGGTACTTCCCGTTGACCTAGAATCATGAAATTTGGCAAAAAGCAAGGTCTCATAGCACATATATAGGAATAAATCCGAAAGTTATAAATATGAAGGTATATCATTTAAAAATGATTATTTTGCTATTACAAACTTACATTTTGTAGTTGGAATGTATGGAAGAACCTTATTGTCAACTACAAACTTAAGTTTGTCTTTCAATATTTTAACTTCAGTTAGTTTTTTTTTTGGTCGCGCGCTCTTAGGGTTCCTTTATGTCGTATATTTTGCGATTTCACAGGGGAATCAAAACCTATAGGGTACTTCCCGTTGACCTAGAATCATGAAATTTGGCAAGAGGCAAGGTCTCATAGTACATATATAGGAATAAATCCGAAAGTTATAAATTTGAAGGTATTTAAAAATAATTATTTTGCTATTACAAACTTACATTTTGTAGTTGGGATGTATGGAAGAACCTTATTGTCAGCTACAAACTTCAAAGTTGTCTTCCCAGAGACTGTGGGATCGGCCGATCTGCGAACTAGCATGGAAATCACTACTAGATACGTGTCCTAGTATTGCAGATCGCGCTCGTATTCTTGCTGTCTCTGTTTGGGAATCGGGACTTGCAAGCCATGCCCTCTTTTAACACAGGTAGCCTTTTAGATCCAACCGCATTTCGTCTAGCTGTCAGCTTACGCTTGGGTGCAAGGTGCTGTGAGGCCCATCGCTGTCAGTGTGGTACTGCTGTTGACCAGCTCGGTCACCATGGTCTCTCTTGCTCGAGAAGCGCTGGTCGTATTGGCCAACACGCTAGCCTGAACGACATCATACGCAGGGCACTTTCCACCGCCAATGTCGCAGCTGTGCTCGAACCGAGTGGTCTTGCGCGTGACGATGAAAACAGGCCTGACGGTATGACACTTGTGCCCTGGAGGTTGGGGCGGCCCCTTGTATGGGACGCAACTTGTGTCGATACTATGGCGCCGTCACATCTTCCTGAGACACAAGGTAGGGCTGGCGCAGCTGCCAATTCGGCAGAGCAGCACAAGCGTCGCAAATATGCTAACCTCGGCAGTGGTTACATATTTGAGGCGTTTGGGGTCGAGACATTGGGCCCTTGGGGACCGGGAGCTCACCTCATTTTCAAAAATCTTTCAGAGCGCTTGGTTAATGCGACGCGTGACCAAAACGCTGGCGTGTTTCTGGCTCAACGCATTAGCATTGCCATTCAACGTGGTAATGCCACCAGCATGTTGGGTACGCTGCCAACTGGTAGTGGGCTTGAGCATTTGGATTGTCTTTAGACCTTCAACGGTCTATGGGCAGTCTAACTGTATTTGTAGTGTTAGTTTTAGCTTGTATTTTGTTTAGTTATTAAAGGCACTTGCCCAGTAAAAAAAAACTACAAACTTAAGTTTGTCTTTCAATATTTTAACTTCAGTTAGTTTTTTTTTTGGTCTCGCGCTCTGAGGGTTCCGTCTAACGGAACCCTCAGAGCACGAGTCCTACTCGTACTTGTCCGGTTTTTTTCACACTAAACCCACCGTGTACATATAATAAGATACCGAATTTCTTATGTATACATTATACAAGTCTAATTAGGGTTTGTTTACAGTCATCCCTATCTGGAAGGACAAGGTGAATCAAAGGCGCCCGTCTGCCTTTTTATTTTATTTGATAAGTAGGGTGAATACAGACATTATTGTCAGAGCTACCCGTCGTGTCCCCAACCATTATCCACGTTAATGGCTAAACAAATCAGAGGGTGAACAGGTGACGAGGGACAAGTGGCAAGGACAATTAACTCGCTTTTCATTAATGTTATTACTTTTCCGTATTTTGTATCTGCTACTATGCACCAATTAATTAGTAGGTATAACACTCATAAATGTAGCATTATCTTAGCATTCTATGAGACCTGACACGTGCTAAGCCTCGCGATAATCACGGTCTAGCCGGACTCCAATATTTTCTGAACTGAAAATACCTAATCCTATAGGTATCAGATAGTCGTAGGTATCTAGGTTTCGCGCCATGGAATGGAACAACCGGTTTCCTTGTTTCAGAGAATGATATGATCTAGGCCATGAATAATATACTCCGCCAGGTATAGCAATCCGAGAAAAAATGTCCACGTTGGCAATGATGTCATGATGTCAATTTACAACAGGTTCGAGAGAGATGACGATACACCACGTAACAGCTGATTGAATAAAGTGGCAACTGGACAGTGACGTCATTGCGGGACCACTCCTAGATTGCTAGACCTTGTTTTCTTAGATCATGATCTAGGCATATTATCTTCTAGGTCTGCGTGTTTGGTCTTCGACCATAGACTTTTTGCCAACAGGCGAGTTGGTGGTCAAACGTGGACGTAGTACACACGATAAATAAACCGGCCAAGTGCGAGTCGGGCTAAGGGTAGAGGAGAAGGGCAGGGTATTCCAAAAATAACGTATATGCAAAAGAGCTCGTGCTCTGGCTGATGAGCGTAGCTTATAAACAAGTGTTCGTTTGATATATTCTCTAGTTTTTATAACTCTTAGTTTATTTATTTCTATCCTAAATTTGCCACTTTATAGTACCATCATCATCAGCTAGAAGACGTCCACTGCTGAACATAGACCTCCCCCTTTAACCTCCACACTGAACGACAGCCTGCTTTTTGCATCCACTGGATGCCCGCGACTCTCATAATGTCTTCGGTCCATCTAATGGGAGCCTACCTACGCTGCGTCTTCCGGTTCGTGGTATCCACTCAAGAACCTTTTTTCCCCATCGGTTATCGGTTCTTCGAGCGACGTGGCCTGCCTTTATAATATAGAAAGCGAGAGGGCTAAACTTCGGGACTCGAGTTCAGAAGATTCAACTCGTGCTGAAGAATAATTCTAAACACTTACTCGTGCCACGAGTTTCTGCGGTGAATAGAACAGAAACAACTGACAACCACGAATTTGGACTGTTGTCAGTAAAGTTGTAATTTTCTTATCGTAGGTACCACAGGATCGGGGTCAAACCTCAGATTCTAATAGATAGTATGTATCTACCTAGTAATGCGCTAGTTGAGGTTTACTTAGGCACAGCTTAATTTAGGACACCAGAATATTATATATACTAGGGTATATATTTATTCAACGAAATATTATAAAAATTTATTCAATAAAAATTACAAGTAAAATAAAAACTGAAATTTAAAATCTTAAATTTAAATTTATAACTAATTAATCTAAAACTAAAATTAATCTAAAACTAAAACTAATCAAGGGTATTAGATTTCAGATATCAGATTCTTTATTAACCAATATAACATGTTCGTCATAAGTATGAAGCAACTCAGTTAGTAGTCAGTTATTATGTAAAGAGTTCATCATTCATCATTTCAGCCGTAGGACGTCCACTGCTGGACATAGGCCTCCCCCATCGATCTCCAAAAGGGCCGGTTGGAAGCGGCCTGCATCCAGCGTTTCCCTGCGGTCTCTTTTAGGTCGTCTGTCCATCTTGTGGGTGGACGTCCTACGCTGCGCTTACCAGTCCGTGGTCTCCATTCCAGAACCTTTCGGCCCCATCGGCCATCTGTTCTGCGTGATATGTGCCCTGCCCACTGCCATTTCAACTTACTAATCCGGTGGGCTATGTCGGTGACTTTCGTTCGTCTACGGATCTCCTCATTTCGGATTCGATCTCGTAGAGAAACCCCGAGCATAGCCCTCTCCATAGCTCGTTGTGCGACTTTGAGCTTGCTTATGAGGCCCATAGTGAGAGACCACGTTTCAGTGCCGTATGTCATCACTGGTAACACACACTGGTCGAAGACTTTCGTCTTAAGGCACTGAGGTATTTTGGACGAGAAGACGTTGCGTAGTTTACCGAACGCTGCCCAGCCGAGTTGGATTCGCCGATTGACCTCTTTCTTGAAGTTGGACCTACCTAGTTGGACTGTTTGTCCTAGGTAGACGTACGCGTCAACAGCTTCAAGAACTGAGTTCCCAACTGATACTGGGGTGGGCACAACATGGATATTTGACATAACCTTTGTCTTGTCCATGTTCATTTTAAGGCCCACCTGTTGGGAGACTCGATTGAGGCCTTCGAGCATCATGCTGAGATCTTCCACCGACTCTGCCATGACCACAATATCGTCGGCAAACCGAAGGTGAGTGATGTACTCGCCGTTGATGTTGATGCCAAGTCCTTGCCATTCCAGGAGCTTGAAGGCATCTTCCATTGTGGCAGTGAACAGTTTCGGAGAGATAACGTCTCCCTGTCTCACGCCTCTTCGCAATGGAATTGCCTTCGAACTCTGCTCCTGTACTCGGACCGACATGGTGGCGTTATTGTACAAACACTTCAACACTTCGACATACCGATAGTCAATACGGCATCGCTGGAGAGACTCGAGCACCGCCCATGTCTCGACCGAATCAAAGGCTTTCTCATAGTCCACAAACGCCAAACATAGTGGCAAGTTATATTCTTCGGTCTTCTGTATAACTTGGCGTAGCGTGTGGATGTGGTCTATGGTACTATAGCCTGTAAGTAAGCCTGTATGTAAAGAGTTGGCGTTCATTAATTGCTCTATATTATTCTGATGGTTTCTCAACCTATCCTGACCTCCATTCTATATTCTGATGGCTGACCGAACCTCTGGTATGGCTTAGATGTTGTTGTTATAGAAAAAAAACAATGTTAGGTGGCGCTCAAATGCATTTAATAATAAAAAACGCGTACTACGGTCATCGATGTTTTTTCACGTATCTAGTACTGTTTATGTAGAGTACTTACCTATATAGACACCAACTGAAAACTAACAATTAAGAATGGTCTGGAACGAAAATCTCTGACGTCATTCCCTGTAATTTGGTCAAACCTCTTAAGTCGTTTACGCACGTAATTCCCGGTGAATAATGTAGATAGGTCACACTTGTATAGTTCACCAATCACAGAACTGAATAATTAATGGACATTTTAGTTATGATTGAACGCTGTATAAATAGGTCAAAGTTACAAAAGTATTGGATTAGGGTATTTTTGACTGTTTTAGGGTTTCTTACCCAAAGGGTGAAAACGGGACATATTACTAAGCCTACGCTGTCTACCTGTCTATCTGTCCGTCCATCTGTCCGTTCTACCTTTTAACGGCTGTATCTCTCGAACCGTAATAAATAGCCAGTTGGAATTTTCACAGAATATGTGACTTCACGGCGGATTAACTAAGAAATAATAATAACGACAAAAAGTAAGACTAAAGGGACTCCAACACCAAGGGACCCGATACAACAAACGTAGATAGGTACCTAGTTTTTAACGTATTTTTGTATTAAAATTTGCTCTAATGTAAAAATTGTAATACGTACAAGCGTCAAACTCGGCGTGATTATAAATATCATGCCAAGTACTTTCAACTATTAAGCATTTTATTAAAATCCAACATTTTCCTTAAATTTTCCGTATTAGTGACACTTGGCGACACTATCGAATCGTGTAATAATAGGGTTTTTTTTCTTCTTAAAAACTTATAGAACCTAAGTATCTACTTATATATAGTTTTTAGTTATCGGAATGATAGAAATATAAATACTGTCTCTCTGATCTTAAAATAAGTGTTTACATAAAATATCTGCTCTTATCGGAAGAGGGTTTAATTGGTTTGTACCTTTAGCAACCACCGACCGGAAGTTAAATTAGCAAAGTTAGACAACTTCGCCATAACGGCTTTTCCTAAACCGAATTAAGATTAAAATACGGATTCATAATCAAGTTATTACTTTTTGCCTATGGAGGTACTAAGCTAACAACGTTCCATGTGTAGCTAGAATTATAGGTACCCCATACGTGTATAATAGAAAACTGGCAACTCTTATTTAAATTTCACCTAATTTCCAAAACTTTTTTTGCTTTCAGTGTTCACACGTGTACGTAGATAAATACGAATTAACTCACACGTGTACAAATTTTAAACTTATGACTTATGACTTAAACTTAAACATCTCTAGTAAGTACTTTGACGTAATGAGACTACGGGCCAGAGCTTCGAGTATCTCTTTCGTGCATATTTAACTTTTTTGAAATGGCAATTTAAATATACTGGCAAAGTGCGAGTAGGCCTCGCGCACTGAGGGTTCCGTGCCATCACATAAAATGTTAATTACTAAAGTTCAAAAAAGTAGTGCAAAAATACAGCATCGCGCCCAGGCGGTATAACACCGTCTAAGCACAGAGCGCGCTAGACGATGCTTAGCTTCGGTGAACGAAAATTTGTCACCGACTCCCACTTAGCCAGTATCTATTAATTGTTGTTTTACTTCAGAATTTATACTATAATCATGCCAAGTTTGACGCTTGTACGTAATAGTACTGTAGTAATGGTTGCCTGGAAGAGATCGCTTTTAGCGATAAGGCCGCCACTTGTGGCACTAGCTCGTAAGCGCTTTCTATCGTGTTGTAATTTTTATTTCTGGTGTACACAATAAAGAGTTTCTATCTATCTATCTATCTAGTACGCATTACCATTTTTTATTAAAAAATAAATAGTAATAGGGTCCCATTTTCAGCCGTTGCGTACGGACCCCTAAAACGATCGGGCGTTTATCTACATTGCAAATGTTAGTAATTTACATATTTTAAATTTGTATTTTTCTTTTTTTATTCTCACTCGGTAATTTTCATCTTAAATTGTTAAAAATGAGCGAGGAAAATAGATGTAGAATTACATTATTTTTGTGGGTTTTGCTTTTTGTATTTATTATTTATCTGATTGTGATTAATTAAGTACTTAGTCTCACTTTAGATATTATGGGTTACCCGAAGTATATTTTTTTTTATTACCCGTTCTTTTAAGCTTTGTTGTAATCTGAAGTAATGTCAGCGTTGTATTAATGGAATTTATTTAATATCAGTTTACAAGTCAATATACAGTTTTAACTTTACTCAATTATAAAAAAAAAAAAAAAAAGTATGGGGACAAAATTAATATCTAGTCTTTTGTACCTACCTTCTATAGCCACGTGTGACACGTCACACGAAGGGTGAAAAACACGTCCACGCCCTGCAGTCGACCGGTCAAGGTTTTTCCTGATTTGTGGCTATAATAAACACCTTAGTTACGATTGACGATATCATGTGATTGGAATGTAGGAAACAACCACCATTTGGGCTATTTATGACAGTTAATATCACATTATAGCAGAATGAGTAACTTTACTCGATTAAAACAACGATATTTCACTCTAGGAGCCCGTAGATTAAGATTAGCGCGTATAGAAAAAAAATGATTTTATACATTTGGTAGATGGATAATATTCCTCAGATCAAAGAAACAAGGGAGGGAGGGAGGATAGGTAGCGTGGTGGGTGTGAACGCATTAGGCCTAAATTTGGCCTTATGCCTTTGGGTGAACTGAGCACCGGCCCTGGCGTAGAGCGAGAGGAGCGTTCGCTCTAAGCGCCAATTGCAAGGGGAGCCAAACTGCCAAAAGCAAAAAAAATATACAATGTTTTTTTTATTGGCGCCGGGCGGCTGCATCTTCGCAGGCGGCGGGGCACACTTGTATTGTTTGTAGACAGCATAAAATTTTGATAAGGATATAGTTTATATTTTGAATAAGCATATGGAATACGTTTTATCCCAGAATCGATACTTGTACGATAGTTTTCAGAAATAAAACGAGCTGAAAGACAATCTCGCTCTACCCTGATCAAATGCAGGGGCCAGGGCTGGGTGAACTCACCCTACCAGTCGACCTTGACGTCCTTTTTTGCATGTGGATTATTAGGAGTCACTGCAAGCTTCTAAGTGTGCGTGAAAAATAAGTGGGCCGGCCACATTGCCCGAAGAACCGATAACTGATGGGATAGACCAGTCTTCGAGTGGAGACCACTTGGGAAAACGTAGTGTAAGTACAGGTCCAGGCCGCAGGGTGACTACCTTGGCCGCCAAGTGGAGTGATGACCTGCGTAAAACGGCTGGTAACAACTGGATGCAAAAGAACTGCCAACCGAGCTTAGTGGCGTCCATTAAGAGAGGCCTATTTCCAGCATTGGACAGCTAAAGTCTGATGATGGGCTGTATAAAACATTGGAACCTATCGGTTTTCGTTAGTTGTATCATCATCATCATCAGCCAGAAGACGTCCACTGCTGAATATAGGCCTCCCCCTTTAACCTCCACACTGAACTGTTGAACTGTTAGTTGTATAGGCCAAAGAAATCTAATAATCTTTATAGAAGTATATTTTCCTCATAACTAAGTAAGTATACGTTTATAAGAGGATAAAAAAAGTCCTTCTTGGCTTATAATTTAGGTAATGATTTCAAAATGCCCGTATAACTTTGTTTTAAAGACAACAAATTGAGCTAATTTCATTACTAGAAAGGTTAATAAAATATAAACTTAAGCAAAGTAAACCATTTTGTTCAGAGTCAAGTGCTTAAAGTTACATAAAGTTAGTCCGTAGACTTGAAGCGTAGTACAACTGAGGATTAGAGTAATTTGTTGAGCAAACCGCGTCAAAACAACGGTTTCCACTTTAGAGACGACCAATGAGTCACTGCCTCATTTTGAAAGCCTACGTAGAACTTTTCTCCATGGAAGTAAATACTAAAGGGATTAGGTTTAATTAGCCATTAAGCTTTATAACTTCTTTACTTTTCACCTTTACCTACATGGTTGTATAAGTTGAGTCCCACTTAATTTTCACCTCACCTTGAAAATAACGTTACGTGTTGATATGTCATCAACTTGGGTTGCGTTCCATCAATTTACGTCATTATGGCAAACAGTAACAAATTCATAATGTGTTTAATATAGTTGCGGATATAACTAAGTTTAATGTAATTTTAGAAACATGATTGGTTAAACTAATATTGAAAATATAATTCGGCGAAAACAGATCTTCTAAATCACGTTTAAGGTTTTTTCTCCGAAGCTAGAAGTTTTTGACAATTCGCTTTTTTTCATATTCCAATGGTCATTTATGTGATATATTTTAGACTGAATGGTTCTTGAGTAACCTAGAGTTTTATAATTTTGTCGCTTATTTAATTTAGTTTCGAGGCGGGCGCCGACTCATGCGTATCTCTTACTGCAGGCGTATATCGCATACATTTGTCACTATTACGCGCAGGGGCCAAAATTTGTATTATTTGTGTAAGACGTATCTATCGACGTAATTCTCTGTAATTTCTCGCTAACGGGAATTGTCACGCGCGTCCACGAAACAGAGCAATGTTAAGCATTGTTTAACTTATTTAACGTTTATAAGTAAGGCCATAAGTATTTAAATACCATATTAGTCTTACTACAGAAATAAACTTATTTACCTATTACGTACCTAATTAGCGGGATAAGGAACAAAACTTATTAGCATAATGTCTAACGCATGTTTAGTGGTTTTGCTAGGTATGATATTCGATAAATTTCGTAAGCTTATAGGTACCTATTAGTACACCAGAGAGATTAGGTGAGAGAGTGAGTGTGTGAGTTAGTACTTATAAGTTACGGCGTCTGGTGTTGCACTTACTATCAAGCTGTTTTGTTGTCACTCTATAATATTTAAAAAACTAACAGCAAAAAGCTTGCGTCATTATTTTTATAAAACAACCTCAGTCCAACCCAACTATGTATTTTTATATGTTTGCATATTTGTTCAACAATAACTTGCGTATCATTGATTTGATCTTCATAAAAATTTGTAGGCAAATAGTTCATACCAATACAATGTTAAAGTATGATACGGGCAAAATCAGTCGAAGTGTTGCGATGATATTGGGGTCGCGAGATCTCAGTTCAGGTCGAACAAATAGGAGGTATATATTTATACAAGCCCTTTGAGCTATAAATCGAACTCTATTATACAGTCTGAACTTGTCTAAAACGAAAGAGCAGTATAAATTAAAAAGTTTGCAAATAACCACAATAGGGGTTTCGTGAATAGCCTTAATTTAGATTTTACTGGCGACGAGCTCTCATCTCGCAGAGAGAGTTGTTTGTTCTTACTTTCTACATTATATATGTCCTGAGTGAACGTGTTTTTATTTACGAGAAAAAAGTATGTACAGGGAAAAACAAATTACTTCTTAGTTACAAAAAAAATAATCTATTAAACCGCTACCGGTGGGAATCGTTCTCGAAATGCTGGCCCCATTACCACGTTCTGCCCATTATGTACCTTACCTGTATATTTATACATGTATTTTCCAGTTTGTTACTTTTCCGTGAATGAAAATTACTCGTAGGGACAGACCACCATTCAACTTATTTTTGTCCCTTGATGAACGTTTAGAAAATATTGTTACTTATTTTATTATCGAAACTGGCTTGGTTTTTATAATAAAATACATTTTATTTTAATTAAATGGAAATTACTTAATATCCGGTGTAATCTTAAGTGAATAATTTCTATATATTATAAACAAAACGTTGCTTATTTGTTACGGAACATGAGACTTACACTACGCTACAACCGCAAAAATTTCTGGTATAAAAAGTACTTACTGTATGTTTAACATGGGCTTTGAGTATGGATCTAAGTACTTCATGGTACCTCTATGAACATGGGTTATAGCCTATCTCTACATCAAATTTCATACCTATTCATTGCGCCCTTGTGCAGAATGGCGATTACGCTATACCACGGGAATAGTAAAAAAATCGGAATAAAAAGTATTGTGTGTGTTAAAAGGGCTCTATGTTATCAAATTTCATACTTATTCGTTGAGCCGCTGTGGAGGTTAGTGACTATGCTTTCCCACGGGAACGGTAGAATTTCCGGGATAAAGAGGATGCTGTGTTTCAAAAAGGCTCAAAGCCTATCTTTATAGGTACCAAACTTCAAACTTATGCGTTGTGTCGTTGTGGAGATGGACAGTTATGCTACCCAACGGGAGCTGTCAATTTTTCCAAAATAAAAAGCCTATGGCATGTCACTCCTTGAACTATATCCATGAAAAAGGATGAGATCTTAGAATGAGTGTACGAAACAACCCAAAACATCAGGCCGATCCGTTGCTCTGTTGCTGCGTGAAAAAGGAACAAAAAAACCAACAAACTTTTCGCATTTATAATAATACTAGCTGTTGCTCAAACGAGTGAGTGTTCAAACGGAGGACGCTGGTGCCTGTAGCACAGTTTAATTACTAGTACGGGTGCCAGCCAGTTCCACACACAAACAACATTGTAAATTTTAAATGTTATCATTATGTCCAGTTCGATTGCTTTTTAACAATATTGTTGTCTTTTAATTTTTCGATCAATAAACTATTTGTATTTGTATTTGTATTTGTATTTTGTTGCCTGCGGCTTCACTCGCGTAGTATTGAAATCTACTCAACTACCTCCCGTCTTTTTAGTTTTTAGGTCATCGTACACCGATAAAGAAGCCAGTCAGCTTATTTTTCTCCAACATGTTTTAATAATACGGTTATTTAGTGTAAAAAATTAACTTTTATCATTATAAAACATAGCCTATGGCACTCAGGAATAGTGTAGCTTTCTATTAGTGAAAGAATTTTTTAAATCAGATCAGAAGTATTGGATTTAAAACAGAAAAAACAAACTTACGAACTTACAAACTTACAAATTTTCCTCTTTATAATATTAGTGTAGATTATAAGTATGATGGCCTATAACTACAGCTAAAATTCGTGAAAACCGCAAATAAACTATTTTGATTTAGTTTTCTTTTGTTTGAAAGGTGACTTGATCGAGAGTGTTCTTAGCTTTCAAGGAAATCTATTCAGCCATCTGAAGATTATCAGCGCTTTTATCGGGGATTTAAAAACAATTTAGATATATTTGTTTATCTCTATGATTTTACTAGATGTATAAATACTTAAAAACAACAAACATACAAACATACATAAAACACCGACTTGTCCCATTCGAATCTGAGACCTCTCTTCGCTCGGTCAATAGTAAGTACGTGTCTTATGATGAGGTTGCTAATACGTTGTACGTTGTCAGAATTCTAATGTAGAGCGATTAGAGCGATATAATAGTTTTGTAATGTGTACGAAATACTCGTAAATGTTTAATTGCCTTTTATGGTCGGGGTACATTGACTGCAGCGGCAGGCAACAGATGCATTTATGAACAAACGTCGAAATGTCGGGGGTGCGTAGTCGAGGCCAGCATATGTGAGGCCATAAATTTTCAGCTGCTGTGAAGGCATAGTAATTTTCTCAAACAATGTATGCATTGCAACTCACGTTAAAATATGTAGGGATAATTTTTACGTATCATTAAAAAAAAATATGGCTAGTCTTTGCCGTTCTGAAAAGTGTTTTATTTTTGCAGTAAATTCTATAAGTCAACTTTTTTGCGTTCGGCTCTTTTTGTGATAAAAAGTAATTAAACCTCTTTAAACATTGGAATAGGAAACAAAAAAATCACCTTCTCTTCTTTTCAAAGTTTTTTGTTTTCGATGTGGTCTTCAAATAATGGACAATGTCACAGATCTACTACCTATAGATTTTCAATGAGCGTGGCTAGCTCAGTGCCTCTCGCTCATCATCGTATTTTCGCTCACTGCGCTTCTTGCAGCCCAAAATGCTACAACCAACCATTGTAAAATATCTTTTACAATTACTTCTCAGAGGAAACACGCATTTATCACATTAAATCACCAAAAAAAGGCAATAAATATAATTCAGACCCGTTTTGTTTGTCACTGATTATTACAGATTTTGACACTTGAGGTACCAAAAACAGGTCACGCCGATAAGGACAACAAAATCTATTTATGTCCTTTTCGTACTTGTGCTGAGCCATATCAAGTTGTCTCTTTCACTAAAATATATTGCCGATCTGGTTGTGTATATCTGTGGACAATGTAAATAAATATATCATGGGAAAAGTTAGTCAATGACGTCATTGAAGTTAGTCTATGGGCGACAATTTTTTTAGAAATTTATCATTTATACAATCCACGTTAGAAAAACTAGACCACTCAAAGAAATTCAAATTAGTTACCTTACCGAAATCAAACAGAATACGAGATACCCGCATCATCCAATCAAGCTAGTCGAGACTTTCCTTGAGACTACGCCACCGTGCGCCGCCGCGCCAATCTTTGAAAGCTGATAAGCAATTAACCTTAGTTCTCCGAAATAGAAATTGACCAAGTGGCAGGTAGCAGGTACCTACGAGAATATACACCTATAGTCATCATCATCATCATCATCAGCCGGAAGACGTCCACTGCTGAACATAGGCCTCCCCCTTTAACCTCCACACTGAACGACAGCCCGCCTTTTGCATCCACTGGATACCCGCGACTCTCACAATGTCGTCGGTCCATCTAGTGGGAGGCCTCCCTACGCCTACACCGATAGTACCTTATACCAATATACAAGAACCTATTGCTTCACTATGTCATCAAATCTTTAGTCTTCAGTCTCTTCAGTGAAGCTATTTCTGTCTTCAATCATATCGGTAAATTCAGCCGATTACGGTTCACGTTGTTTTCATTTTTATAGAGAACGGTTCCCCAGAGTGGAGATTAAAGGTAAAGTTTGCATATTTTTGCGTGGCTTTATTTTTATTTCCTTAGGGGAAGGCTTTTATTAGAAACGCTGACTTTGCTTTAGTAGCGTTTAGATACGTATCTTTGAATCGATTTCACTATCAACTAGCTGGGACAATAGAGTAAAAAAAAAAACGATATTTTCTTGTGCGAAAAGTACTTATTTTAATATATTCTATTATGAGTTTATATTTCGTGAGTTCTCTATCTCGTTCACGCATTTTAAAATTTATTTAAAGATAGAAAATGTTATAATTTATTTACGTAAGACTGAATAGAAAAATAATTGTACTAGAATTGATTTTTAAACATGTAAACTTGTTTGAACAATATGATAATTTTGCTGAAAATTTTAATGTTATTTTCTTTCTTCGTTATTATCTTGTTCAATTGTTTCTCCACTACTGGAGGTTGGCCGTCAGCTCAGCAAACTTATCTCTATCTTGTACCAAGCGGAATAGTTTTCGACGCTGGCTATGCTGATCCACTCCCAGATGTTGCGTAACCACGACTTTTTCCTTCTTCCAGCGCGTCGTTTGCCTTCAACTTTGCCCATCATTATTAACTGGAGAAGCTGGTATTTTTCTTGTCGCAAACTTGGCTTGGGTATCTACCCAACTTTCCTATTTTTGATGGTCTGCAGTAGTACACGCTCTTGCCGATGCGCCGGAGAACTCTGATGTTGGAGACTTTCTGCGTCCAGCTATACCTAGCATTCTCCGGTAGCATCACATCTCGAAAGCTTCAAATAACGCCTGGGTGTTAGCTTTTAGAAGCCAAGCTTCGCTACCGTACAACACCACAGACGCCTCATTCTGAGCTCCAGTCATCGTTCGGTCTGCTTATATTTCACATAAATACAGTCAATAATTTTATATCTTCAAAATCAATAAAAATTGTTGAAATGCTAGAGATAGACGACGCACAACGCACAAAACATAGTAGACTCATAAATCAACCTATTTTTATGCCGACACTGCCGACAGATGGTGTGGTCGAAAATGGATGCAAACCTTATCTTAATTTATACTATTGGTATTGCTTAGACAAACGTACCTATCATCATCATAATCAGCCTATCTGAGCCACCGTTGCTAGGCATAGGCCTTTCACAAGGCACGGCACTAAGCCCGAACTTCGGTCTATCGCTTTCAGCCACTGCCGACTGCCTTATGTAGATATATCGTCACTCCATCGAGTTTAGGGTGTTTGGAGCTAAGTTTTCCGAATCGCTATAAGCCTACAATGGTAAATAGAGGGAATATCTGTGTTTGTCATTTCGCTTCCATTTAGGAAGTTAATAGCGTCAATTCGCCATCTGCCAATCGGCTGTCAAAGATTGATTAGGGATTCAATTTGAAGAGTTTCCTTTGATCGTTCTTTTCTTTTGACGTGTGAAGCTTCGCCTAAAAGTTTGCTAATGTACAAGGTAGATGTTTGTTCTTTGTCCTTTTCCATAAGGTAAACAGAAATTTGTCAACATCCATGTTGATACCTATGTATATTGTATGCAACTGATCGATGCGACGACAAAGTCGCTCGCCTGATGGTAAGCGTTATGCTTAACCTTAACAGTTCACTATCACCAAGAATTCTGCTTCAACAGCTTAAAACCCTACGCGGTAACTCATCACCGCGCTCATCACCCTGTCATATCAGATGTTTAATATATTTATGCCCAGTAATTTCACTGGAAACATTACTCTTCAATCCAATACACAGTAATGTTTGCACACTACTGCTTGATGGTTGAATAACTGGCAAAAATGTGACACTTCTCCAGGCAGACTGCAAAAGGGCCCACCACCGTAAGAGCCCTATACCACTACAGTCTTATATACTTTATATAATATCTTATGTACCTAAAAAAAAAAATGACCATCACGGGACAGCCGGCAGATGTGCAGTGACGGCATAAGAGAGCTTCATTGCATTTGCTGTCATGGCATACGAGTCAATTTTAATGCCAAATCGCGCCTCCAAAATAAACTGAGAGCTAAATGGACAAACCACTTCATGACGTCTTTGCTTAGCCCGATTTATTTTACTCATAAAATATCTAATAACAGAGAGCAACGCAACTCAAACAAAAATACACTTAGAAACTTGTAAAATTGCCAAAGACGACTAAAGTTTGACACGAGACGATTGGAGAGGAGTTCCAGATCACGTCAAGTGGGCTCTATATTAATTTACGAGTTGGAACCCCATGTTTTATTCAATTACGGAACTGTGTTCTTATTCCGAACATCCGCAATGCTCTCTTGAAACCGAGACAATTTGGCCGCTATTTCCAATATAATCTGGTTATGATTGTCCTGGTGAACAGGAAATAACAAATTCTGCTAACAGTGAAATCAATCAGTATGATTGACTGGAATTATTAATTAATTTATGTACTTAACAATACTATGTAGACTTATAGATTTTTAATGATTTATTCTTTCCCCTGTGCGGATTTTGGCATCGCACTCTTGTGCATTTGCCAGTAATAGTCATGTATCGAATATTACCAAGTTTGATGATATGCAAGTCAGTCACAGTCAAAGTCAAGCAAAGTAAGTAACGGTCAAGTCAAAGTCATGCCCTAGCAAAGTGGTGGAGACTTTACAAAAGGCTTCTATGGAGTTTTGAAAACAACACGAAAAGACATTTTGAACCTCGTTATATCACTTGGCCACACTCGAGCACTTAATAAATAATAATCCACCATAATTACACATTAACACTCGAAAATACACAGGTTTATCAAAATAATATGAGCCGACATTTTTTTTCCACGTTGGCGCCAAAACATCGTCAAAATATTAATAATTTTTTTTAATTTTCTCACCATTTTCTTGTGACAAAATAGTCTTGTTTGACTTTAGCATTGTTTTGATGAAAACTGAACTAGCTCGAAAATTATTATTTTGTAAAGAAATCTAAGCAGCTATTTTGGTAATGCTCTCTAATTAATGAAATGAAAATAAAAGAACTAGGTTCTTTTCTCTTGGGAATCGTAACAAAACATGTATTTATAACATTAAATAGAAATTCGTAGGTATTTGTTTAGAAATAATGAGTGTATGTCAAGGTCATAATTAGTCAATTATAATGAGATATTTAACCGCAATCTTTATCAGACTAATTGTAGAGCAGTAAATTGTATATTTTTCAAACCAAAAAGGATTGAGTTTTAAATAAGTTACAGGTGATGACATGTCATTTCATTAATTAGACAAGTTAAGTAAAACTCAAAAGTAAATCGTTGAAAAAAAACACCGCAGATACAATACGTAGTAAGTTAGCTTGTTCCGCGGTGTGAATCGCGCGTAACTGAAACTCAATATTTCAAATCTTTTATTTTTCAGTGCCAAGAAAAACTAAAATAGATCTGGTAACGATAAAATGTGATTCCTTCTTACCTTTCAAGGAAAATATCACTATCCATGTTCTGGTCAACTAAGAAATGAGCGGCTTCATTTAACTTGGTGAATAAATAAAATGAAGTGAAGTTCTTGTTGCAGTGGACGTCCTATAGCTGAAATGATGATGATGAAGTTCTTGTTGCGTACTGCAGAGAATGTGTAACTGTTGAGTGTAATAATAAACACCAAGTTGGTGCAGTTCGTTGGAGTGATAAGGTAGTATGTGATGCGCAGTGAATTTGGCTCGGGAGTCGGGAAGAGTTCAGTTTAAATCCAACCGCGCTACAGATTGCACGCGCCTACGCTCCCGTGCCGTACCGGTCAAATATCACCACAAAAATTGTGACAATGCAAATAATAATATACAAAAAGGTATAAAATACTTAAAAGTTAGTTACATTCAAAAATAATTGATCTACGACCACAGAAAAAAGTTTTGGAAACTTTTGTATCTTCAGTTTTTTCAAGTGTTTGGTATTGTTTTCTTTGTAAGTTTATTGTCAAACGTAAAATTTTATAAAATGGTACGAGTTCATGAAATTATTATTCTGAGTTTGTGGGTAGTAAGACTTGTAAAGATAATTTTAGGGTTGCGTTTCTGCTATGAATCGTAGCAAAGTTTCGTAGCGCTTCCAAATAACTTGCCGTTGTACATATACCAGAACTATTATAAAGCGTTATATTTTTTTATTATAATTTTGACATAGCTATCTAATTATTGTAAAACTTACGAAATAATTTATATTGGTAATTTTTTTTTATTTATTTATTTGAACAGTTTAAAAAAAAAATGAGATTTTTAACTACTATCTTTTTTTTAACTTTATGTACATTGACACTTGAAAACCTAACAATTAAAAGTAAAGATATTTTTTACATTTATAGCAGTTGTATGTTTAAAACAGAACAAAGGGCGCCATAAAACTTTTTTACGATACCGCAGTTCTACCTGAAATTAATTTAAAGTAGAGAGTTGCTCAATGAAATAAATTGTAGCACCTTGTTTGATGAAATACGTATTGACTAGCTGAATCCCGCGGTGTCACCTTTCCAGTTTTTTCGCATTTTCTGGGGGAATAGTACTATGTCCGTCCTTTTGATGTAAATTATCATCCTGCTAAATTTCCTAGCCGCATTTAATCGTGAAAAACGAACAAACAAACAGAGATAGACAGAGAGACAGAGCTGCTTTCACTTTTACAATATTAGTTTGGATAGTTCTTCTATACGTGTGTATTCTTCGCTTTTTCTTCGTGTTTGTCAATGAACTCCTCACAAATGTCTGGACTGCTTTTGATGTAATGTTGTGTGTGTGTGTTTGAATTGTTGCTGTGTGTGTCCCTGGATTGTTTAGATTCAATTCAATTGGACCCGGTAGGTGGTGCTGCGAGCAGATACCAGGTTTTTTCAGGGCAGTACGTCTTTCGTTTCAGCAAGTCAGTATTAAAAATACAAGTGCAGTTTTAGTTTAGCAGCACATAATAATTCCCTCCACTGTCATGGAAAAATTATTTCCCAACATGATTGTAAAAGAAAATGAAAATAAAAGAAAGTAGTTTCTCTTCAATCATAAAGCTTAAAATACAAAAGTAACGTCTCGTATTATTTCATGATTTAGGGTGGTTTTATTAATATTTAACAAGGCGTTGATTGCTTTATAAGTCTTCTTTCACTGAAACGCCTTATTTAAATGTCATTATCGTAAAGTCGTAGGTACGAATAATTTATATATTTTACTGAATGTTAGTAAACTATAAATACTACACACACAAACACACACACACACACACACAAACACACGCACTCACGCAGATAAATAGTTAGATCTTTAACAATGATGATGAATGTGATGTATTTTGTTATTTATTAATTTAATTGAAATTATTTATTTTTAATGGACTAATTTTAATTTGTTTTTATACTTGAGATAATTTACTATTACTTATACTATTAACTTGTAAATTGGCTTAACCAAATAATTGAATATGAATATTAACTTAAACACATTTTGGTTTTTTTTCTTTACCTATTTTATCTTTTCTTTTTTATATCGTCTCTTTTCTCTTTCATTCTGGTTAAACTACTAAGTGGATTTTGACGAAATTTGGTGAATAAAAGCTTAGAAATTATGATAGGGTCTGTAACAAATGGCAAAGTAGTGGACTAAATAGCTAAGTTACCAATAAAACAAAGACCTTTTTCTTAGGAATCTTCTTTCTTAATTCTTTCTTAGTGCTCTTCTCTACGTCGAACTTAAGAGTATCATAAACAATACTAATTTTTTTTCTTTTTTTTCTTCTTCTTTTTTTTCTTTTAACCCCTGACGCAAACAGAGGATTGTTAAAAGTTTAACGTTTGTAGTTGTGTATCTAAATGTGGCGGCGTAGCTCACAAACGCCTCAACAGCTTTTTTTTAAAGGTGACTTGAGCGTGCTTGTTGTTAGCTATGATCCAATAAATCCAAATCTGTTCTGCCGTATAAAGTTTACCAGTTGATTTTTTTTTTTAATTTTAATGTATACTGCTTAACAATTTTACAGGCTAAGTTTTCCATACTCACCATAACCTACTTTTCTCTCATCCGATGCCACAGTATCAAACTTCCTAAAATATTAGTTGTTTTTCCCTAGCTTTGGTGACATTGCCGAAAGGGGTCCTTTGTACTCATCATTATGAATAACTTGCTCAATGGTACAAAACATTATGAAATCGTGAAAAATTACGGCTGTTTCATACATTTTAGCTAGTGTGAATGGCTGTTTTCTATAAATAAATAAATAATAAATAAATATTCGAGACATTTTTGCACATACGGTCATCTGACCCCAAACTAAGCTATGGTTAATAGCTGATATTTTACGTGATTTCAGAGGTGATCTCGTATAGTATTAGTTGTTCATTGAATGGATGTCATGAACCCCTTTCGGCTTAGTATACCCGTTCTACGAAGCATTGTATTTTCACAAGCTCGACGCTTGACCGATTTTGCTCATTACATAAACGGAAGAAATGTTTTTGTATAAACTACTTGTTTATGGTGTTGATCATTTGTTGACATGTTATGAAGATCAGATTAATGGGACGCAAGTTATCGACAAACAAATATACATACAGACCGAAGAGTTTTTTGGTTGTCTCCGAGATCTTTTCTTTGTTTAGTCAATAATAGGTCTCTCCTTGGTGTCATGCTCCCCGTGTCTGAGAGGCGTGACCCTCACCTCCCATATAAATATTTTTTATGACGAAATGGGCTAGCGTTTGTCCACATCTCACCTGATGAGAAGGTTCGATGAGGGCTAAGATGGGGCACGCTTGCCCATGAGGAATCTATTCACGCTTGTCTTGAAGAGACCCAGGTTGTACTTTATATGGAACACTGAGGCAGGAGCATTCCATTCCTTTGCAGTTTGTATTTAAAAAAAAGGGGAAAAATGGTATTTCAAGAATGCTGCGTGCGAACTTAAAAGTTCACGACGTAAGGATTGAATGCCTGCCTCAATGACCTATGGCGGAAATTGTTGAAGGGATCTGTTGAAACAATTCTTGTGCACATTATGTTTTTTGTCAGTCTCTAATCATACGCCATATTCTATCTTTGGCGACATTTGCATCGTACACTGATGTGTCTAAGTTGGTGCGAATCTAGTCGGACCGACGCATCGGACTACGGCCTCAATCTTGTTTGCCATCGATTTTGCCAATAAAAAGTACTTACTACTAATAAAAAAATAGGTACAAAAATATATACGAAGGTTCATACGCAGATATCAGTCACGTCTATATCCGCTCTCGTGCTCTTGACACACACCGTTCAAGTATCGGAAAAATGTGCCATTGGAATGAGAGACCTCACGTGTGAATAGATCAAGTATGAATAGCATCTCAAAGACCTTGAAAATACCTACATACACAATGTATGAAGCGATGCTACGTGTTTCAAACGATAACGCTAAGATGTTTTTTTATTGGCTTGTGCCATTATCAACTAAACAAAATACAAGCTAACACTAAGATTACAAAAACTGCCCATAGACCGCTGAAGGTTACCCAAAAAATAGGAAAATTAGGTAAAATTGAAAGTGCAATGGGCTTTTTGTATGAACTCGAGGACATAATTCAAACAAATTTGTTTAAATTTGGACAGTATAGCGTTTTTCTGGTCAACTAGCACTAAATAAATATATCGAACTTGTGTTCTTCACTTACTGAATAAATAGTTGCAGTCCATACGCAAAATTATAATGACAATTCAGTGGAAGTATGGAATTGGCGAGGTGAAGGAACTGAGTTACATTTACAAAAATAAATTCAATTTCAAACTATTTTGTGAATAAATGGGTAGCTCTAAAGTAACTTTTTAAACGCATTAAGTAAGATAAAATTAAGTTACTGTTAGTTAAATACCATTTAGTTCATAAGTGTAAACTTAACACTATTTAAGTATATATACTTAGGCTAGCTTCAAAACAACTTATCTTGGTACTATTTAAGTAAAGATCCCGCACGATTTAATTAATTATTTTAGGCATTGTTATTAACGAGCGATTCGCAAGTCAGATAAATCGTGAGCTGAGTATTTAATCTAGCCATTGCAATATGAGCTTCAAGATTTGATTAATAATGATTTTTAAGTATATATTAATTTGCTATGATTTTTAAATTCAGAATACCAGTAATACAAATAAAATTACGAAATATACCTTCTACATACCTAAAATAAATACACGTCTTGAGAGTATTATACGCAAAAGTGTTCTCACCCCTTCGTAATAAGAGAAAAAAACCATGAAGCAGGCATCAAAGCAATTTTCAAAGACCATTCAAATGCTTTTCCTCAATCCTCGGCACTTAGAAGTATTGGGAAAAAGGTATGGGCATGTAAATTTGATACTTACTCAGTAATTGCGGGTAGCGGGTAGCCATCTCGAAGGGCTGGTGAAACAATGAATATTGGAATATGTTACTAAGTAAGAGTATGTGGTATTTACTCGGCTAATGGTGGGCCTGTGCTGGAATAAATTGTAGACTAATATGGGTCTAATATCAATTTTCAGCAGCTATTTGGTCAAGGCGCCCCAAAAGGAGAATAAAATTGGATTCAAAATAAAAAATAATAATTTTGATGTGATACATTTATTGGAGTGCCTTGGCTTTAAACCCTCTCCTATGCCGTGACGAACGTTACATCATATGCTCTGTTATGCCGTCATGTTTCACATCTGCCGGGCATCCTGTGACGGCCAACTTTTTTATTGCTTAGAGCTTTTGTTATGGGAACGTGGATGTAGATAGACGCTGATTTTTAAAGGTCAATAAAAAAGACTAAAAATAATTGAGGTTTAGCAAAACGTACCTATTGTGTTCAATTCACCACCACATAGCATTACGTCTTCTATGAACTCTAAAAACTTACCAATGTCGAAGTCGTAAACTGAATATCTCACCAAAAAGTACCCAAACGTCGTAAAATATATGAACAAGAACTGCCTTAATCGGAATCTTTTCATTAGTTTTTTACACAGATAGAAAATCAATAGCTGCGTATCTAAGAGTATACCCCTACCCATCAATAATCTGCGCTCTCATTGTCGCCTTGTGAAGCTTTATTTGCTATTAAAGCGAGGGGAAGTATGTACAGGAACTACGGGGTAATTCTCTTTAACCGACTTCAAAAAAGGAGGGACTTTCTCAATTCGGTTGGTGTTTTTATTTTTATGTATGACTAGCTGAAACCCGCTACTTCGTACGCGTAGAGCTCTGCCTTCGGCCTCGCTACTACAACCCGTTATAGCCTATGTGTTATTCTAATGTATAAGCTATATTATTGTAAACTTTCATTAAAATCCATTCGGTAGTTTTTGCGTGAAAGAGGAACAAACATCCATACGTCCATACATACAAACTTTCGCGTTTATAATATTAGTAGGATTACTCTGACATATGCGAACAGATTTTCGAGCTTATTTTGTTATGAAGAGGAAGCTCTTGAGGTGGTTTATCTAAAATTTTATTAACTTTAGTTCAGTGGTTCTTTAACTAGCTCTTATAATATTCGCTCATATATCTTTTGTTCGGGTTCTTTTTCAACAATTTTAATTTCTACTTATTTTGAAGTCGGTTTAAAAAATATATAATTGTCTTTGTATAATGACATTCAGACTGTCAGAGGGATTTTGTAAACTAGAATAGATGTAAATACAAACGGGATCAAGAAGCTTAAAGTGCCGAACTATGCAATAAGCGCTATTTAGCCTTGTCACTCTAAAAGCTAATTGATTTAACTAATTGGCTTCTTAGATTGGTTTAACTAATTGATTAACAAAACTTAGCTGAGACCAGTGTTTCGCTAAATTTTTGAAAAGTTTTTACCACAGGTCCACGTTCATTAATTGTCTAGTGTCAAATTACATAGAAACAAAAAACTTTTAGACATAGTCTAGCTAAAACAGTGTTGAAACCTTGAAAATATGATTTTGTGGTGAGACCGTTACCCCTTATTATTAGGAGCCTTGTTTTGGTTAATTATTTCATGTTTTGTCTTTTTATCTCTAATCATGCTCGAAAAGACGGAGTTATTATTTCATGGTTACTAAGGTTTATTAGTAAGATGATTTAAGTTTATTAAAATTTCGGTATGCGCAGCGTAGGACGTTCACCCACAAGATGGACAGACGACCTAAAAGAGACCGCAGGGAAAGGATGGATGCACGCCGCTTCCAACCGGCCCTTTCGGAGATAGATGGGCGTGCCATGTCCAACAGTTGACGTCCTACGGCTAAAATTATGATGATAATAATTATAAAATTCAAATTCAAAGATTTTATTTTATAACAACTAAATCCATTGTTAGTACAAACAAAACCTTAAATTATTGTTAGATAAGAATAATAATAATCTTAACGCAGGGGCGGCTTTATGGCGAGCCGTCGGTGAGTGGCGACACCGCGTACCACGATTCCATGGGTCTAAAACCCCAGAGACCCAGACCCCTGGCTTGCCTTAACCGGCCGTCTGGGGGTGGAAACCGCAAGAGCTAAAAACCTAAGCTCCAGGGTGGAAGTGTTAAAGGGCATAACGCCGCTAGTAGCTCATAGTGAAAGTGCAGCACACCTCTCGACATCCTAAGCTACCCACGTCAATGTTGCCCTTCCGGTGCCAATATGCGGCAGCCATTATGGGGGGCCCATTTAGTGAGTGGCAAGTCATCACCTGCCTAGGATTTTGAAATGAGGCATAATTGGCAGGTGCCGTACCTCATACCATAGATCTGTTATCCCATCCACAAGTTGTTCACCTCAATAGCCTAGACGTTTTATATCCTATACTGTACAATAGTTTTATAATCCATTTTATACACATTCAATAATATTGTATTTTATATTGAACGGGGCCTCTTGGTGTTGGCTTCGGCCCCACCAATGCCTACCAAATGTCCGGGCTAGACCCGTGTTTATATTGAAATAAAGGAGTAATAATAATCTACTTCTTATTATAAGCCGATGTGTGTATGTTCCCTATGGACTTTAAAAGGACTGGACTGATTTTGACAGGACTTTCACTGGCAGGTAGCTGATGATATAAGAAGTTATCCACGCGGGTGAAAACACGGGGCCCAGCAAGTAATAAGAAAAAAATATAAACATTTTTTTTATATATTAAAAACAAAAATGTTTTCACACTTCCGGACCTTCTGTACTTATAATGAGTTTACCATATGCACAATCCCTTTATTGGGTTTACACTCACATCTAAATCTCTAAGGTCGTTTAATTCATGAAAATGCACCCATTCTTTCTCCTTATCCTTAACGATCTCTTAAATCGTGATTAACAAAATTTTACTTTGTTTACGTGAGCGTAGATATCCCGACGCAAATAATTACAGTTCAGCCACAAATAAAAGTAAACAATGTTTCAACATTGTTTAATAACATAAACATAAACAGCGTCTTACTTAAAAAAAAAGTGATAATACGATTATACGATTTAAAAATATTACGATATTGTATATTGTATTGTCACCAGAATGCGTACGATTGGTAGGCTTAGATTTTTTTTAGTGAATCTAAAATTTAAATCTAAAATTTAAGCGTGCTTCAGCTAAAATTTGCTCTCTGTTTTCCACGCATGTTAAAGCAGCAAGAGCATTGATTAGCTTAGCAAACGTTTCTAAGTAAAACCATAAGAGATTAGGAAAAATAGTGCAGTGAGAGAAATATAGTTTTTACTATCCTGGAATAAAGTTTCCAGTAAATGTGATAACAAAGTAATAACTCAACTCTCAGTTTCTGTTCAACAGTTTAATCATTTCACATCCACGGTCTCCAAGGCTTTCAAAGCGTTCTTGTTACTACGCCGTACAATTATAGCTAGTGAGTGGGCACTGAATATATCTCAGATAGGATGATAACCACAGTGCATCCCACCTGTTTTTCTCCACCTTACTTGTTCAATTGTTATTGCTAGCGATGCTGGTAGTTATAGTACGTAAAATATCGTCCTGTGACAGTTCTCAAAGTGACATATTGCACTAGGGCTGGAACTTCAAATTAGAATAAAACCGGCCAAGTGCAAGTCGGGCTCGCACGCTAAGGGCTCCGTACCACCACAAAATAAAATAATTATGAATAAAAAAAAATTACTTGTAAAATATGCCATTAAGATTCGGTGAAAGAAAATGAGGTCATCCAAATTATCCAGTTATAACTTGGTAATGAACAGAAATTTGTTACTGACTCGCACTTTGCCATTATTTATTATTTGTTATTATACTTTAGAAGGGCTAACATCGCCTACATTGTCTGTCTGTCTGTCCGCATGTCAGACATTGAAGGCTTATTTATAGGGTCCCGTTTATACCTCTTGGGTACGGAACCCTAAAAACAAGGAAGATATGCCTTAGTACAATTATCGTTTGTATTCAAAAGTCTAAATTTTTCATAAATTGTTAAACTTTACACCAAAACCGCTGATTTTGAAAAAAAATATGATTTTGAAAGAATCAAATTAAACGGGGCAAAATGAGGTTGAAAGTTATAACCGCTAGTTATATTATATAAATTATAGCACAATACGTATTAAACGTGGGAATATCTTTCTCTCCCCAGATGTGCAATAACGCCCGGTCGCAGTACTTAGCCACAAATCGTCTCCATTTTAGCGAATCTATTCTACAGGACCCTTATAAAAGAACCGAGTGACATGCTTGGCTACTCTGATTACGGTTTTATTACATCCTTATGGCATTCGTGAAATTCGTTCTTTTCTTAGGTTCCGGATGGAGGGACCCTGCTGGGCTGTGAAAACGCGTATTTGATTGTAGGGCTAGTGAAGGTTAGAGCGACGGGTTACGAAGGGACAGATTACTAAGTCGCCAGAATTACGACTAGTTTTTCGCCCCGAACTGAGATCTTGCAATCCCTTGACTGATTTCGCTCATATTCGAACTTAAATATTGTATTAAAATTACCTACTTGCCTAAAGTGATGATAGCATGTGCGCCTTACAATCTGGCGGCACCCGGTTCGATACTCGGCCGAGGTATATCTTTGAATTTTTAGGTTCTTGGACGTACCGGTTTTCTCACGATGTTTTCCCTCACTGTTGTTGAGGAACGAAACTGCAGATAATTTATTGAGATAAATTATCTACAGTTTCGTTGCCGTCGCTCAACAACGATGAGAGGAAACATCGTCCTAACATCGTTAGGAAACCGGTATGTTCATGAGCCCAAAAAGTTTAAAGACTTACGACATTCACCAACATGCACTGGACCAACATGGTGGATTAGGGCTCATCCTCTCTCTCTCCCTCTCTCTCTCTCTCTCTCTCTCTCCCTCCCTGTGTCCCAGCAGTGGGAACATGATAAGCTGATAATGATGATGATGATGATGATGATGATGACTTGCCTACAAAATTTCATCACGATCAGATCAACGGTTTTCAAGTTATCGTCCGACAAATATGCAAACTAATATAAAAACGCTGACTTGTCCTTTAGAAAGTAAGACCACTTTTTGCTCGGTCAAAAATCATGTATAAAATACCTGATAAGTCTCAGTGTATTTTATTAAATCTAAAGATGAATAAATCCATTCAATGTTTCGCAGAAACAACTTTTTACACTTTATGAGATATAAATTGTACTTATCTACTCGTCTGCTGGTTTTTTGCCAAGATATAATTCTTTTTAAACGGTTGTCATTCACATTGGATTGATTTATGTGACCATTTCAAATTTTATTAAAACAAAATTTCATATGTTGGAAACACATCATCAGACATTAAAACAACATTATCCTCAAAACTATTCGAGCGATAGTTCCTAAGATAAATAAGGAGAATATTATACGTTGAATAAATTAAAAGAACATTAATTTACTTAGTTCTATTCCAAGGAACATTGTATGTTTTTTTTTTAAAACATTAACCGACTTCAAGACTATACCTACATGTACAAACGTAAACTAAAAAGTAGATAGTCTTTTAAATCGACCCCACACGATTAAAAAGCTTCAACAGTAATTACACGGTTGCGTAATCTTTCCAACAATAAAGTAGTTTTCTTTAAGAATAGGTACATATTAACGTAGGTAGAGGTATAATCAAAGATTTCATAATATACCTACTAAGTATTTAATCTAAGGGTATAATTATTATGATGCCTTCTTACAAATACATACAATCTTCGTTCAAACAGAGATTGACAGTCCACATTAAAAACTTTTTCTCAAGGGAACCACAAACCAAAGTCAAAGTCAAATCATTTACTGCACATTATGACAACAATGCAAACTATTATGCTAATTATTATGCAAACTTATCTAAACACAATGACCCAATTAGGGTATGGCAATTTATATAAATATGGTGCAGAAATATGGAGCGGCCCGGTCTGTTTTATAATGTTTTGTCGTTAAGATAATTTTCAATGGAATAATAACACTTTCTAATTAATATGTTTTTAAGATTTTTTGCAAAATGTTGTTCATTGTCGTCACTCTTTAAGTCGTCAGGTAATTTATTGTATAGTTTTATGGCCATTGCATGAGGGCCACTACTATGCATTTCTAACCTAGATTTTGGTATTACTAATTTATGTTTAAACCTGAGCGGATGGTTACGAGGGTTTTCGGAAACTTTTTTTTTTTACAAAATTGCAAATTTCTAGTATATAAATAGACGCGACGGTTAAGATTTTATATTTAACAAAGTACGGTTTATGGAATTGTACTTTGGTGATGTCTGGAGCTTTGATGTTAGCAAGGATGCGAATAATTTTTTTCTATGCGACGAATAATTCTCCTACATTTACACTGTTCCCCCAAAGCATGATACCGTAACCAAAACGTTTACTTAACGTTAATTTATTATATTTTGTTTTTGTTGATTTCTCAAAAAGTGCTAAATCAACTTGGATATCATTTACCTTTGAGGTATGACCTACTAAACAAAAGAAGAATCATTAAAATCAATTCATAATTGGCGGAGTAATCGTGTAACAAACAAACAAAACAAAACATACAGTCGAATCGATAACCTCCTCCTGAAGTCGGTAAAAAAGTAACAATATGGATATTTTCGTACACATTTCATTACATTATTACATTTATTACTAAGGCAGTATTCGTAGCAAACCCGTAGCGCACGTAGTGTATTCGTAGCGATCGTAGCGAAGTCGTAGCGCACGTAGTGTATTCGTAGCGATCGTAGTGAAGTCGTAGCGCTCGTAGCGAAGTTGTAGCGCTCGTAGCGACGTCGTGTCATTGCATCATGTAGCGCTGCAACTTCGTAAGTAAAGCACTTCTATTCATATAGCGAAGTTGCAGTGCTTCTCGCAAATACGAAAACTTTAGCAGAAAAAAGCTGTGGCGCACATAGCAGAAACATAGCGTATGTAGGCGGCTCTCTTAGCATTCTCTCGAGCAACATCGTTCTGAATATCTACGTGGGTCGACGTCAGGCTAATGATAATATTGTACGGCTATTTTAAGAGTACTAGTTATGGTCAAAGTCTTTATTTCTCTCTTAAACATCTTAATCAGACGCAAATTAAAAATTAACTACATCATTTTAATAAACATAAAAATAATTTATTTTTAAACACTATAAAAATAAAACTGTATTGTAAATGTAACAAAAAAAATATGGTTTTGTGCCTTTGTTATAGTAAAAGCACTGTGTTGCAAAAGCGGCGCCTTCCAAAGGTACAATGATAAATAACTTTACAATACTTACAGTTTTATAATAAAGTGCTACATTAAAGTAAATCAACTACGATCAAAATAATACTAAGATAATGTTTGAAAATGCCTCGTTTGAAATTCAAACAATGGAAACATAATACCAAACAGATGACAAACAATGAAGATACCGAGATAATGAAAACGGAATAAACTATTTTTGAAAACAATAGTTTACAAACAACAATGCAAACCCATAAAACTTGGCTTGAAAAAAAAACAATTTATAAACAAAGTTTGTTCGTGTAAAGAGTGTTTAAAATACGTTTACTTTACATGACTATATACACCGGCTGCTTATAATATAAATTAAATTGCTTGCGGGTAAAAAAAAAAAAACGATTTTGGTGTTCCAGGTCCGATATCGGGTAGCGGTCTGAAAAGTTTTACCACAGTTTTTTTGATTGAATTTCTTGGGATAAAATATTAGGTAGAGATATTTTTTAGACCAGATACGGAAAAACATCACCGGTTTTGTTCTTGCCTGCTGTTTTGGTGTGAAATTAAATCACATTTGTAGATTACTATGCTCGTCAAGTTATCATTATCATCGTAGGCCTGTGGACATCTATCATCATCATCATCAGCCAGATGACGTCCACTGCTGAACATAAGCCTCCCCTTTTAACCTCCATACTGAACGACAGCCTGCCTTTTGCTTCCACTGGATGCCCGCGACTCTCACAAAGTCGTTGTACATCTATACAGATGTTTTAAACAGCGTCAGGAGTTTTTGGGGCTTCATCATCATCATTCCAGCCATAGGACGTCCACTGCTGGACATAGGCCTCCCCCATCAATCTCCAAAAGGGCCGGTTGGAAGCGGCCTGCATTCAGCGTTTCCTTGCGTTTGGGGCATTGCTCCAAAACAACCCGAAATCCCATATTGGTCTATTCACTCATGAGCGGAACATGAGTGAGTAGACCAATACCAGATACGCAGCTACTACCGCACTTCTGGTAAAAGAGACCTTGGTGGAGATGTGTTGTTTTTATATGCCATACGTAGCAAACAAGCTGCCGCATGATGGTAAGCAATCACCGTCGCTTATGGATACCTGTAACACCAGGGACATGCATCAAAGATACGTTGTAGATCTTTTTAAGAGCTTTTTAAGAGAGAGTTGTTTTTTTTTACTCTGAAATGCCACAGGACGCTTATTCCACATATTGCTAGCTCTGTTTTGAAAAAGTTTTTTATTTAAGTGTTTTATATTATTATTTTTATTCTGGGCAAGTGCCTTTATTAACTAAAAAAATTACAAGCTAAAACTAACACTACAAATACAGTTAGACTGCCCATAGACCGTTGAAGGTCTAAAGACAATCCAAATGCTCAAGCTCACTGTGTTTTGATTAGGAGCGTGTTTTTGGGCAAATAATTCCATCTAGGCTTCGTTTTGAATTCTCAGGCGCATGAGAAAAACCGATAGATAGATAGACATAGGTACTATTCAAGACTAGGAATGAGATTATTAATATTGAAAGCTGATTTAAATTTATTAGCATTGCTCTTTAAAAAACTAGTTTTTGTCCAATTTGAATAATTTAACTCATTTTTAGTAGTTATGATCGGTAAGAAATAAATAAGTTAATGGCAGAAACGAGTAATACCCAACCAAGAGTTCAATTTCAAATAGTCAATCTTTATTAAAAGAGTTAATTTCACATCTCAAGAAAGTGGGTTTGAGTTCGTCAAGTTATTAGAACCGTGATGCCAGCACTCTCGTGGTATTAGGTACTGATCTTGATATTGTCACCTCTTTGAGTTTGTAGGACGATATAATATATTGCTATCAATTTTGTAATGATGACACTGTAGATGATTTACGAGTACGTTATGACGTTTAAAAATTGTGAAACGTGATGATATTCAATACATTTTACGTAAGCCTTTTTTAAATAAAATTTGTTGAGAGCCTAAATTAGTTTTTAAATGCATAAAGTTGATATTTTTTCATCAGTTTTAAGTAAATTTAAAGGAGGGTAATAAATCACTCATTTTCCAAGCTCTGTTTTTATAGCGTTTTTAGTAATAGCCATTAATGGACTTACTTTTGACAACAACATCATTAGTCATAGTCATACTGAGTGACTTTTTTCAGGGAAAAAATAGGGTATGACAGGTGCATAAAGTTAAAGTATTTAAGGGCAATACAATGATGCTTTTCGCATACTCATGAGGAAAGCCCGTTATTGCAGTATTTGCAGCGCGCCAGCCATATTCGCCCATGCATGGGTTCAAGATTTCTTCCCGTCATCAGATTCAGAGATGGTTCCTTCTGGGCTGGGTTGAGGAGTTCGAAGAACAGCATGCAGTGTCTGGGGGACTATCTTCATAACCAGATTTTTAAAACGTGGCTACATATTTGAATTTGAATTTCAATAATATTTTGTTGTGTAATATTTAACTATAATGTATTTTTTAAGGCTGTTGGATAGTTTAGTGCAGATTCTTATCAATATCGATTTCAAAAATGTGTGGTGATTTATTCATCAACGTAATAATAAGTTTATCTTTAGTCTACTGCTGAACATAGAACTCTACTAAGGCACGCCTCTTTGCCCAATTTTTGGTTTTTCACTTCCAGCACTCCCAGGTGCCTTGAGACGATTTCGAAAACGAAAAAAACTACTAATAGCTGTGCCACATGCTACATGCCAACAACAATAACATTTTTTGTAACTACGGTTTAACTTTGATAAATTGTGTTTTGACAGATTTGGCCCAGGATTCTCTATTTACTCGTCACCGATGAGTTCAGTCTCGTCACCCACTTTTTTTTCAGTTTCGAGAATAAATTTACCGTTACCGTTTGGTATATGACTACACCTTAGATTGTAAACCCGTTTTACCGTTTAAGGAAATGAAAAAAAAACGATCACTTAATTGTAAAAAATTGGGGAGTTTGGTCTTAATTCTATACGAAATAAGCTGTTTTTTATATATTTCAGCCTGTGGCAAAATATTACCACTTTTTTGCATTCGGCAAGTTATTTCGAAGATGTAACTACAAAAATACATAAATAATTCTAATTAGTAGCAAACTTACACCAAGCTATATTATTATAGTCACAAGCAATTTTATAAAAACACCTCAATTCGTCCTAAAATATTTAAGTTATTTGTATTAATAAAAATACTTTCCATTGAAGTAGATGAGCAGAATTTCTTAATATTTGTTCTTTATTTTGATAAAAAGTAAATGCCTCTAATATATTTCCATTTTTATCAAGATGGTGGCAGTTCATCTTGCCTTTAAAGTGCAAAATTACCTTCAGGCTAAACAAGGAAGATGACTTCAATATTATGATAACAGAATAAATTAAATATGTTTTTGAGTGATAATTACGATAATAAATAAACAGTTATAATTAATGAATCAATATGTTCTGGATAGTACAAAAGCAAGTGAGTAAAATAAAATGCTATAGTGGGTAATTTTTTACAATAAATAAACGAATGAAGTAGCATATAAAAATGATTTTCAAATTAAATGTTATGTGGAAGTGAATAAAGTGCAATGGACTCCGAATTAGATATCCAGAACTTTATAAACTGTACCCAAGAAATACTCGGGAAACAGGCATCTTGGGACAATCTGAACATCACTCAGATTCTGGATGTGCTTCCTTCGCAGATCCTCGAGAATATCGACCTCAAGTAAGTTGGCATTTATTTTTCAAGTTATACTTACGTTATTTGCATAATTTGTAGTTAAAGAATTTTGTAGACTTTAAGACTTATAAAATTGAATTAAGAACCTATTTTTGGACAGCCCGTTTGTCTAGTAGGTAGTGAACCTACCTTCTGAGCTTGGGGGCGTGGGTTAGATTCCCTAGGACCTAAGGACAAACATTTATGTGATGAACATTTGTATTGTTCTATATCTGGTTGTTAATATCTATTTAAGTATGTAATTAAAACTATATATGTATGTATATCAGTCTCTGGCAGCCATATCACAAGCTTTGCTTGTTTTGGAGTCAAATGACCGTGTGTGCAAAAATGTTTTTTGGTACATTTACTGTCAACAAATTTTTGAATATAATTGTCTACCATAACATTCGAGTGATAGAAAAAAGTCTATAAACGGAACTAACAGTGTTATTTGTCATAATATTAGAGGAAATTCTTAGAAAATGCCGGCGATAATTTGTGTTATAATAATCATAAAAGCTGAAAAAATCATTTGGTTTTCTACTGAAGAGTGTTTAATAAACGTTACAACCTGTTTCAGTGTGCCAATTATGTGCGATATTATCGCCCGTATTATTTTCTACATATTTTATTTGTCAAGCTTTAGAAAGTAGGTATTTACTTAATCATATTATTTATGTTCTGCCACACTCGTTGTGATCACAGAACAGTAAATAAAGTTAAGATACCCAAGTATATTGCAGTTCGTATAAAATATGTGCAATTTCGTTGACTATTAGGTGATATTGAGAGTAAATAAATCTTATAATTTTACCCAATTAATAAAAATATTACTGAGTCTTAAAAATACCGACGAAATTTTCACATTTTTCCACATTGTGTATTTTAATTCGATTATTCAACAAGTGGATGAATTGTGATATTGTCCGGGATTTACGTCTCCGAGAATAACTTTGTTTGGTTCTTTGGAATCTCAATAATTTCAATTTCCTCCTCTGACAATTTGACTTCAAGAATTTTCATATTTTCTAACAGCCATTTATGTAAGTTATTATTATTTACGTGGTCATTGGACAGCATAGATAATTACATTATTTTTACGGGATGTGATAGTGAAATAAAATCGCAAAAAATTTCGTTATGAAGGGGACAAATAGGGCTATGTACACAAAGGCTAAAAATGCTATGACTAAGCCTCGTGTCTGTTTACATGTATGTGTCCTATTTTTTAACGGCTGTACTATTTGAACCATTTTTGTTTTTGTTTTGCGGAATATGTATTGTAAGTTATAGCGGATTTACTATGAAATAATGATAAAATAAAAAGGAAAAAATAAAGGGGTCCCCAAAACAACAGTATACAATAGTCTTAAACAGTCATAAATACAAGCTGAAACATGGCATGGTTATAGAACACACAGTAAAAAAATACACTGGCCAAGTGCGAATCGAGCGCGCCCAAAGAAAATGCAACCCGAATCGCGGATGCGGAGCCCTCGATGCGTGAGTCCGGCTCGTACTTGGCCATCGTTTATTTGATTTTCAATTAACGCTCTTAATTATTTAAGTAAAACTTGTAGAATTACAAAACAAAATAGGTTTACTTGTCAAGTTATGCCAGGTCAAAATTGAGTGAAAATTAACCCTGGAAATGAAGCCCTTAAAATACTTCTAAATCTAGGCTTCAAGAAAGTTATAGGCATAGCAAGCATTATAAATTTATTATGATCTATTCTATACAGTTTCATCTACTCCTATCTCTCTTGCTCTTATCACCTGCATGCAATAGACAATGTAATCATTATCTACAACTACAAGAAATTAGTTCTTCACGTTATTGTGCGGTATTACTGATAGTAGACGCAAATAAGTAATTACAAGGTACTGCATGTGTCCTAGTTTTTATTTAATATCTTTAAAAAAAGTTGATCATAAATAGAGCCCATCAACGAAAACAAAATTAAATGTGTGGAAAAATAAATATGATATAAGTATTTTAATTTCATGCTAGACTGAGAGCGCACTATAGCACGTAAAGACGTCAAGCCGTGCACGCGTCATACAAATGCTATATAAACATATGCTTTGCCAGAAAGTGACAGTGCATCCGCTCTCTATCCCCACAAAAAACTTTGAACGCTCATATCTCAGAGATTTATCAGTCAATTTATTTATTGTTTCAGTATGTTTTATGTATTTAGTTACATTCTTCGCTAATGTTTAATTTGTAATAAATTAAACATTAAGACACGTCATGATTATTCTCATATAGCGTAGCTCGTTACTTTAATACCTACTTGTATCAAGAAAAAAATCAGGAAAAAATGTTTTTTTTTTCTCCCTGATTTTATGTCTGTATAGTTTACAAAATATCATAAAAGCTATCATCGAACAAATATAGAAAACTAAAAACATACTTAAAAACGCCAATCTGTTTCAGTAGAAATATCTGTATACCTTCTGTTTTCTCGATCAATAAATTACATAAATTAACTCTCGTATTACATACGATTTTCAGTTTTGTTTTTTCAGTGATACCTTTCAAAATTAATTAGCGTTAATTATCCTTTGGTTCTGCACCTAAAGTCGGTGATCCAAACAAATATTTGGGAAACAAACAGAACTCTACCGTTCAGGGTAATGAGGTAGCGATCTCTTGTGTGTCTACAGAATGAATTGGCATTTATGCGCTTTTACCTTAATCAAACATGTGCTCTTCCCTTTCAATTTAATTCGCTTTGTTTGGACGTTTTACTTTTTGTCTAACCCGATGCGAGGGCTTAGCCCATAAGAAGGGTGAAAAGGTCAATTCGAGGTTGCTAAGGCCAAAGAGTGTGTGAAAAATGGTCACGCCTAGGGCAGTCCGTTGAATAGGCTGTTTTCTCTATGGAGCAATATTTTTAGGTAGAATTGGCAGGTTCATTTCACAGAATAGACAGGTAATGGTTTTCCACGTACGTACAATGAATACGACATTTATGTCCAAAGTATGCATACTTTTTACATAATAAAACACACAGTAAAATTGTGTTATGTATACATTTCGACTTACTTCAGCATAAATATTCTAGGTCTCTTCCCCCATAACAATTTATGTGAGTTTTGACTGGTATAATAAAAAATATTTATTCAGCTTCAATTTAAAGATCATATCAAAAGACGACTTTATCTGCAGGTGTATCAATTTGTCAAAAAAGAAATATAACTTTTTGCGCGTAATAAAATTTAATTAAGAATTTGTCAGTTGACTTTACGTAGCTGTTGTTTAATGAATGTCGACTCAATCCAAAAGTTTTGTTGTTTATTACGAAGACATAAGAAAGTTTTAATTGTTTTTTTCATGTCATAAACGCCATCATCCTTTAGTTTGTTGACGTCATAAATTCTAGAGCTCAATTTAGTAATGTTTTTATCTATTGAGAAATAAATTCTCACAACTAAAAATAGGACTATTTAGTGAAAGTACTAAGTACTAAACGAGTTGTTTATCAAGGTTTAATTTAAATTTCAAGTCATTTATCCTTATATTATATAAATTCACACAAAAATATATTAAGTACAAATTGTATATAAAAATATATACAACACAATTAAAATATAATAAAATAACCACAAAAATATTAATAAAAAGTTAGTAAATAATTAAATTAGAATTACAGAAGTATTATTTTATTCTATTTTGCCATCACTCTTCGTGAACAGATCGAAGTCGTAGGATGTTGCTCGATGTACCAGCGATTGAGTCTACTTTTAAAGCAGCTCAGGCTTGAAGAAGTTGTTACCACAAAACATATCCACCATCCGGCAACATAATATTACCGGATATGCTTTATCTACGACCAAGATTAAATATCAGTGACTAGTGCCATTATTTATACAATAAACCGGCCAAGTGCGAGTCGGGCTTGCACTGAGGGTTCCGTACAACCATAAAATTCAATAACGAAATTATCAATTATAATTTCCTAATTAATGAACAGAAACTTGTCATCAACTTGGCCATTATTTATTATTTGTTGTTATACTTTAGAATGTGTACTATAATCATGCCAAGTTTGACGCTTGTACGTATTACAGTATTTACATTAGAGCTAATATAAAATACGTTAAAAAAACATGTTTGTAGTAGGAATAGGGACCTCCCTTTCGTTTATACTTTTTGACTTTTTTAGTATTTCTTAATTAATCTGCCGTAACATTACAAAATTTTAATTGGCTATCTATTACGGTTCGAAAGACAGCCGTAAATAGGTAGGACAGCCGGACAAAATCGTAGGCTTAGTAATAGGGTACCGTTTTTACCCTTTGGGTACGGAACTGTAAAAACCACATTGTAACAATCATGCATTAGAGAATATTTTGCGTGTTTCACATTGCATACCTACGAGTACTTTTCTTGGCACAATATTAACTCGCAAACGTTACCTACACAATGTATAAAACAGCTCGAGACACCTAATATAAATTCCCTTCCTACAGTATTATCTCCCACTAAAACACCAAGATTAAATACTTTCGCCACGGCGACTTTCTTTCTTTTTTATTACTTCGTCGACTTAATCTGCAATCTGAAAATATTAACGTAATATATTATAATATTATCACATGTAATATGATCTCTTCAAATAATTTCAACCACCACCATGTTCGCTCCTATTACGAAAAAGTTAATCAAGGTGTCGTCATTTTTTCATCTTGACAGCGTCATTAATCCCCCAGCTGTGGTAACATGATAGGCTGATATTGATAAAATAATAATTTTATACCATTCCCCCATAAAAAGCTTATTTCATTCACTGATAACAGCGAATAAAAATCTCTTTTAATCACTATTTCGGTGTTTGAATTTAGAACACACCAATATATTCGACCTCCATCACAATGATATACAACCTCCTTGCGCAAAAATACTCGATACAAACTCCTTAAATCTTTCTTTTTCTCGTAGTCATGGTATAAAGTAGTATGCAATACTTGAATAAAACGGATTTCTATCGAGGGCAATGAATCACTCGCTCAGGATTCATCTATGGCCCTCGCTTTACATCCGTCCTTTATTCACTAAATGCATAATATACCTACTATTATTTCATTTTTTTATTGCATAATATACTATCATTTCACTTTCTCCCTTGCTTAAATCTACTATGGACTTATATTGTATACTAGCGGTCCGCCCCAGCTTCGCACGGGTATAGATTATAGCCTATGTCACCCGGGGATAGTGTAGCTTCCCAACAGAGAAATAATTTTTCAAATCGGTTTAGTAGTTTCGGAGCCTATTCAATGCAAACAAACAAACAATCAAATCTTTCCTCTTTATAATATTAGTATAGATTACTTAACGTAGTGAGATAAACGAACCAAATTTTAAAAGGGCTAGCAATGCGGAACGAGCGCTGCGAGGGCCGAAATCTACCCGACTTTTAAATCTGTATAGTCTGTAGTTTCTCTCAAATCCTACTAATATTATAAACGCGAAAGTTTGTATGTATGGATGTATGGATGTTTGTTCCTCTTTCACGCAAAAACTACCTAATGGATTTTAATGAAAGTTTACAATAATACAGCTTATACATTAGAATAACACATAGGCTATAATTTTTAAAGATAGTGTGTGATGTGTCCAAAATATAACGATAATTGTCAAGTAAGTCGGAAAAAAATCTGTTTAAAACAAAGCAATTCTGGCGTGTCACTTAGACAGTGACTCTTCGTGAGATTTCTTTGTTTACATAAAATATCTAAGATTTGTGAACGAAGTATAGCTATAATTTTAATTTGAAATAAGATACTCGAAGTACTTACTAATTCTGCGCAGACAAAGTCGCGGGTACCAGCTAGTAATGCATAAAGCTTTCGTCGATACACGAGGAAATTGCTCATAAATTAAAAGTTCTAAGCTATCCTATATAACTATATGTGTAGGAAATTGTATCGTACGTTTTATTAGCCTCGACGCGTCGCTCCCTTCTTGGAAATTTACGTAAATTCACCTCGTCGTGGAATCTTATCTCAAGAGTTTATTAGGAACTTACGATGTTTTAGCTAACTTGAAACTTCTAACGTGAAACTCAAATTCTTCTGTACTTAAAGGTAAACGTACACTTATGTACTTACTTTACGTACATTTGTGTACGTTTACACATGTACAGGTAGGTCTTAAAAGTTGCATGTTATTAAATAGATTATGAAAAAATAACAAAAATATATTCAACCCCACTTTTAGCCCTCAAAGATTGGCGAAAATCCAAAAAATACTTTATATTGCATTTTCATTTTCTAACACAGATTTTCATTGTACGTTTAAAATGTTGACAAATAATTCTATAAAAAAACATTAGAAGATAAATAAAAACAATATTATTTTCACGTCGTAATATACATACATAGTATTTTAAACCATCTTGGGTTCACACTACTTCACACACAAAATTTGTTGTATTTGTATTTTGGTTTTTCTTATTTGTTAACTCTTTGAATTCCGTGCAATTAAGTTCGTCTTAGAATATTAACCTTTTTTTGTTGGTCAAAATTAATTTTACACATACTTAAAACCATCATTGTAGCTTCATACATACTAAGTATACAATATCTTGTAGATAAATATTAAAAGAATTCAAAAATTTCGGTTCGCATGTAAATACTGTTGAGTTGTCAAAATCACATGTGCGTCTGCCCTGCAACCAAACTATAAGTATTAGAATATACTATCTATAGAATAAAGGTGTCCAAACGGTCTACAGAATCACCTCGGAGCAATTAAGTATGGATTTGGATAAGGGTGGAGATGACAGCTGCCGGAAGCGGATTCATATTTCAAATTAGGTCTGTAGTAGTCTGTAGTACCTATATAATATGGAGTGGAGGTACATGGGGTTCTTACCGAAACAATAAATGTACATACTAAATGTAGAGGAGAGTAATTCTATCGTTATTTCAAGAAAGAAAAAAATATTGCTGTTTGCAGGTTCATTATTGGCCTTACAGTGCAGAATTCCTAAACAATCTTATTTACGTTCCAAATGTGTGTAATTAATTAGAATTAGATGATTTTATAATAATAAATAATATCAAAATTGGTGGAGTAATTTTATTATTAGTAAAAAAATGCCTAAACAGTGGGTACATAATTTTCAGGCTTTTGGGGTTGAGACTTTAGGTACGACCTTGGGACAAAAATATTTAAAAAAATATCTATACCGTATACACATTTTATTAATTACACCAAAAGTTACAAGTCAGATTCGCATTAAATAAATTCAATAGTACAATCAATTCTCATTAAACGATTTCAATTAAAATTCAATAATAAAAGTACAAGTAATAAAAAGGATAAACATGTCAAAATGTGTGTATACGTCAGGTCGAAGCATCCCGTGACCAAAATGCTGGTCACAGGATGCTTCAACTCGGGATGCTGGCCAGCATGCAATCCAAAGCGGCCAGCATTTTGGGAACAAATGGCCTATTAGATTAAAAAGCAGTGGCCTATTAGACTAGTACTTGATCCCGAACTGTGACCTCGCAACCCATAAATTTTCGAAATCCTTTCATTGATTTTGCCCATATTCAAATATATTTTTTTATTGAAAAGAACTACTTGCCTACAAAGTTTCATGAAGATCGGATCAAAGATACGCAAGTTATCGTTGACCAAACCATACACGCCGAAACGCCGGCTTGTTACATTAGCCATTAGAATCTGAGACTTCTCTTCGCTCGATCAATTAGTGTAGTTTTATATTATATTGATTTTAGTTTGGGTATGTTTTTTATGATTTCAAATAATGTACAATTTTATTCTGATATCATCATCATTTCAGCCGTAGGACGTCCACTGCTGGACATAGACCTCCCCCCATCGATCTCCAAAAGGGCCGGTTGGAACCGGTCTGCATCTAGCTTTTCCCTGCGGCCTCTTTTAGGTCGTCTGTCCATCTTGTTGGTGTACGTCCTACGCCGGTCCATGGTCTCCATTCGACAACCTTTCGGGCCCATCAGCCATCTGTTCTGCGTGATATGTGCCCTGCCCACTGCCACTTAAACTTGCTAATCCGGTGGGCTATGTCGGTAGCTTTCGTTCGTCTACGGATCTCCTCATTTCTGATTCTATCTCGTATAGAAACCCCGAGCGTAGCCCTCTCCATAGCTCGTTGTTCTGATATAAATAACATCTATTAATAGGTTTATATGTATTACAAAAGTATAATCATCATGTAGGATAGTAATAGTATATTATCACTTCAAGTCTTAGACTTCCGTAATATTCCAATTTATGTTTGTTATTCATAAAATCTACGTCAACTCAACGGAAGTTTTTCAATTTAGTTATTAACAGTTTGATGTCGAGTGTATTAAGAGGTTTTGATATCTTATTGTACAGTACAGGCCCCATACAGAAAATGCTATCATTCATTAGCTTTTTTTTACTGTTATTTATGTAACAAGCTTATGTTTGTTACGTTATATCGTTCATGGAAGGCTATCTTATATAAACTTGTAATACCTTTAATTTGTGAAATCAAAGTAGAATAACTTTCATTTCCCAAATTAGTTAGTTATTTTCTTAAATTAGTTTCACAGAAAACAATACCTAGCTAATGAAGTTTCGCGTGACTCAGTTCTTTGTTCTTTGATTGGTAACTTTGCCTTACATAATTATGATCCATTTAATAAAAACTTTTAATATAAAAGATGGAAAACTAGCTAAATCTAAAATTACACGTGCGAGACTGTGTTTTTAGTATTGAACTCATAATGATCTAAATTGACACGTGTCTGTACCATACAAGTTTCATATTAGTTTAATGTGTTTGAAGTAAGGATACCTCATAATAAGGGTCTATATTCATCAGTTTCTAAATATAAGTTGTGGTTTAATAATTTTGTGATAACTTTAATAGCTACGTGTTGTATGTTTTATACCTATACAGAGTCATTGATAATTATAGCTTACATTCTCTCGCATTCTTACATCAATCTGCTTTCAAATAAAGAAAACGCATTTTAATCGGTCATGCAGTTTTAGAGAAAAAAATTAACAGACCGTTCCGCCCAGGATAAAAAAAAAATTGTTAAGGTGTTTTTGCATGTCTAAAACACACTTCATAGAAGGTACGTTATTGTGTCATAGATAACAGTACAATAACTACTGATAATTTTGTTTAGTTCAGCATAATAGTTGGACATTTGACCCTGGAGTCGATTTTTAGAATACGGCTTCGTATCCCCTTTCTGGTGGTTGGAGCGATGGTGGCCGAGCAGCATATGCGCTTTACAATCAGAAGTTGACAGTCAAAAATATTTAGCATTTACCAACATGTATTGGGCCAGCACGGTGGATTAGGACCCCGCCCTCTCTCTCTGAGAGAAAGCCTGTTCCCCAGCAGTGGAAACATAATAGGCTGATAATGATGATCCCCAGTCTATCGTTATCTTAGGGCTCGCGGGTTATCAGATTTAGGGATCTGATTTCTGTTTCAAGCGAGACCTGGCAAGACAACGGTGCAAAAACCTAGGCTGCTTGTATAGGGAAGGATGAGAAATGCTTCAAACAATTCCCGGGATTATTTTCAGGCTACGTGCTTGGTAAGTACCGGTGCGTTCTTATGGATGCCCCCTTTCCAGCACAGAGGCATGTCACTGAGATGGTTTTAATAAATGCAACCTTACATAACCTGGATGTACCTCAATAAATAGCCGGGTATATTTAGAAGTCCTCATTTCCCTACCAACATACAAAAAAAAAAAACCAGGTCACGCAACTTTTCTTATAACACCCTCATTGCAGCTTTTCTTTTTCAGACACTATCGCCTGTCTTTTGTTATTTAGGTTCTTACCTAATTTTCAACATTTTCTTGTGACAGGATCACACTCGGGAACTGCATGGGATTGGGCGAGAGACCGTACAGCCCTCCATGGTGGGGCCAGCTGGCTTGGTTCATGGTGTTCGCCGTGATGCTGCTCCTTGCGATACTTGGGAACACGCTCGTCATCTGGATTGTTCTGGGTAAGAGTTCCTTAGACTTTATTAAATGAATAAGGAAACTATACTAAGTATGTACCTTCAATACTATCCTTTTGTCAAAGAATTCTCATTTAATCCAAGCCACTTTACGAGCAATTCCACAAAGCAAGTCCATTGCCACAGTCGTCATCCAGCCATGTATCTAATTAATGAATTGTTTGTGTTTAGATATCGCCAATAATGGCTTGGATTATTAAAATGGCTCCTCATAATATGGCTCGATGTAGATAATTCATGTTGACTGATGTTGTAGTTTTTATTTATTTATAATTAATAGGCTTGCGTTTAGCTACCATCTCGCCTGAATGATGTTAAGCGATGATGCGGCGTTGTTGATGTTAGTTATTCATAGGAGGCGTTGATTACTTACCCGATGGCCGCTTGTTTGTCACTATAAGTTGTGAAAATTATTACCTTAAATGTATGCGTTAGTTGTTTGTAACTATTGTATGGTGATAAAATATTTACTTTCACGTTTATCACCATCAGCACTTTAGAATATTGTTTTTTACATATTTTTTAAATTATTGAGTGACAAAACAAGCAGTGTTCGCATAGTACGTAGTACGTCAACAGTAGTACGTTCTGGTCTGACATACCTATGGTTGGTTATTTTGCTTCTGTTTATCCAGAAACGTTCACTAGCTTCTTAAATGTAAACACAAAGAACAGGTATTATTAGATATAATTTTGAAATTATCTATCTTAATTAATATTTAATCTTACGGGTTTCTGTTCAAACTAATTGTTTGTAAGACTTGGATTTCTCGAATAATTTATTTGAGATGTTTACATCGGAACCTGTTTTATCCTCCCTGTTTTAATTAAAATTCTCCGTGAAACCAAGACAATAATTCAAATGCCACCAAAACCACTCCAAACTTATTTTACCTGATTTCTCTATCCACGGTGAAACAAATGGAATATTGTAACAAAATTAAACGTGGAAAGACCGTGCAAACCTTGGATCTATGTCAAACATTCCAAGATGTTTCAAAGGTCAAAATCATTCTGATTGGATTAAACAAGTGACTTACATTTTTAAACTTCATTACGTATTCTGAAGCTGATCCTAAGAATATTTTACTTTAAAAGGTACCCCTGAGAGAAGAAACCACTAAAGCTTGATGGTTTTGTTATTAATCAAACTTGCCAAGCTAAAGAAAAGCCGCAGTTCCATTAATAAAAGCTAAAGCGACGTACACACACACACACGTCACCGGCTCGGCACCGGCACGTCACCGACAAAAATATATTAGTGGTTCAAAATGTATAGTACGCGCAGACCTTGCTGACCACGCCCTAGGTATTAGAGTGGTAGGATGGAAAAAAGCAGGGGGTGTCATTCACCCATAGTCACAGACCTAAAATTTTACATCCTATAAATTTTGCCCATTGTAGAAATTAGATGACATTAGTCTAGCACGGCTGTGATGTCACGACCAGCTCGTAATAGTCATGTATAATAATATACTCCGCCAGGTATAGCGCTCCTAGAAATGTTGTCACGTGTGTGACACCCACTGATGTCATCGATGCCATGGATTCACGTACATGTGCATAAGCAAGAGCAGAACAAGTAATTTACAACAAGTTCGAGAGAGATGACGATACACGAAACAATGGCGGATACTCTATGAATCAGCTGATTTTCTGTATTACCCAGTAGCGTGAAATTATATCTCTCCAATCTCCGTATATTACCTGTGGGAATCCAACAAATGAATGTGGTTTTGTATATTAATAATGTAAATTCGTGCATAACTTGAATTGCTTTGCTTGAGCGGACAAACGAAATGACAATTGAAATGCTTTTTGTATTTAATTTAATAGATTATTAAAAAAATTGTTCCCCAATATCTACGCTTGTTGCAATAAAGTGGCAACTGAACAGTGACGTAATTGGGTGTCAGCTCCCGGAGCGCTAGACCTTGTTTTCTTGGATCATGGTAATAGTAACAGGCGAGACCCCGCGGTGACTCGCGTTCAAAAACGCCATCGAACATCAATCGCCAACAACTCTAAAAACATATATTATTCTATCTCCAAAAAAATATCAACGTGTTTTTTTTTTCTACTAGCAATGTTATTCTAAATATACTGCCTGATCGTTTTAATTTTTTAATTCTCAATCAATTATTTTTAATCTTCACAAATGTTGAAATATGTGAAAGAGACTATGGCCGTTGTGCGCAGCCTTAATACAGTATTTTTCTTCTAGCTCACCGTCGGATGAGGACAGTTACCAACTGTTTTCTCGTGAATCTCGCTGTAGCTGACCTCCTGATGGCTACTCTGAACGGTGCGCCCAACTTTGTGTTTCTGGTCACCGCGCACTGGCCGTTTGGGACCGTCACCTGTGTGGCCAGCAACTTCACAGCCAGCCTTACAGTGTCGGCTAGTGTGTTCACATTAGTCGCTATCACTGTAGATAGGTGAGTGTCATGTATATTATTAAATATTTCTTCTTGCGAGGATTTTGGCATAGCACATCTTGTGCATTTGCTAGTACCATGTATTGTAATATTTTAAAGTTTTATCAAATATCGTCAAACAATTCAGAGTCAAGCAAAGTACAATATAACATGCAATGCCCAACATGATAATATTTTTTAAATGAAGCGAATCAAATGAGTTTAAGTGGGGTTATATAAAGAGCTCTAATACCGAATGTCTTTGTGGTGTAATCCCTCAGACAATGTCACACTAGATGGACTGTGCAGCGTGTCCTACAACTTGCACACTAGACAACCTGAATGAAGCCACGGAAAATGCCAATGGGGTGGCATTTTTTTTGTCTAAAAACTTATTTTGCATCAAATCAATAATTTACGAAACATCGACTCGAATGAAGAAGACTGATCGCAAAAATAAAAACTTGTTTATGAAAATATTTTTAAATAAAACCTTTTTATTGTGTATGGCACGTCATGATGTCGTCGGTGGCTGTAAACGGATTTTAATGATCCTTTTTTATTGGATAGTAACGGAAATGAATTGAGGGACTCGATTAAATTTTAAGAAAAATTTCCACCTTGAATATTGGATAATCAGGAGATGATTCCCGTTTATTGAATTTCATCCACTTCCCGTGAAGTAGATTTAGATATTTTTGTAAAAATATGTTTTAGTCCAGCGTAGTCAGTCAGCGTTATAATTAAACGAGACCACCGATTTTGTGATATAATTATCACAAATAAATAATATAATAATATTATATATTGTTATAATTTATCTGGGTGTCTTCAAATCACGAGTGAATCGGTTTTTTCTAGGCAAGCGTGCTCCAACGTAGACTACATCATCGCTTAACATCAGGCGAGATGGTGGTCAAACGCAAGCCTATTATTTTTTTTAAACAAGTAACTTCAAAGATACCTACTGAAACGTATAGGTACGTAGATACATTAAATATTTGTACGTATTTATTTTAAAACAGTGCTTACTTTAAAACAGTGCTTCATAGTCTAATGACTATGAAGCACTGTTTTAAAATAAATACGTACACTACAATAGTTATTGTTTTACACTTCAAGAGATAGTAGATAAGAGTTATTACATAACGGCAGTTGCGATAAACAAAGGCCGTAACTCAAAATTTTACGACATATTTGTCTATCTACAGGGTTATACGGGATGGTAGTACTGTGACACTAAGGTAAAAGGAGGTCATTGAATTAATCATTCTGAGCAAAAATTTCTATGGGGAATATGAAAACGCGAAAAATGTGCTGTCTCATATTATTCGTTGAGTATGAAGGACATTTTTCTACGTAATACCACGTAATAAAAAAAGAAAAAGTTGTAAAAGTTGTTCATAATGATACAATGACCTCTTTTTGTCTTTATATTGCCGTGCTGTGTAACCCTGACATTTAATACGTTTTTAGATGTACTAAAGTTACTAAATTGTTTATTTTACAACCTAGACAGGCAGATACGCTACCAAAACGTGTCCAATAGTGTGATAGTAAAAATGATTTTCTCGTAAAAAGTGTATGCTCTAGAACAAGCGTTTAGTTCTGCCTTAAATGGAAGAGCAATTTCTAGATGCTCCTGTTTTGTTTTCGTTTTATAAAGGTCAATGTTATGAATCCTTGGTTTTATTTACAGAGTGCCGGAACGTGTGACAATTTAGACGAATTTATATGCTCAAGTTAGAAGGCTAAATAAAATTTATTCCCATCTTACTGCGGTTGCTTGTTGAACTATTGAAGCAGATTTACACTGGTTGCGGTATATTTAAGAAAATATACAGCTAAAGCCTAGTAAAATATTGTCTGAAAGTCATTGAATTATTCGTCTAGCTTCAGTTAGGACAACGAACTAAGAATAATCTCAATACTTATTCAAATGCAGGTGTGCTTTAAAGTTGATATGTCTAGTATTTTTTTGGATTACTTTTTCTTTTCGTCGTCATGAAAACTTATTTTGAAGTGCTCAGGTGTCTGTTATGTTGCGTTGAAAAATATTGAAAAGACCTGCAAGTACTTATTATAATTTTTCTTTCACCGACGGCTTTTAGATTTGTAGTTTAGTTTTGTTTTTTATATTAATTTTAAGTTGTTTTAGGTTTTAATATTAGTTCTTTATTCTTCTAAATATGTATAATTTTCTTACATAAATAAACCATAGATTCCGCAAGTTCAATACTTAATTAACTTTGAAAGGTATCAAATACCTCCACATTGAAAATTACTAATCTTTTCATATTGCTTAAAGGATGTCTATACCTCTAAAACCTTGGCCAAAAGTTTGGAGAAGGTAAATGAAGCTGAATGAGAGATCGGGCATTTTACTAACTCTAATATAATTTTGTAATAAATTCCAACGAAAAACAACTATAATTGTGTATAACATTTTAATAGTAAATATAAATTAATGTGAAACAAGACTTCAAATATAAAAAAGTTTGCCGTCACGGGACGCCCAGCAGATGTGAAAAATGACGGCATATCTATACTAATATTATAAAGAGGAAAGATTTGATTGTTTGCTTGTTTGTTTGCATTGAATAGGCTCAGAAACTACTGAACCGATTTGAAAAATTCTTTCACTGTTGGGAAGCTACACTATCCCCGGGTGACATAGGCTATAATCTATACCCGTGCGAAGCTGGGGCGGACCGCTAGTAATAAATAATTTGCCGTTACTGTATAGTGTAGGCTTTACTACCAAGACGTGCCATCACAGACCTCGCATTTTTTTATAGCGTCTATAGATGTTTCGCATCAACGGCACTTTGGCTTTTAGATTAGTTTTTAATCTTTAGGTTCATAGTTAGCTATAGGTATTAATTAACCGATTAAAGGAGGAGGTTATGAATTCGACTGTATGCATTGATGTAAGTAAATAAAACTGTCATTGACTGTATGTTTTTTTTTTGTTACTCCATTACTCCGCAAATTATGAAATGATTTTGATGACTCTTTTTTGTTTGGTAGCTCACAATTCAGAAGTGGACCCATATATTTTTTTATGAAATTGATGCCGAGCTTTTTGAATAAATCAACAAAATATACCAAATATAGGTATATACGCAGAAGGCCTTTTGGTTTGTGGTTCCTTTCAGCAAAAGTTTTGATGAGGAGTTTCAATCTCTGTTTTAACTGTCATTTTCAAATATATTTTTTAATGCTTGGTAGCACAAAGCACAAAGATTTAAGTCGTTTTTTTTTTTTAAAATAATTATTATTAATTGTTATGACTATTTGTAAAGCAATAACTATTCATGTTTTTTATACTTTGTCTGCGTTGTAACTTTTAACCTTCTGCAACCCTGACTTACGGTGCCGTTTTCTTTAATCATAAGGCCAGAACTTTAGCTAAGTGGCTCAAATAAACTTGAAACTTTGCAAACTCTCGGAGTTCATCCGAGAAATTGCAGTCAAGTTTCTACAAATGAAAGGGATTCAGAGACACGTGCCTGTTATGAAGGAAACTTGTTGAATAGTTCAAGTAAGAAAATAAAAGTTCGTTAAAATTCCTATATGTTTGATAAATAGTTCACTATTTACGGAACTTCTTGCTTATCGAGTCGACTTTTTCGACATGAGGGCTAGCGTTTATTAGTTTAAATATTTAATCACGCTCACGTTAGTTTCTATACTTCTTGCTTACGTTTAGTGCGTATGTTTTATTTTGCTTTATTGACTTAATCGATTGTGTGAAAATTTGAAAGCGTTATATCGAAATAACATTGTTTTTTTAGTGCTCTTTCTTCTTTGATATACTCAATAAAATAATTTTTAGAAAAAAAAAGAACCGACTTAATGACTATGCCTATCATTTACAAACTGAAACTAAAAAGTAGAAAATAATATTTAAATAACTTCAAAGCAATGAGCATTAGAGGACAATCAACGAAATTATTAATACATATATTACCTACTTATATATTTACAATTTATAATCAGTTATTTTTGGAGTCGGTGCCAGCAAATAAAGACAGTAACATGTCTTTATCTATCCTGTCCTGCCTTTGTAGGAAAACACTTTTCTACAGTCTATTTGGATATTATGTTTTCTGCACTGTACTGTCTTGAAGTTAAATTTTTGGCATCTGTAGTCTTACAGCTGATGTGCGGAATTCACGTTGACGGTTGTGTCTAAATGCATATAAATTTTGATGCGCTTCTTTTCAATTATTAGCCTTCGTTCGATTTCTTATATATTTATCTCTATTTCGCATTCATATCATAAATATTAATAGATTAATCAAGTAGATATCAATTAAGGTTATTTTTGCTTTGGCTGGCACCGACTCCAAAAATAACTGATTATAAATTGTAAATATATAAGTAGGTAATATATGTATTAATAATTTCGTTGATTGTCCTCTAATGCTCATTGCTTTGAAGTTATTTAAATATTATTTTCTACTTTTTAGTTTCAGTTTGTAAATGATAGGCATAGTCATGAAGTCGGTTCTTTTTTTTTCTAAAAATGATTTTATTTTTAAATTTTTAGTGGGATTTATTCAACAGAGATAAAAAAGCGCGCGTCGGGCTCGCGTATTGAGCGCGCTCGCGTACGTTCCGTATCACCACAAAATACAAAAAGTGCAAAAAGACATCGCGTCCAGGGGCTTTACGGACAACTGCTATTACAGGCACGTAATCCGCTCAGTTGGAAAATCACGCGACCGCAAACCTTATCGTGCCCAGATAGGGTTTGCAGTCGCGTGATTTTCCAACTGAGTGGATTAGGTGCCTGTAATAGCAGTTTTCCGTAAGGCCCCAGGCACCATCACCCGTACCCATCCAAGTACCGACCGCGGTCACTGACTCACACTTTGCCATTATTTATTACCTACTGTTATACTTTAGAGTGTGTACTATAATCATGCCAAGTTTGACGCTTGTACCTACATATTGCCATTTTTACATTAGACCAATTACAAAAATACGTAAAAAATACGTTTGTTGTAGGGCCACTTTTAGTTTTTACTTTTTGACTTTATTATTATTTGTTAAGTTAATACGCTGTAATTTACAAGTTCTGTAAAAAAAACTGGCCATCTATTACGGTTCAAAAGACAGCCGTTAAAAGGTAGGACAGACATCACATGCAGATAGCGTAGGCTCAGTTAACCCGTAGGTCCCGTTTTTACCCTTTGGATACGGAACCCTAAAAAGGAATAATAAACCCTAATAAGGGTCCAAAACTCCATAGAAGCCTCTTGTAAAGCCTCCACTGGTGCATGAGTTTGACTTGACCGTGCATGATTAGCTCTGCTTGACTGGCTTGTTTGACGCTATTGAACACTATATAAAATATTTAATATTAAATACACGACACTATTTAATATTACGACTCAAATACTCTGTATCCATGGTCATGAAAAATTTAACAAAAACAACAGTGCATGGTTGCCATGGAGACACTTCTTAGTTTTTTGAAGTCTGTTCCTCTATGTTTGTCAGTAGTAGATCTGTGATGTTTGCTGTTTAGTTGACAGCGTCGCTAGTGGAGAACAAAGTATGAAATTCACCAAGAAATAACTGTAGTTCCAAAGTTGCCCACCTTAACAGCTAAGTTGGTGGCACTGTCCAATGTTTACAATGTACATTGAATTTGTAGATATTTTTGTAGATTTTTCAAAAAGCACTGAATCAATGTCGATAAAAAAATTATGGGACCACCTATGAGTTATGACCTACCAACCAAAAAATATGGGCAACGGTCTATGGGCAGTCTAACTGTATTTGTAGTGTTAGTTTTAGCTTGTATTTTGTTTAGTTATTAAAGGCACTTGCCCGAAAAAAAAAAAAAAACAAAAAAAGAATCATCAAAAACAATTCTAAATTGGTGGAGTAATCGCGTAACAAACATACAAAAAAAAAAAGCAACATACAGTCGAATTGATAACCTCCTCTCGAAGTCGGTTAAAAAAGTCTATTATTTATTTAAAACACTGTTTTAAACTATCACGGTTGTTCACTAAAGTTATATGAAAGTTATATCCCGTAAATAATCATATAACTTTATTATTTATTTGTAATGGATAACTACATAATTTTATCTGAATACCGAAAGACAGGCTTAAAACCTAGCTTAACTTCGGCAGCAGTTACAAAAAAAATTGTAACCACTTAGATATCTATATAATATCTATTAATTGTATCTAGTTTATTAGTGATTATAGATTTTATAGATTATTATCTAATAATATTAGGTATGAAAAAAGTTACAAAACTACCAAACTGATATGTTTTTTCCCTTACCCTTAGCTTTATGGAGGAAAACTTTGCGTAACAAAAGAAGCACAAGAAATTACCTATTTCCTCTTACACATTGGCGAAGTATTATATTTCACGTGACGGTTGAGCGACTCCATCCCTATAATGTAGCTGGAGGCCAATCTGTAACTTTCTCTTGCAGAATACTTGAGGTTACTACAATATGCCAGATTGTTTCACTTTGATAATATATATAGTAGTAGGTATATGGCATACATATGGCACGTACAAATAAAATTAATTTTGGAAATCGATGGGGGAGGCATAATTAAGTCCAGCAGTATACGTCCTATGGATAAAATGATGATGATGATGAGTATAAATCGTCCCTATATCTAAACCAACGTGGGTCCAGTTGACCATTATCAAATTATAAAAGGTGAAAGAGGTCCCAAGTACGACTTCCTAGCTTGGACCACCTGACCCCTAACCCATATTATATGTTTCGCATGTTTTTTTTCCTTCTTTTTTTTCAAAACAAAGTGTCGTGAAATGTTCGTTGACATTCCTTTCGGCTTGGAAGCCGAAGTAACTCTGAAGGATTGTAGTAAAGTATATGCTTGTTTTTTTTACTTTCTTTGCTATCATATCTTTTCTGCAATATGATTTTTTCCATTCTTTTAGAACTTAGTGATAATGTTTATTTAAATTTCTTAAATCACAATTTGTATACGATACATATACTTTCCTGCATATTATCTCTAGACAAAATTAGATTGCTTATAACAGCGGCAATAACATTGTTAAAATTAAATTATATATTTTTTTCTTCTAAATGTCACACTATATAGAGCTAAAGTGGCGCCCTCATTTAAAAAAACATACCTAACAGGTATCATCATCATCATCATTTCAGCCGTAGGACGTCCACTGCTGGACATAGGCCTCCCCCATCGATCTCCAAAAGGGCCGGTTGGAAGCGGCCTGCATCCAGCGTTTCCCTGCGGTCTCTTTTAGGTCGTCTGTCCATCTTGTGGGTGGACGTCCTACGCTGCGCTTGCCAGTCCGTGGTCTCCATTCCAGAACCTTTCGGCCCCATCGGCCATCTGTTCTGCGTGATATGTGCCCTGCCCACTGCCATTTCAACTTACTAATCCGGTGGGCTATGTCGGTGACTTTCGTTCGTCTACGGATCTCCTCATTTCGGATTCGATCTCGTAGAGAAACCCCGAGCATAGCCCTCTCCATAGCTCGTTGTGCGACTTTGAGCTTGCTTATGAGGCCCATAGTGAGAGACCACGTTTCAGTGCCGTATGTCATCACTGGTAACACACACTGGTCGAAGACTTTCGTCTTAAGGCACTGAGGTATTTTGGACGAGAAGACGTTGCGTAGTTTACCGAACGCTGCCCAGCCGAGTTGGATTCGCCGATTGACCTCTTTCTTGAAGTTGGACCTACCTAGTTCGACGGTTTGTCCTAGGTAGACGTACGCGTCAACAGCTTCAAGAACTGAGTTCCCAACTGATACTGGGGCGGGCACAACATGGATATTTGACATAACCTTTGTCTTGTCCATGTTCATTTTAAGGCCCACCTGTTGGGAGACTCGATTGAGGCCTTCGAGCATCATGCTGAGATCTTCCATCGATTCTGCCATGACCACAATATCGTCGGCAAACCGAAGGTGAGTGATGTACTCGCCGTTAATGTTGATGCCGAGTCCTTGCCATTCCAGGAGCTTGAAAGCATCTTCCATTGTGGCAGTGAACAGTTTCGGAGAGATAACGTCTCCCTGTCTCACTCCTCTTCGCAATGGAATTGCCTTCGAACTCTGCTCCTGTACTCGGACCGACATGGTGGCGTTATTGTACAAACACTTCAACACTTCGACATACCGATAGTCAATACGGCATCGCTGGAGAGACTCGAGCACCGCCCATGTCTCGACCGAATCAAAGGCTTTCTCATAGTCCACAAACGCTAAACATAGTGGCAAGTTATATTCTTCGGTCTTCTGTATAACTTGGCGTAGCGTGTGGATGTGGTCTATGGTACTATAGCCTTTTCGGAAACCGGCTTGTTCGATAGGCTGGAAGTCATCGAACCTGCGATCGAGACGATTCGTGATGACCCTCGAAAACAGCTTATAAACATGGCTCAGAAGCGAGATGGGTCTGTAGTTCTTCAGCAAGGTTTTGTCACCTTTCTTAAAGAACAGCACCACCACGCCTCTGTTCCATGCTTCTGGCGTTATACCTTCGAGTAAGACAGAATTAAAGAGCTTCTGAAGGACTCTGAGTACCGGTGTTCCACCCGCTTTCAGAAGCTCTGATGTGATTCCATCGTCCCCCGGCGCCTTGTTGTTCTTGAGCTGTTTCAGGGCCATCCTAATCTCGTACAGGCTGATGTCCGGGATATCTTCAGTATAGTGTCGGCTCAGCTTGGCTCTTGGGTCTTTGGCCGAGCTGCTCACAGGTTTAGCAACCGAAGTGTATAACTGTCCATAGAACCTTTCGATTTCCCCTAATACCTCGGCTTTGGTCGACGCTACACTACCATCTTCCCTCTTCAGCTTTGTCAGCTGGCTTTGCCCAATAGACATGTCTCTTGCAAACACTTTGGAGCCTTTGTTTTGCTCAATCGTCTCTTTAATACTGTTCGTATTAAAGGTACGTATGTCGTGCCGCAATGACTTCCAAATTTGTCTATTGAGCTGCCTATATGAGTCAGCGTCATCGGAACATTGTAGTTGTAACGAGCGTCGATCAGCCATGAGGTTACGGGTATGGTCGGATAATTTTTGAGGTCTATCTGTGCGCCGGCCAGGTCTAAAAAACTTAGAACCTACCGCATGGACAGTTTCCACTAACCTGTTATTAATCTCATCCACGGAAGCAAAGTTCTCCAGGCAACAGGTATACTAAATGATACAGGTATACCTAACAGGTATACTAAATGATAAGTAAATAAAAATTCAACACCCACAGGTTTTCGAGAAGGTAATGAAGTATTTTTTGAACAATTATTTTTAGTAACATAAAACTCATTACCAAGGCAAAGAGTTTTTAACCGACTTCGAAAAAGGAGGAAGGTTCTAGATTCGGCACGTTTTTTTTTAAAATATATGTAACGCGATTACGCCGGCATCTGAAAACCACTTTGCGTGTTTTATTTTTCATCTTGTTGAACAAATCCGCGAGATGGTCGCTCAAAAATTTCATTAATTAGGGCTCAGTAGTTTTTAAACCAGTTCAAATAATATAGATACTTTGGTAGAGCGCTTACTTTCGCGATAACAAATCAATTGTACCACGCGATACTTTTGTTTTGTCTTTGTACAAAACTTCTGAAGCATTTTGTTCAACCAAGGAAGTATTCATGCACGGATGTGTAATCATCCATCTATAAATAAACTAGTAGTTCGCGCATTCCACTATCAAAGGTGTTTCACAAAAAATTCTAAGATAAATTATTTTTCAAAAACACGAATTTTGAGATCGGTAGGAATAACTACAAAATAAATTTTGAAAATTTCAAATCTATGTTTTCATAATAAGTATAGCTCCCGCCTGGCTTCAAAATCCGCGTAAAAATATTATTTGTTTTTTGTAGTGGCATATTAACTTAGAATGTTTGTGTTTTGTGGTTTTGAAGTTGGTTTTTTAAAAGATAATTTACATAACTATAAGATACCTTATGTTACTAAAAATAATAGTTCAAAAAGTACTTCATTAAATTCTCGATCGACTCGGGCTGGTTAAGTATAATGTGAGGTAAAATTCCTTTAAATCGGTTTTTATGATAAACTCAGATACCGAAGCCGTATTCTAACCCCGAGCAGGGTCAAGATACAATGAACCTACTTAACCTACCTACAACATTAATATTTCAAAAGGTTTGTATTAAACACTGATTTTATTTAAAACTGGCAGCGTATTCAAGCTCACAGCCTACATTAGTTACGCTTGCTTCATTTAATTATGTTGTACTTTAATTACGTTTAACAATTATTTAAATGAGACATTATCCCGAAATGCAATCATTCAGCGTTGTATTGTGTTTCACGTGTTCCATATTTGTGGTGAATTTATTAGATACGATGTAAGAAAGTTGTATAATGGCCGTTTTTTTTTAAACTAGACTGTGAGCGAGTTTTGAATCACGCTAAAGTCACTAATGAGAACTAAATCTCTTTCCTGACTTTTTTGACTTGGTGCAGCAACGGTATTTTATCGGCACTTTCAGTATACGCTGTACTGAAACACAGTTAAGACGAAATATGCTTCAAATTTGTCGATTCATCATAACGAATATTCAAAAGTAGACCTTTAAAATCGATTAAATGACATTATTTCTTAATTTTCAAAAATGTTCTTGAAGTATTTTATTCGGACGTGTTCACCGATACACGATTAAAGAAATTTGGCTTGGTAGAAAAAAATCGTAAACTTTCCGAAAAAACGCCCGTTTTTACGTTCCCTTCAATGGTTTGAATCAACTTCATTCGGATTTAATAGAAGATATTTTCATCAAAAAAAATTGTGTGTAATCCTAACAATCATTCAAATACTTTCGTGGTCGCAGTTTTTTGTAAAAGCCTAAGATTATTTGTAGAAAATAAAGAAAAAATAATTATTGAAAATATTTGATTGCGCGCACGCTGCATTACCGTCATATGATACAAGTGTACGGTTCTCTACCATTTCGCCTTAAAAGGAGTTGTACCGTGTTAGTTCTCATCAGGACTTTTGGAGTTGTTGGTGATGTTAGCATTGATTTAAAACGCGCCGTGTGTGAGGAAGCATATAGGCTTTTGTTTCTTAAGCAAGTACATACAAACTTAAGTTTTAGGCCATGATATTATGATTTCCTATGATTAAATGTTAGTGAAATATGTCCGTTTTTATTCTCAATAAATAATTTGAATTTGATTATCATCAAAATAGGTTATTTATGTAAGACGTCCAGATTAACACTACACTGGGCTTTACAGAGACTTACGAATTACGTATTTTAATACTTTACCTTCAAAAGTATTTTTTTCAATTATCGGTTAATATTTTATTGGTATTGATATTTTTGATCGTTTTTAATTTTATGACTGGGTTATCTTATTCGCAATTTTATGACGACGTATTTAGTACAGCATAGATTTTCGAAAGTTATTAAAAATCGTTATTTGTGTCGTAATATGCATCGAAATAGCAGTCTAGTTCCCATGATCTCGAATTTAGGTGTCTACGAGAAATGACGTGAGTGTGAACCTTAACTCGCCAAGATACGGTTTACGGTCGCGTAACTTGTCACAGTCACCTAAATTGAGTCGCGTTTAAGAGGTCACTGTACGGGCTCTAAACTTTTATTGTTAAGTAAAAGTTTTATTTTAAATGTTATTGAATACTCTTGTTTCCCAGATACGTGGCAATAGTGAAGCCTCTGCAGCACAGACTCAGTCGGACGGTGGCACGCGCAGCGCTGCTCACTGTTTGGTGCGCAAGCGCTTTGCTTGCTCTACCCAGTCTCCTCTACTCCGACACCTATAAGAAGCAGTAAGTATTTACAATAATATACCGGTAGGTATGTCTAGACATTTTCAAGGATAACATTTTACCCATCATTATAAACAACTTTTACTTAGGAACCAAGCTTAATAATGTCTATAACATTCAACGAATTTTATGTTTTTTTTTTCACGTAATCAACGTTGATAAATAGTAATATATATAGTCGTAGTCAAATTTTTTTCAGTATGTTTTTTCAAACGTTATAATAGACTAACTAGCGACGGGCCACCTGATGGTAAATAGTCACCGCTGCCTATGGAGACCTACAATACCTGGAGCATTGGCGGTGTGTTGCCTACTTTTGAAGACTCTATTCACTTTTCGTTTGAAGCCATTGAGGTCATATTTCGAAGGAAAATGCGTGGTAAGCCATTCTACAACTTACAGGTACATGGTATAATTAAACGATCAAACCGAACAGTGGGAGACTTCCACGGATCTATATTGTGTGGATGGCAAATTATTAATTGAATAAAATGGATGGACTAACTAATTAATTTACGGATTTCCAGAATGCTAGCTTTTATTTCGCACAAAATAATTGAGCATTGCCATTCAACGTGGAAATGCCGCCAATATTCTGGGGACCTTTCCCTCCACCAATGGTCTTTTAGTTTAAGTTTTAATTTAGATATTTTAAGTTTTAGTATTTAGTTAATATTTAAAGTTTTTTTTTATTTTAACTTTCGTTTCTGTTTGTTAAGTTGTGCATAATAAAATTATACATTTATGGGAAAATGTGATATTTTCATCTGTTAATAATTGATAAGTTGGTTCTTTTAATGCCCATGCACATAAAACAGTTTTACCTACTATTCCCACACTAAAATAAACAAGATAAAATAAAGAAATAAAAAGAGTAAACAAAGCTATGCAAAACACTGTTTTAAACTATCACGGTTGTTCACTAAAGCACCACGGTAGTATTCACGGTAAATATCCCGTAAATAATCATATAACTTTACAAAGCTATGCATCATCCAACACATTAGTTAAAAGGTAAAATAATAATAACTATCAATAATAATTTTATAAGAACACAACAGTTACCTACTATGAATAAAAATCACAATTTACTTCTAATATACTACATTATTTTCAATGATATTTTTATTAATTTTTTAGGGCTTAAAACAAAATCTGTGGTCAGGTGGTAATTAATTTAATCTAAGAAGGTTGTTAATGTTTTAAGATACATTTTTTTGCAAAATATCTAAAATGACGAAATGGATTATAATCCATTTCGTCATTTTAGATAAAAAATTTTAATTACAACCAAAAAATAAATAATTATAATTATTTATTTTTTGGTTAATAATTATAATTATTTATTTTTTGGTTGTAATATTTTTTTGTGGAAACCTCACATTTTAAATTCGGTGGATTACTCAAGAATGCTATCCTCGCCTCGCCTTTTAAAAGTTATGTCACATAAAGCAATGTACTATTTTTAATTCATTCCGTGGTAAAAATGCCTACAAACAATACATATAGGTACATAAAACTTTTACTGAAATTTTGCGCAGATGAAATAAAAATGGTCTTTGATATTGCTATTCTGGGATACCCCTGAGTATACTAGAAACTGTTTTTATTAACTTGGAGATCATTTCGTCCTGGCAACAAGCTGTTTTATTAAAGTAGGCGAGAAGATATTTATAAACTTTTACTTATATGTCACCATGTTCCCAAGGGATAGATCGGAGGACGGAGGCAATTGTGCTCTTAGCAATTGAATGTTATACTTGAAGTAAATCCTACTTACTCCAGAAGAGATATTCCGCACGAACTATTTAAATCAAAGTAATCCAGGTGGTGAGCACCTGCCCTCAAAGAGTAAAATTATACTTGCTTACTTAATTAACATTTGTCTGGGAGTTACAGCACCTTTCAAGCTGAGACATACCTATATACTGATGTATAACTCGAAGTTCCCCAACAACCAATGGGGCCGTAGCCAAAAAAAACTTGAAGTTCTTCTGTTTTCGAAATAATTTATGGGTTTTCCGCAATTTCCCAAGCTAAAAGTTTCCATGGTGACGTGAGGCACTGTTTCTTTGCAAAATTTCATAATGATAGGGTTAGTCATTTGGTTGTGAAAAGTTTTTTTGTTTATGTTTTGTTTGGGGTAAGTTTTCAAAACATACTTACATTGGGTCGAGTTATCTGAGATTTCACCCACTATTATTTCCTTAGTGGCTGGCCTATGTGTCTAACGGAGAGTACCGGGAACTCTATTGGAACACACCGGTAGCCCCTTAGTAAGTCTTCTGATGCAATATTCCCAGGACAGCCCCTTTTCTTCTGCCCTTAACGACGCAGCCACATCAGCCTGTTTCCTGGGCTCGTTTGATTAGGTAGATCCCAAAATCTGCCAAGAGTAAAATCTGGAGCTCCGAATTATACTCTTGTGGATTTTACTCTCTTTGCCTATGCAAGAGATATCATTAGGTACCATATTCTAAAAACAGCCCTGGCTGATTTTATGGAAGGCTCCTAACAGAAAAAGAAAATATTTGTTGCGTATAGGCTATGACACTAACCCTCATATTCATAGACGTAAATAAATGTACCTCAAATCCTCACGTCACCCTCAAGTGGTGTTTTGGCATGTAAAAAACATCACTTGAAGGCGACCTGAGGATTTGAGTGATCTTTATTACGTCTATTAATATGAAAGTAAGACCCACTTGTACGACCGATTTAAATCTCGATTTAACGAAATTCAAATTTCAAATCCTATGGAAAATTTACTAAAATCTACATTTAAACCAAATTTAGTTTGTGGTGCAATCTAGCCTTAATAAGTTGTCAATAGCGTGTTGTAACATACATAAATTATGATTTCCGTAGGTATAATACCAAAAATCTCGATTTAAAATCATCCGTGTTGTAACTATTGAACTCTAAAAACGACCCGTGAAGCATGATATCACATTTTCAGTTGATAAAATGATGTATTGTTCCTAGAAAAGAAATTTAAAGTTATTTTACTCCTCGAATTGTGCAAAATTTTGATCTCTGAATGTAATCAAATTTAAACTTCTCGTAACTCTCCCAACTTGAGTTGAATTAAGAATTTTCAAAGGAGTCCTTAAAAGTTTGATTGATATTGTTTGAACCATCAACAGCATTATCAAAATTGTTTTTGATATCGCTAAGTTAATCTGAATCTAACTTTCATTGTAAGGTCCAAAATCTAGTAAATAAAGAAAATTTTAAATTCTAAATCCTACACAGGAGACAGTAAACAGTCCTATAAACAGTAATTTATTTTATATTAAAAAATTTATATTTAGTAAATTTTTAAGGAGTTTGTAAAGTAGTGTATGTAAAAAATAATCATCGATTTTGGCCTAGCTACAAAAACAAAATGCTTTTAAATTTAAATTTTCCGCCATAAATGTAACGTTACGTTATTAGGTTCCGAATTGACCAAGCATAGCGAAGATCTCAAAAAGAAACTGATTAAGGGGACAGATAGGCGTATGTTTGTGAGATTAAATGTTTGTAGGTATATTTGTGAGCGATAACTTGTTCTTGATGAAATTTTGTAGGCAAATAGTTAATTTCAATGCCACCGCCCTGCACGGCTCCACACACTGATAAAATGCGGTGCGTGACTAGTACAAAATTTCCCTGCATCGTACGTGGAGAGCACACGCCCGTTACTTAATTTTATATCTGTCATATAGATTTTAATTAATTTATGAATGTAAGTCTGGAATAAAACTATAATTTTTCTTATATTTCAATGCAATTTTCAAGTTCAAATATGAGAAAAATCAGTCTAGGAGTAAGAGCCGTGACGCGAGGTCGTAGTTCGGGGCAAACAATTGTTTTATAACTGGTTTCCACAATGTTTTTATACTTTACGGGGACTTTTTTTTTACTTGCTTAGCCTCCTTTCACATAAATATATATAAATAATAAATGCACCTAGGTTATATAACTTGTCTTATAAAACATGGTGCTATTAGGCAAAACCATGAAACGAAATGATACAAAATATAGTAAGTACAGAACAGTCGACTTCCACTGGCTCGATCGAGCTGAGATTTGGCATGGTGCTGTATTTCCGTTGACCAAGGCTTCTTACTGTACTTAGAAACTAGTCTGATGATGACCATCGACACTGGAGCCAAGTTTACAGATTTCGATATAATTTAACTTTTTCAATTATATTGCAAGTACAGAGCTCTACACACTTGTTGAGCACACCCACAATAAAAGCTGTTTTTAAATTGTATTTTTTTTATTGCGATAGATTTTTAAATAATATGTATTAAGCTTGAGTAACCATTCATTTCATGGGCAACAAAATCATTTTTTTAATGTTGTTTTTAAGTGCACATGGGCACGCGATATTGTTTTTCTGTCATTAAAAAAGTTGGTATCGCGGTTTACTTGTTTTTACTGGGTGTTAATAAAGTGAAATTAATAAACTGGGTGTTATCGTTGCGTGTTTAAGTTTCATTTGTTCACTTTTACAAGACCCGAAGTTTACACCCCACTACTAACAAGAGTTTACTACCCTGTTAACATAGTTAATTTGCAGTTACTTGTACATTGAACTTGTGAAAAAAATAGGTTTTTGTACCACTTCATTTAGTTCATGAATTGCTCGTAAGTTTATTTTTAGTAATTATGAAAAATATACGAATTGTCTATATATTACTATTTATATCTGAGGCGTTCTTTTGAAAACTGTACCTTTGTTCTAAATTTTAGTTTACAGGACTGCTAAGATATAATAATTATGTTGTGCAAGTACAAATGACCTACAAAACTATTTAGTTCAGTAGATCTTAAAAAAATACCTTATATAAAACTATAATACTACAAAATTAACAACATACTAGAAAATCGTTTTTAAAAACATTTAAAATAAAGTAACTGAATAGGTAAGTATTTATTCAGTTATTTTGTTTTTAAACTAAATTGTCCTAATGGAAAAAAACTAAATTAAATTGACTATCTAAAACTACAAATAATATTAAACAGCATTAAGGTCGTTATCTGCAAGCAAGGTGCTCAAAAAGCAACATTACAACTTGGTTATTAGCAAGTTTATATATAAAATTACCTAGGTAATTAGATTTAGAATTAAGTATTTCAGATATGCCAACTTAGAAGTAAGCTTGGATAGAGCCTAATTGGGACAATCGTTTTAAGATTATTTACTTTTTAGCTACAATTTCATTAAAGAATGTCGCTGCTTTTACAAAGGTACTTTATCACAGCGCAGTGCCTTTGACTTTTTGTTCAGAGGGTATAAAAGTCAACTTTTCTTTGTTGTAGATACATAAATGGAGAAAGGGAGATATGTTTTATCAAATGGCCGGACGGAAGCTACCCCACGTCTAGAACAGACTACTGGTAAGATTTTTTATGAATTGTATTTAAGGAGGTACGATTCACTAATGGCGGGAAATTCAAATTTCAAACAGTTTTCTTGTCCTTGTAGCTAGGCCGGGTAATTATTGTAAACAATCGTAATGTTTGCGCAAATTGATTATTATTCTTAACAAAATCATGTAAAGCTATTTATCTCTAATGCACATTATTACTTACATTTGTCAATAAACAAATTTTTCGGTTTTATACGGTTTATTGACAAACGTAGGTAATATGGTGCGTTACTGTTAAATAGCTGTACATGATATATAAAGAACAACCAATGATTTGCGCGAACACTGTGCCATTTTAAAATTATTACCCAGCCTAGAAACAAGGACAAAAAAACTTTTTGAAATTTAAATTTCCCGCCATAGGTAAAACGTACCTTAAGTAATGTTAATTTCTGAAATGTTTGTTGAGTGTTATTTTTGAGTTTACGTTCCCGAAAACCCGGAAAAGCGTAACTAGACAACATTTCATAGTGGACATTAAACATAGAAATCAAATAGAAAGGCCTATTTTATAGCCAAAATCTCTTTTGTCTCTTTGTGGAACTGATGTAATATCTCATCCATTGAAATGACCCTTTGGAGAAAAATTTAACCATTTCCTTTATGGGTGTAGCCCTTTTTCCATGACGTCATTTAGCATTCTCATCACTATCGTTCAATCTATCCTCCAGAAACGAGTGAATTGATAAATGAAATACGTGACGGAACACATAAGCTTACGTGAGAAGTAAACAAGAGTGTTTTCCTTTTTTACCAGAGAAATTTCTCAAATGAGAGTAGGTCATGTAATTTTAGGCCCTACAGTGATGGCGAACCTTTAAAAGTGTACGTGCCATTTTTGGAAAAAAAAAAAGTTGGCTGCCAACTTCACACCGGTCCATGAAAGAACCTTGATTAAATTTTGAAATACAAGTTTTTTATTAATTTCGATACGTAGATATATAAATATAGATACGTTAGTTACAAGGAATTATTAATTAATGGGCGAAATGCGAATTTCCAGTAATCGAAGTAATTACAAATTTAGAATTTCGATATTTAAATTTGTATGGAATTCGATACGTATTTTACGTAGGGTATATTCGTTGGTACATCGCCCACAGTTAATTAATTCAAATATCTTTTTGGACGTATTTTTATTTTTTATATCTTGTTTATAGTAAAATCAAGGTGTCCTATAAAAATAAAGCTAGCATCGTGGGTTTCCAACCTTGACATTCAAAAAGATAAAAAGAAATTACCGATTTTATGGTTCCTAAAACCTCGGGAATAATTGGGGGCTGTTTTTGTTGAGTTTGTTTTATTTGGAAACAGACTATAACACGGCCAAAATTACGTAAAAAGGTTGCCAATATTATTATGCATGAAATCGTTAAGTATCTAGGATGCTAGAAAAAACAGATTGTTGATACTGTTTGTTGCGAAAAACAGTAAATTTTAGAACCTTCAATATTTGTAACAAAAAACCTGGATAGATGAAACTGATAAAATTTCAATTACGAAATATGAAAACTTTGCGCAACAAAATGTCATTTATTTGAGTGTTGTAAAGTACTTTTTTCTCTCGTCGGAAATGGTTATAAATAATCATCGAGTCTTAGCACTTAAATAGACGGTTGAAAATCACTCAAGCGAGTTATTACTTTTCGGCATTGAATTATTCATGTAGGACACCTAAAAATCAAAATGGTAGAAAGATAAGAGGATAGGTAGAAATTGATACCGAAGGTAATGTAATTTCGTAAAAGAATTTTGTTACTTATTTCGTTACTACTCATACAAAAGTTACATCATCTAAGTACATATCGAGGAAGCTTAGCTTTCTTTGAGCCATGCACGTAAAAATTCTAACTTCACATAACACAGTTACCTACAGATTTTCTTCGTTAGGCTAGGTCGATGCCCGATATACTCTGCGGATTGAATCCGAATACGTTTTAATTTATTTATTGTACCTATTTTATGTTAAGAAAAAAACTGTTTTATTATAGGATTTAGACCTACAAAAGTTCACACTTCCGTAAAGTACCTACCTGAAAGTAACTATACTGTACAGAGCTTGAATAGGCTGGAATCAATGTCACTCTGATGTCGGTCGTGAAAGTTGCGTCGGTCACGCGTACCAATATTATACAGAAAACGATAATACCGAAGTGCATACTCGTACTGTCTACGGAAGCGTAGCTTCATAGATACGTATTCGTCAAAAGTTCGCCTACTTGCTGCTTTCACATATAAAATTAATCCAGCAAAGCGAGCGCTACGTTGCCGCTTTGTCGAAACTGCATGCATGCTTTATGACGCCTGCTGTCCTAGATGTCCTACGTATCAAACGCCAGGCTATATCGCACAGCACATGTATTTATTTGTACAAATATATTATGATAAAATCATAAAAAAACACACTTGCAATAAGCCCTGTGAGCAAACTTAAGTAGTCACCTTAGGCTATATAATAAGCGTAATTTCAAGCTTCTATGAATCCACGCCTCCGCAGACAGTCATTATAGGCGTTGGTGGTAACGTGATCGATGAAGCGGAATCATACATATATGGTGTGAGAGCATAGGCCATACCATAGAGCAATGTTTGTAGTGAAATTACTTGGCTTATAGAGATTTAACATCTAATATCTCTGGGCGACGAGAGCGTCGCCGCACAGAGTTTTGAACTGCTGATCTTATCAATTCTGGGTTACGGGCAAGTGTGACGCTTACCATCAAGCAAATTAATGACGAGAGATGCTCGTCTCGTTACTCAGTTGCATAAAAAATAGTGTCTAAACTAATGCTATTTTGTTGCAGCTACAACCTAGTGTTCCTGGCAGTGACCTACGTAGTTCCCATGTCGGTGATGGTATGGGCGTACGCACGAATGAGCGCGGCACTGCGAGGTCGAGCCATTGGTGAATGCACGCACCATCAGATGCAAGTCGTCAGGGCCAAGCGGAAGGTTAGTTGTGGCATCAACGAAGTATATTGACTTTAATATCTGCTCTAAGTATTTAAGAGCATGTAATTTTATGTACTCTGATACTGGTGGGCTTGAGTGATCCAAAAAAAGGCTCAGTAGTTATTTCAAAGGCACTGCTGACGGAACTACTGAGAACAAATGTTCCAAAAAAAGTCAAGTCCAGTTTTCAACGGTCTATGAATTGTTTTTGAATAGTATGCTAAAGTAGAACAGATATAGTTTCTATAAAGAAGAATATAGGAAGTTACCCACACGGCACTGCTAAAAGATTATGAAACTCTTTCAATATAAAAGTTAGTAGTTGTCCGTCTTTAGTGTTTTGGACAAAGCGGATAAAGCACTCATAAGACGGGGTGCGGGTGCAGGGATTTCAACTTTACAACTTTAAAGGCTTTTTACCAACAAGGAGCCAAGGAGGGGAGGGGAGTCGATTTTACAGTCAGCGTTGGTCCTTAGGCTGTAATCTTTATCAATTTATGTCAATAGGTTGCTGAATAGCCTCCATTTAAATATTTTAAGATTATTATTCGTTTTATTTGTCTTTTTATCTCCATTTTATTCTGTGTGCCATACTACAGAAGTAAAGTCAAATATTTTATTCAGAGGTTTAGACATTCAGAGAAATTGTATTGTTCGCCTTCACATTCAGATGTAAATACTGAAGCTGAAATGGCGCGAGGTGAAGTAGGAAGAATCACGAATGGGTGTAACGGGCACAAATGGTAGAGACGTGTTGTTTGATATCCAGTACGTGGTCGGGTCAAAGTTTACAGATTGGGCGCTGATTAAACGAACTATTCCATAGTATTGATAATATAAATGTTTTATTTTGACAGACTAGATCGAGAAATACTATTGTTTATCCACTTCAAATAAGGAGGGGTTCACAATACTATTGGATTTTTAATGTTTGTTACCTCACAACTCCGTCATTTACAAACCGATTTAAACAACTCAATTTTTATTTTAAAGAATATATTTTCAGTTTAGTGCCATAGATGTTTCATTAAAATTGGTTCTGTAGTTTGGTTTTTAAATCAAAATAACTGGAATAAATATATCATCCAAGTGAACTAAATTTCGTATTTACTAATTTTGAAGTCGGTTTCTTTTAATTGATATTATTTGTATATTTTTTCGGTATCCTCCGCCTTTCTTTAAAATATCAATACGATAATTGCTTAATACTTGTTGCAATGTTATTCTAAATATTCAATCGGGTTTTTCAAATTCTCATTCAGTGTTTTTTCTTCTTCAAAAATAAAAAATGTGCTAAACAAATAGTTCTGCTCGTGCGTGGGACCTTAATGCAAGATAAACAATAAAGAGTTACTTATCCTACCTTTAACACCCTTACTTATAAACGTTACTTAAGTTAAGCAAAGCTTAAATTGCTCTGTCTCGTTTTCACCTGTGACAATTTCCGTCAACGAGAAGTTGACAGCAATTTTAAACATTCATTAACTTTTAAGTAACGTTTATAAGTAAGGCCGTTAATTTGCCTGACTCAGTGTCGATGTTAAATCATAATTAATTTATTTGAATTGTGCTGTTAAAGGTCGAATTAGTTGCCAGAAATCTAATCAGTTCTAAATTGGAGGGGTCTCCATTCATTGAACAGGAAACAGACAGTTACTAAGCTATGAACTATGATGATTGAATCAATTACTGTTTCGGGAGGATATCCGGTGCTTAATAGTTTACTAAAGGGTTAGGTAAATTAAAGCGCCTCGGTAATCTGTTTAATCTTTGTAAATACCGTATTAAGAACCAGTTGATTAAGCGCCCTCTCTCTTGCACAGTTAAGTTTTTTAATTTCCATCACTGATGGTGAAAATACTTCCTTTATTCCGTATGCCCGATAAAATTTCGCATCAGTTATGAGACTTATGAGCAATAACGAGCTCATAAAAACTTTTATCCTTTATTTAACTCCTTTAGGGTATACATTTCTAAAAACGCTTATATAACTGACTTTCATTTGTAAACAGAAGCCAACCCAACCAACCAACCAACTCAAACCCAACCCAACTTTTCTAACTTCAAAAAATTACGAACTTCCATACAATCTAAATATTTATATGATAATATTATCGTTATTTCAAATCCAAGATCCATAGTAGTTTTGGCTGCATAGTTGTTGTATTCGAGCTATTTAACCCGTTTATAATATTTTTTTATTCTTTCTGAGGGCTTTTTTTCGTTATATAGAAACACTTGTTCAAAATTTCATGCTTCTAGTTGCACCTTCCTTCTTACTTCTAGCACCCAATGGTTTAGTTTAGACTTGCTTGGTCTGCCAGTGAACGAATGAATTAAAGAGCTTGATTAAGTAGATTTGAAACTCTTATGAAAATTCGCTAAAACAACTGCTTGGTGCATAGAAAAAGTTCATTGATCAGTAAAAAAAATGCATAGAACAGCTGATAATTTTTGCGAATCTTCAAAGGTCATAGAAGCAATAGTTGTCGATTAGTATGTAAAGAAGCTGCTTAAAAGGTGACTGGTTAATTAAAATTAGCCCTGTATTATACTAAAGACTGCCTAATGCGGTTGAAACTATAGTCGGAGTGACCGGCTTAATCTTACGTGAGTAATTCCCGTGTAATATAAATAAAATCTGTATTATACTAATATTATAAATACGAAAGTATGTTTGTTTGTTAAGTTGTTTGTTCCTCTTTTACGTGCAAGCCGCAGTACAATGAATCGATGTGAATTTTTGCAAAGAGTTCGGTTAGGTTAGGTATAGTAACAGATAGAGTGACAAATACTTTTTATCCCGGAAGAATTTGCGATACCCGAGAGAATTTCCACGCAGGTGAAACCACTAGGTACAGTTAGTTCAATAATATAGGTAAGTATTTTCTAGGTAGTTTTTTTTTATGATGAAATGGGCTAGCGTTTGACTACAACTCACCTGATGGTAAGTGACGATGCAGTCTAAGATGGGGCACGCTTGCCCATGAGGTGCCTATTCACTCTTGTCTTGAAGAGACCCAGGTTGTACCTTATAGGGAACACCGAAGCAGGAAGCGCATTCCATTCCTGTGCAGTTTGTATTAGGAAGGAATTTTGGAAACGCTGCGTGCGGACTTCACCAAAGTTCACGATGTAAGGATGGAGTGTCCGCCTCGATGACCTATGGCGGAAATTGGATGACGGGATCAGCTTAAACAGCTCTTCTGCACATTTATATTTTCTATGTAATAAGTGCTTTAATTGACGATAGTGTTTCGATTTTCACTTCAAAGTAACCAGGCCGAATATAGTAAACTGACAAACTGTTGACTTGTCTCGAGTCCTTCGCACGTACATAGTCAAAAGCTAATTTACATGATCAACGCTATTTGTGACGCTCTCGACTCGTACCCTGTTATGCGAAGAGGGAATAATCCGACAAATTTTACGTGTTTCTAAGTTGGAAGCAAACATATTGTGGCATGGTGATTTGCATAAGCAAATCAGCCTGGTATTTTGCTCTCCTTGTGTAGTTACTTCACAGTTTTGTCGGTGTTCTTCAGAAACCAGAGAGTATGTTAGTTTGGGTGTAGTGTTTGTAGATATAGAAATTACGGTTGCCATGCATCACCTTTACTTTTTAATTCTTTAGACTACTCTTCCTTAGGCTTAGTACACCGGTGTCCATCACATTTGACTTACTTGCCACAGGGTGTTTGCAGTGATTTTTCATCCCGTAACGTCTTGAACTACATGCTTCACTTGTGGCCACGTTTTACCAATTTTCTTGATATCAAACATAAACTGAAAGAGGAACAAACAAACAAACACACTTTCGCATTTATAATATTAGTATGATAACGAATGTAACTAGCGACCTGCCCCGGCTTCGCATGTAAATTACACCCGTGCGAATCTGGGGCAGGTCGCTAGTAATATATAAAATTGCTTTTACTGTTACTGTTAATCACGGATCACTGTTAATCTGTACATGTACAAATATTTTTGGTAATAAATATATTTATTATTATTATTTTTTGTTATTTACCCTGTTTAAATTACATAGCTTATTAATATCCATATACATTTAATCGAGCACCCAGATATGGGAAAAGGCCTTATCAATTTATTTCAATGCTGACAGGCTATATAACGCCAAATGTACAGCCGGCAAAATGTTTGCCAGTGACAAAACCTACTCAGATAACAGCAGTTTCAGCTTATTTTTAACCGACTGGAAGTAGGTTCTAAATTCGATCCGTATTTTTTTATTTGTATCTTATTGATGGAACATAATAATATGGATAACAATAATATCCACCCTTTTATAATTTAACTTATTTTTTAATGCGTCATTGTATAGGTAATCTCTACAATGACTGGTTATTCTAATTTCTCGTTGAATTTTAAACTTTTTACGAGAGTTCATGATGGATGCTGAATACGTACTAATATCAGTGGTTAGACCCTAACATATTATTTAATTTAATTTATTTATTTATTTCAAATTAGCACCGCACAAAAACGATTTACACTAATGACATCAATAACATTTTTAAAAACACAAAATCATAACAAATGTCACAAGATTACCTACAATAAGCAAAATAATAATAATTAAAGAGATTAAATACACTCAGTCAGATAATAGTCAAATTAAGATTAAATAAATGTCAAACATACAATTTCAAATCAACAATTAAATAAATGTCAACACATACAATGTCAGATTAAAATTGGATAAATATCAACATTCATAAAATCCTGAATTAAAATTCAATAAAAATTAATTAAATGAAAAGTACATAAATATTATATATTATGTGACAGCGACTTCGCAATGCTTTTCGACGTCATCTCACAATATTTCAAACACTGTGCAATAATGTCTCTCCAAGCGCCGTCAAATACATCAAATTCTGGATTGGTATCAAGGAGCGCATTGAGTGTGGCAAGGGATCGCGGTATCGGAGACATCTCATGAGCTACCGTCCTACACCACGGTACAGCAAACAGCTTATGTTTCCGGCACCGAAAGTAGTTGTCGGGAGTGTATAGACGACAGAGCTGTTCACTGAGATCTGGCGCATCAACTTTACCGCGTATAACCTTGCACATCATCATTAGCTGGTCGTGGGATCTTCTCACTTGTAATGAGTTGTACCCTAGGGAACCGAGCAGAAATTCCGTAGGATACATAAACGGGTAGTACCCGTATCACATAACTGTGATTACCTCTTTGTTGGTGGCTAGAAACTTTTGAATCAAGATTAATCGCAATTATGTTGACAAGCTTTAGCTTTTTGTTAATTCAAGACTTGCCCAGCTATAGGTTAACTATAGCCTTACCTATAGGCTTACCTGCGTACCTAAAATTAGGAGAGTTTGCCAATAAATCTTCACGGATCTCATCTACAGTGCAAGTACCGTTCTTTATCGATCGTCAAATTCGTTAAAATGCCATAGAATCGATCACAGCGAGTACTGAAAAAATGGCATATTATCGAATTTGACGACCTCAACTGTCAATTTGACGATCGCTAAAAGAACGGTACTTGCACCCCTGTTTCGTTAAAAAGTTACGAAAGGGTCTCACCCGGGTTCGTTAGGAATTAATTCCGCTTTACTTAGTTTAGTATTCCAATAACTTAAGTATAGCTACGGATTTAATATTATGTAGTCCTATCGAATTAATTCGCGATAAGTATTATCATAAATTGATGAACGTTTGTGTGTGTGACTATAATTGTGTTTTTATGCATGAATGGGCAATGATACGGGTACATCCCGTTTGGTAAGAATCCCAATTGGTAAACCACTTGAGATACCTACTAAAAAGTTGCGTTTGGTAAACATTCTCCTTTCCAAACAAGAAGTTTCGTTTGGTAACCTTTTAAAGAATTTCATGTACTTTATCCCATTTGGTAAACTTTCTGTAGAAGTTAGTACACTCATGATAAAAATAAATAACATATTTTTTTTTACTTTTTTGTACTTCACCTTCGTTTGAAACTCACTCTCGCGGGCCGCTTCCGGCCTAGAAAACCACGTGACTTTGACGGTTTTTTAAAACTTTGTACATCACCTTCGCCTAAAACTCACTCTAACGGGCTGCTTGCGGCCTAGCGGACCACGCAAAATCTACGGGTTCTTTTTCCATTTTCAGGGTTCCGGACCCAAAGGGTAAAAACGGGACCCTATTACTAAACCTACGATGTCTGTCCGTCTGTCTGTCCTACCCACCTGTATTTTTCGAACTGTAATAGATAGCCAGTTGAAATTTTCACAGAATATGTAATGTTACGGCGTATAATTACAAATAATACAACCTGCCAGCTTCCTTGTTTCCTGAGAGATATAACCTGGGCCTTTTCAAGGCCAGAGTGAATAGGTATCTTCTAAGTCTGCGTGCTTCATCTTCGACCACATCGTCGCTTACCAACAGGCGAGTTGGTGGTCAAACGCGGACTTATCTGTGTTAAAAAAAAAAAAAAAAAAAAAAAAAAAAAGTAAAAACGAAAGAGGGGTCCCCATACAAAAAACGTATTTTTACGTGTTTTTGTATATGCTCTAATGTAAAAACGGTAATACGTACAAGCGCCAATCTTGGCATTATTACACACTCTAAAGTATAACAACATATAATTATAATAAATGATGGCCAAGTGCTAGTCGGTGACCAATTTCTGTTCATTAAAAGTTATACCGAGCGTCACTTGCAAAATATTATGAACTATGTGACGGCGAAGCAATTACTTGGCTATTTTAGTAGGCGTTGAGTCGTACCAAATAGTTTTTTAACTTGATAATTATTGTATTTTGTGGTGGTACGGCACCCTCAGTGCGCGATCCCGACTCGCACTTCGCCGGTTTATTTGTACATCACCTTCGTTTGAAACTCACTCTCGCGGGCCGCTTGCAGCCTAGCGAACCACGTGACCTCGACGGACCTTTTACACTTATTTAGGGTTCCGTACCCAAAGTGTAAAAACGGGACTCTATTACTAAGCCTACGATGTCTGTCTGTCTGTCTGTCCGTCTGTCTGTCCTACCTATTAACGGCTGTATTTTTCGAACGGTAATAGATAGCCAGTTAAAATTTTCACAGAATTTCCGCAATACATATTAAATTATAAAATAGGCAAAAAATAAAAATGAAATGGACACACAACAAACGTATTTATTACGTATTTTTGTATTAGCTCTAATGTCAAAACTGTAATATGTACAAGCGTCAAACTTAACATGATTATAGTACACACTCTAAAGTATAACAAAAAAATAATAAATAATGGCCAAGTGTGAGTTGCTGACAAATTTCTGTTCATTACCATGTTATAACTGGTAATTTCGATTTTGAATTTTGGTACGGAACTCTTTGGGTGCGAGCCCAACTTGCACTTAGCAAGTTAATTTTTAGTCTTCAATGGCCACTTTCACCATTTTTTTTTCAAAACTCAGAATACTAAACAACTAAACTAACTACTTAAACTAAAAAAAAAACATATATGATTTTTGGACCTGACTGTACCGTACAAAATTAATGGTTTGCCAAACGGGATTAAATGTATGAAGAATAAAATAGTTACGAAACGCAACTTTTTAGTAGGTATCTCAAGTGGTTTACCAAATGGGATTCTTACCAAACGGGATGTACCCAATGATACATAGAAATGTGCTGCTTGAATGGGTGTCCTAATAGCTACAATCTGAGTGTCTTCAAGTCGCGAGTGAATCGGTTTATTCTAAGCAAGCATGTTCCATAGTAAACCGCTAGTCCACCCAGATGCGAACCACGCGAACTAGGTGAACCACGGGAAGGGAACGACCACATCAGGCGAGGTGGATGTCAAACAACAGCAAGCCTGTTATTTAAATAAAAACATCACATCGTCAATCTGTAAATTATTAACATCTCATTCAAATCTATAATTCAAACACTATAACTCCTTACTGCTATACTCTTGATCCCGGAAACATGGTTTACAGATTCTCGTTTACAGCTGTTTGATAATGGGTAAAACCGCAGATTACAGCTACTAAAAGGTTACAACCTCTTTTTAAAAAGTATTCTCCGAACACCTAGTTTATTCAGTCTCTCCCGGTTCTCTGCAAATATTTTTGGGTGTTTCTGTCGGTAGCCGAAGTTCTCGGGAATTTGGAACAAATGTTTGTGAAAAACTCCGGTAATTGTACCGTATTTATTTGTTGTGAGACAGCTTGTACGGTAGGAATCTCAGTTAGAGTTCAGGCTCTGTATACTTTGTTATCGTTAGGATCGTTATTTTTTTAGGGTTCCGTACCCAAATGGTAAAAACAGGACCCTATTACTAAGCCTACGATGTCTGTCTGTCTGTCCATCCGTCTGTCTGTCCTGCCTTTAAACGTCTGTATCTTTCGAACCGTAATAGATAGCTAGTTGAAATTTTCAGAGAATATGTAATGTTACGGCAGATAAACTAAAAAATAATAAAAAAGGTCAAAAAAATTATTGAAAAGGGGGTCCCCGTACAACAAACGTATTAAGCGTCAAATTTGGCACAACTATATTACACTATTACACATTCTAAAATATAACAAAAAATAATAAATAATGGCCAAGTGCGAGTCGGTGATAAGTTTCTGTTCATTACCAAGTTAGAACTGGTAATTTCGTTATTGAATTTTGTGGTGGTACGTAACCCTCAGTGCGCGAGCCCGACTCGCACTTGGCTGGTTTTTGTTATAATACAAATGCTTTGTTATTTTAATGCGATCAAGAGTACCACCACAAAATAATAAGTCGTCCAAGTAGGTAACCGAATTACCAGTTATTGTTCAGGTTTAACGCCTTCCAAAGCATTTCGATTCGGTGATATGATAAGGTCGACGTTACAATAAGGTAGTCTAAATAACGAAATTTGAAATCTGTCACCGACTCACATATAAATAATAAATAAATAAATATTTGGGACATTTTGCACACACGGTCATCTGACCCCAAACTAAGCAAAGCTTGTGATACGGCTGCCAGAGACTGATATACATACATATACATATATGGGCATTTTTTATTATTTGCTGTTATACTTTAGAGTGTGTACTATAATCATGCCAAGTTTCTACTGCCAAATACGCTTGTTGTATGGGGACCCCCCCCCCCCTCTCCCCTTTAGTTTTTACTTATTGACTTTTTTATTATATCTTAGGTAATTCGCCGTAACATTACATACTCTGTGAACATTTTAACTGGCTATCTATTACGGTTCGAAAGATACAGAAGATACAGCCGTTGTTAATAGCTAGGACAGACAGACGGACAGAATGACAGACAGACATCGTAGGCTTAGTAATAGGGTCCTGTTTTTTATCTTTTGGATACGGAACCCTAATAAAAAATAAACGTTGTTCGTTAGTAAGCGCATCATTTGAGAAAGGCTGGACAAATTTGGCAAATTTTTAAATAAAAAAATATGTTTTTATAAGGTTTAAAGGGAAAGAATAAAATAAAAAATAAAATTCGGGATGAAATGAAAGTGCGTTTTCTATAGGATTTTTGTATGAATAACTCAAAACTAAGTACAAGACAACATTAAGTTAAACAATTTTATAGAAACTTGGTCAGTACAAAGCCTGTTCCGGTTCCGGTACATATTTAGGCAACATTCCAAATTTAGTTAGGTTCTAAATTATATAAATAAATTGCCTACTGGGACATGTATAACTAGGTAATATATTATTCAGGCGAAATACCATAATGTAGTACGTAACGCAGGAAGCTGTTTGAATAAATATGCTTAGTTCCTTGTGAAAGTCTATTCATCTTCGTCAGTGTCAAGTGGAATCTGTATCCACTTTGTTTCATGCAGTAAATACAATTAGATTATGATAATATAAAAATATGAGTTTAATATTGGTACCTACCTAGCGCTTGTTTAGAATAGATGTAAATACTAAGTATTATAGAAGCATAATATACCTATTCCTACCTATGAGACACATAATTTATACTTTGAAAACTGTGCATGGTTTATTGTACATGGTTTATTGCAGTATAAGTCAGTCCATGAATGTCCAGAGCAAGGAATATACTACCAGAGCGGCCAAGGCTTGTTTAATTTTTTACCTAAAAATTGCCGAGATATTTATAAAAAAAACTTACATTTTCATTACAAACATTTTGAGGTTATTTACACGATTAATTTTAAAATAGAAGAAAATGACTGAAAAAAATTGTGGTTTGTACAACGAGTGCTTAAAACAATTTATTTTAGCCGAGACGTTTGGATATATAATTTGATGATAAAATGAGTTTTAAGCACGAGCTATACACTGGGCTTTTCCCTTTAATTGCGAGAAAATGAAACGATGATATTGTAAGAAATACCTATACTTAGTAGACTATATTAGAGGCTTCTATAGAGTTTTGGAAACAACGTGAAAATACATGTTTTATCTTATTATATCACAATGCCATACTCGAGCACAATCACTAACAATTACTATACATTGATAATCGAAAATACACAATTTTAGGAAAATATCACAATATCAGACGATGTTTTTTCCATGTTGGCGACAACAAAGAGAATATAATCACTACGTTTGGCGCCAAAAGCATAACACCGAAATTTTACAATCATCTATTTTTTTCCGCTCATAATTGGGCAAGCTAACGCCATTAAAACCAAAGTTGGCACCAAAACTTTTTTTTATTCGACAAAAGTTATGTCTGGGATTGGTCTGGGTATATAATACCTACCCTGTATTATTAGAGACCGAAAGAGTAATTCTGACATAGCCATATGCATTTGTTTAGTGGGAAAACGTAATCAAACCTTTATGCGTAGGTAATGAAAGTTTAAGTTCTTGAGCTTAAAGTCTAAATTTCCTTTTCTTTTTCTTACTGGGCAAGTCCCTTTATTAACAAATAATACAAGCTAAATAAAAAAGTTGGAACCAGTTCTGCCCGTAGACCGTTAAAGGTCTAAATCCAATCCGCACGCTGGCGGCATTACGACGCTGAATGGCAATTATTAATAATTGCCAATAGTAATTTAAAAAAAAAACGGACAAATACGAGTAAGACTCATGCTCTGAGGGTTTCGTTGGAGACTCCAAGCGCGAGACAAAAAAAAAACTAACTGAAGTTGAAATATTGAAAGACAAACTTAAGTTTGTAGTTGACAATAAGGTTCTTCGATACATTCCAACTACAAAATGTAAGTTTGTAATAGCAAAATATTTATTTTTTATGATATAACTTCAAATTTATAACTTTCGGATTTATTCCAAAATATGTGCTATGAGACCTTGCCTTTTGCCAAATTTCACGATTCTAGGTCAACGGGAAGTACCCTATAGGTTTTGATTCCCCTGTGAAATCGCAAAATATACGACATAAACGTAAATATCTTTTGATTGCGTTGACTTACAACTTTTATTTTTTTACAGCCGAAAGAAACCGTAAACCCAAGTATTTAATATAAATCTCAAATTGATACCTTTACGCGTTCTTGAGAAAAAGGGTCTTGACAGACGGAGAGACGGACAGACAGACGGACAGAAAGACGGACAACGAAGTGATCCTATAAGGGTTCCGTTTTTTCCTTTGAGGTACGGAACCCTAAAAACGTAACTTTTCCTTTTGTTCTTCAAAATAAATATGTTTCTTTGACAGAGTTTTATTCTTTCTTTGGAGCAGAAGGCAAATTGATCACATGTGACCTAAAACGTAGGAAAGGATCCATTTAAAAAAGTGAGTGTGTTTTGTCGGGACTTAGGTTCGAGTTCGAGTTCCAGTGATAACCGTAGCAAAAGACTAAGAAAGAGGGTAGATCGTTATGTCTGCACCTAACTTTTTAACTGTTCTCCAACCACCCGCATTCTTCAGTCTTCCCGTGAACATGGTGCATGTAACTGCGCCGAAATATCGGGAGAAAAAAAAAAAAAAAACTTTACCACGGTAAATATCCCGTAAATAATCATATAACTTTAAGGATCCATTTGTGATTATGAATTGTCAACGTAAACGTAACGATATATCCGCTGTCACAGTCACAATCCTCTTCAAGGAAGTTGTCTCTAACTAATGGCTCGTAGTAAGCTTCGTGGGCGTATATATGGCTGATCAGTCCAACCACAGTGAAATAGACCGTTGACACAATACAACATAAATTGGCTTAGAATTTTGGTCACGGCGCGGCGTAGGTACCTATATTTTGTCCGCGTTATTATGTCAAAGGTCACCAGTAGTTTGAAATCTGTGAAAAAGATGAGAAAAATCATATAAAATGATTCCAATACTTGAAAAGAGAGATTGAAAGAATACCATAGAATGCAGAGTTTTCATGTTCGTTGAATAGCTCCCAAGGACTCAAATGAAAAATACGCACAAAGGGAAACAGATAATACATAACTTGGTCGATACTTTTTGATTTCGATATTGGGCTGTATCTTAGTCACTTTGCTTTAGATTTTTGTACGCTATTTAGAAATACAGATTTCAATTTACACTATATTTTCTGGAAAAATTAACTTCTCCTGTAAGCGGGGAATACGTTTTTATGGTTCAAATTGGGAGCTTTAGTAAAAATTTGAAAGGAGACTAATTAGGTTTTTATGTTTTTGCGTAAACTTGTTAATAGAAATGTTGAAAGGCAAATCAATTAACTTTTTGAAAAGTTTCATAGAACTGAGCTCGGCATTTTTTTTAGTTCTTATAGCTGAAATAATACGTCCATTTATTTTGTCCACCACTTTGTACTCCTCTAGTAGACATTGGGACCAAAAGTTAAGTCTAAAAGCGATCATCACTAGTCGGGACCAACGCCACATAAATTGTTCCACTGTCCCCTACTGGTGGAACTTAGTAACGATTAACGAACAAGTTGCTATATCCACCAATGAACCTGTCGTTTTCCGCTACTCTATTCTTCGTCATTATCAGCCTTTGATGTTCCCACTGATGGGATACAGGAATTCTCTCAGAGATAGGATGGGCCTTCATCCACCATGCTGGCCCAGTGCATGTTGGTGAAAGTCATAGTCTCAACTTTTAAGGTCCTTGTACATATCTATTTCCTCACGATGTTTTTGAGCGATGGCATCGAAACTGCGCATAATTTGTTTAGGCACTAAATAAGTCCTTGGTACTAAACATTGAACCGGGTGCCGTCAGATTGTGAAGAGCAAATGGTACCTCTCAGCCACCATCGCTCTTCGCTACCATCCACCACCACCCATCGCGTACTCTATTAATATTGTAAAAAGCTGAATAAAAACTATTTCTTTTTAATCTCTCACTGTATGGCTACTAGCTACAATCTTATGTTCAGAAGAAAACATAATAAAAGTGTTCGGGGTGTACGGTTGTTGTTCAGCTTTTTAAGATCTACTGAAGCAGCGGTTGGAGCTAAATATAGATGCAAGTAAAGCTTCTTGTAAAATTCAGAATCATCTTGATCCTATACAAATAAAAGTCTGTAAGTGTAGCGACAAAACAACAAAGGAAGGAACAAAACCTGACGGCCCATTTCCGCCTCACCATTCGCACTGTGGAATATTCAAATAAGCTCATGTGTTAAAGTCGGGAAAGGCACACATCTTGTCCTGAAGAAAGTTTTATGGGGCCAAATCAACAGAGAAAATACGATACGAGTTTTCCACATGTCGTATGTTTCAGCTGACGATCGCAACGTAAAAACGTCTTGCCTTGTAATTTTGTTTGTTACTGAAAAACAGAGGGTACAAATTTGCACAATAATGAGGCCTTACTTTTATTTTTCAACAGTTGAATGTGTGATGTAATACATTTTAAACGAAGATTTTATAATAAACCCTTTAACCGGCTTAAAAAGAAGGAGGTTCTCAATTCTTATTTATTTGTAAATGTTTATTACGCGATTACTCCACCAATTATGAATTGATTTTAATGATATTTTTTTTGTTTGGTGGGGTCATACTTCAGAAGTGGTTTCATATACATTTCAACCAAATTGTATTAGCGTTTTTCGAAAACAACAACAGAAACAAACAAAAAACACTGATGACGTTTTGGTTTGTGGTGCCCTTCAGCAAAAGTTTTGTTGAGGACTTTCAATTTCTGTTTAAACCTTAGAATGTAGTTATTCTAAGGTTTAAACTGTAATTTTTCTACTTTTTAGTTTATGTTTGTACATGTAGGTATTGTAGGTATAAACTAAATGTGTTTTTTTCAAAAAAAAATATGCTAATTTAAAGCCATTTTAAAGTTAATTATTTATTTGTGTTTATTTATTTTTGGTTAAATTCTATATTTTTTTATTACGAGCTTGCCTTTAACCCCTACTTCACCTGATGCTAACTGAAGAAACTTTGTCTTTCATACTAGCTACTTGACTACGTTGTATTTTTAAGGCAAGTCCTAGCCATACTCTCATTAGACTCGCAGAAAACACAACGGCTTACTCAGAAATGTTACTTAAGTTAATCCATGCTTAAACTTGCTCTGTCAACTTTTTGCTGATAATTAATTTTCTCGTGAACACAACGTGACAAAGCAAATTTAAGCAAACACACGCTAAAGTGACTTTTTAAATGAGACCGTACATTGTTTACCTTCTTCTATTTGTGGTAATACTACTACGAATTACAATACTATACGGCGAAATACACGCCGTACAAACATTCGCACACCTATCACATTCTACATACAATGATGCTAATTGGATACTTGACACTTTGGTGCTATTGATTATACTAGCGTCGGCGTGGTTATGTGAAACAAAGACACTGATTAATGAACCATTCTGTCGCCTCAAAGGGCGGAACCAAAGATTAACCCTTCGAAAATAAAATTAACCCATCACAAAGGACAACTATTTAAATTAGACGACCGTGTTGCGTTCTAATAATTTGTAACAAAGTATCAATTCTAATAATGGAAACTAAAGGTTAATTTTCTATTTAAAATATAATAATAAGGGATTAGCCATACACGAGCTCAATACCGTCTCACTACACACCACAATAGCCAAGTTTTTATTTTATCTTATGTTTAACATTAGGGTTATATTCTCTTTCACACTTTCTCCATAATTGTATTTTATAATCAACAGGGGCCTAACTGCAAGATGTTTTAGGCGATTCGGCGCACCGCTGAATCGCTTAAACTCGCTTAAATTGTCAAATTCGATAAATTACCGAAAATAGAATCGATCATAGCGAGTTCTGATCTAATGGCATTTTATCGAATTTGACTATCTCAACTGTCAAATTTGACGATCGATAAAGAACGGTACTAGCACTGCTGCTTAGGTGATGAAAAAGGTTACGCAAACCGTATCTGGGCGCGTTAATTAACGCAAATTTGAGACCGCGTAAGGAGTTGGCCGTTAGTCCCCAGGGCCTCTTGCTGTTGGCTTCAGCGAACAATGCTTCTCATAAATTCGGGCTCTACCCGCGAATCAAAATAAATAACGAGTGTTAATAAGTTTATCATAATTTTCTATGCATTAGTAAAAATTAAGTCAAGTAATTCAATAGATCTGGTAATAAAATTGGCTAATTTAATTTCAATTATAATTCACTGCCGCAGAAAGTGTTTGGGAAATTACGAAAGCCCTTGTGATGGAAGCCTGTGGAAGCGTCTCTAGCACCGGTTTATAACCAAATTTAACGAAAACAGGCTATTAAAATAACTCAGTAAAACAATTTTGCATTCCACAGTAAAATTTAATTATCGTTGTTGTATCTATTTCAGGAAGATTTTAAGGTACCGAACTGTCATTAGACTTAATTTTTGTTGCCTTCCAAAGTTTTTTTTATATTCGTGAAATTATAAAATAAACCTATGCGTTAAAACAGTGACGACAGTAGAAAGTCTAATATAATGTGTTCCATGAAAAAATCTGCAAAGTCAACTATCCAAAGAGTAGAGTTTTAGTAGACAGGAAGAAAGTACTTACTATTAAAACTTGTTAAATAGATTCTGGTTTCCGTAACTGAATACCCATTTAAAAACCAATTTAGCTCTCCGAAGGGAACGAGTGCTTTTTATGGCTAATTTGTTGTCTCTACAAGGTATATAATGGATTAAATTCTTTAGTTACCATGGAACGGTTTTTTTTTAATTTTTTCAGTAAATTTTTGATGGTATAGGCGCCTTTGCAGAATGCCTGTGTAGCAAAATGCAAATTTATCACAATGACAGACCTAGACAATGTTTTGAGTTTGAAAAGAATTGATTTAAGATTAATTAGTTTAAAAAAAAAACACGCTCTCTTTGGTCGTGCATTACACACTTAAACTCGGTCCAACAGCGAAATAATTTTATTCGCTACGGTCTAAGCATATATTTGCACTGAGGACGAAAATAAAATTGTGAAAAGATGAATTTAAAGCTTGAATTATGATCATTTACGCTAGATTTTTGAACGTAAGACTGTATGTAGCAGGTTCCCGACTAACCCGACCCAGGGTAGATTTTCCCTTTAGTAAAATATCAAATGAAATTTTTCTTGGTACAGCTTTTTAATATGGTAATGCAGCAAATAAATTCTTGGGTCAAGAACAGGGATAATTCAGCGGATAATTTGTGCATTACAAAGTCAATCAATCGTTTATTTATTAATCTTAACATATTACTTCATGTTCTTAAACTCGTAGTTAACTTATTGTAGTTTAAGTATCTCAACACTGTAGACACGGTTATGTAGGTAAAGAGACATTAATTTTGATAAAAACATACATTCACTGAAGGTGTGTTTGTTGTACTTAGCTAATATTTGAATTATTGTTTGGTAAACACTTTCACATTGTAGGCACATAAGTTAGTGAACTCACAAAGCACTAATTTAAAGTTAAAAGGCAAAATGTGATAACAAGGCGTTCACTAACAATTTAAAATAAGTACATAATGTATTGATTTGAAAAAGGTTCGATTAACAATAGTGAGGTTCAAAGATCTTTTTGCTTATAACTAGTAAGTATTAACAGATTTGTAATAGGCTGGTATTTGATTAGGGTTCATACAACCATCCGAACTAGATTAAACTGTATATAAGTATGTTTCACAATGAACTGAAGTGAACAGAAAAGCAAGCTGTGAGTCTGAAGGTTTACATCTGCTGATAATATGAGCAGTTCTAACTAGAACTTTTTAAACTAGACGCCACACTCCTGCATTTGATATCGATTATCTATACTATCTATACTAATATTATAAAGAGCTCCGAATAGGCTCCGAAAGTACTGAACCGATTTGAAAAATTCTTTCACTGTTGGGAAGCTTCACTATCCCCGGGTGACATAGGCTAATTATATATTTTTTTTATAGGGATCCTTACTAAAACGTAACCCAAATGTAACAAGGTGTAAAATAATAAGACTTACACCCGTGCGAAGCCGGGGTGCGTTGCTAGTCTATACTAATGTTACAAAGAGGAAAGATTTGATTGTTTGTTTGTTTGTTTGCATTGAATAGGCTCCGTAACTACTGAACCGATTTGAAAAGTTATTTCACTGTTGGGAAGCTACACTATCCCCGGGTGACATAGGCTAATTATATATTTTTTTTAATAGGGATCCTTACTAAAACGTAACCCAAATGTAACAAGGTGTAAAATAATAAGACTTACACCCGTGCGAAGCCGGGGTGCGTTGCTAGTCTATACTAATATTATAAAGAGGAAAGATTTGACTGTTTGTTTGTTTGTTTGCATTGAATAGGCTCCGAAACTACTGAACCGATTTGAAAAATTCTTTCACTGTTGGGAAGCTACACTATACCCGTGCGAAGCTGGGGCAGACCGCTAGTCAGATAATAAAGTTAAGCCATGTGCAAAATAGTCGATTTGAGTCGAAAAAAAATATGTAAAAACCCTTGAAATTTTAAAATGATTATTCATAGGAACAGTCTTTGGTCAGTACGCTACTGACCAAAACTGACCAAACTATAACTACCATAGTCAATCTTTAAAAACACTTTCTCCTGTAAAGGGCCTCCACAATAGACCGAATGGACTTGTAACTGGAAGGCAAATATAAACACTACATGAGACTGAATAAGAGCGAGAACTTTGACGGACTATCAAGAAGATAGATAAAAGGTCTATTAATCAGGTTCCTGTCAATCTGTTGGTATCGCAGGTGGTCCGTATGTTCGTGCTGGTGGTGATGGTGTTCGCGCTGTGCTGGCTGCCGTACCATGCGTACTTCGTGCTGGTCTACCACCACCAATCGATGGCATCGGCGCCGTTCGCGCAGCACATCTACCTCGGGTTCTACTGGCTGGCCATGGCGAACTCTATGTTCAATCCACTCATATACTACTGGATGAGTAACAAGTGAGTGAACATATATTTCTACTAAAGGTTTTTACATACTAACAGGAGCATCAGCTGTAGGGCAGCTTAACGCGGATACACGCGTTTTGTAATACATACAAATAATAAACCGGCCAAGTATGAGTTGGGCTCGTGTTCTAAGGGTTCCGTACAATCACATCACAGACGGACAGATGGACAACAAACGTATTTTTTTAGGGTCCTATCACATTTTTTGACGAGTAAAGCATCGAAAACTGGGTTTTTAGTATAATTTTTCTTACAACTAATAAGATTTTATTTATATTACACGGGAATTACTCACGTCAGTTTCTATAATAAAACTAATAAAATCTGTAGAAAACTCAGTTGCTGTATTAAATACCTAGATCTGTATTTTTTATTGGATGTAGCGGCTTCAGATTTTAGTAAAACCAAACATATCCATTTGTTACGTCCAATTTACAAAAGTAGATTTTCGTAAAACTTTAGGAGGGAAAGTTTGAAAATAGATTTCGTTAAATTACTGTCATAAAATAAAATAAAATATGTTATGGTTTACTTATTTTATATTTATCTTGAAAATTACGGCTTTAATAATTAGTTTTATGCCCGAAAATACATATACTTAAAATTTAACGGTTCATTTTGTAATAGGACTCTTAACGTATTTTTGTATTAGCTCTAATGTAAAAACGGTAATATATACAAACGTCAACTTTGGCATGATTATAGTACACACTCTGAAGTATAACAACAAATAGTAAATAATGGCCAAGTGCGAGTCGGTGACAAATTTCTGTTCACCGCCGGTTCTCGTACGATCACCGAAGTGAACGGTGAACCGGTCGGTACATGGATGGGTGACCGCCTGGGCGCTGATGGGGTTTTGTCTTTTTGCATTATTTATTTGTACTTTAGTAGCTAACAAGCTATGTGGTGGTACGGAATCCTCAGTGTGCGAGCCGGACTCGTACTTGGCCAGTTTTATTTTTTTATTCTCACACAATGATTTTATTAGCTTCAAAAACGTTGATAATGTGCAAAAGGGATAGCTCTGACCGGTAAACGCGGCCTTAATTTGCAATACTCCCGAAGATAACCCTTACCTAGTTGGTAAAATTAAGTTCGTCGTTAGCATAAAATCAAGGCACGATGTAACTTCGCTTAAAACTAAATACAAAATCCTTTTAAACCATCGGCATAACTATAGCACCACAGTAAATATTCAAAGGCACGTTCTTGCAAATTGACCTACAACGGTTATAGCGTAGAATCTCTCCATTATAGCCTTATTTGTCTATCTATCGCGCTGGAAATCGTAATGGGTTTCATGTTAGCGGTAATGCATACAAATAGCTGTCTGGTAAACTATTACGATTATTTGGCGGGTAAATGATTTGCAGGAGATAAGGCTACTTGGCAACTCGATGCCGAAAACGTGAGTGCTTCACGTGATTTATAGGCCAAAAGCGTAAATTACGGCAGACACTTGAGACCAAAACAAAGAACAGGAAGGAAAGTAACGGATGAAAAACAAAATATTTTTTTTATAATGAACGCTGTAAAGCTTAGTACTAATTGCTGCCGAGGCAGCTGCGGTCCATACAAATTCAAATTTAGATGTCGTTATTCTTTTTTTAATTAGTATTCAACGCTTCCGCGACTAGTAAAATCATTTGCCATTTGTATAGTGACAGTTATTTTCTGTAATAATTTATTATCAATTTAAATAAACCGGCCAAGTGCGAGTTGGTCTCATACATTGAGGGTTCCGTCGACCACCACGAACTGCAACTAGTTCGTTGTTCAGGCTTAACGCCTTCCAAAATAGTCGAAGCAATTGCTACGCAGTCACATCTATACTAATATTATAAAGAGGAAAGATTTGATTGTTTGTTTGTTTGTTTATTTGTTTGTTTGCATTGAATAGGCTCCGAAACTACTGAACCGATTTGAAAAATTCTTTCACTGTTGGGAAGCTACACTATCTCCGGGTGACATAGGCTATATATCTATACCCGTGCGAAGCTGGGGCGGACCGCTAGTAGTTAATATTTTGCTACAGTGACGCTCGAGTATAACACAATTATAACTTGGTAATGAACAGAAATTTGTCACCTACTCACACTTCGCCATTATTTATTATTTGTTGTTATACTTTAAAGTGTGTACTATACTCATGCCAAGTTTGACACTTGTATGTAGGTATTACCGTTTATACATTAGAGTTAATACAAAAATACGTTTAAAAAATACGTTTATTGTATGTGAACCTTTAGTTTTTCCTTTCTTTTTTAAATATTTTGTAGTTAGTCCACCGTAAAATATACATATTCTGTAAAAAATTCAACTGTCTATCTATTACGTTTCGAAAGATACAGCCGTTAGAAGGTAGGACAGACAGACAGTGGAGGTTCAGTAATAGAGTCCCGTTTTTACCTTTTTGGATACGGAACCCTAAATACCGACCTTACAAAGATATTAAAATTTGCAGTTTTCCAGTAATATCGATTTAAATACCAAACTACTTAACCGATTTTGATGACATTTTTATGGAAGTAATGTAAATATATATCATTTCAATTAAAAATATTACTTTGAAAATCGATCCATAAATTACGGAGTTCTGAGATATCAAAGATAAAAAAGAGAACTCCTCCATTTTTTTAAGTCAGGTTAAAAGTGTACCAAAATTGATACTGAAATAAAACATAAAGGTAAAAAATAATAACGTTTTGTGAGTCGTAAAGCCCCGCATTAGAGTGAATAAAGAAAAACTGAAATAGGATCATAACCTGCGTGATGGAAGACGGTTGTAAATGCATAATTCATGCGTACACGCCTTGTCCTACTCACGGTTGTAGCAAGGGATTTGATTTCGGGGGACGTAATAAATTCTATTGGGGTAGACGAGTTCTGGAGTGGAGACCACGTTTAGGCAAACGTAGTGTAGGACACCCTGTTGCCAGGTGGAGTGATGACCTGCGTAAAACGGCGGGTAAAAACTGGATGCAAGGTACTGCCGACCGAGCTCAGTGGCGTGCATTGGGAGAGGCCTATGTCCAGCAGTGGACAGTTAGAGGCTGATGATGATGATGATGATGAATAAATTCTATGAAATTTTACTTCTACTTTACTTATTTTGGCAAAATGTAGTCAAACCTCTTTACACGTTAAAATATTATACGCAACTACAAGACTTTTAGAGGACACAAAAATTATCCGCCAATATTAAAACTGTTTGCTGATTTAAAGTAAGCTGTGTTGCAACCATCACTGTCTTCCCCAATAGTAGTTAAGTAGCGGTTATATTCTCTTTGGGTTGATAAAACAATAAACAACTATCACTCAATAATATCTCTTATTTATCTATACAAACATATCTATACAATTTAGACTCAGTTTGAGGCTTAATAAATCATTGTTAATTGTGGAATAAAATTATCAGTATTGAATAAAATTATCAGTATCTCAATACTGATAATTTTATTCCACTACCGCAATTCACCATTCACCGAAATTCACAATTCACTACGGCGGCGTATCTTTTCTTTATAGTTTTCAAAAAAGTTAACTCATACCTGGGGAGTTCCACAAATATTCATATCAAGCCGTTGAGTACGACGGCTCTGTTAAAATATGACACACGTACGAACACAGGGTCGCTGAGAAATGGAATATAACCTTTACCAAAATAGGTGTTGTATTCAAAATGAATTCTCAGTGTAACTAAGGTGAATTAAATTTTGTAGACGCGAATGAAAACATTGCTTATTTGTTCGCTAACTTATTCATTGTAATTTATTTGGCTGCCTTACAGGCTTGTAGATACTTATATAAAATTTGAAACCTTTCTTTTTCTTCTATAAAAATAAGCTGATTGTATTACTTTAAATTGTAATAATTGTTTACTGACAAAATGTAATATTGATTGTGTGATTTTTGTTTTCATTTATTTTAATCGACTTCAAAAAGGAGGAGGTTCTCAATACAGTTTTTTTTTAAATGTTTGCAACATCAGAAGTCCCTCATTTATAAACCGTATTATTATAAATTATATTTTTATTTGAAAGTATGTAGTAACCTTCAGAATGGTGCCATAGAAATTTCATCTAAATCGGTTCAGTATTTTGGTTTTGAATCAAAATAAATGAGTCAAATATGTCACCCAAGTAAACGAAATTGTATATATACTAATTTCGAAGTCGGTTTTTTAAATTAATAATTATAATATTCTAGCACAAATTTGCTCATATGCGCAAACATCTGTTCTTTGTTCACTCCTCTGTGGACTAGGAGCGTGCCCTTATAAACAAATGGATCTATAAATTAAAATTACAGTATGAATCAAACTATAAACAAATTCAAACAGCCAGCAGTTTCTGGGTGTTTTACTCGCGCCAGTGCAGTGCCTGTGAACTGCTCTTCTTGGATTTACAAACGTCGCTCGCGAACTGCTAGTAGTTTCTGGGTGTTTTACTCGCGCTAGTGCAGTGCCTCTGAACTGTTCTTCTTGGATTTAAAAAACAAAAAACAAACGTCGCTCGCGCCGCTATTGCGCTGGCACCGAACACTTATACAAATGATCTTTGCTGCTTTTCAAGCAAATTGTACTTCGCTTTTTTTTTTTGTTTTTTTTTTTGTTTTTTTTTTATAATTAATAGGCTTGTGTTTGACCACCATCACGCCTGATGTTAAGCGATGATGCGGTCTACGTTGGAGCACGCTTGCCTAGAAGGAACCGATTCACTCGTGATTTGAAGACACCCAGATTGTAACCATGGATTGTCTCAGCATCACACCCTTCCCACTCCCGCAAAACTCGCCACAATAAAATATCCATGCGACCCACCCGTATTGAAAATCTCGGTGGTTACCTTATTTTTATCACCATACAGTAAAGATCCAATATGTTACGTTAAAAATAAATATTCTTTCAGTTTCCGGTACGCGTCTCGTCCATAATGTAGCTCTAAATAATCAATGAGATGTAAAATACTTTTTGGCAAAATATTTGAGTAATGGCAACGACTCGACAAAACTCAGCTATGGTTAGAAACTCAGTGACAAATTTCCATACATATCAGGAAAATTATACATTTTTAACCGACTTCGAGAGGTTATGTATAGAAAGCTTAAAAGGTATCCCACAAAAATATCATTAACTTTGGCTTAGTAGTTTTTGAACTAGCACAATAATACGACTAATATTGTTCGAGCGCCTATTGATTTGGCAATAGGAATAATTTTGCTAGAGCGCTTACTAATTTTGTTTTAGGTACTTAAAATTTTCAAAATAAGAATTATTGTATTTAATTTTGTTATCTATAGAGGGGAAAATTCTTAAAGATTTTTATAAATGCTTTGACATTGACAAAATAAGGATACTTTTACAACTGTTTATCATCGGTACATAACAGACTGAGTGGCTAGCCATAATGTCAGAGTTTTTAGGCTGTCTAAAGACTTCCAACATGGCTTAGCAGTTGTTATTATAGAACAGATAACTTATAGAACTACTGCGCTCGCGCCGTCACACTGAAAAAGAACAACAGAATCTGTGGGACAAGAAAGGTGACCGTAAACACGATAAAGCTGCTTTAACAATTCTTGACATCCTTGTCATCTCCCGATCATTAACAATCTACTGAAGTTGCAAAGACAGGACCTTCACCTGCTTGTAGGCCTTTTACAAACACCTAGTCGAACCACAAAATAAATAGGTACAGAAGGTCGACTTCGGCTGATTAACATTACCTAATTAACGTACCTAACCGACCAATGGGCCAGGATCGTCACGCAGTGGATGCCCGACGGACGGCGCAGTCAAGGCAGGCACAAGAAACGCTGGCGTGACGATCTTGACTCATACCGGAGAGGTTGGCAAGAGGTGGCGGAGGACCGAGATTTATGATTTGGCTATTGACAATTGTTAATGATTAATGGCATTGCCAAAGTGTGGGCAATCGCGACTGGCTTTTTTTCTGTCTGTCTTTGCCCCCCCTAAGGGAACAACCAGACAGACCGGAATAATCCGTTCGACTGATCCGACCGATAATCCGTTGATCCGAGATCGCTGTACGTACGCGTCTTTGTGTGCGTGTGCCTGTTAACGCTCGTAATGGAGCTGGCCTTCTGTACCTATTTATTTTGTGTTCGAACTTCGCTATGACTGCCATGTCCAAAGGTAATTAAAGTCAGTTATGTGGAAAATTGATTATTCAGACATTATAACCTCACATCATAAAGCAACCAACGCAGCTGTCCAATTTCATAGTTAAACTGTCTCATATAGGCTGTTTGCTCTTGATAAAATAAATATAAAACGTAAAAGTTTCAATCTAACTTGTACAAACAAAACTAAACCCAAACTATCACGTTGAAGTGGCGTGAACAAATAAATAATCCACTAAATAAACGAGTAAGTATTCTGTGACTACTCTACTAGTTGGTAAACTTTCTTTGAAGTTATTATGTAGTTGCTGTGAGTTAGGTAACAACTGCTCGGAGCTTGAAGTTTGTAGGCTTTACAACTTCGGTAGGTGGGATATAATTTCATTGGCTTATTCCTCTACGCATATACGCAGTATTTCGTGTACAAATATTTATAACTTAGAATAACTATATACAGAAACCAAGTACATTCGAAAAATTTAAGCCGTTCAAATGGATGACCAAACGACGCTCGCGCGGTCAGTTTCCGCTGTAATAGTGCTCCTTGATCAGTGCTCTTAGTCAGGTGATAGTGTTAAGATCTCCCAAAAAAATTCACTTAATTATTGCCGCATAATTTTTGCGTCTGTGTGCGTGATGAGGCAACTAAACACAGCACACGTAGCTAATTTGTAGCTTACGTTTTGAGAAGGCGTTGTTTAGAAACTTACCATCTCTGTGTAGTTAATCTAAGATTTATAATTATTTTATTTTTATGTTATCCTTGTTTTGTGGTATTTTAATAAAGAGTTTTGTATTAACTCTTTATTGTTTACACCATAAAATTCATAAAGAGGACAAAAACCCTTAAAAACTCGTGTAACAACTTGCGGCTAGAAGCAATCTCTTCCAGACTACCTTAGGATGGAATGGATTTATAGAAGACGTAGAAGGTGTGGTGTGCAATAGAGGATAGACTATGAAATTATTTTATAAACCATCATCATCAGCCAGAAGACGTCCACTGCTGAACATAGGCCTCCTCCTTTAACCTCCACACTGAACGACAGCCTGCCTTTTGCATCCACTGGATGCAAACCATACACATACATTCTAACATACACACTAGTGATACGCTGTAGAAAAAATCGAACGAATTTCTGTTGACCACAAATTATCAGAGATGTATTATTCCGACAACTATAATGTACTTATTATAATTTAGCCAAAGAGAAAAGTACTTGGGAATTTTTTTTTGTTAAGATAGTTTTACGAAAAGGTCAGCGACTTTTGAGCTGGCGCGTCTTACATCTTGGCACAAGTGTGCGGCGATGCAAAAAAACATGGTTAGTTGTTCGATTGGTTAAAATGTATTGTTTAATGTTTATCTTTTGTTTTATTTACGTGTTTTGTTATTAAATAATTAGCCATCGTAGAAACTTATTAGCGCACGTTCTTTTTGTCTATTAAGTAAACCTTAAGACGACATCAAAAAAATTAAGCAAAAACTCAGATACTTCAACTGGTTTTTTAATGTAGTAATTATGATAAAATAAAACAAATTGTTTTCATTACTGTAGAAGTAGGCCTACGTACGTGGACGAACATCGAATAGACATGATGATGATGATTGTGAAAGGTAGGTATTTGTGATTTTTCATTTCCTAATAGTATGTGTTGATAGCTGTTTTTAGTTTTTTAGGGTTCCGTACCCAAAGGGTATCAAGGTACTAAGCCTACGATGTCTGTCTGTCTGCCTGTCTATCTGTCCGTCTGCCTCATCTACCTATTAACGGCTGTATCTTTTGAACCGTAATAGAACGCCAGTTAAAATTTTCACAGAATATCTAATGTTACGATTAACAGATTATTAACGATTACAGATTAACTAAGAAAAAAAAAGTCAAAAAGTTAAAATCAAAGTGGGTTCCCATACAACAAACGGTTATTTAACGTTTTTTTGTATTAGCTCTATTGTAAAAACGGTAATATGTACAAGCGTCAAATTTGGTATGATTATAGTATACACTCTAAAATATAACAACAAGTTTACTATGAACTAAAGCTACTAGAAGCTACCATAAATTTAATATTTTTTACTATTTTCTTTTTGGATTGTGGCAAAACACTGCTTACACAGCTTAATTCACCAAACAAATAATTAAAAAAAAAATCAACATCCGCAAAATGTATTTCTATGTGGGTGTAAAATATACTTAATAACAACAAATAAACCTTTTGTAGCCCTTCCTCGAATTACAGATTGCTAGAAAAACAGAATATCAACGAAGTGTAAAAACGCTTATTCCATTTTGCTACATAGGAGTAACGAATATATTGTACAAAACATATTTTACTTGTAACTATACCATATTAATCAATATCTATCTATACATATTAAAGCGAATTTCACCTACTCACTCATTCACGCACTCACCACGAAATCTCGGAAACGACTTGAAACGAAGCTGAAATTTCGCAGGTAGATTTATTATGGGATGTGAAGTCCGTTAAGGTGGTACGATTCACCTACCTATGGTAGGAAATTAAATTTTAAACAATTTTGAGAGTCGCGGGCATCCAGTGGATGGAGAAGGCAGGCTGTCGTTCAGTGTGGAGGCTAAAGGAGGAGTCGTTTAGCCTCCACTGCCTATATTTAGCAGTGAATATCTTCTAGGTGATGATGATGATGATGTATTAGTTTGTACCAAAATTATCAAAAGGCCACATTTTTTTATCATTTGCGATGTAGGTATGTGATCCTGACCTGAGAGATCTGGAAGCTTAGATAAACACAAGTAGGTACTTTTGATAAAGTTCCTACCAATCTAGATGTCCTGAGAAGTTACTTGGACAAGACAAACAACTACAGAATCTTAAGTTAAAAGCTAAGTCTCGGTACAAAGGTTAACACTTATAATTTGTTCTAAACGATACACTTTGAGCGTATAGGTAGTCAAAGTTGTTGTCAAAATATTGAACAACTAAAAAAACTCCAGTCTTTACGCCTTTAAGCGTTTCTGTCACTAAGTTTTAAACCTTTCGACGACTACTTTTACATCCAAATAAATTAAAGTAATCACTTCTACCTATACTTAATTGTTTACTATCACTACTTACTTTTTATTTATTTATTAAATAACTAGCTGACTTAACAGACGTTGTCCTGTCTTAAAACTGTCAAACACACAAAGTTAAAATTGTAAATCTTATTTTTTTACACCTTGGGTTACATTATTGGAGTTTTAGTAAGGATCCCGATTTAAAAAAATAATATAATATAGCCTATGTTAACCGGGGATAGTGTATCTTTCCAACAGTGAATGAATTTTTCAAATCGGTTCAGTAGTTTCGGAGCCTATTCAATGCAAACAAACAAACAATCAAATCTTTCCTCTTTATAATATTAGTATAGATAAGCTTTTGTTTGACTGCCACCTTGCCTGATGTTAAGAGTGAATATGCATTTCATGCAAATAATACTAAAGTACATTATGTATCAATCCTAATTAAGTGCTCCTAAAATATGCTGGAGTATTTTAGGAGCACGTAATTAGGATTTATGTCCTAAACATAAAGTTTATTTTTTTAGGTTATAAACTTAGACATATTTGGTATGTGACCGTGTAGACTAAATAATTGACATAAGATCGTGACTAGGAACTAGAAAAAAAAACAACTGATATAGGTAGTAATTAGTATGTTATTACTTCATTCACTTTCTTAAATAGGTATAAAATAAAAGATTTTTACAATATTCAAATATAGAAATATTTTTATTTAACTTGAACAAAACTTTTTTTTTTTTAAATCCTCACATTTGTTCGCCGCACCTGGCATTGACATGAGATACAACATTTGAATTTGTACGATCCTGTAAGCTACTTTGTATGTATGTGTACATGCCATGTTCTGACAAATAAATTATTTTTTTTAATCGTGGGATGACCATTATCCATGGAAGATGGGGCGGCCTCTGAGTTGGGATGCCACATGTGTCGAAACACTAGTGCCGTCCCATCCTCTTAGATACATAGATAGATAAGCTCTTTATTGTTCACACAACAAATTTCATACACATGATAAAACAGCTTAAATATTAGTGCAACAATCAGTGGCATTATCGCTAAGAGCGATCTCTTCCAGGCAACCTAAGGATGGAGAGAATTTATAGAGGCGGTAGAAGGCGGGGCGTGCAATATTGATTAATGTGATAGTTATAATATAAACCGTACATTCTAATAACAATACATAATTATACTTATATTACTTAAAATTACGATGAATACTACAATGGATCGGGCTGGTGCTGCTGCAAGCTGATATCCTCAAACGGCTCAATTATGGATATTTAGACAGAATGTAGATACTTGTGCCGTTTGGGATCAAAACTTTAGGATCGTGGGGGCCGACTGCTCTCGAACTGTATAGGGACCTTTTTTTGTTTTCGAGGGGGAAATCCTTCAAAGATACCCGGCTGTGTTGGAGTGCACTTTATAGGAACCTTGGTCAAACGTTTGGCGGAGGCGACTGGTGACCAGAATGCTGACGCCTATTTTGCCTAAAATATGAGCATTGCCTTTCAGCGTGGCAATGCTACTAGCATACTGGCCACATTTCTTCCACCAAGGAGTATTTAGGTTTTTTTAAATTTATTTTATACTTATAGGTATTTATTTTAAAGTATTTTTAAGTTTTAAATAATTTGAAATTGTACCGATGTAATTGTGATAAAATTTTAATACTCTATTTGACCGTTGTAACAACTGATACTGCAAAGACTACAGTTTCGTTTGACTCGACCTACAAAATGTATAAACTAATATACCAAATTTTATTCGCAGGTTCAGGATTTACTTCCGGGTGGTGCTATGTTGGTGTATAGCGGCCAAAATCGAAACACCAGAACTGAAAAAGCTTGAAAACAACAAAACATATTCCAGTAAGTATCTCCTAACAACACCAACCCCTGCTTAGAGTACTTATATAAACATCTAAATAGCTAAAGGCACAAGGTGTCTGAACTCCAAGACATTCGGGAATTCGCCAAGAAATCCTATTACTTTGTTAAACAATATTTATGAGAGTTCGCCAAAGGTTCAAACTTCCACTGTGATTCATTGGTTTAATTGTGTACCCTCTGTTGAAAATAAATAGTCATACAAGAAAAATAATGAGACCACATCATTATCAAGCTTTGTTTTGCGTTCAATGTATGTCGCGAGTCACAAGTCGCTCTTGAGGCATAATAAGATGTCAAGTAGTCTTGGTTTTGAGTACTTACGGTCCTTGAAAATATACACAAAAGGCAGGGTAATGAGAGGAACAAAAGCGTTTATAGAGCACCAAACCGCGAAATTAGTCGTACCTACTAACTACGAATCCTATATCTATATCCTATATCCTAGGGGGCGTCCATAAATTACGTGAGGTGTTTTTTTATATTTTCTGTTCCTTCCCCCCCCCCTGGTGAGATGTCGTGAGATTTTATTCAACCCTCTCCCCCATCCCCCAATCTCACATGTGATTTTTCAAAATGTGGGTTTCTTACGTCTTGACAGTCAGTAGATGTATAACGTCGAAGTATGAATGAAATTATTTTCTTTCGAACGAATTAGTGAACGATCTTAATCGTATTACGATAACGCTTAAGATTAAATCTTAAGCATGTACAATCTGGATTAAATGGACCAAAATAGTATATATTTTTTTTGTTTCAATCAGAATAAAAATTGCGGGATATTTGCCGAGACCCCCCCTCTCTCCAACGTAAGATTAGATGAGATTTGACTCGACCCCCTCCCCCCTTAAACATCTCACGTAATTTATGGACGTCCCCCTATACTCATTTATGAGAATAGGCTCATTTAATGAGACAAATAGTTAATAAGACTGACAACAACGATAATTTTCGATTATCTCATCATGAATAAATAACTGGTTGATATGTCAATGTAATTTAAGAATCTTATGTATCGTGCTATGTTTACTGAAATAAGTTTAATTATTATACAATTAATTGTACTTTTCTTCAGTATTCCTACATTAAAACGCCAATTCAACTCGTAATTTTTAACAAAACTTTGTACTGCCACAACCTAAAAAGTAAGGTATGCTTTTAAGGTTTGTTTTATTTTGCCTACTTTGTTTCATTATAATAAAATAAAAATTCCAAAAATTGCAACAAAAAAAAATATTCTCAAAAATGATAACGAAAAACTCTCAAAATTTCTTTAATAACGAGTATACCCAGTAGGACAAAAACAAGAACAAAATAAAATATTTAAAGTTCTGATACAAAGTTTTGTAAAAATTTGACACTGACTGAGCTCTTAAACCATATTAGTAAATAATAATATATGTTTCATAAGAAAAATAATGATGGCAAAATCAATAAGGAAAATAAATGGTGTCTAATTTATAAGAAAGGAATTTATATTTCATGTCAGAATTGTAGTCTTTCTTTGAAAAAAATGTAGCGGAAGTTCAGGAAAAATACCGCATTTTTGCACTAGGATATTAGATTCTAACTTTAGCACAGCAACAATGTGGCCATTACAGATAAGAGTAAAAATTTCCTGTTCTCGGATGTTTGCTTCTTTTGGCTCATACGAGTCACGCCACAAGAGCCATGTCTAAGCAATAAATCTTCTCTGTGAGTCATATTGAGGGTGAATTTCGGTCAAGTTTCTTATAATAATATATTATTATACTCGTGTGTGTCAACATCATAAATGGAGGCCCTTGAAAGCGAGTTTCCTGCTTTCTTTGTTGACATAAATATTGGGGCTGAATATTTGTCCGGTCAAACACAAAGCGCGCGTTTGAATCATCGTTAGCGAGCGGTAATCGATTTGACATGTTTATTTATTACTAGCGATTACCCGCAGCTTCGCTTATAAGTACTAGCTCTAGTGTAGCAATAAGTTTAGCTTTCTATCAGTGAAATAATTTTCACTGACGGAGTGATGAAATCAGTTCAGTAGTAACAACGACTAGCCGTTACAAATAAAGTTACAAACTTTACCTCCATAATTTTTAAGTAAATTGCATGCTCACATTTCTTACTTTCTTTTGTCTTAACCTTATGATGTATTACGAAAAAGGTATTCTAGGCTCACAATGTCACGCTACAGCAATATAACCCTTAGTATTCAAGAACATTGAAATTTCAGAACACTAGGTAGGTACGCGCCTCTTCTCGTTTAATGTTTTTTGAACCAAACGTACATCTAACACCTGCGCATTATTCATTAGTAGGAACAATAAAAAAAAACGCAAAAAATATATATTGTCTTTTACGGTAAACCGTATTACTAAAGTAGGTGAAAAAGAATTGCTTTGTGCATCATAACAATAGTCCACCCAGGTGAACTAGCTAGGTGTACCACGGGTAGAGAAGCGTAATTTCTTTGCAAATTTTATCTTGATCTTTGCAGATGTTTGTGTGAAAAGGTATTAAATAGATAGACAGGATACAGACCTCCGTAAGAATAGACCCCGCGAGTTTACCTCCTGTTTTAAGTTCTATTAATGCTCCAACTAGCACGGCACATAAGCCCGTTCGATCTCCGTCACAAGCAGACTGGCGCGCCCGTCCGTCTGTCGGCAGAAGCACCTCAGACGTCAATATTATTTGACGTCAATATCAATACAAAAGATATCATATTGCACCATAATAACTGTAAAAACTCTTTGAAAGCAGTTAAATTACCACTCTCTTGACGTCATAGAAGGTACAAAAATTGCGGCATGGTATGTTTTCATACAACTCAACGTCCTTGCGGTATGTATCCAGATTTAAAATTACCTGGGGCTAGGACGAAGAGGAAGAAAAAGTTACTTTTGCTTTTAAAATTTTCGTGTGAGTGATGTGGATGCATTATTCTAATGAAATATTTTGTTTCAGTGAGCCAGAGGCACTACCGAGATGTGTCGTCATTCAGCAGGACATGACATTCGAGGAGACGCAGTAATCTCTCACGGTCGACGCCGACGCCGCAGCACGGTGCGTGACTTTACACCTTTTACATTCATTAATTTTGACCAACAACGCTTTATGCTCTTGTTGATGTTGTTTACGAAGGCACTCGGTGATGTGGAAGATAGATGGCTTTCGCATTTTCAGGGACTGGAAGCGTGATTGCAATTTTAACGAAGAAGCTGAAACTCTCAGATCTATTACGCAACTAGTCTGTACGCCAATACGGCAAATTATACAGAATATACATAGTTATACTTTAACACGTTTAATTATTTATCTGAATGTTGACGTGGATTTGTTTTAACCATGCAGGTAAAATTAGTACAACTTCTTTGTTTTTCCATCCAAATCTCAATCATTGATCCAAATCTATCTTCAAATATGTATAACGTGATCTTGTTTGTAGCCCTACAGTTCCTCCTAACCGATTTTGTAGAAATTTTACATACACCTTTAATTCTGGTGACAATACAATATGAAATATCCAATATTGTAATATTTTCAAAACAGCACATCCTTCAAAATGGTGTGTATTTGTGTCAAACCTGTTAATATGGGTATCAAATGAAAAAACTTGAAAAGTAGAAATCGATAAAGTGACATAACTCTAAACATAATACGGCCGCCGCTCCGAGATGGTGGTTTACATTTTCTATGCTAACGCATAAGCTTGTTTTTAAATGGTTTTTTAAAACTTTTTACTAAATTTTACTCTATTACAAAAACCCAGCAAACAAATTATAACTCTCGCTTAAATGAACGCGTTTGAAAGTGAAGCAGTTATCTACCTTAAAAATAAAAGAGTAGAATCTATATCTAAATAAATATAATATATAAAATATAAAAGCGCAATACTCACTCACTGACTGACTCATGACGATTTCTCTAAGACTATTTGACCTACGAAGCTGAAATTGGGTGGTACGTTCTAAAAATGGCGCAGAGGTCGGCTAAGAAAATATTTTGTGCAAGGCCCAAATTAAGAGGTGCAAAAAGGGGTTGAAAGTTTATATTATGCATACGAAGTCGCGGGCAATAGTCAGTAAAAGTTAAATTGATAGCAGCTTATTTCAGGATAATACACAAAGCTCTGGAATACCCGTTTGTAGAATAAATTCGATAATCTCAAGCTATAAATTACAGTTAAGTGAATGAGTTTCAATAAATAATGTACTACAATAACCCGATCTCATTTTCAGTATTAAATCTATTAGAAAATTTGCCGCATCTGGTCCTTAATAGACTTTAATTCTCAAATTATTAACCACAGCTAAGCGTTTGTAAATTGTTATAAAGTGCAAGTTCTTTGATGCGGATTTACTCGTAGTCGTTTATTACAAGATTGATTAGTTTCTACCACAATAATGAAAACCTTAAAAACATTCTTTAATAAAACGAACTTGTTAATACGAATCTACGCATACAAAACTCGAAAAATATGTTTAAAAAAATACTTTTTTAAACAAGCTCTTAGGCGTCCACCATTTTGAATTTAGTGTAACGTCATTTAATTTTTCGTATTTTTCTCAACAAAACCCATTCATTTCACCCCCTCCCTCCATGATAATATGGGTATATTATCATGGAGGGAGGGGGTGCATAAAATATAAGTGGTGGTCCGCCAACTTTGGGAGTCTGCCATATTGGATTTAGAATAACATAACTTAGCTAACCATGCAATTAATTGCATTCTTATTCTTTATTGTCAACCGAAATAAACCTGTATCCAAAATGTTAGCTCAATTGGTTAAAATTCAGATAGAAGATTAAATATTTAAAAAAAGGTCAGCTGTTTATGATCTACGTTGCCACAGACAGGCACACAGATACACATGCTAAACTTATAACACCCCTCTTTTAGCGTCGGGGGTCAAAAATTCACGGATGTCGGAAACCGTATCATGAGACTCAAATGGCGCTGGGCAGGATACGTGGGTAGGAGTTGTAATGACAGTTGGACTGAAGCCTCGACAGGTGCCGATAAAGTAGTTACTGACAAGTGTTGCCTAGGCAGACACCCAACTCGATCGACGACTCCAGACCCATCGCGGGTCATGGATGGATGGAATTGGCCCGAGACAGGGATCAATGGCACAAACGACAGGTCGAAACATGCTAATGATGATGATGATGATATTATCTTTAATCATATTACCAAAGCGGAGCATCATCATAATTTTAGCCTATCATGTTCCCACTGCTGAGACTCAAGCTTTCTCTCAGAGTGAGAGAGAGAGAGAGGATGGGCCCTAATCCACCATGCTGGCCCAGTGCATGTTGGTGAATGTCATATGTCTTTGAACTTTTTGAGGTTCTTGGACATACTGGTTTCCTCACGATATTTTCATTCATTGTTTTTGAGCAAACGCATCGGATCTGCACATAATTTATTTAAGTACTAAATAAGTCATTGGCAGGGCTTAAGATCGGACCAGGTGCCATCAGATTGTAAAACGCACATGATACTGCTCGGCCACCACCATCCACCATCCAGCCACCATCGCTAGCCATCGCATTGCTCTGGAGAATGATGGAAGCCGATCTATAGAATCTAAATAATACAAAAACCGGTATGGTCGGTCTCCCTTGCTCTTGCAAAGCTCTCTACAGCTTCATATTCAAGCGTTTAATATAACTAGCTATAACATCGGCTTAGTTCGGCATTCGGCATTAACAGAAGCTGTTAACTGGCTATAGGGCGCCCAAGATACAGGCTTTGCCTAGTTTGGGGCCCATTGGCACAACTATTTTTGCTGCTAGTAAACTGTTTGTTGGTAATTTTTATATGATTGTTAATTTAAATAACTGGAAATGGGATTAAATGAATTTGAATTATGAATTAGTATCCAAGGTCATGGTAAACTGAGGTGATAAAGCTGAATAGCTTGACGGAGTTAATTTAGCCCACCTAGCCTTTTGTGAGATAAGCTCTATTATGTCCTTATCCGTAAAAACACAAAAGCTTATTTTTATTCCTCATCTCAAAGGCAAGGTCAGAATATTTTACGAATTCTTTATAACATGAGGAATTTCATTTCTGAGATTTGTGGAACGCTTTCTGCTGTAGACTTTGGGGTGTTTTATATTTGAATTTCTTTATGGTAACATAGGCAGAAACCCTTCTGCCAGAACCAAGAAAATAAAATATGAAAATTATGACATACGGGTACTTTATACATAACACCAATAAATTGTATGTGCACATAATATAATTATGTACCCGTGTATATACCTAACATAAATCTTTTTATTTTTTATTTTTTTTATACCTTAATATGGTATAAAAAATAATACTAGCAAAAAGTATTTAATTTGTTTTACGGCAAAAATTTAAGAAGATCGGTCTATAAATGTAATAAGCATCTTCTTCAGTAGAAATGCCTACCCACGATTCCAATTATTTTTCTGCCATTGAGAGAGCACTTTTTTCTAAATTGCCCCAAAAGTCCAATAGATTTTACGATTTCCTTTTGTCTTTTAATCCTTTCGTAGAATTATTACTTTCATTACTGGCCCGATTTAATTAGTTCCTCGTGGCTTTTTCGAAATAAGAATTATTTTTACTTATCATGACTTTCTGTTCTTTAAACGACAATCAATTTCCAAATTAATCATGGGTTTTTAACAATACCATGTTAACAAAAAGAAGTACACATTTTTTTTTTTGTAATCGACTTAAGGTTCTTAATTTAGTCCGTATTTTATTATTATTCGTATGTACCCATTACTCAGTCATTAATAAAATTAAAAATAAATTAGCTTTATTTACCCTGTAGTAGTAGAAGTACATAATTACATTTAATCGGGCACCCAAATCTGGAGAAGGCCTCCTCCAAGTAACAGCATGTGCTGCGGTCTAAGCTAGTCGAGTCTAGGTTGTAATTGCCACCTTGACTACGTCATCGGACCATCTTCTCCACTTTCATTTCAGTCAACAGAGTATCTTCACTACGTCCATAAGTTTGGGTATTTTGCCTTATCTCCGCATTTCTGACGTGTGAGACTTTCTTATTAGAGACTAGACATTAAGACCTCTGTCAATGCACGCTATTCAGCCCGATAATATCGATCGACCGATCGATTCAATTGATTTGTTTACTGTTGAGTTATTGCATTACATCTAACCCAATCAATATTTTTTCCACAGCGTTTCACCCATTAATTTCCACCAATTATAGTAATTGAATGCAGACATCGTCTTTGATAATTGAAATGTCTATCATGAAATTACCGAAGTCAAACGCACGAAGTCTTTCCACAGATTAGATAGCAACAAATGCTTAAACTCAACGAAATTACAAAAACCCATTGGTAAAATAAAGCAGTTACTAATAGTTAACGAAATTTTTATCCTCTACGACTCAGATATATTGAGGCTAGTATTAAGCAAACAAAAATAGTAGAGTATGGTGCGTACAAGTGGTCCTATATATCAATAAATGACCAAAAGCTTGTCGAGACAGGTTCCATTACAATATAATAGTATTTTCCATAAAACTTTAAAATTGCCTAAGTTGTAGAATTAGAATAAGATTTTACGCAATTGCGTTCCAAATAAAGCACTGTGAGTGAACTTAGCCAAATTTCAGAAATGTATCATATCATCCCGACATAACATATATACATACATATATATAATTATACTCTTTATGACCTAATTATACTCTTTATGATTTAGCCAACTAAAAACAACATGCAAAACATTCTTTGCCAAGAATAGTTTGAGCTAGAAACTTATTGTAGATTTATCTCCAAAATCAAAAACGTGTGATCACAAAATGTTAAAAATCATTTTAAATTATAGTTTTTTATCATGATAATTTATTATCATGGCAAGTTACAAGTTTCTGTCCAATAGTTTAGAAATGCACAGAGGATACAGTTGGCATAAAAGTGATGTAAAAAAACCTTACCTTCATTTCAAAATAACTAATCAACGATACAACTTGAGGGGGTGGAGCAAAAAATAATCATCCCCATTTCACATGTACCAAAGCTACCTCTGAAATACAAAACTATACTTTTTTTATACTCATAAATTTGAGATCTATATAAAACCTGTAATTTTGCAAAGTTTATTGCACTTAACTATAGAAGTTGGAAATTTTCAAAGAATTAGGACGGACGCACAGACCTAAGGACAGACGGACAGAACGAACTTCTTTATAGTACCACAGAACCCTAATACCTCTAGCATAAGTAAATTGTGAAAAATTTCCGGTAATGGAAAACTACATAAAACTAGCAACAACAAAAACCGACCACAAAACCGACTAAAATCTAGGGGAGAAACCAAAAATAATTTATATTGTCATTGGGGGAAACCCTAAGTTAGATTTTACACCCGTAATACGAGTTTGTGCTCATTCCAAACAATTGTAAATTTTACACAGCTTACGAATCACAAGCTTTATAGTTATTTGTTAAAATAGGTATTGTTTGTTTGCAGATCACTCGAACGCGACGGAGCTGCTGACAAACGGGAACCCAGTGAGGATGAACCCCAACGGGGACTGCGATGACCTCAGGACATTTCATGTGTGCGATGACAAACTATAACTTAAGATTTACTTTTTACGGTAGATTTTTTACAGTGCTTTGTCATTACAAAAGTAGTGTAGTGGTTAAGGAATTTTAGACGGTGTGTTGGTTCTGCAGAGTCTAATTTTATCAAATAAATCAAACTTTGGCTTATGTACAAAGCATGTGTGCAAGTGTGTGTGTTTATAACTTTACCCAAGAAGGAGTTAAGTAATATTTTTGGGTATGTATTATGTACGTATGTGTATGTGTGTTTGTAATTTTTTATGTTTCTATATTACCTACTATAGCCTAAACACCGGTTCGTGGTCTCCACTCTAGAACCTATCCCCATCGGTTATCAGTTCTTCAAGCGATGTGGTCTGCCCATTGCAACTTCACCTTGCAAATTTTAATAGCCATATCGGTGACTCTGGTTCTTCGGCGAATATCTACGTTCCAGATTCTATCGCGTAATGAAAAACTCCGAGCATACCTCTATCTATTGCCGCTATGTGACTCTGAACTTTTCTAAAAGGCCAGCAGTTCATGACCACGTCTCAGTAACATATTTTATCATCATCATCGTAGACTCTAGAATACTACGAACAAAACTGTAAATATGTATTATACATACATATTATATGTACGTATTACTAATAAACATATTGTATGTATTGTTATGTACTGTACCGTATTGTGTATGTATATTTATTAATTTACACACGCACAACAACTAAAAGATACAATACATTAACTTAAAATTTTCATCTTAACTAGCGTGGTAAATTAACACAACAAAGAAGAGAGCCTAAAATAGTAAGCTTTGCGAAGCAGTCCTCTCTAGGATAACCCGTGTCGAGAACTACTGCAGCTGGTACTGCTACTGTATATTACTAATTGATTCGATTTAGATTTGAGTTACAGTATTGCATTCTGCATTTTTATGGATATTTGTAATCAAAATGTTGAAAATTTAATATTTAATTAATTTAAATAAATAAATAATGTAAATTTAAATTCAGCTGAGTCTCATAATATGATTATGAATATTTTTAATAAACCATGCTAAGAATGTTTCAGGAGAGTTAATTAATTAAATAGATGTGCAACGAAAGTAATTGTGTAAAGAAATTTTCCACACAAGCAATTGTGTAAAGAAGTGTTGTTGGATTTGAGCCTGTACCATATTCGGGTATATGCCCTAAGCGCTATATCGACTAAGCTACGGCTGCCCTCCTGTCGGCCTCCAAATTCTTGAGCTGTCTTTGGAACCAATCTAAGCGTTGGTGATATCATCTACAAATCTACGAATTATATTATCAAAACGAATGAAGTGATTTTGTTTACTTTTATTTTTATGTTTACAAAATATAATATAATATTTTACGTGTTATAAATTCAAAACGCATCTATTTGTAATGTAATAATTTACCTAATGTTAAAACAAATAGATGTTACGATTAATTAATACTCTGTAATTAATGTAAATATATTTTCATAAATAAATAATGTTGTTGTTTAAACTATAAAATATTTTATTCTATCACAACCCTAAAACTTAGGCGACTGAAGTCAACACTAATCGAGTTGGTAAGGCGGTTTCAGTTTACAAAATACACAAATGAAATAGAGATCCTGAAATCTCTTGAGATATTTTACAAATGACAATAGCACAACTAATGGAAAGTGACCAAGGAGCTAGTAAAGAGAAAAGTAAGAGGTAAAAAGTGCAAGGTCAAAGTAAAGGTCACTGGAATTTTCCCTTCAAAATTCTGATCGTTAGAAGCAATTAGGGGACAATTGAAGCATCGGTGGCCAAATAATATAGCCAAATTGGACGGCGGTCGTTTGTTTCGAATCCTATTTTGTTATTGATCTTGATACTTTTTTTGAATAATTTGTTCATTCATTACTATAAATAAAAAATTGATTTAAAACCAACTTTTTTTAACCAACTTACACAAGGTTCTTCAAGGTGCTACAAGCGAAGAGTGAATATAGAGTCCTTAAAGGTAGGCAACGCACCGCCAATACCTCGGGTATTATTTATGTGTCCATAGGCGACGGTGACTACTTAACATAGGGTTGCCAGACTCCTGGGAAATCCGGGATTGTCCCGGAATGAGGTGTCTTGTCCCGTGTCCAGTAATTTGTATTGCATGTGAGATAAATGTTTATTGAATTATCCGTTTTTATCACCTTCAAAGTGACTGACAAACTGACTCTTCTTGTTTTCAAGGTGTTTGTATTTCTTATCCACGAGGAATAGAGTAGTAACTTCACTTTTTTCAAAAGAAGGTTGTTTTTTATTTTGTTTGTATTCCATACTATATTTTGGACTTAATTGTAAGGTATCTTAATGCTTTGAATGCGTATATTATGTTTGTTATTTCTGCGTTCATGCCAAGAGATACCCACATAACATTATGTCCTGAAAATTTTATATTATTTAATTATTTTATCTTAATCCAGATAAATGTCTATATAAGGTACATATTTTAAAGTTGGTTCCATAATCATCATTATCAGCTTATCATCACTGCTGTGAAGCAGGCCTTCTCTCAGAGAAAGAGAGGGTGGGCTCTAATCCACCATGCTGGCCCAGAGCATGTTCCTGAATGTCAAATGTCTTTGAACTTGATACACTATAGTTTTTTTTTAAACGTAACAGTAGACAAACAAGCGACGGGCTACCTGGTGTTAAGTTAGGGTTGCCAGATCCTGCCTTATCAATTCCTGGACATTTCTGGTGTTAGGAACGGCGTTAGTACCTGGACTCCAAGTTTATAATTTCTCGCGCCTACTAGCCGGAGATGACGAAATTTATATATATCTTATCTACCGAATCTAACAGACTGGAAGCAATTTATTATTTGGCACGTCTTCCGGAATTGCATATTTGCCATCAGCCAATCTCCCAAAGATCATTTTATCCGATCCTTATGGGGTTGAGTAAACCATAATGTGATTTATGTACGTGGCCCGAATTTTAAACACTGCTGTAAATTGTAAAAATATGAATGAAAACTTGTAAAATTGTAAATTCAGATCACAAATTCATCTATCAGTGAAGATAAATTCAGATTCAGATTCACTTAACTACGTTTTTGAACGTAAGATTGTAGCTAGTGTAAGAGTACAGTGGGTTTTTTTAACAATTTTATTGCAACTGAAAAAACTTAGACCCAGTATAGTTTTATTCTATGCATCAACACAATAGTCTCTACAATCTGTAACGTATTTGTAAACCATTTTAGGGTTCCGTACCCAAAGGGTAAAAACGAGACCCTATTACTAAGCCTACGATGTCTTTCTGTCTGTCTGTCTGTCCGTCCGTCCGTCTGTCTGTCTCTCTGGCCTACTTATTAACAGCTGTATCTTTCAAACCGTAATAGATAGCCAGTTGAAATTTTCACAGAATATGTAATGTTACGGCAGATTGACAACAAATAATAAAAAAGTCAAAAAGTAAAAACGAAACGTATTTTTTTTTAACGTATTATTGTATTAGCTCTAATGTGAAAACGGTAATACATACAAGCGTTAAACTTAATATGATTATAGTACACACTCTAAAATATAACAACAAATAATAAAAAATGCCCAAATATGAGTCGGTGACAAGTTTATTTTCATTACCAAGTTATAACTGGTAATTTCGTTATTGAATTTTGTGGTGGTAAGGACTCCTTACTAAGGAGCCCTCAGTGCGCGAGCCCGACTCACACTTGGCTGGTTTATTTATTTATATTCTTGCATATCAATTGTACCTACTACTTACTGTAGGAATTATCTATAAAATCGTAATAAATAATGTACATACATACACAAAAAAACGACCCGAATTGAGACCCTTCCTCCATTTTTGAAGTCGGTTAAAAATTTACTGCTGATGCATGATATACTGCACTGCGCTTGGGCTCTGATAAAAAAAAGAACTTTAATTTAGCAACTAGAACTAGATATCATTGCAATCTATTTTCTAGGTAGTTCTTATTCAACTTCTTTAATCATCATCATGGATGATAGGGATGATAGGGCAGTGGGATGGGGAAGGTTTGTGGATACAAACCTTCCCTATCCCACTGCTGGGAATAGGCCTCAGCTCAGTGCTGATTGAGTCCAGGCTCGGCCCGATTAGCACTTATTCTCGTCTTTATAATGTTAAAACAAATAAGGTGCTAATAAGCACTTAATTAAGTCGTACCAGTACCTGTACCAGTCCATTTTCAAAGTACCAGACAGACCGCACATCCACAGACAAAGCGAACGCACATTTCAGATGACAATCACGATTGATATTGCCTGCGAGATCGTGAAGTGACACCGTCAAAGGAAACTGCAAGTAAGTGCATGGATACATTATTTTGTAGGTGCTAGATATAGATAGTCCTTATTGGACGTATTTGTTTTCCTACTGTGTTCATACACAGTTGTATCACACTATCATAAATGCGAAAGTTTGTAAGTGTGTTTGTTTGCACTCAACTCTGTAATGGCTAAACAGATTTTGATAAAATTTGTATAGGCATAGAAATAGCCTCGGTTGGGTTACCCTGGCTTAACACAAATTACTTTATATAATTTTGTTTATATTTCACAATAAATAAAATAAAATTAATATTTCGGGACATTTTTGCACACACGGTCATCTGACCCCAAACTAAGCAAAGCTTGTGATATGGCTGCCAGAGACTGATATACATACATATATAGTTTTAAATACATACTTAAATAGATATTAACAACCAGATATAGAACAAACACAAATGTTCATCACACAAATGTTTGTCCTAGGTGGGAATCGAACCCACGCCCCCAAGCACAGAAGGCAGGTTCACTACCAACTGGACCAACGGGCTATCGGAATAATTACTCACGTAAGATTAAGCCGGCTATTCCGACTATAGTTTAACCACACTCAACGATCTTTTTCAAGGTGAGTGCACGCGCGACTCTGTCTCGCTTTTCTTTTGTTTTTCTTTGCTGTTTACTTTGTCTCGATAATTTACGGTTCCTAGAACCGGTAGAATCACAGAAGAGAATATTTTTTTCATCTAAAACTTTTCTGTGGTTAGAATAGCATCTGAAACCATGACACGCAGCTGCTATACTATTTAGTAAAATAATATGTGGAGCTCCAGCTTGAATTTGTACCATCCTTAGCTAACAAAAACTGTACCATTTAAAATTTTCGTCGTTGTTTCTACCTCGACAGTTCCCCTGTACTGAATAAATACTGAAGGCTAACATTCTGGCGCCCCAAAATTGTTGGCAGCTTCCGCGACAAGACGACGACGTTTGCCAAGTTTATGGAGATTTACACTTCTGCCTAGAAACTTTTAAATTGTTTAATGACACTTCCAAGATTTCTCTCTGAATTCTAGATTTATCCGTGTGCTCTGCCCTTTTAGTGAAAGAAACCAATTAAAAACTTTCTAAAATACGAGTTCTCTTTTCTTTGGTTATATAGAAATTTTGTATCTCTAAAAGTAAAGAAGTAAGAAGTGAGTATAGGATTTTGTATTTTCCGATACTAACACATATTACATAGATGAGTTAACAAGTAATCACCTACATTTCTGCATTGATTTGTTAAGACATAATTTATATCTCTGTACGTATTGCACATAATTTTTTAATAACAATTGCATACTTTAAAATAATATATTGCATTATATAAAATACATGATGTGTTAAGTATGTGTGTTTCTTAGTCCTGAACATCGGCGCAAAGTTGCTAGTCTATCGAAGTCTATCGGGTTTTTATCGGATACACTTCGGAGAGTGTGCGTTGGATCTGCATGATCTAATAAAATGGGCAGGAGGGAACTGCCCATTTTACTATCGAACGGCCAGGACGGGCACGAAACGTCTACACCGTTTTATGGTTGATATTTCGAAAACCATATGAAGCGATTTGATTCCACTTTTATTGTGCTACACACTGCTAGACTTTTAACAACGCTGCCTGAATACCTATTCAGGCAGTATTTTAAAGTCTAGCAGTTCCCGATAGTTACCAATCTCGGTGTCTTCAAGTCGCTATAATTATTGAATCGGTTTTTCTATAGTAGATCTGTGAGGCGAGTGCTCCATCGTAGACGTCAGGCGAGGTAGCGGTCAAGCGCAAGCCTATTAATCAACAAAATACATACTTGGCTTTAATGGCACAGGCACAGCGCAAGCGAGGCCAAGGCGTAGGCGGGATAGGAGAGAAGAAATTCGCATTGTAACGGCTGAAAATGTATGAGAGATATCAAACTACCGGTGATACGGTAGCGTTGCTTTTTAGTACATTAAGTCATATCGAACGTCACGTTTCTATAGCTCACGCCCGCGGTTTTGTGCCCATTCTAATGTACCCTCGAGTTTTTAAGTTGCGCCTTTTCATATCCTTGATGTTTATTTACCATTACAATGTCTAAAAAATAAAGAAAATAGGCAGAACTTAAGTTAAATAGGTTGTCTTATCTTAGGCATCAAATGATAGCTTAGCGAGATTACATAGCTTTTATGGCCAGTTGTTTAATTAAGAAGCCACAAGAATGTATTCTTACTTCAAGAATTCTAGAACCTTTTAGTGGCTTCTTAAAGTGTTTCTCATTTATAATTGTTTGAGATTATGGTTATATCTATCACAGCTGCAAACAGAGAATATTAATGAAACAAGAGGAATATTAATGAAACAAATAAGATGAATTCTCGAGAGGCGCGAGTACGTTTCAATAGAAGATGCTCTAATATTAATAAATAAATCTAACGTCTTTTCGGCTTATTTGAAATAAATTGTTTATATTGTATAGATCCATCTATTTTTGTTAAGTGAGTTTTTGGAAATCTTGTATCATTATATAATAACTATTAGCTAGATTATTCTTCTTCCTATTTATTGGATTATTTTACTAAATCATTTTTAGGCTTCCGTACTCAAAGGGTTAAAACAGGACAATATTACTGAGGTTAAGCTGTGTGTACGTCCGTCTGTCCTACCATTAAACGGCAGTATCTTTCGAACCGTAATAGATAGCCATTTAAATTTTCACAGAATATGTAATGTTACAGCGGAAGAAATAATAATAAAGTAAAAAGAAAAGTGGGTCCCCATACAACAAACCAATTTTATTAACGTAGTTTTGTATTAGCTCTAATGTAAAAATAGTAATACGTACAAGCGTCAAACTTAGCATCATTTTAGTACCCACTCTAAAGTATAACAAAAAATAATAAATAATGGCCAAGCGAGTCGGTGACAAGTTTCTGTTCATTACTAAGTTATAACTGGTAATTTCAATTTCGTGGTGTGTGTGCGCGAGCCCGACTCGCACTTGTCCGGTTCATTACGTCTAATAAGTCTACGGACATTGTTAAATACACATCCAGTGAGTACAAATTTAAGTCAATTTGCATTCGCAAACATAATTAACACGATAAAAATTACCTTTGATCGGACTCAAATATTTACTTCCGAATCGCAATTCCAATTTCTTTATTTTATTTTTGATTTCCTTCTATTTGCCGTATCACGGCATCGCACCGTCCTAATTCTTACGGAATAAAAAAAGCTACTGAGAAGCGTTTAATATACTTAATGTAATTTGCACGTCTTATCGTGTCATCTTGATCACCAACTGTTAATTAAGTACTTACCTTCGCTAATTCCTCAATAATATTTAGAAATTAGGTAGGATAAGTGACTACTTCAAAAATACTTTGAAGTGTTAGGTATCTACTTAGTTACTTACTTGTATTATAATTCAGTATAAAGCTTATTAGTCACCAACTCATCGCACGTGTGCCCACTCAGAGAATCGTAAAAAAATACATAATTATATTGTTCCTTCAACTGATCACTCAAATATTTTTGCGTATGCTCCGATGGTGATAATAAAATAAGTTACTTTTTGTTTTCACCAACTGTACACACTTCTTTTTAGGGTTCCATAGGAACTCTTATAAGTTCGTTCTGTCCGTTCGTCCTAATTTTCTAGAACCTTCTAACTTCTATATATTGTTATTAAGGTAAGTGTATGAAACTTTGCAGGTTTAGTATTGGTCACAAATTGTATTTAAAAAAATGCGTTTTAGTAGTGGCACTGGTACATGTGAAATGGGGAGGAAATTATTATTTTTTCTGCACCCCCTTGGGGTATCGTTGAATATGAAATAAAGTTAAGTTTTCATACAGCACTTTTATTTATTAAGTGTATTTATTTTGTTAAATATGGCCCACTAAAGTGGCAAAAAGTTAGTCCCCCCTTGCATTTTTAAACTTTTAGATATAAAATCTTGTAACTTGCCATGCTGATAGGTCATATAAACATTTATTCAAAATTATTTCCAACATTATTTGGTTATATCTTTTTGAGTTACAACGATAAAATTGTAATAAATTCAAGACGTTCTATGTCATTTACCTTTTCGTAAAATTGTCTTAACAAAGAATGTTTCACAAGTAGTTTTCTTTTAGACTAAACCATAAAAAGTATATGCTATATTGGTATCATGCACCTCTGACAGAATACAGAGGTTTAGTCCACAGAGCTTCGTTCTTTCGAATTTTTCTGTGACCACCAAATTCTGAACTACGATTGTTACCACAATTATTACCTATATGACTTTGGCTGCGAAAAACGGAACCCTACGAGTCTCAACACGTTCTTGGCTAGTTTTTCTTCTTTTTTTTACTGAAAAAGTGCTGTCGTTAACATTGATTTTACTACTTTTGTTAGAAATACAAACATCAAGTCACCAAATATCACACAGTTCACAGTAAACTCAAATAATGTCAGTCACTATAACTATATTATAAAGAAACTTACTTACTTTACTTACTTTACTTTTATTAGTAAAAGAAATATAATAGTTTTAGTTTCATAAATATTTTTTATTAAGAACTTTTTAATTGAAATCTCTTTTGCATCACTTTAAAATTATGTAAATCATTAAAAAATATTGCTTTATTTTCCTCTAATTTAGCAATATTCGTAGTTGGTGCATTTTTTGTGGTAATATATGCTGTGGGATTTCCTGTATCTACATTGCTATCTAATTCATCTTCACTCTTATGTCCTTCATCTAAAATATAATTTTCATTGTTTTTTTCTAAATTTATATCGTTTTGAATTTTTGCTTTTGTTGTCTTTTTCGGTTTATCCTTCATATCGACTTCAATGCTTTCATTAATTGCGTCATCTTCTGGATGATACGGATTATTGTATTTTTTTCGTTTTGCCTCCGACCGCGGTACAATTTCAGCTGCAACGTCTCTCAACGTGAACGCTCTGGGTTTCATAAAACCGTTTACTAGTTTTAAGATATCTTCAGAATCTATCTGTATTTTTATTTTACTTCCATTGGTGTATATTAGTAGCAGTAACACTGTAATTTTACATACATCAACCTTAAATTGTAATTATATTCTGTTTTATAAAATACTTCTAGTAACTTACGAAATATCAGCTTAACAGTATTCATAACAAGTTTGTTCCTTTATTATCTTTTTGCAATTAGCGTAAAATAATAAACGTGAAATTTTAAGTTAGACGATAATATATAATTATGTTGATAACGTTTTAACTATTATATGCAACCGAGCGTTATTCCATTTCAACTTAAATTTTCTTTAGTAATTTTGCTATTCTGTCAATTTCAACCGCTTACAAAAACAACCGGACAAATACGAGTAGGACTCGCGCTCTGAGGGTTCCGTTTGACAGGATCCTCAAAGCGGGAGTCCAAACATAAAACAACAACAAAAAAGGATAAAATATTGAAAGACAAACTTAAGTTGCAGCTGTATGTTATCCTTGTAAAATAAAATAATATAAAATAAAACTTTGTAGCGGACAATAAGTTTCTTCGATACATAATATCAACTACAAAATGTAAGCTTGTATGCGAATTTAAAAAAAAAAACTTTATATTACAACTTTGGGATTTTTTCTACAATGTGCTGCCACCTCTTGCCAAATTTCATGATTCTAGGTCTACGGGAAGTACTCTATAGGTTTTGATTCCCATGTGAAATCGCAAAATATGCTAAAATATGCGACATAAACGATCATATCTTTTGAAACGCGATCAACTTGCAAGTTTGTATTTTTCACAACAGCAAGAAACTATAGACCCGAGTATTCGAAATAAATTTCAACTTGATACTTCTAAACGTCCTTGAGAAAAAGGGTCTTGACAAACGGAGAGACGGACAGGCGGACAGACGGGCAGACGAACAGATGGACAGACGGACAACAAAGTGATCCTATAAGGGTTCCGTTTTTTTCCTTTTGAGGTACGGAACCCAAAACACTTCATAATGAGTAAGCGCTCTAGCAACAAGCGTTCAACAGGCGCTCGAACAATATTATTTGTATTATTAGAACAGTTTCAAAAATTACTCAGCAAAAGTTATTAAAAAAATTGTAGGACCACCTCAAGAGTTTCTTGTACATAAAATAAAAAGAATCACGTAAATTGGTCCACAAATGGTGTAAATTGGTGTCAATAATTTACTAACCAAATTGAGAACCGCCCTCCTGAAGTCAGTTAAAGATGCATGTAAGCGCTGTCTTGGTTGCTCTAATTAAAGAAAATGTAAATTTAAGCAAATTTAGCTTTTGTTACTCTTGATTTAAAGAAGAGTTTAGTTAGTACTGGCAATTACAAATTCACGGGAGTAAGCATTTCTGACAAAAATGTCACTAAGCCCTTTAATTGGAAGTGTCGTTGCGGAAGTAGGTACCTCTGTGAGGTACCTAGAAATTAGTGATGGGTCATCTTGAAATCAGTGATTAGGACCAAGGAGGAGATAATCACTAAGATAAATTAAGACCTTTTAGCATCACTTACTTACTAACTACTTTTTTTCATTTTAAGTCGTATTTTTTGTTGACATCGTTTTTAATCGACATCATAAAGAGACGATTATTGTTGTGCATCAGGGTAACATCCTATTTTATGGCTGACAGGCTAGGCATTTGACCATATCTCTCTTGATGTTAAGTGACTCTGTGGTCGAAAATGGTAAACAAGCTTAGCTTAGAATGGACTGGCTCTCAAGTGAGGTTTCGGGAACATACCGTTGCACCCATATAAACGAAACGTCAGTCATTCGAATTCAGTTAGCAACTGATGCTGAGTTCGACGCCTTGATCTAAATAAGAATGTTCAATCAATTTTCACTCATAATGCCTGGTAACAGATTTTTCCTTCTCATTTTCATTCTATTTACTTCTCTTTTCTGTGGCAATCATCGCTACAATACTATCGAGATAGTGTGTTTTTTTTTTCACTTTACCAGCTCGGAAAGGCTTTCTTTATCGGTAAATTTTTTTTTTTTTTTTTTTTTTATGATGAAATGGGCAAGCGTTTGACCACAACTCACCTGATGGTAAGCGACGATGCAGTCTAAGATGGAGCACGCTTGCCCATGAGGTGCCTATTCACTCTTGTCTTGAAGAGACCCAGGTTGTACTTTGTCGGGAACACCGAGGCAGGAAGCGCATTCCATTCCTGTGCAGTTCGTATTAGGAAGGAATTTTGAAAACGCTGCGTGCGGACTTTACCAAAGTTCACGACGTAAGGATGGAATGTCCGCCTCGACGACCTATGGCGAAAAATGGTTGACGGGATCAGCTTGAACAACTCTTGTGCACATTCTCCAAAATGAACGCGATAAAAAATGGACAGACAAGCCACCTTCCGCCTGTGCAGGAGGCTATGCGGCATCTTCCCTTTAACCAGCGCTTCGTTATTAATTAGACGAATAGCGCGTCTCTCTACCGAGTCCAATGCTTCGAGCTGGTATTTAGCAGAGCCGTCCCACAAGTGACTGCAGTATTCCAAGCAGGACCGCACTTGCGCTTGGTAAAGGTTAAGCAGTTGGGCAGATGTAAAATACTGCCTAACCTTGGATAGAATACCAAGTTTTTTTGCAGCAGTTTTGGCTCTCGACTCAATAAAGCGACCGAAGTTTAGAGAAGACGAAAATCTGCGCACAAGTCATTCATTTGTCTAACCTTCACATGCACAGATCTACTAGTGTTCACATGTAATGTAAAACATTCCAACCTCTTTGAATACCACCACAAATAATTTGATTCAAGGAGTTCCCTATCTATTTACCGTCGTGAATGCAACCTCTAAGCATGGTGAATAAATAAAACTTTGAATCAAATTATTTGAAGTGGTATTCAAAGAGGTTGGAATGTTTTAATACTGACACATGTGATTTGAGGTTAGACAAATAGTAAAGTACGTAATCCAGGAACATTAGACGCAAGTTTCAATATATACCCAGTTTACACAGTTTCCACGTATTTTATACCTTCTTTAGACTTTAAATTTGTTTAATTGTTTCTTTAATTTACTGCAAAATTATCTATCACACTCATTGCTACACAGTAGATTATGAGTACCTACTAACGACACATCACACATGACAATCAGTCAAGCCATTAGACAATGTAATACAAAAACATTAAAATATCATCATCATCATCATCATCAGCCAGAAGACGTCCACTGCTGAACATAGGCCTCCCCCTTTAACCTCCACACTGAACGACAGCCTGCCTTTTGCATCCACTGGATGCCAGCGACTCTTACTATGTCGTCGGTCCATCTAGTGGGAGGTCTACCTACGCTGCGTCTTCCGGTTCGTGGTCTCCACTCAAGAACCTTTCTTCCCCATCGGTTATCGGTTCTCCGAGCGATGTGGCCTGCCCATTGCCACTTCAACTTGCAAATTTTAACAGCTATGTCGGTGACTTTGGTTCTTTGGCGAATATCCACGTTTCGGATTCTATCGCGCAAAGAAACTCCGAGCATAGCTCTCTCCATTGCCCGCTCTGTGACTTTGAGTTTTTCCAAAAGGCCAACAGTTAAGGACCACGTCTCAGTACCATATGTCATCACTGGCAACACACACTGGTCAAAGACCCTTGTCTTTAGGCACTGTGGTATCTTGGACGAGAAGATGTCACGCAATTTCCCGAACGCTGCCCATCCGAGTTGGATTCTTCGGGCGACCTCTTTGCCTAAGTTGGACTTACCTAACTGAACAATCTGTCCAAGATAGGTGTAATGGTCAACAACTTCGAGAGTATCGTTCCCAACGACTACCGGCACGGGTTCAACATGGACATTGGACATGATTTTTGTCTTGTCCATGTTCATTTTAAGACCCACCTGTTGGGAAAGGCTACTGAGGTCGCTGAGCATCGTATTTAGGTCCTCCAGCGACTCTGCCATGATGACTATATCATCGGCAAAACGAAGGTGAGTGATGTATTCGCCATTGATGTTGATGCCTAATCCGTTCCAGTCCAAGAGCTTGAAAACGTCCTCCAATGCGTTTGTGAACAGTTTCGGAGAGATAACATCTCCCTGTCTCACGCCTTTCTGCAATTGGATTGGTTCCGTGCTCTCGTCCTGTAATCGGATGGACATGGTGGCGTTTCTATACAAACACTTCAACACTTCGATATGACAACGCTGGAGGGACTGTAATACTGCCCAGGTCTCGATGGAATCAAAGGCTTTCTCATAGTCCACAAACGCCAGGCATAATGGCCGATTATACTCCTCGGTCTTCTGTATAATCTGGCGGAGGGTGTGTATGTGGTCTATGGTGCTCCAGCCTTTACGGAAACCGGCTTGTTCGGGAGGCTGAAAGTCATCAAACCTGCTTTCGAGACGGTTCGTAATGACTCTAGAGAACAACTTGTACACATGGCTCAGGAGTGAGATGGGTCTATAATTCTTCAATAAGGTGTTATCACCTTTTTTGAAGAAGAGCACCACCACACTCCTGTGCCATGCTTCAGGCGTAGTACCATCGAGTATGACGGAATTAAATAACTTCTGGAGGACTAACAGTACCGGTTTTCCACCCGCTCGCAGTAGTTCTGTCGTGATTCCGTCATCACCCGGTGCCTTGTTGTTCTTAAGCTGTTTCAGAGCCATTCTAATCTCGTACAAGCTGATGTCTGGGATGTCCTCAGTGTAGTGTCGGGTCAGTTTAGCTCTCTTGTCCTGAGCTGTACTGACAATAGGCTGTCGTGTCGAGGTGTACAACTGTCCGTAAAACCTCTCAAGCTCTCTCAGAATCTCCGACTTTGACGAAATGATACTGCCATCCTCGATCTTCAGCTTTGTCATTTGGCTTTTCCCAATAGACGAATTTTTCGCGAACACTTTCGAGCCCTGGTTCCGCTCAATTGCATCCCTAATACATCTTGTATTGTAGGAACGCAGATCGTGTCGCACCGATTTCGAGATTCGTCTATTAAGTTGGCCATATTCCGACATATCAGCTGAAGATTGCAGTCTCATCTCAGTCCGGTCCTTCATTAGCTTAATGGTTTCGTCTGAGAGCTTCTGAGGTCTTTTTCGGGGTGGGGTCTTAAAGAACTTGGACCCCACTGCTTGGACAGTTTCCACCAGCCCATTGTTTAATTCGTCCACAGTTCCGCTTTCGGCAAGGCCCTGGAAGCGATTATGCAGTTCGAGTTGGAAGTCATTAGGGTTTTGGATTTGGGCATGACCAGGACGGAGCGTGGACTTCACCAGACGCGACCTCTCTAGCTTGATGTTGATATTCAATGTGCCTCTGACAATACGGTGATCACTACCGGTTTTCACCCTGCTGATCACGGAGACATCATTGAATATTCGCTTCTTGGTCGTCATGATGAAGTCGATCTCATTTTTGGTCGAACCATCTGGGCTCATCCACGTCCACTTTCTGGATGGTCGCTTCTGAAAGAAGGAGTTCATCAAATAGAGTTCCTCCTTCTCCATGAAGTCGACCAGCCGCTGGCCCCTCGGATTCCGCCGTCCATACCCATATGACCCCACTCTTAACTCATCGACATTCCGTGTGCCCACCTTTGCGTTAAAGTCACCCATAACAACGGTGAAGTATGTTTCGGAGGAATGTATGGCTTCGGATATCTCCTCATACAGAGCCTCTACTTCATCGTCAGGGTATGTCGAGGTCGGCGCATATACCTGTATGACCTTCAGCGAATAACGATCGGTTATTCTGAGTATAAGGTATGCTACCCTGCTCGACACACTATCGACCTTAATCACGTTGTTAATGAGTGACTTGCGGACGATAAAACCTACACCACCCTGGGACTTTCGTTCTCCTTCCCGGAAGAAGAGCATGTTCCCGGAATCCAGAACTATCGTATCCTGTCCCTCTCGTCGGATTTCTGATAGTCCTATGATGTCCCATCGTATTTTGCTCAATTCTTCCTCCAGCTCTACAATCTTCTCGTCGGTCCTCAGTGTGCGAACATTGTGCGTTACCAGGGCCAAATTATGTTGGGGGTGGTAGCGGGGCAACTGCCGGAGATTTTTCGCACCCCCTGCTCCACCGTTACCTGACCCGCTACCTTGGTCAGGGATAGAGGAGCTGCCGGGGACTAGGGGCCGTGATATTATTTTGTCTGTCATGGGGGGGGGGTTGCCATAATCCCCACGCTTGGCAGGCGGCTTGGAGATCGCAGAAGGATTCACCATTAAATAGGAGGATGCTGCTGCCCATCCTCTGGTGGTTCTGGTCGCAGTTTTAGGACGTACCCGGGTCCTTAAAATATACAAACATTCTTATGCCCGAATAACATTTTCCTACTTTTGGGCAGTGATTTAAAATAATCATTACACGTCTTGAGTGTGAATATAGCGTAAAGGATGATTTATGCTAGACCGTAGCGGGTACAAGCCGTGACCCGTACGAGGCGCGGAACAGCCACGGTTAACACTTCACGAACATTTTATATGAAGGCATAGGTGTTGGGTCACGACCGAGCCTCGTCCCGGTCGCGACCGACCGGGTCACGGTTTAGCATGAACTGCAAAATATTTAAAAAACGAAACATTTTGTGATGTGTCGTTACACAAAATTATTGTATTTACTTTATATATTCTCTAACAGTTTGTCAACAACTTTCTTTGTATAACTGCACTCGAGCCTCAAGATACAGGCATCGTGCTTAGTTTGAGGTTCGCCGTCAATTCTATTTAGACAATAAGTACCTAACTCAGAGTCACACAGCGGGCAATGGAGAGAGCTATGCTCGGAGTTTCTTTGCGCGATAGAATCCGAAACGTGGATATTCGCCAAAGAACCAGAGTCACCGACATAGGTGTTAAAATTTGCAAGTTGAAGTGGCAATAGGCAGGCGACATCGCTCAAAGAACCGATAACCGATGGGGAAGAAAGGTTCTTGAGTGGAGACCACGAACCGGAAGACGCAGCGTAGGCAGGCCTCCCACTGGATGGGCCGACGACATTGTGAGAGTCGCGGGCATCCAGTGGATGCAAAAGGCAGGCTGTCGTTCAGTGTGGAGGTTAAAGGGGGAGGCCTATGTTCAGCAGTGGACGTCTTCTGGCTGATGATGATGAATAAGTACCTAAGGGTTGCAATTTCTAAGTAAAAATTAAGGTTATGTTTTACTTTTAAAAATAAAAAATATTCTATTCTATTCTATATTAATTTTATATTATTCGTGAAGTTTTAAATCCGTGTCTCGTCCACACCTTATACGGGTCACGGCTCGTGCCTGCCACGGTCTAGCATAAATCATCCTTTAGGGGACGATCGAACGACGACGAAAATATGGATGAACTGCGTGAAAGATGACATGTGTAAGAAGGGAATGAATTCAGATATGAGGAATGATAGAGATTAATGGAGGAAGCAAACACACTGTACCTATCTCACGTACTCGTAAGTGGGTGAGGGGTAGGAATATGATGATTACCTACATAAGATTAGATAGATTAATGTCAATATTATAAAAGTCGCAAATATTATTGTACAGATACATGATTACGACACGATCGAGGTCTATTAATCAGATTTTCCTATATCCATTATTCACCTCACCAGGACGTGTAGCCGGAGTCAGATTACTTCGTCTATTGTGGAAACCTTTACACAAAAAAGTGTCGGGAGATTTGTCTAATCCCATCGTCATCATCCGCCACCCACCTTATGCCTTTATACGACGCTTTTCTTCGATAACTTAAGTATCGTTAATTCGATCTATAAGAAATTTTGTAGGCAAGTATTTCAAGTAAATTTAACTATTAATTTCGTATATAAGTTAGTTCTATGATAAAGATATTAAAATAACAAAGTTATAAAAACCGTTGTTGTTTTCGTTGGTAAAAGGAAGGAGTTCCTAATGAATCCGAAATGAGCTTATTTTGTACAAATAATGTCAGTATGACTGAAGTGAAGATTGTCAGTCAATGACTGTTACTTACATAGTCACCTCTGTATTATATAGGATATTTTCTTTGTTTCAGCTAACAGATTCTAAATTCCGTCTTCTATTTTCTCTCTTCAGCCATACTTGTTGCTGGCAAAAATGTTATCTTAAATTTTGCCATTAAAAAAAAAAAAAAAAAAAATAGATCTGTGCTTACATCAATGTTGTCAGTTGATTATTGTTCGTAGTTCGTCGTCATTGAATAATAATCAATTTGCGCAAACATCATGATTGCTTACAATTGTGCTTACAATAATTACCCAGCCTAGCTACAAAGACAAAAAAACTTTGCTAAATAGAAATTTCCCGCCATAAGTGAAACGTGCCACCTTAACTGTCATAGTTTTCAATCAAGATCATTGTAGGTAGGAAAACTATGGAGTGGATGTACCTTAGTGTAGTGAAGTAAAAGTGGTGGTAAAAGCTTGAACAGCATGAGGTTTCAGGTCGGGGTGAACTACTAGTATAAATTAAAGTCGCTTTCCGCGTCTGTCTGTCTGTCTGTATATCCGCTAACTCCTCATAAACCACGCAGCGAATTTTGAAGCGGTTTTCACCATCAGTTAGATAATTTTTCACGAAAGGTTTATATAATTATATAACTTACACCCGCGTAAAGCCTGGGCGAGTCGCTAGTGTTCTGATAATTTAGTGATCAATTCTGGGTGGCCTTTTTATTTTGGGAAAAATGGGTCCATAATTTACTGTAAGTAGGTATTTATTAAAAACAATTTTTGAATTGAAAATATGCACATGCATTTTATTATTTACTTATTTAAGTTTGTGAGTAGGTATTCCACGTTTGCAAATCAACACCCAGTATATCTAGCAGACCAACAGCTATGCGCACAGAGTTTGTGGAAGAAGATAATTATCGTTTATTTACGTTATGAAATACGAATTAGACCTCGTTATAATTTACAACGAAACCCTTAATATATAATTTAAATGTTGATAATTTTACAATGGAGGGTAATATAGAATACCTCATTAGTACAAATACGTAACCGATTGTTATGATATCTTAGTAGTTAGCGCGTTCGACTTCTACACTACAGACAAAACAAAACACTAACACAAAACTTCTAACCCCTAACGTACATACCGTCGTGGATAAAAAGTAAAGACATTAATACGAAACCGTTGCTTAAAGGATAAAAGAAAGGTGACCCGTAATCCTTATACTATGGCGGAAATAAACTATTTACCTTTCTTTTTGTTACAAAGCCTCTAAAAGTTTCTTGAAACGGGTATGGTTACATGCAACTGACGTTAACGATTATTGAAACTTTTTGTTTATCATTCAAACATTCTTGTGTCTAAATGGAAACTCCAAATAAAAGGCAAATAAAACTAAATAGGTATAAATAATTCTGAAAACTACCTGCTATGTCCGTGAAGACAAGAATCCATCCTTGGTGAAGGTTAGTTCGATTTGGTATACAGAAATCATCGAGATACAATACTTAGAGAGTCACAATCGTGCCAAAAAAATGACCGAACCAAAACTCGGCGCATGCTACGAATTGCGCTGACGTTTTGGTTAGTTACAAGGTAACCGCGATCCAACTACAATGCCCGCGCGATGCCAGAGCTACGATGACATAGCGGACAACTAATGTTGAACACTATGGAAGCGACATGACATCTAAATTGGAGTAAATGTGGCATTGTGAACTATATAATCGATACAATGTATGTACAACTACGGTCGGACGTTTTTTGACTGTTTCACTGGAGATTGTGACTCTAGAAGAATTTTATCTCAAAGAAAGAAATGTAAAAATAATCGACAAGATAAGTTAGGTAAAACCATTGGGTAAAACATTTTGCAAACTGTTCAGTGAGAAAGGTAAATCTAGGGCGACTTGTTTGGTGCCTTCAGCGGTGCGTTAATATTATATACATATGCTACGTAAATTATACTTCTCTTTGGTTACTGCAGAAGCAGAGCTGTGAAAAGAGCTAGGTGTTTCCTTTGAAGCTGGGATAGCTTCTGAGAATCTTGTGGACTTTTATGGCGGATTCAACTGAAATTTATGCATTTCTTCTAGTTTGCTATGACTGTTTTTATGAAGCGGAGTGAAGAGATGTAGATTTCAACCAATGTGATTGGTCGATTCCAGCACGTCTCCATTCCGCTCCAGTAGAAATGCACACTTATCCACACCACACGCACTATAAATATAAGAACTAAAACACACTGACATAAGTCTGCAAAATATTATTTATTTCGTTTGTCCATTTATCCCAAAAACATTATATTGTATTAAATAACATAATTAATTGATCCTATATAATTATTCAATTTTCATTATATGGGTTTATCTTTCTTTCCATTCTTTAGGGTTGAACGATGGTATTTCTCTGCATGACTTTAAAGGATTTCTGGAAAAAAAATAAGCAAATATTATTATGCATTCAGCTACTTATTTATACAAGACTGCGCCCACTACCCTATAGATACCGTCCTTATAGCCTACTCTACCTCTTCCATACCACTCTTATGCTATGTGCTCGAGATTATCTACAGCACTTTTTCTATAGTTATATAAGGCCACTCTCACTGCCCAGAGCTACTCTCATTTGATTTTTGAACGTTATTTCTATATACAAAATCATTGAGTATGAATAAAAAAAACGATTACGCATTATCTTTACAACAACAACATTTTTTTTTACCTTTATAACATTGCAAATCATATCAAGCAATTTTCGTGTTGATATTTTATAGGAAGGTGGAAGAAATCGTTTTTTTTTTCTTTTTTTCGATCTTTTCCTCCACAAGTAAACATATCAACATATACTACAAAACTTTCGAACATTTGTAATATTATTCCGAATCGTTTATTATACCCACGTAGCGAATTTTATATTCTAAAAATGTTAAAAATATTGATTGATTGATTAACTCTTTATTGTTCACACCATTAAATTTGCTACAGAGCACAAAAAACTCTTAAAAACTAGTGTAACAATACTGGCGACCTTATCGCTAAATATGCGAGAGATAGCTCTGCGCGGCCTTAAAAATGACATTTAAGAGCAATAATAGATCCCAGATATATTTACGACCGATTTACAAATACACAACAGCTATAATATCTACAAGCTTGGGTGGGACACGTGGCCAGAATGCACCCTAATTAGATGGGCCCAGACGATCACACAGTGGGTGCCTGAAAACAGACGAAAGAGCCAAGGCAGGCCGAGAAAACGCTGGCACGATGGCCTTGACGCGTTCCAAATAGACTGGTCAAATCTGGCGGGTGATTGCACTGTCTGGAAGGAGATGTGGGATACTTTTGCCCAGGAGTCGGACAGTAAGTATAGATTAAAAAAATCTATAAAAGTAAGTAATGTTTCCGATTTCTGAAAAAATTATACGTACTTCTCTGAAATTTGTTTAAATGCTTCGACTTGGATACTTTTGATGTCACTATTGAGGCACATGATTCCTGATATTCGACTGCTTCTTCGGATCTCTTTCAATTGACCTAAAAAATCGCAAGTTGGTTATTGAGTTGTTGGTTGTTGGTATCTCCAAACACAGAAGTTGGCTATTCCAGAACATTTGCTTGAGGCGGGATCCGGTCCCTGGATAGAGCTCCACGATCCGAATGTCCTCTCCATTGAATGACATTATTTTTCTAGAATGGTTCGTGAAGCAGTTGAATTAAGAAAACATTGCTATTTCAACCTGAAAGATGGATTTATGTTAGCGGCGTCATGGAATCACATAGTAGTAAGCAAGTGTACAAACCGCGGTGTATTTACCGATACAGTCAGTGTTGTGTGAAAGAAAGAAAGAAAATAAATTTTATTCGACACCTTTACAAAAATCTATATCTAAAGGATACAATCAGTGTCGAATGGGCATTAATGCTGAAAGTCAAGTATGTGTGACATAGTGACAACCCTGCAATCTTTCAAGATCAAGACAAGTGAGGGTAGAAGAACAAAATACCCGCTTTTCTCGCCGGACTCGCCTGCAGTTTTCAATCAGCTTGTGACCACGACCATTATAACATGATCGAAACGTCAAGCGATTCGTACCGATTTTTACTAAAATAAAATATATGCGGGATAAGTCCCGATAAACATTCAAAACATGTGTTCAAATCGCAAAGTTTAAAAGTTAATTTTGGCTATTGAGGTTTCAATTTATCTATACTAATATTATAAAGAGGAAAGATTTGATTGATTGTTTGTTTGTTTGTTTGCATTGAATAGGCTCCGAAACTACTGAACCGATTTGAAAAATTATTTCACTGTTGGGAAGCTACTCTATCTCCGGTTAACATAGGCAATATTTTTTTTTTTTTAAATAGAGATCCTTACTAAAACTCCAATAATGTAACCCAAGGTGTAGTAAAATAAGATTTGTAATTTTGACTTTGCGTGTTTGACAGTTCTAAGACAGGACAACGTCTCTCAGGTCTGCTAGTAAATTATAATTTTATAGTGTAGTACGGTGTATGCTACTCACCAATCGTAAAAGCGCCGTCTCCGTATCCATTTTCAAAGAAAAAGCGGTCTCCGACCCTTGACCTGTAAAACTGTTCTCCCAAGATGCGCTGGGTCAGAGGCCCGACCAATGAGCGTGGCAAACGTTTCTCCAAGAAAATGCCAGTGCATAAGTCCACATCTCCGACACTTTTGTATTGAGTTTTCATTATTTCCACAGTCTACAGTAGGAAGAAAATACACAACCATGATTCAACAAAGTTCTTTGGTACTAGATGTTGACCGTGACTTCGTAGGCCAAGACTTATATAAACGGACCTCTACGCCCCATAAGGAACCTTCTTTTCGAATTTCATCTATATAGTCTAAGCAGTTTTCGAGATTTCGTGATGTGTCAGTCAGTCAGTAAATGTAAGTAGTAAGTATTTCATCATCATCATCATAGTCAAAACAAAGAAACAAACAAAACAAAAAGTAATTTATTTTGACATAAATTTAATTTTACATAAGCCAGCCTTAAGTCAGCCTTTTAACAGTCCACTGTTGGACTTTTAGCCTACCCCCGAAAGGGTGATTGGGCCATATCCACCACGCTGGCCCAGTGCGGGTTGGTGAATTCACATACGCCATTGAATTCCTTCTCCGTACGTATGCAGGTTTCCTCACGATGTTTTCCTTCACCGAAAATCTAGTGGTATAAAAATCCGTACAAATACTCCAAAGAGCTCATTGGTACGGGCCCGGGATTTGAACCCGCGACCTCACGCTTTCAAGTCTAGCGGTCTCCCAAATGGGAGTGGTATTTCATGCTGTAAAATTTCTAACACACTGCAAACGTCCCCACTGACTTCCCCATCGGTGGGGGGGTTGGGAATTCCCAACGGGCTCACTATTTATATTAGTGAGGGCGTTGTCAAAAGCATAATATGTTGAGACATGCACATTGCACATAGGGCTCCGTGGATATGAGCCTAAAACCCGAGAAATTTTTATTTGATATTTGTATGTTTAAAATAAAATAATAGGTCCCAAACATGTACGTTGAACATGAATGTAAAATTTATGATGCTTCAACAGATTAGGTCGGACCAATGACGATATGACCACTTGACTGCTCATCCTTTACCTCCCCGTAGCCATGGGTCTAAATTTCCAGCGTAACCTTTTTTACGAGCGGGCCAATCCTAGGCGCGAATTGAATGAATGACTTTTGAGCCTCCAATAACAAGCGCCACACGATACTCGGTTAGGGTAGGAGTCTTTTATGGTTCCGTAGTACTACAAGAAACTCTTATGATTGTGAGGAAAACATCGTGAGCTGGATGTCCAAGAACCTCATAAATTCAACTCATATGACTTTCACCAACATGCACTGGGCCAGCATAGTGCACATTCTCTCTCTCTCTCTCTCTCTATGTCTCTCTTTCTCTCTGTCTTTCACCCCCTCTCGCCTGACGCCTGTATCCGAACAGTGGGAATATGATACGCTGATAATAATAATGATAATGATGATGATGAGACTATAGCACTGACCTTGTGATCTATGTATTTCTCTAAGTCTTCAAAGCTCTGGATATCCGCCATACCCAATGTTCTGAGGGTCTCAGTATAAGGGCAGGCTCCTTGGTCACGACCACGCTGTATGTCTATCGCCTTTAGGTCTTGGCCTAATAACTTTCTAGTTGGACAAAATAAAAAAGAATTAAAAAGAACCTAAAGGCTGAACTGCCACTGCGGAGTCAAGGTGGCGTTACGGCTTACAAGAGGTCAAAGGTCGCCTCAGTTTACCACAGGCGAAATTGTCCCACGGCGATTCCGCGTCAAATCACGCCTCCGCTGCTCCGCGACTATTAGAAACTCTAGTAATTGGGTACAATAAGCTATCGGACAGGAGTCCAATTTTTAAAAAGTGACAGAGTTAGTGAAATGCCTGGGTAATAGAAACTATTTGAATCAGCTAATAAAGTTCTGAGATATTATTATGAGTGTTATTTAACGTTTTTGGTTGCACAGAAAAGAAATGAAAATCATGTCAGTATGGAGTTTGTATTGCGCACTTATACACGTGACATCATTCGTAAGTATAGTGCACCCACCTCTCTCCCTCTCTCTCTCTCTCTCTAGATCTTCTCGCCTAGATCTTCCTTAATTTTGATATGCAATTATTAAATATGCAATTTCGTTTTCGGTATAGGCTCTATTTATGCTCAGCTTTTTTAGACAAGAAAAAAAAAGTATTGCCACCCAAGGAATTCCCAAAGAAACAACTCTAGTTCCAATTTTTCCTACCTGAACAGCTAAGTTGGTGGCAGTGTAAGTACATTGTACATTGAAATCGATGGTTATTGTCATGTGACGTCTATGGTTTTAGTCACAGATATACACAACCAGATCGGCAATATATTTTAGTGAAAGAGACAACTTGATATGGCTCAGCACAAGTACGAAAAGGACATAAATAGATTTTGTTGTCCTTATCGGCGTGACCTGTTTTTGGTACCTCAAGTGTCAAAATCTGTAATAATCAGTGACAAACAAAACGGGTCTGAATTATATTTATTGCCTTTTTTTGGTGATTAAATGTGATAAATGCGTGTTTCCTCTGAGAAATAATTGTAAAAGATATTTTACAATGGTTGGTTGTAGCATTTTGGGCTGCAAGAAGCGCAGTGAGCGAAAATACGATGAAATATCATTTCACACGTAAGTAAACATATTAAGCTTGTAACGATCACCTAAATAAATTCAGGATATCAATTCGCAAATATTTTAGTCATAATTAGTCAGTTTTTAGGTCGATTAGTGGTCTAATTCTATGAATTTTATCAAATTTTCACTTAGAAAATAAATTATGAATGTTGCCAGTTTATGAAAGAAATTACCCACCGCAACTAACATAAATTATTCGTTCTGCAGGTTTCCAACTGATCCTGTCACATTGCTGAAAAAAGCTGGCACATTGCAAGAAGTGCAAAATACCGACCCTTTTATGCCCATATGAATATGGTGAATGTTAATATTAAATATATATTAATGAGGCCACAGTTATGAAGCTGGAAAAGCAAAAGGCGATTTCGGCGAACCGATTCAAAAAGCTACACGCTGTTCGTGAAATTTGTACTGTAAACATTAAAGAGTCTATTTATCTAATTATTTGGAATGTTATACATAATTCCATTCATGAAAAAACTAAACTGACCAAGCGCGAGTCGGGCTCGCGCGCTGAGAGTTCTTTACAATCACAAAATACAAAAAGTTGTGCAAAAAGACAACATCACGCCCAGGCTGTCACCCATCCAAGTACCGACCGCGCCCGACGTTGCTTAGCTTAGTGGTAAACAGAAATTTGTCACTGACTCGCACTTGGCCAGTGTTTATTATTTGTTGTTTTACTTATGTTCACTATAATCAGCTAAATTTGACGCTTGTACGGATTACCGTTTTTACACTAGAACAAATCCAAAAATACGTTTAACGTTTGTTGCATGGGGGCCCTTCCTTTGCCCTTCCGTTTTAACTCTTTGACTTTTTTATTATTTTTAATTAATCATAAAAAATCATGCTATGGTTACTTTACAACCTTTTTTCTAGTACTATATTCTAATCCTAACAAATAATTATTATAAAAACGCAAGTAAGTTTGTAACTTTCTATCTGTTTTTTACGAGGAAACGGCTAAGTCATGGTATAATAATATACTCCGCCAGGTATAGCAATTCGAGAAAAAATGTTTACGTAGGCGTCCCGCAATGATGTCATGATGTCAATTTACAACAGGTTCGAGAGAGATGACGATACACCACGTAACAGCTGATTGAATAAAGTGGCAACTGGACAGTGACGTCATTGCGGGACCACTCCCAGATTGCTAGACCTTGTTTTCTTAGATCATGGGCTAAGTCAAATTTTGTCAGGACGATAGGGTGTGTCATGAGGACAGACAACGTACTTTTCTTCCCAGAAAATTGCAGGTAGCTCCGCGGGTTGCAGCAGATAGTGTATAAAATATAAATATTTAAAAGGTAGTATTGTTTCCAAAGTACTCATTGAAGATTCACTACCCATCATAGTAGGTAAATTACCCTAACTTATAGCAAATCATTTTAATGTGGCAACACACCTTTTTGAAGCGAGAGGCACTGAGCTAGCCACGCTCATTGAAAATCTATAGGTAGTAGATCTGTGGTTTTAGTAGATTAAAAAAACCGCTGAATCAATAGCGTTAAAAAAATATGAATATTGACCTACCAAATAAAATAAAAAAACCGGACAAGTACGAGTAGGACTCGTGCTCTGAGGGTTCCGTTAGACGGAACCCTCAGAGCGCGAGACCAATAAAAAAACTAACTGAAGTTAAAATATTGAAAGACAAACTTAAGTTTAGAATAAGTTTCTAATAGCAAAATAATTATTTTTAAATGATATAACTGCAAATTTATAACTTTCGGATTTATTCCTATATATGTACTATGAGACCTTGCCTCTTGCCAAATTTCATGATTCTAGGTCAACGGGAAGTACCCTATAGGTTTTGATTCCCCTGTGAAATCGCAAAATATACGACATAAACGTTCATACATTTTGATTGCTTTGACTTACAACTTTTATTTTTTTACAGCCGAAAGAAACCGTAGATCCAAGTATTTAATATAAATTTCAACTTGCTACCTTTACCCGTTCTTGAGAAAAAGGGTCTTGACAGACGGACAGACGGACAGACGGACAGACAGACGGACAGACAGACAGACAGACAGACGGACAACGAAGTGATCCTATAAGGGTTCCGTTTTTTCCTTTTGAGGTACGGAACCCTAAAAAACATCAAAAACAATTCTAAATTGGCGGAGTAATCGCGTAACAAACATTAAAAAAACATACAGTCGAATTAATAACCTTTTTGAAGTCTGTTAAAAAGCCTCCTACGTGCCATATTTATGTTAGGTAGGTAAAGTAGAATTTATAATAACAACCAAAATCTCAAATTGTTGCCTATCCGCCTTCGCCGTAATTCTCACATCCTCTCCTTTCTTTATAAAATCCTGTTTAATCCATCCATCCCATAGGCTGCGTAAGCCTCATAGGTCATAGGCTAATAAGCTGCCTCCTTCTATCAGGCAGGCCAAGTCTCTTCCTATTTTCAAGAATCTTGTCTACAATCACTATCTTCCTTTATAATTGGTACGTATATATGTATGTATGTATTGTTTATAGTATGTATTGGTAAGTAAATAGTATTATTTGCATATTCAGTATTTATTTGTATGTATGTATATTAATGTATTGTCTACACCGCCGACCCTACTCCTGTCTCAGCTATGTCCATTCAAAGGTTGCCTGGAAGAAATCGCTTAAGGCGATAAGCAGAGCGCAGAGTGCGGGTCAGTTCCAATGCCGTCCTGGCGATGATTGCGGCCAGGCTCGATTGTGCTTTCCTTCGGCATTGCTGTAACAGGCATGTTCCAGTACTGATGCCGAAGCGAAGGTACTAACTACTTATGGTGACATTGTATCTGTTGTATTTATTGTATTGTTTGACTATGGACATTTGAATTGTATTTATGTTTGATTTTTGTATTGATTTAATTAATGATTGATTGTATTTATTGTATTGTTTGACTATGGACATTTGAATTGTATTTTTGTTTGATTTTTGTATTGATTTAATTAATGATTGACTAAATTAACTGAACTATTATTATTTTGACATATTATTTTATTGGACATTGCTTATTACTTTTTTACTTTAGAATTGTATTCTGTCACTTTATTATTTAGATTTTATTGCCTTCATTTATTTATATATTTTTTGATGTACCTAATAATTGAATTGTATGGGTTATTTTATTGCCTGAAATAAATTAATTTGAAATTTGAAATTTTGATAAGGCCGCCTATTATACTGCCGGTTTTGTATTATTTTTAAGTTACCTACTTTTGTATTTTATTATTTCGGTGTATAATAAAGTTATATATTATTATTATTATAACACTTTATTTCAGTATAAACACGGGTCTAGCCCGGACATTTGGTAGGCATTGGTGGGGCCGAAGCCAACATCAAGAGGCCCTGTTGAACATAAAAATACAATTATGGAATGTGTATAAAATGGATTAGAAAACTATTGTACAGTATAGGATATAAAAAGTCTGGGCTATTGAGGTGTCGAGAGGTGTGCTGCACTTTCACTAAGAGCTACTAGCGGCGTTATGCCCTTTAACACTTCCACCTTGGAGCTTAGGTTCTTAGCTCTTGCGGTTTCCACCCCCAGACAGCCGGTTAAGGGTTAGGGTCTCTCGGGTTTTAGACCCATGGAATTATTATTATGTTCGTTACTTGTTTTTGTATCGGGAAAATTGTACTCCTTGTAACTATGTAACTTGAAGTCTGATTTTTACGATGGTACTAAGCTGAAAGAACCTAATCAAATCATCTGTACTCATCAAAATTAACAACTTTTACTACGGGACTAACCCTAAAAACTATTTTTGTGGTTATATGGAACAGAAAAAACAACTTTTGTTATAAATATTTTCAAATATGGGCATTTTGGTTCATGACTTTTCTATGGAACAGTTCTATTTTGTATCACAATTTCAGGTTTTGTCTTATGATAAACTTTGTTCTTACAGATAAATATAATGAACTTAATATGGTTTAGGATCACCATTCCGTGAAACCCTGTATACTTAGTATACTTACTTCTTAAACAATAGATTCAAAATATCATTGGGCATGAAACGATCGACTTTACTCTGTGGCTGAGTTCCTAGCCCTCTCATAAGACCACTAAAATTATCTCCATGCTCGCATATCGACGGCTTGTTGTACCAATCAGAAAGCCGGACTATGTTGCTTGTGTTTCGATTTTCTTTTACCGACCTGTAATAAAAAAGAAAATTTCGGAATTACTTGGGCACCTTGTACGATATGACAAATCAATTAAACCCGACATAGAGGGTAAATAGAAGAAAAGAAAGGAACAAGAAGACCAAGGAGAGTATTCTTAGACCAAATAAAAGGGAAGTTGTCATGTTACACAGGGAGGAAAAAACACATGCAGGAAGTTATTTCATTGAAATGAGCTACGCTCTAAAATTATTAACGAATTAAATGTGTGACGTAAAACATTTTTTATTTTTCTTTTTCGTGCTATTCTTTATACATTCTTAGTTTAGATATTCAACTAAAAAGTTTTTTTTTCTACCCTCGGTAAAAAGAGCTGAAACCTTAGAATAACTACTTAAGGCTGAAGCTTTTTTTAACTTATATTTTGATCTCATATTCCTTCAAATCAAAGGACCAACTTCTGTTAGAGCACTTCCTAGAAATTTCAGAAATAGAAAAAAAAAAAAAAAAATGAAAATCGCAATGTTTTCGGTACGATTTTTTTTTAATTTTTAGTTTTGCCTTTAATTCTTCTCCTTGGAAGGATCAAAGTTTATATCAAACCAACTTAGGTTAGAATAAACTTAATGAAGAAACTTCAGATATCACAGAGAGAGAGAGAGAGAGAGAGAGGTACTTTCCCATATTAATTGCCTATATGAACAAGTCCATCATCAATCTACCGTAAGTATTTTACGATTTCTGAAGTTTTTAATATAAATAAAAAATCATAAATTTCACATAATTATAAGAATACAATAAAGCGATTGCCTGAGGGCCTCAAACTAGGCTAAGGTCCAAAAAGGATATACTAAAAGAAATATTGCGCGTGCTTACCTTATTTAAATAAATATAAAATAAAGAGAAAGAAAAAAATAAAAACAATTAAGCAAAAAATAGACCAAATCAATATTATCTAGTTACATGAACTAAAGCAAATAGATATTGATTTATTTCTGGTATTCGCTAATCTAAATTAGTTTAATATAAGCTGTTTATATTTTTATGGAACAGAAACGAACTGCATTATAATTAATTTATGCTTTACTAGCTGTGCCCCGCGGTCTTACCCTCGTAGTGATGAAAAATGGTGATGATGATGATGATGAAAAGTAGCTTGTTACTCTCCGGCCATCGAAATATACCCATGCAAAAAATCAGGTCGATCCGTTGCTCTGTTGCTGTGTGAAAGAGGAAGAAACAAACCAACAAACTAATAAACCAACAAACTTTTCGCATTTATAATATTAGCATATTAATATTAGTATGATAGGATAGCGATGGATTGCTTACCTGAGCAAGCCCACGATTTCGGAGTGGGAGTTGCGAAAAGCACACGCAGAGAATTCATTTGTAATTCCCGGATTGACCGACGGATCATAGTCAGGGATGTAACCTTTTTCATCCGGGTAGTACAGTGCATTATTTTTCATGAATTCTTCTCCTGAAATTAAAACCCAGTTTAAAAATCTACGTGCAGTTTCGAACTGTGAAGTAAAATATCACAATAGTGAAAGCTTGTGTAATATATAACATTTACACAAAACAAAATTCACTTGGTTTACCTCAAGGATGTTCTACCTAGCAAGGGTATATTATATAACATCCTTGGTGTACCTCTTCTATTGATCACCTTACTACAAACAAGAAATCTTGTTATAGTTATAAATAAAAAAATTGGTATTATTTGTAGAAATAAAAAAAAACTATAATATCTGCATTTTCTTTTTGTTGTGAATTTAACGTTACCTATGTATGTATTTATACAGATGTAACTTTAATTGCATACATTGATTTTGAGCATCTTTTTCGCACGTTTTCAACATTTTAAAGATAGAAATCACCGAGTGAGAGTTTAAAAAAACGGAATTGAATAGTGCCTTTGTTGAATTACATTACAAATAGTATATAGTTATTTATGATACAAGTGCGGTAAGTAGGTTATTACAAACGAGTAGACGAATGTAAGTCCGAGACGAAGTCGACGGCTTACCATAGTCACGAGTTTGTAATAACCAATCCGCACGTGTGCCATACAACGTTTTACAACACATTTGCGAGAAAAAAAGGCTACAAATGGGACAATTTTTATGGAAATGGAAATTAAAAAAATACCGTAAAGTACACGCACGGTGCTATACATTTGAGCGTGCGGTAAAATTCATTACCGCACACTCCGTTGTATGATGCGTAATGTTTAACTTTTGAACGCTGTATATAGGCTTCGTAAGTGCACTTTTTGAGTAAATGTGTTGTAAAAACTATTTTCGTGATAATATTTTGAAGGATGTCGTAGGAGAGGAGAATTTGTATTTTTCTATCTCTTCGGCAATTATTTAACATATCAGCAAAAAAATGCTCTATACTTTTTGACAATGTTATTTTAAAAGAATATCCAATCGTTTTTTTAAATTTTATTCTTACATGCAACGTGGCAATGCAGCCAGATTTCCACATTTCTTTCCACCAAAAGGCTTTTGGGTTAGTTTTTAGTTTAGTTTATATTTATCTGTAAGTAGTTTTAGTATTTTTTTTTCGTTCAATTATACAATACTAATTAATAAATACTATTGTTACTTAATTATTCTTTATCTTCTAAATATTGTGAACGTGTGACTATGATAGCTGTGACTATTGAGCGTGGGCTTAGTCGTAAAACAAGTTGATGTAGGTCCTACATCAACTTGTCTGCCAGAGATTCGGTACCTAATTAACAATAACCTAAATATGCACTAATTTAGATGCATACAACATTGTAACATGTGTGATGCATGTAAATGCCTTACCAACTAATCCAGGCAAATACTCGTAGTAAATGATCCACTGATGTACTGCTATCACTATCCTCCGAGTCTCTTGGAAAAGAATCTCATCATCCCAATGAGGGTTCACTTTGGCAAGTTGTCCAGCTATGACGTTGTGGTGCGCCATGAAAAGATTGTGTTCTATTGCCAATTGAGGATTCTGATTCACCCTAATATCACCTGAAAATAGTTATTGGTCGTGTAAATTAATCTAGCTTTTGACTGTTGAATTTGAAGTGTTGTTCCACACTTAAGAAAACTACTATTTAAATGTCATAGACAATTTAAATACTTCACAACTGGCAGGATTCGAACCTGCGTCATCATCGGGTATACGCCCAATAAATCCAGTCAAATAAAATTCTTTATTAAACTCGTATAAATCTTTGTTTGGACATATCTTTTTCTTCTTATATAATAAAAGGCGATGTGACCTTATTTGACTGGTTTATGTCACATTTTTCTAAAATCTAAAATAGAGATATAGAGTAGTGTTACCGTACTGTGCCTGTTTCTACAAGTTGTCCTTGTTACCCCGTTTACATAATCATAATATACGGGTACGTTTTGTTGAATGTGAATGATATTTTTCTATGGAACGATTTAATTTTTTTTGGGTTGGTCCTATATTAAAAGAAGTTTATAATGATGAGTACCACAACTTCTTCAAACTTAGTACCACCTTTTCGTGTAACCCTGTATATTATGTGGGTTACATATCACAGGATGACGAGCGCAGTGCATTGCCGCGCGGGGTGCTGAATTGTTGAAGTTCAATATGCTGCACTGCACTGTTTTGGGTAAGCATGACTCCTAATACCAGGCGAGTGACCTATTCCTCGTTTTGTCAAAAATGTATATGTAATTTTTTTTACTAAACATGCACCTGTAAAATAGCACGGCTCTGTTGGGGAGTCGACGTCACACGCCTGTTCTGGATCAGGATCTTGCGGGAGAAGCATTCTTCGGTTTCTCACGACATGGGCCAACTGACCTCCTTTACCTTCACGCACCTTTCTTGCCGTATTTTTATCACTGCCGTATATGTATGATGCATCAATATATGCGGTAGACAAATTGAGCTGCAAATAAATTACAATTAAAAAGTACAGTAAGTATCACACAGCAGCTATTAAAACTGAAATCAACCTATCGGACGCGGTTGACGGACGCAATCTAGCTATTAATATATTCCCACTAAACTGTACATACGTCACAACTTTGGGCTGGCCTTGAACGGTCGGAAGTCAAGACTTTGTGAATGGCTAAAGTGGCGATTTCTTGATGTCGTGAGACATCACAGCCAACAAATTCACCATGCAAGACACTAACGGCCGTATAAAATTGATAAAACGAACACAGGCTAGCGGCTAAACTGGGTTTAGCCCCCGGGCTAATCCTTGTTCTACCTAGCATTTATCTCGATAAACGTTAGGTAGAAAAAGGATCAGTGATTGATTTGTTTACTCTCAAATTGTTTAGATGGCCGCGGAAGGTCGCAGGATTAAGGGGACCTAAGAAAGCGGTAACTTATCAGATCGTGTCACAGACGAATTTTCACTGAGGACAAATTTCTTGTTATCCTTTCATTTGTTTTACAAGTATACACAGTTTAATGAGTAGACATAGTAAAGAAGTTGTAGAAACAGAAGTCATTGTTGTGTATAGTGTGTTGTGGTGATTCTTAAGTTATAAACCTGTTGTATCTTCTCATTATTACTATAAGTATTTGAACTAGCCTTAACAAAGAGCCAAGCTAGTTTTAGGGTTTCTTGGCAAAAGAGAACATAGTAAAGAAACAGAAAAAGAATAGTTTCACCGTTTCCATATGTAACTACAGTAATTTTATTTAGAGACTATAAGGGCATATTGTGTAAAAGGTAGGTAGGTACATAAATAGAGATAATAATTACATCTGCTACAATGTATTTTTTTTTAAATCAATGTATGCCTACCAGTGCGGTAGGACACGCACTTGACTATCAACGTTTAGAAACAAACACGCCAGGAGCACTACTATTATTTTTAATTGTCTATCTTCTATACAGGGTTACTGGTAATCGGTTAGCATACTCTTAATGGCGACCTCAGTAAATAAAAAAATTGAAATGTAACTTATGTTTTTTTTTAAAAACCGTTCCATGCAAAACAATCATACACGCCCGACAAAATATATCATGACACAGCAGATTTTTTGTTTTTGCAGAGTAAGCGAATTTTCATAAGTCTTAAAAAAAAGTTGTTCGTTTTGACCTTAGTGTTTTTTTTTTATTGACTAAACCATAAACAGTAGTATATATTAAGTTGGGATGATACATCTCTAAAATTTGGCAAATCGTTCGTCGTTCAAGCTTCGTTCGTTAGATTGTTTGTATAACCACCAATTTCTTGAAGTTCAGAAATTGGTGGTTATAGAAACAACATAACATAATTATATAGATATACATAATCATATATGGCTTTGGTTATGGACCCCACCACATGCGTGTCTCGACATTATCTTAACCAATTATATAAATTTAGTTGCATTGCCTTAGAAGCGAGGCACTTGAGAAGAATTTTTTACTATTGTCGGAAACATCTGGCGCCGCGGCCCTTTCGCGGAACGAAGGGCGCTTTACGTGCAAACTAAAGAACGGCGGAGTGTGACTTTCACTATAATTTATAATCTTAGGTTCTACTAACCGGTTCAGCAACACCAGTAGCATTTGTACAATCTCTGCCATCTTCTGTAGTTTCCACTCTGATGAAATCCATACATGTATTTTTTTCGGGGTAGTTGTAAGGATCATCTATTGGTATTGGGATATTGGCACATCGGGGATTGGTCTCTGCTTCTTTTGTCGGCTGCCCTTCTGAACAACATATTATTGCATCCTTTTCTGTGAATAAAATAATGTGTCGTACATTAATTATTTCAGGTTTATAGGTTATCTGAAATAAATATTATATTAATAGTTAATCATACATTTATTAAAATTATCTTAGTGTTTACAATCCACTTTTTCTATACCAAAAGGCTGAACTATGAACCCATCGTCACAACATGAAAGAAAAAACCACGTTGGATTACTGCTGCAGCATATGCCCAAATTACTTTCAGGGCCCACCCAATATCTGCTCGTGGCCCATAATTTGGGAAAGACAACTGTTCTATACAATTGCTCCCGGTCCTACGCCGATGTCATCTGCGTCGATGATAATTAATCTACCGTGCTGGCCCAGACTAGGCCATTAGGGTTGCTAGATCTGCTGGCGGAAATTCCGAAACATAAAAAAACGTATTAGGTGTACTACCTCAGGTTACCTCACATATCTTTTTTTATTTTTATTTTTATGGCAAAATTTAAGATAACATTTTTGCCAGCAACAAGTATGGCTGAAGAGAGAAAATAGAAGAAGGAATTTAGAATCTATTAGCTGAAACAAAGAAAATATCCTATATAATACAGAGGTGAATTAATGTTATAACAAAAAAAAATTAACACTTATTACAATTATTATATTACATATATAGGGCTGCAGAAATAAAATAACTACAATTTAATATTATTTACAGAAATAAAATTTGATAATGAAGCGATTGAAGGGGGTTTAAATTATACAAAAGATTGTCGATATGAATGGGAAATGGAAATTTATAATGAATTAACAAGTTGAAAAATGAATTGTGATCAAAATTGGAACAAGAAAAGAAAATGTGGTTAAGGTTGGACTCGTCCATACCACATTCGCATATGGAAGAATCTTTAATTCGTAATTTACGTAGATGCACTCCAGTACAACAGTGGCCAAATCTCATTCTGGAAACCATGGAACAGAATTTTCTATCACATTTAGACTTAAAAAACCAGGGTTTGGATGGAATAAAGGGTTTATACTTAGCGAAATTCAAACCTGTCCGTCGACTACTAAAAGACCATACCTCACATATTTATGTAAGCAGTGAGTTTATTTTTCTTGATTACAGTTTTATGACCATTTTTAGACCTTTCGGTCTAGGAAAAAAAACTATTTGTACCAGGACAAGGAGGCGGAAACGGCCGACGCACGACAAGGGCACGGTGTGGGTTGACCAGCGCGCTACTGAGATGAAAACTTTTTTTTTTTTTTTTTTTTATGATTGACTTTTACTGTTGGCCTTTTGGCCTCTACAGCTTGACCGGACTAGTTAGCGAACGCAGAGTGCGTTCGGCATAACTTGGTGGTTAAGTTTATAGGCGACTAGCACAAGGGCACCTCGAAGGTACGAACCTTGGCTTGGGCCGTCGCCGGGAGTGGGAATCAGACTTGCCCAGGCACCCCAGAGGGGGTGTGCCCTGGAGCTCTAACGGTTTGTTGAACTGAATGATTATTTGGAGAGAATCTAACCGATCTTCTAACAGATCCTGTGGGTCTACGATCCTGCCGGCGGGATCGCTGTGTGTGTGTGTGCCTCTGGTAACCGACGCCTGTACCAAAAACTGAATATTTCCTATTGCTAGGAGCAGTCGGATCGGGAGATGAAAACCATATTGCCTAGCCCTTATATAGTAATATTAAATTTTTAAAACAGTTTTTACATTTCCGGGCCATTTTTGGTAATTCTGGGATCCGGGACCTATGCTCGCATTCCGGGATCTGGCCATCTGGCAACCATAGTGCTTGTTGGTAATGTCATAATGTTTTTGAACTTTTGAGTTTCTTAGACATACTGGTTTCCTCAGATGTTTATGTTTATGTTTATCCTTTACCGTTTTTGAGCGATGGAATCATAACTGTATAGTAATATAATATTATTTTATTAAGTACTAAATAAATTATTGGTGCAGGGCCTAAGATCAAACCGGATGCCGTCAGTTTAAAGTTAATTAGTTTACTGCATAAAATAACCCTCTTTTTCGTCGGTGGTTAAAAAGTATAATATAAATAAAATAAATTTGTATAAATTATCAATAGGTTGAGTCTGTGCAAATAGAGAAGCGTCGAGAATTGACGTTGCGCGTGTTAATTTACTATAACTTATTTCACCGTTATTCCACGACGCTTCTTATTTTGCACAGACTCTAGTAGTGGAAACATGAGATGCTGATATTGTAAGTGTTCGTGAACATACTCGAATCTCAGAATAATATGCTTTTTATTATTATGAGTACTCGAATGTAGGAAAGTGATAATTATATCACAAAAAGACAATACAAGACAGTTTAAAATACAAATTTCACCACATTAGTGTTGAAACTTGCCAGTTCGTGTTGTTTCCAATGAATCCGTAGATGTCCTTGTAAATCTTCACCACTTAGGGCATGACTTGACAGTGACTCGCTTTGCTTTTAACTCTAAATGTGTCTTGTTTGATAATATTTTATACAATTTGAAAATCTTTAAGTACTTGAAACGGGCAAATACACAAGACTTGCGATGCCAAAATCCTTTCATGAGGAAAAAAACTCACTTGTCTGCGCCAGCACACCAGCTGTCAGAGCTAAATCATGAGCTATTATTTGTCCATATTGCATGAATAGTAGCGTCCATAGTTTGTCTTTTACTTCCAAATCGACAAAATTACGGAGGCTTACATCACGAGGGTTTGGCAGGTTTTCGTCGAATATAGGTGGAGTTCCTGAAAAAAAAAACATACCGACTGGTAACGAAAATCAAACAACATTTTGTAGATTAGGTACATTTATACTGCTTTTAATACAACATAGGTAAATACATTTAAATATTTGATTAAACAGCTGAAAACTGTTATTTAAACAGCAGTTTAAATAATAACATATGTAGTAACAAAATCATGCTTTATATATGCGAAAGTTTGTGTGCGTATGTTTTTCCGCACTTCACCCGCACTCCGTAACAACACTTTAAAAAACCTGTCTTTTAGTAGTTGTGTTAACTCTGTCTTTTTATTAGTTGTGTTAACTCAGTATTTTTCACAGTTGTGTTAACTCTGTATTTTTAGTAGTTGTGTTAACTCTGTTTTTTCAGTAGTTGTGTTAACTCTGTATTTTAATTACCTACATTAAACTATGCCATTTTCAATGTTTTCTAAAGATAATGTCCAGTCGTTTTTTTTTTTATCCCTGTTTTTAAAAAATTTGATGACATGAAAACCTAAAAACATTCCGTGGATAGAGGCATTTTGATTGTGATGCACTTACCAACGCACAGCATTTAATTTTTATTTATATAAATAAAATAATAAATATACGGAACATTTTTGCATATAGACTATATATCCGGTAGCATTTATTATGTTACTTATAATTATGTATACTACTATTTGTGGATATGATACCTCGCCATATTCACAGAGCACGTACCTAAACTCGCAACATGTATTTTTAGCTCTAACGGCCGCAATAACATTGTATAGTGTTGAATGAAAACATTCCTTTTAACATTTCACGGAAGAATATCAGATACCGGATACAATCTCACTTAAAAAAACCAGACAAGTACGAGTAGGACTCGTACTCTGAGGGTTCCGTTAGACGGAACCCTCAGGGCGCGAGACCAAAAAAAAACTAACTGAAGTTAAAATATTGAAAGACAAACTTAAGTTTGTAGTTTTTTTTTACTGGGCAAGTGCCTTTAATAACTAAACAAAATACAAGCTAAAACTAACACTACAAATACATTTAGACTGCCCATAGACCGTTGAAGGTCTAAAGACAATCCAAATGCTCAAGCCCACTACCAGTTGGCAGCGTACCTAACATGCTGGCGGCATTACCACGTTGAATGGCAATGCTAATGCGTTGAGCCAGAAACACGCCAGCATTTTGATCACGCGTCGCATTAACCAGACGCTCTGAAAGATTTTTGGAAATGAGGTGAGCTCCCGGTCCCCAAGGGCCCAATGTCTCGACTCCAAACGCCTCAAATATGTAACCACTGCCGAGGTTAGCATATTTGCGACGCTTGTGCTGCTCTGCCGAATTAGCAGCCGCGCCAGCCCTACCCTGTGTCTCAGGAAGATGTGACGGCACCAAAGTATCGACACAAGTTGCGTCCCATACAAGGGGCCGCCCCAACCTCCAGGGCACAAGTGTCATACAATACAATACAATACAAAAACTCTTTATCAAAATACCACAAAACAAGGATAACATAAAAATTACAACAAAAATATTATCTAGGCCACAGGCATACCGGCATACAGGCCTCTTTCCATCGTCACGCGCAAGACCACTCGGTTTGAGCACAGCTGCGACATTGGCGGTGGAAAGTGCCCTGCGTATGATGTCGTTCAGGCTAGCGTGTCGGCCAATACGACCAGCGCTTCTCGAGCAAGAGAGACCATGGTGACCGAGCTGGTCAACAGCAGTACCACACTGACAGCGATGGGCCTCACAGCACCTTGCACCCAAGCGTAAGCTGACAGCTAGACGAAATGCGGTTGGATCTAAAAGGCTACCTGTGTTAAAAGAGGGCATGGCTTGCAACCAAAGTCCCGATTCCCAAACAGAGACAGCAAGAATACGAGCGCGATCTGCAATACTAGGACACGTATCTAGTAGCGATTTCCATGCTAGTTCGCAGATCGGCCGATCCCACAGTCTCTGGGAAGACAACTTTGAAGTTTGTAGTTGACAATAAGGTTCTTCCATACATCCCAACTACAAAATGTAAGTTTGTAATAGCAAAATAATTATTTTTAAATGAATATACCTTCAAATGTATAACTTTCGGATTTATTCCTATATATGTGCTATGAGACTTTGCCTCTTGCCAAATTTCATGATTCTAGGTCAACGGGAAGTACCCTATAGGTTTTGATTCCCCTGTGAAATTGCAAAATATACGACATAAAGGAACCATAAGAGCGCGAGACTAAAAAAAAAACTAACAGAAGTTAAAATATTGAAAGACAAACTTAAGTTTGTAGTTGACAATAAGGTTCTTCCATACATTCCAACTACAAAATGTAAGTTTGTAATAACAAAATAATCATTTTTAAATGATATACCTTCATATTTATAACTTTCGAATTTATTCCTATATATGTGCTATAAGACCTTGCTTTTTGCCAAATTTCATGATTCTAGGTCAACGGGAAGTACCCTATAGGTTTTGGTTCCCCTGTGAAATCGCAAAATATGCGACATAAACGTTCATATCTTTTGATTGCGTTGACTTACAACTTTTATTTTTTTACAGCCGAAAGAAACCGTAGACCCAATTATTTAGTATAAATTTCAACTTCCTACTTTTACGCATTCTTGAGAAAAAGGGTCTTGACAGACGGACAGACAGACAGACAGACAGACGGACAACGAAGTGATCCTATAAGGGTTCCGTTTTTTCCTTTTGAGGTACGGAACCCTAAAAACAGAAAAAGTTATCATAATATATGGTTTTCATTTGAGTTTTTAAATCTACTGCAAGTGCGAGAGCTAATATTTTTTTTAACTTTAGAAAATGCTTTTAGGCGTCCTCTCATCATCTAGGACCAAAGTGCTTGGAAAGGCACATCCAATGAACCCAAACTCGACGGGGTTACGTCGTTTCGTTTAGAAGTTCCTATGGCCACTTTATGTCTCCATAATCAGACCAGTTTGATGGTACCATAATATTGCATTGTCACTGAACTTACAGAAGTATGCCAAATTTCAGCTCAATCGGTTGGGGGATAGCTGGTCTAAAATTCAGTTGCAAGATTTTCCCACACATACCTACTAACAAGGCAAACAAAATAACAAAAGCTAGTAAAAAAAAAAACTTGAAAACTAGTCGCCCAATTTTGATGAAACTAAATAAGTACCTTTTTTTACATCGGACTGGGCTAACGTTTGACCGCGTTCTCGCTTGATGGAAAACGTTGATGCGGTCGAAGATGGAGGACGTTTGCCCAATAATAACTTCTATACATTCAAGGTACGTAAGGCGGCGTTCGTTCTAAGGGGGGAAATACAAACATCAAACAGTTTTTGTCCTTGTTGCTAATTTCAAACAGTTTATCTACAAATGGAAGTGAAAAGGTGTGTTACTGATAATTACAATGTAGTAACAATGTAATGTACCTATATTCTTTACAATGTAAAGAATATTCATCGATTAGCGCAAACACCGTGATCATTTACAATTCCCCACCCTAGTTACATAACATAAAATCTGTTTTAAATTTGAATTTCTCGCCATTCGTCATCATTACATCATCAGTCAGTAAACGTCCACTGCTGAACAAAGGCCTCCCTCTTAGAGAGGGGTGTTGTGTTCTCGCCATTGGTGAAACGTATATTAAAACACTGTTTTAAACTATCACGGTTGTTCTCTAAAGTTTTATGACTATTTACAGGATATTTACCGTGGTAAGGTTGTGTAATGTAACTGCGCCAAATTATCGGGAGCTCATTCCACATACTTACCACGGTAAATACCCTGTAAATAATTGTATAACTTTAAACGTATACTAATTATTATTTCTATTTATAATATGATAATATTTTTAAACTAAAAAAACACAATTATTGGTATTTTCAAAAAACTTAATTATTATAGAAATTCCTATTGCGTTTAAATAAACTTAGGTATCAAGATTAATTAAATATGACGAGTCGTTTCTGAAAAAAATACTATGCTCGGTCTAAGCATTTATTTGCTCTGACACCCGCAATAACATTGTAAAGAAATTATGAAACTTGTATATATCAAATTTCTAGTGTAATTTCGCTTCTACGTTCTATTTTCTGATCATAACTTTTTGAGTTATAGCAATAAAACTGTAATAAATTCAAAACGTTCTACCTCAAAAGTTCTTAAGTAAAAAAATCTACACATATCTATATCTTTACATTGTAAAAGTATCTTTTAGTAAAATGATTTTAACAAATAATGTTTCTCAAGTAGTTTTTTTTTACTATACCATAAAAAGTATAAATTAAGTCGGGAAGATACATTTCTGAAATTTGGCCAAGTCCACTTTTGTTCGTTCGAATTTTTCTATGACTTCTATTTCTGAACTATGAACATGACCACAATTATATGGCTTTGGCCACGGAACCTTACCATATGCGTGACAGTTATTGTTCCTACGATTATAATTATTAATAAAATTAATGAAATTGTTTTATATTACCACTTACCACACAAGTTCGAGTTGCATAATTTGCTTCTCCAGTATGGTGTGTACGGCGTACCCCACCATGTATATTTCAAGTTGTTACAAGATCCATCGGATGACCGGTACTTGGTTTCCTCGCACTTCAACGGTACATTTCCACAGTACGTCAGGTCGGTTCTAGGACCTTGTCTGCTGCACGAGGAATCCTGGCCTGCACTTGCATCAGCCACTACCGTTAATGCTAATAAAATAGGCAGCCAGTGCATCTTCTGAAAAGTTATTGCTTTAGTCATTTCTTAACATACAAATGCAAATAAAAACAAATAAATAAGCGATGTTGGCCGGGCGGTAGCATGTGCGCTTTACAATCTGACGGCACCCGGTTCGATCCTCAGCCCTGCACCAATGACTTATTTAGTACTTTTTTTTTTTTTACATCGAACTAGGCTATCGTTTGACCGCGATCTAGCCTGATGGCAAGCGATGATGCGGTCGAAGATGGAGCACGTTTTCCCAGTAATAACCTATTAGCCCTAGACTTGAACACTCCAAGATTGTAATGCTGCGGAAACACAGACAGGGGCAAGGCGTTCCATTTCCACTAAAATATATTATGTGCAGTTTTGATGTCTTCGCTCGAAAACGGTGAAGGAAACGTAAGGAAACCTATATGTTCAAGAACCTCTAGAGTTCAAAGACATATGACATTCACCAACATGCACTGGGCCAGCATGCATCTGACTCTAGGAGAAGGCCTGTGTCCCAGCAGTGGGAACGTGATAGGCTGATAGTGATGATGATGATGATGGTGACATGAAAATACTATAAACATTCTAGTATTTTCATTTATTGGCAAAGGACAGCATTATCCCAGAAATGTAAGAATACCATTAAATTCAGTGTAAAAACACTGAGTGCTACCCACAGTTACTTTAAAACGTGAAACTACTTTATAAGAAAAGCATATGCTAAGCCGAAAGGGTTCGTTATGCTCATCATGAACAACTTTTACTATAGAACCAACCCTGAAATCGCGGGAAAATCATCAGCTGTTCCATAGACAAGTATACGTACATTGTTTTTTTAAATCCCCGATATGTGAAGTAGTAATGTATGTAAGTAATGGTAATGTAAGTAGTAATGTAATCATTAGTCTAAGTTTTAAGAAGAAAAAACAGTATTACTAAATTTTACAACTATGAGGTACCTTTTCGTTAAACAAATTTTAAGTGAATGGGGTAGGCAGAGCGAGGAGTCTTATATACAAACTACTTAGTGCTGCCAATCGTTCTTATCTACTAATCATGGTGGTGAAATACCAGCAAGTACTCAGTAAAGTAAAACTTTTGGTTAGGTTACTCGTTAGTTACTCATTACTCATAAGTATAAGTATACTTACTATAGTGAGCCATTTTAATAAAAGTAAATAATTTATAAAATTATGTATATACATATGTATATTATAAAATATAAGTATATAAAGTATATAAAATAAGTACATAAATATACTAAAGTTCGTACCCGTAGTATCTACAATCAATGCTGTTTATATAATTATGTATGAACTCTATTATAACCAATCTTATTTTTTTACTATTATAATAAATGCGAAAGTATGCTTGTTTGTTTGTTACCTAGCAATAGGGGCCGTATCATCACATGTTTTAAGCGATTCCTTTTAAATAATTGCGAAAAATCACGCGAACGTGAACCTTAACGCACCGAAATACGGTGTTGCGGTGGCACAACTTTTTGCAATCACCTAAACGGAATCGCTTAAAACAGATGACGGTACGGCCCCAGAATAACGGATCGCCCTGCTCTTTCGCATAAAGATAGTTAAATTGCCGTTTTTTTTAAATATATTATATATTTTTATCTCGTAAAAATTTGCGGTACCCGAAGGGATTTCCATGCGGATGAAATTTTGGGAGACAGCAAGTTTTACTATAAAGATTACCTTATAACCGTGTATTTTATTAACTGCAGCAACTTAACTTATTTGAACTCACATAGTAAATAAACTACACTTAAACAGTGTGTCTGAAAAGAAGATATCGTTAATTATTCAGTTGTCATATTTTTGGAGATGCAACGAAACAGTTACTAAAACGGGATTTATTACTACTAAAATTATATTATACGAGTATAATAATTGCAACTAAGGATATTAAATTTGATGACAATAATGTTCTTATCTGGTATACAAGATGATGCCTTGCGTTTGTTATTCGCATTATGTTACAAATATAATTTTGCAGAGATCATACGATATCTAAGTAAAAAAAACGGTAATTGAATTTGGTACACAGGCAGTGTGAGTGTGTTAAAACGATTATCTTAACGTATTTTTTTGGCATCATCATCATCATCATCAGCCCTGAGTGACCCACTGCTGGGTATAGGCCTCCCTTTGTTTATTCCACTCTCCCCGGTCTCTCGCTATTCGCATCCACTCGTTCCCGACAGTATTTCTTGAAACGCGGTAACAATTAACATAATATATGTTATTTCTAGTAAGTACCTTCCAATATAAAAACAGTACATTTATGTATGCAAATTTTAATAAAAAAGAGAAATTATGAAATAAAATTACTATCACGATTTGCTAGTAAAATTTTAGTATTACACGATTACTTAGTTTGCTTGGTAAATACAATTATGATTATTTAAAACATTGTTCTGATAATGGTAAGTTGCTAATATAAATAGAATATTTTTCGTGGATGATTTCATGTGGTGATGAGGGGAACCTCCTGGTTTGATTGACCGTATCTATGGAACATATTTATATTTTCTTAAAATTAAAGTAGCATTATAAAGCCATGAAAGTAGACATGTTCTTATTCTTATTCAAGAGGGGGGCGATAAGTCCTACACTGACGTCCCGCTTGGGGTGTTTTGTGCATTTCCTCCTACCAGCACCTACCCGAGTCAACCTAACTCCTTGAAATATCGGAGTGAGGCTCTGGGGCGCTGGCACAGTTGCTCCAGTGGCGTAGATGTAAGTGTATATGATGACGATGATAAAAAGCAGTCTAGCTGTTGTTGTGATGAGGATGAAAAAGGCAATGATGCCTCATGCAGCCCAGTAGCGATTTTAGTTTCTTCCCTGGCTTCACAATGCCACAGCATATGCTCCATTTTTTCGTTCTCCTTCATGCAGCCAAATGACACAGACAGAGAGACACAGTGAACTGTCCGTGGCTTCCAGTTTATACAAATGACTATTCAATGACCAGTTATAAGGCCTACTGGCAGGCAATGATCAATTTATAAAGTGGACATGTTACAATAGTACATTGTTATCCTAGGGGTGGAAGTAACTTATTTAGTCCCGAGACGGGGTTTGGCGCCCGAGCGTAGCGAGGGCGCTAATAGTTCGAGGGAAACCCGAGGTAAACCTCGGGGTTAAAGACTTATTTAGTAAACACTGTGCTTTTCATTACGAATACAAGGAAACTAACAATAAAACGTGAACTGATTGTGTTAATACAAATCTGCTATACCTACGGAAGTATAAACAAAACTCTACAATGAAGATCGGACACTCGCCAATTTTTTTTTTTAACTTCCTGAAACTGGCAACTGCACGAGAAGTGCAGGACCATAATCCCCCGAGAAAAAAAAAAGTTGGTACATGTTTTAGTAAAAATGTGTAAATAGAACTAGTTTTTTTTTTTTTATAATTGGTTGTCTGTCAGTTTTCAACTGTCACTGTCACTTGAAAGTGATTCTCCCTAGGGCTGAAATGTATTACTTTCAACCCGCTCCTTAGGCAACTTCAGACCTACTTTCCGAGTATGAGTAATGAAAAAAATGTTTTTGATCGAGGTCTGCGAATCTAAGAAATAATTTTATGTACATTTTGTACAAGGTTTAGAAAATGTTAATCAGGACACCGTTTAGGCTTTATACCGTTTATACTCACTAAGGTGCTAGTCGTGTGATAAAATTCGATAATCAGTAAGTCTATATAAAAGTTTTTATAAATCACTGATTTAAGCTGGATTTAAGTCTAGAAATGCATTTTATACAATTTGTTGTTTATTTGAAATAACTTTAATAAAATCCTTAAATAGTGTTTAATATGTGCAATAAATTACAATTTGAAATACTTAAATATCCACAAAATTTCGCGGTTCTGATGTAAGTATACCTAAAATACAGTCTAGAGACATGCCTTTTAATAATAAAGCCATCGTCCTGTATATAAAAACCTAATAAGTTAGATACTACAATTTAGGTCCTTGCCTCAACGTAACCATATCTAAAAGTCGTGAAGGTTTATAATTATAAATTCATGAATCCTAAAATAGTCAACAGGTTTAACGAAATACTTTAATAACAAATACTTAAGCATACTAATCGACAAGGTAATGTAGCTAGATAACATTTAACACAATAAAATAAAATAAATTCAAGCCATTTTGTTGGAAAGTTACATATAAAGCAGGCAGGCAGATACTGACATATAAAGCAGGCGTGCAATTTATAAACTCCGAAAATTTTGGAATTTTTTGGTCAAGTCCCTTTTAATTGCGGAGGTAATTATTTTTATTTCTGTAGCATTAGTAGCAAGAAATTTTCCGTAATGAGAATAAAAATCTTAGTCCGACTTATAAGTACGTAGAAATATGAATAAACAAATATAACTAACAAATGAATTATATGCAAAATTTAATCAAATGTTTTTTTGTATTGAATTCATATTTCCATAAGTTTTAAATATTCAAGGACACGTCGCCATTTCATTTCATTTTGATTTTACTGTTGACGAGATTTCTTGATTACGTGAAACTATTAAGATGACAAAATATAAATATAAAATTCAAAACTGTGTGTCTGTATAATTATGTATCAGTGTCTGCCTGTGGTATCGTAGCTCCTTAACGGCTTAACTGGTTTTGATTTCGTTTTTAGGGTTCCGTACTTCATAAGGAAAAAACGGAACCCTTATAGGATCACTTCGTCGTCCGACTGTCCGTCTGTCTGTCCGTCTGTCTGTCCGTCTGTCTGTCCGTCTGTCTGTCCGTCTGTCTGTCCGTCTGTCTGACCGTCTGTCTGTCCGTCTGTATGTCCGTCTGTCTGTCCGTCTGTCTGTCCGTCTGTCTGTCCGTCTGTCTGTCCGTCTGTCAAGACCCTTTTTCTCAATAACATTTAAAGGTATCACGTTGAAATTTATACTAAATACTTGAGTCTACGGTTTGTTTCGGCTTTAAAAAAATAAAAGTTGTAAATCAACGCAATCAAAAGATATGAACGATTATGACGCATATTTTGCGATTTCACAAGGGAATCAAAATCTATAGGGTACTTCCTGTTGACCTAGAATCATTAATTTTGACAAAAGGCAAGGTCTTATAGCACATATAAAGGAATAAATGTGAAAATTGTTAATTTGAAGTTATATCATATAAAAAATATTATTTTACAATAACAAACTTATATTTTGTAGTTGTTATGTAAGAACCTTCTTGTCAACTACAAAGTAAAGTTTGTCTTTCAATATTTCAAATTCGGCTATTGTTATTATTTTTTACTCCCGCTCTGAGTGTTCCGTCCAACAGAACCCTCAGAGCACGAGTCCTACTCGTACTTTTCCGGGTTTTTTTGTTGGAAAGGTGACTTGTACGAAAGTTTTTTTAGCTATGATTTAAGAAAATCTGTACAGCTGTTTGAAAATGATCAGCTCTAAAATCGGCGGTAAACCCAAATTGTAAATTAAAAATATACAATTTGGTTTACTAACTTGGCGTTATAACAAATTTATATACTACTAGCTGTTGCCCGCGGCCTCGCTCACGTAGTATTGAAACTTCCACCCTTTCCGCTCCAGTTCTGCATTCACCCCCTAAATCCACTCAACTCCTGTTCCGCTCTTTCCACTCCAGGCCCGAATCCGTCCCGTAATCTACTCTTCTTCCGCCCCATCCTTACCGCGCCAGTCCTGCATTTGTCCCATAATCTTCTCTGATACAGGCCCACCCTTTCCGATACAAAGACGGGATCCGTCCCGTAATCCACTTTACTCCCTTTCCGCCTTTTTGCAATCCAGTCCCGCATCCGTTCCGTAATCCAATCTTCTTCAGTCCCACCCTTTCCGATCTAGTCCCGCAACTGTCCGCTCCACTCCACTCCCATACCGTAATCCAATCTACGCCTATCGCGCCCTTTTCGCTATAGTCCCGCATCTGTCCTGTAATCCACTCTACTTTAGTTCCACCCTTTCCACCTGAATGGTATGCCTACTTTTAGTATTGCTTAGCACAAAACCACAGCTTTTATCTATGTAAAACTAAAAACTATATAAAAAACTAAAAACTATAGTACTATTAATTATTTTGTTTTAGGTTCGATTGGTAGTAAACCAAAAATAATTTATCCATATCCCAAATTCTTTATCTAATAACTTTAAACAAGCAATTCTTATAAATACTTAAATTTATTTCGCGTATCTTGGAAACGGCTCTAACGTTTAAGACGAAATTTTGTATTTAGAGGTTTTAAACACCGAACAAATCTCGGTTGCCCAGTTACTTGTACTTAAGACGCTCTTTTCCGACTTTTAACAATTTTGATCATTCTAGTTTAAGTGTGTCTACTTCCATGGTTAGCTTAAAATTATGAAAATGGTATCATATTGAATTGATTATTTATCTAGGAAACCCCAAAGACCGTTCGAACGAGTGATCGAGCACGAATAAAGACATTTCGTTCGATAGAAAAAAAAAGTAACACTGATTGCTTTTCTTCCCGTTTTTCGGATTCAGTCAAATACCTATTTACTAAATTATGTCTACGATATCTACAGATTTCATAATTACGAAGGAAACCGCAAAGGTACATTTTACATTATAGATATACTTTTCGAAAAATATGAGAAAAACCTCAAAAATAGAATTAGCGAATAGCGAAACTCACGACTGTGTGTAATCGCCATGGGTTTGCTCCGCTAAATGCGACTTTAATACAATAAACCAAGCCTTATAGTCATCTGTAGTAATAAGTGTTGCTTAAAAGTAGGATAACCTCGCCTTAATATTAAGTTAAAGCGGAAATACATTAGAGATTCGTCAAAGAGAGTTTTGCTCATGAACTTCCGCAAAGTAACGCCTGATTCACTGTTATTCACTGTTATATTATTATATTATTATATTATTATTATTGATTATATTATTTATTAATTAAAATTCAATCGCAAGATTAGACCCAAACTAACAAAGCAAGCTTGTAATTACGCTTTACACTCCTATAGGTAGCTCCCCGTGTCTGAGATGTCATGGTACACACACAAAAACACAGGCAACTTATACCCAAACCCAGAGCAGATAATTAAATATATTATCATTAAAACATTTTCCTGCCTGGGAATTGATCCCGGGACCTCCTGCTCGTGAAGCAGACTTGCTACTGAGAAATATAAGTGAAAGCGGAGTAAAAGCGTAAAAAAGAGGGTTAAAAGTTATTAATAAAATAAAAATAAAATGAGAGAGTAAAAAAGATTTATTTTATGTACAAATTATTTATTCATAAAACTAAGGCCGTTCGTACACGACGCGACGCAAGTCATGGCGACTATCGTCGTACGTTTGAATGGTTGTAGTACACGAGTACACGTCTCTGTCATTTTAGTCGCTGCCACCGTCTAGCTGTAGCTTGTTTGCACTGTGAGGTTCACAATGCCTCTCGACTTGCTCAGTATCCGATACTATAGTTGCCTCAGTGTACTAACGGCCAAACACAAATAGTACTAAATATATAAACAGGCCTAATAAGTAATTTTGCTTAAAATTCCCATTATGACGATTCCAAAGATGACCTCATAAAATATGCGATTATGTTAATTTATAATACCTACTTGATATACATTTTTCAGACACACCTAAATAAATAAGTTCTAATTAACGATGTAGGTAGAAATATTGTTTGATTACAAGTGATATTGGATTTTAAAATTCTTTACCAAAATTCTTTTGTCCTTTTCAAGGCCATATTATACCATACTTTAATCACCTGTTAATCACACCTAATAAGTACAGTGGCAAGTAAAATGTAATTGGGCCTTTGGTTGGACAAGATGTGCTTTGTTTGTTGACAAGCCAAAATGAATCGCGGAATATTTTAAGTGGTTTTTCAACCGGCTCCTACACAAATTTTCAACAATTGTGGAATTATAACCGAAGAAGGTAGAACTGTATTGGGTTATTTTGGTTGTATCCAAATCCCATTTATTGCTTTCTGTTGCCTTTTTTACAAAAATACAATAACTATCAAGGTATAAAATGCGCACACGTGCCACTTTATGATGCCACTGGCGAACGAGTGGCAAGTGTGTGTTTAAACTTGCTGAGCGAGCAGAGCGAGGGGGCCGAGTCACTGCAGGGGCGGAAGAATGAAGCGGAAAGTCCGCCGTGCCCCCAAATCAGTGTGTCCTACAAGATATGGCTTACAGTAACTTGACATGGAAACTCACGGTTAAGGGGATCCACAAGTTCAAAATCTTTCAGGGAGCTATGAAGAGAGCTATAGGTACTCGTAGTTTTTTTTTTTTATACGGGACAAAATTCAAAACAAAATGATCCGACAGAACCCCGATGTACATACGGAAACTACTTTGTATCGTTTGCACCAATAGTTACCGACAAAACCCAAAGGATAAATAAGCTGAAGTGGCAGTGGGGCGATCACATTACCTTAAGAACCGGTAATCAATGGGATATATAGACGAGTTCTAGAGTGGAGAACACGTTTAGCCAAACGTAGACCATGCGGCCAGCTGGAGTGTCGAAATGCGTAAAACGGCGGTGAAAATCTGGATACAGAGAACTGCTGACCGAGCTCAGTGGAGTGCGTTAAGAGAAGCCTATATCCAGCAGTGGATAGTAAAAGGCTGATGATTATGGCTGATTATTTGAATGGGTTCGGGTGACTCTCTCGCTACTCTTCTCGGCTAAGTGGTGATAACCAATGAAGTAGACGAGTTCTAGAGTGGAGAACACGTTTAGCCAAACATGGCCAGGTGGCGTGTATCTCAATGGATACAGGTGACTCTATCGCCACCCTACTCGGCTAAGTGCTCGACCAAACACTCTTCAGTGTTCATACAGACTGAGGACTTGGCCATGGGCATTGTTTCGCCACTGTACTCGACGTGAGGTGTTACCAAGACATTACTTACTATATAACCTACACCTGTGTAAATACACAATCTTTACTATTTACAACACACACACATTTTTCAAAGTAGGTAATAACGAAGACTAACAAACGATCGGATAGTCTTTCATAATCTTTCAGGTAACATTTATTGGTAACTTAAATAAAATCTGGCAACATTTGTACATCTAATTTTAGAGTAAATACACTTATTTATTTATAATGTCCTCTTGCATCTTGCCATAAAGATAGATCGATGAACGGCAGCTGGTCACACGGCACTGGTTTGTTACTGGAAGAAAAAATAATAGTTAGTGATATTTTGTAGTGTATATATAGGACGCTTCGGGAATTGTTGGAGTGACGATAAAGACAGTTGGCAAATAGAAAATGCGAAGCTTAAGAGGCCTAATAGGCAAGTCGCCGTAGACACAAAAATTGCGTTAGGTCGCAAAAGTCGGCAATCTTTTGCGACCTAACGCAATTTTTGTGTACTGATTTTTCCGGATAGATACAAATATGCAGCTCCGGAAGACCAGGGGCCTTACACCCCAACTTCTTATGCGGGAAATAGCGCAGCAGGGATGTAACGGAGGTAGTTTTATCGGAATCGAAGGCGGAGTTGGAGTTTTTAAATTTGCTTTATCGGAGTCGGAATTGGAGTCGGAGGCAACGTGTGGTGGAGGTGAACGTGTCGTGTGCGTGACAAATTAACAACAAGTGAAAAAAATAATTGACGATAGAGTGCACGTAGTGGGAGTCGGGGGGATTCCCCGCGCGACATGTATGAATCTGTTCATAACAGTCGACACAGGCCGCCGCCGCCGCTATGTTATGCTTCGACCTCCGATTAAAACCTTCGATTTAAAAGTGTCGGAGCCGAAGTCGGAACCGAAGGGGTAATAATAATCGGAGGTTCCGACTTAACGGAACCGGAGTTGAAGCTCCGTAACATCCCTGTAGCGCAGTTCGGAAAATCACGCGAACGTGAACTTTAATTCGCTCAGATACAGTTTGCGGTCGCGCAACTTTTTTCATCACCTATACTGGATTGACTAATTTAACAGCTAGGCGTTAAGTCCTTGTGATAACTAAGTAGAGCATTTTTTTAAACAAAAAAAAACGTAATCTATTTCGTTTCAGTATTTATATTACAGACAGAGACAGACACACTTTAAACTTATTACACCCCTCTGTTTGCGTTGGAGGTTAAAAACATACGTTTAAACTGCGCTGCTTGACACACGTTCGTCCTGTAGGAGCCTTAAATCTTTAGTACCTACTCGGGAACTTACCCCGCTGTAATCTGTTGGAACGCTCTCGGCTGCATTGATTGAATGCCGTCTGTGTTATCGCAAAGCAGTCTCGCTATCGACGAGCCTTGACGAATAGTCTTCAGTTGACCTTTGAAAAGGAAAAAACATTGATTACATTATTTTAAATTCTAGACGATCTACAAATACGTTTAGCATTAGAATAAAGCTTCTTTTCAGTTGTTAGTATAACCTTTGGCGAAAACAAACAGGTTTTCGTCAAAGAGTACAACACATATTATGATCAAAAACTAAGTGAATTTTAAGGGACGATTGACCATACAAAACCTTCTTAGTGCGATGAAAGCATAAACTGGATAAAAAATTGTGTCCTTCTTGGAACAACTCCAAACAAATTTTATTTAGTGCAATTGTTTTTGCACATTTAGGATGAGTAGAAAGTTTGGTTTTATCTACTCTACATTTCAGGATGACCAGGTATTCTACTGTTTTGTGCTAATAAAGAAATGAAAATAAATCAGTCATGTCATCGAAGTGGGCAGAATATTCATTGAAATTAGTTACGAAGGACTGCCTATAAATTAGAATAACTTTTGTTGTATAAAACTGGTACAGAAGATGTAATACTCGTATAATGAATACATTTTTACAATAAATAACAACCGACTTCTCGAAAAACTAAGTACCGGATTATACGGGATTCTACGAGAATTTTCCATCCATAGATATGAACTATTTTCTTCAAATGTTTAAGGGACCAACTATACTAGGTTACGCAGAAAAGGTGTACTAACCCAAAAGGGGTGCATTAGTACCTATCATTATGTACAATTTTTACTATGGGAGAAACTATGAAATCGCGAAAGAAATAGCTGTTCATAGAAAAATTTCATTCACACTGCACAACATGTATAGAACAGCTGATTTTTTTTCTTCCGTGATGTCATGGTTGGTTGCATAGTAAAAGTTGTTCATACTGATGGGTGCTATAGACATCTTTTGACTTAAAGGTATATAAGTACCAATCAATCCACGTAACCCTGTAGAGAAATATCCTATTCAATAAAAAAGAATCATTGAAATCAGTTTCAAAATCGGTGAAGATATCGCGTAAAATAGCATTTAAAAAAATGAGATTCTCCTTTTGTGCCTTACTTGGAGTAAAAGCAGAGTCATCAGCTCCGTTCTCGTAGAAGTACCGGTCACCGACCCTCGTCCTGTAGAACTGTTCTGTGAGGATGCACAGATAGGTGGGCCCTGCCAGCGCTCCAGGCACGTTATGCTCCAAAGACCCAGCTACCACCAGCTCTACGTCTTCAGGGGACTCGTACAGATTTTGGAGAACTTGGACGTTCTGAGGAACACGTTTCATTTGATAAACTGAGTACCTACAAAATCTTAGACTAAAGCATGTATGTACATGTTGTTGGCGGTCGTGAGAGAGTGCCGAGAGAGAGGAAGCGAGGGGTGCGGGGTTGCTCGTCTCGTTTTCTCTCATTTCTCGCCTGCCACAAAACGTAGTTCCATAGAGCCCTAATTCCATATAAACACGCCAATAAAGCGTCGCAAACGTGTTATAACATAATAACTATGGTTATAAATGACACGGTCTGTAACCATAGTTACAATATTCAAACGCGTCAAACGAATCAAAGGCGTCCTCCGATTGGATATTCTCTTGACAAACACGCACGTAACGCGCTAGGTTACTCCAAATTATTTTTACTGTTCAAAACAAGCGCGTTACGAACCTCATTGTGTTAGCAAACTTGACATTGCCAATTTCTCGCAGATAACGTAATGTGGCCGCGTTAAGAGTTCATGTGGTCATAAAGACAGAAAGTCAATTTTACAATTACATTTTCATGCTAGCTGGTCGCGCGTTTCTGGCAAGGAATCTCATGTAGGTTAGAGAATAAGGGACCAGTGTAAGGGTGAACATACGATAATAAATTGCAAATACCTAAGTAGGTACCTACTAGTTCTTTATAAATACAAATATATTTAAAATTATATATGTAATTAGGTATGTTAATTTTATGTTTAGTTTAACTGATAACATCACTGAAAAGCATTGCTTTTACAAATGTGATATCTACTGTATCCACGAGAACTAGACTCATTTAATTGGAACGTCATGTAGAGCACACAATTTTCTCTATTACAATGTAGAGATAAGAAATGTTAATTCTGCTACGTTATGAAGTTACATACTAGATAGCACCTACTTACATTTTTAGTAGCGATAACGCACAATAGGCATGATTCCTAATGTTTAATTTATTACAAATAACCGGCTTAGCGATGAATATAACTAAATACATTACACATACTGAAAAAATAATTGGAATTGGCTGATAAATCTTTGAGATATAAGTATTTAAAGTTTTAGGTGGGGATAGAGAGGGGATGTTCTATCCCTTTCTCGTAAAGCGTGTGTTAGTATAGCATTTGTATGGCGCTCCTGAGCCGTGACGTCACGGCTCAGTATAGTGCGCTCTCTGTCTAGCATGAAATTAAATTAAATTAAAATGCTTATATCTTATTTATTTTTGTACTAATTTTAATTTTGTTTTAGTTGATGTGCTCTATTTATGATCAGCTTTTTTATGAGGTAATAAAAATATATTTGTCATCATGCCTATTGTCAAGACGTTTCTTTCCATTAAAAAAAATACTTTTGTCTCGGCTTCGCTCGCGTTTTATACGAAATATATCCTGCCACTGAAGAATATATCTTATTTCTCAGTAAAATAATGCTTAGGATCGAAGAAGAAACGTAGAGAGCCCGAACAAAGCTAACAAGGAACCGACACTTGTACTTATAAATTACACAACTAATTAAATTGTCTGGTGGATGTAAGTCATGGGTCTAAAGATGTCAAAGGATGTAAGGGTGTGTTCGCCCCTTTCTGATTTCGTCTGTTTCTGCCCATTCATAGAAATTGTGGATCTTTGCCCCCTTTTTAAAATGATATTCTCACCGACATCCTTAAAAACAATGTAGATATAGAGAGGGCGTAGGGCTCTGGCGGTTCGTAGTAACATGCTGGCCGTAGATTCACTCGCTGTACTGACCAAGTTAAAATTACGCTCTTTAAGGTGTAATTTCAGGGTCTTTACACAGCAGCCTAAGGATCAGCCATACCAAAACTACGCTAGAAATCCCACGAGTCTAGTATAATAAAAAAAACCGGACAAGTACGAGTAGGACTCGTGCTCTGAGGGTTCCGTTAGGCGGAACCCACAGAGCGCGAGACCAAAAAAAAAACTAACGGAAGTTAAAATATTGAGAGACAAACTTAAGTTTGTAGTTGACAATAAGGTTCTTCCATACATTCCAACTACAAAATGTTAGTTTGTAATAGCAAAATAATTATTTTTAAATGATATAACTTCAAATTTATAACATTCGGATTTATTCCTATATATGTACTATGAGACCTTGCCTCTTGCCAATTTCATGATTCTAGGTCAACGGGAAGAGTACCCTATAGGTTTTGATTCCCCTGTGAAATCGCAAAATATACGACATAACGGAACCCTCAGAGCGCGAGACAAAAAAAAACTAACTGAAGTTAAAATATTGAAAGACAAACTTAAGTTTGTAGTTTTTTTTACTGGGCAAGTGCCTTTAATAACTAAACAAAATACAAGCTAAAACTAACACTACAAATACAGAAAATGTTAGAATGCCCATAGACCGTTGAAGGTCTAAAGACAATCGAAATGCTCAAGCCCACTACCAGTTGGCAGCGTACCCAACATGATGGCGGCATTACCACGTTGAATGGCAATGCTAATGCGTTGAGCCAGAAACACGCCAGCATTTTGGTCACGCGTCGCATTAACCAGGCGCTCTGAAAGATTTTTGAAAATGAGGTGAGCTCCCGGTCCCAAAGGGCCCAATGTCTCGACCCCAAACGCCTCAAATAAGTAACCACTGCCGAAGTTAGCATATTTGCGACGCTTGTGCTGCTCTGCCGAATCGGCAGCCGCGCCAGCCCTACCCTGTGTCTCAGGAAGATGTGACGGCGCCAAAGTATCGACACAAGTTGCGTCCCATACAAGGGGCCGCCCCAACCTCCAGGGCACAAGTGTCATACCGTCAGGCCTCCTTCCATCGTCACGCGCAAGACCACTCGGTTCGAGCAGAGCTGCGACATTGGCGGTGGAAAGTGCCCTGCGTATGATGTCGTTCAGGCTAGCGTGTCGGCCAATACGACCAGCGCTTCTCGAGCAAGAGAGACCATGGTGACCGAGCTGGTCAACAGCAGTACCACACTGACAGCGATGGGCCTCACAGCACCTTGCACCCAAGCGTAAGCTGACAGCTAGACGAAATGCGGTTGGATCTAAAAGGCTACCTGTGTTAAAAGAGGGCATGGCTTGCAACCAAAGTCCCGATTCCCAAACAGAGACTGTTGTATAGAGATGTAAGTTTGTAATAGCAAAATAATTATTTTTATGATATAATTTCAAATTTATAACTTTCGGATTTATTCCTATATATGTACTATGAGACCTTGCCTCTTGCCAAATTTCATGATTCTAGGTCAACGGGAAGTACCCTATAGGTTTTGATTCCCCTGTGAAATCGCAAAATATACGACATAACGGAACCCTCAGAGCGCGAGACAAAAAAAAACTAACTGAAGTTAAAATATTGAAAGACAAACTTAAGTTTGTAGTTGACAATAAGGTTTTTCCATACATTCCAACTACAAAATGTAAGTTTGTAATAGCAAAATAATTATTTTTATATGAAATAACTTCAAATTTATAACTTTCGGATTTATTCCTATATATGTACTATGAGACCTTGCCTCTTGCCAAATTTCATGATTCTAGGTCAACGGGAAGTACCCTATAGGTTTTGATTCCTCTGTGAAATCGCAAAATATACGACATAAACGTTCATATCTTTTGATTGCTTTGACTTACAACTTTAATTTTTTTACAGCCGAAAGAAACCGTAGACCCAAGTATTTAGTATAAATTTCAACTGGCTACCTTTACGCGTTCTTGAGAAAAAGGGTCTTGACAGACGGACAGACAGACAGACAGACGGACAACGAAGTGATCCTATAAGGGTTCCGTTTTTTCCTTTTGAGGTACGGAACCCTAAAAATGGGTGATGTTGAGACTATCTCGTTTCTGTAGTGCCTCAGAAATGTTCGCACAGGTCCGATTTGACGGTTTCCATGCTGTTGTTCTAAAAAAGGTGGCTTCATTTGTCAGTAGACTTCGGAGTAGTAACAACATCATCTTAAAAACTGTAGCAAAGAACCATTTTTCGCCTACATTTGGGCATTTTGTGCAGACAATGGTCTACAAAGAGACGACGAAGGGGTTTTTTTTGCTTATGTAAGTTTGTAGTTTAAGTTTTGCGTTTTATAAGTTAATGATCATGTTGTCCAGAGTAAAAACATTTTGATTAGTAATGATTAATTTATGTTACATTATTTTTAATGTCTTTTTTGTGATCCGTAGTACAAAAAACCATTATAAGTTTGTTCTGTCCGTCCGTCTGTTCATATCGTTTAGAACCTTTTAACTTATATGCCTAATTACGTATAGTTATGTAAGATAAGTGCATGAACTTTGCACAATAACAGTTTTGGTATACATCTCGATTTTAAAAGCATAACTTTGTTGCTTATGGCTGGTTCATTTCACTTGTAGTGAAATTCGATATTTTTTTCGCTGCACGCTCGTTTAACTCTATTTCTAGTGATATTCCTACATCTTGAACAAATAAAAAATATTATTAGTGAGTTCCTGAAAAATAGGCCTCTTATTCTGTTTCCGTATTGGAAGAAAACTTTTGTGCTATTAGATTTATGGAACTTGTGTCAAATATAATAATTGTGAAATAAAATCATTTAGTTTCCTTTTTGTTGGCCGAACTAGGCGCTTGATTTTGGAAGAGGAAAAAATTACACGGGGCCAAAATTTGCTAAATAAAATAGTTATTTTTATTAAAAAGCCACATCACTTGTAACTTATTTTGTATTTACCTCTTTGGAGATGAAATCTTGCATATCCTGGAAAGTCTTCGGCACGGGAAGGCCACAAGCAGCACGGGTGGCTACGTAACTGCCCAGACCATGATCACGACCGCGCTGGATGTCAGTCGCTCGAAGGTCTCCCCCGAAGGTGTTGTTACGCCTGATCATAACAAATTAGTCAGTGAACCAGGACAGCAGTACTTACTGCAAGCTTATAGTTAAGAATTAAGATCTTAATATTTTTTTTATACAAGAGCTTATATCCTCAGATCAGACAAACAAGGGAGATATGCCTAGTGCAATTATCGTTCGTGTTGAAATGTCAAAAAAAAACATATTTTTTTACTATATTGCTTAACGCAAACCCTGTAAGTACGACACACATACAAATTTTACACACACACACACACACACACACACACACTAAGAAACTTGCAGTGGCACTAACGAACTAATAGTTTAGATACAAAAAAAAAAGACGGCAAGGTCGTCTGTAAGATGAGTTCGGCCAAGTTCGACCCAAGGCATCCAGACTCATTTAGACTGGATGCGATCGCACCCGCCACGCCACCTTACTATATCTCCCTTGTTTAAATTATCTAAGAGTATTTAGCGTATCTTGCAACACCAGGAGCATTATCAAGACGTCACCTACTCTTCAGGGAAAGGGTTTTATGCGTTTGTACTCACTTGAAAAGGAACTGAGTCATTTCCGAGTCCCAGAACTGGTCGCTGTAGTCTTGCTCTTGCGTTGTAAGCCCTCTCGCCAGGTTGTTGAAAGAGTCATTCAGCTCCAGCAGAAGGGGGCGGTTGAACCAGTCACTTATGCGGACAGCTCCGACCAGAGAGCGGTTTTCAGCAATAAGCCTGATCGTCATTATTTTATTTATTATACACAAGATATAGAATTTATAACAATAGAGGTGCAATGTTTATTGACTTGGCGGTAAGAAAACATAGAGATAAAAAGAGACGTCTTAATCGCCCATCTAAAACCACCTTAATGAATCACAGTATAATGTGTATGGGACCGAATATCTACAAATACTCTACCAAATTCAATAAGGTATCTAAATAAGAGTCTACTTAAAGTAAAACTAAAAAAAACCATTGATTTGATAAATGTTAATCAAAAGTTAGAGATATGGTATAAGTGAAAAATGTTAAGTTTTGGTTATTGTTTATTTGGCAGTAGGTGCTATTGTTTACCTACTTTGCAATTACAGAAATGTCTATCTATTAAAAAAAAAAAACTAATAACATGATATTTAATTAATATTATTGTTTTAACTGTGAATGCGTTTTAATGGAATAGGTCATTTATTCAATAAAAATCACAAGTAAAATAAAAAATTACTTGCGATTTAATTGTGTGTATGATTTGCTCGTGCTTTGTGCAAATAAATGATGTTTATTTTTATTTAAAAATAGCTATAGACATAATCATAATTTGCATAAAACTCTTAAGAAAAATACTTGTATTACATTTCATAAAGTGCATTGGCAACCCACTGCAGAATATGACCTTTGACTCTCTTCTGCTAACTGTCCCTCCCAGCTTTACGCCCACACTAGGTTAAGCTATATATTTTCGTATTGTATCTTCCCCTCAAAATAATATTATCGCTTGATCGCTTTCTTTTCTCACTTCTTTTACCAGCGTTTTTTTATTGAAACTCATCAGATCTTGTCAATAGTCCTGCTCAGTTTAAAAACTAACTGGATCTGATGTTTTTATCTTTAATCTGTTTTATCAGATCTCCGCATTAAATTTCTAACTCTGTCGCGTAACGTTGCACTCTCAATTTTCCTAAATCTAAACAAATGGCAGTACTTACTTCAAATACCCTCGAATCAATGAGTGGAAATGTCTAAAAGCAGCCGTGGCATGTTCGTCCAGCACTGAAGGATCCACGTTGGAGTCGTAATCACGCACGTAGCCATGGACTCCTGGGTAGATCAACTTATTCTTCACCATGTTCTCGAAACCTGCAAGAAAATTGTTTCAATACAATTTCTTAAATTATTTAAATGTCAAACTTTTATAACTGGCAAGAATTCAGGAATTATTTTTGTTCTAGCATGTATAGCAAGAGTTATAAGATGGCGTTATCAACGCTTAGACACAGATATCTACTATACTAGTCGAAGAGTTGCAAAGACAGCTCAAGAATTTGGAGGCCGTAGCTTAGCGGTTAGAACGAGGCTACAATTATGTAGACATGTACATTAAGGTCCCATACATTTCAGTTTTTTTATCAAGCGTACAATTTGTGAAATATGGCCCGCCAAAGTAGCAAAAACTTGGTTTGCATAGACATAGAAACTTGTAATTTTCCATTCTGATAGGACATATTAAAAACTTTTATTAATAATTATTTTATTTACTATTTAATTTTCTAATTATCAATTTTTAGAGAAATAGCGATAAAACTGTAATAAATTCAAGACGTTCTAGCTCAAAGGACGTTGACTTTTCGTAAAATTGTCTTAACAAAGAATGTTTCTCAATTAGTTCTCTTTTCGACTAAACTATAACTATAAAACTATGTGTGTGTATTATATAACTATAGAAAGTTTATGTTATGTTGGTATGATGCACCTCTGCAATTTGGTTAAGTCCATAGAGCTTCGATCTTTCGAATTTTTCTATGATCAATTGCTATGATGATTGTGATCACAATTATAAGACTTTGGCTACAAAAACGGAAGCCTACCATATGCATGTCTCGAGTCTCGACACGCTCTTAGCCAGTTACTTTTGTCTACAACATTTAAATAGTAAATCCTAAAGTGTAGAACAACACTTCAATACACAAATTATACTTTCATTGATTCTTTGAACTATCCACAAGCCTTAAAACTGTTGCAAGGATGTCAGTTCTATTGTTACAGTTCCTCACAGTAATTTAGGATTTTCTGATATTTAACCTTAATTTGGCTATCAGCGCAGAATGTATTTCCGAGTCTCTGGAAACAGGCTAAATTTAATGTGGGACATAGGCATTATATGAGATTCGTTAAGTTAGTTGGTCATAAGAATAAGAATAAGATATATTTATTGCCAAACAAAAAACAATGAACATATACTACAACAAACATAAGGAGATACAATGTTTGGCAATAAGGGAACGCTCAGCGCTGTACTGCGAGGTCTCGAAGGGTCACGCAGGGCTGGTTTTCGGCATACCCCTTTGCTCAGAAAAAGATGGTAGGTGAGCATTAGGCGACGGCGGGTATTACTATATCAACTAATAAAATCAATCATTATTCATAATGCACTATAATTACTGTTTTCATCACCTATTAAATATTAAATATTTTCATCATCATCACATATCATCAGCCAACGACAGTCCACTGCTAGACATAGACCTCTCTCAGGACAACCTCAGTTCGATCCTCAGCTTTTCACTTCCAGCTACTGTCAGTTGCTAAATAACTTTAAAAAATTGTCTTCTTATTTATTTTATTTATTAAGAAACAGTAAACAGCCATATTATAAAATGGAACAATAAGGTGGATAGATTAATAGCCCACAGCACTATTCACAAATTACTTACAGAATTATATAAAGTTACCGCTAGGAGTAGCTAACTTGCAAAAAGATATATTAATATATAAAAGTTTTTTTTTTTTTTTTGTTATGTGCTTGTAATTTTAATAATCTAAATAGGGTATATCAAACAAAGAAAATAAAAAAGCCTTAATTATTATCACTAATACTAATTATTACATACAAATTATCACTAATATAATCAAAAATCAAAAAAAAGATGTTGTCCGTGTGGTAAAGTGCCAAGAACGCTGGCTGCATTCCCGCGTTGAATAGCTAAAGAAATTCTCTGCGCGAGGAATGAGCCAGCTCTCTTATCACCAGCGGCGTCGATTAAATGTGGCGAATTTTTTTTTAAAAACTTTTTGGTACATGGGCCGCATGGACCAAAAGTTTCGACGCCCAGCGGCACAAATATATATTCACTTGAAAGTTATGCATACTTGCGCCGCTTGGCGTCTTCTGCGGCCTCCGCCGCGGCTCCAGCTTTTTGAATTGTCCCCCTGAGGTGAGAAGGGGCTAACGTATCGACGCATGTAGCGTCCCAAACGAGAGCCCTTCCCCGCTCCCAGGGGATCCCGTTGTTTGTTAGATTGCCTGTTTTTTTTTTTTTTTAATAAGCCATAAAACACAAAAATTCATGCATTTGTAAAATTTTAATAACTATTAACTAACATAATAATAACAGTATTATTTCAAAATATGTACTGAAGATACAAGGAGAGCTTTTGAAGTACTGCTCCTTTAAATTTACCAACAGTGCATTTTTTTTTTAGATATATTGAAAAGAGTCATTATACGATTCCACCATCCGACGAGTAGGCGCAGTCCAGTATTTGAGTGAAATTGCCATATTTGTTACTACTTATTTCACGTTGTTTGTTAGATTGCCTGTTTTTTTCTGAATTGAGTATTATCCAATTCCTAACCTAGGTTTTGAATGTACGTCGTGTATTCGAATACTTTATACATGTTTGCGTAAATATGTCTAAATTCAAATTCGCGTAAAGTTAGTTCGAGAATTTCTGTACAACCTAAATTAACAGAAAGCTGTTGCTGTTTCTAACCAAAAATATTATTATGTAAAAAAAACACTCACATTTTTTAAATTGTGTAATCAATCAATTATATTTTGAACTACGATTGAAATTAAACACAGATACAACAACTGAGAAGTGGCATAGAAAACATAATAAAATTGGGGAAATCATCTTCAATAAGCAATTAGTATTTCCGTTGCGACCTAAAAGAGGCCGCAGGGAAATGCTGGACGCAAGCCGCTTCCAACCGGCCTTTTGGAGATCGATGGGGGTTTATGTCTAGCAGTGGACACCTTATGGCTAAAATGATGATTTCCGTTACGTAACTTGTCCCACAAAATATTACTAAACGATGAAATTTCTATGCACATAATTTTCAGTCAAGAATTCATGCAGAATGACCGCTAATAACAACAACAAGTTTAATTTACTTAGGATACACGAGCCTCAATAGGTACCGGTACCTTACTTCTATTATGGTAGCATTCCGATCTTGGCGACCGCGACCAGCGACTGCGACCAGTGGCAGAAGCCGCGACGCGCGATCCACTGCTCAGTATGAATTTATATGGAGTGCTAAACAATGCAAGCGACCCACACGTCGCGCGACGCGGTTGCTGCCGCCGGTTGCTGCTGCCGGTCGCGGACACCAAAATCAGAATGCTACCCTTAGATTACATGTTTAATGGAACGATGGGTTTAAAATTATCTACTTACCGAGGAAAATGGGCAGATATTCGTAGTAGTTGACGTGTTGTATCTCTGCTACGTGGATCCTTCTGGCTTCCTGGTACAGGGTCTCGTCGCTCCAGTGCGGGTTCATTATACGGAGAGAGTCAGCGATGCGGTTGTGTTCCCTCATCAGGATGACTTGTAGGACGGTCAGCTGAGGATTCTGGTTCACTCTGATGTCGCCTGCCAAGACACGTTTTGTATTTACTTAATTTTTATTTAAACAAAGATCCAAAAAAAACTATAGATTCAAAATTTCCAATATCGTCATTGTCCACGGCCTTAATTCCTTATTCCACTGTTGGATATAGGCCTCTCTCTTACTATACCATCTGCCTCGGTCCTGTGTTAATCGAGTCCAGGTTCGACCCGCGATAGTGATAATATCTTCGACCCATCTTGCAGCTCGACCAATGCTCCGCTTACCTTGCCTCGGCCACCACTCTGTTAAAACCTTACTCCACAAATATATTGGCATTAATGTCATCAATGCTAGGCGCAATGATGACCAAAGAGTACTTTTTAATATAGGAAAGTGATGAGATTAATGCCAATATATTCGTACTAAAATCATGAACAGATTTTCAAATAAACGACAAGTCACAAAAACCATCCATACCTTTACGTCAAATTAGCGACTGTGAATAATATCGTGCTTCCAATCTAATTAAGAGCCATATTACAAAATTCACCCTTTAGTTTTAGGTAACCGTAGTAACGGGCATAAAACAAAAAATAAAATCGCATTTATTAACACGAATATAAAACAAGTAACCCATAACATTATAAGTGTTTATTTATGTCAGTTATTTAACGAATTCCACTCTCAAACTTTTCCTATGAGAGTTTTACGAAAACTACTTTTCTGTATTGGAGGCACCAAATAATTTGATATATTGGGTTTTCCAAAATTTGAAGCCAAGAAAAGGGTAAAAATAAAGATCTATTTATTACAGAAATTGATTTTTCTATAGATTTATTTCTATTTGATAGAAGTAGTAAGCAAAAAATCTAGGCATCATTGTTTATTTCGTCAAATGTGAGAGGGCTCTTAAGCACTGCATTTTCTAGCCATTTTTGTTGTGTCAGTGTTGATTCTATAGTTTTAATCATCTTTTAAGTAAGTACCATACTTCTTCATTATACGATTCACCAAAATTACGAAGTAAGACCATTAAATATTATAAATAGATCTTAAATATCTTAGACGCTAGATATTATCTTAAAGACCAACAAAACCCCGACGTTTAGTGCAATAAATCCATAGATAAGTTTCGAGAACTTTGAAAACATTCATAATTTCAATCTCGATATTAAACCTAACGGAAATTAAGTTAGCATCGTACCTACTTACCCGTCTAACAATTTTAATCTATATCTATACTAATATTATAAAGAGGAAAGATTTGATTGTTTGTTTGTTTGTTTGCATTGAATAGGCTCCGAAACTACTGAACCGATTTGAAAAAATCTTTCACTGTTGGGAAGCTACACTATCCCCGGGTGACATAGGCTATATTATATGTTCAACAAAAAAATAGTAAGTACTAACTCCTCCTAAACGGCTGGACCGAGTTTGATGAAATTTTGTGTATATATTTCAATGGGTTCCAGGATGGTTTGAAAATACAATTGGACCCGGTAGGTGGTGCTTCTTTTCCGGGGAGGACGACGTCTGCCGTGTCCGCTGTAGATATATAAGTAAATAGAAAGAAATATTAATTCAAATAGCCAAGCTTTTTGAGGACAAAAATGACAATATATACTACTAGCTGCGCCCCGCGATTTCACCCGCGTTATATACCTTCTTGAACCAACCTCCTTGGACTTAGATGACAATTTTTTTTCTATGATGTAATATGATGACTATAACTCTTTTTCTTATTTTTTGTCAATGAGATTATTTTTTGTAGTGAAAATATTAAAACACCAAATAATAATTATGTTTATCCGATCGCTACCAAATTTCACAGGATCACTCGCTGGGCTAATCTGAAGATTGTCTGAAATTATTCATCAAAATAGGGTCAGCCGTTTCGGAGTCCATAGGGAATAAACATACATACGCACATACATGTATACAATTCATACATACACACATAGCCTTTATTAGCCATCTATCTTTGACAAATGTACTATCTAAGCTTTTTATATATATATATATATATATATATATATATATATATATAAGAAGATGTTTATCCAAAAGTATCCCATATACTAACTTATATTTATACGCAGTAATAGTCCTGAAAAATAGCTCCGATACGGAACATCGGAGTAGCTGGAATTTATCGCGCCTTGGGAGTTGAAAATTGCGATTTTCAATCTAAAGCGTATAATTTCTTCCGGTACATAAAGTTCTTTAAATTCATTGAATCACGCCTCACTGCTCTTTTCGACGTTGTACTGACGGCTCGACAACGCCTCAACGAACCTTTTCGCATCAGAAAATAAGGCCGGCACATTGCCCTAAGAAGAATATCTGCCAAAGCAGAAAAATCGGATCTGGTAACATTAAATTCGAAACATCCAATACTGATATTTTTCCCTGGTCCTAAACAGATGCAAAGGTAATATTCCTTGTCAATTTATTTTCAGATATTTTTCGAAGCAAAGAGATTGTTCTCGTTTCAAGGAATATTCGATTGTTGATATCTTTAGCTGAGAATTTTCCTGATACTTACCTTTTTACTAACTCGGCTCATGGTACCTGCTATCATGGCTTCTGCATGCTTACTTTATCATTCGTCATCACCATCATCATCAGCCCGAAAACGACCACTGCTGAACATAGACCTCCCCTTAGACCTCCACACTGAACGACAGTCGTATGTTTTCTGTACAAGTAATAACATTGCTGGCGTGTTTCTCTGGCTTAACGAATAAGTATTGCCATTCAGCGTGATAATGTCGTCAGCATGCTGGGTACGCTGCCAACGATCTATGGACAGGGCAGTCTAGCTGATTTCGTAGTGTTAGGTATTTAGATTGTATTTTGTTTAGGTAGATAATAAAGACACTTGCCAGTTTTTTTCCGTTGTATTTAGGCGTTGATTAACCCAATGACGATACAAATTATCATTGATCGATTTAAATTATCTACCCTCAAATTAAAGAGGCTATTGAGAAGAATAAGATTTAAACCTATAAGACTCTTATTGTTGTTAGTTTGGGGTCATATGACTGTGTGTGCAAAAATGTCCCGAATATTTATTTATTGTAGAATATTTGTAGAAGCTGATGAGCACAGATAGCAGACTTTTAAAACGTAGAAAAGGAGACTCTGGTAATGGTGTAGCCTCAGATCAGACGAGCACGGGAGACTATGGCTTAGTTCAATTATTGTTCGTGTTCTCCGCGTTTCTCCCACTTTTTTCACTATACCGCTAAACCGAGCAAATACTGTAAGTATAAAGGTTGCTTACTTATTTTTACTCACACTAAAAGAATTGCAGTGACAACAATAAACTAACTAATAGTCCACAATGCACATGCAAAATAATGGCGGCAAGGTCGCTTGCAGGTTCCTGTGAGTTCAACTAAAGGCATCAAGCCTGATGCGAGACGACACAGATTTAGGCCAGATGCGTTCACACCCACCACACCACCTTACCATATCTCCCTTGTTTTTCTGATCTGAATGTGTGACTTCATTACATTTGTAGGTATGTGTGGTTTCTTACCCGTCAAATAGCAAGGTTCATTAGGAGACTGAGCGGACTCGCAAGTGAGCGTGATGTTGGGATCCTGCGGGGGCCATTCCCGGCCACCTCTCAGGATGGTGAGCAGTCGACCTCCTTGGAAGGCTCTAATGGGATTCGCTTGAACAGCACTGTTCCCGTACACCAGCGAAAGATCCATATACGCGGTAACCGTTGAAATCTGTTGAATTATTATATTTTATTTTACATGGATCAGACGAAATGGTTGTCAAACGCAAGCCAATTTTTTTAAACACTTTAGATATAATGAAATAAATAGTAACACAAAAGCCAAAAAGTTTTTTTGAAATGCCATACCTATGTGGCAAACAAGCAGACGAGCCTGATGGTAAGCAGCCGTCGCCTAGATACTAGTTTTAGAAATATTAATTACATATTGAATTCAGAGCTGTATTTACAAAATGTATTGCTTCTATTTTAGGTATCTGGATTTTCGGGCATAAAATGAAAAAAATAAAGCCGTAATTGTCAAAAGTAATAAAAACAAGTAAATTTATTTGTCAGTAAATCCACTTTCAATCTGTCCCTTGGATAGTATTACATAAAACTACTTTTGTAAATTGAAGGTAATAAGTTGACATGTTGAGTTATTCCAAAATTTGAAGCCGTTATTTTCAGATCTAATTATTACAGAAATATAGATTTCTATAGATCATTTCATAGAATCAGAACGTCAAATATCCAGTTTTAGTTACTTTTTTTCGTAAAAAAATGTTTGAGGCTCTTAATTATCTCTTCGCGAAGTTATTACAAGCTTCGGTGATATTGCGTCGAGTTTCAGAAGAGTCGAGGGTATAAATTTAGAAATAGAACCTATTTCCATCCTACTATATTAAATTTACATTAGGGTAATGAAAAATAATACGTACCTAATATATGACGTTTGTCACGACTCATGAATGTTTCTAATAAAACTGTCTGCGCGTTTCTCATAAAACGATATTCCGAGTAAAATAGACCTTGAATAATTATTCACTCCTTGAATTAAACAACCTCTGCTGAATGTATCCTTTGCTTGAGTGCTATTATTTTAAAGATGCTTCGGTGCTTTTATGTCAGTTCAGTTGATTACGCTTGTGGCCACAAAGCACTTCCGTGACTGCATCTAAGTATAATTACACTTTGTGATAGCTCCTAACATAAAAGCTTATGTGCTCTTTGAAATGTCTATTCGTGCCCAGTTTACAACCCTAATGTAAGTGAAAGTTTAGTCATAAACTTTGCAGCGCACTTCCGAACTATAACCAACACATTTAGGAGTTACTACTTTTATTTTAGTAAACATACCTACTGAGAAAAAAAACTTAATGTTTCGATTATCTAGATAACTGTACGAAAACATATGATAACTTACTCGTTGCGCTATCTGGCCTTATGGCGATCTAGTTCAAACGCAATGTAGACTTCATATTACGATGTTAGTCATATATTTTCTTCTAGGCAAGCGTGCTCTATCGTAGACCATATCATAGCTTAACATCAGGCGAGTTGGCAGTCACAAGCAATCATATGATTGAGTTTTAAAAATTATGTTTTAATGCGATCTGGTCATACCTGCTATCTAGTCATATCGAGATGTAGTCTATATTATAAGGCTTCAAACCTTAGGCACGACGAAATTTGCAACTCCGGAAGTATTATTTCACTACGATGTACGCTACATCGCATTGTAAGTTCATGATGCTGAATCACGTTAATTCGAAAGTCGTTTTTGGGCAATTATAGTTAGGCACAGATATACACAACCAGATCGGCAATATATTTTAGTGAAAGAGACAACTTGATATGGCTCAGCACAAGTACGAAAAGGACATAAATAGATTTTGTTGTCCTTATCGGCGTGACCTGTTTTTGGTACCTCAAGTGTCAAAATCTGTAATAATCAGTGACAAACAAAACGGGTCTGAATTATATTTATTGCCTTTTTTTGGTGATTTAATGTGATAAATGCGTGTTTCCTCTGAGAAATAATTGTAAAAGATATTTTACAATGGTTGGTTGTAGCATTTTGGGCTGCAAGAAGCGCAGTGAGCGAAAATACGATGATGAGCGAGAGGCACTGAGCTAGCCACGCTCATTGAAAATCTATAGGTAGTAGATCTGTGTAGTTAGGGTATTTGTTTTCTTTTTTATTGCTAACAGGCTAGGTATTCGACTATAGCTCATGTGTGGTCGACGATGGTAAACACGCCCACTTTGGAATAAAAATGGAATGCCAATGTCCAGTATTTTTTTACTGACGAAAAGAAGGAGGTTGTCAAGTCAACGTCTATTATTTTGCTGAAGAAAATAGGCTTTATTAGAAACAAAAATATCAATAAAAAAAACATTAAACAAATACCTACCTATATATGAACCAAACACAAAACAACTAACAAAATGAAGATCGCTTTACTAAATTCATTTTTCTCAAAACTGTATGGTACACAATGGACTTACTGACTCACGCATTTTTACAGCAAACCCAAACGGCGATACCACTTGATAAAACTAACTTAAGCTTAACCCAACGCCGTATTTTTACACAAATTGACACAGAAAAAATCGAAAAGTAAACCCTTTTTGTTTTAATTTGTTAGCTTAATGTTTTGCGTCAATTAAAAATATTCGCTTTTTTATAATGGCTTTAAAATTAAGTAATACTAGTAGGATCACAACATAATTATTATAAACGCGAAAATGTATGTGTAACAATTACATAAATACAGAATAATTTATTTGGTGTTAATGAAATTAAAAACAAAAAAAAAGTTTCACTCAACTGCGTAACAGCTTATCGCAAATGAAGTTTGGTATGGAGGTAGTTTATATCCTAGATTAACACATAATATAGGCATACTTTTTATCACGAAACTTACGGTGCCCATAAGATAGTAAAATTATTCTGCGATGCGCTGCAAGTAACAAAATAAAACAAAACTAAGGTTACCTGAAAAGGTCGCCAATTGTTTCACTAGTTTAAAGTTATTTTTGTCTTATATATATCATTTCTGGTGTGAACAATAAAGAGTTATCTATCTAACAAAATGGTATAAGTACATTTCGAGCTTTTCCGAGTTAAAAATGTATTAAAGTTCGTCGCTGAGTTGCCACCTTAATACACTTATGTTACTCACAGGCTCAGCTGGCGCGTTCGGTGCGGTACATCCTCTATCCCTCGTAGTTCCAGTCCTCACGAAGTTCATACACTGAGTCCCTTGAGGCGCGTGAATTGGGTCATTTTGCGGAATGAGAATCGGAGCACAAACTGGGTTGGTCGACGCGTCAAAAGCCAGCCTTCCATTGTCATCACAACACGTCACTGGGTCCTTATCTGTGGAGTTCAATGACGATATATTTGACAGCATCGAGATACAATTCCTATAGAGTCACAATCTCTCAGTGAATACAGTATAAAAACGTCCGAGCGTCATTGTACATAACATTGTATCGATTATATAGTTCACAATCCACATGTACTCCAATTTAGACGCTATGTCGCATGCAGTGTAGTTAGTTGTCCGCTATGTAATCGTAGCTCTGGGATCGCGCGGCGTTGAAGTCGGATCGCGGTTATGTTGTAACTAACCAAAAGTCCGCGCAATTCGTAGCGTGCGCCGAGTTTTGGTTCGGTTTTTGTTTTGGCACGATTGTGACTATATATATGTATTGTATCTCGACGCAGCTGATACCTAGTCTATACATTAAAATTGTACACTCGTTGCACAAGGATGTTGCATGCCATCCCTCACTGTTCTATGCTGTTTTATATAGCGACATCCCTTTTCCGATTAAAATTTATCTTTGGTGGGGTTCGTTATAATTATGTGGAAGTTTGTATTGTGTTCATGAAGCACGACGTAAATTTGCCATTCCTGAGAAACGAGAAACCGTTCTCATTTTAATGCTTGCGTACAAGGTTTTGGTAAGTGGAGTCTGTTTATATAGAACAGACATAGACAGTTTGTTTGCCTCGTAAACTAATTTAAGTCTCTAACATTGAATTTCAATGTAGTATTCTAATTAATAAAATGCCAGACGTATTAAAATCAGAATAAGAATCCAATGTAGCATACATCCCTTGTTGGTGGAAGCGAGTACTAAACAAAAATACCATGGTAATGTTTAAACCTTCTCGATTTGACTTCCTGGTTTCTTTTTTAATGATTATCGGGACTTATCACGCATAAAAAACGTAATAAAATAATACGTGATAAGTCCAGATACACTTTAAAAACACCATGTATTAACAGACACGAACTAATAAAGTTTGCTGATTAACAGGGTGTTCTTTAATATGACGGACATATTCAAGTACATCATTGTACTCATCATTATAAACAACTTATACCTTAGTAGAATTCTTTAGTAGAATCCCGAACGTAGCGAGGGATTCAAAGTACGTCGCCCGAGCCAAAAAATATTTTGCGCCCGAGTGATACACTCTACTTTTCATCACCCACTATGAGAAAATAAAAAGCGTCTCATAATATTATTATTTACTAAAACATAGAGTAACAAATAAATTGAAATTAAATAGTATCTAATAATAAATCAACTAAAAACTTATATTTACATTTGAGACATTTTCGCAATTATGAAAATTTATTGTTACACAAAACCATGAATTTCTAACAACCCGTGAAAATTTACGAAAACGCGGGTTGTTCGCTCGTTTTTAATTTGATTTCTTTTTTTTTATTCAGCTGGCGGCGCGACTGTGGGCCCTCGTACCAGCCAGTCTTTATTCAAACAATATTTGCGTTCGATTTCTTTGGCGCTAAACACTAAGATGTTCCAAATTCAAAAAGTGCGCCGCCATTAACTTTTCGGCGCATTTATAAAGAGGATTGAAAACTCATTACTGCCCGCTAAAAGTACTTTATAGAAAACACCACCTTTGGGTGCACTAGGCGAACCAAGTCATCCTTTTCGAATAGATGGGATGAAAAAGTGGTTTATAATTATTGGTCTAATGATATCCTTGTATATCTCCATCGTTTAGAGATACACCGGGTATTTTTGTTAGTATTTTGACCTTTGCACAGTCCATTTAGTTCGAGTTTATTATGGCCAGACAAATGAAAAACTTAAATTGTGATAGGTCCGAATACCATCCAGGTTACTACCCTTTCTATACTTTGTACATAGATGAACAAAGACGTAGATGTCTAGTTCAATATTAAATTCACAAGTACGTTGTATATCCTAAAGTGGGGTATAAAACGTCCTTGAAAATTCACGAAAAAGTATATATATATCATATCGTTTTTACCTACATAAATTCAGATAGGCACATGTTAGAAATTTTAGCAAACTGTTTATATTAGCATGCAATAAATGTAGATCTAAAATGCACTGATTACCTAATTAAACTCGGTCCAAGTATTTATTTTCTACAGACAGCTGCATAACATCGTAAAAAAACATTTTCTTGTAATAAATATTTCACTGAAATATATCGGGTCCCTGCTACAACAGTCTTACGTTCAAAAACATAGCCAAAGTGATTAGAGTTCGTGATTTCTTCAGAGTTGTTTTTAGCAATGTTATTGTAACTGCAAGTAAAAAAAATGGAAATATCTAGTTAGTATGTTTATTTTCAAGGTTTGTTTTAATGATAGCCCGATATCAATTGTATTAAATATCTTTGACTTCGTACTTTCTAAATGAATAGTCTGTCTCAAATTACAAGAAAAAGCTGACGTTAAAAGTTCTCGTACTTAGTCTAATTGGATTTTACTGAGTGTAAAACGGATTAGTTGGAAGTTATAATGTTTAATAAATCGTTTTTTTATGTTATTTTGAACATTGCTCGTTCGTTACTAAGTTGCAGTGTTTATTAAAAATATATTAACCTTAATACCAACAGTGAAGTGATTAAATATCGGGATTGCTTTACGCTTTATTATACAAAGGAAATTGCTTCATAGAATGGATACATAGAAGCTAGATTGAAATAGAAACGATAATACCACGGTACCAACTAATGTATAAACAACGTATATACTATAAACCAGCCAAGTGCGAGTCGGGCTCGTGCATTAGGGTTCCGTACCAGCCGAAAATAAACAATTACCAATAAAAAAAGCGACTTCAAAATATGGCATTTTGATTCAGTAAGACGAATGATAGGTCATCTAAGTAAGGCCGAATACATTGCTTAACGTGGTAATGAACAGAAATTTGTCGCCGACTCGTGCTTGGCCAATATTTATTATTTGTTGTGATACTTTAGTTAGAATGTGTATTACAATCATTCCAAGTTTGACGCTTGTACGTATTACCGTTTATGAGCCCCCTTTCGTTTTTGTTTTTTTACTTTTTTATTATTTCTTAGTTAATCCGCCGTAACATACAACAAAACTTCAACTGGCTATCTATTACGGTTCGAAAGATACAACCGTTTCAAAGTAGGAGGGACAGACAGACAACGTAAGCTCAGTAATAGGGTCCCGTTTTTACCTTTTGCGTACGGAACCCTAAAAATGTAGCTTTAGTAAATTGGATCGATGTAAAAAGACTGCTTTCAATTGAACTTTCAATTCTATTTGCTGAAAATTGGATTTAGCGTTGCCGACAGGACAGACAATGTTTTCTTATAGTAGAATAAAATGCTATTTATTACTATTTATTTACAATACTTGCGTTTCGCATATCGATTGTGTTTTGTTTAGGGTTAAATCAATTCCGTAAAAGTACACTTTTAAGATTTATGTGTTGAAAAAACAAAAAACATACAGTCGAATTGATAACCTCCTCCTGATGTCGGTTAAAAAGTAATCTCTGCTTTGTATCACAAATCATCAAAAGTTTTAACAAAGGTAGAAAACTTGTAGATGTAGGTACTATAAGTAATCCTAAACTGAAGAAATTCATGAAAAGGAAGTAAAATGACAAACAACCTTGCAACTAATTACTTTTAACCTCTTAATCTGAGTTAGGTATTAGATACTTATAGCACTTTTACACTTCACTTCATCTGAAATATCTAGACACACGGTAGCGTGGCAGGCTAAGCAACCGCGAAGCGACAGGCTGACGCACCCATAATTATGCATTTACACAAACCGATCCAATTTCCCCCCAATAACTCAAATCTAGTAATATTAATTATAATTGTAAGTAAGGTCTCGGAAATCACTTATAAACAAAGTTTGAAATCTATAACTTCAATGTTTTTGAGATATGGTCGTCTGAAATCTTCCAAATTTTTGGCTTACTCATGTAAATTCTAATCTGGTACTTTCCCAGAAAACTCGAAATTATATTGAAGTATTTTTGAGAATTATTAACGCATTAGATTGTTTTTTTTTTTTACAATAGACTTAGGTAATTGAGCAATTAAGCCGTGGTAGCCCATTTGGGAGACCGCTAGATTTGAAAGCGTAAAGTCGCGGGTTCGAACCCCGGGCCCGTACCAATGAGCTCTTTGGAGCTTATGCACGGATTTTCATACCACTGACTTTTCAGTGAAGGAAAACATCGTGCGGAAACCTGCATACGTACGGAGAAGGAATTCAATGGCGTATGAGAATCCACCAACCCGCACTGGACCAGCGTGGTGGATATGGCCCAAACACCCTTTCGGGGGTAGGCTAAAAGTTCAACAGTGGACTGTTAAAAGGCTGATTATGATGAATTAAGCAATTTAGTGTTAGTTTACTTGTATTTTGTTTTAAAAAAGCAATGTTGAGAAAAAAACGGGTCGGCTACTCTGAATCTAAACTTTCTTAGGGTGCTGAACTTTCCAAGCACACAAAATGTAAATAAATAGGTTAGATCGAGTCATCAATAAACAAATAGGTTAGTTGTTGTTCATATGCTTGTCGTTCCCAGCAAAGTTACACGTCACTTATCAGATAGTAAATAACGCCTATTTCTAGAAAATGAATATGTTGTTTTAATTTTTTTTATTTATCGAACGTAGTGTAATGAAAAGTATACAAAGATCCATTAGTGTGTGGAGTTTTGGCGCCAACGCGGAAAAAACATGTCGGCTCGTTGGATTATTTTCCTAAACTTGTGTATTTTCGAGTGTTAATGTGTACTAAATGGTGAATTATTATTCATTAAGTGCTCGTAAACGTACTCGAGTGTGGGGAAGTGATATAACGAGGTGAAACGTGTCTTTTCGTGTTGTTTCCAAAACTCCATAGGAGCCTCTTGGCTTGAAGTCTCCACCACTTTACAGGGGCATGAGTTCGACTTGACCGTGACTTACCTAGCTTGACTCTGACTGTGACTATGACTTGTTTGACGCTATTAAGACAAAGTAAACTGTTTAATATTACGAGTAAAGGACATTGAATCCACGCTCATGAAGATTTAAAAAAAAAAAAAAAAAAAAATGTTTTTTTAGGCTAGCCTTTAAAATGGAAATGTAAAACTTTTTCAAAACAAGCCTTTTCGTATTCTTCTCAGCAAACCCTTTCATTTGATATCAATTACAATTTATAATATTACCTTTGTTTTATATCTGTTGATTATATGAGGTTTGTGGACGTAATAAAACACTTAATTAAGGATTTAAATTAATAACTTTCACGTATATTATCCTTATTATTTTATATTTGGAAGTGATGCGACTAGCTCCTATCACAGGCAAAACAGTCAGAGAGAAAAAAAAAACAAGATGGCGGTTCCATATCGTTGACACATGAGATCGTTTAGAAACTAACATATTAATTTTTGTAAATAATTAAATAAAATCAACACGCCCCCTCAAAAATTAATCACCAATTATACAAACTTAAAATCAATTTAAATTGACTAAATAGAACACATACACTTCCAATTATTTACTGGGAAAATTACAATTAATGGTCCAACATTCGTTGCAAGGATTAGGGAAAACCCAGGAAAACCCAACCAGACCATTTATAAAATCAAATAATCAATCAACCTTTTGATTTTTATACCAATTTTTTTTTTAAAACTTATTTACGTTTATTTATACAATCATTTTATTATTTTATACCCATTTTACTTCTTAGTCTTTGAAAGGATATTCCAGGCAGTGGCTTCGTCAGGATGTCGGCCAGCTGCTCACCTGTGGGAATGTAATTTAATTTAATTACATTTTTCTCAATCTGTTCCCGAGAGAAGTGATACTTGATATCAATGTGTTTTGACCGTTTGTGACTCGTCGGATTGTTAGCTATACTTATACAGCCATTGTTGTCTTCATAAATTATAATAGGTTTATCAATGTGTATATTTACACTGGCTGCTAAAGATTTAAGCCACAATGCTTCCCTTACTGCTTCAAACAATGCCATGTATTCAGCTTCTGTGGAGGAAGCTGCAACTGAAGTTTGTTTCCTTGTACTCCAGGTTATTGTACATTGGTCAAAGAGCTTAAATAAATACCCAGTTGTACTCTTCCTGTCATGTGTATCATTACCACCCCAATCTGAGTCTACGTACCCACACAAAATATCATCGTAGTTACATCTCTTGTACCACAATTTCAAATCAATTGTGCCTTTTAAGTACCTTAGTACACGTTTAAGACATTGCCATAATTCTTTATTATTTTTGTTTGTGTACCTACTCAGAATATTTACACTAACGCTTAGATCGGGCCGAGTACATAACATGATATACATCAAGCACCCTATAACGTTCCGACATGGAGCGTTATATTTCTCCTCGGAGTTCAATGCGTCATAATTTAGTTTATTTTCTAAGGGGGTAGAGACAGGTTTGCAGTCATGCATATTATATTTAGTCAATACTGTTTTGATGTATGCACTTTGATCTAAAATCATTTGATCACCTTCTCTAGTGACTTTAATACCGAGAAACAGTTTTATTTCATTTAAATCGGTCATTTCAAATTTACTCATTAAAAACCTTTTAAAATTGTTCATAGTTTCAATTTCAGCGCATGCTACTACTAAATCATCGACATAAAGTACCACGTATATATTTTTACGCACATCCCCATTATCTAGCATGTAAATACACCTATCAACTGAGGAATTTTGAAATCCTTCTTGTTTCAGTGACTGTTCGAACATTTCGAACCAACACCTAGCCGCCTGTTTTAGCCCGTATAATGCTTTTTGCAATTTACATACGTAGCCTTTTTTACTTAATACACCCTCAGGAACTCTCATATAGATTTCTTCTTTCAAATGGCCATTTAAAAAAAAGGCCGTTTTAACGTCTAAATGATGAACCAATAACTGAAATTGATTCGCAAAGCTAATTATAAATCTAAAACTAGATATTCTAGCAACAGGCGCAAATGTTTCATTATAGTCAGTAAGATATTCTTGGCTAAAGCCCCTGGCAACTAAACGTGCCTTGAATCGTTCAGGATTTCCAAATTCATCATTTTTAACTGTAAAAATCCATTTACAATCAACAATGTTTTTGTTTGCGGGTCGTGGTACTAAAGTCCATGTTTTATTTTTATGTAAAGAATCTAGTTCATCTCTAATAGCGCTATCCCATTGTCTTCTATCCTCACGATGTTTAATTTCATCAAATGATTTTGGTACTGTGCATAAAACAGACTGAGCACACATTAAATAATCATCATCCATTTCTTTATATGATACAGGTGGATGATCTTTGATCCTATTACTCCTTCTAAGTTCAGTATTAATATTTGTGTTTTTAGTTTTATCCCGTAATGAATCGTCAGAACGTATATCTACATCACGGTTTGATTGAACTAATATATCATGGTTCACTTTGCGAATTTTAGCATGACATTCATCATGCTCATCAGATTTAGAGTCATCTGATTTATTACTGTCAGAGTTCCGAGACTTGGTTGACACTGATTTCGAACTACCGTCATTATCAGTTTTGTCATGAGAACTTTTAGTGTTCTCTTCAGGCTTCCACGAAGGCCTGGACTGTAGAAAATTAGTCTCGTCCACAATCACATCTCTGACTACTACAAACTTTTCGCAATCAGGGTTCCAAACTTTATAACCGTTCGGTTCATACCCCATGAGAACACCTTTCCATGACTTATCATCAAACTTCGCTGTAGTAGTTTTGTTATGTACGTAAACAGTTGAACCAAAAACCTTTAAATACTTTACTTGCGGTTTTTTATTATGCCACATCTCGTATGGTGTTTTTGAAAGTTTCAGGGCCTTGGTCGGTGTCAAATTTATCAAGTAAACAGCAGTCAATACTGCCTGACCCCAGAAAACTTTATCTATTTGTGCACCGTTTATCATAGAACGTGCTTTTTCTGTAATGGTCCTCACCATACGTTCAGAAACACCATTCTGTTGTTGAGTTCTTGGAACTGTCAAATGGTAACTAATTCCCTTTTCCGTACAGTAACTTTTCATTTCGGTAGATAAATACTCCCCACCGTTGTCGCAATATAAATTAACTACCTTCAAATTAAATTTTGCTTCACTTTTTGCAACAAAATCTTTAAACGCAGCGAATACGTCTGATTTATACGTTATTAAGTATGTAACACAATAATGAGTGTACTGATCTATAAAAATTACGAAATAATTTTTATTATCGTTAGTCGTTGGAGTAATTGGACCACAGACATCCGAATGAACAACAAATAATGGTCTGTTTATATGACTTTTGTCTTTGGCCTGACTAAACGGAAGTAGACTCTGTTTCCCATTTATGCAAGCTTCACATAAATCATCATCAGGCACCACTGAATCAATTTGATTCATGTCTTCAAATAATTTATTCTGTTTTATTTCTAAGAATTTATTTTTACTCATGTGTCCTAAGCGTTGATGCCACAATTTGTAGCTTTTCTTGTCACTAGTGCATGCCTGGGAAACAGGATGACTCAGGTTCACAGACGACACAAAATCTACAGCAATTAAATTGTTAGTAGACTTACCTCGCATGATCGTTTTACCATTTTTGCATATTTGAGCGCCTTCCTGACCGAAAATAACTGTATATCCAGCTCGCTGCATCTTTGAGACCGACAGTAGATTGTAGGGGACCTCGCGGCAGAACAGCACGTCTTCCAGAATGCCTTGGATACCCATGTTGCTGGTAACCTGCAGTGTACCCTTTTTTGTTGCTGAAATAAATTCACCATTTTTAGCAATTGAAATTTTTAGTGGTGGTGATAAATCAGTATGATTAATAAACAAGTCTTCTCTATTTATGAGATGATCTGATGCGCCAGAGTCCAATAAAAATGTAATTTTATTTTCTTGGTTATCATCTTGGTAGTTTCCGGTCATAAAAGCAAAGCCAGAAAAATCATTCGACGTTGATGGTTGATTTTGATTTATCTCAATTGCTTGAACTGTCCTTGTCCTTTCTTTATTTCCGTAGTTGCCTTTTTGCAGATGCATTCTTTTGAAATAGTAACAGTCGTTTTTCTTATGTCCTTTTCGCCCACAATGGTGACATTTTATGAACTGTAAATTCTTCTTTTGTTTATTATTATTCTTATTTATTTGTTGAGAATTATCAAATTTTCTTTTCTTCCATGTATCATTTTTTGTTTCTACTTGCAACACTTTTGCGCTCGTATCACCAGATTCATTTTTTAATTTCACTTCGTGGTCTAACAGTCTCGTTTTTACAAATGCTATCGTTAAATTATCTTCTGATAATGTCTCGATCGCAGTAATGACTCCGTCATAAGATGAGGGTAGGGTGAGTAGCAAGTGTGCTACTTTGTCAGTTTCCTCTAATTTTGCTCCAGCGGCAAGTAACTCAGTAATGAGGTCATCGAATGTAGCAAAATGTTTTATTAGCTGTACATCACCTTGTAGTTTCAGCGCCAACAACTTTTTTCGTAATGCCAACTGCGTCGCAATACTTTTACGTTCGTACAACGCATCTAAACTGCTTAAAATATCCTTCGCCGAACTGTCTTCTTTTGCAAAACCGAGGTAGGAATCGGATAGATACTCGATGATCACATTTTTGGCCATCCGATTGTTTTTCTCCCACACTTCATTTCGAAATAAAGGGTCTTCATCAATAACATTTATAATGTCCAATTCACTCAACAACGCTCGTATTCGAAACTTCCATATACTATATTTTTCACCATTAAATGGCTTGATATTACGTTTTATCTTTGAATTCTCCATTTTGAAAAACGTCCGAACGCAGTAGTTAGATATTTTAATTATTTATCACTTACGTACACTGGACCCAAAACCTGTTGATTATATGAGGTTTGTGGACGTAATAAAACACTTAATTAAGGATTTAAATTAATAACTTTCACGTATATTATCCTTATTATTTTATATTTGGAAGTGATGCGACTAGCTCCTATCACAGGCAAAACAGTCAGAGAGAAAAAAAAACAAGATGGCGGTTCCATATCGTTGACACATGAGATCGTTTAGAAACTAACATATTAATTTTTGTAAATAATTAAATAAAATCAACAATATCCATATCATGATGGTTGATAAGAAAAATGTCCGCCATCTTGGGGCGTTAGCCATATTGGATTTAGAATGACGTCACTTAGCTAACCATGCATTGTCCAAACTAAACGTTACAATATGTTTTTGAATGTAATAGTAGACAAACAAGCGACGGGCTACCTGATGGTAAGTAGTCACCGCCGCCTATGGACATCTACAATACCCGGGGCATTGGCCGTGCGTTGCCTACCTTTGAGGACTCTATTCATCGTCTTACTTCAGCTCAATCGGTTAGTGATAAGTGTTTTAAATTTTTGTTGCAATATTTGACCTAAACTAACAAGTTAAATAAAAGCTTGTAAAGACATATTTTATATCCGAAAAACAAACCAAACTTGGAAAATTAAAATTAAGTGCTACAATCTACACTGAAATGTTATTATAAAACAATATTCCCAGAATAGTAGAAAATTAGTTAGCTCGCATTTAAGTTTAGATTAATTTTAATGAAATGTTGATTCTTTACTTAAGAACACAAATATTTAACCAGATGAAACTTAAGTGTTATTGCTTCCAAAATATACAAAGAATAAAGTTTGTTCTTGTCGAAACTTTAATTGGTGGAGCTTTTGAAATTATACATACAGATTTAACAATAATCGCTGTTCACGTGTACATTTTTTCGTCCCATTTAAATAAGACTAATTTCCACAGACAGATTATCTTTTCAATTTAGTCTTGTATTATCAAAGCTGGATAAGATAAATTAGAGAACTTAAAAACGTACGAAATCAAAAATTTACATTGAAAGGACGAAACCCATTACTTGTTTATTTTTTCATGAATAATATCACAGGTGCATATGCACACCACATATTACACATACAAAAATTATGTCTGACACACAAAATCTGAAACTTAAAAAAAAGCAAGCTGTTGGACTATATACTAAAGCACCCCAAATTTTAAAGCACCCCAAATACTAAAGTACCGTAAATACTAAAGCACCCAAACATCTTGACCTATATACGATGACGATTACCTAACAGCCAGTAAGCTGACTCTAAAATTACCTTAGAAGACCAGACAATTATGCCACGACGTGTCAGAAAGGGTCCTGTTCTGACGCGAAATGTAATTGTAGATTGTATGAGTAAATTGTGATCTTGGAGTATACATTTTCAAGGAATATACTCAAAGATTATGATGGACAAGTCGGGTTCAATTTTGGGTGCAACATGTTACACTAGGGCGTATCCTACTTTCTTTAAACGATCTTGGTTATAACAATAACGCATTGTAAGCATGAGACACATTTTAGGCAATTTTACACACAGAAAGAAGGAAATCATAAAAATCGCCGCAGCCGTTCTTGAGTTATAATTGACTAACCCGACTTTGTTTCATATACCTAATATCTTAGATAAACGTAGTATAGTAATAGATCGTTGCCTAAATATATAGGTAATAGATAAGGCAATTCTACTAACGAGATTGTGCCACTCCAGCAGTGAGAGACATGTCATGGGTGACGATCTGTCCCCATTGTTGAGCGACAAGGCTCCAGACGGGATCGATCAGCTGCCGGTCCGGGAACAGTTCGAGACTGATCACTCGGGGGTTGGGCAGGGGGCGACCGCTTCTCGCTCTGGGCCAGGCTGCCACTCCTGGAATTAAATTAAATTTAAATTCGATTAAAAATCTGTCCGCTTCCAACCGGCCCTATTGGAGATCGATGGAGGAAGCATATGTCCAGTAGTGGACGTCCTATGGCTGAAATTATTGACTGCACCACTTTACTATGTTTTGATTTGGACTTAACCGTGACTTACTTAGCTTGACTCTAACTCTGCATATTGTGAATATGGGGGAACGGTATTCAGCAGCACATTACACAGACTAACGGCTCGCTCAATCAAAGCACTTCGTATGGGTTTTCAGAATATGAACCAAGATACGGAGTCGCCTTATTAAACATACATTAAATTTTCGAAATGAACCGTCATCATCTCAACTTACCGTCACCATAATTATACGGGACGAGTCTTCCATAAGGCGTCTGCGGGACACCCCACGCTGGTCTCACGAGATTGTTGCAGGAAGCATCGATTGTCCGATACCGGGACTTGGTGCAGAACGGTGGAGTCAGACCACAGGTTCGAGTTGCTGGATCCTGGGCCGAACCTAACGGCGGGGGAGGATTGCTGAAGCTATTTTGTAAAAAAATAACATTAGTAAAAATTTCCATTCATAAAACTATATTTTAAACGACTTAAATAAAAGTAGGATCTTAATTTGACTGTACCTACTTATGTTTTTTACCGACTTCATAAAAGGCGTTGGTTCTCAATTGTATATTTTTTATGGTTGTTACCTCGGAACATTTTTGAACAAATTCGGATTTTTATTGACCATATATTCTTTTAGATTGGTCCCATAAAAAAATCATCAAAATCGGTTTAGTAGTTTGGCTATAAATCAATATAACTGGGAAATTCTGTTACTTAGATGACAATTTATGGTCACCCAAATAACCGAAGTTGCGTATTTAACAAATTTTGTGAAGTCGGTTTTATAAATTGATAGGGATGTCTTCGCCGGTTGTGATTCGATTTTAATATATTTTTAATATCTCAATGGTAGCCTACCTTTTTCAATTTTAGCTTCAATTGGAAGGAAATATTCTACTTAGGGGTGGTAATGTTCTGTAATTATTTTTTTTATTTATATACAAACATTTTGCTATTACGTAGGTAAGTTTATCAAGTTTATGAAACAACGAAACATGGCAAAAATTCAATTTTGTGGAAGAATATCTACTGATTTCGAAATATTTAGGATAAATCCGGGGTCATCTGTATTGCAAATGTTGCGTGTCCTATATCTTCCATTTAGCTGAACCATACGTATTTCCGCATAGTAGATGGAACTTCTTTATGCGTTTTTTTCTTGTCATTGACTTTCATGCAAAGAGATTTTAACCTTGTGTTCTGTTTTACTTACCATGCTCGTGGAAATGTCTTAGTAGGTACAAAAAGTTCTATACAATAAATAAATAAATATTCGGGACATTTTTTCACACACGGTCATCTGACCCCAAGCTAAGCAAAGCTTGTGATATGGCTGCCAGAGACTGATATACATACATATATAGTTTTAAATAATTACTTAAACAGATATTAACAACCAGATATAGAACAAACACATATGTTCATCACATAAATGTTTGTCCTAGGTGGGAATCGAACCCACACACCCAAGCTCAGAAGGCAGGTTCACTACCTACTGGACCAATGGGCTATACCAATACCAATACCAAGGAAAGGAACGGTAAGATTGGGTTAGCTATATTAAACACAAAACATAAAGAAGAATTAACCTTTTCTGAGCTCCGTTGAACCGTGGTACCGGGGCCGAGGCGCTGAGGACAGAATCGGTGCATTTTACAACACAAAATATGCAACATAAACACAATTAACAAGGATTATAGTGCAGTTTTCTACAATGCAACTCTGTACGAGCAAGTATTAAACACAGGTCGGAAAACTACAGTGCCTGTTGAAAAAATACAAGCAATTGCGCTGTTCTTCTTGCAGGCGTGGGTAACTTTCTCAGATCAGAAAAATATGGGAGATTTATGTCTTTTTACAATTATCGTTCCACTTTGTTCACTACACCGCTAAATGCAAAAACTGAAAGTACGACTCACTAGTAAGAAACTTGCAGCGATAGGTACCAATATAACCAATGAACTTAATAATAGTCCACTCGAGTCCGACTCGCACTTAGTCGGTGTTTATTTTCCCTTTACAGCCATTGTTACTTGGATTCATGTTTTAGAAACGCAAAAAAAGTGTAGTGCGAGACTCTGCAAAAAGAAATAACTCAGGAAGACTAATTGGTACTAATGAGTAAGCCACTTAACACTAATTAGTCTAACTAAAGTAGATGCCTGTCCCGCTGTCCCTGCATGTTGTAGGTAATGATAAGTGATTACGCATTAAACATAACATTTTTTATAGAAGTATATAGTTATGTATTAAGAGCGATGAGTTCCATATACTTCGTGGCCCTAACAAAATCATAACCCACGCTTGCAAATAACAACGTATTGGTGCCATATAAATAATGTTGCCCAATGTGGCTCGTACAACGTAGCGTTTGCAGAGGATAAATGTAAACTAAGTAATTGACGTGTGCATTGGGACCTCTATTCCATTACGCAAAGCTACGAGTGTGTCGTAGACTGATACCGGTTCTGATATTATTTGTGAGATCAGGAATTTTCGGAAAAGGTACAGTGCCTTTATTAAAGGGGTAGTGCGAAACGTTATTATACACTATGAAAATTACTAACAACTTTATACATGAAACGGAATTTAAATCTACTAACAATTTATCGGACGTGTCTGTGACCGTGATCTAGCTTATACTGGGCATACTACATCGGTCATAAAACGTGGACGTGACCTTGAGTGATCGGACGTCCCAGGGCGATCTGGCGCGCAGGAAAGAGCTAAAGCTGGCAAAAAATGCCTGTCTTATAGTCCCAACGACCGTGCACATGCACACCAATCAGTCAAGCACGGCTTACGGATGCGTCCGAGAAATTGTTCACGGGTAGATATTTATTATGAAAACTTTTCGAAGAAGTTCGCGTAGTTTTCCAATATGGCCCGCAGTAAGTAACAACTACGTTATGGCCAAATATTGCGTGACAGCATTTTATATCGGTTACGAAAGAACAATATAAGGCAACACAAAAGTAAAAGCGTAGTTACAAGATATGTTACAATACAACGAAAAGAAATCGAGCGTATCCTATCGAAGGTGATACAGGAGCTTCTGATATTTGACTTCTTATATTTGTATTAAAGCCATTTGTGTCTACGAAATAGAGTTGAAATTTCCGTGAAAATAAAAAAGACACATCGAAATCCGACCTCAGAGTAGGCCTGAGTTCTTTCACGGAGTCCTGGCATTCAGTTCATTGATTCTTAACAACTTTGGAAAGTCTTTCAAGCCTCTAACAATTGGATGAATCAGTAAGTAGCTCTCAAGGGCTTTTCCTTTTATTTGAACAGATCAAATACCCATTTAGTTACCACTAGAATTTCGCTGTTACGCTCAAATCAAAAAGGTATTAGATTTCCAATAAGCTTAAATTTTTGGGTCCTTGATTCAGGTCCTTCTTTCCATATGAGTGACGGAAATATTAACAACAAGATTCCCACAGAAACATGCAACATTCAAAACATTCATATTTTTACACTTTTTCTAAAATATCTTGCAATATCTTATCGCCGATCCATTCTTTTGCAGTCTCACCCAAAGCCTTGCACAGGCAGTCTTTGAGCTGCCAACGTGTTCTGAATAACCGTTGCAAAGTCCAGGATGGGGCTGGACAGCTGCTGCGTAGGGTTCTGCCCCGCTAGGAAGACCTGGGCCGGTGTAGTGTGAAGTAGGTGAAAGCTGGAAGTGGCATGGACCACCGCCAGCACGAGGATTGTTGATTTCATGATGTCTGAAACAAATTCAAAAACAAAATCTATATATATAAAAGCGAAATTCATCTACTCACTCATCACGAAATCTCGAAAACTACTTGACTTACGAAGCTGAAATTTGTCAAATTGATTACTTATGAAGTGCAGAGGTTCGCTAAGAAAGGATTTTACGAAAGGGCTGAATTAAGGGGGGGGCAAATGAAGGTTGAATGTTTGTATGAAAGTCCTTTTGAAATGAAAATGAAAGTTTTTGATGTTAGGGAAATGAAATTTGGTATTCAGGTTTAAAATAAAATAAATACTGTTATATAACTTTTTCGAAAAAGATGGATTAAGGAGGGGAAATGAGGGTTTAATTTTTTTTGTTGACAGTTTTGTAATTACGAGGCTGAAATTTGGCAAGTAGATTACTTATGGGGTGTAGAGGTCCACTAAGAAAGTCTATATACGCGTACGAAGTCACGGGCTACAGCTACTTAACTATAACCAAAAGATTCCAGCCAGATTGATTAATTTTTAATTTTAATTTGACTAATTCGTAAAATTTTCCTGGCTGACCGAAACAATACTCTAACGCTTATTGGTTCTGCAGTAGATATGATGGGTCCAATTCCGCTTGCTAATACGCTGAGCTATGTTGATGACTTTGGTTTTCTGGCTAATCACTTTGTTCCGGATACAGTCCCAAAAATCCTTAAAAGCCATTAATTTTGCTGTTGAACATACGAGTATATAGTATGTAATGAAATAAACAAACTCGTGAAAACAAAATAACTTTTACGATTACCTACTCCCTCGCCTTTGTTTGATACGTCCACCCCTTACTCCGACGTTGCTATATTATACGCCTATGGTGCTTCGTTTGAAGTTTGCGAGGGTTTGTTACTCCGCTTTTAATTTTAAGGGACTAATTATTTCAGCTGTCTAGGCTTTCAAGATTAAGACAGTACTTTACCATTTAAGTCAGTCTGGGGAGGATGGGAATAAACTTGAATTTTTGTCAAAAATAAAACTTAATTTAAAGTTACGCTCCATTATGTAGGACATTTATATTTTGTTGTTTTTAAGATGCATAACCATGCGTGCATTGATTGTTGAGTTTTTATATGAATTAATATCTGATATGATCGACTAAATTTTTCTTTGATGTTCTCGTCCATATATTTAGTTTATGGCATGAGGCCCCAACACCGATTGGAAAGTTGAAATTGCGCCCTGCAAGCAGCAGTGGAAAAGTCAACTCCTTTCGGTTTACGCCAGATTTCATGTAGATAGTCTACTAAATGAAACCTTGAGGAAAAGTCAACTCCTTTTGGTTTCCACAAGATTTCATTTAGGAAGTCTACTAAATGAAACCTAGTAGATAAGTCAACTCCTTTCGGTTTACGCTAAGTTTCATTTGGCTGACAAAATAAAACCTAGAGACTAAATTAATCCTAGCGTGAACCAAAAGAAATTGACTTTTTCACGGCTGCTTGTAGAGCGCGACCTCGACTTTGCAATCGGTGCTGGGCCTTATATCATAAGCCAAATAAATGGACGGGTCTGGTAATAAGAACAGTCGAGACACGAAAGAGGCAAAAAGCGGCGCGGAACCGTGGCGGACAATCTTGAAACTTTCTTGAACCTACTATGACCTAGGAAGAAATAACTTTTCCCCGGCTGCCTGAGCCCTTATTCTCTCACATGAATTCCTTGTCTTAATGCGTAAAGGTATAACATGAAAATGTAATTGAAAAATTGACGCTATGCCCTTAGGCTCCGTTACGTTATATGCGTGGAATTGGTAATCTCAAGTTTGCTAACGCAATGAGATTCGTAACACGCTCATTTTGAATAGTCAAAATAACATAGAGCAATCTAGCGAGCTACGTGCGCGTTTGTCAAGAGAAGTACCTACCTAGTATCTAACCGGTAAACTAGTTTTTTTTTACCTGGCTTACTGTGTTTTTATACGTTTACGACGTGCTATTGGCATGTTATGTTGTTTCATACAGAATTAGGGCCCTGGGCCCGTAACGTGTGGTCACACGTTTTACACACTATTCAATTTAGGTGACTGCGACAAGTTACGCGACCGCAAACCGTATCTCGGCGCATTAAGGTTGTTTACGTAGTTTCCTACGGTAACTTATCCTGAATCGCGCGGTACGGTATACGGCTGTATACGGCCCTATACTTACAACGCGACGCCGCCGTCTCAAATCTCCAGCTGGTATTGTCCACAGAGCCAATTGTATCATAAATTTGTATGTCTAATCAAAATCTACTTATATCATAATCGAAACCGAAAATCAGTCTCCAACGAGTAAAATATGAATAAATTAAGATATTTTTCGTGATCCATACGTACCTAAAAGGGTGCGGATCACGATAAATATTGATCTTATTGTTTCTAGCTTGTTGACTCCCCAAACGACCCAAACGACGAAGCTTTGTAGGTAGTTTTTCAGTTTGATTACGCGAAAATTCCTGGCAACGAAATCCCTTATTTGCTGACCATTCCTTTATCGCATGTACCTACTTGGGATACAAATCCAATTCCGAAATACCAGAAAGTTGCGAAAAGACTTACAAAGAGAGTCTTAGGAGATTAGAAGTAAGTTAATGGACATTTTGCCTAACCTTGCCTTGGACAAAACTGTTATTTATTAAAGTTATACATGCAATGTTGTGCGTTGAACCTAGATAATCAACTCATAGTGTGTTCGCTGCCAACTAGCTGCGTACTGGCTGGTAGTGGGATTGAGCGTTTAGATTATCATTAGAGCTTCAATGGTCTGTGGGTAATGCAACAATAATTTGTATGATAAGCTATGTAGTTTATATATTAAGTTTAATTAGCACGTATTTTGTTTATTGAATAACTTTTTCGTAAAAAAGAATTGTTGCATGTGTCATAGCTATTTTTAACCAAAATATTATAGTTAACTAGGTACACGTATTTAAATAGTTATCAGATATAGACGGTTACGATTTTAATGTGGACCATAACTCGACCATTATATTAATAAGTTTGTAAATTAATATAATTATTTAAAATAGTAGCGTGAATTCATCTGTTATCAAAAGTCTCAGTTTTATTTTAATAAGTTAAAAGCCTAGGTTAGCTGATGACCTATGGGAGCATAGATATACGATTGGCGGGACCTTTCATACAAACGTACCTACTAGGTATTATGTTTTAAACTTCTCGTTCGCTTTTGATGAACCATGAATTATATTAATAGATTGACATTGATTTGCTGCAGAAAATAGCTTTTAGAAAATTAAATTTTGTAAAAAAAAAATTCTGACGTGATGTTTCACACCTTATGATTTTCTATTAAAATGTTATAAGCAATTAATAACCAGAATTGGAATGAGGAGATCCGTAGACGAACGAAAGTTACCGACACCACCGGATTGGCAAGGTGTAGTGGCAGGGCAGGGCACATAGCACGCAGAACAGATGGCCGATGGGGCCGAAATGTTCTCAAATAAAGACCACGGACTGGTAAGCGCAGCGTAGGACGTCCACCCACAAGATGGACAGACGACCTAAAAGAGACCGCAGGGAAACGCTGGATGCAGACCGCTGCCAACTGGCCCTTTTGGAGATCGGTGGGGGGGGCTATGTCCTGCATTGGATGTCCTATGGCTGAAATGAAGATGATGATAATGAAACAATAAAAAAATGGTCGTAAAGACGGACGTTGGATTTGTCTAAGTATAATGTATATGTATAAATTGATATCGACGGGTAAAAGGCGACTTGACTTAACCGCCATTTTTACCGATTATGAGTTATATATATATTTGAAATCAGTGATTTTTTCTGCGTCGTTTAAGCCGACTTTGGATCAAATCGGAGCACTTTTTTGTCGCTTCATTCCATGGCCAAAATGGGGGTCAATTTCAACAATAAGGTGTTATGCGACTTGATTTTAACCCTTTTTTTTAAACCATGCATATGAGCCAATTTAAATGAAGCATTAAAACAGGTATCTGTCAATTGAATTAATTTGCTTTTTATATTTTTTCATAAAGTTGTATTTTCATTCATTTTTACCAAATCTAAAATGAACTGACACAGTATTATGAAGCATTTTACTTTGATCAACATTGATAAAGGTAGTCGTTTGAGTCATTTTACTTTGAATGATTAATCTTCTCAATGTCGCTTAATTCTTTTTACTTTAAACTATATTAGTAGATAATGAGGCTTAAGCGTTTTTTCGGTTAACCAGTAATCTTGTTAGTGTTGATTAAATCAATTATCTTCTTAATAAAAATAAATAATTTGAGCATTAATTCCATTTACACATGTTTTGTTGTTTGCGAATCTTACGTTTAAGCACAATAATTAAAGTTGTATTGGTGTGTAGGTCTTTTTAATTTTATACCGACTAATGAATTTAAGCTCTTTGAAGCACCGTCAGTTTTGAGTGTCATGTTTTTGTGTGTCATTTAAATCGAAACAAAACAAATGTTCACTGCGTTTGAGCCACATGCCTAATACGGGGCAGACATTTCAAACGGCATCACAGTCACAACACAACTGTCAATTGTCGGCGAGCAACCTGTATGAATAAACCTAGACAAGTATAATTCAAAAGAATTCTCGACTAATATCGAAGTCGAACATACTGATGATCACTCTTCAAATCAAGTGAAAAATTGTATATAAAAAAAAGTTAAATAAATATACTTGACTGAAAAATCAACTATTGTTGAGCTGTTAGAAGTGACCTAGAATAAAAAAATTAATAATTTACACGAAGACCAGTATAGTAATGACATATTACCCCAAGCAAAACAGAATTTGCTGACACAATTCAAATCACAGATAGTGAATACTTTCATCATCATCATCATCAGCCAGAAGACGTCCACTACTGAACATAGGCCTCCCCTTTTAACCTCCACACTGAACGACAGCCTGCCTTTTGCATCCACTGGATGCCCGCGACTCTCACAATGTCATCGGTCCATCTAGTGGGAGGCCTCCCTACGCTGCGTCTTCCGGTTCGTGGTCTCCACTCCAGAACCTTTCTTCCCCATCGGTTATCGGTTCTTCGAGCGATGTGGCCTGCCGACTGCCACTTCAACTTGCAAATTTTAACAGCTATGTCGGTGACTCTGGTGCTTTGGCGAATATCCACGTTCCGGATTCTATCGCGCAAAGAAACTCCGAGCATAGCTCTCTCCATTGCCCGCTGTGACTCGTGAGTTTTTCCAAAAGGCCAACAGTTAAGGACCTTGTCTCAGTACCATATGTCATCACTGGCAACACACACTGGTCAAAGACCCTCGCCTTGAGGCACTGTGGTATCTTGGACGAGAAAATGTCACGCCATTTCCCGAACGCTGCCCATCCGAGTTGGATTCTTCGGGCGACCTCTTTGCCTAAGTTGGACTTACCTAGCTGAACAATCTGTCCAAGATAGGTGTAATGGTCAACAACTTCGAGAGTATCGTTCCCAACGACTACCGGCACGGGTTCAACATGGACATAGGACATAATTTTTGTCTTGTCCATGTTCATTTTAAGACCGACCTGTTGGGAAAGGCTACTGAGGTCGCTGAGCATCGTATTGAGGTCCTCCAGCGACTCTGCCATGATGACTATATCATCGGCAAAACGTAGGTGAGTGATGTATTCGCCATTGATGTTGATGCCGAATTCGTTCCAGATTATCAAAATACCGATGAGGAATCTATATCAAGTGAAAAAGTTTCGAAAAAATTGCATAAAGAATCAAAACATGATAAGGGGTCAAAAGATGGTAAAGTCGGAGATAAGGGCTTAAAGAAAAGAAAGGGAAATAAAATATTAAAAGAAAAAAAAGGCAAAAATACAGGTAAAACTTATGTTAAAAAAGATAGGACTATTGTACCAGAAAAAAAAAAAACTGCAATCAAACCCTTGTGCCGGGAAGAAATGTGGCCATAATGGTGGAGAGGTTAGTGAAGAAAAGGGATCAAGTTTATTTTAACTTGTTTTGGAATTTATCTTTGTTTGTTTTTTTTTTTAAAGTGGCGTCATCCCAAAAATCTATCACCGAGCATATTTAAGCTTAGGACGTAAAAGTGCATATAGATCGATGGACGTAAAGACGTTTTCTCAAAGATTTAAGCTTATCAAGTGGAATCGGGAGGGATTTTTGATTGATACTGACAAAGAATTCGGAAAATGGGGAAAATGAATGAAAAACATAAACTATCTGAAACCAAAGAAGAACCTCACTAACTGTAGTAAAATAGATTAAGAAACTGAAGAGTAATTAAGAGGCTAATAATAAATATTAATGCAATTTTAGAGTACCAATTTCAATAAATAAAAGTTAACATAAATTATAAAATATATATTTAAAATTATAATAATAAATCATAACTTTATAGCTATTACTTTGGCGTTATAATTTTTATTCGTATAGTTCAAAGATCAACACCATCAAAATTAAGGTGAAATTGAAGTTGAAGGTGTCTCATCAGGTATTTTTCCTTTGCTGAACACATATTTTTTTTCTTTTAAATCGTTCTACCTGTATCAATAGACAATAAAAGATGTACTTAAATCTTTTTTATTTTATTTTTATGTTTGCAACTCATTATAACAGTCGTTTTGCCTTGAATAAATCATAGTAAATAAGGCATTACGGTTATTTTACCATAATCTAGTAATGTTGTTTCTGGTATTTAAATCAATTCGCCTTGATTAGAAAATAATGCATTTTGTCTTAAGTAGCATTTATATCAATTAATAATACTACTAAGATAATGTCCCATAGACAATATCACGGAAGCTTGCACTTAGTTTTGATATTCAGCAGCTTTGGTGTTAAATGTTAAGTAGTTTTGATACAGTGATTTTTTTTCGGATTATAAAATTTTCAAATCGCTCTCCTGTAAAAGTATCAAAATGGCGCTTGAATCAAGTCGCCTTTTAACCGTCGATATGTTCACGTAATAAAAAGAACTGTTTTTTATTTACTTACTTTCTCTGTATATATTATAGTTTTAATAGTAATATTTTTATCGATAAGTTGCATATAATAAAATTATAGAAATGTATATTGCCAAATTAAATACTAGTATATTTACCAAGCCTCATCAATTCAATTTAATCGAACGAGCAGTTTTCCAATAAATTTAATTCAAAACTTGAAAAGTATTTTTTTTTTATATTTTGTTATTCTACTAGGCAAAATAATTAAAGACATGCCGTTAGTTGAAAATAATATTAAAGGCGCTAAAAATCTTATATTATATTCTAGTGCTATTCCAGCAGCGACAGTTAGAGGGATCCGACTCCTAGGTTTATCTCACTGTACTACTATGTCTTCTGTGGTCTCACAAAGTACTACATAACGTTACAATAGATTATTGTTGCAAAATAATGCCATTGTTAAGAGAGAGAACCAGAATTGTAGGAAATCACGTGAGATTAATTCGATCATTCATTATGTGCATGGAGTCAAAGCCATGCGTAAGAGAAAAAGGCTAGATATTGTGTAAAGAATTTCTCCTTACCTATTGAGATCTGTAAGTTTACAATTCAACGGCCATAACTATCTTATTCGCAAGTTATTAACATTTGTGAAGAAAAAAATCACTGGGTGTGAATTTTTTATCTTCAAATACGCAAGTGAGATAGCCACGTGCCTAATTTATTATAAAAGCTTTGTCAAAATATCGTTTATTTGTACTTAAGTACAAACCGTCTTACTACAAAAGATTTAAGAACGCTTTAGACAGGTGTTTAACATATTTTTCACAGTGAAACAACTGCTAAACACATGTCTAAAGCGTTCTTAAATCTTTTTTAGTAAGACGGTAAGAATTTATAAGTTGTCTAAATAGGTGATGCAACGATTTAACAGTATTTTTTTTCATTGACCAAATTTTCTCGAAACTCGAATTATTAGATTTATTCGTAAATCTTTTTTACATAATCTTTTTCATAGTTTCATCTTCACTGTATCTTCATTATTTTGGTATTTAATCAGAGAGGTTTGTGAAAATCAAAGGCTTCACTGCGCGTCAATTAGATAAAATCATTAAAACTTCTCAGTTGAAAAGCAAAACGTGCCCTGATTTTCAATAGCGTTGTAATAAGATAGCTTTAGGCTTACCTTATGTTAGTAATAGTTATAGTTGAAGCAGTGATACGGAAATGGGGACAGAAAGTTTGGCACCTAGAGCGACCAGAGGCCTTCGTTATTATTGTTACGACTTTACGAGATAAAGTCGATATCGATATGAGATTTAGTCGATATTGATATAAGATTTAGCAATATTTTTATAATGATCATAAATATTATTATATGAAAAATAGACTATTACTTTACTCTATTATAAAAAAAAAAGCAACAAATTAAAATCTAACTATAATTCTATCAAACCGCTCCCAAAATGCTGGCCCCATTACCACGTTGTATGGCGATGCTCACCCTTTGAGCAAAGTAGAGGCCGGCATTTTGGTCACGAGTTGCGTCTATCAGACGTGAAGATAAATCTTTGAAAAATTTTTTGGCTCCCGATCCCCACAGCCTTATTGTTAGCCGATATCGATATGAGATTAAGTGAGAGTGACGATATGAGATATCGATTTTAAAGCGAGTAAAACAATGCAGTGATAGAATAGATAAACTTATATACAGCTTGTACTTACTACTTGTACTAGTTCAAACGTAACTGTGCGATGAAAATTGCATGCGAAATGAAAGATTTTCTATTGATAGAAAGCCAATTCGAATGGTTTATCTACTCTTTACGTTAGCGAGTGATATGATTATTGAAAAATTCGAGTTTTGTTTGGGATTTCGTTCGAAAGTTAGTAATTTCGCAAGATCTTTTCGTGCGTAATATTTGAATTAGTTTTTTAGTTTGTTTGAAAGGTATTTGTTTTGTTGGTTTGGTCGTGAATTTTCTTAGATGTGATTCAAGAACATTTCTTCGGCCGTTTGAAAATTATCAGCTCTTTTATAGGGTTTAAAAAAAACTATTTATACTTGTATCAGGAATCTTTAGAAATAAGTTAAGGTCTACCTATAAGATCAATAGTTATATATTAGACAATTGTGACAAGTAACCTTATTATTATCTAAATTGAAAAACCAATTCACTTTAAAAAGTTAAAACAATTTTTTAATTTTTTTGCTTATTTTGATCTTTTATTGTAACTCTATTTAAAAACAGAAACAATTATGAAAAATACACTAGTTCAAGATAAAACAATTATCTCACAATTCTGTTTATGTTGTGTGTTGAACCCGAACAGTGGATAGGTACTTCCAGGATAATCCAATCAAAAGGATTAACCCTAGAAATCCCGGAAACCACAAACCTTCCAACGAACCCTGGTGTTACGTTCTCCTGGACTTTACCATGGGATAGCGCTTAAATATGCAAATTAACTTAAAATTATGTCACACATGTAAAACTTCGGTATTATGTGATAAAGTGAAACAGTGGGAACAGATTGCTTAAATAGGTATTCAAATGCCTCGACTTTTTTTTTACAATGAGATTTTTTATTTGATTTCTCAGAAGAATAAATGCAAATCAAAATCTCAGAGTGGTCCAGCGTAAACTCAGGTAAAAATACTTACGGAAGTAGTTACATAGCAATCACTGTATAGTCAATCTGTGGTAGAAACAGCTGCCAGCAGCAATTTTCAGTGATCGATCAGCAAAGTTCATAATTAAGTGGCCTCCAAGCGATGTGTGCCATGTTTACATATACCATAAGTAGTACCAAAGGTAGTACCTACTTCCAAACTTACGCATTACTTTGCAATAACTGAAATGACGTCACAACACAGAAATTTTAACGAAAAATTTAAATTTAATTTAATGAAATCCATTGAATAATATGTTTACAAAACTCCCAATAAAAGAATTTATATTCTTCAAATGGCTGTACAATTTTCTTGAAACATAGATAACAAATAGCTAAGAACACTCTCAATCAAGTCACCAATCGGTTCAGCTGTTTGGGAGTTACGATGCCACAGATCGACACACAAATATACAGATATACACACGTTAAATTTATAATACCCCTCTTTTTCCGTCGGGGGTTAAAAAACTCGGACTCGGACTTTGGAAATTGGATTGTCTTTAGACCTTCAAAGGTCTACGGGCAGTCTTACTGTTTTGGTAGTGTTAGTATTAGATGGTATTTTGTGAAGTTAAAATGCTTGATCATCAATAAAGAGTTGATATTTTTATTTATCTTGACTGCGCGGTGTCTATCCTGATCCAAACAGGTCTGTGGTTTTATTATAAGTTCTGACTCCTTAGTTATTTGTAGTGAAGGTTATTATTACTTCAAGATGTAATCTCAGCGACAGTCCGTTTAATTACTATTTGGATACTTACTTTTATTGCTCGTTTATTACGAGTGGTACTTAACGTCATTTCGGAGGGAAACCCGGCATTAGCAATATTAATTATATAAACAGTATTTTATTGGGTACCCAAACCGCGTCTGATACAATCATCTTAAACAGTAACAAAATAATGAAGACATGTTTTTTTTAAATCCCCCCCCCCCCCCCCCTTATAAATTAGCTGATAAACTTCAAACGATTGAACCGATTTTCTTCTCCTCAATCAAAACCGAAATATTCTCGATCAAGTCACTTTTCAAACAATAAAAATTAAATCAAAATCGTTTCAGCCATTTCGTAGCTACGATACCACACACAGACACACAGATACACATGTTAAACTTATTACACCCCTCTTTTTGCGTCCAGGGGATAAAAAAAGAGGGATATTTGCGCAAAATGTCAAAGCCGACTCAACCTAATTTGCACCTCAACCTTTTCACTATTGCAACGCTAATTCGTCATTTATAAAACGTTATTTAATTTTACTATACGTAATACGTATGTATACCTACGTATACGTGTATATATACGTCTGTATATATACGTATGTATGTATACGTAATATACATTATGTAAAATGTAAATACATTACGTATATCACGTTACTTTATTTTCTAATCTCATAAGCATACATACTAAGTATTACTTTTTAAGACTATTATAATATAAGCAGTGGTATATTAAAGTTAATATAATCTTAATTTTTAGGTATATTTTGTGATAAATAAAACTGATGTTTTTCCTCCACTCCATTGCAACGCCCCAGGTCTATGTACTAAGTTACTGACTTCAATTTTAAGAACTATGTTTTTGTACTGTACAAATAAATCGATAATTTTACAGAATACTATAATCGACGTACGATGGCGGTATGTTACGATGACACGCACTCTACCGTATATACTACATTGGTACGGTAGTTGCGTGTCATAGTACCATGCATACGTATGATTCAGACGTTTGTGGCCAGTTAGAGCACTGTGCCAAGCAGCCTCATTGCGAATTCGCCCGGAAGAGGTCCGGGTGTCATGTGGGATATCGTAAACGAGATCTTTTTATGAGCCTCTTAACAGACCCAGTCGTAAAACGTATTATTATTTTGAAGAAAATATGTGTTTATACCAAAGGTTTATACGTGAAAATGTTTAGTGTATGATAAAAGGATAGGGCAGAAGATCTGTAAAGATGCTGATAAAAGCTGAATGGTTTAAACAAAAATGCGTGCTGCAATTTTGTTTAAACCGAAGCCTAGATATACACACCAGCCAAGAGTGCGTCGGGTACGGTGTTTTTTTTTATTTATTTTTTTAATTGTCTTTATTTCAGGCATGGAACCCATATTGTGGTTACACAGTTTTTTTTTTTTTAACAATTATAATAAACTTAAAAAAAATTAAAATTTAAAAATGTACACTAAAAATCTGCTTTTCATTTGTTTCCCGTTAGGTCCAAGAGTCATAGATGCTTTTTTATTCTTGTAACCTTAGCAGAGGCTGGCTAAGTAAACGAGACACAATAATCCTTAAAACCTAGTTTTGTACAAAGTCACGAGGACCTTAGGGCTTAACAAGGATCGCTAAGCAGACTTAGCTTAGTGTTCGGGTCAAACTGAACCGAGTTGGAATTAAGTCTAAACAAACAAAAAAAAAACCGGGCAAAATTTAGTAGGATTGTTAGTATATCCTATATTTGTAAAGCAAGCGAATCTTGCAGGGTTTACAAGTATATTCGCGAGGAACAAAACGAAGTAGATGAGAAAATATCCCAATCAGAAAACAAAGGCCGATGAGGAAACGCCCGGTAAGTATTTTATCACAATGCATTTTCCTTAAGTAATTGGAGCGTGATAGAAATTTATCAAATTTATGCCTCGGGATCATCGATATACACATCCTATAGAGTCACAAACGAGCAAAAAAAATTACAAACCAAAACTTATTTTAAAAGGGTATCTTTTTGCATTCAGTAGTCCTATTGCCAACTTCCGTCATCATCATCAGATCATGAATTTCATCTAGGGGTATAGTACCTACTCATCAAGACCATTCCAAAGAGCCCTAACACGATGGAGTTATCTTGTTGCGTTCATTACTTCCTATGACCATCTTCCGACTCCATCATCAGAAAAGCTCCGTGGTACCATATTAATGCATTGTCATCATCGAGATACAATACCGATAGAGTCACAAAAGGCAAAAAAAAAAAACGAACCAAAACTCAGCGCACGCTAAGCATTGCGCAGACTTTTTGGTCAGTTGTAAGGCATCCGCGATCCGACTGCAACGCCGCGCGTGTCTTGGCCTTCGATACCATAATGCGTCACCTTTGAATTACATTTGGTATGAACGTCCAATTCCTCAGATCTTTTTCATCTTTATCCTAATTTTTTGATATATTTTGGGTTCCAACGTAAGTACGTTTTTTTAGTTCAGAGCATCCCATAGCGATCGCAAGTAAAATAATTTATTTTGTTCGTATCACATTCCTACTACGCAAATCCGGAAGTTTTCTGCTGAAACGAACATTTTCTGTTACCGTTTCACTTCCTCTTTACATACACATTCTATTTTCACTGTACTTATACTATGATTGGCATCCAGTGGATGCAAATGGCAGGCTGTCATTCAGTGTGGAGGGTAAAGGGGGAGGCCTATGTTCAGCAGTGGACGTCTTCTGGCTTATGTCGATGATGACGATAATGATGATACTTTGATTCCGACAGCCGCCTAGGCGAAACCGTTCTGTATGTTGCTATTCGTTTTATGCCATAAATCGAGCTGAAACGCCAGCAAGCAACGAGGTTTTTTTATTGGGCATATTTCACATCCAAGAACAAGCGGGCTGAATATGTTATAAGTTTTAATGGTATTGGCTTCTTAAAATCAACAGCTGACGCGGGTTTTAAAGTTTTATGCAGTTTTATTTTGTCAATACAATTCTATTTTTAACCGACTTCAGGCGGAGGTTGTCAATTCAACTGTATGTTTCTTTTTTTTTTGTTTGTCAAGAAATTCTTTTAATTTTGAATTCAGCGTTTTGGTAGTTGAGCGCGGTCGGAAAGACGCAGCTTTGTACAGTATAAATAAAAAACGCTCTACCGAGATAGCGTAAAATTGAATTTAAACTGAGCTGATGTCTTTTTAAATTCAGTTTTCTCTTATATATGTTACTTTTTACCCTTTTCATGCTTCATGCTAGCATAGAAAATATAGTGCGTGTATTCTAGGCCAGTGTCATTTCTGAGCGATGGTGGCCTACCAGCTGCATGTGCGCTTTACAATCTAGCGGCACCTGGTTCAATCCTCAACCCTGAACCAATTACTTATTTAGTACTTATGTATGTTATACTAGTAATTTATGTACAGTTTCGATGTCATCGCTCAAAAACGGTGAAGCGAAACATCGTGAGGAAACCGATGTCCAAAAACCTCAAAAGTTCAAATACACAAGACATTCATCAACATGAACTGGGCCAGCACGGTGGAATAGAGCCCATTCTCTCTCTCTCTCTCTCTGTCTCTCTGTCTCTCTCTTCAGTCTTTTTCAGTGGCTCACGCCATGGTGATAAAGATCTGTGATTCAAAACATATTATTCTATGAAGCTATTTTTAAACCCACTCAGAACTATTGTACGTCTTGTCACGTTTTGTCACAGTACTTTATTCGTTAGGTTTTCGTTTATTATATATGTATGAGTACAGGCATCCATTTTTGGTCGCCAAGTCTATAAAGCGCGACCCACATCATTCTTAATTTCTCACCTTCCATCACCATCGTCCATTTGTTTTATGGGTCGTTAAATATGACGAAGAATTTTTTTACTGTTTTCAACCGTCAAGGAAACACGGAACTGCTGAGAGGCGGAAATGTTTTGTTTGGAGTGAATGTCACAAAGGTTTATACTTATTCTCGAAACTGCTTCGTTAGATATCAAAGCATTGAAATTTATTTAGTCCATAGTATGGAGGGTAGAGGTAAAAAATAAATTAAATAAATAAATATTTCGGGACATTTTCACTCACGGTCATCTGACCCCAAACTAAGCAAAGGTTGTGATATAGCTGCCAGAGACTGATATACATGCATATATAGTTTTAAATACATACTTAAATAGATATTAACAACCACAAAAAGAAACGTCTTGTTTGAAGGACAAGTTGAAAAAGTGTCCAGCTGCAAATAACAGTTCTACAACCCTCCATAATTATGCCAGCGTAGATTCTTTTACGAAATAATTACCAAATAATTGTTTATTTTTATAATTGTTAAAGTGAAAACTTGTTTAGCCGCGTTGAGCGATTTTTGGTAGTGACAAAACTTATGGGTTTGCGTCACCGACATGCTTATTTGACAGTTATTCCAAAGCTTTAAGTTTTGCATTTCTGTTGGTTGTCCCTATGACTGATTATTTTTGTTGTTGTTATTATGTGAAACAAAAAAATCGCCAAATTATGAAAATTTGGCGCTGTGTTATCCCCTTAAATTGAAATTAATTAGTACGATGAGTAAAAACTACATTCAATCATGATCAATCCATACCAATATAGTGCTCGCAAATACCTACCATTGGAAGTCTGGATTGGCAAATGGAGCAAAATCAATCATTTCCTTCAAACGAACACACGACATTTGTTCAATACCTCTTTATGCGAAATCGATTCGAACTTAATGTGTCTTCCATTAAATTTATAGACATGGATCGTGAAACTTCTGTGATTTATGATTTTCCTGTAAAATGGCGGTTGAAGAAGTTTCTTCTTATTTAGGAAGTGTGAAGTCGTTAAACAAACTTGGTTTAATAATAATCAAAACTTATTTTATGGTTCAGGTGTTTAACAATGTGTGGTTTCCCTCAAGGTTGTGTAAGTAACTTGTGCCAGTAAAGTCTTTTCGAGTAAGTAGGGATATTTTGCATTCGTATAATATGTGATAACCACTAGAAGTTCCTAACTGGAAGAAACCGATCCACTCGATTTTAACAAAAATCTTTAATTAATTAATTCAGCCTAAACTGTTGGGTCTAGAAGTATGCAATTTCGCACATGTTTCTTATACTTTTCTTATAATTTTTTATGATGTTATTGTATTCATCATTATGAACAACTTTTACTATGGCACCAAACCTGAAATCGCGTTTAACCTTTGAACGGTTACCTTTTTTCGAACCGTAATAGCTAGCCAGTTGAAATTTTCACAAACGTATTTTTGTATTACCTCTAATGTAAAAACGGTAATACGTACAAGCGTCAAACTTGGCATAATTATAGTACACACTCTAAAGTATAACAACAAATAAAAAATGGCCAAGTGCGAGTCGGTGACAAGTTTATGTTCAATATTGGTATAACTTGGGTTATAACTGGTAATTTCGTTATTGAAATTTCTGGTGGTATGGAACCCTCAGTGCGCGATCCCGACTCGCACTTGGCCAGTTTGTTTTAAATTCATCCCTTATAGGAGTTAAATAGGAAATGAATGTTTGTATGATCTTCGTTCCCTATTTAACTGATGGGAAATTCAATCGAGGACACGGCTTGTTAACAATGAAAACTCTACAACGGGATTCGAATTTCATCTGAGTCAGCTATAAAGCCAAATCGGCCGCTCTCTGATATCAATTGTTTGATCTCAAACACAATATTCCGGTTTTCAACTTACTCAATTACGAGCTCGTAACAACTTTGGACGATTTTCCTTGCAAATCAAGCTGCCGCCTATTCAACGATATTAGGTAACGCAAGGAAAGCACGCTATTGAACAATTCCAAAGCAATTCAGCTGTCGTAAATATGATATAACATGAATGGACTCTTTGACACTCGTCGGCTCGCATACGAAGTCCCCGTTAGCAATCTCCGGCTATGGCTATGGTCTTATAGTTTAATAGTATTTTCTCAAACATAGCCGATAAATTTTTATAGCCCGTTGGTCCAGTTGGTAGTGAACTTGCCTTCTGCGCTTGGGGGTGTGGGTTCGGTCCCCATTTATCGGCAAACATTTATGTGATGAACATTTGTGTTTGTTCTATATCTGGGTGTTAATATCTATTTAAGTATGTATTTATAAATATATATATATGTACATATATCAGTCTCTGGCAGCCATATCAAAAGCTTTACTTTGGGCTCAGATGACCATATGTGCAAAAATGTCCCGAATATTGTCGCGAAATACAATAATTATATAATAATAATAACTACGAACTTAATAAAAATTACTATGAGATAATATATTTAGCTCTAATGAAGAGATAATGCACGAAACCAATGCCTATTTTGAAGAGTTGCCAAAATCTCCCTATATTGAGAGTAAAAAAAATATTAGAAACCTTGGTTAAGCTAGGACTATGTTGAACAAGTATATAAATAGAAAATGTTACAAAAACCGATAATAGAGCTAATAATTTTCAAACAACTGTAAAAATAAACATAAATCCATAACTAAGACTCTCGATCAAGTCACCGTTCAAACAAAAAAAACTTAATTGAAATCGGTTCAAACGTTTGAACGCTACGATGCCCCAGACAGATAAACAGACACCCATACACAGATTCCCAGATACACATATAGGTACACAGACACACAGATACACACTTTAAACTTATAACGCACCTCGTTTAGCGTCGGGGGTTAAAAAATAGCTGCGGGTGGAAAAAGATTGGAAGCTCCAATGAAGAGATAACGCATGAAAACAATGGCTGTTTTGATGCTTTGCCAAAATCTCTGTATTGAACGTTGAACGTACCTATAAAAAACTCTGGGAAACGTTTAATGAAGTGTATTGAGCTAGGGGGAGACAGTGTTGAAAAATAAATAATAACTTTTACAAAATGTAACCTACCTTACTATAGAAATTTATGTATGTTCCTTGATTATTTTTTAGACTTCACAGGCAGTATCAACTTGGATATTATTTCGTTACTAACATGACATTTCTTATTTGGCGGTAATCAGGCATTGATAAACTCACGTTATGTTTACCTTGGCTTCGTCTATCAACTGCCTTGTTTACCTCCCGCCTTAGAGCACCGCGTAAATATGAGTAACCTCATAAGTGAGTACAATAATGACACCAAAAGCCTAGATTTCGGTCGTAGATCTCATTACTTTGATTCCACATTTATTGTGCGAACTGCTAGTCTGTGGAATGCGCTGCCTGAATGGGTGTTTCCCGATGGTTACAGTCTGGGTGTCTTCAAATCACTAGTGAATCGGTTCCTTCTAGGCAAGCGTGCTCCAACGTAGACCGCATCATCGCTTAACATCAGGCGTGATGGTGGGCAAACGCAAGCCTATTAATCATTAAAAAAACTTTCATAGTTAATCTTATTACTCGTGTTTCTGACTCAACGCATAAGCATTGCCATTCAGCGTGGTAATACCGCCAGCATGCTGGGTACGCTGGCAACTGATAGTGGGCTTGAACATTTGGATTGTCTACATTCATTTAATATTTCTCAAGTAGGTATACTATGATACACTTTTCTGTCTTTATACCTTCAATGGTCTATGGGCAGTCTAACTGTATTTGTAGTGTTAGTATTAGCTTGTATTATGTTTAGTTAATAAAGGTACTTGCCCCAGAAAAAAAATTACTTAAGTATTCACAAAAATCACTCCATAAAAATAAATAAGCTTAGATAATGGGTATCATTAAAAAAAATCGCTCGGATATCCGATGGGAAAGTAAGGTTCTTGAGTGGAAACCACGAACCGGAAGACGCAGCGTCGGTAGGCCAAACTAGATGGACCGACGATATTGTGAGAGTCGCGGACATCCATTGGATGCAGATGGCAGGCTTTCGTTCAGTGTGGAGATTAAAGGGGGAGGCCTATGTCCAGCAGTGGATGTCTGCTGGCTGATAATGATGATTAAAAAATTCCCCCTCCCCAGGCCAAAAAAAGGTACAATAGCTATCCATCTTACAGAACCTCGGCTCTATTGTGACTCTATGTAGGTTTATCTTGGGACAGGATGTTTCTAATCTCATGACCCAAAACAAGATTAGCTTTGAGGTCCTATTTCGTAGGCACCGAGTGATTCACCAACCGTAAAATACAACACAGGAGAATAAACATCTAATAAACATAAAATGTGTTATTATTTCTTCACCTCCTGAAAACCGCGGTAAATGCGACGCCGTGATTACGGCTTTTATTGCATCGAGCCGAAATGGAATTTTTGTAACGAGAAAACTTATCTATGTGCCAGTACTTATGGATATGGATGACACGTAAAAACCACAACGAGCGTGTGAGAAACCCTCATATACCGAAAGTTTATTGCCTCAGCACTTTAGCATCAAAAACTTTTCTTATAAGCCCAAAAATCTAGACATATAGTCACGTAAGATTTCACATTGCCTATGTTTCCATATATTTTTATTATTGTAATTGCCTGTAAATCGTCTGAGAATTCTCGCGTATATTCTCTCTTATTAATGAAGACTTTTTGCTCCATCTAACTCAGCTTATGAAATTTTAGATATAAAATTAATTTAGGTAGGAACTTTCATTATTATAACATCATGAAATAAAATTATACCTGTTTATAATCGATATCTAAAAACAAAAATCTAAGGATAAAATAAAAACATAACCGATAATATCTATTCACGCATGAGTAGAATAAGACCGCATGCAAATTCCTACAAAACCATTTTCTTTTCATTACCATAATCGTATTGGTAAAACCAAATGAACTTTGAGAGCACAATTTTATCTCAGTGCGATTTCGAATTGAATCTCAAATTGGTTCCTAATCTAATAGAAAAGTGAGATGAGTTACCTTCGTAGGACCTACATAAATTACATGCGTCTTTTTACAGCCCACAAACGTGCCTGGAAATAAGTAGAAACAGAGAGGACCTACGTCAAAAAAGGCCTAAACTCCTAAAACCGAAAGAGTTTATTTACATTTGCACGATCTTCTAGAAGCTCATGAATGCTACGCTGGTGTTTATTTGTTAGGTATTTATCGAACAGTGAGTCACCATTTATGCTACCTAAAGGGATACCAAGTAGCCTTTCTAGATTGCCTTTCATTTTCAAGTGATTGTCATGCTTCTTATGCCCTGAGACAAGGTTGCGGTGCTTTGTGTTTATTTTTCTTGTTTGTTATAAATGTCACTAACACACGGTCACTTATCGAATTTTGTTTTATACCAAAAAATGTGAGAGAAAATATTTAAATTTAATTACTCCTTATAATATCAGCTATCTGCCAGTGAAAGTCCCGTCAAAATTGGTCCAGCCGTTCGGATTCCATGGGAAACATCACAATAAATGAAAACAATGCAACGTCCTTGAAGCAATCTCCTTGGTAGCTACTCCAACCTACTTCGACTTAGATGACATAAAAAATATACTTCTCTCGTAGAGGGAGAAAGCAACAAAGTACTTATACTGAATCTATGACTTCTCTATTATTTAAATAGTAAATCCTTAAGTGGAAAACTTCAAACTAAAATTACGAATTAATTTACTAAATCTTTACATTCTAAATTCAGTGTATCAATAAATCCAATAAATCCCAATTCATGAGTGAATACATCACCTACTCGTTTATTTTGAATCCTTAATCAAACCCGTGAAAGGCCGAACCCATCAATTAACCATTGTTAAGGCAAGTTAGACATGGCCTGTTAATTATAGCACATTCCCAAGTCGTTATAATTGATGTTTGTATTCATAGCTGCCCATTATTTTTATATGTGGTATTTTATAAGTCAGCTTGACGGCCGAATGTAATGAACCAGCAATTTCGTTCTCAAATATTTCACTTGGTATCGAGATCAAGGCTCGATGAAGGCGATTGTCTCGGAAAACAATTGATATGAACGGCAAGGTGCTAATTGTCTGCGAAAATTGCGGGCCCAATGAAGTAAGTGCCCTTAGATCAGACAAACAAGGGAGATAAACCGTATTACAATTATCGTTTGTTAAAAAGTCTCCATGTTTCATACAATAAAAAAATACTATACCGCTAAACTGCTTAACGCAAAAACTGTAAGTACGGCACACTTACTCATTTTAGGGTTCCGTACTCCAAGGGTGTAAACGAAACCCTATTACTAAACCTACGCTGTCTCTTCTGGGGTCTATTCCACTTTGAACACCTGGGTGATCAAAGTTGTCTGCCTGTCCATCCTATCTTTTAACGGCTTTATCTTTCGAACCGTATAATAGATAGCCAGTTAAAAATTTCGCAGAATATGTAATGTTACGGCGGATTAACTAAGAAATAATAATAAAGTCAAAAAGTAAAAACTAAACTTTTCATACAAATAACGTTTTTAGGGTTCCGTACCTCAAAAGGAAAAAACGGAACCCTTATAGGATCACTTCGTTGTCCGTCTGTCTGTCTGTCCGTCTGTCAAGACCCTTTTTCTCAAGAACGCGTAAAGGTAGCAAGTTGAAATTTATACTAAATACTTGAGTCTACGGTTTCTTTCGGCTGTAAAAAAATTAAAGTTGTAAGTCAACGCAATCAAAAGATATCAACGTTTATGTCGCATATTTTGCGATTTCACAGGGGAACCAAAACCTATAGGGTACTTCCCGTTGACCTAGAATCATGAAATTTGGCAAAAAGCAAGGTCTCATAGCACATATATAGGAATAAATCCGAAAGTTATAAATATGAAGGTATATCATTTAAAAATGATTATTTTGCTATTACAAACTTACATTTTGTAGTTGGAATGTATGGAAGAACCTTATTGTCAACTACAAACTTAAGTTTGTCTTTCAATATTTTAACTTCAGTTAGTTTTTTTTTTGGTCTCGCGCTCTTAGGGTTCCTTTATGTCGTATATTTTGCGATTTCACAGGGGAATCAAAACCTATAGGGTACTTCCCGTTGACCTAGAATCATGAAATTTGGCAAGAGGCAAGGTCTCATAGTACATATATAGGAATAAATCCGAAAGTTATAAATTTGAAGGTATTTAAAAATAATTATTTTGCTATTACAAACTTACATTTTGTAGTTGGGATGTATGGAAGAACCTTATTGTCAACTACAAACTTCAAAGTTGTCTTCCCAGAGACTGTGGGATCGGCCGATCTGCGAACTAGCATGGAAATCACTACTAGATACGTGTCCTAGTATTGCAGATCGCGCTCGTATTCTTGCTGTCTCTGTTTGGGAATCGGGACTTTGGTTGCAAGCCATGCCCTCTTTTAACACAGGTAGCCTTTTAGATCCAACCGTATTTCGTCTAGCTGTCAGCTTACGCTTGGGTGCAAGGTGCTGTGAGGCCCATCGCTGTCAGTGTGGTACTGCTGTTGACCAGCTCGGTCACCATGGTCTCTCTTGCTCGAGAAGCGCTGGTCGTATTGGCCAACACGCTAGCCTGAACGACATCATACGCAGGGCACTTTCCACCGCCAATGTCGCAGCTGTGCTCGAACCGAGTGGTCTTGCGCGTGACGATGAAAAGAGGCCTGACGGTATGACACTTGTGCCCTGGAGGTTGGGGTGGCCCCTTGTATGGGACGCAACTTGTGTCGATACTATGGCGCCGTCACATCTTCCTGAGACACAAGGTAGGGCTGGCGCGGCTGCCAATTCGGCAGAGCAGCACAAGCGTCGCAAATATGCTAACCTCGGCAGTGGTTACATATTTGAGGCGTTTGGGGTCGAGACATTGGGCCCTTGGGGACCGGGAGCTCACCTCATTTTCAAAAATCTTTCAGAGCGCCTGGTTAATGCGACGCGTGACCAAAACGCTGGCGTGTTTCTGGCTCAACGCATTAGCATTGCCATTCAACGTGGTAATGCCGCCAGCATGTTGGGTACGCTGCCAACTGGTAGTGGGCTTGAGCATTTGGATTGTCTTTAGACCTTCAACGGTCTATGAGCAGTCTAACTGTATTTGTAGTGTTAGTTTTAGCTTGTATTTTGTTTAGTTATTAAAGGCACTTGCCCAGTAAAAAAAAACTACAAACTTAAGTTTGTCTTTCAATATTTTAACTTCAGTTAGTTTTTTTTTTGGTCTCGCGCTCTGAGGGTTCCGTCTAACGGAACCCTCAGAGCACGAGTCCTACTCGTACTTGTCCGGTTTTTTTTAAACGTATTTTTGTATTTTCTCTAATGTAATAACGGTAAACGTACAAGCGTGAAACTTGGCATGATTCTACAGTCTAAAGTGTACCAACAAATAATAAATAATGACCAAGTGCGAGTCGATGACAAATATCTGTTTACCACCAAGTTAGCAACATCCGGTGCGGTCGGTACTTAGATGGGTGACCGCCTGGCGTTGTGTTGTCTTTTTGCACTACTTTCTGTATTTTGTGATGGTACGGAACCCTCACTGCGTAAGCATGACTCTCATTTGGTCGGTTTTTCACACACACTAAAAATCTTGTAGCGTCTGATTTAGGCCAGACGCGTTTACACCCGCCACTTTACCATATCTCCCTTGTTTGTCTGATCTGAGTAAGTGCATTATATTCACATCAAAGTGTGGTAGGTGGGTTCAGTGAGCTTGGAGCAAGATTAATCACTATATAACATGGGCTGTTCCATTAGTGCTAAGATATCAAAATTCTGAAGCGCAATATAATTTTCAATGCAAACTGCATACTTACCAAGTAGTCATCAGCGTTGAAGAGTATATCGCTCACTGATAAATGACCTATAGATATATATACGTAAAATTCAGCATGTGTTCAGCTTTCAGCCATTACCAAAGTTTACGGTCTATCATTGATTGATTTGCATGGATTTTCCAAGTTTTCCATCTCTCATAACTACCTAAATAACATTAGGTGTGCATGAAAATATTATTCAAGTTCAATTTATTTTAACCATAGGAACACAAGGAACACTTAGCTATGTCAAGTTACAGAAGTACATAAATTTTCTTATTAGCATTACAATTTAATTTTAGCAATTCAACGCGGGTATCCAGCCAGCGTTCTTGGCACTTTACCATACGGACAACATCTTGTTTTTGATTAATAATAATATTAGTGATAAGTAATAATTAAGGCTTTTTTATTTTCTTCGTTTGATATACCTTTCTACTTAAATAAATAAAATTATATAATATCGAAATGGAGCAACTTTAGTTCAAATTTAAATTTAAATGCGGCCGTAGATGGGCCTTGTCACCTTAAAAATTAATAATTAAAAAAACATTTATGGTTACAACATGTGTGCGGCTGTAAAGAGGCCTTTTCAATCTAGTTACTATTGTGCAGAACTACACTGGTTCATGCAGATTTATCTTCAACGTAATCTTTAATCTTATTAGCTTTAGTAGTATTTTTTTTTTTACTACAGCTATGAACCTTTTTTCATATAAAGCTAAAATTTCTTTGTCATCTATCATGAGTCTAATGTTACGATAAACGTTGCCATCATCATCATCTATGACCTTCTTTATCCCATTGCTGCCTTTCTTTTCTCTCGGTTTCGGCGATTTCAGTAATATCATCGACTCATCCCTCTGCCGGATGACAAACGGTCAACCAACTTGCTATGAAACATGGACAAGTATAAAAATATATTTATAATTTTAATTGTCCACAGCATATCCTCGATAACATTTCACTTGCATATAATCACTTAAATTAAATAAAAATCAGTTAGACGTATCCCATTAGACGTATCCCACTCTACAAAAGCCCCTGAACCAAGCTGCATTTGTCTGCTTCTAATCTATAATTTACATACTTTTAAGAACATAGGTATTATTCTCTTATACACATTCATATTATTAGTATAATTACCTGCGAAATGTAGAATGAGCTACCTAACGTGGTGTTTCCGAGAAGCTACAACATGGGGTTCTTCAAAAGTCCTTAAGGGTTGGCAACGTATTTGTAATGCCTCTGGTGTAACAAGTATCCATAGGCGACGGCGACTGCTTGCCAGCAGGCGGCCCGTCTGATTGTATGCCACCTATTTTTTTTTTTAATCGTAAAACATATTATTTTATGTAACATAATATGCAATGAGGTGGTTTGTAGGCTACAAGTTCATAAACCTAAGCTCAAAAATCTCCGAATGAAAAGTTGACTAGCATCATAGTAGCTTTTAAGGTATCGTGTGCATATGGTCTAAATTTATTGCAAACTGAATAAGACCTTGTTTAAACTTATCTGATTCAAAAAAGGTTTGAGTTCGTGTGTCCAATTTACCAGAAAAACCAGATAAGGAAAATAAAATTAATGTGAAGTCATAAATAAAGCCCGCTAATAAATAAAAATAAAAATATCAAGAGCTCTCACGTATGTCATTACCAGTTTTCGTGGAATCAAAAGGACTTTCGCTCAATATTAGCAATTTTCCTCGTAGGTATATTATAGCCAGTTAAGGAAAAATTTCACTGACACTTGACAAGACGATTAAAATGTTTAACCTGTGTGTTTAGCCAACCGTATTTGACAACTCTTCCATATAATTTTAATGTCAGGTATTTTAGGCTTAGTTCCTAATTTATTTATTAAGATGAGTGCAATGACCTTCTTTCGACTTAGTACCACCATTCCATGTAACTTTGTCAAATTCAGATGTGAAAACAGTACGTTTCAGGTGCTGTATTATGGAGATCTGTGGCAATACTCCTGGGATATCCAACAATTCCTGCGTCGTCATCTTACAATTGCAAAGCCAATATAAATACGAGACGCGAGGAACCGCGAAAGCAATTTGTAGATTTGTTTATATTTGCCGTGTGTATACACCAATGCGTTGTAATGCTAAAATATTTGCTGCTTAATATAAAAATATCAGTCAGGAGAGAAAATGACATTTGTAAACAAATCTTCATATTTATGTTTGTGTGTATTCGCCTATTCAGATTAAATCTTTTAATTTGGCAAAAGAGGGAGGAGGCTGAGTGGAGAGGGAGGGAGAGACCCTGTGAGTGTGTGTGTGTGTGGGCAGTGGGCTGGATTAGCTGCCAATGATGATGATGATGACCGCGTTATACAATAGGGTAGGGCGGGGCTAGTTGAGCAATTTTTCACTTTATCGATCATAGCTCATCATGTGTTCAGCTTTAACAATAACTTTTAATGGCATGTTATGCATACTGCTGGATAAGTAGTTTATCCCTCTTCAAATTGTCCATAGTAATTAATTTCTAACAAACCGTATTTGAGAGCTACAGACGTTTAAGTGAAGAAAGTCAGAGATGCTCAATGTACCCCACAGATGAGGTAAGTTGAGCAAGGTTATGGGGCAAATTGAGCATTTAGAAATATTAGCCAAACCATGGGTTCAATGTTTACTAAACATGAAATAAACGCAGGAAAATAAAATGAAACAAAAAGGTATACTTTTCAAGTGTTACCTTATTATGGTTCTTTGATCGGGATCGAGATTGCATGCCGTCCTGTTCGCATCTATTTACTCGCACCACGAGCGTAAGTGAGATGGCACGCGATCGCAATCACGATCCGAATCATCCATAATAAGGGGCCGGGTCGAAAATGTGTGAATATTAGTCACTGAGTTGCTGTTATAGTACCTAGCGGCAAATTTATAAGTTGCCAACATCATTTTAGATTTTTTTCGGAAGGCTTACATTTCAACCTTTTTATATGACAAATCTCTAGTGTATTTCCGCTTCAAAACAAACCGGAAAGCTTGAAGTTGAGAATGAACTTCAATCAGGCCTACATTAGTAATTCCAAGTTCATTTTTAACGATGTGATAAATTTATATTTGAAATGGTGCATCAGCTGATATCATAATGATCAACTAATTCATTACATAAACGTAACAACTTCTCTTCTCGAGTTACGTGACTTTCCGCGAACATTGTTACAAATAAATGAAATAACCTGAAGTACTATCTGAATACAAATTCGTGCTTAACTTAGTTTGCCGCAGAAAACCTAATTCTGTTAGACTAGATCCCCCGAGATAACTACCTGTAGATATAAAACTAAAATAATAAGACTATAAAAAGATACTACAACAGGCTGCTATATATAGGTCTAATCTGGTAGCTGCGATAAATTTTAGTTACGAGCCCAATATAATTTTTGGCAACTAACTTATTTTAAAAAGAGGTTACATAATTCTTTAATTTTTTTTTGGAGATATTTGTGATACTTAAATCTATCAAATGCGTGTCATGCTCTTATGGTAGTACAGTACAGTAGATATACAAATCAATGAAATGTGAATTTTTATAAACCACGATACGAAAAATGTAAAAATACAATCAAGCTTCGGTAAATCTAGGAATCTTGCAGATAATATTAACAATCCAAAACTTTCTATGGGCAAGTTAAGTATTTTCTGTAGCAAATGCTTCTACAAAATCGCAGAGTCTTAAATATGTACATATTGTACATAGCATACGAGCTAATCAATGGTCAATCAAGTTGCACTGGCAACACTTTAAATAAATACAATGTCATTATAAAATGCTAAGTTCTTAGCGTGAAAATTGGCTATATTGTGGTTTTTCTCGGACATTTAGTTGACTTTACATAAGGAGAAAGATATAATTTTGATTGTATTTTTTGGTCTGTGTGAATAATTTAACAATAACGTAAACTTTTAGAAAAAAAAATTACTTCGAGCCTTTTAACAAGTTTGTACATGTATATGTACAAACTTGTAGAAAATGACAGTTATAACAGAGATTGAACGTCCTCATGAAAACTTTTGCTTAAGGGAACCACAAAACATAACGTCATTTATATATATACATTTGGTTTCTGTTTATTTTTTCAAAAAGCGCTGAATCGATTGATTATATTTATATGAGACTACTTCTGAAACATCGCCTGCCAAACAAAAAAATAATCATCAAAATCAGTTCATAATTAGCGGAGTGATCGCGTAACAAACATACAGTCGAATTGATAACCTCCTCCTTTCGTCGGTAATTTGTTTATGAGCTTATGTCAATTTTTGTAGGAGTTTAATAGTAATCAAATTGAATCGTGACTTCTGCACCTAGGCATCTCAAGGAACTAACCGTGTACGAGGGTTGCGTGTAATGTTGTGTACTTTACAGCCAACTTTACCTTTACGTTTGTTAATACGCCTAATATAACATCAATATTTAATTCCTAAGCCGTAAATTGGATTCCCAGAAAAACTTTAGTTGGAATCTATTTAATATCCCTACTGAATATAAAGAGAAGAATAGTAAACGACGTGACAAATGTCAAATCTATAAAAAGAATCACTACCTTTTTCATGCTTTGAAGATCAGAATGAATAATTCTTCATCATCATCAGGACTTCTCTCAGAGACGGGAGGATGGACCTTAATCCACCTGTTGGCCCAGTGCATGTTGGTATATGTCATATGTTTTTGAACTTTTGAGGTTCTTAGACATACCGATTTCCTAACGATCTTTTCCCTTCACTGTTTTTAAGCCGATGAAATGAATAATTATTATTACAAACAAACCATTTTTTTTATAAATTTTTTTCTGTTCTGTCAAGTTCCTTTATAAACTAAAAATCAAAATACAAGCTGCAACTAACATTGTAAAAACAGTTAGACTGACTTAGAGTTTGATAGACAGGAGGTCAAGACAATCTAAAAGTTCAAGCCTACCAGTTGGCAGCGTACCCAGCATGCTGGCGGCATTACTACGCTGAACGGCAATTGCTTATGCGTTTTGGCCACACGTCGCATTAACTTAAACGCTTTGAAAGATTTTTTATACACTTACGTATCATAAACAACACTATAACAATAAATAAATAAGAATTGCTGTTGAAATAAACCTCATGTTTATTATATTTAACTTCCATACGATTATTGCACGAAAAAACAATTGGTTTGCTTGTAAATGAGGTGATAAAGTATTTTAATTGTTATTTTATGATTCTAACTGTCACTGCAGCGTGGGAGAGCCAGAGCAAAGGTCGTGACAATAAAGGCCTCTACATTCACAAACTACGAATAAGTTGGGTATTGGTATTTATGTTTAAGGGTTCCGTAGGACAGAACCACATCACATGATAAATAATAGTAGATAAGTACAATAAGTACCCAAAGGTAGAAAGGTCGAAGGTTTAGTTCAAAGAGTTGCATTGAGAGTAGGGAACATGTCAGAACTCAGAACTCCACCATTTGAGTGCCTCGACACGCAATTGGATACCTACTTATTTATTTTTAAAGGAAAATGAGGATGTATTTTGGTTATTTGGATTTCTTGTTTCACTGTTTTTCTTTAGATTTTCGTATTTGTTATTCTTGTTGTACCATCACACTATAGTTAACATGTCTCTCAACGGTGAATCTTACGGACCTGATCCGGTTATGAACGCATAAATGACAAGCACTGCCGAATATGGCTTTTGTACTTTCTTACCGGTTTTATTGCAAGCGATTGACCATCGTTATTGTACATGTTTTTGAAAGCTTCGGACGGTACTTAATTTCGACCTGTACCGTTACAAAGAAATAACCAGTCCTTGATATAAGCAAACGTAAGCTGTGTAATTATCGTAGTTAATCGTAACGATACACGAAAGGCAGGTGGCAGTAGCTGAGCTGGACGCAAAAAGCCGAAGGTTGGGCTGAGTCCATGCCTTGAGAGAAGCCTACGTCCAATATTGGACTGCGTGAGGCGGTGAGGCTGATTATGATGATGATGAATTATGTTTTATCAGCAGTAGTGGTTTAATGGAAGTGTAATAAAAGAAGTACTTTAGTAAAAAGTATGCATTATATTTTTAGACGGAAACGAGAGTTACGAAAAAATTACGAAATTAAACAGCTACTGGCTGATCCCAATATCATCAGCGAAACGAAATCCCAACATCATAGCCATGTAAAAAAAAAGTTGGTTGTCACAAGACGCCCTGCTCATGAGAAACGTGACGTCACGTCCGTCACGGCATACAAGTCAGTTTTACTTGTGGTTGTTGAAATTTAGAAGAAGAGAATCGTTGAGACTGCCGATCGATCTGGGACCGATGAGGTTGAGCGTCGTAGGTACCGCTGGAGGGATAAAGTGGAAAAGACCTCTGCACAGACTGACAGAGGACAGGAGGATGTGGCGTCTTTTATGATTGGATGCCAGGACCCATTTTGAATCGTTACGTCAATATTAAATATATATTTTCGTGAGGGATTTTGCCAGAAAGCATACATAATAAAAATGAAAGTCAACATCCATTACCATTCTTACATTTACTTGTGACTCCCCAAACTTACTCTTAGAACTTTTACAGAGAAAATTAGCTAAGACACAAAAGGAGCCAGTAGTACTTTCTGATTCAACCCCTAATAAGCAAAATACACACGCCCAAGCCTTTGTTATGCCACAATTTACCTAACAACTCCTAACAACTGCTTTGTTTTTAATTAGAGACAAAGACTACTTAATTAGCGTTAAAAATGTAGGAACATACTTTCACGTTTTCGTGGAAAGGTCAATGTTTTTAAATAAGAAACTTTTTGTTATTCCTAATGGATTTAATAGGAAAAAATTTGGGGGTGATTATTTTACTCCTTTCTTAATCGTGTTGTCTCTAGAGGGTAAATTAAATGAATTTCATGTTTCTCAAATTCGAGTCTACGTTCGTGACAAATAGATACCAATTCGTCGGAATTGTTAGCGGAGGAATGGGAATAAAAACTGTGCCATTGAGCAACAACAAGAGAGCAATAATGCCAATAACTAGCTATCAATGAAGGACCTCTTTAGTCCTCACTAGTTTTATCTTATAAAACACTCTACAATACACCGTATCCTTACCAAATAGAACACTGTATCATTTTGTCTATTCATTTGCATCAAACTAAAAAGCCGATGTTTTTGGATTTGAAATTGAAGGTACGTCTTAGAATAACTACACAAAGAAACCAAGTACATTCGCAAAATTTAAACCATTCAAATGGTGTCATATATGACTCCAAAAAATATATAAAAAATTTACTATGACAATTTGCGCGGTGAAATCGTATCTACCACAACAAATCAGAAAAGCAGCATAAGAGTTATGGTGTGACATTCCACATGTAATCCATTAATTTTCTTGCTTAAATCGTTTAAAATACCAATCGATACGAAGAAGGCGAAGAAAAGAAGGCGAAAGAAAAGGCGAAGGCGAAGAAGGCGAAGAAGGCGTTGAGAAGGCGTTGTTTGGAAACTTACCTTCTCTGAGTAGTTATTCTAAGAGGTACGTGTTTTTTCACGTAGGCGCCAAAACAACCAGGAATCATCTTGTTTATAACGAATTATATAAACGACTGCTACATCCCGCGTGGACAATCTCCCAGGAACCGTGTATTTTTTTCGAGATCAAAAATATCATGTACGTTTCACGTTTATTTGTGAAAAAAAGACAAAATGAAATAGGGAGAATTCTGTGACTACGGTAATATCAAGTCAAGTGCGTCTACAAAGTGTCCAGACAGTCTCTAGTACAACCAAAGTATTATTATCTACATGTCCTGTTGCTTTAACAATACCTACTGCTGCAAAAATAGGTACGCGCACATTATGCCGGGCTGCAGCGGGCCGGAGCGCATGGCAAAAATCGCTTCCATACGTTTCATATGAAGTATCGCACATTATGTCGGGGCGCAGCGGGGCCGATTTCCAAGCCGTTACATTATTGTGACAGTTATATGATTATGCTACCTGCGATTTTCCTGTTTTTCCGCATTTCTGGAGGGAAGAGTACCTATCCTATGACTGTTTTCATGATGCACATGTCATTATATTTTTGCCAGATAGCTTTTTAGTCGTGAAAAGCAAGCAAACAGACTAAGAGACAAGCAGAGAGACAGAGTTACTTTCGCTTTTATAATATTAGTTAGGATTTACAAGATACTTTGAAGTTTGATGGACAAAACGAAACATCGTGATAAGGAAACGTTGCAGTTTGGTTGAAGATGTTGTGACAAAGATAGAGAAAGGGATGCTTAGATGGTTCGGACATAATAAAAATAGAGAGGATGGACGTAAGAAGATTGACTAAAGAAATTTATGTGGCGAGTGTGAATGGGCTAGCCGGTAAGGTTCGAGAACATAATAATTATATCACGACCAAATTGAAGACCTGTTGAGAAAAGGCCTTTACAACAGTACCCGTAACCAACGAGCTAGTGTGAAATACTTACTCATGAAAGTAGAAGCGAAAGATGTGTCTTAGGTTCTTAGCAAGTGGAGAGATGTGATCTCTGCCTACCGCAATGGGAAAGATACGTGACTGTATCTGTGTATGTTAGTGTGTTTTTAGGGTTCCGTACCTCAAATGGAAAAAACGGAACCCTTATAGGATCACTTCGTTGTCCGTCTGTCTGTCTGTCCGTCTGTCAAGACCCTTTTTCTCAAGAACGCGTAAAGGTAGCAAGTTGAAATTTATACTAAATACTTGAGTTTACGGTTTCTTTCGGCTGTAAAAAAATAAAAGTTGTAAGTCAACGCAATCAAAAGATATGAACGTTTATGTCGCATATTTTGCGATTTTACAGGGGAACCAAAACCTATAGGGTACTTCCCGTTGACCTAGAATCATGAAATTTGGCAAAAAGCAAGGTCTCATAGCACATATATAGGAATAAATCCGAAAGTTATAAATATGAAGGTATATCATTTAAAAATGATTATTTTGCTATTACAAACTTACATTTTGTAGTTGGAATGTATGGAAGAACGTTATTGTCAACTACAAACTTAAGTTTGTCTTTCAATATTTTGACTTCAGTTAGTTTTTTTTTTGGTCTCGCGCTCTTAGGGTTCCTTTATGTCGTATATTTTGCGATTTCACAGGGGAATCAAACCCTATAGGGTACTTCCCGTTCACCTAGAATCATGAAATTTGGCAAGAGGCAAGGTCTCATAGTATGCTATGTCCATCCAAAGGTTGCCTGGAAGAAATCGCTTAAGGCGATAAGGCCGCCTATTATACTGCCGGTTTTTGTATTTTTTTATTTCGGTGTATAATAAAGTTATATATTATTATTATTATTCCTCTTTATTTCAATATAAACACGGGTCTAGCCCGGACATTTGGTAGGCATTGGTGGGGCCGAAGCCAACACCAAGAGGCCCCGTTGAATATAAAATACAATATTATTGAATGTGTATAAAATGGATTATAAAACTATTGTACAGTATAGGTTATAAAACGTCTAGGCTATTGAGGTGAATAACTTGTGGATGGGATAACAGTTCTATGGTATGAGGTACGGCACCTGCCAATTATGCCTCATTTCAAAATCCTAGGCAGGTGATGACTTGCCACTCACTAAATGGGCCCCCATAGTGGCTGCCGCATATTGGCACCGGAAGGGCAACATTGACGTGGGTGGCTTAGGATGTCGAGAGGTGTGCTGCACTTTCACTATGAGCTACTAGCGGCGTTATGCCCTTTAACACTTCCACCCTGGAGCTTAGGTTTTTAGCTCTTGCGGTTTCCACCCCCAGACGGCCGGTTAAGGCAAGCCAGGGGTCTGGGTCTCTGGGGTTTTAGACCCATGGAATCGGGGTACGCGGTGTCGCCACTCACCGACGGCTCGCCATAAAGCCGCCCCTGCGTATTTATTATTATTATTATTATAGTACATATATAGGAATAAATCCGAAAGTTATAAATTTGAAGGTATTTAAAAATAATTATTTTGCTATTACAAACTTACATTTTGTAGTTGGGATGTATGGAAGAACCTTATTGTCAACTATAAACTTCAAAGTTGTCTTCCCAGAGACTGTGGGATCGGCCGATCTGCGAACTAGCATGGAAATCGCTACTAGATACGTGTCCTAGTATTGCAGATCGCGCTCGTATTCTTGCTGTCTCTGTTTGGGAATCGGGACTTTGGATGCAAGCCATGCCCTCTTTTTACACAGGTAGCCTTTTAGATCCAACCGCATTTCGTCTAGCTGTCAGCTTACGCTTGGGTGCAAGGTGCTGTGAGGCCCATCGCTGTCAGTGTGGTACTGCTGTTGACCAGCTCGGTCACCATGGTCTCTCTTGCTCGAGAAGCGCTGGTCGTATTGGCCGACACGCTAGCCTGAACGACATCATACGCAGGGCACTTTCCACCGCCAATGTCGCTGCTGTGCTCAAACCGAGTGGTCTTGCGCGTGACGATGGAAAGAGGCCTGACGGTATGACACTTGTGCCCTGGAGGTTGGGGCGGCCCCTTGTATGGGACGCAACTTGTGTCGATACTTTGGCGCCGTCACATCTTCCTGAGACACAGGGTAGGGCTGGCGCGGCTGCTAATTCGGCAGAGCAGCACAAGCGTCGCAAATATGCTAACCTCGGCAGTGGTTACATATTTGAGGCGTTTGGGGTCGAGACATTGGGCGTTTGGGGACCGGGAGCTCACCTCATTTTCAAAAATCTTTCAGAGCGCCTGGTTAATGCGACGCGTGACCAAAATGCTGGCGTGTTTCTGGCTCAACGCATTAGCATTGCCATTCAACGTGGTAATACCGCCAGCATGTTGGGTACGCTGCCAACTGGTAGTGGGCTTGAGCATTTGGATAGTCTTTAGACCTTCAACGGTCTATGGGCAGTCTAACTGTATTTGTAGTGTTAGTTTTAGCTTGTATTTTGTTTAGTTATTAAAGGCACTTGCCCAGTAAAAAAAAACTACAAACTTAAGTTTGTCTTTCAATATTTTAACTTGTTAGTTTATTTTTTGGTCTCGCGCTCTGAGGGTTCCGTCTAACGGAACCCTCAGAGCACGAGTCCTACTCGTACTTGTCCGGTTTTTTTTAATTATGTTTTTAAATAATTGTATAAATATCGTTACAATCTGAGTGTCTTCAAATCACGAGTGAATCGGTTTCTTCTAGGCAAGCGTGCTCCAACGTAGACCGCATCATCGCTTAACATCACGCGTGATGGTGGTCAAAAGTAAGCCTATTATTTATAAAAAAATAAATTGAAAAAACTGTAGTAATCAACTGTGATAGTTCAAAAGAAACATTATTGTTATACTTATTCAATAATAACAAAGTCATCATTGCATGCCATAACACTTGTAACCCGAGAGGCAAGGTAGAACGCAAGGTTTTTAAACGCAGTTGAATAGCACTGACCGAGTAATTTCCTTGTTTTCATACTGAGTTGTATAAAAAAACAATATCAAGATTGTTAAAACAATGATTGATTGCATCCGGAAAACCATTACCTACCTCTAAATACTCTACATTTGAACCTGGGAACCCATGAATTAGGAACATGTTTATAAATAAACGTGATTGGCAGTCTGTCCGTGCCTACGTGTCCATTAATGTTACACGACCTTGGCAGGTTCGGGCCGGAAGAAAAAATTCGACACGTCGTTGTGTCTGGTCGGAAAAAGTTAAGCGTACGGCCTAGTTTCGCGCCACCTCATTCGACCACGATTCACCTCGAGCGCTTATTGTTTTTGTTTTTTTATAATTAATGGGCTTGCGTTTCACCACCATCTCGCCTGATGTTAAGCGATGATGTAGTCTACGTTGGAGCACGCTTGCCTAGAGGAAACCGATTCATTCGTGATTTGAAGACACCCAGATTGTAACCATCGGGGAACACCCATTGAGCCAGCGCGTTTGCTTGTGATACCTACCGTCTCGTAACGGAGCTTAGGTTTGAGTCAACTAAAGAAAGAGTCAAATAAGTTTCTGCTAGAAAAAGTATACTACTCTGTTCAGGATATCTTAAATGACAAGAATATAGAATATTATTAATATAATTAATGTGATATATTATGATTGTAATCTTTTAAATAAAAAAAAATCATTCATTCATTCTATGTGATATAGGCATCATTTTATTCTGGACATTTTTTAATTTTGTCATTTAATGTTGTTGACACGTTGCATGTTAGTAAAATATTGTACCTATATTAAATGTGGTTGTTATAAGTAAGTGTCAGATATCTATACTAATATTATAAAGAGGAAAGATTTGATTGTTTGTTTGTTTGTTTGCATTGAATAGGCTCCGAAACTAATGAGCCGATTTAAAAAATTCTTTCACTGTTGGGAAGCTACACTATCCCCAGGTAACATAGGCTATATTATATTTAAAAAAAAGGGATTTTTACTAAAACTCCAATAATCTAACCCAAGATGTAAAAAAATAAGATTTACAATTTTAACTTTGTGTGTTTGACAGTTCTAAGACAGGACAACGTCTGTCAGGTCAGCTAGTAATATAATAATCGAGTGTTGTACTTTGACAATATAAATAATCAAAGGTTGTAAATAATAATTTAACAAAAAATGCACGTTCAATAAAGAATAAAGTGCTACAAGTATTTAAATTGAAGGCATGTCTACTTAACTATATTCAAGCAAATAAATGAATAGGCATGCTGACAAATATATTTGTATTACCTCATAAAAGCTGATCATAAATAGAGCACTTCAAAAAAAACACAATTAAAATTAGTTCAAAAATAAATAAGATATAAGCATTTTAATTTAATTTCATGCTAGACAGAGAGCGCACTATACTGAGCCGTGACGTCATGGCTCAGGAGCGCCATACGAATGCTATACTAACACACGCTTTGCGAGAAAGGGATAGAACATCCCCTCTCTATCCCCACCTCATATCTCAGAGATTTATCAGCCAATTCAAATTATTTTTTCAGTATGTGTAATGTAGTTACTTATATTCATCGCTAAGCCGGTTATTTGTAATAAATTAAACATTAGGACACATGCCTTAGTTAGAATTAAATTTAGTAAACATTAATTGCTATATTATTATTACACATAAACAATAGGTACGAACAAAAATATTCGTATCCATCGCAATAGGTCTAGGACGAAGACGAAGTCTTTATTTGCATTACCTAGACTTATAGGTGAAGCAAATGAAGGCTTCATCTCGACTCGATTAGCATACATACTTATTTTTATTTTATTTATGCCCCTTGTTTCCTTTTTCTGAATTTACCTGAAACAGAAATTATGAACAAGATTAAGAAAAAATACAGCTAACGTTATCAAATTCTGTTATTTATTCTATTTCGGACAAATATAGTTAACACTTTCAAAGCCAAATTTTAGAGTTGTGAACCAACCAACCAACCGTGAACCAACTGTGTTAAGGTACGATCTAACTTTGAATATATTTTTTTACGAGGAATTTAATTTATTTCTGGACCATATGCAAACATGGATAGTAAAAATTGCGTGTCGAAATATGTACTTAACAATTTCATGGTATGGTTCCGTAGCCATCTCTAATAAGTAACTAATTAACTATTGTTACATTTTTCCTATGTAGCAGGTGTAGTTATATATACTTATCTATGTTGTTATAATACTAGCTATTGCCTGCGATGTCGTGCGCGTAGACTTTCATACAAACTTTTCTTATTTGCCTTTACGCAAAATTCTTTCTTAGCGTACCTACCTACCTCTACACCCGATAAATTTCTGATTTGTGTGTCAAGTATTTTCGAGATTTTGTAATGATTAATTAAGTAAATAAGTGTGTAGTTACATACTTATTTTTATTTATTTTTCGTAATATAATAATAAATTATTAATGTCAAAATTTCAAAACAGGCCTGTTTTCTAAATTAAATGACAATGACGTACAAAGATAATTAGACACAGCGAAATTTTAAAGGTTTCATTTTGCTACATTTAGAACCCTAAAATATAAGAAATACAAAGTAAACTATGATATAATGTTTGTTTACGCATAATTTGCTAATAATTTCGCGGTGGTTTTGGTAGCACGCGACCAATCTCATTATCTGCATGCGAATTCACTTGATTGAATCTATGATAATTATAACAAAATTCATTGCAGCACTCAACTGCATAATATTATGACTCTGCAGTTGACTGCAACTGTGCACTGTGCAGTTAGTCCCTTGTCTAAATTAGAGCACTTTGACTTTACTACTGTCTCCCAAGAAAGATGGAAGACCTTATAACGACAAAGCCCTTTGACGTAATTACATATTGAAATATAAAATATTGGAACGGTAAGTCTTTATTAACTGGTTCAATCATTGATTTCTAAATACATGGATGTGGTGTTTAGTATAAAATTCACGAAAAAGTGTCTGATATTTACCTAAATAAATGTTTCAGAAATACCGAACGTTTCAGAAATCCAAAAAAAACTTGAAATCTATATCGGCAAACTTCGACCAAAATACAGATAATGGACGGGCCATAACCATTGAACTTACTCAGTAAAAACTTGTCAATACCATTGGACATATTATACTTCAATACCTAATTATAAACATTAATACAATTTTTTTTTTTACAAAAAAATTGCAGTCTTTATTATGTTTTTACACTTCGGGAAAGCACATAATTTTGGCAGATGTTCTGTTATCATGTAACAATAGTCTTGTGTCGCACTTCTTACGGATATAGATAGAGACCGACTGAAACGAAGGGAGCGCCGGCGCTGTTTTTGTAATCTTCAAAAATACGCTCCTGGGCCCGTCCATTCATTTTATTTTGGTCAAAGTTGGCAAAACATTGTCTAATTTAGCTTGCATTAAAAATAAGTATTTAGTCAACAAATGTTGACTAAATACTTATTATAGTTAGTGTAGAAATAGTTCACTTTTGGTACGGACATTTTTGAACGCTGATCCATCATCTCGTTTTAAATATCATTAGGTATTATAAACCCGTACATAATCTTTACGACATTGGAAAGCATTTTCACATAATGGGTATTACTTTATTATTAGGAAACTTATTGGCTCAGAACAGACAATCAAGGGAGATATCTCTAGTACAATTATCTTTCGTGTTCAAATGTCTCCCTGTTTCTCACTTTTCTCACTACACCGTTAAAAAGCTGTAATTACGGCACATTTACTTATTTTTCACGCACACTAAGAAACTTGCAGCGACACCAACAAATGTAATAGTCCATCTGCGTAAAAGGACAACAATGTCGTTTGCAAAGTAAGTTTGACTAGAAGCATGAAGCCTGATTTAGGCCCGCACGCTATCCTAACATATCTCCCTTGTTTATCTAATCTGAGCTTGTTGATGTGCCTATATGGTTGATAGCACATTAAAAGTAGTAGATTTCTTAGTTTATTAGCGGATACGAAATGGACTGAGGCGAAGTGGCAGTTAAAGGCAAGGCAAGCCTATTACAAAATACAAATACAAAATCATTTATTCGGGCATAATTTATGGTAAGCTATAGTATTGTTATGTGGAGGTTAAAGGGGGAGGCCTATGTTCAGCAGTGGACGTCTTCTGGCTGATGATGATGATGATATAGTATTGTTCCCAGAGGCTTCCGAACGAGTCAGAGACTGTGTGACGGGAGCCTATTGCTTCTCATATTTATGTATCAATTAATTATACCAAAACAGAAATATAACATTATAAAATTAGTTTAAAAAAAATTATTTAAAATTTTGATTACTATACCAATAAGTAGCCAAAAGAAAAAATAAAATAAAATATTTTTAAACTTTTAAATGCAACAGTCTGCGCTATTCTGTGCGCAGTTTGTGTGAGTTAGTGTAAATTATGTTTAAAAAAATGGTTAGTATGTGCGGCGGTCGTTATAGGCTACTACGAAACGTGGGAACTTGAAATAGTTACAAGTATTGCGAGATCTTGAACGACCAAAGATTTAATTGATTCAACTACAACGACTTCTAAATCCGTGTAAAAATGATATTTTGTTCTTTGTAGTGGCATATTAACTTAGGATGATTGTATTTTGTGTTTTTTTTTAAAGATAATTTTGTGTTATGCGATAGGCCGATGATAAAACTTAAAGAAGACAAAGTGTACACAAAACCACAGACGGTCGTAACTGCTAAGCATTTCAATATATAGGATGATTTGAAGATTGCGTGCCTAAATGTTTTGTACTTGAAAAATGTGCGCCGTATTCCCAGATTACTATTTAAGACTAACTGTGTACTGGGCTGAGAGCAACTCTGAAATCGCAAAAAAAAAACTCTTCAGCCGTTCCATAAAAAACGATCATTTATTTTCGACAAGATGTATGGAACGGCTGATATTTTTTGGCGATTTCAGGGTTGGTTCCATAGTTAAAGTTATATGATTATTTACGGGAAGTTATATGATTATTTACACCATGTTCACAAGAAGACTGACGAATGCGCATGGTGCATGGTGCATGGTGCATGTAACTGCGCCGAAATATCGAGAGCTCATTCCACAACCTTACCACGGTAAATATCCCGTAAATAATCATATAACTTTAGTGAATAACTGTGATAGTTTAAAACATAGTAAAAGTTGTTCATAATGATGAATATAACGGACCCCTTTCGGCTTATTACACCCTTTCTGCGTAACCCTGTATAATGTAATAAGTTCTGTAGACAGTTTACTTCTCCTTTGTAATAACACTAATCTGAACGAGCATTAGTGTTACTAATTTCCAAAAGTTAGTAATTTACACAGACTAGCATTTTACTAATAAAGCTAATTGAGCCTATACTTTACTTAGTGTAGTGTTTTTAACCGACTTCGAAAAGGAGGAGGTTCAACTATGTTTTTTTGTTGTTGTTTTTTTTTATGTTTGTTACGCGATTACTCCGCCAATTTAGAATTGTTATCTGACAAGTTTGTGCCAATTATATTAGGTTATTCTGTGTTTTAAATTAATGTGCAAATGTTTCAAGTTATTTAGTCACTCTACTGCTTTTGAGATTAAACCCACCCAGGGATTAATGTTAATTAAACCTTTGATTTATTTGATTTATCCTAAACAAGCCCAATATTTCTTGGGAGTAAGTAAATAATAGATCTTATGTTCAGATGAACTGACAAGCAATGCTACGACTGGACGCGTAAAAAAATCTGAAATATTCAAATATATAGAGGTCTTATTGATAAACTTTTGATACAAGAATTCACTTTTTTGTCACTATTAATACAGTTTATAGATACAATCATAGTACCACTGTGTTAATAATAAAAGGACTACAATAATTTCAAAAAAATCACATTGAAACAAACAAAAACAGAAAATAAATAGTCAAAAATAAAATAATCAAATAAAATTACTATTAGTCCTTATTAGTTTTGAGACCAAATATTACAAATCGAGGTAAAATATATGTATCGTTAAGTACCTATGTATGTAATATTATATTTTGATTTATGATAACTTTAACAGAATTTCTAATACCCCATTCAAATATCCTATGATCGACTGATCTTATCTTAACGAGCTCATGTGCTGAACGATTTTTCTACTTTATTGCAAGTATCGAATTTTTGATGACGTCCATTTACCAAATAAAATCTCTCTCCCATTTTTAGTTGAGAATAAATTAGCTACGTAATGGACTTCAAAAATTCATACTACGCACACTGTATAATATTATATATAATAAGTACCCCGATTCCATGGGTCTAAAACCCCAGAGACCCAGACCCCTGGCTTGCCTTAACCGGCCGTCTGGGGGTGGAAACCGCAAGAGCTAAAAACCTAAGCTCCAGGGTGGAAGTGTTAAAGGGCATAACGCCGCTAGTAGCTCTTAGTGAAAGTGCAGCACACCTCTCGACACCCTAAGCCACCCACGTCAATGTTGCCCTTCCGGTGCCAATATGCGGCAGCCATTATGGGGGCCCATTTAGTGAGTGGCAAGTCATCACCTGCCTAAGTATTTTGAAATGAGGCATAATTGGCAGGTGCCTTACCTCATACCATAGATCTGTTATCCCATCCACAAGTTGTTCACCTCAATAGCCTAGACGTTTTATATCCTATACTGTACAATAGTTTTATAATCCATTTTATACACATTCAATAATATTGTATTTTATATTCAACGGGGCCTCTTGGTGTTGGCTTCGGCCCCACCAATGCCTACCAAATGTCCGGGCTAGACCCGTGTTTATATTGAAATAAAGTGTATATAATAATATAAAGACTAGTAGTGCTATACAATACAAACAGATTCGCTCTTATAAGATTTGATAAATTTATCTTCTATATAATATAAAAGGCGATGTGTGTATATAAGTATTTATATATGAATGTATGTATATAAAGACTCTTAAACTGCTGGGCCGATTTTGATGAAATTTTCAGGCAATCTTCAGATTCGCCCATCGAGTGATCCTGTCAGGTTCGGTAGCGATCAGATAAACAGTTTTTTTGCTGTTTTAATACTTTCCTATTTTATCAAAGTAGTTACTAACTGTTGCCCACGACTTCGTACGCCTAAACTTTCACATAACCTTTCAACCCTTTTTTAACTCCTTAATTAACCCTTTCGCAAAATCCTTTCTTAGTGGATCTCTACTTCCCATTAGGAATCTACCTGCCAAATTTCAGCTTCGTATGTCAAGTAGTTTCGAGATTTGATGATGAATCAGTGACTGAACTTTTTGATAACTTTGTTAACTTCTTGATAACGAAGGGTTACTATAAAGTAGATGAGTTCCTGAAGGACAAATTAAAAAATATAGTAATGTAAATTAAGATTGACAAAAAAAATATTTGGCATTGTACGGAATTTGAAAACTTAAAATTATTATTTTTAAGTAGGTAGTTGTAAATTTGATTATACTAAAGTGAATTTAATTGTTATTATTATATAAAGTTGGAAATGTTATTAAATTATTGTATGTCCGTTAAGGGCGAAGCTGTTGAGACTAAGCCTATTTTTAGAACTTGCATATATGTACACAGTGTTACAATAAATGGATTCTGATTCGGATTCTGAATGAACAGGTAAAATTCGCTTTTTAACCGACTTCAAAAAGAACGAGGTTATCAATTCGACTGTGCTTGGAATGATTTTAAATATTTATTGGGACTTATAGCCCTTTATTTTATTTTGGTCAAAATAGATACATTTCGCTCGACGTGTCGACCATGTTACAATGGCTGAGTCGAAAATGTTTGATATTCTTGAAAAAGAGTGAAAAAGTTGGATTGAAAAATCAAGAAAATAATTTTCATGCCATTTTGATCTCTATGCAACAGCAAACTTTATACTATGTTTAGGCGTTCACGCGTTCGCGATATCTAACATTATAAAGTTTCTACCATTTTGGCGGTACCCTCGTCACGGTAGAAAGGCAAATGAGTCCCATTTAGGTACTCATGCTCCACAGATCGAATCGATACAAAGCCATTTGTAGTTACATCACGCGCCAATACATTGAACTGTTGTGGTACGAACTTGAACTCACGGTCCATCGGTTCTAGATTCATTAAAAAAAAGATAGATGCCATGTTTAATGAAAGGTAATATTACGTTTAAACATGTCACTTTAATATGATAAAATGTCTTATAATAGTCACGACGTACTTAAAAAATTTAAACGTTTGGTTAAACGCACAACGTAGAGTAAAAAATAAACACTGGTCAAGTGCAAGTCAGACTCGTGCACCGAGGGTACCGCACCCAAAACTTGTTTTCTTTCATTCGGTTCGAGACCTTTAGCGTGCGACCGATTCCTACTGGGGCAGTTTTTATTATTTGTTGTTTTACTTAAAAATGTGTACAATCATGTCAAGTTTGACGTTTGTATGTATTGCCGTTTTTACGCTAGAGCAAATACAAAAATACGTTAAAAATCAGTTGTGGTCCCCTTTAGTTTTTTTTATTTTCTTTGACCTTATTATTATTTCTTTGTTAATCCGCCGTAAACATTACATACTCGTATACTTACTATTGTAAAAAAATTACCAAGCTGTCTATTACGGTTCGAAAGATACAGCCGTTAAATGTAGGACGGACAGACAGGCAGACAGCGTTGGCTTAGTAATAGGGTCCCGTTTACACTCTACCGTTACCGTTTTGGGTACGGAACCCTAAAATATATGGCAGTAACACTGATTTGCGCTTTTCTCCCTTTTTTTTTATTCTTTCAAATACCTATTTACTAAATGATGTCTAAGATATTTTAATATACAGATTTCATAATTATGGAGGGAACATTTTAGATTGCAGCGATAAATAAAAAAAAAACATTATGAGAAAAACCTCTAATTTAAGTAGCGAAACGCACGACTGTGTGTAGCGCAATAGTTTTTCTCCACTAAATGTGACTTTAATACAACCTTATGGTCATCTTTAACAATTGTGCTTTAAAAGTGGCAATACCTCGCCTTAATTTTCTTACATGTCTGCGATATGATATTTGACTCGTGGTCCCACTAATTTGGGACCACCTGACTTGTTATCCCACTAGTTATGGGCTCCTAGTTCCACTTCTAAGTCCCACTAAAGTGAATCAAAATAAATGGCATGTAGTAGTACCCACACAGATTGATAGATACCATTATAAACGTACGTACAATGATTTTTATTGTGATATCGAATGGAGTGTGGATTACAAATATTTATAGATACAATTAGTCGCGATGCTCAGTGGTCGTTGGATCGACTTCGCGGGGGCGGGTTCAAAGTCCAAGAATGAGGTTGAGCTATCGGTAAAAGAAAACATCGTGAGGAAACCATAGGATGGTAGCGGATAGGACAATTTAAAGTACTCGGCTGGCTTGCCTCAAGTTTAAAATCTGTTGCCACGCATAACGATTTGTTCCAGCAGCTGCATTTGAGCTTCACTTGGTGGTAAACACACCTATTGGCCATCTTCGCCACACAGTCACTTAAAATCATATTAGATATAGACAATGTTTATTTGTAACAAAAAAAACCACACAACCGACAACACTAAAAACAATAAGATAACTATTATGATGTATGCCATCGCCCTCCTCAACCATATCTTAGGGAAGAGAGCGACCCAACACACGACGCCGCCACAAGAAGGTGCCTTCGATGGCGAGCATGAATGCTCGAGGCATACACACAACCCTTATTTCTTTACATTTTTAATCTTTATTTCTCTACATTTTTAGAAGGAGGTATTTATGCATGGATGTGTAAATAGGTCGTAATGTTGTCGTCAACACCCTAGTCTTCTCTATATTTCTATACGGGGTTGAGACATGGACTCTTAAAGCTAAAGACCGACAGCGCATAGACGTCTTTGAAATGTGATGCTGGAGGAAAATGCTTCGTATTCCATGGACTGCGCATAGAACCAACCAATCGGTTCTCAAAGAGCTCAAACTCCATCAGAAACCAAGGCTTTCCAACACATGCCTTCGGAGAGTTTTTGAGTTCTTTGGCCATATAGCCCGTAAGCCTGGTGACGACGAAAATAGAGGGCAAGAGACCGAGAGGAAGGAGCCCCATGCGTTGGACAGATCAAATCCGTACCACCCTCAACATCAACGTTGCCGAAGCGGTTCACGCTGCTGAACGCCGAAACAGGTGGCGGAACATCATAAGGGACAAGTTGATGCCGTGATGGGTCACGCGACCCCCAGCATTGGGGAATCGACAAAAGGTGGAGGAGGTTGTTACACTACAAATTATAAAATAAATTGTCTTTTAAAAACCCGACTTCAAAAAACCACAAATTACAGAAATTGTGCCACTACAAAGAACATATTTATACACGAATTTTGAAGTCACGCACGCATGCATTATAATTGTGCGCGCACAAACACTTGCAGTAAGTAAACAAATTCATGTCTACAAATAAAACATAATAATATATTATAACTCAATATAAGCCGATTTAATACATACCTATTTATTTATTACGGGCTACAAAAAATCCATAGTTTTTCACTAAAAATAACTTAAGGTAAGGTAGTCCTTATAAGTAGGGCATTACTTTACAACACACTAAAATAAAATAAAATCTAATCAAAAACTATGATCTGGTAGAAAAAACGTACAAATAACATGTGGTTATGTGAGTTGGGGTCAAACGCCTAGCCTTTCAAGCTTATAAACAGATAAACCATTGTATTCCACATCCCACACAAAAATAAACAAGCTTTATATGACCTTATTCTATTTGTTAAGGATTCTTTACTCTCCGCAAATGATATTTACACCGTTCAGGAAAATGTACTAAATGGAATCTAAATGTAGGAGAGCTGCTATCTTATATAAATAATTATTCAAGCTCGTAAGTTTCAAATCAAGTTATTTATTTGAGAATACATACTCTTCATTTCTCTATTTGTGTAATTTTTAGGGTTCCGTGCCCAAACGGTGAAAATGGGACCCTATTACTAAGCTTACGCTGTCTGTCTGTCTGTTTATCCGTCCGTCTGTCTGTCTGTGCTACCTTTTAATGGCTGTATTTTTCGACCCATAATAGATAGCCAGTTCAAATTCTAGCAGTTCGCACAAAAAATATGGAACCAAAGCGCTTTATACTTACGGGTTTTCTATAGAATTTCTATACATAGGAATCCGTCATCTAGTCCACATATGACCATGTACACTGCAGTGTTTGAAACGCCAGGAATTAATGTGTGTAAAATAAAGTAAAATACACGTGATAAATTCCGTTTAATTTCAATAGTTGGGCAAGTTAAAATGTAGTATAGTTGGCAGAAAAGTCACAAACAACAGGGTGAATGTAACATCACACAGGTGTGGGAGTCAGTTGCGTGTTTATCTTTGGCGTAATCGTTTTCTCTTCGAATAATACCCACCGAGTTTTTTATTCATAGAGTGACGAGACGTGCTTGTCAGTCACCTGGTGGTAAGCGTCACGTTTTCCCAGTAACAGTTCAGTGGCAACTAGAACTTAGAACTTCAACAGTTCAAACAATGATGTTATAAACTGAGGTAGATACATTTTACCGATGTCTGTGCGGCGATGCAAACACAATTAGCTTGTTTAAGTTAATTAGCTTGAGTGAACTCAGTCCCTCTTATGTCTGGTAATGACGCAAACGTACGATAAGCGATTTTGTGGTATGAAAAATAATCAAAAATGCCATGTTGTGTATTAAGATAGTGAAATACTACAACAACAGTTCACTAACAGTTCTACAAACTGATTATGAATACATTGTGAATACTTATACTGGGATGGCTGTAAAAAGCTGCAAGGCTGTAAACTTTTATGGGTCCTATGTAGGTAGCCATAGTAAAATATCGCCATGTTTTAGTGTTTTTTTAATAGGTATGACGTCTCTATTTGTTAAACCTCATTGAGTTCAAAACCCTGAGCGGTAATGCAATCATCTCGTCACTCTGAGATATTACGGAGATAATCTCTATGTCTAATAATTTCACTGGAAACATTGCCCTTCAATCCGAACCACAGTAATTCAGTAATTTATTTATTTATTTCGACCAGAAGGAGTATAAAAAGAGTTTTTTTTTGTTTACACACTAATGCTTGGCGGTTGAATAACTAACAAAGAGCTATACCACTCAACAAACTGACAAAAGTCAGTTGTTATTTGTGTTCAAATAAAAGGTTAAGCGTGGCCATACATAAAAAATAAATACACGTCGACTTAGTCCGGCCGGACTAAAGAACCTTATTCTTTTTGTAGTCGGTTAAAAAGTAAGTGTTCTTTGTACCTATCTATTCATATTTTACATTCAATAGTTAATTACATTTAATATATTTACCCTCGCTTGCAGTTAAAACAAAAATTTATTACAAATGAAACAAAAATATAGCTTATAAACACTAATAAAATTAATTAGCAGTTTAGCTTTATTAACCGATAAATCATTAAAATAACTAATTATAATACTAATTTTCTTCACACATGATAGCAATAAAAGCATGATAGAATAGACACATAATAAGGCATTCGATAAACATAACTCTAGACTATTGACACTATCAGATCTTATACGCTTATTGGCGGGCTTAAATGAATATTATTTAACGCTTATAGATATATGATTATTTACGGGATATTTACCGTGGTAAAGTTATGGATATGGACATGATGCATGTAACTGCGCCGAAATATCAGGACCTCATTCCACAACCTTACCATGGTAAATATCACGTAAATAATCATATAACTTTAGTGAACAACCGTGATAGTTTAAAACTGTGTTTTACGCTTATAGAATTCAAAAGTTTCATTAACTTTTGAATTCTATATATATATATTATTATATATATTACTAATCTATGTTAAAAAAAACAGTTTTGAAAAACAACCTAATAAAACCATCTAATTTTAGCAATTTCAGTGAAATACTCGAACGTAAGTGCAAGCTATAAGTAAATAATCATCAAACTATAATAATAATTAATCGTTGACTTATCAGTAAGGACGGACCGAATGAACTTTTCAAATGGTGCCAAATCAAATGGTAGTGCTCACAAGTATACTGCGCACTAGTATGAAGTCAAGTTAGTCGCTCACCGGCTTTGTGGGTATTATACGCGGTCGTGGTGCACGGTGCAAACTTAAATGAGACAAAATGTTTATTTGGATACGTACAGACACGCTCCGATGCGACGTAGTTGAGATTTCGACACACGTCGCATATTTTTCCAGGACAAAACATTAGAATGTTAGAATGCAATATTTAGATCGACCTCTCTTGATAAATATCTCTATGGAAATATTGAACGGATTGAGACATCGAATGAAAATAATAGTTACATAAGCAAAGTTTTGCAAGTTGCATGGGTCAGCAAGTAATAAACGCTCGCATTACAAAGTTCTACTAACACTTACGGAGTAAGTATTCTTCTGCAACAGTACGATTGTTATTATAGATTAAACCTGTCAAAATAAAATTATATCTTAGTGTACGTAATACTGTAACTGGGTACTAAATTAACAAGAAGCTTTATTAATATAATAAAAAAACATTTTAATTCAAATTCAAATCATTTGTTTGTCAGAACATGGTGGGTACACATACATATGAAGCAGCATACCATGATCGTAAGAATGGAGACGTATATCATGTACTTGCCTGTTACAACGTACAAATGTTAGTTTTGTAATATATATTTGTATAAGATTTTCTTAAAGTGTAAAGTTTTATTAGTGTTTGTAAAAACAAGCTTTTTCGTATTCTTCTCAGCAAAGCCTTTCAATTGATACGTCTATATCATGATGGTAGATAAGAACATTTGGTCCGCAATTTTGGGGCGTCCGTCATATTGAATTTATAATATAGGACCAAAGTGTTTGGGAAGACAAATCCAACAAACCCAAGCTCGACGTGGTTACGTCGTGCCGTTTAGAAGTTCCTATGGCTACCTTCTGTCTCCATCATCAGATCAGCTCGATGGTACCATAATATTGAAATGTCACCGTACTTACATAAGTATGCCAAATTTCAGCTCAATCGGTTGAGAATAACTGATTTAAAATACAGTTGGAAGATTTGTCCCACACATACGAACGAACGGACTATCACGGCAAGTTAAATAAAAGCTTGTAAAAACAGACTTATTCAGTCACATTGAGTTTGAAGTTCAGAAAAATTATAAATTATGTTTGAAGTATAAAGAATCAATAGACTATATTAGGTTTGAAGTATAAAGAATCAATAGACTAAATGAGATAAGAAAAATGTCAACAACATTTAAAAAAATGCATCACTTTTGTGGAAATATTTATACCAAGTTATTTGGAAAATGTAAGTGAAGCCGAAAAAGGCTCGTAAGTCACAGTTACTTATTTATCATTATGAACTTTTTTATTGTGGTATTATAATAAAAAGTTATCTCATCTTACCGTGGGACTAATACTGATTCTTGATATTGCTGAGAAAACAACTGCGGTCTAAAGAAAAAGGTAATTGACACTAAACGAACGAATGGAACAGCTGATAAATTATAGTCCCATTGAAAAACTTGTTAATGATTTTAAGCACATCAATAAGCCCTTTTTGGCTTAGCTTATACTATCGGCATAACCACAGAATCACAGAATAAGGGTACAGAAAGTCAGATCCGGCTGGCCATGATTTTAATTACCTACGCGCAACTGTAGCGCTATATAGGGTTGGCAAAGCAACTAATGTTCTGTTTATCGGTCGAGACGAGCAAAGGGCCTCTTTGCTCGTCTCGAATAGAACGTATAGAACATTCAAAAGGGGTTTCGGAATAAGACAATCATCTGGCCTCGTTTACACTCTTTGGGTAAGGAGTACTATAACCCTAAAATCTTTAAAATAAATAACTGGGCAAAGCGTGTCGAAACGCGCATAGGTATAGTAATGTTCCATAGCCAATAAGCCATATAATTGTGGTCACATTCATAGTTCATAAATTGGTGGTCATAGAAAAAATCAAAACTAAGCTCGGTGGACTAAGCTATAACTCAAAAAGTTGTCATCACAAAATATTTGAAATAAGGTTGAATTAAAGATATAATTATTATTAATGCAGCTCTTTACCAGAAATTTAATTTAACCTGTCAGCGTGGCAAGTAAAAATTATCTATGTCTAATATTTTAGAAATGCAGGGCAAAAAGTTCTAAACTATGAAACCCCTCTAATAGTTTAGAACTTTTTGCTGCTTTGGCGGGCGATATTCTGTAAGAAAAATATCACAAACGGGGAGGGAAAAAACTGCAGGGAAAAACGTTTAACCTCATTTCAAATTTACTACACCCACCCCTAAAATACAAAAACATATTTTTTTACTTTTAAAATATGTACTATTAAAAGTACGAAACTAAAAAAACGCGATTCAACCAAAACTTGGAACTTCTCTAAACATCTCTTGAGAGAGTCACATAAAATCTTAGGTTTAGGTTTATAGACATTTATTCTCATATAAGATGTTACATCACTTCCATGAGAACACTGCTAACAATACATTTACAGTTCGTCGTCGCAAAAATAACTAATAACATTACAAACATGTAGAACAAAATAATATAATAAAGCATACACTACATAATATATATCTAATTAATCGGAAAAAAAATCTTAAATCTTGGGATAGTTTAATGAACCTCTTGGGGGGCAATATGGGGATCCATTTTCGATCCTTAACCCCAGACGTAAGTTGATCTCGTGAAATATCTTCGTTAAAGCTTTTTGATGTCTCGTGAAAGTAAATTTTGGATTCCGATACAAATTGAATTTACTCGCAGGTACTCGCACAAGCGAACCGGTATTTTGTTCTTGAAATGATATATACAGGATAACACGCAACGATGATAATAAGCCGAAAAGAGGTCATTTTACTCATCATTATGAACAATTTTAACTATAGGACCAACTCTGGTATCCCGAAAAAATATTAGCTGCTCTATACATTTCGTTGAGTGTGATTAATATTTTTTGCGATCTGAGAGTTGTTCCCGTAGTAAAAGTTGTAGAATGACCTCCTTTAGACTTAATACCATTGTTACACAGTGTAAGCCTATATAGTCGGTAGCATATAGGTATAGGTAAATTGATACCTAAAACAAACTGCACTAATAGCTAAAGCATCAAGCATTTTCATCCGGGTTACATAAATGCTTGCAAAGTTTCATATCGATACGACAATTAGAAGTAGGTTTAAAATCAACTTCCAAGATTTGTTTACAAAATTAGTTAGGATCTTGTGAAGCTAAAAAAAGCGTGTAAAGAATTTAATAAACAACAACCAATTTGAGATAACAAAACTTTCCTTAGTTAACCTTATGTAGATTTAACACTCTTAAATTACTTTCATACATCACTCTAAGCTCGTTTGAATTCTTTGAGGCTTTTAAACATTTCACCAACCCTCAATATATTTTACTACACAAAGAAAGTATTCAACTTTTTTTAAAATAATAATATCAGAGTCATTGTCACAAAATTCGTTTTTATTTTCACATTCAATAAAGCTTCTATTTCTACCTTCTACACATTGGGATTTAGATAATTAAAAAAGATAAAACCTTCGGTTTCTTTTAATAGATTTTTCTTCTTTAAGCGTTTAAAAATGATTATAATTTTATTCTATGGTGTTTTAGCATATACTGCATGAGCCCAAAGAGTTTTATACATTCACTTGATTATTTAATTGAGAATTTAGTCAAATATAGCTGTAGCCTTTGACAAATGTACATGTCACTGTAGCTTTGTCCAGGGGCCTTACGGACACCTGCTATTACAGGCACCTAATCCGCTCAGTTGGAAAATCACGCGACCACAAACCGTATCTGGGCGCGATAAGGTTTGCGGTCGCGTGATTTTCCAACTGAGCGGATTAGGTGCCTGTAATAGCAGTTATCCGTAAGGCCCCAGGTTAGGAAAGACAGCCTGGATCAGTCACAAAAATATAAGAATTGGACAGACTACAACTTCTAGAAATTCTTACCTAGGGTCAAGTTCTACTTAGCTTCATAAATCATCATTCACGTCGCCGGTCTGACCAAGGTTGCGGAAAGTATAGTTTAGGGTTTGCTCGAGTGCCTAACCACCCACACAAACAAGTCACAAAAGGGTCAGCACGACAAATTCCAGCTATTATTTATCAAGCGACCGTAGTAAACCTTTCATTTCTCAGCATGCTCGATAACAACTGAGACAGACTACAAACTGTTACCGTACTAAATTCCTTAATGATATCTGCCTAAAGAACGATTTACACTGAACGGCGCGCGAAGAAAGCGCGTCAAAACGTAGTCCCCGTGGACCAACTACTTTACACAACTAGTTGTGCTATACATACTACAATGTGGCAAATTAAATAAAAAAAATATACAGTTGAATGTTACACATAATTAGGTATGTAGTTCAAGTTAAAATATATTTAAGTAGTTTTTTTAATCTTTAAAAGTTATCAGAAAAGTTTATTTTGGTAAAAATGTATACCTAATTAAAACAAGAAAAGTACACATAATATTTGGAAACATACCAAACTTACCTAAATTAATATAAATATATACTGCACCAAGGAAGATAGACTAGTTTTCCTTGACTGCACTAATCTAATAAACCGCTATTAATTACGCTCCGTTGTTAATTATGCACTGATTTATATTTGTTCCGCAAAATGCAGTGCGCCGCGTGCGGCTTCAGCAGAGTGCGCGGGTAGCCGATGTTCCAAGATGTACGATATAAACTATAACATGAACTTCAGCTACTGCATAATAGATACATCAATTTCCTTTACCGCATTGTAAAATGCGCTCCATCGAGCTCCGACGCGCTCTGTTCGATGTAAACCATCCCTAATTGAATCTGTAGCCTTCCGGTGTGATACTAAGAAATTGGGCATAATTGTATATGAATAAAGAAAACAATAAAACACAGTCGACTGGATGTATCGAACATGATATGAAAACCTTTCCTCGAAAAAAGATATTTGCTGCTATTAAATATAAGAATTTCATTCTAGATTCTAGGTTATAAAATTGTGATGTGATAATGTACAGCCAAAACACTTGTTTGAGTTAAAAGTGTAATAGGTTATTTCATTACGTTCTAAGAAATCTAGTAAGAAAAGATTATTATAGAGTAAGAAATCATGAGTGCGAGTGAAGTTATAGCAGTGGATATAGATTGATTTACAAATAGGATGGATATTGGGTCTAGTCTCAAGTAGGTACAATCTCTAGGATGGACAGTTTGAATGTTTTTTTTTATTACTGACATGAGATAAACAATTTTAATGTTATGTTTTGCTTTATTATATTCGTCTTGATAATTACGGCTCTATTTTTTCGTTTTATGACCGAAAATCCAGATACTTAAAATTTTACGATTAATTTTAATTAGTACGGTGTTAATCAGTTTTTGGTTTGAACATTTTTGAGCGATAGTTTTTAATATCTTTGCTTGTAATATTATTTTATTTTCATTATGTCTAAAGTTGTCATCAAGTGTCTATATTTTTGCCACCAAATGCAAATAATAATCATCGAATTTAATTTCTACATTTGCTACGTGTGGTACGTTGCCAACTAGGCTTGAGCATTTGAATTGTCTTTAGACTTTCAATGGTCTATGGGCAGTCTAACTGTTTTTGTAGTGTTAGTGTTAACTAAAAGATTTGATTGTTTGTTTGTTTGTTTGCATTGAATAGGCTCCGAAACTACAGAACCGATTTGAAAAATTCTTTCACTGTTGGGAAGCTACACTATCCCCGGGTAACATAGGCTATATTATATTCTCAAACAAAATAGGGATCCTTACTTAAACTCCAATAATGTAACCCAAGGTGTAAAAAAATAAGATTTTCAATTTTGAGTTTGCGTGTTTGACATTTCTAATACAGGACAACGTCTGTCAGGTCTGCTAGTGTTTTAATAAAGGTACTTGCCATTAAAAAAAACAATGAAACTGGTTGTAAAGTACGTAAGTATATTGAACACTCTTAGGTAGGAAACCTTATGATGGCTTATTTATACTTATTATTCAAAACACAACATTTTACAAAATAAATCTTTTTGGAATTGTTTCTGACATTTTGAGTGATAAACATTTGTTTGCCGAACAGTAGATCCGAAGATATTCCAATTTTACGAGAGACAACGCTAAATCGAGCCTTTCGTAATCCGTATGTTGTAATTGTCTCAAGTCATAATGAACCTCGAAGGCAGTAGCATATTAAGTGCGGTGCCCCTGGCAAATGTGTTTATGGGGCCTGCTAATTGATCTGTGTAAAAATGTCGAGTACCTACCTATAATGGCCGCTTAGTACCAACTGGAAAAATTCGCAAGTAGACAAATTCTACAATGAACAGAATCATGATCATCATTGGCTTGTTCCCATCTACAAGAGATTTAGCAATTCACGTCGAAAATACATCTGTGCTCATAGCTATATGAACTGATTCGGCAGTAGTGGCCGCATCTTTTAAACATGACGAATATGGTACTTTGTCAGCTTTTTATCAGCACTACGGTGTCTTTTTGCGTGTTTGTGAGATTACACATTAAACCAGCAGGGCTATTATGCGCATCGCGACAAAATCTTGTCGTCACTTTGCCGAGCGAGAACGTGACTAAGCCCTACGGTTTCGTATACGCCTGTCTCGCTTTGGCACAATTAAAAGAGTCGACAAAATTTTGTCGCGACGCGCATTTTAGCCCGGCTGGACGGAGTGTAATTCGAAGAAAAAAAATTGTCTTTAATGGTGTTTTTAAAGACAACAGCTTAACTTCAGATTTTTATTTTAAAATAATAAAAAATTTATTTGCACAAAACACGATTAAATCATATACACACACTTATAAACACATGCATAGTAAAAGCATATATATATATATATTTAGTCAGAGTGAAGCATGGAACAGAGGCGTGGTGGTGCTGTTCTTTAAGAAAGGTGACAAAACCTTGCTGAAGAATTACAGACCCATCTCGCTTCTGAGCCATGTTTATAAGCTGTTTTCGAGGGTCATCACGAATCGTCTCGATCGCAGGTTCGATGACTTCCAGCCTATCGAACAAGCCGGTTTCCGAAAAGGCTATAGTACCATAGACCACATCCACACGCTACGCCAAGTTATACAGAAGACCGAAGAATATAACTTGCCACTATGTTTGGCGTTTGTGGACTATGAGAAAGCCTTTGATTCGGTCGAGACATGGGCGGTGCTCGAGTCTCTCCAGCGATGCCGTATTGACTATCGGTATGTCGAAGTGTTGAAGTGTTTGTACAATAACGCCACCATGTCGGTCCGAGTACAGGAGCAGAGTTCGAAGGCAATTCCATTGCGAAGAGGCGTGAGACAGGGAGACGTTATCTCTCCGAAACTGTTCACTGCCACAATGGAAGATGCCTTCAAGCTCCTGGAATGGCAAGGACTCGGCATCAACATCAACGGCGAGTACATCACTCACCTTCGGTTTGCCGACGATATTGTGGTCATGGCAGAGTCGATGGAAAATCTCAGCATGATGCTCGAAGGCCTCAATCGAGTCTCCCAACAGGTGGGCCTTAAAATGAACATGGACAAGACAAAGGTTATGTCAAATATCCATGTTGTGCCCACCCCAGTATCAGTTGGGAACTCAGTTCTTGAAGCTGTTGACGCGTACGTCTACCTAGGACAAACAGTCCAACTAGGTAGGTCCAACTTCAAGAAAGAGGTCAATCGGCGAATCCAACTCGGCTGGGCAGCGTTCGGTAAACTACGCAACGTCTTCTCGTCCAAAATACCTCAGTGCCTTAAGACGAAAGTCTTCGACCAGTGTGTGTTACCAGTGATGACATACGGCACTGAAACGTGGTCTCTCACTATGGGCCTCATAAGCAAGCTCAAAGTCGCACAACGAGCTATGGAGAGGGCTATGCTCGGTGTTTCTCTACGAGATCGAATCCGAAATGAGGAGATCCGTAGACGAACGAAAGTCACCGACATAGCCCACCGGATTAGTAAGTTGAAATGGCAGTGGGCAGGGCACATATCACGCAGAACAGATGGCCGATGGGGCCGAAAGGTTCTGGAATGGAGACCACGGACTGGTAAGCGCAGCGTAGGACGTCCACCCACAAGATGGACAGACGACCTAAAAGAGACCGCAGGGAAACGCTGGATGCAGGCCGCTTCCAACCGGCCCTTTTGGAGATCGATGGGGGAGGCCTATGTCCAGCAGTGGACGTCCTACGGCTGAAATGATGATGATGATGATGATGAGTCAGAGTGTTTCTATGCATTATTCAGTAATACAATACCATTCGCTACGAATGCATATTTCAGATCAAGCGCGTCTTGATTTACTACTGAATTCTGTTAGTGAGATGAGGCAAGTACCGCTAGAATGCTTGTTTATGTATAAATTAACATACCTAGATAGACACATAAGTTCATGTTAGTCACAACGGTTTTTGTGCCCCTTAGTTCACACACGATTTTTTTATTTTGCAAAAATATTTCTCATTCCTCATTGTACTATTCAAAAATAGTTTAATCATTACATAAAAATTTACAGAGAAAAAGATTTAAAATAATTATTTAAAAAAACAAATACACGCACAGTTATATGATTATTTACTGGATGATTATTTAGTGGAACCGTTCGACCAACCTGCATTCTTCAGTCTTCCCGTGAACATGGTGCATTTAACTGCAACGAAATTTTGGGAGCTTATAACCTTACTATGGTAAATATCCCGTAAATAATCATATAACTATAGTGAACAACCGAGATAGCTTCAAACAGTGTTTACTTACTACTCAAACTTAATCTATCTGGTACTTCGTGGGGCCCTAGCAATTTTCTAGTCAAGGGTGATAGCACCCTTAATCAGCTCTCAGGCTCAGAGTCCAATCACGTGTTCCCGTTTAATTAATTCTAAACGTAAATTAAGTGTTAACGAACTACGTTTAGTACTAGTAGAAAGGCTTGAGAAAAATTGCGCGACCTCCTCGGGGCTCAAAACGTACTTTATTATATAGAATTTATTTTTCAGTATGATAAAAAATTTAATTAATTCGTTATTCTTTTATCAATATTGGTCTGTGAGAGCTCAATTTGGAGCAAATCGGTTTTATCGTATCGTTGGCAAACCAACTATTGAACTATAAAATTTTAATCTTTTATCTTTTAATTTTTAGGGTTCCGTAGTACTTACTACAAGGAACCTTTATAAGTTAGTCCTGTCTGTCTGTCTGTCCATCTGTCCGTCCGCTAATTTTTTATAAGGACCTAACTTTTATATTTATTAAGATAAGTGCGTGTAACTTTGGATAATTACGGTTTTAGTATGTCAGTAGATCTCAATATTGAAACTCAGTATTAAAAATGCACTTTATGGTTGGCTCTGGTTCTCTTCTCTTACCTATGAAATGAGGATGAAAATATATTTTTTCTGCACCAGCTGCATTTTCTGCATTTTTTTCTATACCTAACCATTAATGCCAGAATTTTGGTCACACGTTGCATTAACCAGGCGTTTTGAAAGGTATTTCAAAATGAGGTGAGCTTCGCCGGTCCCTAAGGGCCCAATGTCTCGACCCCAAACGGTTCAAATATGTAACCACAGCCGAGGTTTGCATATTTGAGCTGCTTGTGCTGCACTGCCGAATTGGCAGTCGCACCAGCCCTACCTTGTGTCTCAGGAAGATGTGACGGCGACAAATTATCGACACAAGTCGCGTTCCATACAAGGAGTCGTCCAAACTTCTATTCAAATAACCTCCTTCTTATTGAAGTCGGTTAAAAATTACTGTTTATCACAGGTACATAAATATTGTACCTATATAGTTTATGTATAGCTTCAATAACAGTTTTCGAGTAGGTAATGCATTATGCAACGCTATTTTACAAAATTCTGAATCTGATTTTCTTACGTAACAATGTAAGAATAAGAACATGTGTGGGTGGGTGCAAGTTTGCAGACAACTGACTAAATCTATATGGATAATGGGCAAGTTACATCAGTATGTGTTGAAAGTTCTCTCTCAGTATCTCCTAACGAAATCGAAATGGTTTGATGCCTATATGTTTCAAGCAGGTTACGTTATTTATCAGTACTTCTACATTAATCAGTAAATAACTGGCCAAGAGCGTGTCGAGACACGCATACGGCAGGGTTCCGTAGCCAAAGCCATATAATTGTGGTCACATTCATAATTCAGAAATTTAAAGAACGAAGGTTTAGTTAAAGATAAAACTACTTAGGAGACATTCTTTGTTAAGATAATATTACGAAAAGGTCAATGACCTTTATGTTTTAAATATATTTATTACAGTTTTATCGCTATAACTCAAAAAGTTATAATCAGTTGTGTTCCAATAAATTTTCCAGTTTAATTCCGACATCCTCGAGGATGTCCTCAATATTTTGTGGTTTTAACGAAACGAATAATTAACGGTAAGCCTGATAGATTAGTGTTTCGGTGCCAAGGACTTTCACTTTCCCGCGGACCGATCTAAATTCCCACAACTCCCGGAAGAACGAGTTGTACATTTACTTCGTTAAGGGCATCCTTCCCCTTTGTGTCAGTAGAATCCGCTTCGTGTAAAGTAACTCAGTGGCAAGCCCTGGGTCCTTACTTATTTACGAATTTCTTCATAATCATTTTTGACAGCGTTACCATACCAAATCTGTCAAAGTTATCAAAGTTAAGCAGTCCATACACAAAAAATGAACGAGAGGGACCTTGATCTTAGAGTGTTTAGGTCGTTCAAAGGCCTCTAACATGGCTGAACGGTTGTTGCGTGAACATTCTAAGTCTCGGTTGTGGCTGAAGGTGCAACCGAGACCTACAGTGTAAAGTATCTTTCGATCCACGGTAGCGCTCAGTTGTAATGCGAATCGCCTATTCGATCCGATTTGTTCGTTGCTACATTTCGCTGATCTTGTAGGAACATCTCTAGTCACGTTACACTACGAGCATTACATAGAAATTGATACTGCAAATTATTATGGAGATGAAAAATAGCATGGAATGAAAAGACCTTAATCCATTTTCACGTATTTTACGTTTTAGTAGTAAAGTTTTGAACAGGTTTAATAAAAGTTTTAATTTAACTTGTTCTAAACTTTACTACTTACGACTACTTTCAGAATTTATGACTCAAAAACTAAATAGTATTTGGAGGATGATTTTTGGCAATTTTTAAGCATATGTAGAGAGATATGCGTCAATTGGATGACAATACAATGGATGATCATCAAATCATATAATTTGACCTGATGATAAAGGTATTTGCGGCATAACAAAAAAACTCGCCTGTCTAAATGCTTGTCTACTACAGACGAGTTTTTGTTGAACTTACCAAAAAACAGTAGGTACATTATGATCGCGACCTTGTTGCGACATAATCGGTTTGTTCTAGACAAGCCTGCTCCATCATAGACCGCATCATCGTTTAACATCAGGCGGGCAAGGGCCAGCCTATTTATTATTTTTTTTAAACCTGGTCCGTTTTCTAGTCGGTAATATAATTTAATAAATCTGTGCATTTTCAACTTTCTCTCAAGGCGTGCCACTTGTTACTTGTACATTTTCCAGTATAATGATCTACATCCTACAATATGCAACAGCTTCACAAATATTTACTCAGAATAGTATATTATCCACTCAAACCGTAAGGAAATGGGATATTCGACCCCTAAACATTCTTATTTAAAGGCTAGTGTCGCGTCTCCACGTCCGTGGGCACTTTATGGTTTCAGGAAGGATGTCTGACGGGACGCCGCGCCTTAACTTCCGGGATTTCTTTTGGTGAAGTCTCTAAGGGATTCGTTCGCCACGCCACTGGTAATTATTTACACAGTAGGGCTTAGCAAAGGTTTGGAAACAACGAAACAAATGTAACAACTTCGCCGAACTAGACTAACTTTAGTATCAGTTTTTTATTTACTTTCCACTATATAAGCAATAAGTGTACGCGCTATTTCTTTTTACTAGCGATTGGTTCGCTTAACTTGTCCCTTTGAACGGCCAAAATACATATTATTAAACTTTTCATCAAATTGAATTTTTCACTCGACGCGTCGCAGTAAAAGTTGAATATTAACTTTTAAAATTGCCAATTCAAATTAAATTAACGCAGAATGTTTTTTAGTAAAATGAATAGCAGAAATGAACTTTTGTCCTGTTAAATACTGTCTTTTTTTACCATCGTATAATTACTTTCAAATCTGTTTGCGGTTGGTAAGTATATTGTTTTTCGCACAGGTTTTTCGTTATCACTTTACAAAATAGTTACGATGTCATAGTACCTAATGGGTAACTGCCAACGGAAACCATAAAGTTTCTACACTCTAACTTTGAACTACATTTGCGATCGGTTGCCACACACTTCCACGGCATTGCCAAGACATAAGCGCATTTTATACCATTCGTTAAAAACATTTCCAATTCAAAATGATACTCATCATTTTTAAACAGCTAAACCAATTTTGATCAAACATAGCTAAAAACTACAGCTATTGAACCTGCTTCCAAATAAAAACTGCATCCAAATCATTTCAGCAGTTAAGAACAGACATACAAACATACATACACTAATACACAGCTTCTTACCCCAAATCTTTGAATTTACATTACCTCCTAGGGAATTTATACACAAAGCCTCAAATGCGCATACATTCTCGGTTGCATCGTGGGTAGCTAAAATTACCTGTATTACTAATGCCATAATTAAATAAACCGGCCAAGTGCGAGTCGGGCTCGCCCACTGAGGGTTCCGTACTATCAGTATTTCATAACGAAATTACCAGTTATAACTTGGTAATGAACAGAAACTTGTCACGGTCTCGCACTTGGGCATTTTTTATTATTTGTTGTTATACTTTCAAGATTGTTTTAAAAAAAAAAAAAATTAATAGTTTTGCGTTTGACCACCATCACGCCTGATGTTAAGCGATGATGCGGTCTACGTTGGAGCACGCTTGCCTAGAAGGAACTGATTCACTCGTAATTTGATTGATTGATTGTAACCATCGGGGTACACCCATTCAGGCAGCGCATTCTACAGACTAGCAGTTCGCACAATAAATGTGGAATCAAAGCGCTTCGTACGGGTTTTCGGAATATCAACCATAAAGCGGTGACGATTTTTCATGCCCGCTCTGGCAGTGTGTACTATAATCATGCCAACTTTAACGCTTGTATATGTATTACCGTTTTTACATGAGAGGTAATACAAAAATACGTAAAAAAATACGTTTGTTGTATGGGAACCCCCACTTTCGTTATTACTTTTTGTAATTTTTTTTGTAAATCCGCCGTAACATTACATATTCTGTGAAAATGTCAACTGGCTATCTATTACGATTCGAAAGATACATTCGTTTAAAGGTAGGACAGACAGACAGACCGACGGACGGACGAACAGACAGCGTAGCCTCAGTAATAGGGTCCCGTTTTTACCCTTTGGTACGGAACCCTAAAAACTAAATTATCGAACATCTAAATACTTTAGCAAGCTCAATATGCCCCTGAAAATAATTAATGAAAACGATTAGGAATTCAATTGTAGTAAAAGTCGAAGACCTTTGTTTCACACCAAAGTTCGAGGGCAATGACCGTCTCCACAAAAAAGTTTTTTTCAATTTATTTAATTCATTTAGGCACTAGTAAATGTTTTTGAAACTGCAATAAATAAGAGCTTCTAACCTTCTTATCATTCGTTTGCTATCGCAGAATTCTTCCAAATCTTGTAAGCCTACTGTTATGACACATACAAGATCAACAGCGAGCAAATGAAAAAAAAAAACTATTTTTTTAGCTCAAAAAACTGTTATTAGCATTTTAAGAAACCCGAAGTTCTCCCTTTTACAATAATCAAGGCCATACAGTTTCAGGCAGTTCACCTTCCTGAGAACAACAAAATTACCTACTCAGTTACTGTCACTGTTTGGTCGCCCTCACGTGATATGCAGGTCTGGTTCCAAGGCTGTTAGGTACAAAACTCATGTGACCGGTGAACTTGCGCCTGCGCCGCCGGTCAGCTAATGAAAGCTCGTTGCGTAATGCTCGCATTATTGCGTGAAACATGCTAACGTACATATCTGACACTGGTTATGGCTTCATGGTGTTATTAATCGGTAACATTTGTTTAAACCTGATTTGAGAGTTACTAGTTACTTTTTTGAGATGGTTTATTTTGGTAAGTACAATTTATGTAGAGCATGAGAAACATTCAATGCTTTTTTATTGCACAACGTACTGTATACAGGGTTACGCGGACAGGCTGTACTAAGCCGAAAAGAATCCATAGTACCCATCATTATGAACAAATTTTACTGTGGGACCAATCCTGAAATCGTGAAATAGTACATTGTTATCTTAGGGGTGAAAGTAACTTATTTAGTCCCGAGACGGGGTTTGTGCCCGAGCGTAGCGAGGGCGCTAATAGTTCGAGGGACTAAATAAGTCTTTAACCCCGAGGTAAGCACTGTGCTTTTCATTACGAATACAAGGAAACTAAAAATAATAACATGAACTGATTGTGTTAATACAAATCTGCTATACGGAAGTATAAACAAAACTCAACAATGAAGACCGACGTCCGCCAATTTTTATTTTTAGAACATCCTGACTTTGAATAATGCTCGAGAAATGCGGGACCATAAACCTCTGAGGAGAAAAAAAATTTTGGAACATGGTTCAATGAGTAGATCTGTGGTTCAATGCAAATGTTTTTTTTTTTTTTTATAATTTGTGTGTCTGTCAGTTTTCAACTGTCGCTGTCATTAGAAGTGATTCTCCCTAGAGCTGAAATGTATTACTTTCAACCCGCTTCTCAGGCAACTCCAGACCTACTTTTCGAGTATGAGTAATGAAAAAATACATTCAGCTGCTCTATACATTTTGTCGAATGTGAACTTAGTATGAATTATTTTTTTCAATGGTATAATAGCTGGTATTTTTTTCGCAATTTGAGAGTTGCTCGCATAACAAGAGTTGTTCATAATGATGGGAATTATGAACACCTTTCGGCTTAGTAGGTACACTCTTTCCGCATAACCCGGAACACATAGTTTTGAAAACTAGGTCTGTAACATAGGACATAGACCCCGTTAGAGCGCTGCAATCTAGAAGAGGCAAACTATAGGTATTTATTTCACAAAATATACCTAATAAAATAAAGATAACAGTAACAGATATATACAACTTGTTGTTTAGGTATACCTAAATAAGCGATTACACAATATTATTATACCTACCTAACGTTTAATACAAATTTCTACTACCATTTTAAGTTTATTCTTAAAGAAATAAACATGTCAGAATCGAACGCAAAGGTATTCTGGATCACATTTATTGATTGGATACGGGGAGGGCTAGCTTTATTTGTTGTCGTTTGCTCCTATATAAGTTGAATAGATTAACTTTTCCTGGAAACATAATATTAGTACTTCCAGTATTTATACATAATAATAATTATGGATTTGTCACAATCCATAATTGTAACCTTACATCCTTGGTTTTAGCCATAAAAGGCGTTAATTGGTTTGTATCGAGCTTTTACGTATACGTAGAGCCATTAAATAGAGAGATATTTAATAACAATTCGATAAAACATTTAGGACTTTATTTTTAGGAATTAGATCCCAACCAGTTGCTTGTTTATTTTTTTAAATGAGTCTAAATCTTTAAAATTTTCGCCATGTTTTTTTATATGTTTGTGGCTTGGCGCAGAGAGCGTGTGAACCCAGTAAATAAATTTTGTACAGAGAGTTACTCGTTTTATGATGCAAATAAGTGGAAAATAGAGACGGTTTCAAAGCCAAAGTAAGTGCAAAAAGCTCTTTATATGTCTTGAGAAAACTCACACATTTTAAGTCAATATGAACTTTAAATTGAGAATGGGCATCCAAAAGTTTAACGACACGTCTCGGTACGTGTATGGTAGTGCGGATCATTCGCAAAACTGACTTTGGATATTATGACACACTACGCCCCGCAGTTTCGCGTACGTTATATCCGAGATAAAAGTAGCCTAAGTTATCCCTTATAACATCAGCTATCTGCCAGGGAAAGTCCCGTCGAAGTCAGTCCAACCGTTTTTACAGGAGTCCTTAGGGATATATAAATTCACTTACCATTAAATCGCTGACCTGATTGTACACACAACGTTGTAGGTCAAAAACTTATTCAAATCTCAATAATGCAATATTTATAATGCGAACAGTTTGGAAATGATAAATCAGACTATTCTTAATAAAAAGCATAAATACTAAATACTGTTTGTTTTACGTAGTTATTTTTTTATCGGCCTTTTTAATACTTATTATAGTTTAAAAATTCGCTTATGTAATTTAGGCACCCACCTGGCGAGATGAGGAGCATAGTCTCTCCTCACATCTTCGTGCGCAAGCGGCGTGTTTTTAAGCTATATTTAATATTATTTTCAAACTACCCTCTTCCGAATTTTAATACCAATGCTTCAATAGCTATAATAAGAGCCCATGCTTCGTGCGTCCTCTATATCGCTCGCACATATTAATGTTGATATGAAACATCCATTGGCGCGTCTTGGCAGTAAAACCGGCTCGTGTGCCGTGACGGCAAAGAACATGACGCTCTCTTAAGCCGTTTTACATCAGCCGAACGAACGGAAACGGCCAACTGTTATTGAAGTTTTTGTTATCAATTGTGCTTATCCAAAAAATATTGAGAAATTCAATTGGTATAAATAAAGAAAAGTACCTAATACTTAGCCGTTTCCGAGATACGCAACAAAAATGCATTGTAGGTACAAGATCCATCGTTTAAAATTATAAATTTAAAAAATTATATTACAAATGTTCTGCAAAGTTAACATAAGTACAGTCAATCAATTTGTATATTAAAAATTATGAAATGTGCGTGCGAGGTGAAAAACGCACGGAATATAAAATTTTACAGATATACATAAAAAAATATCACTCTGATTGTGAAGTAAAGCATATTAGTATGCTCAGAGACAGAATTTTCATTTCAAAAGCAATCTTCATCCAAACTGGTATTTGGTATGCAAAGTCACAGTTTGCTATTGACTATTGTATCTCTCAGAGTATGAGGCGATGTTGTAAATTTTAATAAGATATTGAATCACACGCTCTATTGAGTGAAATGCAATAAAAATAAATATTTTAGTCCCAGTATTAGAAATTTGTTGTGTGTAGTGTAGGTATTTGTTTTCAGACCGATGACCGTTGGGGAATAAAGGTTCTTGATTGGAGACCACGAACCGGAAAACGCATCGTAGGTAGGCCAGGAGTTTCCCCGTGGACTCACTTCTATGACCCATTGGTGGGACTACGGGATTGTTTTTCCCCGTGGACCAACCGCGCTAGAGTGGGAATTAAAGAAAACTTTATCATAGAAAAATAGAAACTTTATCATCATCATCGTTTCAGTGTTTCATGTTCCCACTGCTGGTCCCTGGTCCCCATCGATGGTACTAAGCCAGAAGTAGGTTATTCTACGCATCATTATGAAAAACGTTTACAATGGGACCGACCCTGAAATCACGATAATTATCAAATAAAAAAATCGACTTTAGTATTCTAAATAATAAATCCAATTAGTAAATACGTAAGTTATTTCGTTTTATTGGATATCATTTTTTTTTCTGTTATTTTGATTTAAATTCAAACTACTGGCCCGATTTCGATGAAATTTCTGTGAGACCAATCTGAAAGTATGTATATTCATCCAAATTTATTTTTTATTTTTTATATCGGTTTATAAATAAGTGTAATTGACCTTTGAGTCAATATTTGTTACATGAAAAAAAAATACAACCGATGTGAGATCCCTCATTTTTTGAAGTCGGTAAATAAATAAATATTATTTAACAGCTGTTCCATAGAAAAATGTTATCCACAGTCAACAAAATGTATGGAAAACCAGTTTTTTTGCTATTTCAAGGTTTTGTCCCATAGTAAAAGTTGTATATGATGATGACTGTTACGTGTATTATAACCCTGTATAATCTGTATTATACAATTGCAAAATCATAAAATTTTCTGGTCGCGAAACAACGACAAAATGAAAGTGTGACTTCTTGTCATACTAGAATTGTACTCTACTTTTAATTTTATTTCTATTCATGTTATATTGATGGAAACATTGCGCTCATTTTTAAGTTGTCAAAATGACAACTCGAAAATTCGGCATGTAGAGCCAGTTGGCCAAATTCACAGAAAAGCGAAGGAACTTTTTTTATTTCCTGTGGTCAATCTGTTTTTTTTTAAATGGATGGTCCACCATTGCATCATGGTATTACTTAATCCTAGTTAATTATATTCAGTCAGTGACGAATGATAATTATTCTGGGTGCAGGCTAATCATATGAATTAGTCTTAAGCCTAAACACAGGAGTTTCGGTCACTAACGGCGTCTTTCACATTACAGACGCAGACTGAGACGTTCTAGGTTTCTACTCACTGAGTTCATTTTATTCTCGTATTTATTCTACGGCTTATTTTTTATTGTTTAAACGGTGCCTCTTTCGCACGTGGAATACTTTGACAGTACTATGCATATTTTGGCTTTATGTTTGCTTTTGCAAAAACTTTAGTGTAAATAAATTCGTGGGGGAAAAACTTAGGCCGGTTTTCACGTTCAAGTGCATCTGTAATATGAACGACGCTAAGACCAGTGAGAGTGATCCCGTGGACTGTCAAATTGAAGGTCACAATGCACCGTGTAATAACCCTTATTATAAATATTGAGTCGCATTCTTAAGTAGGTGTAATTATTTCTGGCATTGAACCGAGAAATGTTTGCTGTCATAAAATTAATTATCCGATGTAATAACCTTGGCCTAGTCCTAGACATCTGAACTTACTATTGCAATGCTGTTTTCTTGAAAAACGTACAATTAAACTGACACTGGTTTAGTGTTGCATATAGAAGTTGTTTTTCTACCAAACTAGAAAAATAACGTGGTGTTAAGACGGGTATGGGTACGGGTACGGGTATGGGTTAAGAGTTGGTGTGTTCAAGACTAGTATTTATTAAAGTCTAAAACATAGCATATGCTAAGCTATATTAACTATAACTGCCATACAATTTGTAGATACTTTAATAAAACAAATCAGAATTAAAAACAGTTACCTACCTATGAAGCTATAGTATCATAAAGTATAACAAAACAAGTATAAGCCAAACATTTTTAAACCCCAAATAAAAGAGCTGATAATCTTGAAATGACTTGACAGATTTTCAAAACTATCGAGCAAGTTGCCTGTCAAACAAAAACAAAAACAAATTCAGTTCAATCTTTGGGAGCTACGATGCCACAGACACAGATATATACGGTAAACTTATATATAACACACGTATGCTTGCGTAGAATTTCTTACCCTGGGACAAAACGGGCAAAAAATGAGGGCCGAAACTAGATTTTTTTATGCGGGATGAAACTCTGGGGGACAGATCAGACATAAATCTAGATTTAATTATTAATTTTTATAGGTAAACATAAATACGAGTAGGTATACGATATACCATGATTCAGTGACAGAAATAGATCAAATGAAGACTTACATTAGCCGCTTTAGGAACGCACCCGATTCCTCGTGAAATAAATTGACAAATAAGATGCCTGGTCCCTCCTACACAAAGAAAACCTTATTAGGAATGAGATCCTTTGTATAGTCGTCCGTCCGTCCGGAACATATCCCCAAATATTTCATATTTTGTTATAGAGCTTTACAATTGAATGAGACAGACAATTCGATTGTTGAAGGAAAACTAGGACCTAACTTCGTCGACAAATTTCCGTAGAAAATACTAGAAAACCGTAAAGAGATCATTCCAATCGTCGAACAACAACAAATATTCAGAACATTCGTTTTTTCGTCGAGTGTTACTGAAATTATGTTGATTGTATAGTTTAAGTTTCCAAAATTGTAATGAATAGGGACAACAGTATTCATATAAGTAGCTTATATATTTATATGCTGTTTTTTTTAAAATTGGCATGTGCTTTTATTAACTGACCAAAATACAAGCTAACACAAAGATTTCATACTATAAACTTTGAGCTAACGCTATCACTACAAAAATAGACTGCCCACATACCGTTGAAGGTCTATAGACAATCCAAATGCTCAAGCCCACTACTAGTTGGCAGTGTACCCAGCATGCTGGCAGCATTGCCATTTAATGTTATTTAAATCATAAGGAAATAATTATGTTTTTTTTGTTTGACCAAAGAAAATGAACGAGGTCCTTAACCACCTCTTAACGTGCCTTCACAAAACAAGAAATTTATTGCGCTGGTTTGCACACGCGTATAGACTACCTATTATGTTCTCAGTAGGCTTAGTCCCAGATTTGATAGTTTTAGAAAACTTTTTTCGTTTACGTATTGTTCGATACATTGCTGGGCTGAAAAGTATCCGAAAACTTTTTTCGTATTAGAGTGAAGCAATCATTACCACCGATTTTAGTTCCTCCGCGTTTCCGATAGAGGCGCTTTACTAAAATGTATGGAACAATACGTAAACGAAACAAATTTTCGAAAACTATCAAATCTGGGACTAAAGTCAAAACCCAACGACCTTAAAAAGTTTTAAGAAAGTAGTTCTCCCTTTGTCGCAACATGCTATCCACCACTCCCCACCGTAACATACTTAAGTTAGGAGCGGCAAAAGGAATTTATAAGACATTTCCCTTGTAACAAAATAAGGGGCCCAAGCACCTATCACCTATCGTCATTAGGTGAGTGCCTGACTGCCTGAACTTAATGGCCACAATTTACAACGTCTGACATAAATGTTCGAAATAAAGCTAAACTCACGGAGGCCAAGATTATTTTCATTGATGACAAAATGTAGAAGTATGAAAAACTTTTTTTTTTAACCCATATCTTTGTAGTTAGTTAAGTATTTACATGTAACTGAAAATCTGAAAATGTTAAACCGCAAGAAAGTTATTCTGTGAACTTAATATTAATAAAATGTTCTTCGTGTGCTATATCTAAACTATTTTCAATTCCGAGAATGAGTGTACTTACTCTATAGTCATTATAACAGTATTATTTTTATTGTGCCCATCGAGATACAATAAATATAGAGACAATCATGCCAAAAAAATCCGAACCAATACTCGTCGCACGCTACGAATTGCGCAGACTTTTTGGTTATAGTCCTTTTCAAATAGCATGGCACTTGACAACTACCACTGGCGGACTAGTTTTTACCACTAGCGTTCATAGTGGCGCTTAGCTATATGTTTTCGCGGCAAATTTTAAATCTTTAATTTAGTTCAATAATTAAATCTTTTATTTAACTTCAATATTTACGAATCAATTTACATTCTATCGTACTTTTAAACCAACTGTCAAATGCCATGCTATTTGAAAAGAACTATAGTTACAAGGTAACCGCGATCCAACTACAGGGCCGCGCGAAGCCAGCAACATAACGTCTAAATTGAAGTAAATGTTGCATTGTGAACTATATAATTGATACAATGTATGTACAATGACGCTCGGACGTTTTGTGACTGTTTTCACTGAGAGATTGTGGCTCTATAGGAATTGTATCTCGATGATTGTGCCAAATAGTTTATCTTAAGGTAATAAACAGACAAGTAGGTAAGTATTTCAGTAACTATCAAAGAAACAAACAAGTAATTATTTAACTTTTTGTCGTTGTTTTTGACTGTATTATAGAAATGTGGTTCAATGCTAAGTCCAATCATGCTGAGCGCAAATAGAGTAAAAAGTGAGTGAACGTGTCTCATTAACGTCTGCAACAGTTTGTTTTGTACCTCTAGCTATGCCAATAATATTATTACTATAACGTAACCGCAGCTAGGTAGATGTTTCACTTAGTATAAACGTATGGAAAGACTTACTCACTCAGTTATAAGCACAAAAGTAAATTATAAGTAAAAAATTAACTTGCTCACTCGCGACTTGAAGTCAAATTCACAAGACATAGAATCGGTTTCTTCTAGGCAACCGTGCTCCATCGTAGATCGCGTCATCGCTTAACATCAGGCGAGGTGGAGGTCAAGCGCAAGCCTATTACTTAATAAATAAATTTTTAAAAAGTATGCCGATTTAGCTACAGGTGTGGTCGCGTTTTCCACTCAGCAGAGCTAAATGGGTGAAGTGGCTCTATGGACATTTTATTGTTATTTATGGTAACTTTAGATTTAGGTAATGTAAGTATGCCTAGAATCTACGCCACCCTCTCGACCGCACTGACAGGAGTGACGTGCCATTATGTGTGGTGCCGGGTCGGTTGCAAGACCTGACTCGTGATTTACGGGAGTGCCATTCCGAGATTTCCGTCTGAGATCGCGGTGACATTGCAGATCTGAATCAGCAACAACATCAAGTAAAGTCAGCTTCTACGACAACGTTCTATCAAATAAAAATGGCGCCTAAAATAATATGTACTTACTACGATGTTTTGATTTAAATTTTTTGGGTTCAGTACCCAAAGGGGGAAAACGGGTCCTTATTACTAAGCCTATGCTGTCCTATATACCTACCTTTTAAAGACTGTATCTTTCGAACCATAAATACCGTAATAGACAGCCAGTTGAAATTCTCACAGAATACGTATTGTTACGGCGGATTAACTAAAAAATAAGAATTAAGTCAAAAAGTAAAAAGTTAAAACATAAAACATTTTTAACGTATTTAGACTATGCTTTAATAATATAAAAAGGTTAATACGTACGATCATCAAACTTGGCATTATATTACACACTCTAAAGTATTACATCAAATAATATAATGGCCAATTGCGAATCAGTGACAAATTTGTGTTCACCATCAAGTTAAGCAACGTCGGGCGCGACCGCAGTCAGGTTGGATGGGTGGCTGTCTGGGCGTGATGTTGTCTTTTTGCACTACTTTCTGTATTTTGTAGTGGTACGGAACCCTCAGTGTGCGAGCCCGACTCGCACTTGACCGGTTTTTATTTCTATTACCTAACCTTCGCATTATATCGCATCTTGAAACTCCGCCGCAATTGTGTGTCTCTCGCTGCTTTCTTTTTGTCGTTAGGTGTCTATTGAGAGGTGTTACAAAAACCAAATTGAGATGCAACACATACCAGTTACGATAAGACTTGGGTACGATTGTTATTTGTTAGATGATCGTTACACGAAACCCATTCAAAACTTTTTTTGTAAATATTCAGTTGCAGCATAACAGTGTTCGAACGTTCTAAAATTTCAACAGCTATGTAATTTAATGTGACTACCAAGTTTATTATTGATTAATGTAATAATAATAGCATCATTAAAATGCGTTGGTAATATGGTTATTACGTTGGTCGAGTGCTATGATAAAATTATTATCCAATATTAAATTGAGGTTTATAGCCCGCTATTGCATGCCTGATTTTATTAAAGGTGATTAAAATTAGCCATAATCATTAGATATATCTCTCTCTAAATAGATCCGACTCATCTGTTTTGCATGATAATGGTAAATATCTAGTCTGAGTTATATCATTCTAGCCATTAAGTCGTGCTGTAAATTCTTACTAATCTTATGAATGCGAAAGTTTGTATGAACAACAAACAAATTGTCACCGTTTAATATCAGATTTTTTCCTAACTAATTGAGTTCGATCCCAAGACACAGGCTGAGCCAAGTTTAGGGCCCAAATACAATTTTATGCAGAGCTAAAAAAACAGCTCATTTTTTAAAGTTTTTTTTTAAGTACCACATTTTTTCCTTAATTTGTAAATTTCAATCAATATTTCTCCAAAATTCATTAATTGTCTTATCAGGCCGTTTTTACGTAGTAATAACGGTGGTATCCGCGGGGCATACTTAGCTAGTGAAAAGATAAAAAAGATTGTATCTTTGAGCTGATGCACATTTCGAAATTTATTTTTCTGCGACCAGTCTGCTACTTTTAATCGCATAAGTCATTAAGCTTCCTCATTCCATCAGTAACAACTTTCAAAAGTTCATCAATATGCCACAATTCTGCATCATAGACATGATTCCGTGTTTTGCAACCTTGTTGTTTGTGACGAATTTTACTCTATGTTTATCTCTACAGGGGGTTTTTAAAACAAACTTTGCACGGAAGGGTGATTTAGGAGTTATATTTGCCTACGTATTCACCCCTATTGTTATTTTATGCAACGCTAAACTGAAATAGGATGGCAGCGCATAACAGTCACAGCTGCTCGTTTGAAGCTCAACAACCTAATTGACAATGCAATGCGTTTCCTAAAAAAGTCTCAAGCTGACTCTGAAGCTTAATTCCCATTGGTAGTTCATCCTACCTTCAAATCAGACGATCAAGAGAGATATGATTAATATGGTAAGGTGGCGTGGCAAATACGAACACATTACCCTGGATACGATTACAAGTACATAAGAGTTAGATCTCAGCTAACATAATTTTACAATTACATAAAAAATAAACATAGCTACTTAATAATAATAATTTGACGCTACTACAAAAACGAAATATATGAATATGGCTAGATAATTTTAACAACATTAAAGTTTTATTAAACGGATTTTATAATGAAATAAAAGGAAATGTTGGGTAATCTAGATACAAGTAGTCCCGTGTAGGTGTTACTGTTTTATTAGTTAGTTAATTGGCGTGGCTGCAAGTTTCTTAGTGTGCGTAAAAATATAGTACCTAAGTGTGCCGTGATTGCAGTTTTTGTTAAGCTGTTTAGTTGTAAAGTGAAAGAGAGAGTGAAACACGGAGACATTTGAACACGAACGGTAAGGATAACGATCGATACTAAAGCATATCTCTCTTGTTTGTCTGGTCTGAGTTTCTACCCCTTCCTTCAACAAAAGATACTGAACTATGACTCTGTTTAAGCTACAATGGGAAAAGCTCCGAGCATTTCCCGAAAGTGTTGCGTCAGGCAACGGGTGGTACCGCTGCGTTCTTATGGAAAACCTGGCCCTCCGTCAGGCAAAGCTCATCAGGTCAGGTCAGGCATGCTACCAAGGGGTTTAGGAAGGTGTAATCCTACATATAACCTGGCTCTACCACGATACAGGCTTTAATCGGTATCTTTTCGGCATATTTGAAAGATTTCCTGTCCGTTACCAAATTAAAAGGTAATCACCTATATAGAAACTCACAGAACTTCTGCAAGAGTAAGTGGAATAGATATTTCAATAACAGACATTTGCCTTATTCTTGATAATATTTTGCTTGAACTCTAATCGGATTCGCAAATAATTAGTAATTGTTCAAAGGAAGGTATTGGTACGCCATCTTACAGTTTTCTCCTAGTTTGGGTACCAATACTTCGGAAATTAAAAACCTAATTTATGTCTCACAAATAATTATTAAGAAGACGAATGTAAAAAAAACCCATTTCATATCAACTAACAGTGTAGTTAAGTTAATTATCTACTTAGGTAAGTATTATACTTGTGAGATGTTGACTCGATCGCGTTCAGCGTTATGGCGACCACGTGATATTTTTGGGTGTAAGAAACATTGGAAAACTATTTCAGGATGGTGCAAATGTCAGGTGAAACTAGGCGACCGTCTCGGAAAGAGCGCATATTATTTTTATTTTTTTTATTCCTAAAGAAACACCAACATTAAATAAAACAAATAACACATATTTATAATTAATACAGTTCTGATATGTGCACCCTTAACAGGTGTTTACAACGTTCACAATTAAAAGTGGTAAGACAAAAAATATGAGATATAAATTATATATATAGGTGTGATTGAGAATACAATATATATCATACTAAAACATTGAATATTAATTATAAATATAATACATTATTATATTATAACATAGATAATAAAAATAAGATAATTAAATCTTAACAAAATTAGCATGTAAGATTAACGATAGTGGCACATCCCAAAAAATATATGAAAAATCTAGTTTGTACATTGAGGATGTCAGAATATTATTAATTTGTGTTACTTTCCCTGATATTCCCTGATGAAGAAGCTCTAATGGCCCCGAAACCGGTCGCTCGTCTTGATCGGTAAACATAACTTAAGTGTAAGCCGTTTTGTAATAGTTATAATGAATCCTCACGCAAGTTTTGATGAAGTAGTCAAATTTAAACTAGAAATTGATGTTAGAGGGAATCCCAATAGAATACCTGAATGCTAAAACCTAATTAACAACTGTCATTGGAGTTCTTCGGGTGATCTTAAAAACTGCAACAGCTTCTACAGCTTATACAAATTTGACTAAGTACTAGCTCATAGAAAAAATCAGTACAGTCTAATAAAATGTTTACCATTTCATTTTAGTGTCTAGTAGCTGGACTGTGTTTATTACTTACCGATCTCCGATGTTATGCAACAGGTGACACGGTCACTCTTTAGATGGGTGACCACATATGGCATTTATAATACTAATTGAGCACTACTATGGGTCAAATGACACGTTAAACTCTAAGTCCCGGTTGTTTGTTCTCAACAATCGCTACCCAAGTGTCCTTCACCTTAAAAACTCTAACATTAGGGCTGGCCACTCGGCCTAAAATTATTTAAGTCTCCTATCCATAGACACAACTAGAACTCAGAACGTTTCGAAACAATCGGCTTTTCCATTGAGCCGTAACCAACTCGAGGAAAAACGTGCGAGAATTGGAAAAAACAATCATTGTAAGGAACAACAAACTCTTCTAACAAACTGACAAATTAAACTTTAACGGCTTAACTTTAGGGTTGCAAATTATCGGAATACCTAATTTTCCTCTATAAGTATACCTACAATTATATTAGTACTTACCTAGTATAGGAAGATACTGAGTCTTCAAGAAGTAGTTATATTGACATTGTCTTAGGTACTAGTACCTATTATCAGGTAGTTTAATTGTTACACTACTTGCATTGTGATCTACGTCTGGCATTGCGAAATTATGCCAGATTTATGACGGTACATAGTTTAATTGTTTTAGCTGCAAACTAGGTTGGGCAATACGTTAAAACAATGCCATAGGAAGTAGGTAGAGTAAACCTATACATTTTTACTCTGTATTCAAGGTGTAATTAAATTCATATTAAATGCTGTTTCTGAAAACAGTGTGTCGAGAATCTATTAATTAATTGTTTCCCGATTCCTGCCTATTTATGTTTTTCCCGTTTGGAGATCTCTCGTTCGCGCATTTCACATTATTGAAGATATAAAATCACTTAGTGTGAATTAGCAAAAAGTGGATAAATCATCTTCTGCTGATTATCATAACATTACAAACAAAGAAATTATTATAATTATATCAAATTGAAAATTTCTTTGTTTGTAATGTTATGTTATATTCAAATAAAAAACAAAACAATATGTTATATTCAAAAGAACATGTATTTTTAATTATTTAGAAATTCATACTCTTACTGAGTTTTTATTTTTGATATAATATTAACGTAATATTATTGCAATCAAGTATTTGACAAATAATATGAAAACAACTTGAAAAAATACAAACAAACTACATAGTACTAAAATATAAAACTTACTGAGTATATACTAATTTAAACTAATATTATATAAGCGAAAATAACTCAGGATAATAATGTACATCATAAGGACGGACATGGGTACTTTTTCCCCCAGAAAATGCGGAAAACCTGGTAAATTGCGAGTAACACTGCATAACAATGTCTTCTATAATGTAAAAATGTGCGAGCGAGAGTGCTGTAGGCGGCAGCTTCCTGCCACAAGATGTATCTGTACAGACATAAATTATGGGACGCTTTGTGATTTATATCATATCTTATGTGCGAATTAATATTTTGTGACATTTCATAATTATTATAGATACTCATCTTAGTTAATTTGAACAGGTGTTTTTTCGGTCGAAGTAAATAATCGTGTTTTTATTTAAATATAAATTCTTGCTATTTATAAATTCAATGCGAATTCATTGCATCTGCTAAAATTTGAGAAAAAATTATCAGTGATTCCGTAACTTTTTCATACAAGCACCTAAAGTCCTACATACTTATTACATTACGTATAAACCGCCAACATCGATAATGAGAACTGCGTTGGTTACTGAACAAAGCAATATTAGTTAATCAATATTATTAATCAATCTTAATGTATAATCTCAGTAGAAACAACAAAAATCCGACCCAATTTTCATCCATATCGGATCGAAAGAAAGCTTACTGCAAAATTCCATTTTCCGCCGTCAGAATTACTCTATTTGTTTAGCATAAAGCTTACATTAAGTCGACTTCGGTATAAATCCTACAAAATAAAATTATCCGCCGACTTATAAGTTTATCAAACGACCAAAACGTGCCTCGGGTATATTATTTTACCTGCTACAAAAATCCGCAAGCGCCTTTATGCGGAAATATAGTTTCTGGCATCTCCTGGCTTACGCGCTACCTATTCTTTAAACCGACTTTAAAAACGGAAGTTTTTTTTATTGAATTACAGGTAGCACTTCAGCCACCCTTTGAATAAGTATATATGTATATCTTCTATGCCGCCACCTCATCTGATATAATGCAATGGTACGGTCTACGATAGAGCACGCTTGCCTAGACGGAACCGATGCACTTGCGACTTGAAGACACCCATATTGTATATATTGGAGAACACACATTCAGGCAACGCATTCCGCAGTCTAGTGGTTCACACAATAAAAGTGAATCAAAGCTCTCCGTTCGGGTTTTCGGAATATTCAACGGAGTCTCCTTTTAGATCATGCAGATCCGATGCACACTCGTGAAATGTAATCCGGTGAAAAAGCTGATACTCTAGCAACGACGGAAAGTCGATGTTCAAAACTAAGACATTTGAACTATGGATTCGTGCTGATGAGCTTCTTGGCACGTTTCTCAATGGACTCGAGCTTTCTCAATTCGACCGTATCTTTTTTGTGTATATAATATGTTACACGATATTATCTCCGCCGATTGTGAACTGATTTTAATGAATCTTTTTTTATTGAATATTTTATATCTCAAGGGGGTTCTTATTTAAATTTGAAGATAACATTCCACCTTTAAGGGTGGAAAATTGGAGGATGAATTCTGTTTAATAAACTTCCCTTGATGTCGTTTTTTTTGTAACAATTTATTAATTACTAGCGGTCCGCCCCAGCTTCGCACGGGTATAGATTATAGCCTATATGACCCGGAGATAGTGTAGCTTTACTGAAAGAATTTTTTAAATCGGTCCAGTACTTTTTGTGCCAATTCGTTACAAACATACTTACATACTAATCTTTCCTCTTTATAATATTAGTATAGATTGTAGTATCTATGATTTATAGATTGTAGTAGTTATCTATGATTGTATATCTAAGTTATATGGAGTTACTTATGCAGTTATATTTTTGTAACAATATTCTTTGATATGTTTCATATTACTAAATACAAAAATTGCTTTATTGAAATTTATGTAGGTTTACAAAAAGCCAACCATAATTTAAATGCTTATTAGAATATTACGTACCTGATAAACAGTGATAAAAACTCCAAAACACAGTCACCAATCACATCAAAGTGCACTCCGTGGTCTGAACGAGCCAATACAATGCGCGTTGCATGCGCCGGCGCAACTCTTTAGCACACCGCCGACAAACTAAGCCGCGGCAAGGGAGAGAGCGAAACTTTATACTTACACTTTATACTGCCCAAAGCGGGGATATAATCTGAAAGAGAAGGACCAAAAGACCAAGGATCGAAAAAGAAAAAGTTGGTGGTATTTAAATAGTTAAAAATATCTTTGTTTTTATTTTGTAGTGTTAAATCTTGATTAATTCAGTCCTTATTTGGTATTGGCTGAAGTTCGTTATTGAATTTAAGTGCCTTTTCCTTACAAGTTAGGTACAATACATTTATAGGTACCTAAGCTGTTAAACTTATATACCTAAAACTATCTAAGTTTTAGGATTACAAAATTAATGTTAAACTAAGAACAAGAACAACAAAATCATCAAGATTTCGGCTTTAGATTTCGATGTTCATAGTATTACAAAACTTATTAAACTTTTAATATTCTTGCATTACAATCTGTATTTAGATGTCGAGAGTTCGATATACCTACGAGACCTTTGTCTTCGGACCTATTAAAAAGACTAAACTTCATTAAAAAACCACGAACATCAAAGAGTTCCAGTCAACAACGCTATCGCCTCCAGACATCTTTACCGCACCATATGCAAAATACAGTGTAAACTGTATATAGCGATACTTAAGAGACTGCGCAACTTATGGCGTTATTCAGAGTTGTCGTTAAATGTAGAGAAGAAAAATCAATATTATTTTACAATTATATTATTTTAAATAATTTTAATGTATTTACAAGTAAAGTATAAAATTTACAAACAACAAACATTAATATTGACACAAATAACAACGCTTATTAATATGTTATCTTCGTCTTACGTGTTTTGCTACTCCAGTATTTTAATAACGAGGTGTTAGAAAGTAGTTTATTGCTAAATAATGACGTACTGTTGTTATTTAGAGGTATTTATGTGTATTTTTGTGGCTGTGATAGAGTGTATAATTGTATGAACAACAAGGCAAACCAACCAATGTCAAGTAATTTCGACGTTTTAGGGAGCTTGTCGTTAAATCGAGTGTCGCTATATAGAGTTTACACTGTACTCGTATTGAACAAAATTTCGAAATAACAAAAAGGCATATTCGCAAAGCAGATGACATAACATAAACAACGAACATAAAAGTAATAAAATACTAAAGAAATCTGTATGCCGGAACATTTGTAACAAACGAGCGCAATTTATTTGGAAGCCCATGCAGCGATGAGACGCTAAGATCTTGATGACAGCGCTTTATAAATTCCATTTTATAACGCTCAACGTTCCCCGGCGATCGAAAATATTCAAATTCCTTTGATTAATCTCAAAATTCTGTTAAAAATAATATTTTTGTATAATGCAATGTTTCAATTTATTTGAAGCCAGACTAGAGCACACTTGTCTTGTTATTATATTCTAGCGCTAAAATGAATTGGAACTGAATGCAAATTAATTTAACGAAAACGTTTAAGTTTATTAATTCTACGAAGTCTTTCGTTTTTGCCGAATTATATTTTTGGGTTACTTATTTATCTATACTAATCTATACTAATATTATAAAGAGGAAAGATTTGATTGTTTGTTTGTTTGATTGCATTGAATAGGCTCCGAAACTACTGGACCGATTTGAAAAATTCTTTCACTGTTGGGAAGCTACACTATCCCCGGGTAACATAGGCTATATTATATTTTAAAAAAAGGGATTCATAGTAAAACTCCAATAATGTAACCCAAGGTGAAAAAAATAAGATTTACAATTTTGACTTTGCGTGTTTGACAGTTCTAAGACAAGACAACGTCTGTCAGGTCAGCTAGTTTATAATAACTATAGGCTTGCGTCTGACCGCCATCTAAAAATAAAAACACTTCGATGTTATTTAACGTATAACAAGTCCCTGACTAGATTACACAAAAAGAAACGCTGATGTTGAAAACGGCTAATATTTTTTCGCGATTTCGGAGTTGGTCTTGTAGTAAAAAAGCATAACGATGTAGGTACTATGGACCCCTTTCGGCTTAGTACACCCTTTCCGCGTAACTCTGTACAATAACACTATATACATAAATATGAAACGTGGATATTCGCCAAAGAACCAAAGTCACCGACATAGCTGTTAAAATTTGCAAGTTGAAGTGGCAATGGGCAGGCCACATCGCTCGGAGAACCGATAACCGATGGGGAAGAAAGGTTCTTGAGTGGAGACCACGAACCGGAAGACGCAGCGGAGGTAGGCCTCCCACTAGATGGACCGACGACATAGTAAGAGTCGCTGGCATCCAGTGGATGCAAAAGGCAGGCTGTCGTTCAGTGTGGAGGTTAAAGGGGGAGGCCTATGTTCAGCAGTGGACGTCTTCTGGCTGATGATGATGATGATGATTACATAAATAAAATCACATACAGAGTTGTATATTGATAATTAGCTAACAACCTCAGGCAACATCCCTTTTTTTCAGGGAAAATCCCTAATCGATACCTCCAGGCCCCGGGAGGGGGGAGCAGGGTGGTGATGTGGGAATTCCCTCCAGAAGGGCGGCCTACCCACTATAAACCCTGGGATATTTCTTCCTGGCGCCCAAACGCCGGGGCTACGGGAGCGCTTTCGCATATCGTCCGTTCCCCGGTGGCGCTGGTCCCCTGGGACCCTTCCCTATCAGAAGTGGAGCTGCTACCCTCCACCTCTCTTTCCTTGAGAGGCGCGCGGAAACACGGCGCGCGCCACCTCAAGGCACATCCCTACGTCAACCTAAGTCTATAGAACAAAATTAAATACATTCTCCAATTTTTCTTAAAATGAAGTATGAAAAGTAAAGTAAAGTGAATTAAGTATGAATTTTTTATAGTTATGTATTTTGTAAATGCAATAATCAAAAGCTGCCATAGCAACAGAATGTATAAATAAAAAGAAAAAATCTGTTATTTTGTAAAGAGTGGGACTAAGGACAGAAAGGACACAATTAAACACCCGGCACGCTTGCCTAGAATTGTTATGAGAGATTGTTAGTTTTGAGAACTCAGAACAGTGTGGGATGTTCCAGACGAAATAATCGGTTTAGCCTAATCTTAACCCTTAATAAATATATAAAGGTGCATGTATAGTGATTTGTATACCTACGCATTATAATAAATAAATAAATAAATATTAGGGACATTTTTGCACACACGGTCATCTGGCCCCAAACTAAGCAAAGTTTGTGATATGGCTGCCAGAGACTGATATACATACTTTATATAGTTTTTAAATACATACTTAAATAGATATTAACAACCATATATAGAACAAACACAAATGTTTGTCCTACATGCGAATCGAACCCACGCCCTCAGGCTCAGAAGGTAGCTTCACTACCAACTGGACCAACGGGCTATAATGTTGGCTAAACTGTGTAGGCAATGTAAACAGTTTAGCAAGGTAAAAGCCGATTTGTTTTCATACGTCTAAGTAAACGTTTGCTTAAATGTAGGAATAAATTTTTAAGGCTTTTGTATTGGACATCTGTTAAAAAACAACTTTATTCTTCATCAAAACTTATTGAAAATCTCAAATACGATTGAAAAATCATCTTTAAAAACCGTAAAGCTTTAGTGCAGCTTTACAAGACCTAGCTATATTTTTTTTTATATAGTGACTTCGAAAAGTAAAATTTTAAATTTTACTTTGAAATGTAAAATTTCGATTCTTCCTTACATACCAGACTAAGCTTAGAATTTTCTCCTCAATTTTTAACATCAAATCGAAATTGATAAGTAACTTAGATCGAGGCTAACAATATTCCAAGGTAAGGTAAGTTACTTCATAAGTTTTGATAGACATTAGACTAATTTAAAAGATATGAAGCTATGCCCAGGTTCTCGAAATAAATGGGAGTTTTCTAAAAGTGAATATGCAAAAATAATTGACACCATAATAACATGACTATATGATTTAATATTGTATGACGTACTTCCAACGTAAGTAATACGTATGAACGTGAGGGATTTTAGTTTGTAACAATAAATAATTTTTCATTTTCATAAAACATATGTAAAGTTCAGTCAGACTTAAGTTTAAGTTACTGTATGTTTATTGAAAACCAAGCAAAACAGCTGACAGTAAAAGTAGGTCGCTCTGAATAAAATAAAGAATGTTTTCGCCAACCTAAACTCTAGCTAGGTAAAACAAATTACCAGAACAAAATGTGTTGTGTGCTTCTACAAATCTTTACTTTTCTCACAGACACAAAGAAAGTAATATTGCTTTTAAAATGGGGTTCTGTTTTGCGGCGTTGTTTACAAAACCTCTACAATGTACTTAGCATTTTGTTTTTCTCCAGGGAGTAGCCTTTGATACAGAATTTCAGTATCCTGTCATATTTCACTATTTCTCAACTAGTTTAAGATCTAGATAGATACATACACACCATATTTTTATTGCATTGTTATCTTTGACTGTTAGATGGCATGTTTACTTCTATGTAAAAACAATCTAGATACAAAGCTATAGCCAACGACAAGCAAGTAAACCAAAAATAATAATTGTGGACAGATTGGAGAGATTTTCCGTAGTAATTATTTTGTACGCACCATAATTGCTCTCAAGCGAGCAATGTGGGCGTTCTCAGAGTGAAAACTCGACGGTGATAATTTCACTTTACCTGCAAACGAAAAATATCTTCTCTTACAATTTCTTATTTTGCAATTCGTACAAATAATGCTTATAATTAACTGTAGTTTATTTTTGTCCAAATTAATTCCACTCTTCCGCGGTGATACTTGTGATGGGCAATTTATCTTCCTTATTTGTATTGGATAATAATAATTCCCATTTCATTTCCATCCCAGTTGATATTTTATTTTGGATGATCATTTCTCATGTAAATAAAGTCTTATGTCTTCATAAATATTTACGTGACAGTTTTTGTTTTATCTAATTTATTAGATAATATTATTCGGCAAATAAGTAATCTGTAACCTAACCTAACCTTGGCAGTGGTTACATATTTGAGGCGTTTGGGGTAGAGACAATGGACCCCTGGGACCGGGAGTTCACCTCATTTTCAAAAATATTTCAGAGCGCCTTGTTAATGCGACGCGTGACCAAATTGCTGGCGCGTTTCTGGCTCAAAGCATAAGCATTGCCATTCAGTGTGGTAATGCCGCCAGCATGCTGGGTACGTTGCCAACTGATAGTGGGCTTGAGCATTTGGATTCAGTCTATGGGCAGTCTAACTGTATTTGTAGTATTAGTATTAGCTTGTATTTTGTTTAGTTAATGAAGGCACATGCCTTGGAAAAAAACTGTAAAGTATTAATTATATTTCGTCATAAAAAAATACGATAAACAAGATCTTGCATACTTCGATGATAGTATCTCCAAAAGTACAGGTTTGGGTCGATCGTTCATTGCAACGTTGTAAACCTCGATCTGTTAACTTTACCCTTTTGAGATCTGAAAGCGTTTTACCGTTACTGTTCCGGATGGCTCATTACTTAACTTGTGCATCATACACAAAAACAATTTGCCATCACAGATTCGCCGCTTCCCATCAAGTGAGACCGCGGCCAAAAATATGTTGAAATCCTGACCATTTGAAATCCTAACGTTTTTACGGTTCAATATTTTTGCTAGCGTCGTTTTGCTTGTTAAGTCATTCTGCGAAATGGTCTTTAAAATACAGCATCAAGTACCAGACCCTAATAATGTGCCTTCCTGGGTGTATCCTCATACGATATTGATAAACTTATCAGAAAAGAGTCAGCCTCATGGGAAAAATTAGTCTATAGTATTTTCAGCGTTTTAAAATCATACAATGGCACGTAAATTTTAAATTTTCGCTTTTATACCACTCTGAGTTTATTATAATTATTACAATATTTTTCCTTTAGTTTAGCGTTAGTTTTTAGGTAGGTTTATATTTATAGGATAGCAATGGATCTGTGGGGATTGGTGGTATCAAATTGCAATCGTCCTCCCACTGATCTAGTGATACATGTTTAAAATATTTTGTGCTTTTATGTTATTTTGTTTTAGCGATTGTAAACTAAATTGTGAATAAAAGAATATAATAAAAAAAAAAAAAAAAAGTACCAGACCGCCGTCGGGTTTCGGCGTGTCGAACGAGGCAAACGCGTATTTTTTGTATAAGTACAGGTAACCGATGTAGTTTGTTTGTTCTAGAATAACCCTATAACACAGTTTTTTTTTTTTTTTTCAAAATATTCGCAAAATGTGTTAGTGTCTGTACACACCCACAATGAACAAAATAGTTAGGAATCTATTACAACATTTCATGCAGCGATTTACTCATCCTAAAACAAGTCTACACTTTATGCTTCACTAGTTATGAACTAATTACGACGTTAGCAGACAATGAAAATGTGCATGTGCTCAAGTTATGAAACATGTCGGATTTTCTTGTTGCAATATCGACTGAGAAAAACCTGATACTGTAAAAACTTTACTTATAATTATGTAGTGCAATATCTTAATAGCTCTACAAGTAATGCATATTATAATACTAGAGTAAATTAATTAAAACAAGAGAGTAACCGACATAGCTCAAAGGATTAGCAAGCTGAAGTGACAATGGGCTGGCCATATCCGTATAAGAACTTGTGGCGTACTCGCCATCGCATGTAAATATTGTGTATAATTTGTATAAAATTATTATTGAAATTAGATAATGTTACAATGTGCGAACCTTCGTCAAGTGCGTTAGTTCACGATTCTACTACGTGGGGCGCTTCGCTTTCCCTTCGTTAATAATATTCCTTGTTTCCATCTGGCAAAAAATAAACTTCTTAGTTGATGTAACTAAGAACTTCTCTTTCGTAATAATAAGTAGGTATACCAACAGGACATCTTTATAGGTGTGTGGTTGCTCTGTAGGTATGGTTGTCACAACGGTTGTCAGTTTATACTAACAACCGTTGAGGTAGACGGGTGCTAGAGTGGAGACCGCGTAATGGAAAACGTCAGAAAACGTAGAGTAGGACGCCCTGCAGCCATAGGTGGAGTGAAGACCTGCGAAAGACGGCTGGTGGCAAAAGGATGCGAAAAGCCAAAGATCGTGCCTTATGGCGTTCTTTAGGACAGGTCTACGTCTAGCAGTGGACGAACATCAAATATGTTGATGCTGATGATGAAAGTGAATTACCCACCAGAGTTTTATATAATTATAGTTATTTTTTTTGCACCTACCTGTCCCACTGTAATTAAATTACAAATTTTGTATACCTATTGTATCTTTAAGCATACTTTCTACCAAACTGCTTATTCTACAAGTGTTGTAAGTGGCGTCGCACCTAATAAAACGTACCTATGACATAACGTACTAGCTATCATTACATTATTTTGCAACTGCAATAAAAACACCTCGTAAAGTATAACAGCGTGTTGTAGGTATTATTGTGACAGGCCTAATTTTTCTTTTATTTCTGTCCAACTAGTAGATCCATGATCTACCTGTTTGGACAAAAGTATTCCAATTTATTATACTGGCTAGTCGAACAATTTGGACACGCAATTAACGAGTGTGACTTGGGTTACTATGATCTTGAAGCGTGAATCCTCAGGTAAAATAATGAGACAAGGTATTGTTAGACCAGTGTAGAATAGAGTAAACCTAATTAAGGCGAGGTTTTCCCACTATTAAGCAACGCTTATTACTACAGATGAACTGATCCTTGGTTTATTGTATTAAAGTCGCATTTAGCGGAGCAAAATCATGGCGCTTACACACAGTCGTGCGTTTCGCTACTTCTATTTTTGGGGTTTTTTTATATCTTTCGAAAAGTATAGCTGTAATGTAAAATGTACCTCACCGGTTTCCTTTATAATTATGAAATCTACACATCAAGTAATCGCAGACATACTTAATTTAATAAATTGATAATTGAATGAATCCAAAAAACAGGGATATAAGCGCAAATCAGTGCTACTTTGACATATTTTTTCTATCGAGCGATATGTGCTTAATCGTGTTTCGGTCGCATGGGTTTTCGAAATAAAACATTCAATTTTGTTATGACACCATTTTTATAATTTAAAGCTAACCATGGAGGTATGCGCACTTAAACTAGAATGACCATAATTGCTAAAAGTCGGAAAAGAGCGTCTTAAGTTACATTTATAGACACAATCACTGCCTAGTTGAGGGCCCGTTGACTTCTCTTTCAGGGCATTCTCATCATACTACGGCTACCACTGAGTGAATTGTGTAAATATTAATCTAATGCTTATTTGGCAATAAAAAACCTACATTGCGTAAGGTAGATACAAAGTGGTGGCCGTGGCAATGGCAAGGTAAGTAGAGCGTTGATCGTCCAGCAGCGTGAGAATATCTGAGACTACGTATTTGCACGTGATTGAGCCAGATGGCGTATCGATTTAGAGACCAACCCAGCAAACCCAGCACATGAGATAAAGAGGCAGGTTGATTATTCTGCTAACTTTAACTTTGGCCTAACCATAAATCGTTGAAGGCCTAAAGACAATCCAAATGCTCAAGCCCACTAGCAGCTGTCAGCGTACCCTGATGCATGCTGGCTGCATGCATACATCGCTATAGGAGGTATTACAGCTCATTTTGCCGCAGGCACAGAAAAGAGAAATGTTTTCTCTTCTGTGGCCGCAGGCATGTAGAGATGATAACTCAGTGGCGATGACAGCTCAATAATTGGCCCATTCGAATCCAAACCGTACCAAACCGTAGGGTATGGGTTCAATCCCCCAACAATTTTAGTTAAGGTGAAATATTTAAATATTTATCTTTTAATTATTGTGTGTGTGTAAATAAATTAATAAATGCTGTCAGTAATGGAAAATATGGCTAGGAAGCCATAGCATGGCGGTAGGGACACTCTAATGCTTGGATAGCGACCAACAGTGGGTTCAGGCAACCTCACTTGATAGCCAATTCCCATTTTACGGGCCGTGCCGTCACTTCTTTCAAGCGATTCAATTGAGGTGGCTGCGAATAGTTGAGCGACCGCAAATCGTATCTCGACACGGTAAGGTTCACGTGCGCGTGATTTTTCACAGTCACTAAACTGAATCGCTTAAAACAGTAAAAGGTACGACCCCAGCCTAGGCGAATTACCATATTTGACTAAACCGTCACTTGAAATCATTTGAGCTATGGTTAGACGCCTATCTTGTATCCATAAAACAGGCATCCCATTAGACTGACTATTAGCTTAGTGATAAATCAATTTCGTAGACTAAACATAAAGACGTATTCCTGGACAATTAATTAATTCAGTTAACTTTCACTTTATTCATGATACATTTTAATTTTGTAATATCTATCATCACTTTCTTGTTTTTTAAATAGTTTATGTAAGGTGCAAATGCTAGTCTGTTTTGGTACATAAAACCCGTCACTTAACGTCTGGTCACCGAGGTGGTGAGCTAGCTATACTATTAAAAAAGTGAGAGTGGGTATTTGTGTCCATTCTAGTTAAATAACATGGGAAAAGACCGAAAATAACCGGAAGGATAACTTTAATAACTCAGAGTGACGAACGCTTTTTTGGTTGGAACGGGTTTTGATTCCTCAGTCAGTCAGTCAGTCAGTTCAATAACCTGCTAGGGCCCCAGGGCACACCCCTTCTTTGGTGTCTGGGCAAGTCTGATTCCCCACCCCCGGCGACGGCCCAAGCCGAGGTTCATACCTTCGAGGTGGTCGCCCCAAAACAAGTTATAGGCCCAACGATTCTGCGTTTGCCAACCGCCCGGTCAAGCTGTCGAGACCATCTGAGGCCAACAGCGTAGTTATTATTTAAAAAACTTGCATCCTCAGTCGTTCCCTTGCGACATTAGACCTAATCGTATCTAGAGGATATCGGTGACAAGAAATAAAATTTTGACTTCAAAATAAATAGTGGTTTCACGCTTAGATCCTCATTCCCTGTTGACACGCAACAAAATCTACTATATACCCATTTCTTCTTGTATGCAATAAAGTCTTAAAGTAAAAAGGCACTTCCCCAACTGATACCAGCTACCTCTTAAATGCCCCGAAATAAAACAACGATAAAATGCCTATCGATAAAGTGTCACGCGCATTACAAGGGCCTCTAAGAAATTGACATGTAAGTAGATTACGATAAAGTGGCACAAGTTAGGTAGCTATTGGAACCTTTGAGAGTATGTTAGGTCCCCGAAGTAAACACATGCAAATTGATGGTTTGTCTCACAGCAACGGGTATGCGGTATTCGTTACGACGACCGACAGAGGCGTTTTAAACTGGGCTACCATAATAAACAAGCTACATAACAAGCTCACCAACAAGCTGGACCCACTTAGCATAGTAGAAACAACACTTAGCCTCTGTAGAAACACAAAATAAATAGGCACAGAAGGCCAGCTCCATTGCACACAAAGACGTAAGGCGGTCTCGGATCAAGTGGGTCGAACGCCAGTCGTGAGTCTTTAGACCAAAACACGTAATTATCGATGTCATAATTACATTTGAACCCTAAAAACACTCCCTTTTTGGGCAGTCGTATAAAAATAACAATGTTCAGAAAGCTGCTTCTTGGCCTCACAGAATATATAATAGTACTACGCAATCTACAATTTTAGTAGGTACTTTGTCCTTTCATATAACAGCTTTTTACGTCACAAATTTTACGAACTGGATTCCTTCCTACCCTTTCGCGTAGGCTAACAATGTCTTTATTACCTATTTTGGCGTCCAAAGGCCTTTAAGTTGGCCTTACCTCGGTTTGGCTAAATGGGTCCAAATATACCTAATATATAGGTACCTACTTAATGAGTACGTGTTAAGTAGGCATAGAACAGGATATATATATATATTCAAAATGTGTCAACTAAATTCCAGGATACCAAAAAAATAAAACCAATAAATACCATCATTAATTTCCCATTCGACACTGATTGTATCCTATAGATATAAGTTTTTGCAATCATCATCAACCATTCTCCACCCACTGCTGGGTATAGGTCTCCTCTTCAGCGCGCCATCTTTTCCGGTCCTGTGCTAGCCTTGTCCACTGCTTTCCTGCTGCCTTAACAGTCGAATAAAAATTATTTTCTTTTATTTTCTTTCTTTCAGGATAAAGTAAACCTATTCGCCATATTCAAACACCATTGGTCATGGGCTTTGATTTTATGAAGCCCAGTCTTATTTTCATGACAAACCCAGACTGTCTTTCTTGAAGCTTAGTCTATTATGTCTTATGTGGCTTAGTATAGGTTTCATGACAAGCCCAGTTTAGGTTTCATGAAGCCCTGTCTTGATTTCATGACAAGCCAGACTGTCTTTCATGAAGCTTAGTCTATTATGTCTTCTGTGGCTTAGTATAGGTTTCATGACAAGCCCAGTTTAGGTTTCATGAAGCCCAGTCTTATTTTCATGACAAACCCAGACTGTCTTTCTTGAAGCTTAGTCTATTATGTCTTCTGTGGCTTAGTATAGGTTTCATGACAATCCCAGTTTAGGTTTCATGAAGCCCTGTCTTGATTTCATGACAAGCGAGACTGTCTTTCGTGAATCCCAGTCCAGGTTGCTTAAAAGCGAAGGTCATTACCAGAGAAACTACGTAATAAAGGCTTAATAAAGGTGTTCGTCTAGACGTCACTTGAGCTGTACATAACAACGTACAAATTAGCTTATGGTAGCTTAATTAGCTCTTAATTTATTTCTTGCGATAGATTCAAACCCAGTCCCCATAAATCCTAGCCCAAGTTATACAATATGGAACAAAGTATAAACTAGGAAAAGTAATTCTGCAAAATACGAGTTAAATTTTAGTTGTAACTATTTAGAACCTAAGTCGAAATACGCTATTCATTACGAAATCGACCAAAAGTTGTGGAGCGTTTGCGTTTCGTCAACGATTCGTCTGTAATATTTTAGCGCGATTGCCCTGCTGTAGCTGTACAAAGATATGTAGGTACTTCACGGATTACGATAAAATGTTAGATCGAGGAGAACAAACTCGCCGCCATAATGGTAGATAATGTTACTAGCCGTTTCCTATGGCGATTTGTATGAAAACGATTGTTTCTCCATACAATCGTTACCTTGAACGCCTTATTGGATTATTGTTATTCTCACCTTGGCCACTGGTTTAATAAATTGTGTAACTCAATTAAAGGAAGGACGTAAGACTTGATATAACGTATGCGCTGTATCAGTGCGTTTTGAACTCTGACAAACAAGGTATGTGGCCTAAATCAGGCTTGATGGCTTTAGATGAACTCACCCAGCAGACGACCATGTCGCCCTTTTTTGCATGTGGACTATTAGTCAGTTAATAATTGGTGTCGCTACAAGTTTCTTAGTGTGCGTAAATAAACCGGCCAAGTGCGGAGTGGGTTCGCGCACTGAGGGTTCCATAACAATACAAATACAAAAACCTAATAAGTTAAATAAAATTATCTCTCTTAATTTAGCTGATTTCTCAAAGATATAAACACGATTTTGATTAAAGCCATAAGCTAAGTACTTAAATTATTGTTAACTACTAAAGTACTTAAAAGAAGTACTAACCGACAACATCACGCCCAACCAAGTATCCGAGTGCACCCGACGTGCACCCGACGTTGCTTCGGTGAACAGAAATTTGTCACACTCGTACTTAGCCAGTATTTATTATTTTTACTCTAGAGTGTGTACTATCATCATGCCAAGTTTGACGCTTGTTGTACGCTCAGGGGGCTTAGTCCCAGATTTGATAGTTTTCGAAAACTTTCATCGTTTACGTATTGTTCCATACATTTTAATAAAGCGCCTCCAGCGGAAACGTGGAGGAACTAAAATCGGCGGTATAGATTGCTTCACTCTAATACGAAAAAAGTTATCGAATACCTTTCAGCCCAGCAATGTATGGAAGAAAACGTAAACGAAAAAAGTTTTCGAAAACTATCAAATCTGGGACTAAGCCCCCAGATCAATAAACACAATTAATGGTTGTACGTAATTGTTTTTACACTAGATCAAATACAAAAATAAGTTTTAAAAACATTTGTTTTATGGAGACCCGCTTTTATTTTTTATCATTTGACAAATTATTATATTTCTTATTTAATCCGCCGTTACATTACATACCTATATATTCTGAGGTAATTTAACTTTGTTATCTATATTACGGTTCGAAAGATACAGCCCTTAAAAGGTACCGTAGGACACAAACAAACGAACAGACAAACAGCATAGGCTTAGTAATAGGGTCCCGTTTACACCCTTTGGGTACGGAATAAAATAAAAATACCTAGGTGAGCCGTACTCAGTATGTGGTTTAGCGATATACCTAGTGAAAAAAAAATTTTGTCATTTGAACACGAAACATAATTCTAATAAAGCATATCTCCCTTATTTTTTCGATCTGAGGTTCGAAAAGTGGATCAAAGAATTTTGCTATTGGGTAGTAGCTTGTTGATAGCACGTGAGCATCGGTCTGCTGTATAGGGTTAAGCAGAAAGAGTGTAGGAAGCCGAAAGGGGTCCATTATACTCAACATTATCACCAACTTTTATGAAGTCGGGAAAAAATATCAGCTATTCCATAAAGCACGGTCATTCACGCTCGCCCTTTTCGCGTAACCCTGTGCCCCAAGTTTCAGTTTAAAAACGTACATATAGGTAAATGTAAGTTTTCAGCTGAAACTTGGGTCTTCCCGAGGTTTTGGAGTAAGAGTTTTACGGGTATCATAACTACCTATATGTCATAAACTTATGTCGCCATAACTCATCACACGCTGGACACTAATGTAGTGGCACAGAAGACATAATAGATAGAGGTAGCTCTGTAAGGGTAGGTAAAAACTCTTGGCACATAGTGCGCTTTATTACAGCTATTTTATACACCTATATCTACTAAGGTAGGTAAGTACTTAGGTACTTATTTATTTATCCGTAATTACGTATAAATGGTACACAAAACTCGCTTCCAATATTTTATGCAATTGGCATTGAAAGCCATAAGGCTCTTTCGCAGCATCACTCGACAAATCCCAAATAACTTATCCTGATCCCGGAAATCTCGGGAGTAACGTAACGAAAAAAAACAAAGCTATAATCGGATAAAAAATTACATAAATCGTAACGACCTTTTGAGATTCGGCGTTCAGTGCTCGCTGTAATTGAATTCCAATGTGAGGTCCAAAGTTTTGCGAGTACCAATTTAAATAATAAAAATACCTACGCAATGTTTTGAATGGTGCCCGACGATGTATTTGCTAAACATATAATGCGATTGTAGTCGTTAGCCTGTTGTCGACATTTCTGACAATGACGAGCCTCTTGTGCCCGAAGAGAATTGCTTTTGTGGAGCGTATAATCACTTTTATTTACAGCGATCTAATAATTGTTTAGGCCAGATTGGCGTCGCATTGTCTCGTTTCATTGCGTCTTTAATGATCTATGTTAATTCTTGTGAGGCAACAAAATGAGATGACACGTCACAAGTGATTTCTCAACAAGGTGCAGTGTAAAACTTTCACGATGATGTAGTCGAGAAGATCGAGAAAGTTTGCATCGAATGTGCATTATCGAACTCCATCCTGGGGCCTTACGGACAACAGCTATTGCGGCACCAAACTAACGTTAGATCGGCTCAGTTGGAAAATCACGCGAACGTGAACCTTAACGCGCCCATATACGGTTTGCGGTCGCGTGATTTTCCAACTGAACGGATCTAACGTTAGTTTGGTGCCGCAATAGCTGTTGTCCGTAAGGCCCCTGCCCATTTTTTATGGGAATGCAAAAATTAATGTTCCCCGATGATTAAAATCTATCAATCTATCGTATCTATCTTGCTGATCTATTCTTCAATTCGCGAGTGAAATATTTTTTGCTAGGCAAGTGTGTTTACCTCGCCCCCTTCAGTATTTGACAGACTTTGTTCGGTACTAGCTGGAGTTTAAGACAAATCCAGCTACATAATATGATTCAATGGCTATGGCCATCAAGCGCAAGCCTATTCGATAAAAAACTGCTATCTACCCAATCCCGGATATTCTTATTCGGACATTTTTTATAGATGAAGTATTATTTCGTGCCGCCCTTCACTTCGCGAATCAAGGTAGTTTTAAATTTACTCGCCCTAAAATCAGCCACCTTCGCTCGTATAATATATAATATGGGTCGAAAGTGATCTTTTATACGGACCTTCGTGGTCCAAATCTTGCATAAAGGTCGTAAGTAATCAGGTTACAAAGCTTGTCTTGCTTTGTAGTGAATTTAAAACCGATAATGCACCTTCCACTTAGGTCTGCGCTGCTTTGCAGCTTTGGAAATTTATAAATTGAAGAACACCGTTTTATCTAATGGGTAACCTAGTTGGAGGATGCCATTTAAGAAAAAAGAATCGAGTAATTTTACAAATATATATTTATTGACAGAGTATAAAAAGAATAATTTGAAAAACAATGTAATCTTATAACATAATTTCAATATTGATTCGTTTGTTTTAAGATTAACGGCTAACATAGCACTGTTTGATATTAATGTTACCCAAGTACTTGGTGTGTTTAAAATGCCATTATAAATACATTCATAGGAAATCATGAATAGAATAATTAAGATTTGGAACAACGTTTGCGACATACACAACAAAGCATTTTTATGTTAAGTTTTTTCTAATCTACCCTCTTACGCATAAACGCTAGAAAAGAAGTTTTTTTTTTTTAAAACGCTATCACGCGTGACTCTTTTAGACAGCAAATAGTTGACAGCGAATGGTTTTATAGCATACATTAGTTTATGGAGCGTTTATGCATTAAAAGGTTAAATTTAAAATGCTTTTTTAGAAATTGCATTCCACAAATTTGAATTAATTTCCTTGCATTGATTGGTTAAATATTAAGTAATTTTAAAATAACAATTATACTAAACCTGTTTAAAATTATTATAATTGAAATAAGATTCAGTAATATTCAATGATCCTTAAACTTTAAAAACATAAATATGTAGCGAATAGATTATAGTTTGTCATATAAAAGAATAACTATGTTGTTATAGTAGTTAAGGTCTTAGCATATTATAACAAGTCTACGTCGGGTACGCGTGAGGTGAGCGCAAGACGCGCGTGATCAACGCGTGGTCGGTACACCGTTAAACGACATTCATCACTTGGAATACTGCTGTGCGTGAGACAATCAAATCAAATCAAATACAGAATGTATATTTACAATGCCCTGCAGTTTTCGGTGTTGAGTTGCTCTAATATACGTATAACAAGTTGTAACAATTCGGTATGTAAAGTTTTTTTTTTGGTATTTTTTTTATATTTTTATTTAGTAGATAAGGCTATTTTTAAGAAACTATATTCAATATTTTTGTTTTCTATTGAGTAGTTATTTTACATTTATTTTTTTTAAATTGAAATTATTTGACGTCACCATATAGCACAAAATTTCGTTGCGTTGAGAAGCCTAAAAAAGCAGCCCATATTGGCAGCCCTGAACAAAACCAGACAGTCAAACCACAGAAATGAAAAAATATTCTATTCTGTGTGACGAACAGTGTGTCAAATGTATAATATTTTTATTCTTAAAAGGCACAGAAAATAAAATGCTACAATGTGACGTCATTTAGAGGACAATGAAAGTCGAATGATTTCTTAGTTTTATGTTAAAATAAATGGCATCTTATCGTTTTAAAAGGTCGGAGTAGAAAAATAAGGGTTGGTAAGATAAAATCTCGAAATGGTTTTGGAATTGGCATAGGTTAATTTTTTTTAGCATATCGAATTGTGGATCATAGACAGGTTATTTATATGACCTTTTTACGGCTCAAACTATAAGTACATGTAGCGGTGTAACACAAAATTCAAAGCACTGGAGACATGCATTTTTTTTTGTTAATGGTTACCCAAATCAAATTTCTATTTACTATCAGTTTCACTCCAGTCTTTGGCATTTATGGCACACACTTGCCTATACCTAAATATTCGATACAAAGTAATTAAATCCACAAGCGCTCTCCACACTTTATTTCGCTCGTGCTTAGCTATTTTTCGCAGTGTGCTTAAAAACAACTGGACTTATAGCACTATAAAAAAAGTTCAGAATTGTCACTTGATGTTAGATCGATACTCTGTTTTCACACCAGAAATTACATACATGAAACAGAAAAACTTAAAACTAGTGTAACGTCTGGCGGCATTATCGCTAAGACCGATCTCTTCCAGGCAATTTTTGTAATGGTGAACTAAACTGATGTTAAGTTTAGTTCTTGTCGAAAATGGTAACAGCGCCTAGCCTGGGCCACGAACTGGCTCTACCGAGGGTAAACACTCCGGTTAGCAGCTTGGCCATAGATTTTCAACTTGAGGATGGTAGCTAGCCAGCAGAGTAAAAAGTGACCTACCAATGTTATGGTTTTGTCACGTGTCCTATACTGGCAACTTACGCTCATTGTTGGGATTTGAACCCACACCTGCCGCGCCGTGGAAGTCGCATGTACCAACCAGTAATTATCATCGCAATTGATGAAGTATGGATGCGCATTCGCGGAATGAAGTCTATATCAAATATGGTATGTGCTCAACAGCTTTTAACATTCGGAATAATTAAATCATACAAAGTCATAAGAAATGCGTTCGCAAACAAACGAAGTAAAAGCAAGAGAGAGTAGAGATACCAGAAACAAAATACTGGGATCAAATTGAATCTCATCAAAGAAATTCATATTAGCTACGGAAGTCAGCCTTCATTTACTTTATGACAGATTTTACTTATTGTTATGTACTTATCTATTTTCTTTTTATGTGCAACGGGCATTGCTTGATGGGCATAAAATTTTATCAACGATATCCATCGAGATACAATTCCTATAGAGCCACAATCTTTCAGTGAACACAGTCAAAAAAGTCATTGACCATACATTGTATCAATGATATACTTCACAATGCGATATTTAGTCTAATTTAGAAGTTATGTTGCTTGCATTGTGTTCTACGTTAGTTGTCCGCTGTCATCGTAGCTCTGGCATCGCGCGGCGTTGTAGTCGGATCGCGGTTACCTTTTAACTAACCAAAAAGTTCGGACATTTTTTGGCACTATTGTGAATCTATATGTATTGTATCTCGACGACGATATCTATATTTTTTCGCAAATGGGAGAGTAAAATCTGGCAGTATGTACCTATGTAAAATGCAATATGTATTGCGGGAGTTTAAACTAAATAGCACCCTTGTTTGAAAAGCCTTCTCTAGACCAAAATGGGTTTACTGCTATCAAAAGTATATTCACAATTTCTTTACAATTGTTGTTTATGTTGTCAAAGTAACCTCAAACCGTCTTACCACAAAATATTTAAGAACGCTTTAGACATGTGTTTAGCAATTGTTTCACTGCGAAAAATATGCTAAACAGTTGTCTAAAGCGTGCTTAAATCTTTTGTGGTAAGACGGAAAGGGTTTTATTAAAAACAAGAGCACAGCGATAGAATTCGTTCAACATGGTATTTAGAATTGATCTTTAACATTAAGATATAAAGTTTTTTTGCGAAGGCTTTAATTGTTTTAATTATTTTTAAGTACAACCTAAATTAATATTTTTGCTTTAGGTTTAATCTGAAATAGATGGTGATTTTAACATTGCTTTCAGCTTCTAGATCTTTTAACATATGGATCTAGAGAGCTTAGATTCGTCGATTTCGAGACAATGTAGTTTTTTTACTATACATAAGACCAAGTGGGCATTGCCCACTTGGTTTTATCACAGCCACTGTACAACTTGGAACTTCAAATGACTACGTTAGCTAAAGTCTAAAAACTCAGGGCTACTATGGAACAGCTGACTTTTTGCGATTTGAGAGTTGGCTTCATATTAAAAATTGTTCATGATGACGAGTACAATGGCCTCCTTTCCGCGTAGTACTACCGTTTGTGTAACCCTGTATTTTTTAATGATTTTTGCCGTCTTTCTCTCTAGTGGGAAATGCCACGAGTGAGAAAGGAACAAAACATGAAAAGATTTAAGTAATAACGTTTTCAAGAAAGTTATTTAAGTCTAAGGATAAGATTCAGAGACGAGATTAAGCGTGGACTTACGCTTCCTTATGTCAAAAGTCTGTGCTTACTCCAATTTGAATTAAGAAACGTATGGAACACTGCTTTAACTTAGCGCAGGATAAGCTAAGCGTAAGTAGTGAATATAGACTACTTGAGCCGATCTTAAAGCAGTAGTGGCGCCACCAAGCAAGTAAAAGTTATTATTGAGTTTTGACACTTGCTCATTTGACACATTTAATTTACATCATAAATATTTTGATTCACTCACTCCAGTATCATTTTATTTACTGCTATCTTTGTTGTTTGTTAGTCACGTCTGCTTAAAAACCGGTAAAAGTTCCGCTAACAACAAAATCTGCCATAGACAACAAAGTATAGTCTTGGGTAAGACCGCGCTAAGATTGTTACAAACTATGTTTCTGAAGACAAATTTTAAAAATTTACTTACCCGATGCTCAGCTGAGACTGGTCTTGGACCGTTGTCTCTGAATTTTAGTCTAAGACCTTAGTCCTAAGTTGTGACAGGACTAGTTTTATAGATGTAAACAATATTGAAGGAATATAATACTTAAACTAACTTTTGACTCACTCTCCAAGCAAACCCAATACTGAATCACACGACTAAATATAATTATCTAATGTCTTTAGTGGAATCTTGGTTTCATAATAAACTCGTAAGAACAAACGTATCAAGTAAAAGTAGAAAAATAAATGTAACAAAGTTTTTTTTAAAGACTACTATTATGAAATTAAATGCAAACAAGATAAAATGAAAAGCAAATTAATCTAATTTAAACTTTTTTGATTCCACCAAAAAGTTCAATGTAAAATTAAAATCTATAATTTAATAGATAGCATGCTCCCAAATGCAACACAATTTTTCATAATATGCATTTGGATTTTGGACATCTTAATATAACTGCATTTTTTTTAAATACGCCTACAAATTCTCTCGACTCGAATGCATAGTCGCATATTGACGGTACTCCAACATTTTGAATTTCATAGATGGCCGACTCGTTTCTACACATATTTCAAATGAGGGTAGGCGCGCGATAAAGGCCACCATACATGGAGAGGCCAAACTGAACAGACAAGCCCGTGTCAGTTTGGCCTGGCCTGACGCACATAGACGAAGCTCACCAATAAATTTTGATGCGAATCGCTTTAGTCTTGAGTAGACCTTGTGGCCTATACACACGCGGTTTTATATCAGATCAGTCGGAACTGAAGGTAAAACTGGTCATGTATGGTGGCCTTAGAATGTATTCTATTTGACGGTGACTTTATTTTTGATCCATTTGTTGGTGCGCGTGAGAATGTCGGGTTTTTGGGCCGGGTCCTGCCACGCTTCTAGATTTACCTTCTTGATCAGTTCGCAAGACACGATCGGGTTGCTGAAACAAAACAGAGATTGGTTAAAAATTAAGGGCCTTACTCAAGTTAATCTATGCTTAAAATTGCTGTCTCAACTTCTCACTGACGGCAATGTTCACAAGTGAAAACGAGGCACTACCACTAGTTAGAAAATATGTTGACATCATTTCTCTTGACCAGGGGTCTCCAAACTACGGCCCGCGGGCCAAATCCGGCCCGCCACTGCCATCAATCCGGCCCGCGACAGCTTAAGAGTAGTAAGACTAGTCCATGTTATGGCCCTTGCAACATACCGAAAAAAATATTATGGCCCCAAGGCTTCAAAGTTTGGAGACCCTGCTCTAGACTTTCAGGTGTTCTGTATCATCTGTATGACTGAAATTTTTCTAGTGAAATTTCAATTGTAGACAATTCAATTAAAACTTGAGCTTGTGTTGAAGCACGACAATTGAATACGAGGAAACCAATTGTTTTTGTAATAAAGTATTTTACTGCCCTTTTTTATGCTATATAAATATAGTTAAGTTATTTGTCAATCCAATGCGATTTAACTTTAACAGCATTTGCAATGGTTTTTAACCCCCGACATATATGTGTGTCAGTTAGTGTGTCTGTATCTGTCTATGATATCGTAGCTCCCAAAGATAAAGATAAAGATTATTTATTTGCACAAAACACGAGTAAATCATACACACATTTAAAACGCATGCACAATAGGTGATTCAAAATATTTGTCACTTTGTATCATGTTTTGCCTAGTTTATAGGCGTACAAACCTACAGAGATGGTATAAAAATACCGTAAATATTATTTATATAAAAAAGTATTAATTCAATTAACTGTCGAAACAATTTCAAAAGTTTAGATATGATATTATTAATATTATAATAAAATAGTTAACAGATAGACATTACTATAATTGTATTATAAACAAATTGACCTACTGCAGTCATTACTAAAATTTATCTATACTAATATTATAAAGAAGAAAGATTTGTATGCAAGTATGTTTGTAACAAATTCGGTATGCTAAAAAAAATTAACCTATGCCAATTCCAAAACCATTTCGAGATTATATCTTACCAACCCTTATTTTTCTACTCCGACCTTTTAAAACGATAAGATGCCATTTATTGTAACATAAAACTAAGAAATCATTCGACTTTCATTGTCCTCTAAATGACGTCACATTGTAGCATTTTATTTTCTGTGCCTTTTAAGAATAAAAATATTATACATTTGACACACTGTTCGTCACACAGAATAGAATATTTTTTCATTTCTGTGGTTTGACTGTCTGGTTTTTTTCAGGGCTGCCAATATGGGGTGCTTTTTTAGGCTTCTCAACGCAACGAAATTTTGTGCTATATGGTGACGTCACTAATTTCAATTTTCAAAAAAATATTGTAAAATAACTACTCAATAGAAAACAAAAATATTGAAATTAGTTTCTTAAAATAGCCTTATCTAACAAAATAAAAATATAAAAAAAATACCAAAAAAAAACTTTACACACCGAATTGGTTCAAAAAGTACTGGACCGATTTTAAAAATTCTTTTACTTTTGGGAAGCTACACTATCCCCGGGTGACATAGGCTATAATCTATACCCGTGCGAAGCTGGGGCGGACCGCTAGTCATTTATAAAACCACTAACTTTGTAATAACATTTCTTGACTAAAAGGTTTTTTTTGTTTTAATTTAAATTGACTAGATTTTAGATCCCTTATTGAAACGAACGGCTAAACCGATTTTGATTTACTTTTTTTTTTGTTTGAAAGGTGGCTTGATCGAGATTGCTCTTAGTCCAATTCAGCCGTTTAAAACATATAAGCTCGTATCGGGAGGTATTTAAAATTTCAATTTATACTTCTTATTTTGAAAATGACAAAATTTTCATAACAATGGTTCAAGCCACAGAAAAGAGAAGTTAATAGAACGGAAATGAGAAGGAAAATCTGTTACCAGGCATATGAGTGAACCTTGATTGAACATTCTTATTTAGATCGTTTATATGGGTCCAACTGGCTACAACAAATTTCTTACAAAAATGCCTTGACAGCCGTTCTAATTTAAACAAAAAAAATCTTTTCTGTGATTCAAGCTATGTTAGCACCATTTGAAATTTGGCACACCATTCTACAACTGCTTCGCCTAGTTATTTATCCGTATAAAAAGTAGCAACCTGTCAGAAGGCGGTTGGAACACGTCTTTCTGCACACTGGCCACTTTCCCGTTGTCGCAGAGCAGACGAGCGAGGGAAGCGCGTTTGATCTCCGCCAGCTGACGTTTGGTGAAACTGCCCGCTTCGTCTGTGTGCGTGTAGAAGTAGCGGTCGCCGGCCCGAGTGCGCCACAGTTGCTCCTCTGTAAATAAATAAAGGTCATTTGTAACAAGGCTTTTGAAGGGCTAGAATACCGGGTTTAGCAATCACGCTCGCGCATTTGATGCTTTTAAAGATATAATAATCTTTATTAATTTAAAAAATTCAAATTATTTATAACAAATTTTTATTTTAATATTTTTGTTATGACTACAATAAATGGGAAAACGGTTTATCTCATTTATTGCGATCATAAAAAAATGTGTTAACTTCGTAAATGAATGAAGTACAATTTTCAAAAGTAGACAGTAAATTTATATTTACAAAACATCAATAATTATGCTAGTGAGATAGTGGCGCGGCCTTCTGGGTCTTAAGAGGTACTTTTTAAAGAAAACATTACATTTTATCCTATTATAGCTGTCTGGATGTTTGTTCGCTTTCCATGACTAAACGGCTAGGCCAATCTTAACTAAATTTATCATGATGATAGTGTACATCATAGGGGTGGGGTGGTTAACGAAACTTTCCCTCCCGAAAATGCAGAAAAACTGGAAAATCTCCGGTGACAACGCGGGATTCAGCTAGTATTTGTATAAGTAGAGTTTAGCTAGGAAGAGGCGCCGCGACACGCCACGCCCGCGCGTACGCTCGCGACTAAATTCCGCGCATGTTGTTGTTTTTCCCCGCTAGATGGCTATATCAGTGTGATTCACACCATTGAAGAGTTCCACTACTTACCACCTTACTGGATCTGATAATGCTGGTGGTGTCAGCAGTTACCAGCACTATAACCAGTCCACATTTTCGGGAGCATTTCCCCTAGACCCTGTATACTCACTCAAGAAACAGGTAGCGGTGGGTCCAAGCTTGGAGCCGGTGAGAGGGGTCTCAGACATCATACCGACGACTAAGTCGATGTCTCCCGGCTGCTCGTACGTTTCAGACAGCTTGTCCACGGTCTGATGGAAATAGTAGTTATTTTTGAAGCTTTAAGGACAAACGGGTAAGAGAATGGAACAAGTAAGTTTATAGTATAAGTTTTTCTGCAGGTGTTAAAATCTCGTAATGAAAAGGCGTCAGGGCCATCAACATTCTTGTTATATTTGTATTATTTTATTTAATGAAAGCACAAAAATATTACTAAAGTCGCAAGACATTTCATGAGACGTGGATCGAACGCAAGTTCAGGGTAAGGGGGAGGGTTACTTCAAGGTAATTTCAACCTTAGCCCAAGATTAAAATTGCCTTGCCCTGTTACTGTTGGTTTATCCAAGGCCCTTAGTAGGACTCTTTATTGTTCACACTAAAAATAGCACACATAAGACCTAAGGCTTAAAATCAAGTGCAACCACTGACGGTCTTATTGCTACGAATGATCTCTTCAAGGCAACCTTAGTGTCCTATTAATACGATACAATAAATAAAAGGTCACGCGCATCTTACTCTACAATCGCACGATTTGTTTCTTTGTATCTTATTATAAGGACTTAAAAGTGGTCGCAATTCTTGTTTCGAGTATGTCTTGCGCCTTAGGATATAAGACCTTAGGAGTAAAGATTAAAAATCAGAAATTTGCTAAACTATTTGCCCTTGAAATCTACTGTCCATTAAACTAAGAATCAAGAAAATCTAACTATAGGATTTTCAGAGTTAAAGGGTTTATTAATATCGGGAAAATATACAATTTAATAGAGAACTTTCATTCTTCTTGTTTGAGCTTGCTTAAAATTGATATACGTAATATTAAAAGATACATACCTCCTGCGGTATGAAGTCGGTCAAGTGCTGGAAGGAGGTCGCTTGCTGCAGGCCGCATAGTGATCGGTACTGCGTGTAGCCGGGTAGCCCGTGGTCGCGGCCTCTCTGGATGTCCACTGCCAACACATCCAAACCTCCTAGCCAGCGGTGACGAAGCTGGAAATCAAAACACATCGAATAAAAATTATATAGTTAAGAATATTACAGTTTATTTATGTTGTTTCATTCCTCAGCTGTTGCTGTCCCAATACTGGGCAAAGATGGACAGACGACCTAAAAGAGACTGCAGGGAAACGCTGGATGCAGGCCGCTTACAACCGGCCCTTTAGGAGATCGATGGGGGAGGGGAGGCCTATATCTAGCAGTGGATGTCCTACGGCTGAAAGGAGGAATATTTCTAAAATGTGTCTAAACTTGTGATAGTTTTTCCATGATACATTTTGTACTACATGTGTAGTGCCCATCAACTTGATTTGTAAATAAAAGTATGACCCACTCTGAATATTTACAATGGATAATCAGTTTCGTAGATAGGTACTCAAATAGCATGTAAGTATTTATGTAAATAAATAAGTTGATAGGTATATTCCTAAAGAATTGACTCACAATCCAATTCAATGCATACATTGACGGAAACAATTATAAAGGTGAATAATAGTAGGTATGTACAGCTCGATGCTCATTTAGTACTTGAGTATTGTTTACTTGCATAAGTCATAACATTTTAAGTAGACCTAAGTGCAATACCCAGCGGCCAGGCCATTTAAGTCTTTAATACGTCGCGCTAAAATCGACAAGGAAAAAATATACCTTTGATACATTTGGTAACCACGTCCGATTTGACATTCACAACATCTACCTATTGTCCAAGGTTGGTTCGAACAAACAGACGATAAAACTCATAACATCGCCTGTTTAAATTGCTATGTAAATATTTTAAAAGTAATCGATTTTAATTCTATATTAATATTTTTGTAATAAATATACTTAATCAAAGAGAATCAAAGAAGTTAGATTATACACATAGTAAGTAAGACAGTTCGTAAAGTACTCATTCGATACTCATATTTTCGTAATAAGTATGAATAAACAAATGAAATAAAAGTAAAGAAGAAATATACACAGTAAAACATACTTCGTAAGTACTCATATTTCTGTACTAATTGTAGATAATCAAAGTAAAATTATACACATAGTATGTCGCATATTTTTTTACTAAGTATGAATAAATAAAGGGAATCAAAATAAAAAATAAGTAAGATTCAAAGACATAACTATGTAGTAAGACATACTTTGTAGGTTCTCATTCAATACTCATATTTTTTAAATAAAGAAGTAAGGCTATACACATAGTAAGACATAAGTACTTCGTAGGTACTCATTTCAAGATATAAATTGTGTTATTAATACAAGTACGAACGTACGTATATACGTAGTTAGTATGGTTTAATCAAATATTCGAATGTAGGTCAATGTAAAACGTTGTTTTGTAATTATTATTTTTGTATTAAGTAACGCATATTTTTTAAACAAACGTAGGTCATGCCCTTTAGTATCCATTTAAGGGTACCTACCCACTTTGAACTATAATCATGCCTTGTCAGTTGAATCAACAATGCTCTAAATTATAACACCCACAGTGACTAACAAGTGTAACAGTGATTACAATGATTATTTTAAGCCGTCCATATAACTAAAAACTGAAAAACACGTTAGACCATCCCTTAAAAAAGTTATTATCGACGACCTAAACGCTAATACAGGGTTACGCATATATACTGTACTAAGCCGAAAGGAGGTCATTGTCCTCATTATTGTGAACATTTTGTACTATGGTACCAACCCTGAAATCGCGGAAAAAATCTGCTGTTCCATATTTTTCTCAATGACCTATTTCTATGGAACAACTGTTGTTTTTTCTCGATTTCATAGTTTGTAGTATAAGCTATTCATGATGATGAGTACAATGACCTCCTTTTGGTTTAGTACAGTCTATATGCGTAACCCTGTACATAATTAATATACTTACATCATCATCATAGTTGAAATCCATATCCTGACTCTTCTGGCTGACCATTCCTCTCAGAACCTTCTCCAAAGCACCCTTCTGCGTCACCAATCCTGGCTTGTAGTAGTTATCTGCCAGCCTCTCCGATGACGTCATATTGTTGGTCTCGTCATAGAGCTCTATGTCCTGATCCAGTAATGTGTTGACGAAGTGGAAGGCAGCGGTAGCATAGGAATTGGTGATGGTTGGGTCTACGTCAGAGTTGTATCCAGTGTCGTAACTATCGTAGAGCTCGTCGAATGCTTTGCCTGAGGACAAACAAATAGTATCCTCAATAATCATCAGTTTATTATGTAACTAGCTACGTCCTACGGCTTCACACGCGTGAACTATCCCATGATATCGTATATTTTTTAGGGATAAAGTGTCCTATGACAATATCTGGCCCTTTATCATTATGCAAAAAACACGTCGTTCCGTTGATTTGTTGGTACGTGAAAGACAGACAAACAAACACATTTTCGCAGCGTTATTTGTCTTTTTATAAAGAATGGTAGGTATACCTACCATTACGACACACATTGCACATGGACATTATAACATTATAATGTACTATTTTCAGAACTTTATACCTCTCCTAAACAAAGCTAGCATGATTCTTCTTCAGTGATCGACTTAGCTACTCTACCTTGCTGAAATGTGATACAGTAAAGAAATTTCAGAATCTATTGAAATTTCCTCTGTGAAATTATAATACATCCATACATTAGTTTGATGTAAACATCGAAAGTAGAGACCTACTCGAAATGTTTTTGAGCTCAGTAACTGGTTTAGACATTTCTGCAAAAACATTACTAGAGATTTGACCTATATGACTTTCATGATGCAAACTAGTTTGTTGAATATTCTGAGATTTCACAGTAGACTAATGAAGCGTGAATTCTTAAAATCCTCTATGAATAAATTGCACAATATATTTAGATTAAAGAATTGGCACAACAATTAGCAAGTCGGTGAGGTAATATAGTGTATATTTTTTATATCTACAGTGTTTCTCAGAAAAGGTGTACTAAGCCGAAAGGAGTTCATAGTACCCATCATTATGAACAACTTTTAGTATGGGACATGGATCCATACATTTTGTCGAGTGTGAATGACCATTTTCTATGGAACAGCTGATTTTTTCCCGCGATTATTGGGTTAGTCCCATAGTAAGAGTTGTTCATAATGATGGGTACTACGGACCCCTTTCAGCTTAGTACACCCTTTCCGCGTAACCCAGCATAATAGTTTATCTAACATGAAAATCTCCAAATATAGTGCAACTTCTACCTCCATTGACCACTTTTGGCTAGACACCCCAAAACGTACGCAAGCGAGATACTAGATGCTCTTGTTAGATCTTGCCGGGCGCGGTCTCGTAAGGCTCATACTTATTCGAGATGAGGGCGATAAGTCCTGGACTTAAACGGAATTTATTGCGTATATTCCGACTGAAGGACTGTGTCCATGGTAAGTTTTATTTTATTTTATATGAATGATACTAGAATTACCCCTAGTTTCTGAAAGCCTGTTCAATTTAATCTATAGTCAAAACTCATGTCAAGTGACTTGGATGGCTGTTGTTTTTTCGTTCAACCAATTACGTCAGTTGACATGAGATTTATCAACGTGTTTGTAATTTTTTGTGTTGTTCACCGTTCAGAAACTGGGTGTAAATGTAATAAGTTTGAAAATTAAAGCTCCTTACCAGTGAGAGCAGTGAGCCACTGTCTGTAAGTGATATGCTGCACCTCTGCGACTACAATCCTCCTCGCCTCATGGTAAAGTTTGTCAGAGTTCCAGCCCGGGTTCAAGGTCGCTAATGCTCGAGCGATGCGGTTGTGTTCCCTTACAAACACTGAGTGGAGACTGGTCAGCCACGGGTGCATGTTGACACGGACGTCACCTGCGTTGAAAAGGGAATTTAGGTTTGAGCGGTTTAGTATAACTCGAAAAACTTTAGCAGTTCATTTTGACGTTGTTCAAATAGTTTTTTTTTTTTTTTTTAAATAATAGGCTAGCATTTGGCCTTTGACCTAAGTAAATGAAATTTTTAAAAAGAGAAAAAAGAAATCCCGTAAATCGGTTCACAAATGTCTGAGTAATCAATGTACATACATAAAAAATGTAAATATGGACCAAATTGAGAACCCTGAAGTTGTTAAAAAAACATGCCTTTAATAGTCGTAAGTACATAACAATATTGCTTCAAATGAGTTTCCAAATCTATTATTTGTAATTTTGTACATGATCATTTGATAAACTCAAGAGATCGTGTAGCACACTGACCTTGTTTCTTTACCTACTCTAACAATATATCGGAAAATCAAACAGAATAACGGAACAGCTTGTTTAAGGTCATCTAGGCTGTTACTATAAAATTTTATTTATCACGTAAATGTAAGAAAATTAATTCTTTTATACTGTAGAGAAGAAAAAATGCCATAGGTGGCAAAAAATCAGGTGTGCTGCCTGATGTTAAGCAGTTGCCATCGCCTGTGGATACCTGTAATACCAGAGGCATCACAAATATTTTGCCGACCTTATAAGATGGCAATTAAATATTATCCTAATAAAAGACATCAACGCGTAAAAGAAAATGTACCTACGAATAGAATTTCCTACACGTTTTCTTGTGTCTTTTCCATCGTAGCTTCTCATTCAATCATTATTATGTTATCTGTACTATCCGGGTTTTTTTTTATCTTCGTTTACCCGCCCTTCTCACATTCATAAAACTCTAGTTGGATTTCAAGTGTTCAAGTCACATCAAATACAAGAGCAGAAAGTTCATGGAGCAATAAGTTCTATTACTTTTTACAATCTCTTCTTTCATAATCTTTTCCTCATATGTACGTGTGTTTCATACATATGTAGAAAAAGTTCACGTTCAACGTCATAGGAAAATTTTCATATTATTAATACCGAACGTTGATAGCATAACTAAATATGCACTAGGTTCTAGTAAAGCACTCAAAGCATGAGTGTCTGTGTTAACTTATCGCCCCCAATGCTGTATCATCATATAAGATCCTATTTAATCTTGTTATCAGTGATAACAGGCTGTTATCGGCATAACATTACCACATGGCATAAAGTTTGTAAACAGAAAGGTAACATAGCATGCTATGGGCGTGTGAAGGAAAGTCCGAACGCCGTGTGGAGTCGCGGCGTTCAGGCGGCCGTGGAAAAGTGAACTCTAATCGTTTTACGCTAGGTTCAAAATTTTGGCTCATTTAAGTACTAGAGTTAAAAACAGACAAGGTGCCGATGTGGTGGGACAATTTGAACCTACGGTAGACCTTTCAGACACTTCTACGGCCGCTTGAGCAACTCGACACCATCTTGATATCTATTGTAAGTGGACATTGGGGGTTAGTATCTGGATTCAATTTTTTTTTTGCTCCACCATCTCGTGTGGTTTGTTGTAGAATAGGTCTTGAATAGGTATTTTATAATGAAAGTTTTATTTGCTAAATATGGCCCGTCAAAGTGCGAAAAGTTGGGGGGTGGGGGACAAGTTTTTGCCACTCCTACCGCATAGTATTAAATTAAAGAATCTACTTGCTATGTTTTCGCAACTAAACAGTTGAACCAATATTGTTGCAATTTTGGCAAAAAAAATTATAAATCTTGAGGACGGGCATTTGATAGCTTTATTCCAGACAATCGGAAAATCTTATGATACTGGCCTATTTTTAAGAAGCCTTATATTTTTGGCCATATCCATGGAAATGTACCACTTACCAGCATTGAAGCAAGTGTCAGAACTGGAACCCACAAGGCACTTGTCAGTAGGATTGGAGGTCAGAGGCAGGTGGTCCTCGTCCTCGAAGGTGGAAGTCTTGAGGAGTCCACCAGTCGCCTCACGCAGAACGGCCGCATCCCGTCCATTGGATCCGTAGATGTGCGACCCGTCCAGGAAGTGGGTGGCTTGATTCATCTACAACAATGAAATAATAATGTGGAAATTGTGATACTGATATGTATCTGAGCTATTAACTAATCTGACAACAGTAAAATTATCTGCGTCCTTTTTCTTTTTAATATAAAAGTCAACAGTAAAACAGAAATGGCAACAATTTCAAATGGAAATTTTGTTAAGCAAGTTTTGAAATTGTAATTGGTACAAAAGAATAGACGTAATTTTGAAGGTCAAAGACTCACAAGAACTCATGGCTATTCTGTAAACAATAGAGCCTGACCATAAAGTACATATTCATCAACTTTAAACCTTACTTGGATTGAAAACATAAATACCAGGCACATTGTAAGATATCATCATCATCATCATCGTCATTTCAGCCATAGGACTTACACTGCTGGACATAGGCCTCCCCCATCGATTTCCAAAAGGGCCGATTAGAAGCGGCCTACATATAACGTTTTCCTGCGGTCTTTGGTTTTTTGTAAGATTGATCAAAGACAATCTCTTGAAATTACTGCTATCTATTCCTATTCTATTTTCACATGAGTTGTGGTCGAAAGCCTATACTGTCAACCATATAAAAAAATGTTTCAAAGTAATAGACTTATCAGTCAATCAATAGGTATCACCCACAGATATACATAGATCTGTGGTATCACCATACTAATCTTACTAATAAGAAAATATGTTTGTTTGTTTCTATTTCACGTCACAACAGTGATGGATCAACATGATTTTTTGCATAGAAACAGTTTGAGGGCTGTTGAGTGACATAGAGCCTTTTAGTTTGGAAAATATATGGTTCTAAAGAAATGTCTACGTGGGTTACGTCTAAAGGCGCAGCTAGAAGTATGGATATGTAAAACGCATGATTTCTATTAAAAAAACCCATTAGTTTTAACCAAAACACATAGATGACGAAACTGTGTTACGTCTGTCAGGCAAAATGTGAAATCCATGTACTTAACGCAAATATGAACTTAACACACACGATCAAATACATGCGTGGTAGCTTGATTTAATTTTATTGATAAGTCATTCAATTTGTTAAGCAATCAGCAAACTAGGTTTTAGCAACTTAGCAAAGATGTCTTAATTCTGTATAATGTATTGTGCCTATTAATGTTCGCTCTCAAAAATTATTTGATGCCAACAACTGCACACCAATGAAATCTACAATCGACTGACTCCCGTTTTTACCCTTTGGGTACGGAATCCTAAAAAAGATAGGAAAAAATAATGTTGACAGCGATCGGTGAACAATTTAGTTTTTAATCTCGCTTCCACTTTCATAGCAAATTGTTCATCAAGAACGACTGATATGGCGATTAAAGCATTGGGAGCAACCTTGGGATCGGTCGGGAAACAGGTTGGTCGTAACGTTGCGCAAGTGCAGTAGGTAATCATCTTATATAGGTGCGATAACGATGCTAGATGTTGCACGCTAATAATAGCGGAGATCTAATCATGGCGCATGTCTACTCGTATTTGGTTCGTGTCATCCATGATCCAAGAAAACAAAGTCTAGCGCTCCGGGAGTTGACACTCAATTACGTCACTGTCCAGTTGCCACTTTATTGCAACAAACACAGATATTGGAAAACAAATTATTAAATAAAATACTAAAAGCATTTCACTGTTTTAAACTATCACGGTTGTTTACTAAAGTTATATGATTATTTACGGGATATTTACCGTGGTAAGGTTGTGGAATGAGCTCCCGATATTTCGGCGCAGTTACATGCAGACTGAAGAATGCGGGTGGTTGGTCGAGCAGGTTAGGTGCAGACATAACGATCTACCCTCTTTCTTAGTCTTTTGCTACGGATATCACTGGAGCTCGAACTCGAACCTAAGTCCCGACAAAACACACTCACTGTATCACTGCGTATAGTATTTTGAACACATTTTGAATGCGAATGCGAACCCGCATTCTTCAGTCTTCCCGTGAACATGGTGCATGTAACTGCGCCGAAATATCGGGAGCTCATTCCACAACCTTACCACGGTAAATATCTCGTAAATAATCATATAACTTTAAAAGCATTTCAATTGTCATTTGGTTTGTCCGCTCAAGCAAAGCAATTCAAGTTATGCACGAATTTACATTATGTATTTATATCAAAACCACATTGATTTGTTGGATTCCCACAGGTAATATACGGAGATTGGGGAGTTATAATTTCACGCTACTAGTCATACAGAAAATCTGATGTTTCATAGTGCTTCCGCCATTGTTTCGTATATAGTCATCTCTCTCGAACTTGTTGTAAATTACTTATTCTGCTCTCGCACGTGTACGTGAATCCATGCCATCTATGACGTCAGTGGGTGTCACCCACGTGACATTTTATTTCGGAGCGCTAAACCTGGCGGAGTATATTATTATACCATGGTGTCATCTATTTCTGTCTTGTTTACTGCATTGAACTCATCTCGAGTTACGTAAGTAGCATGTGCATTGACTGCATTGTTTTCCAGATTACTGTTATACCTATGTCTATACTTCTCAGCCCACTTCTCGAGATGGCATTCTTTAGTTTTGCGTGTTCTGAGGGTTTAACACAGCCTCTTATTCAAAACCTACTTTACTTTTCTCTTGCTCTCTGAAGAAAGAGGAAGCTCTCTAGAGGTTCATAGTACTTTATAGGGTTATGATCACCTCATTTAGTAGGATTCTGTCATTTTGTGCCAAAAGTAGGAATTGGGTTGTACACAAATACATTTTCAATAGCTTTTTATTTTAAATTTTTTAAGAACTTGGTTACATACTGATGCATCGGATTTGAATAACCTCATACGCTCCTGTCCATTTTCCTATCAGACGGCCCGGGTGGGCGGGCACAAAAGTGCGACACCGTTTCATGGTTGATATTTGTAAAACCCGAACGAAGCGACTTGATTCCATTTTTATTGTGCCAACCTCTACACTGTAGAATGCGCTGCCTGAATGGATGTTTCCCGATAGTCACAAGCAATGAAGTTAATGTACGTAACTATGTAGTTCGTAAGTACGTAGTACATACGTACGTAGTACATATAGATCGATGCCGATGGTCACAAGTGGATATGTTTCTTCTAGGCTAGAGCGCGCGCCAGCGTGTATAGATAATTCAGTGTCAACAATCGATAATGTGTTACACTAGATAGTTCTTTATAGGTATGTACTAGGTACCTAAACAGTGTTGAATCATAACTTCGCACGATTCAATATCTTGAATCAATTGACCTCAATAAAATGTAGATACCTACCTAATTACCTATGCTACATGAATTAAAGCTATGGAAAATGCCGCTGAAATTTATTTTTTTGCTTCAATTACAAACAGAGCAAGAAATTGCCTAAGAAGCCAAACATGCCTAAGGCACACTTAAAATTCTGAAGAACTTCAGTGTTGATAACTTATCAAAGTCTGGGTTTACTACGCTATGCCCATGTTTATTTTAATTTAAAACAAAAGAGATTATGAGTCAATATTAATTACCACAGCCGGAACTGTCAAACGTTTTCTTTTGTTCATAGGCATATCGGGCATACCTAACGCCTATGAAAATTAAGATAATATCACAAAGTTACGACTTATTTAGATTTTGTAATGTTCCTGCCACCCACAAGATGGACAGACAACCTAAAAGAGACCGCAGGGAAACGCTGGATGCAGGCCGCTTCCAACCGGCCCTTTTGGAGATCGATGGGGGAAGGCCTATATCCAGCAGTGGACGTCCTATGGCTGAAATGATGATGATGATGATGATGATGAATGTTCCTGCACAGGCACACCCTCAATTACTTTGTATTTTTAAAGGCACGAAGAATATAAAGTATTTTAAAAATCCTTCATTTTAACGGGAACGAAACCTGTTCCACAAGCATCCATTATTTTCTAGAAGGCGTGCTAAAAATAACGCAAACTGGAATAAAGTCAGTGGACTTCATTCCTGGACTCTGCTCCAGAGACTTGTTTCGTTACTATTCCTGGCGAGCTCAGTATTTCTGATTATTCAGAACTTTTATGATGATTTATATTTCAGTATTCTGATTTTAGCCCGGGCATGGGACGTGGTACTAAATTGTCATCACAGATCTCGGAAACAAACGCTAGAATTTGTGAATAACAAGTTCAAAGTTATTGTCAATTATTATCGAGAAATAATTAAATTCCCAGGAGTAGAATCCCTATCTCGTATCGTATAATTTTGTAAATAAATAATGGTTCTGAGAATGTTCCGTGACTGCGTAAATACTATACATACTCGTACCTACATGCAACTGATAAAACGTTGGGGAAAATATTTACAAAGACACAAAAGAAACAAAGATGTTGCTGGTTACGTGATGTTTGTTGAGTAGTCGATTATGCATTATCGATTGATAGGCCAGAAAATAATAGGTGTCTGACACAGACCTATATCTAAGTAGACTTCACAAGCTGTCCAAACTATATGAAAACTAAGAGTATAAAATTTTTCGTGCATACCTATGAAAATAAATGTCTTTATTCTATCGGCCAACTCTATTTGTGGTATTCTTACAACTCAGTATTGCACAATTACCCATTTTCGTTTCAAACTGACACATGTTGTCGCTGCACCGATTGAGCAGACTGATTTTAGCCGAACTCAATTACGACTATTTGTCATAATTGTATTGAAAATATGACATGCAAGGTAGGTTGACTTGTCACGTCTACTTAGATATAGGTCTGTGGTGTCTAATTACGATTCAATAGTGGACTGACATCATTTTAAATCGACAGTCAGCCTTTATGCAGATCAAGCGTTGGCAAATACACTGAAGCTAGGCATGCAAGTAACATAAGATGTACCTAACTTTAAGGAGAAGAAATTTAATAAAATGGCTATTGTGTTGTAGACGGGTGCGTTTCCATAGGTATGTTACACTGTGTAGCCGAAGCAAGACCGTGCTGTGTAGCCTACAAAATTCAATTTTCAACTCCGAGCATCCAGTTTCACCGCCGCGTCGTTTTACTCAGGTTGTCTCTTTAGAACAACTAACTTTTGCCCTAGAAATTTTGTGCATACATTTGTCAGATAAGTATTTACATACATACGCGCAAACACTCTTTGGTTAACTATCAGAAAAGAGACGTGGAAAACAATTAAGATATCTTAACTCATCACAACTAACCCAAAAAATATCACATACAAATTGAATGAATATATAAAAAAACTCAACTCACCTGTTCTGCAGCTCCGAAGGTGCAATCTCCTCTATAGCTGGTGATGGACCTCGTGTACTCCATGCATGTGAGGTACTGGTCCTTGAAGAACGCGTCGTTGTGAGGAACAGTTATCGGCATGCAGCTGGGGTGGAGGTAGCGAGGAGTCAGCGCCTGGCCGGAGTTGTCGCAGCACCGGATCGGTTTGTCTGTGTGGACTGAAGCCAAATTCCGTAAAAATATTGATCCATTCCAAATGCTGTCAAAATTCAATCACGTTCGAATAAAAGTATTCTTTATCAATTCATTGCGATAGAAGACACTATTCATAATCGGGCTGCTGAACTTAACTGATCACCCTAATAGCTAGACGTGAATACGTAATCAATGCGACCCAAAAAAAACAGAGCAAGGCAGGCACTTCCCTAAGTTCTATCTGATCTGTTTTTGTGGAATTCTGACATTTCCGTGAACATAACGACGGATGATTGCAGGAATTTTGATACTTCAAGTAGTTTGAGGAACTTTCTAAAAAAGTAAGGTGCAGAAATTATGTAATTGGGGGTAGCGGGTAATTGTGCAGTAAATTGTTGCAGGTTAAAGTTATTTTTTTATAATGCCCAACGTTTCAGGGGTAATTCAGAGTTGGCGTGAAAATGGCAATCAAGCGTCATAATTGTGATTTACACAAATAATGACGCTGTAAACATCGTTGACACCAATACTTATGCAAAAAATCATTGAACCATCATAACAGGTAACATGTTGTTTTGAAATAATCTCCAAATAAATAGAACGTGTCAACGAACTCCGCTATTTACCAACAGTGGACTAGTCCGTTAAAATACCTACCTAACATGAAACTATTTTTTTTAAAGTTTTTTATCATGTTAACCTTGAATTATCAATTAATCGTCTGCACGTCACATGCTTGTTACTCATACTGTGTAAATCGTCATAATTTAGGCTAAAAGATGAGGACAAAGAAAGGAAAAATTTAAGATGTTAAACTTACTGGTCTTTCTTACAGGGGTATGCACCAAATCATGGTAAACAAACTGGCCCCAAACAGCTAGAGCCATGGTCCTAGAGTTGTCAGGTTGGTCCAAGTTGCTGGTAAGCTTGGTGCTGACCAGGCGAGCTGACGGTAGCTGGTTAAAGCTTAGGGCGCGACGGGGCTACAGAAAAAAGTATACTTTTGTAGAGACGTTTTTCCTAGCATAATTTTTCAAGGGATATTGTGCAAAGAGGAAAGTGAAGCCTTAAGACATGACATTTATTGTGGTACCTACTTAATTAATCTTGAGACAATACCAAGACATCTTATTTATGCTTTCAAAATAGTTAACTACGAGGAAGCAAAAAAATCCAGCAACTCTTATTGTTCTTCCAGTCGAGATCGTAAAATATGTAAGCGGAAACACAGCTTTGTGGAAGAACAATGCTTTGTAAACTTAACACATAAATTGGCTTTATGTACCTACCTTAATGATCCCCTTGATGGAAAATTACCTCGATATGCTACATGTTCAAAGAGTTGGTTCACTATAAAAATAGAAAATGGATAGTTTCAAAAACCAACCTCTTCAATGCCGTCAGCGTATCTGGGATGCAGAAGCCTCTTGTATCCAGTAAGTGCCTGGCCCCAGGAAGATCGGACAGGATTGTTGCAAGACCCATCAAAAGCCCTATACTTTGAGGACATCTTAGTGGGACGGCAGGTGAAACGCTCCAGAGACGCGCATTCCCCACCAAACTCACTTTCACGCAAGTTCAAAGTGCTGATGAAACTCGCACACTCATCATTAGGCAACCCGTATCTATATAAACAAATAACAAACCGTTAGAATCCTATTTACTGTTCCACATAGATCGAAGTCACACTGTGAGGTACAATAAAATACTAACCTTCTACATCTCGTATATACTAAATTCTGCGAAGCCCTCGTGATAGTATACGAAGACTTCTCATAACGCATCGCTTCTCTGGTAGCGTATCCGTGGATGACTAGGCCTTGGGCTGCCGATCCTTGTTTGGGTGTTATCCCCGCTGCTTCCAAATTCGTCTCCAGTCGATTCAACATTGACACTTCCAGTTTGCTGATATCAACAGACTTGTTCGTATGCGCCGTCGTCACAGACGGAAGCCTTTTCAGATTCGCCGCACTTGGAAATGGAAAATCATACATGGGTGGTGAATGTAGTACGTCTGTAACAAAGGAAAGTATTAGCCAATGATGCAGAAAGTAGTAACTCACGTAACATGCTAAAACAGAAAGTGCTATTTATTACCTGACGTAACGATCAAATTTAACGGGTATGGTCCCATATGGCTTCCGAATGTAACACCCGCCCACAACACCACACCGAGCAATATCATCTTCGTCATTTCCTCGATAATACTGAAACAAAACCACAACTATTGCAAACACGATTCTAATTTGAATAATTTCACAGTTTGTATGGTGGAGGTGACGAACAACCAAGAAATCTTCACTGTTATCATCACCGACGTTCTATCTTTGGTATTTGAAGTAGAACTGGCCAATGAGTGCGGGAACAAACAGTTTTATGATGAGCTACATTGCAGAGGGTATCGTTTGAGACCTTTAGATAATGCGGCCTCTGGAACTGCGTGCGATAAACAAGTTTCGTCACAAGTTCTCACAGAAGGCACGTCCGGTTCAGACGAGCCCCTTTGACTGTGATAATTGCTATTGACTGCGTTATGAAGGAGACTATCTAGAAGGGCAGTTAGCCTTTGATAGGATCTTGTGTTGTGATGGACAATGACCTGTCTAGCAAAACAAACGCATAACCTTTGTGAATGTAGTTTAGGTATAAATGTGTTTTGACACGAGTAACTGTGTAAGTATGTACTTATATTTACATGCGGTGGTATATCAACTTCGGACTTTTAGGTGCAGAAGAGCACAACGTAGCGTACACAGTGCAAATAATAGTGGGGCTCGCCTTTGTTTATGCGAGCGGTGACCAGCTAAGGAAGGGATAGCGAGAAAGAATTACGGAATAAAGTAGTGAGGGGGACATGGATAACGACGCTACCACAGACGCTACTTTTGTCATCACTCTTTTTCCGCTACCGTAGCTTCAAAAAGGTGGTGAAAGTGGTGTTGTCGAAGGGCTAGCGGTAAACGGGAACCAAATAAAGAGTGGCGGAAGGAGTTGAGGTGAAAAGAAAAGTAGCGGAAAAGAATATCGGCGAAGTAACGGAAAAATAGGGAGCACGAAAATGGTCGTAGAAGTGGGGATAGTAGTGTTACCACTACTCCTTCACTACTATCCCTATGCTTTGGTATCATAATAGAACAACGCAGATGAAAAGGTAGCGGAAAAGGAAAACGGAAGTGAGATAAAGGAAATAGGTAGTACATTATGGAAAAAAGGGAAGCGATGGTTGCTGAAATGGGAGTAGAAGCGAAGAGATGGCAAAAAATGAGCAGCAGAAAAGGGTAGCAAAAGTCGTGAAGTAAATTCTCAAAGGTTAGAGGTTAAAGGTCAAAGGTTAGGTAGGAGTTTGTTTAAGGTATGTACAGAGGAGCAAAATATGTAGAACATGGGATTCTTGAAAAGGCGAGTTAATAGTGCCTTAAGAGCGTTAGGTACAACAAAAAATGCCTAGTTGCAACGTTTTCGTAACATGACATGATGCATTGATGATGCATGCACATGATGTCTTAACTTCCATACATAGCCATTACATGAAAAATACTCTTCATTTCATCTTTTTCAATAACGTCAGAGCAAATTTAAGGTAATTTACTTATTTATTTAGTAATAATCATTCTCCTGGTGTTCGATTTGGCAAAAACACACAGACATGATTTGAGAAGTCTAATATACAAATTCTGTTTAATGTAAGCCTCCAAAAAAAAAAAAACGACTAAAAACATCCTGTACTTTCATTTCGTCAGAACAGATTTTTGGTGTTGACCTTTCAAGCAATGAAAAAAATTATTATTCAATTAAGGTCGGCAACGCATTTGTACCTCTGAGGTTACATGTATCCATAGGTAACTGCTTGCCATCAAGCAGCCCGTCTGCGTGTTTGCCACCTATGGCATAAATAAAACCGGCCAAGTGCGAGTCGGGCTCGCACACTGAGGGTTCCGTCCGTACCACCATATAACTTGTTAGCTACTAAAGTACAAAAAAGTTGTGCAAAAAGACAACATCTTATCAACACCCAGGCGGTCACCCATCCAAGTACCGACCGCGCCCGACGTTGCTCAATTTCGGTGATCGCACTAAAACTGGTGATAAACAGAATTTTGACACCGACTCGCACTTGGCCATTATTTATTATTTGTTGTTATACTTTAGAGTGTGTACTATATAATCATGCCAAGTTTGACGCTTGTACGTATTACCGTTTTTAGAGTTCCGTACCCAAAGGGTAAAAACGGGGCTCTATTAGGTATTAAGCCTACGATGTCTGTTCTATTTATTCATCATCATCATCAGCCAGAAGACGTCCACTGCTGAACATAGGCCTCCCCCTTTAACCTCCACACTGAACGACAGCCTGCCTTTTGCATCCACTGGATGCCCGCTACTCTCACAATGTCGTCGGTCCATCTAGTGGGAGGTCTACCTACGCTGCGTCTTCCGGTTCGTGGTCTCCACTCCAGAACCTTTCTTCCCCATCGGTTATCGGTTCTTCAAGCGATGTGGCCTGCCCATTGCCACTTCAACTTGCAAATTTTAACAGCTATCTCAGTGACTCTGGTTTGGTTCTGGTATTATTATTGTAATCCGCCGTAACATTACATATTCTGTGAAAATTTTAACTGGCTATTTGTTACTGTTCGAAAGATACAGCCGTTTAAAGGTAGGTCAGACAGACGGACAACTGTTACGGACCAAGTTATACCTAACAGGTAATTTCGTTATTGAATTTTGTGGTAGTACGGAACCCTCAGTGCACGAGCCCGACTCGCACTTGATCGGTTTATTAAACTATGTATGTATGTATTTAAAAGTATATATGTATGTAGGTATATCAGTCTCTGGCAGCCATATCACAAGCTTTGCTTAGTTTGGGGTCAGATGACTGTGTGTGCAAAAATGTCCTGAATATTTACTTATTTCAGAGGAAGACCAACAGCCTTAAAAAATATACCAATCTTAATAAATCCAGAAGCTAATTATAGGTCCTCGCAGTAAAAAATTTGAAATAAAACTATTTTTGTGAGATAACGCAGTTATACAATATGCGTTTGTCGAAAAAAATTAATGATATAGTACAAAGAATTCCCTACTCAACAGCTGCCTAACCGCCACAACGCTCATGCAGAATAGATCCAACCCTAAGTGCTTATCGATGGTGTTAAAGTTCTTGCATGAATTAAGTTGTTGTATGAATTACGTCTATAGGTTGTTATTGTAGAATTTTGGTATACTGATAAGAGAACAAAAACTAATAGGCTTATGAGGGGTATTAAGCTTAACCTACCTTAAAAGCTCATCTGCGGGACAAGATAGATAAGGTTGTAGGTATCTAATTACCTACCTACTCCATGGGTGTATAAGGCTACCGGTGCATTCCTATGGAATCCCGATACCCTCCATCTGGCATAGAGGTCGGCCACAGAGTGGGTTTTAGTGGGTGCAATCTCACATATCAATACAATCCCCCCCCCCCCCCCCGCAAAGGCAGGATAACAGGTAGTAGTACGTAGCACCAGTTGAGACCAGACAAATTGTCTGATAAGATACCTAAGTAGGTAAGTAGGTTTTAATTTAGTTGAACTGAGTTTCTACATGCTTTGTGTTATACTTATTAGGTTCATCATCATCAGCCAGGAGACGTCCACTGCTGAACATAAGCCTCCCCTTTTAACCTTCACACTGAACGACAGCCTGCCTTTTGCATCCACTGGATGCCCGCAACTTTGCCTCGACTCTCACAATGTCGTCGGTCCACCTATTGGGAGTATTTGGGAGGCCTACCTATGCTGCGCCATCCGGTTACTACTTATTAGGTTGGTAAGCCAACCTCAGAGCAAATAAATATATTGATTTGCTCTGAGGTTGGTAGGTACCTAGTGTAGGTTACTACTAATAAAAGCTTAAATTAAGCACCTATTAACTTATCAAAGTAACCTAATATTGATACGTAAATGTGTTGTAGTACTAGTACCAAGTAGGTTCAGGACCTAAGGTAGGTAGGTAAGGTACATAGACTAGGTAGATAGTAGTAGGTACTGTTTACTGTGGTCGAAGTATTGTCATTATAAAATAGTTCAGAAAGTAGGTAGTTACTTAAGTACCTACTTACTTACATATAGGTATACCGACTAACTAATGTAGATAAGTACAAGGTAAGAACCTACTTAATGGTCATAATTATGACATACCTATCTAGTATCTATTAGTTATCACTTCACAGTAGGTACCTACCTATGTAGGTATAGGTAATTAAGTAAATACTTATTTACCTACCTACACTTAACTTTTGTGTGACGACCTTATTGTAATTTTAGTACATCTAAAATCGCACCACCACCTAGGTAGAGAAACCCAGTTTTCACGAAACTTACGTGATATGTTCATTACAGCCGTCACATTCCGACTGCCTTCTAGAACATTTCTTCGGCGACTTGCTCTTCGCATCAGCGTTCAACATGGACTTTCCTTCAAAGATCCGTTTAAACAACATAATAGCAGCAGCAGGATCTGTTGTTTACGACACTTGTCGCGTTTATGGCGGATGTTGGACTTGTATGACACTGCTGGAGACACAAAGAAGCGATGTTCCATTAGATTGGCAGAGGAGCCAAGTTCGCTTCTACTGCCGATTCCACTTTGGAACTGACTACTCTTGCTTGGTTTGGTGCCAGACAGAACGATCGAACGAAACAACAAACGCTACTAGCGTCGCCCTCTTTCCCCTCGCCTCAGGCCGCCCTGTCTCTGACTGAATGTACCATCAGCATGAAACCGGTGCCACAGACTAAGTAACAACATTGTAATTCCAAGCAGAAATTTTTGTTTTCTACTGATTTTACTGCAGTAAGTAAATTGTTTGAGTGTGAATGTAAGAGCTCCTAGTGGGTATAAACATGGTGTATTTTTACTTTCTGAGATTCAATTGCATCTCATTAATCGTTTTATCAAAGATATTTTTTACGTTCTGTTTTTAGTACACTGTGGCTTTGAAGCGTTCATGGGGTTTTATTCATGTGCCCGTTTGAATAATGCATTATTTTGTACCTTCTATTCTACAAAAACAAAAAGACCGACAACGCATAGACGTCTTTGAAATGTGGTGCTGGAGAAAAATGCTTCGTATCCCATGGACTGCGCATAGAACCAACCAATCTGTTCTCCAAGTGATTATATTCTCTTTGCTGTTCTCAATGAACTCAAACTATAAGAAGCCAAGGCTTTCCAACTAGGGCTTCCAATATCGGAAGGTTTTCAATTCCGGAATTGACTTCCGATACTGGAAGTACTGGAACCCGATATCAGAATTCCGGAATTGGTTCCGGAACTAGTAAATCTTGTATTTTCTTATATTCTAGCAAAAAAGACTCCATTTCCCAATGAAACTAGTAATGTCGTGGTGTTATCAGTATTATAATGAACTTGAGCCACATAAATGACATTTTAAATCATTTTAATATAAAGGACGACGCTTCAGTCTCGTACCTAATTAAACTCGCAAACTGAAATGATCATAAGTATATTTAAATTTAAGAACATTTTAATATAGTTATTACTGCTTTATTAATAAAACCAAACCGCGAAAGCTTTCAACTCAAGCTGTCTAATCGTTTTTGTTGCCTGGAGATTTCGCTTCGGTGGATGAGATTAATGACAGGTTAGTGGAAACTGTCCACACGGTAGGTTCTAAGTTTTTCAGACCTGGCCGTCGCACAGATAGATCTTTAAAATTATCCGACCAAACCCGTAACCTCATGGCTGATCGACGCTCGTTACAACTGCAATCTTCTGATGACGCTGAATCATACAGGCAGCTCATAACAGATAGACAGCATAAGTACGTTTGAGCAAAATAAAGGCTCCAAAGTGTTTGCAAGAGATATATCTATTGGACAAAGCCAGTTGACGAAGCTGAAGAGAGAAGGTGGTAGTGTAGGGTCGACCAAAGCCGAGATATTAGGGGAAATCGAGAAGTTCTATGGACAGTTATACACTTCGGTTGCTAAACCTATTATTAGCAGCTCGGCCAAAGACCCAAGAGCCAAGCTGAGCAGACACTATACTGAAGATATCCCGGACATCAGCCTGTACGAGATTAGGATGGCCCTGAAACAGCTCAAGAATAACAATGCGCTAGATGATGATGGAATTACATCAGAGCTTCTGAAAGCGGGTGGAACACCGGTACTCAAAGTCCTTCGGAAGCGATTTAGTTCCGTCTTACTCGAAGGTATAGCGTCAGAAGTGTGGAACAGAGGTGCGCATAAGCTGTTTTCGAGGGTCATCACGAATCGTCTTGATCGCAGGTTTTATGATTTCCAGCCTACTGAACAAGCTGGTTTCCGAAAAGGCTATAGTACCATAGGCCAAATCCACACGCTACAGAAAGTTATACAGAAGACCGAAGAATATCACTTGGCACTATGTTTAGCATTTGTAAACTATGAGAAAGCTTTTGATACGATCGAGATATGGGCGGTGGCTGGTGCTTTCCAGCGATGCCGTATTGACTGTCGGTTTGTCGAAGTGTTGAAGTGTTTGTACAATAACGCCACCATGTCTGTTCAAGTACAGAAGAGAGTTCGAAGGCAATTCCATTGCAAAGAGACGTGAGCCAGGGAAACGTTATCTCTCCGAATCTGTTCACTGTCGCATCAGAAGAAACCTTCAAGCTCCTGGAATGGCAAAGACTCGGCATCAACGGCGAGTATATCACTCACCTTCGGTTTGCCGACGCTATTGTGGTCATGGCAGAATCGATGGAAGATCTCAGCATGATGCTCGAAGGCCTCAATCGAGTCTCCCAATAGGTGGGCCTTAAAATGAACATGGACAAGACAAAGGTCACTTCAAATATTCATGTTGTGCCCACCCCAGTATCAGTTGTTCTTGAAGCTGTTGACGCGTACGTCTTCCTAGGACAAACAGTCGAGCTAGGTAGGTCCAACTTCAAGAAAGAGGTCCATCTCGGCTGGGGAGCATTCGGTAAACTTCGCAACGTCTTCTCATCCAAAATACCTCAGTGCCTTAAGACGAAAGTCTTCGACCAGTGTGTGTAACCAGTGATAACATACGGCACTGAAACGTGGTCTCTCACTATGGGCCTCATAAGCAAGCTCAAAGTCGCACAACGAGCTATGGAGAAGGCTATGCTAGGGGTTTCTCTAAGAGATTGAATCCAAAATGAGGAGATCCGTAGACGAACGATAGTCACCGACATAGCCCACCGGATTAGCAAGTTGAAGTGGTAGTGGGCAGGGCACATATCACGCAGAACAGATGGCCAATGGGACTGAAAGGTTCTGGAATGGAGACCTCGGACTAGTAAGCGCAGCGTAGGACGTCCACGATGGACAGACGACCTAAAAGAGACCGCAGGGAAACGCTGAATTGAGGCCACTTCCAACCAGCCCTTCTGGAGATCGATGAGGGAAGGCCTATATTCAGCAGTGGACGTCCTATGGCTGAAATGATGAATGATGATTATACATTTACGGCTCAAGGGTCTTACGCCCAACTCGTTACATGGTCCCAAACTAACGTTAAAACTTCGCAGTTCGGAAAATCATTGAACGTGAACCTTTATGCGCCCAGAGACGGTTTGCGGTCGCGCAACATTTTTTCATCACCTAAACTGTATTCCTTTAAACAGCTAGACGTAAGGCCCCAGTCCTATAATATGAGTTCGATTCGAACAACATCGTCAAAAGGTCAAAGCTCATCAACCGCCGTTGATCATGCGAGACGGCGATGTGAACTGTCTGAATTGTAACTTGCAAGTGTTTCATGTTTGAGCTGAAATAGCGATACCTATGGTACGTGTGTGAAAGGAAATGTCTATTCAAATTTCAAAAAATTCTTATGATAAAATACGTGATATCTAAGTATTTTTGTGTTAATTTTTTTGCATTTGTTTTGTTATTCTTGAAAATGTTCACGGAGCACTTTTCATTGTTACGGCTTGCGCAACTATCGGTCTTATCGCGTGACTGTGGTGTGGGTCCAACTTGTCCCCGTATTGAGTCGGGACAAGTTGAGTATTGCCGCGAATAGCGCGTCAGTGTGGCATTTTTTTTAATCGAAGTTTTCACTGCAACAAATGCCCATAGCACGTGGTGAGCGCATGCTCCTCGCGTGGCCGCTCTCTCGCCCCGCTCCCTCCCTTGCCCCTGCATTGCCAGCTGATCACGCACTCGCAGCATGCACAAAGCCGGTTTGCACATTACTGAGTGGTTCACCGTCATGCAAAAACCGCCCGAGGTTCCGTCAGTGCATGTGCATGAACGACAGCATTGATCACTTCAACTTCAACTCTTATTTAATGGCCTCTTTTGTGGAGTGGGGTCACCACAATTTCGCCAATGCAACGTATTGGGATAAACCATCAAACGAAGGAGATTGTCCGGTTAACACAAATTTGGACGGTGATTATAATTCCACCGTGAATTTTCCAGACGGAGCGCTTATAAGTACACTAAAACGAAGATAACTATAACTATGACATATTTACACACACAAAATACCTTCTAAAACAAAATAGGAATAAAAAAAAATAAAAAAAAACAACTGCTCAAGTACAACTTTTCTACATTTACAACTTAATTTTATTAACTTTAATAAATTTACACAGAATATAAATAAATGGAGTAAATACAAGGGAGAGGAGACATTTAAAGGAGATGGGACGAGGGATGTCAGGAGGAATGACATTATAAAGAGAAAACTGTAATTTAGGACAACTGAAAAACATATGATCCACGTTTCCTTCATCCAAACCACATTCACACAGGGAACTATCCCTAACCCTAAGTTTGGCCAAAAAAACAGGAGTGCAAGAGTGGTTTAGACGCAAACGACAAATTGTTGAGGTGGTAACCTTATCAGCCTTTTGACATTTTGAAAACCAAGGTTTATGCGGAATCTCGGGTTGGATATCACCATAAAATTTACCTTTCAAATTCTTGGAAACTTGCCACACTTGACCCCATGAATTAAATAAGATCGGATTCAAAGTGGTACAAATGTCATGAGAATATACTACACTATGCTCAACGGAGCCAACTTGAACCGCATTCTTAGCACATGAATCGGCTGTTTCATTTCCGAGGATTCCTGAATGCCCAGGAATCCATGCTAAAACAATATTAATGCCGAGTCTGCGGCATTGCAACAGAGCATCTCGTATTTTAAAAATAATAGGAAATCTAGATTTGGATCGAAAGGGATTAGATAAAATACATTGAAGGCAACTTTTAGAGTCGGAAAAGATAATTGAATTGTTTACATTATGGGATTTTACAAACAAGATGGCTTCCAGAATTGCGATGGATTCTCCAGTGAACACAGAAGTGACAGGAGGACACTTGTAGCTAAGAATGATTCTAGTAGAAGGAATCCACACAGCTGCACCAACAGGACTATCTGAAGATTTAGAGGCATCAGTGAACAAAGTGAGCCAGCCTTTGTGCTCAGATAAGACTTTGCTGATAAAAATCCTGTTGGGTTCTAACGTGCTCTTATCAATCCCGTAATCTAATATGATGTTGGGTTGGAAAACCAACGCATCATATGGCGTAGAATATAATGACATTAATGAGGATTGATAAAGAGGGTCAGGAAGGCGGGTGAACTGTAAATAGCTACGAAGAAGACAAGGAAGATCATCAGGTGATCGATAGCCACGGGAAACATAGAGATCAGATAAATGGACAAGCTTAATAAGAAGAGGATGTTCAGAGTTTTGAACAAGTTTAAAAAAGAATCTGTTAGAAAGATACTGCCTGCGCAGAGCAAGAGGGGGTTCAACACACTCGACCTGCATGGCATTAATAGGAGATGACTTCATTGCTCCAAGGATGATACGTAAACATTTAGATTGAATTTTGTCCATTTTTTTAAGGCCAGATTTATAAGAAGGGTCGAGAAGAAACGAGCCATAATCCATATGACTACGTATAATAGCGTTGTATAAAAGTCTTTGCGTGAAAGGATGTGCTCCCCACCAGACACCAGAAAGAGATCGGAGAACATTAATATTTCTTTCACATTTTTGAGCTACATAATCAAAGTGAGTAGTGCCTGCCAACTTCCAATCTAACCAAACTCCTAAAAACTTTACCTTATGTTCTTGAGGAATAACTTCATCGTTAACTTTTAATATAACAGGGGGAACAAATCTTTTTTTTGTAAATACTATAACACTACTTTTGGACGCTGATAACGATAACCCGTGCCGAAGAAGCCATTCAGACAGATAATCAAGAGCAGTAGATAATCTCCTTACAGCATCATCTAGAGATTTTTCGGATACGTAGAGAGACAAATCATCAGCATATTGCAATATTTGACAGAAGGATTGAACAGAAAGTTCTAGGTCACTGGTGTACAGGCTGTATAGTAAGGGACTTAAGACTGACCCTTGAGGCAAACCTTTCCAGATTGTTCTAGGCGAAAGAAAGGAATTTTGATTCTTAATAGAAATTGTTCTTTCCATGAACAAATTACAAACAAACCTGACTAATTTCTCAGGAATTCCCATCTGAATGAGTTTATTCCTGAGAGTCGGAAGTAGGACACTATCGTAGGCTGCTGCAATGTCTAGAAATACCCCTACTAAAAACTCTTTCTTCAAAAAAGAAATACGAATATCAGAAGTAAGAACACTTAGATTGTCCATCGTACTCATGCCTTTACGGAAGCCAAACTGCGACTTAGCTAACAAGTTTCTACTTTCTACAATCCACTCAAGGCGATGTTTTACCATGTGTTCTGCTATCTTGGCTAAAACAGAAGATAACGCAATCGGCCTGTGACTGCTTGGATCAGACGGGTTTTTGCCAGGTTTGAGAATAGGAATGATAACTTGGGTTTTCCATGGGTTGGGAATAGTTCCATATTCAAAAAATATATTTATCAACTTCAAATATAATTCTTTACTCTTATCCGAGGCATTCATCACGAACGAATAAGGAATCCCATCAGCTCCAGGGGAAGAATCTACTAGACCGTCAAGAGCCAGTTGAAGCTCAGAGAACGAGAAGGGGGAGTCAAAATTATCCAATGATGGAAGGGGGCTTGAAACAGAAGGAAAAGAGTCCACATAAGGAACTGTAGGAGGGGCCAATTTGTCTGAAAAGGCTTCCAGCCACGATGACGGATCGTTAATTGCAACATTATCGACCATACATGATCCTCTATATCGTTTAATCTCTTTCCAAACCAAAGAAGAAGGAGTTCTAGGGGATAATAATTCACAATAGCGAACCCAACCTAGTTTTTTCTTCTTTGAGAAAAGTCTTCTTGCTTTAGCAGCAGTCTTTTGATACTTCAGGAAGTTATCTCTGGTCATAGTAGCGTTATAGTCTTTCTCAGCCTTATTTCTCTCTTTGATGACTGCAGTGCACTCGGCATCCCACCAAGGGGTTGAAACTTTAAACTTAAAAGGTTTTTTAAGAGGAAAGTGCTTATCTGCACTGGATATAACACACTCTACAAACTTAGAATAACACTCTATTAAATTGCAGCTGTCAACTGTAGGGAGAGATTCTAATTTAGTATCAAGAGAAGAAGAATACGAGGACCAGTCAACATCAGATAATCTGTATTTAAGAGAAGGACAAAAATTGCGTGCTGGAGATACTCTATTAGGAATAGAGAGAACAATAGGAAAATGATCACTGCCATAAGAATGAGACAAAATACTCCAAGAAAGGACAGAAGCAAGGGAAGGAGAACATATGGAAAGGTCAACAGCACTATTCGGATTTTGGGAAGGAAATACTCTACGGGTAGGAGAACCATTGTTAATGATACAAAGATTTGCATCATCAAACAATTCAAGGAGGGCAAGACCAAAAGAGTCATTATGACTAGAGCCCCATGAAGAATGGTGAGCATTAAAATCACCCATTAACACAATGGGAGGAGAGATTAAAGAAATAATGTATTCAATAATTGGAATTAAACTTAAGTGGGGATGAGGAATGTATGCAGATAAAAATGAAATATTTAAAGCTTTTACAGCAACAATATTAATGTCGGAAGATAAAGTAGGGAGAAGGATTTGTGAGAAGGGGAGAGAGCGCCTTACAAGTAAAGCGCTTCCGGCATACCCGTCAGCCCTATCATCCCGAAGACAGGAGTACCCTGAAACCCCAAAACGGGATCCCGGCACTAACCATGTCTCCGAGATGGCAATGACTGACGGGTGGAACTTATTAATGAGGTGAAGAAGTTCAGGTTTCTTGCGACGAATACTTTTGGCGTTCCACTGGAGAACTGAGACTAAATCCATAATTATTTGAAATGGACATAATTTGAGAAAGTTTACGGGCAACGTGGGACGGTAAGTTGGTGTTACTTTTTGAGATGATGTTAATAATCATGGAGAGGAGGACTTCAAGCAAGCTTTCATCTTGAGATGATGAAGAGTTTGACTGTTGGGACAAGGCAAACCCATCAGGTAAGACAGACGGCTCATCAGCAACGATAGCCTGATGGGCAGCCCTGTCAAAAGATTTTCCCAGCGGGGCTCTGGTGTTGGGCAGGGAGTGTACCGTTTTCCTGTAGCTTGAAGTTGGGCGTATGAGATGACTGGGTTGGGTGACTTGGGAAGGAGGGAATTGTGATTGGGAAAATACCAAAGGAGAGTGGGATGGGTTTGAGGAGGATTCTTGAACAACTTCAGCATAAGGTTTCATGGCTCTGGGAAAATGTTCTGAAGCCGACGCGTATGAAACATTTTCCTGAGACATAAAAAGTTTAATAGACTTCTGTCTACCCTGCTCAGGACAGCTCCTGCTAGTGGCAAAGTGCTGGCCCAAACAATGCAAACAGGAAGCCTTAATTTCTTCAATTTCACACAGATCTCCCGGATGAGGTTGAGCGCAACGGAAACATCTTGGCTTCGAACGACATTGAGCTTTAATATGTCCAAACCTACAGCAGTTCTGGCACTGAATAGTCGGGAATTGGTAGGTCACGACTGGAAGGGAAGTATGGTATGAGAATACCCTTGAGGGAAGAATTTGGCCTTGAAAGGTCAAGACAATAGTTTGGGTAGGGACCCAAGAGGCCCTTCCCTCTACGACAACTTTTCGGTTCAATCTGCGGGCCTTAAGAACAGGCCCGCACCCACTGGGCAGGACCAGAGACTCGACAAACTCATCCATCGACATATCAACCGGGACTTGACGAACCACACCCATCTTGGTGATGTGAAATGTTGGGATGAATGCCTCGAATTTGCTTAATTCCAGAATTTCGTTATCCAAAAACTTATTGGCATCAGTCGCAGTCTGGAATTCGACAGAAATTTTGTTTCTGCCCACTTTTTTGACACCGTCAGGACAAATGTTGCACACTTTGTTTCTATGTAAAAATCGGCCAAACTTAATTGGCTGTATGGTGGACCCCAAAGATGGATCTGCTTCAGATTTTGAAACATGGACCAAAAATGGCCCTTTGTCGTTCGATGAGTAAGCCTTAATGCCTATAACAAGATTAGGATGCACAAAGATGTTTTGAATCGACGCAACCGCCATATCCTTATCAATAATGGGTTTTTTAGCTATACTCGCATCAGAGGATACATCATCCATACGGCGCTTAGCCGCGGCAATAGTCGTAGGAAAACCGGTTGAGTCGATCCCCAAATCTGGCGGATCAGGAGGGTCAGGAGGCAGGGGGTCCATCTTGGATACCCCTGAATTTCTACTACCCACTACTATTACCTACTAAAAAAACTATTCTACCTACAAATAAAAACTAAAACTAATTACTCCGAATGAAAATTTTGAAAATATAGCCAAAAACATGCAAAAATAATATTTTTATGGAAAAAAATCTCGCTCACACGTGTGACAGCTCTCCTTCCTCCAGCATTGATCACATCACATCATAATGATGCAAATTAGAAAAACTATCATGACTTGACTTGGTTACGATTAGTATTTATATTCTCTCTGCAAGAACGCAAGCAAAGAGAATATAATCACTACGTTTAATGATGGCGATTGGCGTAGAGAGAAAACTATCCTTGAACTATCCCAAGGACTTTGTATACCCCAAAGATTTAGTAATTTTTTTTCATTGGTATACCCCATGAACTATCCATAAAATCCATAGATTCAGTTATAATCAATGATTAATGGGAAAGAGAAGTATACGGGGTATTGATGGTCAATATCGTAGAGGGTCACAGATCTACTACCTATAGATTTTCAATGAGCGTGGCTAGCTCAGTGCCTCTCGCTCATCATCGTATTTTCGCTCACTGCGCTTCTTGCAGCCCAAAATGCTACAACCAACCATTGTAAAATATCTTTTACAATTATTTCTCAGAGGAAACACGCATTTATCACATTAAATCACCAAAAAAAGGCAATAAATATAATTCAGACCCGTTTTGTTTGTCACTGATTATTACAGATTTTGACACTTGAGGTACCAAAAACAGGTCACGCCGATAAGGACAACAAAATCTATTTATGTCCTTTTCGTACTTGTGCTGAGCCATATCAAGTTGTCTCTTTCACTAAAATATATTGCCGATCTGGTTGTGTATATCTGTGGCCAAAGTCAGTTTTAGTCTGTGGTTTTAGTCATTCAATTGATCGTCACAGATCTTGATCGTACTTTAAAGCAGATGGGACACTAAAATATAGTATTTACATGGTGATAGTATAATAATGGACCGAGTGAATGCTTTGATTGCTTTGGCAGCGTGGTCATAATGGTGTGCGTATCTAGAACCGCTTGAGTGTGCATGAGTAGGGAAGTGACTGCTAGTGCAGACCTACCGTAAAGGTACACATATGTAATGTTTTAAAATGTTTTTATACAAATATAAAATTATTTTACAAATTACAAATACAGGTAGTTGATAGGTTAGGACGGACGGACAGACAGACAGACAGACATCGTTGGCTTAGTAATAGGGTCCCATTTTTACTTTTGGAACGGAACCCTAAAAATGTTCTATTAGATGGAACACTTAGCTTAAACCCAGCTAAGTGGTCTATCGTTACGAAATTTCATCAATATTCGTTCAGCCCTTTTAACGCAGAATAGGAAATAACGGTCAATGTTTCACTTATTATATATTTTGATATAATATAGGATATACGCAAGTTATGATTAGTTAAATGTCGACTATAATATCGACAAAGTTTGAAATGTGCAGTGGTACATCACTAGCAGGGATACCTAAAACAATGCATCTAATTATCTTAAATTAAAACTTAAATTTATAACTATTTTCCACTACCTGTTAAATGGATTATAATAAATGAGGTTACAGTTTGTTTTATTTTTCAATACGACGTATATTATGATATACTAATATTGCAAAACAGCTGATACTCTATATTGTGTAGTATTGAATATTACATTTTGAAGCGTTGGACATCACTAGTGAAAGGGGCGGAGCCGACGCCATTTTCATGGATCGTTTCGTTAGTTTAGTGTTATGTTGTTTCCAAAACTCCATAGAAGCCTCTTGCAAAGTCTCCACCACTTTAGTGGGGCATGAGTTTGACTTGACCGTGACTTACTCTGCTTGACTCTGACTTGTTTGACGCTATTTTGAATATGTTAATATTACGACTGAAGGACTTTGTATCCAGGGTCATCAAAAATTTAACATAAACAAAAGTATAAATATTTTTATCAAGGACGTATGCGACCCACAGATATACACAACCAGATCGGCAATATATTTTAGTGAAAGAGACAACTTGATATGGCTCAGCACAAGTACGAAAAGGACATAAATAGATTTTGTTGTCCTTATCGGCGTGACCTGTTTTTGGTACCTCAAGTGTCAAAATCTGTAATAATCAGTGACAAACAAAACGGGTCTGAATTATATTTATTGCCTTTTTTTGGTGATTTAATGTGATAAATGCGTGTTTCCTCTGAGAAATAATTGTAAAAGATATTTTACAATGGTTGGTTGTAGCATTTTGGGCTGCAAGAAGCGCAGTGAGCGAAAATACGATGATGAGCGAGAGGCACTGAGCTAGCCACGCTCATTGAAAATCTATAGGTAGTAGATCTGTGATGCGACCCATATGCGGCCGGTGTATATATTACTCTATGGTATGCGATCAATGGCAAAGAGAATATAAATACTACACTAAGATCTTGATACTACATGATACTACAGGGGCGTTCGGATAGCCCCTTGGTGGCAAAAATAACTGTTACAAACGTCAATAATGATCACATGTAGCGTTCGTTTTGGGAATGTGTGTGCAAAAGTGGCATTATTAACTGTTTTCGCTCACCGTTCGGATAGGTCGAAAACAGCTAAAAATGTCATCGTAATCTGCCACTTTTGACCCACCTCGCGACATGGGATCGTTGTGATCTGTGGTTGTGATCGTTTTTTGACATTAGGATTATGACGTTTGTTTTTCGCGGTGTTTTGGTGTTTTGTTTGCGCGCGACTGTAATAATTCTTCAGTTTCTCGTTTTACAACAAATCTACGGTCAACTAAGGATTGTATTCTCTTTGAACTACGGTGTTTGACGTCACCGCTGGTGACTGTAGCGTTCGTTTAGGGTAGGAATCAAAAGTGGCAAAAATTGCAAAATTCACAAACCGAACGCTTTACATTGACTATGCTTAAAATGCCATCATAGCCTATCCGAACGCACATTTTATCAATGGTTTAAGAATAAAAAAAAAAAAAAGTGCTTTACTATCTTGGGGTGTCTATAATGTACAGCATGATATTTGCCGACACGATGTTCCACGGCATGATAATGTACAGCATGATAATTGGTGTACATGAACATCGAATATCATGCTGTACAATTCATGTCGTACTATACTGGCCGTCAATTATCGGCTCGTGTCTATAAAGTACGGCAAAGAATGCACAGCCATGATTGTACAGGCAATAATCCGTGTACGTGGGAAAAGTCCACGTTTTATCAGGCTTACATTATTATGCCGTACATTATCATGTCGTGCAATACGGGCCGTGTTTTGATGAAACGGGCCGAAAATGTACGACCGATAATGTACAACATGATAAAAGGTGGCATCGCCCGTATTGGCTAATTTTGCTGAAATGTCTCTGCTCTTATTGGCTGTTGAGTCTATGACGTCTGTCGATTCAATGCTTCGTTTGAACAAGATAGTGTAAGATAGTCACAGATTAAAAATATGAGAACCATCAAAACTTTTTGGTGGTGGGCCGGAGTAAGGATGTGTTAGATCTGTCACTCATTTCGAACCTAACTAACTCAAGTCTGACTCCAGGTGGGCTCCCGCCAGAAGCTCTTGCGGTTTTTATATACACTCTAGGGGTAGAGACCACAAGACTAGGTGGAGTCGGGGTGCTCTGTGTCGGATCTGTCACTAATTTCTACCTAATACATTCGAGGTGGAATATCCACGTCTAAACGAAGCTTCAGTTTTGATTTTTTATGGTCACCAATTATCATGCTGTACAATATCGGGGTGTACATTATTAAACAGAGTCAATAATGTACGGCATGATATTGTACGACATAATAATGCACAGCATGATAATTGGTGTACATGTACATGGAATATCATGGAGTACATTATCACTTGTGCATTATTGGCCGCAGGGAAACGCTGGATGCAGGCCGCTTCCAACCGGCCCTTTTGGAGATCGATGGGGGAGGCCTATGTCCAGCAGTGGACGTCCTACGGCTGAAATGATGATGATGATGATTATTGGGCCGATCTGATAATGTACGGCATGATATTGCACGGCACGATATTGTACAACATTATATTCCATGTACACGTACACCTATTATCATGCTGTGTATTATTATGATGTACAATATCATGCTGTACATTATCTGTGTCGTGCATTATTGCCTCCCCTTTCTTGCTTTGGTTCGTGTGTTTTGTTTTGTATTGTTAATTTGTTATTTAGCTTTTTAAAAATAATTATTGAAATTGACATAGATTTACCGAGTTTAATAGTCAGTGGTAAACATGGCATCTCATTTGAGCACTAAAGACCGGTTACTGTCGCTAATAGACGATATTGAACTCATAGCAAAGTAAGTTGTTACACTCATGTAGTTACTTCTAAAAAATTCAGAAATCTATTAAATTTCCTAATTACTTTGATCTCTCGGATATTACAGAGAAATGATAGAAGTGTCTATAGCACCGAAGCCACAGAAACTTTCAGCAGCGGACCATGCCCAGCTCACAGACTTGTTGCTTTCAAAAGACGCTGAGTTGAAAAATACTCTGGAATTAGCTGATGAACAGGCAAAAATACAGCAAAAAATGAATGAACTCAAAGCTGAAGTTGATAATAAAGTAAGTGCGAACAGACTACGTACCCACTCACGCGCACGCGTTCGTCTTACGCATAGTAGTTCAGCTTAGTTAGCAGCTCCTTAACAAACTTTTAGTTCGTCAGCTCCCGTCTTGAACCAGAGAAAGGCAGGGCCTCAATTTTTTTGTGAAACAATCTCTCAAATCCATCGATTATGCAAACTAAGCTGAGCGCTCCAGGTCGCGAACTACTATGCACAGAATGGGGGCTCGATTTTTTTATCACTCATATGATATTTTGCACAATTATATGAAGCCTATACGCTGCAGCTGGTTCACGCAAAAAGGGCCTATGGATGGCCTATTTGCGAAAAACGTTCGCACCACGACTTACCACATAATGTAGAGATTGAGCGAAAAAGCAGAGAATCTGGGAACTAGTTCGCGTAGTTCATCTGTAGGGGCGGTCTATCGAATTTGTTTTTGGCGAACTACACAAGACTACCTACCAGTGTCAGATTAAGTGTGTCCGGTACATGTACCAAATGCAAATAATCTTGGTTTGCTTCAGATGTTAAAGATTAAGGCTTGACTTTAGATTAATACCAATCGATTTAAGGGGTGGGAGAGACGTGCGGGTGTGATCGGTAGAAGAATTCCCCTTGAAAGAGTTTGCAGAAACTCCGCCTTTAGGAGATATGATTTAATATTCAAAGGAAACTTAAAACATATCTCTGAGAGGGGGGGCTTTCGCAACTCTCCCTTCAAGGGGGGATTCCCTTTGTCCTGGAATATCAAACAAAAAGCGGTGTTGCCTTTTCATGCCCTCTGACAGTCCGATAGAAAAAGGGGCAGGAGAGCATTAGATCATGCAGAACTGATGCACACTCTCCGAAATGTATCTGATAAATAAGCGATAGACTAGCAACAAGCGCCGATGCCCAAGACTAAGAAACTTAGTCTGAATTAGGGATTTGTTGGTGATTAGCATCTTGGCATGTCTTGCAATAGACTCCCAACACTCCAAGCTAGTACTTGGCTGATCCATCCCAAAGGTGCAAGCAGTACTCCATGCAAGACCAAACTCATCTTTGGTTCAATGAAAGCAATTATTCCCAGCTTTTTGGCAGCCAATTGAGCTTTGTTCTCGATATAGGAGCCAAAGTTGAGGGTTTAACTGAAGTTAGATTAACGCCTGAGAGCTCAAGCCGGCCAGTTATCAGAATAGATACATGCTGGAAAGTCGAAGCTAGTTGAAATGGCATCCTTTTGGAGGAGAACAGACACACCTGGGTCTTAGCTGGATTGAACTTGACTAGGTTGGCATTGCCCCAATTGGAGACTGCCTTAAGGGTCATGTTTGTGCACTCAACCATGGCCTCTTTCAGAGACTGGATTCCTGGTCCACTGATCAGTGCTTTTTATTAGTACGAGTAGCTCTATACAACTGCTGTCGTCTGTGTCCTAATGGTACTGGGTTTTAGCAGATTGTTGATGTGCCGCAGGAAGATTGCTGCAATGAGCACCAATCCCTGGGGGACTCCCGCATTAAACCGGTGTCTTCAAGTTGAGAGTGAATTAGTTTCTTTTAAGCAAGCATGCTCCATTGTAGACTTCATCATTGCTTATCATCAGGCGAGGTGGTCAAATGCGAGTCAATCATCCATTTAAAAAATAGTACCTATATTCTATGTTCTCCCTATAATTGATTTTCCTAGAAATCTAAATAAATTATTGCATGATTGCTTTTGTATACATGGCATTATATTGAAAATTTGAAACTAATAAGATAACAATATTAATGAAGAAAAGTTAGTTTGAAAAAAGCTATATTTTATTTCCACAGGACCAAGACATTTATGCTCTACAAAGACAGTTAAAAGATGCTGAACAGATTCTTGCAACATCATTGTATCAAGCAAGACAAAAACTAGCTTCGATAGAGAAATCTCGAAAGAGACCTGTACCTTCAGAAGAATTAATCAAGTTTGCACACAGGTAAGGTGGTGTTCTAAGTCAGCAGTATGATTATTTATTTTTATTTCCTTGTTTAAATATTTTTTTCTTAGTTTACTAAGCCAAATAATAATTCGAAGAAGAATTTTATGCCTTCCATCAAAAAAAATAATTACACAAGACTTAAAGTTATATGATTATTTACGGGATATTTACCGAATATATTATATAATATATTATTTTTATTTATATATATTTAGTGAACAACCGTGATAGTTTAAAACAGTGTTTTACACAAGACTTGTTAATGATTCTGCTGTTCATTAGATAAAAAGCTGTCAATTCCTCAAGCTCAAGCTCATTGTAAGGATTTGAACCCACACCCTGCAGATTGGAATTCTAACACAACAACCACTGAACTAGCATCTCTACATAGTCATACAACATTATCCAATGTAATACTCACCATATGTAACAAAACTCCTTTGTTTGTGAACAGAATCAGTGCATCCAATGCAGTCAGTGCTCCGCTATCGTGGCAGCCAGGGGACCCTCGCAGGCCGTACCCCACAGACCTCGAGATGCGAGTCGGGATGCTCGGACGGCTCTGTGATCTACCACTTAATGGACATGCACCTTCCACACTCAACGAACTGCACAGAATGACTACAGGAGGAGGCAAGCCATTAACTTATCAAACTCATTTGTTATCAATACCAACAAATTATCAAATTACTTTGTCATTAAAAATTGATATTTCCTGCTTCTGTGATCAATAACTATTGGCTATAATTTAATATCCTATAATAGTTATTGAATAGACAAGCTTGCCATTTCAAATGAGTAAAGATTGTTTTGAGTCATATATAAAAGGTAAGCTGTATTGACATCAAGGGTTTTCCCATTAACATTTAAGACGCTAAGCACTAAGTTGTACATTATTTTTGCACATGCTAGGCATGTGATAGGGTACAATTGCTCAGCTGTAATAAGTTGTGGCAACATGCTATTGCCTTATTGGGCTTTATTAGTCACAGTTTCCAAGTATCCATACTCATTTCAAGATTTTTTAGCTTTGACACTGCAATCACATTGTAAAAAGTAGAATATTTTACTGAAATTATATCTGCTACTAGCTTACATTCAAAAACCCTACAAAAGTTATCTGAATTTACATTTTTCATTCGCTCCTTAAAATATAATGCAGTACCCTTAGTACAAGTTTTGATAGTATTCGAAAACTTTTTTTTTTACGTATTGTTCCATACATTGTAGTAAAGCGCCTCCAGCGGAAACGCGGAGGAACTAAAATCGGTAGTAATCGGCGGTATAGATTGCTTCACTCTAATACGAAAAAAGTTTTCGAATACATTTCAGTCCAGCAATGTATGGAACAATACGAAAACGAACAAAGTTTACAAATACTATCAAAACTTGTACAAAGGGTACCGTCAGAACTAAAAAAAAAAATGCCCAGTATAAGTAAAATAAGATTTCTACAACAACACTTTTTAGGGTTCCCTAGCACTACAAGGATTCCTTATAAGTTCTTTGTGTGCGCCAGTCTGTCTATCCGTCGGTCCTAATTCTTTAAAACATTCTAACTTTTATAGTTATAAAAATAAGTTCATGAAACTTTGCACGATCAGTTTTATCATCATCAGCCAGAAGACGTCCACTGCTGAACACAGGCTTCCCCACTGAACGACAGCCTACCATCTGCATCCACTGGATGCCCGCGACGCTCACGATGTCGTCGGTCCATCTAGTGGGAGGCTGGGTGGCCTACCTACGCTGCATCTTCCGGTTCATGGTCTCCACTCAAGAACCTTTCTTCCCCATCAGTTGTCGGTTCTTCGAGCGATGTGACCTGCTCATTGCCTTTTTAACTTACAAATTTTAATAGCTATGTCGGTGACTCTGGTTCTTTGGCGAAAATCCACTCCATTGCCCACTGTGTGACTCTTGAATTTTTTTAAATCTTTGTAAATACTATTACAATTTTAAAAGTACTTCAGTTGCCATTCACTGGCAAGTAGCCCGGTTTCTTCTGGGCAAGCGTACTCTATCGTAGATCGCATCATTGCTATCAGGCGAGCAGGCAGTCAAAAGCAAATCTATTTTTAAAATTAAAAAGCTTGGGCCTTGTTTAATAGTTTTCTGTTGATTCCCAGCCGTGCCCGCGTCGACCCCCAGCCAGTTCACGTGGCACCCGTCAGGCGAGCTGCACATGTCGGTCGGTGGAGGCAATTCAGTCGCCATCGACGGACGGAGCAAAGACGCGCCCAACCAGGAGGATGTGGAAGTCATGTCTACTGACTCCAGTTCCAGCTCTAGTAGCGACTCTCAGTGATGTTGTTAAACTTGATATTTGGTTTGTTGATGAAGTGTTTGGTTTGATAAAAGTGCAGTAATGTGACGTCTCTGTCTATTTACCAACTCCGCGCCAGACCAGTGCCACCTCACCTCACAATCGTGTGAATGAAAAACGGAGTGTATCTATGCGCCATAAGGTGCATTTTAGATTTGTAGTAAAGGCCATGTCGAGTGGACAGCTGGTCAACTGGTGGGATGAGGTGAGGCGACGCTGGTCTGGCGCGGAGTTAATAAGTGAACCTTTAAGATGGAACCGCTGCGCTTGGGTGTCCATAGCAGAGCTGGAGATATACAAGTATTCATACAAGATTTCATACAAGTATACAATTCTTTTTTTCGGAAACTACTTGGTTTAATTTGATTATAAGAATATTCAAATTGGCAATTTGAATATTTGAAACCCAGCTAAAAAAAACTACTGTTTTTTTTAGTTATTCAAAAGTGGTCATTTTTATTAAAATGTTATTACGAAAAATTATACTATGTACCATTTTTTTTTCTGAGTATGTATTAAAACAAATGAACCGACTTACGCGTTAGAAGTTACAGTAGTAGTGGTACCACATTTACTAGATATGTATTATAAGTTATAAAAATAAAAAGGTATAATCTAAATCTCGTTTAAATCTACGTTAGCTTGAATGACGCTACTCAAAAAGCGCTTTAATAAGAAATTAAATTATAGGTAAATGTCTTGATAACACCAAACTAATAGTGTTAACAACGTATGGATTCGGTTGACCTCAACCGCCGTCTGACCAGCGGTAGAGAAAGAGAGGGAAATATGATATTCTCACTCTTTCTCTCCCGTTGGTTGGACGGCGGTCCGTCAACCAAATCCATACGCGTGTTAACACTATAAGACGTGATTTAGGTGATTGGATGCTAAAAACAAAAATGGGAATATAAATATTTTGGTACCTAGTACCTCTTCTAGTAAATTATCTTTGCTAGTACCCAAGTACCATTCTCCCTAACGAAATCATTGACTAATAACCCTTATTAGTGCTAACAAGTCTACTGCGCACCAGTCGCAGAGTTCATTGGTGCGCAGTCTTTGCTCGTCGCGTTGTAATTTACAGCTTGATAACCAGCTAACAACCTGCCGCAGGCAGGTACTCAACAAAAACAAGTTTGTATGAAAAACGTTTACTTGTGTATTTTGTAGGTTGAAACCGCGTTATGTAATTTAGAGCCCTAATTTAAATATTTTTGTTTTTGTATGTAAGATAAAAAGCCGAGTTAAGTCTTAAAACAAAAGTTGTGTAAACGTTGTAGGCGAGCTGCCTGCGAGAAGTTGTTAGTTATTTATTAATCCTGTATGTATACATATATTCCTGTATGTATACATATTATATGTAAGCACGTCTCTAGGTACAACCTTCGACTAAAATAAAATGAATTTTATTTTGATCGAAGGGTACAACAATTCGGTATGTAAAGTTTTTTTTTTGTATTTTTTTTTTATTTTTATTTCGTAGATAAGGCTATTTTAAGAAACTAATTTCAATATTTTTGTTTTCTAATGAGTAGTTATTTTACAATATTTTTTTGAAAATTGAAATTATGTGACGTTACCATATAGCACAAAATTTCGTTGCGTTGAGAAGCCTAAAAAAGCACCCCATATTGGCAGCCCTGAAAAAAACCAGACAGTCAAACCACAGAAATGAAAAAATATTCTATTCTGTGTGACGAACAGTGTGTCAAATGCATAATATTTATATTCTTAAAAGGCACAGAAAATAAAATGCTACAATGTGACGTCATTTAGAGGACAATGAAAGTCGAATGATTTCTTAGTTTTATGTTAAAATAAATGGCATCTTATCGTTTTAAAAGGTCGGAGTAGAAAAATAAGGGTTGGTAAGATAAAATCTCGAAATGGTTTTGGAATTGGCATAGGTAAATTTTTTTTAGCATACCGAATTCGGTCTATTTTCAACGTAGTTGAAATTTCGAGACGCCACTTTTTCAATTGAGATGCAATCTTTGGATCATCTTCTCTTGAAAATTAGCTCTATGGTCATTACATCAATAGTGTTCCGTGCATTACATACATCCTTTTGATCACAGAACACCATGGAATTTTTAGGGTATATACAAGATCTTTGCAGAACACAATACCAGCTTTTGATGAAGGTTGCTATATGTTGCTATGCAATGCAGTTTCCATGGCAATCAATATTATTGTGTTCATCACCGTCAGTGTCACTTTGTAATTTCTCAACGAGGTTTCTAAGAATTAATCACAAAACATGTCTGAAAGGGCTCCCGTATCGGCAGAAGAAACATTAGTGCGTTACGATAACCCTGTGCTCGTAACCAAACAGCCGGAGAAAGTTGTAAGTACCCACACACTACTATTATAAATGCGATGAGAACTATGTTTATCACTGTTTCACTGTGATACAATGCTGTTTTACGACTAAATGAATGCATGTATATTAATCAAAATTGGTAAAAAAAGTAGTGTGCATCATGAGGATGGATATATAATACTTTTTGACTCGGAAATATGTTCGAAATCCGGAAAATTTCGGTGAAACGACAGGGCGTAACTGTGGCTATTTATTGGTCTTTGTTTACAATACAATCCAATTCTTTATTAATAACTAAACACAAACTAAACTAGTAACAAGTCAAACTTCTCCAGTACACTTTCTACAACGATGTAAGTATATAAACTTGTATAACAATTATATATTAATAATATTACATCCCCATCATCCTTTTTCAGTCGTCGCCGCGCCCCGGAGCTTCGATTCAGCCATGTGTTCCCACGGAAGCTAAAAGAGAGACGGAAGAAATCCTCAATGCAATCCTCCCGCCGAAGGAATGGGAAGAAGATGGACAGATATGGACGCAAAAGGTACCTTCTTGGTAACAAAATGAAAAGGTGTTATGGAATTTTTAATTTAACCCTCGACGCAAAAAGAGTGTTGAGTGTTGTTGAGTGTTGTGTTTAACGTGTGTATCTGTCTGTCTGTGGCATCGTAGCTCCCAAACGGCTAAACCGAATTTGATTTAGTGACTTGAGGTCTTTAAGAGGGTTTTTTTTTCTTCATTTTATACTTGCAAGTATAATCAACCCATTACTGGGCGTAGGTTTCTCCCAAGGAACTCCACTCCGTCATCAGCCATGCTTCAAGACAGTGAGAACGACACTACTACTTTACTTATCGATATCGCTACACTACGATTATGAAGTCGCTTGTCGTCATAAGCTACTTTGTCAATTTACGGTCTCTACTTACAAAACTTCCTACTCTAGTTAGAATAGTTGCCTGTCGATTTTCTGAGGCAGATGTAATCGACCAATGACAATATAACCACTTGATTACTCATCCTTTACCCCGCATGAGGCAAAGGTTCTAACATGTCAACCTAAACTATTTCGAGCGGGGCCAATGCAAGGCGCGAATTGAACGAATGACTTGATTCTCCAATCACGAGAGTCGAGTCTCCAATCACAAGCTGCCGCGATCAACGTGGCATCATTTGGCAAAAGGGAATTTTGACTACATGCGCGATCAAGTGGTTATAATTTATCTTTGTAATCGACCCACTGCCACAGGTGCGGCTTGCTAATGCATTGCGCCATGATTAGACTAACTTTGGTTCTCTGGCGAATTACTTCGTGCCCTAAATACCATTCCATAGCTCACCAAGCCAACTTCGGCATCGGATTTATATTTTATTTTGTAGATATCGTCGACCCCAGCGACGCGGCTCGACGTCATAAACTTGCAAGAAATGCTCGACACGCGCCTTCAACAGCGACAAGCGAGAGAGACGGGTATATGTCCGGTGCGCCGACAGCTTTACACGCAGTGTTTCGACGAACTTATACGACAGGTAACCTACTAGATTTCATTTCGACTGACCTACTCTTGTATTGGTAATCGATTATCATCGATAACAGCAGGCCTAGCACGGGCCGTGGACACATTGTCTTTCCACCGTTTTTATCCCGCGAGAAAAACACAAACGTATCCATATTCTAGCTTTGTCGCGTCTAGGCGTGGATAAATCCAGTGAATGCAGATAGCAGGCTGTCGTTGCTTGTTGCCTCCCCCTATGTTCGTCAGTGGACGTCTCCTGGCTGATGATGATGACTCGCTTATTGCTTGCACCTATATCTACGAGTAGGCAGATCTATTAATGTTAGACTGCACTTCTCTAATCGAGAACAACAACCGCTTAATTTTTCTAGTACTAATATTCGGAATAACTCTTTGATCTCATTCTTGAGTTGAACTTCCATTACCGCAAATTAACACCTTCAAAAAGCTTAGGTACTCCACATCTTCTTAGTCTTGAGCATCGACGTAAAGTTGCTAGTCTATCGGTTTTTTATCGGATACATTTCGGAGAGTGTGCATCGGATCTGCACGATCTAATTGATCCTGCTCATTTTTCTATCGGACTGCCAGAGCGGGCACGAAAAATCGTCGCCGTTTTTTGTTTGATATTCCGAAAGCCCGTACGAAGCGCTTTTATTCCACATTTATTGTGCGAACTGCTAGTCTGTGGAATGCGCTGCCTGAATGGGTGTTTCCAGATGGTTACAATCTGGGTGCCTACAAATCACGAGTGAATCGGTTTCTTTTAGGTAGGTAAGCGTGCTCCAACGTAGACCACATCATCGCTTAACATCAGGCGAGATGGTAGTCAAACATAGCCTATTATCTATAAAATAAAATAAAACATCTTGCAAAGCAAAGCTGGAAATCGCACACCGTTTGGTTTTCCGCGGACCTGCAAGATGTGGAAAATGTTATGCCCTTCCCTCGTAGCTCTTCCAGTCGAGCTTCAACTTGGAGCGTTTCAAAAAGTGTCTAGAACCACCTGTCCAGGCTGGCAAAGCATCGACAACATCGCTAGTGTTGCTGATTGCCGCCGGCTACCGCCACGCCTGTTTGCAGCATTTGTTATATACAAAAAAAAACTATTGTTTAGCCATGTATATAGGCTTTCGGCGGCTTAACTGTGACCCTAGGATCTGGGGCCTTATTATGATTCTTTGATCGGGATCGAAATTGCATGCCATCCCGTTCGTATCTATTTACTCGCACCACGTGCGTAAGTGAGATGGCACGCGATCGCGATCACGATCCGAATCATCCATAATAGGGTAGCTGGTCACTCACGATGCTCTTTACGATCCACGAACGAAATGATTAGTGAATAGAAATATAAGCTATTGTAATAGTCTGGCGGGTTCGCACTGTTTGGAAGGAGATGGGGGAACTCTTTGCCCAGAAGTGGGACAGAATAGGTAAAAAATATAGGTAAGTATAATAGGATGGCGTCGTTATAATTTTATAGGTGACGATAAACTGCGGCGAAAGAGGTCTTCTGCTGCTAAGAGTGCGCGATGAAGCTAGAATTACGATGGAAGCTTACCAAACCCTGTACTGCAGTTCCATCGCCTTTGGAATGAGGAAAGCTCTGCAGGTAATCAAATAGTATAAGATTGAACAGGAATGAAAAAACACCTTGAACAGGAATCTGGCATCTTTTCTTATAAGAATGGCTGCCTAGAAGAGATCGCTTTTTTTAACAAGACCGCCACTAGCTTTAGCTCGTAGGTGTTTTCTATCTGTTTGTGATTTTTATTCCTGGTGTACATAATAAATTTCTTATGTCTAACTTTCTTGCAAAATGTGTATTACGTAAAGCTCTTCAAGGTTTCTTTATCCCTAAAATTTTCAGTTTTTATTCATCACTATAGTAGTACGCCGTGGTTCCACGGTTCCTACGGAATCCGTTAATTTTGTCCGGGAAAGTAGTTAATCAGTTTTAAGTTAATTATGAGCTACACCCATACCAGTTATCAATCCGTTACGGACTTGAATGCTGACAGACATAACATACCTACACACAAACTTTCGTATTTCTATTATTAGTGTGATTATCTATCAATAGTCCGAGCAAGGGAAGTCTGACCTCATGGACCAAGTGGCGAAACTCGAGAGCGAACGGTCCCAGTTAGAGAAACTGTGTATGGAGCTGAAACAGAAGACTGAGCAACTGGAGCGACGCGCCGCTGAACTGAGGGCGGCGGAAGAGAAACGTCATCAAGAAGAACTACTTGCTTTGAAGAAGACCAACGCTCAACTCAAAGTATGTATAAAAAAAAAACGATTGTTTAGCCCTAGGATTTCGTCACTTATCTTAACGATCTACGAACTAAATTATTAGTGACTATCAAAGTAACGAAATATAAGCTATTGTAAAATTCTGGCGGGCTGTCTAGACGGGGGAGACCTTTGCCCAGAAGTGGGACAGTACACGTTAAAAATATAAGAGTCGAATCTCGCATTATTTTTTCTGGCATTAGGCGCACTCTTAATATCAGGCGAGGCCAATCGCAAATGTATCCTACTAATATTATAAACGCGAAAGTTTGTATGTATGGATGTCATCATCATCATCAGCCAGAAGACGTCCACTGCTGAACATAGGCCTCCCACTTTAACCTCCACACTGAACGACAGCCTGCCTTTTGCATCCACTGGATGCCAGCGACTCTTACTATGTCGTCGGTCCATCTAGTGGGAGGCCTACCTCCGCTGCGTCTTCCGGTTCGTGGTCTCCACTCAAGAACCTTTCTTCCCCATCGGTTATGGATTTATGTTCCTCTTTCATGCAAAAACTACCGAATGAATTTTAATGAAAGTTTACAATAATATATAGCTTATATATTAGAATAACACTTATATATATACTATTATAACGGGTTGTAGTAGCGAGGCCGAAGACCGAGCTCTACGCGTACGAAGTAGCGGGTTCCAGCTAGTCTATAAAAAAATAATAAAAAATAAATAAAAAAAGTCAGAAGTTTTTTTGTAATAATTTTGCATTTGACAACCTTTCGCCTGATGTTAGGCGATGATGCGGTCTACGATAGAGCACACTTGCCTAGAAGAAACCGATTAACTCGTGATTTGAAGATGAAGACAGACCAATATTCACAGAATTCATGAGTGCCGCGGACTACCGGGACAATTTTTTTTACTCTTTTTACTGTGTTACTTGACAAGGTAAAATAGGTACTACAAAGCCGATCGTTTACTACAAAAGGTTTTCAAAACTAGATGGAGCGACCCCTAAGCAAAACTTCACCCACCCATTGCTTTCCTCGCCTTTGGAGTGTTTGCGGGGACGCACGGACGACGAGGACGGACGTAGTTTATATGGGTTGCTTTATATCCCGGAAAGATTCCTGTAGGACAGCGGATGAAACCGCGGTACTAGTAAACTATGTATATTCATTTTACGTATTTATGTAGCTACAATATTGTCTGGCATTTATGACATTTGTTTGTGTAAACACTGATATAAATTGAGAGCCATTTGATAAGCCAAATATTTTGTTTACAGGCGCAACTGGAAGGTATCATCGCTCCGAAGAAATGAATTGTTTTACTAGTTGTACTTTTAAGATGTTTTTGTTGTCCCTGTTCTAGGATTATCCAATTATGTTTCGCAATTTAATTATACATTTTATTAAGAATATTATTGTGTTTCTTTCACTGCTGGATAACATTTTCCGTATTACCTCACTACATTATTATTTAGGACCAAAACATGATATGGACACGTTCGACGTCGCATCGTGGAATCGTTGGTTGTGTCGTGGAAAGTTACAACGTTCATTGCTGAGATTGATAACGTCGTATCGTGGGACGATACACGACACGACTTCATCGATACGATACAAACATACATAAACACCGATCTATTGTACTTACATATTTTATTTTGGATGTAATGCGGCGCTAGCGCAGGATGCCGTGGTCGTTTTTACGAAACGATGTCACATCGTGAATCGTACCATGATTTGACGTATATTCTCGGCGAGGAATGTTGTACTTTCCACAGCACAACATAACAATAAATCTTTATTTTTAAGTTGGTCCTAATCTATTGTACATTGAGGTCATTATCGTTTCAGCTGTAGGACGTCCCCTGCTGGACATAGGCCTCCCCCATCGATCTCCAAAAGGGCCGGTTGGTAGCGGCCTGTATCCAACGTTTCCCTGTGGTCTCTTTTAGGTTGTCTGTCAATCTTGTGGGTGGACGTCCTACGCTGCGCTTACCGGTCCGTGGTCTCCATTCGAGAACCTTTCGGCCCCATCGTCAATCTGTTCTGCTTGCTATGTCTCCTGCCCACTGCCACTTCAACTTGCTAATCCGGTGGGCTATGTCGGTGACTTTCGTTCGTCTTCGGATTTCCTCATTTCTGATTCGATCTCGTAGAGAAACCCCGAGCATGGCCCTCTCCATAGCTCGTGCACGGCGTACATTGATGTAAATAATCATAATGTTGTTGAACAGTTTTAAGACCTACCGACTGGGCATATCGTAGCACGACGCGACTTCGTGCCGTATGTTTGACTTGACCCTAACAGTGCAATGAAACAACTCATTATTTTATTAAAATATATATTAAACCATTTATAAGGACAAACATACAATATTTTCATTAGTTTACAAAGGATGCATCTAAAAGAGCCTTATTAATAAGGTATAAAGTACGCACATAGAAATCCATTCATCCGCTTCAATGATTGAAGTGGTAATACTTCTTTTTATGACCAATATTTTTATATTTAATAAGGATGAAAGATGAATTAATACAGTTCAATAAAATCATATATTTTTTAGCAAATTCTTACAAGGGGTACAATACGAACACTTACATAATTAAACAGATTTAATTGTAAATTCTATTGTAATTTTATTAAAATGATATAAAACAGAATGCACATATTATTTCCATCGTTCAAGTCATTTGAGAAACTAAGGCACCACAAAATAAAACATTTAATTTTATTATAATTCTAATACATCAGGACAGACACAAAATACTGAATTACACAATAAAATTATAGACAAATAAAACTTCAAATATTAATTAAGAATAGTCTAAGTAAAGAATAAGTCAAGTTTATTTGAATGATCTTTATCAAAAAGTGATGCCAACATTTACACACATGCGGCCTTACTTATAAGCGTTACTTAAATTAAGCAATGCTTAAAATTGCTCTGTTTCGTTTTCACGTGTGACAATTTCCGTCAGCGAGAAGCTAACCTTACGGCCAACTGCTTACGCGGTATCAAACTAACGTTAAAACCGTGCAGTTTAGAAAATCACGCGAACGTGAACCTTAACGCGCTGAGATACAATTTGCGGTCGCGCAAAATTTTTTTCATCACCTAAACTGGAATGCTACAGCTAGCCGTAAGGCCCCAGAGAAATTTTAAGTATTACTTAACTTAAGTAAAGTTTATAAGTAAGGCCGTTGGTATCCTAACACGATAAATACTGCATCGTCGATGTTATTTACACAACGTTCGTAATCTCACACTCGCTCAGAAAAATATAATTAACTCTCACTTCATCCAGTCACATCTACCAAGTTTCCACTTAACAGGTACAGCATCAACATTCAGTCAATATATTGAGAAACTTGCACGGAATGAAAGTAATTAAATATTAAATACATAAAGTATTCAAAGAATAAAATCTTAACTACCACGAAAATAGACAGTAACACCTAAGTAAACCTAAAATCTCCGTTGCAAAAGTAAAATACAAAAAATAATAATTGTGATCTGTATAAAAATGCCACTTTTAAACGCTCGCTGGTGGATTTCTTCAAACACCTTCACGTAAAATAAGTCGGTGGAACACTAAATTTATTATCACAGTTACAATACAAAAATGTAAGGATGGAAACTAGTTTCGATGCCGTAATAAACAAACGTTCGATTCATTGAAGAAATCTACGATCGAGTCGAGTTCTCGACGGAGCGTCGAGTCGAGTCGTTCTCAAATGGGTGGTGTCATGGGTTGGGTATGTTTTGCGGAGATTGACCAATCGGATCGGATGGGAGTTGGTTGAGTTCTAGCACAAAATAAGAAGGTACAGAAGGTCGGCTCCATACAACGCGAGTTAACAGGCGAACGCACACAATGACGCGTACGTACAACGATCTCGGATCAGGTCGGTCGAACGCCAGTCGCGAGTGTCCGCTCTTTGGCAATACACGTAATTAACAATTGCCATAATTTACAATGATTTTTCCATTGTCATATTGCAAAAAAATATTTAAGAATCAGGCTTTATTTTCCTTTCAAATATAATAATCGTACCTTTCGTACGTGCCGTAATCGACTTAAGTACTCTTCGGTAACCAATTTATAGATTTTTATTTGGTTACCCTTTTATATTAGCAGTAAATGTGTTTTAAAGTGACATATACTTACTAAATAAATAGTTTTTTAATTGAAAGTCTCAAATCTACACTTTTCACAAAACATGGTTGCTTTGCCAGCCCTAGCGCTACGGTTGCGGTACGGTTATTAAAATCAAGGCTAGCCGAAGCCGGCCTTCTGTACCTTATTTTGTGGGTTTAGTGTTGTTCGGTGTAGGCGGTCAGCCGTTGCGCAGGGCCCACCGATATGGCGGTGACGCGGCCCGCGCCGCCGTCGAGCAGCGGGTTCACTACTTGCACGATATCGGGCTGCAGCGAGCTCTCTCCGGCCTCGGCCTCCCCGAGGCTGATCCCGCCCTCTTCCAGGTCGGGCGCCGTCTCGCTGCTAGGGCTCGTCGTCAGCTCCAATGATATAATTTTCTCTTGCGTAGTTTCCACCTGTGCACAAAATATATATGAGCGCTTATGCATTTCTTAAGGGCCAGAATACAGGGCGCAGTGATCTCACTCGCGTACTTCATATTTTTTGAAGATGATAAAATGACAGTCTACTTTTGAAAAATGTGCTTCGTTCATTTTGTGAGGTTAATATTTCAAATTAGAACAACATTTTGTGTTCCTTTTTATAATGACCATAATAAATGGTATAAACAGTTTCTGGTTTATAGCCATTATTTAAAAAGTAAAATTTTTTTTTCTAAATATTTTTTAATGACCATAATAAATGGGATAAATAAGTTTCCCCGTTTATTCTGGTCATTATAAAAATAAAACAAGAATTTGTCCTAAATATTTTGTAATATTAACCTCGCAAAAAATTACCGAAGCACATTTTACAAGAGTAGATAGGCATTTTATATTTTTATAAAAAACAGAATGCGCTAGTGAGATAGCGGCGCTCCATATTCTCCATATAACTCAATATCTTGATTTACTTAAGGCTGTTAAAATTTCACCCGCTCATACCCTCTTATCATCACAGGCGTCAGCGAGGGCGAGTTTTTAATAGCCACAAGTAGGTAACTCATTAGAAAACCTGAGTTTTAATTAAAATTGTAAGTTCATGAGGTTTGAAATGAATCAGTCTACTGTTATATTGCGAAATGTGATAATGATATTATAGCCCAAAACTTTATATTTAGTTCTATAAAACGAAATCAAGAATTTGAAGGCCGACAGGGAAGCGACCGTAGTGGATAGAGCGCCCAGAGAGTAAACCCGGATTACGCAGGTTCGAATCCTGCCGGTCGTCAAATCATCATGATATCATGATTATAATATTACATGAAGTAAGTATTCTCAATAACTTGCTATCAAATAATGTTCCCAGGATATGCTTTAAATTTCACATAAAGCTCCTAGAGTAGTTTGAATAAATTTTCTGTTATGTCAAACGAATTCGATTTCATGCACCAATTTAACAAACTATAGATCATGCAACAATCTCTACATGACTGTTAATATAATTTATCAAACGCGTTAGTGTGTTAGTCGCGTCGGCCTGCAATACAGCGATGATAGTAAGCGCTACAAACACATAAATACGATAAATAAACTCAACAAACCATTGCGTTTCGGTGAAGGTATCCGTGTCTAGAATCCAGGTATCGTCTGACAAATGATACACAATAATAGGTTAGCATGCCATGCCAAATAAATCATGCAATATTGGTGTAGGACAATACGGGGACCATAGAAAAATACATGAGAATACTTAAATAAAAATCAGGACAACAATTAGAGAAATTGGGATGTGAATATTTTTGTAACACAATAACATCTTTTTACATTTAAAAGCATTTTACAGATTAGTTCTAATATCGTGATGCTACGTGTTTCTAATTCAATTTGTGTCTCACGGGTGTGCTTATTATTTGTGCTTTGAGGCCCCAAGTGTTTTTACAAATGTAAGTAATCGTCAGTCAATCAGTCAGATTGTCAGAGATCGCGTCGCAGTCGAGTCCTAGTTGCACGTAGAAAGCTAAGCGTCAAGATAATACAAAGATAAAACCACACGATACGGCATTGCTTGTGTACAGCGTCAAATGTAGCACAATATACAGTTCGCGGTCTCTTACGCGTACCTCCTTTTCAATGACCTTTTCAATGTACTCGACGGTTCGTACTTTAGTCTCGCCAGTGGTCGGGCACACGAACTCCTCGGTGCGAAGAGTAATGCGCTCGTCTAACAACTTTTCCTTCTCCTTGACGGCCAGAATTTGCCCCGGTTTTGTACGTAACGCAATACGTGGTAGGGGCCATTTCTATAATTATGTAAAGCCAATTTTGACAAACACACCCCAGGGGCATTCAGAATTTTCGTTACGACGTTTTAACTGCGAATTTTGACAGTTTTGTTCAAACTTGTCAAGATACGTGATGACAAAAATTGTGAATAAGACCCCAGTTACGGACACGATAACGGTATGCGAGCCAAGCGACATGTAAAAACTCCCGACAAACAACATTTAAGACAAACACAGGGTTGTTGTTAGTCACAGGTCTATAAGAGGTTGGACTTGGAAAAATGCATCTAATGTCGTAAACTGGTGTTCATTTTTCATTACTGAACGGTAAAGTAATAAAGTATCTAGTTAAATATTGAGTGGTTAATAAGTGTTTAGTGGCAAATCAGTCAATAAATTATTGGATTATGACAAGACATTCGGCATCCAAGATGGAAAAAATGACTTACTTTTAAGCTATCATAGCTATCATAATGCTTTTAAGCACTATGAGCCAACGAGATACAATACCTATAGAGTCACAATGGTGCCAAAAAAAAATGTCCGAACCATAACACGGCGCAGGGTACGCATTGCGCAGACTTTTTGGTTAGTTGTCAAGGCAACCGCGATCCGACTACAACACGATGCCAGCGCTACGATGCCCCATCGGACAAGAGACGTTAGACACTGCAAGCGTCATTACGTCTAAATTGAAGTAAATGTGGCATTGTGAACTATACAATTGATGTCTAGGTACTTAAGTACACGACACTCGGACGTTTTTTGACTGTTTTCAATAAGACATTGTATTGTATCTCGATGCTATAAGCACATCATTGTTTCCAACTACAGAAGAGCATTTCTTAGTAGTTTTGATTAGGGTCATTCTTGTGTAATGTATGTCAAACAATGTTTTTAGCTAGAAGGGAGGGAAATATTTACCTCGGACGGAGATTTGTCTCTCGGTGGGACATCTGCTAGTATTTCTCTCGCTGGGCCGACCATGTTCTTAATGGCCCTTTGCGACTCAATCGCCTCCTGGAAACATATCCTACTGATAATGTATGCAATGAACACGTAGCAATACAATCTTTATGCTCAAATAAGGAATTCTAGGACTCTCTTTAAAGTTATTGCTTGTCAAACTTAATTTTTAGACCATCGTATTTTTTTTATTTATGATTATTACCGCAATTTCGATATTGTAATTTTTTTCTTTTCGATAAAAGGCTTGCGTTTTACTACCAACTCGCCCGATGTTAAGCAATGATGCGGTCTACAATGAAGCACGCTTATATCATACTGATTTTATAATAACCATGATGAGTACGCATGTTTTAGAATATGGTTTAGTTCACAATAGGGTATTTGACTACTTTAGGGAAACTATTGCACATTATTGCCTGATATAATTTAATGTATACTGCATTTATATTTTCTGGATATCAGTCGTATTTGCGATATAAATCGATGTTAAAGTTTGAATAAAAAAGTATCGCGCCAAAACGCAGACCTGCGTCATAGCTCCGGTCGAGCGACGATTGACGTCACACAAAACAAAACAGCTGCAGCCAGGCAGCAACAGTTTGATAATCACTAATTTTCTAATAGAAGTAATGGTTTATAAATGTTGTGTAGTGCCACAATGTACAAATACTTCCATAAAACACCGGAAAAACTATTCGTTTCTGTTCCAATGGACCCCAAAACTCGCAAAAAGTGGTTGGAACTAAGTAGCTCGTAGAGAACCCAAAAGTATTGGAGCTAAATCAAGTGTTTCTATGTGCGAAGATCATTTTGAGGTACATATTTGAGTCTATATATTTCTATTACAATTTGTGTTTTTATTGCATTACTATTTTATGTACTGTTACTTTCTTTTTAAACATTGTAAAGACATAACCTAACAAAATAGTGATATCCACCTACTACAACATACTTTTTGTACAACTTGATTGAATGTTTTGCTTGGAGAACAATTAAAAATTAATACTTACATTGTAGTTTTTACGTTTTGAGTTCTGCAGCGTAGAAACAATGACGTAGATTATTATTGAAGAAATATGCAACCATAAATACATTAATTTTGGGTAAGTTACTGCTGTCTGCTTGCACAAAATGTTTCTCCATTCTTCTCACATTTAACCTCTGGACTGTTTTTGGTGATAATTTCTGGATAAATCGCTCTCAAAATAGCTTTACAACATTAAATTCGCAAATATCAATACAAAATCTGTTTGTTTAGATTTGTGTGACGTCACTAGGGATGAAGCCAATTACAGACCGTTTTCGATCACGTGATCAAATGTCGAAAATACAGTTATTTTATTCGTATGCAAAAAATAAGCATATTTTTATAAAAAAATCAATGAAATATGCTTTTTCATTATGTCATGTTTATGGATGATGTCAATTGGCATAATATTTTCAATACAGTCAAACACCCTATTGTCAACACACCTAATTTAGTTTATATTATGACTACTCTATTTTGTGTACCTCAATAAATAAAATAAATAAATAGATTGGAGCTGTCAGAAGTATGGACCCGGGTATGTCCTAAAAACTGCGACTAGAATAACCGGATGATGTCTTATTAGTAAACGGTGGACGTACTGTGATCCCCAAGGAACCTGCCAAGCGTCGAGATTATGGTAACACTCTTCTCTATGAGGGAGGCCTTTGTTCAGCAGTGGACGTTTACTGGCTGATGATGTAATGATGGAAAAAAATTGGACCGTGTATAGTTCTGTGTTGCGCCTTACGTGTTCAAGCGAGCGTAGCCTGGCAGCGCGCCAAGCGGCGCGGCGAGCGGCGCGCGTGGCGGCGTCCTCACCTTCCGCGCCCGCGCGCCGCCGGGACTTCGCTGACGGACTCACTCCACCCGTCACACTGTCCACAAAATAACAACCAATTTTAGTACCTGGATTGCTGAAAATCTGTTGTCAAGCACCTAAAAGCCCCCACCACCTAGTTTCTATCTATCTAAAAGTGTGTTACGGCCAGTTTTTTTTTTGTTTAAATTAAAACGGCTGTAAATGCATATTTGTAGTAGCCAGTTGCACCCATATAAACGAAACGTCAGTCATTCGAAATCAATTTTGATGCGGAGTTCAACGCGTTGATCTAAATAAGAATGTTCAATCTAGGTTCACTCATATGCCTGTTAACAGATTTTCCTTCTCATTACTTGCGTTATCCTGTCTCATCTTAAAATACAGAATATAATATTATTATTATTTTCAAGATATTCGAAGCAGAGTTTGAGTGGGTAAGTGAGTAGTAGTGTGCTCACCTGTGTCCATTCTCGACGGGCTCCGAGTCAGAGTGCGAGCTGTCGTCGTCCTGCGACCACGAGCCGAGCGAGGAGCGCGACAGGGACGCCATCTTCCTTTCCTCTTCTTGCTTCAATTTCTCCACCTCATCCGCCGATAGGAATGTGAATACCTTTTCTGGAAATTTATGCAAAACTGGTAAGAAAACTGCTGCCTCATTATGGTAAAAATTTATACAAAGCTCAATAGTAAATTGTTGTTAAACATTTGTTATGTTATTGTTGAGGTCTTTCGTTAAGTACATACAGTTTTATATCATAAGAAATGGTGAAATATGCGTTTCGAGATACTGATATAAGTTGCATTATGCAGTTCCATAAGTAAGTGGAATATTTTGTCAGGTTGTTTAATGAGAATTCAGAGAAGACCTGGACCATTTGCACTATCGATTGAGGAGATCAATACAGTATCTGCAGTTGCGATCGCAATGCTGGCAAGTAAAACATTGGATTCGAGTTTTGCCTGCATGTTTTTGGACCTGCACCTCCAACATTTTCATTTCTGTCTTAAAGGCAGTTTGCAGTGAATTTTATCCATTTTATCAAGATAGAATAAAAAAGCTAGTAGCTCACCTGGTTTGGGGGACGGTTTGTGGCTCTCCTCCATTGCATTCTCGAAGAACTTTTTCTTATCACTAACTGATGCCTTCACAAAAGTACCAGAATGAGGTGGGGAAGCCTGTGAACGTTCAGAATCGGTGAGTCACAATATCCAACAAAAATGATTAAATAATACTGTGAATGTAAAATGAGTTAAAAAAGCTTATGATATTTACAAGCCATAATATTTACCCCTCTCCAGGCTCAACACCCATGCAGTCAATATAGTGGTTGTTAGTCAACACTGATAAAATGTCAATCAAAATTAATGCGTTAAGTAAATCAAACATGCAAAATATAATATAACTGCAAGTTAATAAACGTAACTCAGTCGAGTGAGAAACGAAAACGGGACGAGGATACGGAAGGATGACAGTCGACTGTGTATGTGGTTTTATTAGTCGAGTTTGGGTTGCCGACGAACACAATCAAAAGAAGCCGAGTGTGTGTGCGAGGGTGAGATGCCGTACACTGATGATTACCTCGCCGATGGCGAAGGCTTTGATTTTGCTGCTCCAGGCGGGTTTCAGGGTGGATGCGGGCGAGCGACTGCCTTCCCTCGACCGTTCCGAACTGTCCGACACGTCCGACTCTCCGGGAGCCGTCACCACTTCGCCGAAATGGACTCTCCTCTCCGACGAAACACTTCTGGGTCGATCGTTATTACTTGAGACCGTCTGCGCAACGTTCGCATTGATATCCCTCTCGACCGTGCTCACTAAAGTAGGCGACGCACTAGCTCTGCTACTGGCGTAGCTGGCCTGGTTGGACACGGACCCTGGTACGGTGCACGTGTAAGGATTGTACGTGCCCGCGACTGTCGTCAGAGACGGGTACGGATTCACAGGCGGATAAGTGATAGAATGAACCATGCCAGACGTGACTTTGTGCGTTCGTAAATCTCTTAATGAGTTATGTAACTGAGGAGGACTCGAATCGTCGTAAGTTTGATCGGGATGGAGATTGCACGGCGAGTGAGGGACATGGGAGACGGTCGGTAGAACTCTGTATTGAGCGTGGAGGAGGGCGGGAGGGCCGGGCTCCCCGCTCGGACTCACGGAGAGTTCGTGAATATTGTCTTCGTTGCCAGACGACGAGAGGTCTCTTCGGAAGACTTGATACGGCGGCACCTCGGATATGACGGCCGTACTAGGGGGCGGGTGGAGGATTATAGGCGCCGAGGCCAACTCGGGGTAAGCTTCGAAATTGATTGGAGGAGGGACTTCAGTTTCAGGGGAATTGGTAGAAGTGGACTGCATGGATGTTTCGGCCACCGCGGGCTCGGGTAACAATATGCGTTCCGGAATGACAGTGATCGGCGGCAACGACTCGCTCTCTCCGTCGCCTAACGGAGTGTCACTTACGTAGGAGTCGAACAGAGGCGGAGGGGGGATGATGAGGTCAGCGGGGAGCACGCGAGTTGCTCTAATAACCGGCTTCGACATCTCCAGCTCGGGTTGCGGCATTCGGTTTCGGATTAGTAATGAGCCGACTCCATCGCATGCGGCGTTAGTATCGGTATTCTCGGGTTCCGTCCAGTCGTCATGCAAATCATGCTCGTATGGGGAGGCTTCCGTGTCGTCTGACTCTGGTTCGAGTTCTTCGGGCCTTTCCGAGGTGAAACTAACTCGCTTCGTTTGCGGTTTGCGGGGCACTTGGGGTTTCTGTTTGGACGGTGGAGGCGGCGGCGGGTGGAGTGGGCGCTGCAACGGCGAGGGCTCCGGCGCACCCGGTGAGGTAGGGATCGCTTTCTGCTGGGTGAAGACCGCTAGCGGCGAGACCGGCGCCGCTTGCGAACTAGACAACTAACCAAACCAACATAATGTACTGCACCAATACTCTAGCAACTCATTTAGCCGGATTAAACTAAAGACCAAAACAATGCTGTTAACGATGTTGTAATCTAGGTACGGCTGCTCAGCTGAAACGCGTTGTGGCGAGCTTCTTGCACGAAAACATAATGAAACGGAAAATTCGGGTTGAATATTTTAGCGCAAACTTATAAAGCTTTTAGCATTTAGCGGTGAACAAAAATCTTCCAAAATAAATGTTGCACAAAACGGGCTAAGAAACTAGTTAAAAGTAAAAGAGCGAGATTCCTGAAACATGATGTATTTAATGTAACACCAAAACATAACGTCGATTAGAACAATTTTGTACATGAAACAGTAAACGAATGGAATACTCATGTCAATAATAATTATTGGCAGTAATCTAATTTGGCCAAAAATCTTAACATTACATAAATTCATTTGAATCGTAACGAAACGATCACACCATTCCTAAACATCAGCACAAAACATCTCAACGTACATTATGTATTTTACAATAACAAAGACTCAACACGCGTCATCCTGAAAGTTACACAACTGCGACGAAATTCAAGAAATAGGAAATAATTTATTACGTAGAGCCAATACTTTAGAACTATAGCCCTTTTCAAATAGCATGGCATTTGACAATAACCACTAACAGTCTAGTTATCACAGTAGGGCATAGTTATGATTTCGCCGCAAAATTTAAATCTTTAATTTAGTTTTGTAACGTCACATTCAATATTTATGAATCACGTTACATTCTATCGTACTGCCAAACCACCTGTCAAGTCCCATGCTATTTGAAAAGGACTATAGGTTATTTACGGATGGTTTGATAGTGTTCTAAAATTTAAAGGACCCAAACGATAACATAATCTATGAGTATATCCAATTTATAAGTATGAATTAGAAACAGGGTTATGGGTACAGTGGTATGTAATGGTCAAAACAAGATAATGGATATACAGGGTTATTTTTAAGTAACCCGAAACTTTATACGTCCACCAATAATAATGTATAAACTTTTGCATGATTTTGTTCAAGTTTTGTAGCTGCAGAAGTCGGCTTTTACGCTTCGCCCGGGCCCCTGCATTCTAGTTTGTTTGAAACCACGTAAAGTTATTAAGTTATTATCATTTAGAACCCCAATTTAAATATTTTTGTTTTTAATATCGAAGATATATACAGTGAAAGGTACGACTACCTCGGACATGTACTGCGGCATGACCGGTGTTTTCTCTTGCAGACCATCATGATGGGCAAAATACCAGGTAAGCGTATGGTCGGAAGACGCAAGATTTAATTTAATTTATTTACAGAAAACAAACAACTTTCACAACAAGATGTCGTGACTCCGTAATATCATTTGACGGGGATAAAGACGGTTGAACAACTGCTCAGATTTGCATTGGACAAGGAAAATTTTAAGAAGCTGACTGCCGACCTTCATTAATGGCAAGGCACCGAGAGAAGAAAATGATGGAAGATATAAAAAAAAAAAAAAAACTTTTGAAACTGTTGTTGCTAGGTTTGTAATTGATAAGGACGATAAGGTTTGTAAGAGGTTTTTGGTATATTGAAAATAACCCTGTATTTGACGACAATACTAAGTGTTACATGATCTCAATAATATGAATGTCCAATATACGATAGGTAAACAGTTATATAAAAACTTGGTCGTTCAGGATAACGTACAAACTCTACAAGTACAAAACTGCAGTCGGATATACATTGGGAATAAATGGTAGGGCTTTGAGATACAAGTAATAGATTATTGATGTGGCTATGTCGGAATTATATCGAGCGATACGATTCTGTTGTGCCATTTACCTAACTAAATTTTATAGCTCTCAAACTGGCGCCATCATTTTCTCACATATCGCGATAAGAGATGCAGAACATTTTAGTCCTATCAAGTCCTACGTTTAGTTTAGTGAGTGGTAATATAGATTCGACACCATTGAATATTAGAACAATGTTGAAATATTCCAGCTACCACAGACTTTTAGCATGATAGACACCTGAATAAGTCAAATTGTATAAAAATCCAGCAACTGAATTTTTTACTACTATGACGTCATGACATCAATTTAGTTGTACATTCACTCCATTCGCACGACGACCAAATGCTTTCCAAGAGTTTTCACAACTTACTATGGTGCAATTTAACATTTTTGTATGACGTTTGACGTGCTACTGCCAATACAACATAGATCTAACTGAATACGGTGTGCTAGTTAGATAATTCATCATTATCAGCCTATCATATTCCCACTGCTGGGACACTGACCTTCTCTCAGAGAGAGAGGATGGGACCTAATCCACCATGCTGGTCCAGTGCTTGTTGGTGAATGTCATAGGTAATTGACTTTGAGGTTCTTAGATATATCAGTTTCCTCACGATGTTTTTCCTTCACTGTTGTTGCGATAGCATCGAAACTGCAAATTTTTTATTTAAGTACTAGATAAGTCATTGGTGCATAGCCGAAGGTCGAACCGGGAGCCGTCAGATTGTGAAACGCAAACGCAACCACTTGCCCACCATCGCTCTGTTGGAGCATTGATCCAACCTAGTACAGGCCATAGACATGCACAGTAAATAACTCGCGGTGTCTACCCTGATAAAGGTCTAAGATAGACATTAATTGTATACATAAATGTTAATACAAACAGGGTAGGTAAGGTACATCGATCTTGTATATATATAATTGTTACCCTGAATAATGTTTGGTTATATAAATAGACAGTTATTTGACCTAATTGTAGTCAACAATCGGAAATATATTGTGATTACATCTAAACTAGTTTTACAAATATTTTGCTGCTCACTTTCATACAATTTCAGTCAAATGTGAATTTATATTGTATTAATTTTATACAACCTCCACGACATCTAGTCAATGGTTAACAGATATATTACTTTTCTTGTTTTCGTAAAGAAATTCAGTACTTATAACAAGAATAAGTAAGTTGAAAGTACCCAATAATTCAATAATGAAATATTTGAGCAAAATTTTTATTCACATTAATTACACATTTTAATTTTTAATTTTTGAAGGTAGTTACTTGGGGTTTAAGGAAAAGGAAACATCGAAAGTTCTATAGAAACAACAATATTAACGGGTCGATTTTCATAGACAATTAAATGGACATTTAACAATTTTAGTATACAAATTTGTTTGGTGAAACTGCTCAATACATATTAATGTATATTTAATTAACTTACACCATGTTAAATAACTGAATATTATCCTTGCTATTTTAACTCCAAGTTTGATGGAAATCAGTTAATAAGTACCAGCTGATAAACAAAATTATTTATCGAAAAATCGTAGTACATCAGTCATCTACGATGAACGATACAAGTTACTGCTATGAACGTTGTAAGTTACTACAACGAACGATGTAAGTTACTGCGATGAACGATGTAAGTTACTGCGATGAACGATATAAGTTACTGCGATGAACGATTTAAGTTATCTGTGAAAAACAATGTAAAGTATTTGAGCACTATCACCGAACACCTCTGCATTAATTGCACATAATATATACTACGTATTTACAAGTTAGTAGGTCGAACGGATGTTACAATGGTAGTACTATGTGTATCCCTCCTTCTCCTCTTGGTATGCATTCTGCAATGGATGTAATTCTTCTATCAATATAATATGAAGTACCAAGGCCGATCTAATCCATTCTCTATTAAAACATGTACTAACACCACAGTTAAATAAATAGCGAAGGTACCTTGAAAAGCGTTCCGATTCTCTGAACCAATTGCAAATATTAAACGCTAAAATTTACTGCGATTAAATGGACTTGCTTTCCCGGAGTATCCATACTATTAGTCAGACTGTGCTATCACTCGACGACATCGATCTAAACTACTTTCACAGTAACTTCTTTCTTCTATTTCTAATTAAAGGTTACACTTATCACATGTCAATTTCAGAAAGGATATAACTCAATCGGGGGTACATGCAAAACAGTTCATTCGGAATTCATAGTTGCATCAGTCATGGAAGAAGCCTAAATAGAAAATACACGTGTTTGAAAGTTCCGCATAGCAACCCATCCATATCATAAGAGACCAGCTACATAAAAGGCGGAAAGAACAACATTTATTTTGGAAGATATACTGTTAAAGGTAATAATATAACAGACTATACAAGAACACGCTGTACGTATTTTTTCATGCAAGCGATATAGTTTAAACTACAAAATATACAGTGCATGCTATCAAAACGTATTTTATACTATATACCGTGCGTATACACTCCTTTGTTTCGGCCTTTAAAATTATTATAACTATAATACAAAGCTACATTTTACTTATCATGCTGTAATTTAATTTTCATATAATATATCAAAATAAAAAGCTCAATTATTTAATTAGATTTCAAAAATTAAGATATAAAATTCCAAATTACATGCACATCAGAAAATTAGGGTAGAGTAATGTTAGAAATATGCAAGCTTTTGTTTAGGATTGTTTTTAATAATATTTTCTGAAGCAGTTGATTGATTTTTGAGATCATTATAAACAAATTATGCACTTTCCTAAACAAAACTCATTGGAAAATATTTAATCAAATATTTTTATGTGATTAATTAATTTACTATTTACACTTTGTAAAGATTACAAGTAAGTAGAAGTTAGACAACGTTTAGACATGAAAAACGTACAGTATAGGTACACGTAATATACAGAGACTGCCATTTAGTTTAACGACGTCGATACTGTTGTACCATTTTTTAAACTAAATTTAACAGATCTTAAATTTTTGCTATTGTTTTACCACATACTGTAGTGGAAAGACCGCAGATAATTATAGTTCTGTCAGAATGGTTTAGTTTAGTATGTTTCTACTAAATCAACACCGTAGTTATTACTGCTAAGTTGCTAGTTACTATCAACGCACCAAATCTCATTGGGTAATCTATACTGGAGCCAAACTTAAAACACGATTTTGTGGTATCAAGTTTCCATGAAGTTATTAATTTGTTATCATTGACATTTGCGCCAATAAATCTAACACCTCATGCTTCGGATAAACGCTTAGTAAAGGACTGTTTTTATTTGCGTAGTTGTAAATTTAAACACATTTTTAACGCTATGGGAACTGGATACGTTAAAGTGGTATTCTTTCTTTTCTTGGCATAAATTTTTTTAAGGTCCTAAATTTAACAGCTTTAATACCTTTTTTTTTTTCTGTCGTTCCATCTAGTGTTGGGAGAAGTACACTTCTTCCGACACAATAAGTTGGTAAGTTGGGGACAATACCCTTAATAAGCTTTAATACCCAGACAGTAGTTTCTTTCTGTATTGTCAATTTAAACCAAGCTCGTTTTTCATGTCTAAAACCGTTTATAGTCTGCCCATTATGTTAATCGCTTTTTGACAGCTGATACAACGTTGACGACATAACTTTGTAAAGCGTCTAGCTAATTCCCATAGAAACAAATACGTTTGATCTAGCATTACCTCTCAACAAGGTTACGTCAACTTGAAAGCAATGTCAAAAAGCGATCAATGGACAGACTCTAATATAGCTTAGCTACTCGTAAAGGGGGTTTAGCGAACGCCGTTAGTGTCTGTAGAGAAGTGACTGACTAACCTGAGGTTGTAGTGTGTGTTTGGACATTACGACGGTGGTGGTCTTGTGTTGGAGCTCCGGCGAAGTGGGTGCCGGTTCCAGCGCCATGTGCTCAACGGCGTGGACAATGTCCAACACCTGGGAAAAAATATTCGTTTATTAGCAAATGTAGCGATGATAGCTCGATCGATGGGCATAAGTGTGACAGGGACGGAAACAATATCGAATACAGAAAAATAACAGGTCAGAATTAAAAGTCAATGGTATCTATGCACTAACGCTTAGTTTATATAAACCGGCCAATAGCGAGTCGGGCTACGCACTGAGCGTTCCGTACCACCACACAATTCAATAACGAAATTACCAGTTATCACTTGGTAATGAACAGAAACTTGTCACCGACTCGCACTTGGCCATTTTATTATTATTTGATGTTATACTTTAGAGTGTGTACTATAACCATGTTAAGTTTGATGGTTGTAAGTATTACCGTTTTTACATTAGAGCTAATACTATAATACGTAAAAAAATACGTTTGTTGTATGATCTTTCGTTTTTACTTTTTGACTTTTTTATTATTTGTTAGTCCGCCGTAACATTACATATTCTGTGAGAATTTCAACTGGCTATCTATTACGGTTCGAAAGATACAGTCGTTAATAGGTAGAACAGACAGACAGACAGATAGACGGACGGACAGACAGACAGACATCGTAGGCTTAGTAATAGGGTCCCGTTTTTACTCTTTGGGTACGGAACCCTAAAAAGTGAACGAAACCTAGAGATTGTTTAGGCACACAGTAAAGACACACAAATACCCGTGGTCTGTTAAGGTAGACTGTGCTGTGGATGATGATGATATTGATGATGTTTTGTTTAATTCCCTTTCAAAACTCGCAAACATTAGCAGTTATTAATAATATCACTTGCCTTTTCGGGTGTAGATTTTCCTCTAACTTCGGCGACTTGCTTCTCGTGTTCAAACTCAACCAGATCCTGTAGGACATGTTGCTCCTGTAAAATATACAGTTACTTTTTAAATTCATTTAAGGTATATACTTTTAAATTCTAAAAGTGCTGTACATTTGTGGAATATGTACTGCTTGCGAAATAAGAGAAAAGACGGCAGTTGAGTGGTGATATGTGTAATTTATGAACATTTGCGATTTGAACGCATATTATATTTTTTATTGCCTATCGTAAGGTTGTAGTAGAAATATTTTCGCTCGTCGTTTTCCACCATGTTACAATGGAAGTGGTCATCAGCTGAGCACAATAAGTCCTGATATGCAATTAAAAGTAAATCTAACACTTATGTCATTTTACAAACAAAAAGCTTTCCAATGGCAACTACATCACACCGTGCGTCTGTGTCAATAAATAAAAAATCTAATAAGAAGTTAGTCTTTTTTTTTTGTAAAATTCATAGTATAGCGCTTACATTTCAATGTCAGGGTTCATCCAGGTCCAGGGTGGTCCGGTGAAACAGGAATTAAGGAGTGGGTGCTTACCTGTTGCGAATGATGCAACGGCTCATCTCGGTCCAGGCTTGACGTTGAGTGAGACAGAGAGCCGCCAGTATCCGCCGTCCCGCTCTCACTACCGGTCTGTGCAAACAAAGCCTGTGTTCTATCTCTGTCTAACTTGCAGATATGACTCGTTGCGTGAGGCAAGCGTGTCGGAATGAGTGCTAAGATTTAAAATGTTCTAGACGTATATATAAGAAAAATTGCATGCGACAATTGGGACAATAGTGCGCTAATTAAAAGACGGACGTCGTAAAACCTATTCGACCGTGTATCACAATACATTTTAAAGAAAACAGATGAACAATCTAAAAATTTAATTATTTACTTCTGATTGTCGAATCGATTTAAAATTTAGCAATTTACTATGTAATCCGGACTACAATATAATAACTCGGTACCTTCGTATTAATGGATAAAAGAATATACAATAATTTGGTATCATTCAACTGATCTGAAGATGGAATCAGGAGGTGGATAATGGAACTTTTCAAGGGTGTGAATTACACATATAGAGACATCTAGCGGGAAAGACGCCAAACACCATGGGCAGCGAGAGATCCATGTGCGGAGCCTTCTATTCCATCTCTTCTCAAATCTTCGTGCATACGCGCGTCACTGAGTGTAACGAGTTTGGGATCCTTTGCTTTTTATCGAGTCACATAAGCGTGTTGTTTACAACAATATTATTATACTCACAGTGAATTTCTCAGGCCGCGAGTACCCGTGGCAGACGCGCAGGTGCAGCGGCGCGTTGGTCGCGGCGCGAAGCGAGTTTACTGCCTCAGCGTGCGTTGCGCCCAACAGCGACACACCGTTCACTTCTAGAAGACGCATGCCCACCTGCCGGACAAGGCAAGAACGTGACAACGTTCAAGAGAGAACTGAAGATTGATATCTGCATGTTATTAGGATTTCTATGTTCTAGACAACTAGCTGCACCCGCGTGGGCATTCCTTCAGGAACTGTATTTTTTTCCTGGGATAATAAGTATCCCATGTCACTGGCCATATGGCCTCCCAACTATCTTTGTGCAAAAAAACACGTCGATGCTCTGTTGCTTTGTGAAAGAGGAACCAACAAACACACTTTCACATTTAATTGTATAGTATGATTGATAACGACGACTGACAGGATTTGATCATGCGCTACGATCCGGGTAGGCGCAAAGCTAAAGTAATGGGGTTTTAGCCACTGAATTTCGGTCGCTTTCCTCTCGACCTCCAAATGTTGCATCGTCTTTTTGTCACCAGTCTACGTTTTGCATTGGTAGTGCCATCCATAATTCTTGGTACGTGCAAGTACTAACTCAGCTAGAACCGTTACAGGCCCCAAAGCTGACGTAGAGATGTCACTTCTACTGACTCGAAAGTAATTTTATACTGAATATACCACTAGTTTTTACGAGTACGAAATGGCCAACAGAATTCGAATTTTGATAGAAAGTGTTGGTAATAGCGCGAAGTTTGCCCTTAGCCTGATTCTTTGGGTTAGGGGGCAGGTGGTTCAAGTCTGGAACGCGTTCTAGTGACCACTTAGGAAATCCTGAACTTTCCGTTTCATTATTTTTTTGGGTGATTCATAATGGCACCAGTTTGAATGGGAGTCGCTAATTAAAGCTTGTCTCAGTGGAGCTTAGGTACAGTTGTCAAGAGTTCAATTTCCCCATTGCGAATCATTTAATGGAGGTTTTAGTTTAGACTATATATACTTTATATAGAGTTAAGCAAATCTTACCTTGAGTCTCCCATCTCTCCGGGCCGCGCCACCACTGTTTATCTTCGAAATGAATACTCCTTCATCGTTAGGATCGTTGGGGTTCCCGCGCTGTCCATTCAAACCGCCCTTTATGTGCATTCCCAGTTTCTCACCCTCTTGCTTCACTATCGTAAGATCCTGCCAAGTTAAAGTACGTCGTCAATGTCTAAAATTAAGATTTGAAATCGTCTAATACTTCAAAGGGAACTTAGAAACTTCATTACCATACAACAACTAGTTCACAATACACTAACCACAAAATGTACATGCAAAGCGAACACTCCATGCATTCAAATTAAGCGTTCGTACTAGGGAATACAATCACGCTTCATAAACAAAACTCCTAGCGAAGTGTCGTAGTCAAAGTGAGAAATAAACACTTGGTTTATAACTGTAATAATAAAAACTAAGCTTTATTTAGCTACAGCCAGATAGGAAATGACGCTTTCTCTAAGGAATAGAAGAAGCTTGAAATAACGAAATAACCATTCTGAATACGACGATAGCTGGGCACTCGGACTCTGGGTGGAGGGATTGGAGACTGACATAGATATTCGGTAAAGTAACACACATATTCGAGATCGCAGGGCGACGGTCACACTTACAGTTGCGTCAAAAATCTCAACTTGAATGAGACCCTGAACGAGTCGCGCGGCCGTCGGCACGAGTGTGTGGAACAAACAACGGTCTTGTGTAAACCACCACAGGAATTTTCATAATATACTTATAGTAAAGGAAAATATATATAGTTTATATTTGCATTCAAAAGCGACAGAGTTCGCAGCGGAGATGCTAAATTGCTGTTATCAGTAAATATGTATCGTGTGCATAAGCGTTATGCATATCGACGTTTATATACCGCCAAATGTCTACTTTGAAGCGACAAACTGAAATACTCGATCTACTATCATTTCACATGTCGGTGTTGTTGCTCACCATCATCCACAAAAATTCGATAACTCCGTAACAACATGCAAAACATCGCGTTTTACTTATGTGTTTGTGTGTTTGTGTATATCAGTTCAACTTGTTATACAGAACTATTCTCAAAATATTATTATCTTAGTGAAAGTCAATGAAAACACATCTCCAGTAGGTTCTTTCGTCAAACATCGAGTATTACTTTACTTGTGACACAGGATTGCCTTTCTAAAGTATTCTTGATTCATATTTGACAAGTGACAGAATGCTCCATTAACTAGTCAGCAGTAAACTTTTCAGAAGTGGGATCCAAAGTGTGTGAAATATTCAGTTTGTTGACTTTAATGTTTTCTTTTTGCGTGTTAGCATTTTTTTTTTTTTGACAATTAGACTAAATATAGAGCAAATTCATTCATAAATACATGGTCTGAAACAGCATATAGGCTTCGTAGAGGTGTTAGGCACAATGGGGTGCCATATAAAAGTTTTTAATTTAAATCAATAATAATATATATCACCGACAATAATAGATATAGCATCGACCAGGAACCTTCTCCTTTTTTGCCTCGAACTGGCAACACAAAATCAAGTGTTAAGTAATCCCGTGTCACGTCATATTTCAACCGCCCACGTCAGTACTGACCTGGTATCCGGGCGGTAGCGGGTCGTGTCGCACGGTGAGCGTGAGGGTTGGTCCAGGTTGTAGCAGCAGTTGTACCGCGTCGCGGTGTGACGCACCCGTAAGTTCGTTCCCGTTTACTTTTATAAGGCGGTCACCCATGCGGAGTTTACCGGAACGAGCCGCCACGCCGCCGGGGACAACCTACGAGGATTTGTTATTACTACAAGGACCCTTCCACAACTTCTTGCTTAACATTCTTATTTCTATTTAGTTCTCTCTCAAAATTTTTCTCTCTCTATACTAAAGAGAGAGAAAAATCGAAGTAAGATAAGAATGCTACTGTTGTAAGGCTGCAGGAACTTTATTAGCACGTACTAATATAACGGCGATGGTGAAGTCATCACATAAAAAAATACAATCTAATATATTTATATTAACTAACTAACGTAGGGAAAACAAATTTATTCAAATGAGTATCTTAAAATAATGTATATTTTTTAAAGAATATAACAAAATAAATAAGGTCAGATAATTGGGCAGTCCCCATTGGTTATAGAGGATTTGGCAACCAGTCACAGAATACAAATCGTACAGTAAAACATCTAAATTTTACAATTGTTTGTATGATACTCACGTGAGATACGAATATTCCCGGCTCTTTGCCTCCAAACGGCACACACGAGTGGTCTGTTCCGCCGATAATACTGAAACCGAGAGACCCGCCCTCTTTCAACAGAGTCACGTCCTGTAACAAGCAATAACATGTGTTTTTCTCCCATAGTATAGAAATGAGTAGAATATACACATTTTATGACAATTCAATACAAATGCAATTTACTGATAGTAGCTCTCTACCTGTGAAATAGCATTTGCACATTTGCAGTAACCATTTACTACGTAGTAGCGTGCCGGGTGGTATTTATGATTACCAAATCTGCTTTAGCGACTTTCGTGAGAGATTTCCATGTGTTCCATGTGATTTGCATGTGCATAAAAATTTGTCTATTGTCTATTGAAGAGTTTTGTCAAAAAAACCATGCAATGATAAATGCTTACCTCTTACCCCTAATGTAATCTTATTCAGGCAGGATGAGAGCAGGATAAAAGATAAATGCCCAATTTGAATACTTACCAGAAAGTGATCAGTAGTGAGCTATGCCAAATTACCTTCCCGTATGCATTTTACCTACTTATTATGTCTCCGATGCTTTCCATGCTTTGACACCTACCACTTTTACATTGATGTTTTGACAGTTGGGACGTATGTTACTAATTATATCATCGTCCATACTTTATAAATAATCTTCATTCTGTCATCTAATTTTTGTCTGGAAGATATAGTTTTTAGCCATAACACCGCCTTTGTACCAATTTCTAACTTATTCTTCTTGTAATGTTGTTTTTGCCAACATGCACTAGACCAGCATGGTGGATTAGGGCCCCTCCTCTCTCTCTCTGAGAGAAGGCCGGTGTCCCAGCAGTGGGAACATGATAGGCTGACAATGATGAATTTTCTTTTTATGGTGTCAATAAAGTGTTTTTGTATTGTATGTCTGTTGAGTTGATCTTATTGTATCATAACAATCTTAACTACACCAATGGAAACAATGTTGTAACGACGGAGGTGCGTTATCTCACATATATCGATAACTGTGCCAAGTGAACAAAGCAATCAGAAAATCGACCCCAACCGGAGCCGAGAGAATCGCTAGGAAGAAAAAGACGAAAGGAGCTGCATCAAAACTCACCAAACGCTAACGCAACGAGCTCAAGCTTCAAGACCTCTTCGCAGTGAGTAATCCTTACCTCGACAATAAGCGGCTCCTCGAGGTGATTATCCGTGATGCGAGTGACCGTCGTCTCAGTGAAGGTGGATTTAGTGATGGTCTCAGTGACGCGGCCAAGCGCGGAGGGCGGCGGGGGGAGAACGACGCCGTGGGCGGGCGCGCGCTCCACGGTGACGCGCACGCCGTGGGCGGGCGGGCCGGGGGCCTGCTCGGTCCGCGGAGCCCCCAGGAAGTGCGCCGGAATCATCGCTTGGAACTCCTCGTTCGTGATCGGCCGCGATGGCTGTTCGTTTAACACGTTCACATTCGTATTATGATCGTTGGTATAGCGCCTTATGCTACGTGAATGATAGTGGGTGGTTATGGAAAGTTCGTGACTGAGGGCTTGAAGGTAGAAAACGTAAAATAATAGAGAAGAATTCTATACGAATACCCTATACTTAACGAGTTAACATGACAATTTTTTGAATGTTTTCAATGGGCCCTTTCATTATTGGGCGTTGTCGATTTTGGATGGCATACAAAATCTACCTAATTATGTGGTCATGTAGAATAGGTACCTACTCAAATACTTGGATAATCTTTTTGCGTGCTTGGTATAAACTTGCACAAGATAGAAAAAGGTGGGTGCCAATTAGCATCAGCGACACCACGTTGCGTCTCTGCGCTGATAAAGTTAGCTTGATCCTAACCCTAGAGTAGCCTTACGAGGACAAAACCATTTTGATTTTACTAATATGATGCAAATATTTATGATAATCTTCTCAAGATTACATTTAAGCCTGCTGTTAACTTAATGTTATTTCATCGTGTTTTTAATTGTGGGAGTTTGAGAACAATGGAATACTAATTATAATCTGGTGTGTTTCCAGTAGTTCGACTTAATTATACCATCAATATTTTTTCATTTTAATTAATTTGAGCATGTTTACAATAGTTCTAGGAAATTCTTTAGTGGCAAGTATATAGTTTATTTTCAAAGTTTCGGTAATCAATTAGTTGCAGAAGTCAATGTCTGAAACTTGCGCAGAAATATAAAATTAGTACGATTTTGCGAAATTAATCCGACATTTTTGTTTATTATTGGCCCAGATTCCAGTTGTTTAGAAACGACAATGGGGCTGAGTTATTAAATTGCAATAGAACGTCCAGTACGTTTAGTTGACAATAACATACAAATAAAAGCATGAAATGGTTTCGATTTCGAAAAATGATGATGATGAAATGATGTTTTGGGGTAGTAACAACTTAAAAGTAAATAACATTTAGAGAACAATGACTTTAAAATTAGATTATTGCCATATTATTTATACAACCATGAAAAGCGCAAGATACAAGTGCTTTTTAAATAAGTTGATTGCAATTGCCATCCAGTGCAATGCAGCAATGTACTAAAGCGCGAGCGTATTATTATTGCTTGCTTCTCGTATAAGCTCAGTGGCAAGGCTTGGTGTGTATTTAGGCCGTCCGAAGGCTTTTAACATTGCTCAACGGCTGTTGTCTATATTAGAACAATCAACTGGGACCTACAATTTTAGCGTTTTATAGATACAAAAAACATTGATAACTCTGATCAGGTATAGATTAATCTTAGATTTAATTTTAATAAAGAAACTGTTGTCAACTTATTCTCTCGCTCCAGTTATTACGTTTCAATCGAACTGATCATTCGGGCAGACGGCCCATTACCTGCAATAACAAAACAAATCGAAACTAAATTTAAAATTGTAACAAAAAATAAATTGAATAAAGGAAATTCTCAAACCGATGTAAGAACAAAAGCGTAACAAAGGTGAAGCTAATGTAGACGAAAGCTCAAGAACGACATACGGCCCTTATAGCAAAAATCATGGACGATTCAACGTTCTAACGTGCGGAAATATGAGCTCTATATAACAGCACGTGAAGGACGAGAATCGCTCGCGAGTTTTGCGGACAGCATGCCTTTCCCGGCTTAACGCTAACTACGGATAGTGAAGAGGCGCACACAATGGTGTAAGCTACAACGTATAAGCACGGATGTGAACGTGTTAACCGGTAACCATCACCTGCGATTCGGTCTGGGCTCGTTAATTTACGTGCTAATGCTATGTTATGCGGTTCAACCCATTTCAAAGGCACCAATTTACTATGTACATGTTTTTAAACTGATTCTCGTCGTATGCTGACATTGAAATATGAACCTTATACCGTACATCAGAATTTCCAATGACAAACTCTGAATGCTCGCCGTGTATTTACATAAGTTTTACACAGACGCGTTTCATAGTTTGCCATCGGAAATTTTGATGTCATATGCCAGAGTTCACATTTTAATGCCAGAGCCGAGAGTATATACGGTATTTACGGCAAATTTTTCTGTTAATTGGATGCATCTAACATAGATTTCAAGGAAGCCAAATAAAGGCTTCCTGATACCTATACTAGGTTTGAGTCTTTTCTATCCCTGACAGCAATACAATAATTTGCAGCTGTCAGAGCTAACAAAAACTTGAACCGAGCTTATTCTGGATGGTGTCGATAACAAATATAAGTAGCCGATCCGACTGGACCCCGTGTAAAGTGAGAAAAGTTTAGATTTGGTAGCTTTTTTGAAAGGTTGAACCGTACAACATCAGCGTAAGGAAACAGACCTGAATATCTTCGAACACATCGTCCGTGGATCCATGCGTGTTTGCGCTGGGCGTTAGCGGAGTGCTTGCGTTGTTAGTAGTCCTTGCATTCGCCTGTGGTGAATACATCATGGTAAATGTAGTGATAGATGACATTGAGCTTTGTGGTGTGCTTTACAAGGCCACTAGCAAGCTTTTCACATTCAAATTTAATTTTAATGTCTCAAAAATAGTTTTGATATACATTTTGCACTAGCCATCAAACTGACTGACAGTGGGAAGTGAAACATTCATAGATTTTTTTATACAGAACAATGTAGTGACAAGGCATTTTCAATTCTAAAAATAAGTGATTAGGTGAGAGATTGAAATATTTCTAAAATGAAAGTGTTCACTTGCTCATCTGAAATAGAAGTAACAAATAAATATTTCAAGAAACAACCGTAACCAATGTCCGATCTACGAATACTGCCCAATACCGCTGTAACAACTCTAATTAAAACACCCATGACCACTGATTCAGTATCCCTAAACGGTCTAATATTTTGCGAAACAAAAAATAATAAGGTTCGATTACAACATAACGTCGCTAATTCATCAAATGTTAACCTAAAAGTCTACAAAATATAAGTTAAAATAAATGTTATTAATTATAATGATGAATATCTGTTTTTTTACTTTAGTCGATAAATTTTATAACAAAAATTTACTGAAACTTAAAATATTAATAATAACATGAATATTAAGAATATAAATTTGTTTTTGAGCTTTAGTCACAAATAAATACGTCCAACGTTTTTATGCCCCACATATGCAGCAGTGCATAATAATCTATGGTGACCGTTTTGAAGTAGGTATTCTCATTTTAATTACACTTCACTTTTTTATCTAGAGAAAAAAACGTAGAGAAAGTTGTATTATATTACTATTATGAGATTATTATGAGATTGAAATAATAATGCTATATGTCATCGTAGTAGGCCCCAACGTCTAAGTTATCCAAAACAAGGCTTGCATGTAAGGTTAGGTACCTTTTACCATTATCTCCTTTCATCGTCGCTGATTGTGCACCAAACCATAGAACAGAAAGAAAAGCATTCCCGTGCCTCACCTGTCCGTTGGTAGTAGTATGACTGAGTTTCCTCGGTGCAGGTTGCGGCGGCGCACTGTGCCGCGGCGGGAGCGTGTGTGCGTGCGTGCTCACTAGTGTGGGTGCATGAGAGTGTGCTCGCGTCGATGCGTTCGTGTGCAGTAGTGTGTGTGTGTCGGTCGGTGTCGGTGTGTGCGTGGGTGCGAAGTGGTTCGCGATCGGTTTCGGTGTGACGTTCACGTTTTGAAGACTCGTCTTGTGCTCTCTCACTTCGTCTGATGTGGACTTCGGACGCGGGAGTATCTCGCCTATTGGATGAAAACATGAGTTTTAATTTTGAATGACAAGCGAAGCGCATTCGCGGTACGGTTTATACTCCAAAATGTATTAAGATCCTGAGCTTTTGTTTTTTGACTAAAATTTGCTAAGAATCATGGTTTATTCCAATTGCCCTCACAATCATTAAATACACTTTGGAGAATTTTTTATACTCAAAAATTGCTACCATTTTATTGAAGCATAATTATGGACACAGGTGGGATTAAAATCAACCTCGATTGCGTGCGCAACTCAACTCGGAAACCAGTATCAAACGGGTCGTCAAAAAACAATGACAATGTAAATTATCTTTGTCATAAAACCATATTTGGATCAGAAATAAGGAAAATACAATCAAGAATACTTTCTTACAGTCCACTTTCTGCTAAAGCCAATTGGAGGCCAGAAAAGCAGTAGCAAAATAGATCTTATAAGCTAAAGAAGTGGCACATCGTTATCTCTTAGCATGATTTAATGCAGTCCCTCAAACAAATGCTACTTGAATTCATTGTTGGTCTGATTACAAGCATAATTTGCTTAAGAGCCCGCATTGGCTGCCGCTGAGAGATGGCTGTAGGTTCACAGTTCTGCTTACCTTGGTCACCAGTGATGGTCCTCTGTAAGACGAGCCGTACGAATCTCTCATGGCCAGTTAAGAGAGCCACGGCCGAATCGTGCGGTGCTTTCTCCATGTCTACGCCGTTTATCTGTAAATGTGTTGATGAGATTTTGAGTATGATATCATGATGACGTCAACTGAACCAAACACGTATAGATTCTGTAGCGATGTCAGGTAATCAGGTTCTGAGCTAGTGCGCTTGATTGATAGATCAAAATCAAATTTGGTTCTTGTTAATGTTATAAGTGATTGAACAATGATAGCACTGAAGTCTCTGTATGGCGAAACTGGCTCCTTCTTTACAGCTCTGCAACAAATTTTCACATATTTTTGACCAAGCACAATTTGAAAACTCTTTTTATGTTTTATTTCGTTATCTTATTAGTTTTACCTAGTTACGACTTGCTGATGGTGGCCGAGCGGTAGCATGTTCGCTTTACAATACGACGGCACCCAGTTCGATCTTCGGCACTGCACCAATGATTCGATGCCATACGATGGTAAAGGAAAACATGGTGAGCAAACCCAGTATGTACAAAAACCTCAAAAAAAGTTCATAAATATAATGACATTCACTAACATGCACTGGGCCAGCATGGTGCATTAGGTTAGGGCCCATCCTCTCTCTCTTTCTCTCTCTGAGAGAAAGCCTGTGTCCCAGCAATGGGAACATGATAAGCTGATACTGAAGGACTTGCCATTAGCATGTATCCTGCCTAAAACATAGCGGCCACAGCATACTGTAAGAGTAGTTTTCTTGCAGAATCTCGGTATGATACAGTGAGGGCCACATTGGTTTGAGTAAGAGCATAATAGGTAAAAGCTAAGGCACTACACTGTAATAATACTTATTTGCTAACTGGGATATTGTTAGAAGTGAACATCTGGCATTATGTTGAATACTGACCGATACAACTTTGTCTCCGACTTGCATCTTGCCGTCCTTGGCGGCGGCGCCTTGAGGTGAAATGCGCGAGATGTAGATGGCAGCACTGTCCTCCCGGTACGGCGGCGAGCCCTTGCCGCCCGCGATACTGAACCCGAGCCCGGCGCCGTCGCGGATTAGCGTCGTGTGGACTAGCACCTTTTGTTGGTACACTGGAATGTGGCACGTTTAGCATTAGTTGATATGAACTTTATTGCCTTGTTATTAAAGTTCTGTTTGAACCCATATTTTTTATACATAGATCATCGTCATCTCATTTATGTGGATCAGCTTCGTGTGTGCAATACATTTTATTGTCTTAACTCAATCATCGATTTGTGAGATCGCTCGATAACCGCTAACGTAATCTTATAGCTTTCGAATTCAGCTCGAAGGACCAGAATGTAGACTCGACAAACATCGAAGTACCAAAATACAGACTTGGCAAACATTGTAAGACAGTCGACATTAGTCACATGAAATTCTGCTGTATGGTAAAGGGCTTACATTTCAAGTTTTTGCTTTTAGCTGGATTGATGTTAAGTGAGTCTAATTATAGCCTATTCTCGCCGAGAGGCGGCGTGAAGCAGGCAGCCGGAACCTTTGAGATTGGACTGTATCTGACTAGTGGCGGAGAGGCTGACACGCAAGATATAGTGAGCTGTGGCGGCGCCACTGGTAGTTGGCATCTTATGTTGGGGGACAGACTGTAGCTCATGACCGGCTGAGCGGCCGGCGGTTAATTACTCTCGAAGCTTTATTCACCAGGTGGAATGTAAGGCGTCGTAAGCGGCGGAGGCGAGGCCTGCAGCCGCTGGTAGTCGGCCGCTTGTGTGGGGGACGGACTGTAGCTGACGACTGGTTGAACGGACGGCGGGTCTTTAGTCTCGGGTTCAAACTCTTGTACGTAAGGGTTGCCGATGATGAGGGGCTTCGCTGTCGAAATGCCGGTGATACCACGGCCGGTTGATATCTAAAGGAATGTCAACAATATTACATTATTTTCTTATCAAAATGTACAAACCTTTTATTCGCGCGTCGGTATTGGGAGTCATTGAGATCCATGGGGCATAGTGTACACATACGATAAAACTATTATTCAAGCGTATTATCTGGGTTCACGTAAATGTGCCTATGCCATAATGTACATCATCAACCAGTAAACGTCGACTGCTCAACAAAGGCCTCTCTCTTAGAGAGGGGTGTTGCCATAATCCCCACGCTTGGCAGGCTTGAACCACCGGAGGATAGGCAACAGCGTCCACGGTGAACATACTGCGATCCCCAAGCCACCATAATGTACAGACTCCTATATTATACGACTTATTATTACTACAATTAACATAATGTACAAGGGTGACTTTATGGTCTCATTTGTTTAGTAGAAATTTGACACAAAACACTCAATAATCAAAATTAGTCTGATTTTTATGCTTATCCATAGTCTTCATGCTTAGCTAGCGATAGTGTACATTCAATACAAACATTGAGAAATATGAAACAACAAAAGTTTGCAGGTGAAAGTAGTGCAATGTTCATATCAAAACAGTAATCAAAGAAACAAAATGTGATCGCCTATCTAACCATCCACTGTTGAGATTAGGCCTCACTTGATCACATCACGATAACTGAAAAATAAGTGGTTGATGACATACCTGCCCATTTTCTAAAGTAGAAACTGTGTCGGTGGTACTTGAGACGGAATGGTGACTCGCTCCACTTGGCGCTCGACTGTGGGTCCTACGACAAGTAAATATGACAATGTTATATTTTGGTTGTTATAATCATTCAGACACAATACATATAGAGTCACAATCTCTAAGTGAAAACCGTCCGAGCGTCGTTGTACGTACATACCTATACATCAATTATATATTTGCCACATTTACTCCAATTTAGACGTTGTCTCTTGCATAGTGTTCAACGTCGCTTGTCCGCTGTCATCGTAGCACTGGCATCGCGCGGCGTTGCAGCCTGATTGCGGTTGCCTGACAACTAATCAAAAAGTCGGCGCAATGCGTAGCGTGCGCCGAGTCTTGGTTCGGTCTTCTTTTTGCACATTTGTGACTCTATAGGTATTGTACCTTGATGACACTAATTTTATAAATGCGAAAGTTTATATGTAAGTAAGTGTGTACTTTAGTCTGCACTCAACTCCGTAACAGATGAAACAATAACAGGAAGCATTGGACCTTAAATAAAATAAAATAAACGGGATTCAAATGTAATTTAGTATGGAGATAACTTGTACCCTGGATATCATTGCCTGAGGGGATGTATACTCAATCATTTATTCATTTATTGTATGTATACAGATGTTAGGTAGCATGTTTAATGAAGGTAGCACATAATGACCCTGATTGGGTATGGCAATAAATGTTCACGCGAGTAAAACGTAAAACCGCGAGTCGCAACTAGTTTTAGTTAAAACAGTTTCTACATTAAATTGATTCTCTATGATAATTACAAGAGATGTCAACAGATAAATCGTGAGCTCTCCAAAAATCGCGTCGATCCATTGCTTTTTTGAACCGTGAAACACACACACACACACACACACACACTTTTGCATTTATATTATTAGTATAATTATTGCTTTCGCTATTACGATAGAATTACAATCTAGGTAGTTTTAAGGCTAGAGAGAATAAATATCTTCTAGATCAACGCGATCCATTCTCGGCCACACAGCCGCTTACCATCAGGCGAGTCGGTAACCAAAAGTAGAAATATATTATTGAAAAAAAAAAAACTTTGTTTACTGTCGGCCGTCGGATCAGTAAGTACATGCTATCTAGTAAATGCAAAGCTACAACAAAAATAGATGAAACAAACTGCGTTTTTTCAAAGTACGTATCAGTCCCGTTACCATAGCAAATCAGTATTCACGCAAGTGTCCAGTATTATATTCACCTGGTGGAGTTGGGAGAGTCTCTGGTGACGACGAGGTGCAGCGTTTGGCCGCTCGCCTTGAGCACTTCCACCGCATAGTAATGATCCACCTCGATTACAGATGTACCGTTTACAGAGAGCACCTTGTCACCCACCTAGAAGAAATAAAATATCAATTAGATAAATTCGTCTAAATGCATGCAATATAGGCAGCGCCGGCCCTGGGTGTAGAGCGAGAGAAGCGGTCGCTTTAGGCGTCAGATAGCATGGGACAACAAAATGCCAGAAGAAAAAGGAGCGAAAAATAAAAAAAATATGGCGGCGCTTCGTGTCTCAGAACGGGAGCGGCGTGGCAGACGGCGGGACACACTTGTGTTTTTTGTAGACATCATAAAATTTTGATGTATTGTTTACATCCTAGATTAGCACATGTGCTACTTTTTATTCCGGCAAAAATTATCGATTCCTGTACTACGGTTTTCAGAAATGAAACGCGCCGAAAGCCCATCTCGCTCTACCCAGATCAATGGCTAGGACCGGCGCTGATTATAGGTTTTTACTAGGCAAGCGTGCTCAATCTTCGACCGCATCTCGCTACCCATCAGATGAGATCACGGTCGAAGATTAGTCTAGTCAGAGGTAAAAGTGGCAGAATTCGGCAGAAGAATGTGACACCTAAAAGTTACTTCATAGAGGTTGAGGGAAGCGAGTTTTTAACCTGCCATGATACGTCTTTTTTTCTTAGCAGCGAGACAGTGACTCAATTTACACAAAGATAGCAGCAACCCACAGCGTCAATCAAACCTAACAATAATGCAGTCTAGCGTCCATTGGGTCACATTGGTACGGATGGGTGCTGTCATTTCGGTGTGAATTTTGCATATAATTAAACTAGTGGTTCGCCACGAAATGAGACCTTGCGACCCCCATATTTTTGCAACACCTCGACCGATTTTGCCAATATTATAACTTACAAATTGTATTAAATAAACTACATGCCTACAAAATTTCATGAAGATTGGATCAACGATACGCAAGTTATCGTCAAAGTAATAACCAAACATACATAGAAACGCCGACTTGTCCTATTAGAATTTGAGTCCAATTAGAACCCCTATCCGGTTGGTAAAAAAAAAAAACTTGGACGCCCGATTTATTTCCGGATTTTCCAAAAAAACAAAATGGATAAGCCTCGAGCTACTCGAGTGGTATGCCAAGGTTTCGCGGGGCATTTGACAATAAAATAATGCACAATATGGACTATCGTAAAACCGCACCGCTTATCTTTATCATTTATGATAATTTATAATGAATTGATGAAGTTTCAAGAAAGCCATCACTTTTTGCATATAATATGTTAACAAGATAGTTTCAGCAACATCGATAACATACGGATAATTATGCTAATGCCGGTTATACAGGGCCGTAGATTGAAAACTGGTTAATCAATGTATGATTATGTGGAATGTTTGATGTACTCGTATATAAGTGATCGGGCAGTTGCTTTTGAGTGGAAACTATCCTGGTGATAGGTTTAAGACGTTAACTCGCTAAGGCATAAGGAAGTAGGAATAGTTATATCATTGGATTTTCCAGTGAACCACGTCTCTCTTTATGTACTTAAATTAGCTCTGTGACATGACTAGCTATTAAACGACCATCCATATTAAAATCCAGTGACGGATTTCCCATAAGGCAAGACAAGGATCGGCCCTTTTGGAGATCGATGGGGGAGGCCTATGTCCAGCAGTGGACGTCCTATGGCTGAAATGACGAAGACAAGGATATAGACGTTTGGTAAACTCTGGAGCGACGGTTTTTTGGTTGAGAACTATGTTGCTGAATTGGATGATGTACGGAACAGTTGTGTATACACCTAACACAAGTAGAATTCTTGCACTGACTGAAACGTTCAGCGTTTTTACTACTCACCCTCAATCCAGCGAGGTAGGCAGGTCCGTTCGGTGTGACCCTCGATATGAATATGCCATCGTCGTCTCCGACGTACGGCGTGGAGCCTCGTCCGCCTGCTATGCTCAGCCCTAAGCCGCCGGCCGCGCGAGCTATCCGCACCTCTATGCACCTCTGGTCATTCACCACCCGCGCTTCGCTCTCGGCGCGTTCCGACACTGATTCACCTATGAGAAGAAAAATTAAAACATAGATTTCAGTCATCTTATTCGTTTTGCTCTCAGCAGACCGTGATGTCACGTAATACTAACAGAGATAGATGTATGTGCCTTACGATGTTACATTATCTCTAAATCTCTACTGTTATCATAATAAACTCATGCAAGAGTATCGTTGACAACAGAGTGTGTTTCGTCTTTTCATTGCATGGGTGACCTTCCGCAAGGTCTAGTACTTTCGAATAGGACAGGCAGTCTTAGGGCAGCTGTGCATTCTTTATGCATGAACTATACTAGGGCCTCAGTAATGATAAGACATGACACACATTCCTAAATAGGGACGGTTCTTATCTGCGCGTAGTGCGTGCGTTAAGATGATCAAGATTGCCAGGCACTGTTTACCGTAAACTTTTATATTCGCAGGTTGGATAAACCGATGTCTCATTCTTACGTGGTTTACCTCTGCTTTGTTCTATGTACGTGATCAGTAATATGTTTCCTTGAGGCTAAGTATCACAGTCCAACCCTGTTTATTTATCGTCAAAATGAAAAATATGTAAAGGCCGTAAAGCAGGCGATAACGCTGCCCGGTAGACACGCTCAATGACAAATACCGTGTTACATTAATTGATCCAAGATAAAGAACATGTTTACACGAATATTATGTAAAGCGCATTGATCCGTACGACTGCGTCGCGTGCGCAAGTATCGATTGCCAAGTGTAAGGTCGAGAATAAGAACATTACTGCCGTACACGCAATTTATCAATGTAGGAACGCTGGAGGAGGCGATCAAAGCTCGTTCAGAGACGTCAAGTATTGTAATTGTCCTGGGCTATTTAGGTTAAGTGGTACATCAATTTTAAGTAGGTAACATCGCTAGTTGAATGCATCCCGGACTCGATTAGGAAGGTAAGGTGGCGCTGCAAGGTTAGGGCTTCGTCTAATTTGGTGTGGGCGTAGAAAAGTCACCGACAGGAGTAATTGGTGACCCCGCGAGATGATCACGAGCAGTCCGCAGTGAGAATGCAACGCGCACATGACATGTGCATTGAGCGAGCAAGGTTAAGTTACAAGTCGTAAAATGTTAACGTCACGACATCGACATTATACGACACAATGACACTCGTGTTTTGTACAAGACAATAAAGCCAATTGTTACTTTCACGAATTAAAATTATTGACAGGAATGTATTCAATCGTAATTTTTTACCATCGATAATAGCCTCATAGTAATAGCTGCAAGTGATTTACCGATTGTACAACCGTTATGTAAGCGTTTTAAAGACAATAAAATACCTGCCGGAGATAGCGACAGGTAAATGAACATTAAAAGCAATAGAAAAGTTTGGAGAAAGAATAAGTTAATGTCACGGCAGGAGATAACGTTAAGCTTTAACACGCCCCACGAAAGACAGCGACATATATTGATGATTCGTTTGTACGCGGCCGGGTTTCTAATTCCGCCAATGTTGCATGCGAGAGGAATGAATTGAATAACAAATGACCACACGGCTCGCGGCGGCGTTCGCACGACAATCAACATGTCGAGACGAATGAATGGATCAGAAATCATGATCCAGAACGGCCCATTCCGCGTCCTGTGCTCTCAACAATACCCAATCAGCCGCTTTACTTTCACCCCCGGGTAACCTTAATAGAATAACAACACAACCATTGTAGTACCCCGGAACGAATCGTGATAGTTTACAGTGGGATTCGTGACTCTCGTCTTACAGTAGTCTTATTGGAAAATGCTCTTTCCATGGAATAATGGTAATTTAGTACCAATTCAAATGTAACGGACAGGTGAAAGTCTGTAGATTACTATTAATGGAATTGTCTTTGGAGCTGCGTTTGCCCTGGTGGATAAGAAAGATCAAGCGTGTGACAAATAGAAGCAGAAAGCTGCATAACTCTATGTCAGTAAGAGCGGTGATTTCATCTTGAGTATGTAGAGGTTTTTGCTGTACGAGAAGCGCATGTTGTAAGTAATATGTGTAATATGATCTAAAGAAAATGCGACAATAACACCTGAAATTGCAATACAGTAAGAGGCCGACCGGAGGGTCCGTTAATGCAGCTAAGAGTGGCAATTTGATTTAATGACTATAGACCGTAATTCAGGGTGTAATGAGTGCTAATGTTTAAAGGCAATTGGTGCCTCTACCGGTTGGGCCGGCAGCGCCTGCGCGGCCTCGTGTCCACTACGCCGTAAATCCACTGCACATACGAGACCGACGTCATAAATCATACGCTACTGTTTATTCCACATTATGCAAACCATCGTGTTCAGGGAACTGTATAAATTGCTGTTTTGCGAACTAACAGTTGTTTGCAACACCGAATGTTAATGTCATTTGGGGGTTTCTCAGAGTTATTTGTTTTATAGCCGAGATAGTGATAAACGACATAACACTCTAATAAAGAAACAGGAAGTGGTTTATAAAATCGTAAACATTTGTCAAAATGAGTGTAGCAACATTTAAATGATACGGTCGGTGATAAATCTTTCTCTACAATCAAAGTACCGTCGGTTTCCGATGGATATTTTGATATAAAACATACAAGCAAAATCCTAAGCTATAAATCGATAGCCGTCCTATATTTGGTGATGACATAACCAGTAAAGGTCAGCCTGTACTCAAAGGGTCTTTGAAGCGTGGCTTCATCATCGGTAACATCGGCCGCCTTGTTTACTATAAGCATATTACGCCGTTGCGAAACACAAGTGTAACATCGGGCCTTCGAGAGTTACTTTGGGACCCGCCCAAATACGTGAGCGATGACCGCATAGGTAAACTAACTACTATTATTTCACCTTCACGCTTTGGTATTTTTTAAAGAACATATACAGCTTCGTTTTGACCATATCCAGTAGTGTAAAGTTAATAAACATTTCGTTGAAACTAGTGATAATTCACAAAGCATTAGATCTCTTTATGTTGAACAAAACCGTAGAGTCTAACTCTAAAGTGTTTACATTGATGACTATATACCTACTGGCCTATATTGGACTATATATTATACGTTATTGAGTGGAATATAAGCGGTCTGTATCGTACCTAATGCATATTGTTAAGCCATTTGCGGTGACTGGTCCTGAATGGCTAACATTAGAGGTGTTGCTTGACACAAATATTGTAAAGCTTCTTGTAGACCTGTTAGTTGCTCTAAATGTCAAGTCATAAGAGGCACTTGGCTATGACACGCTTGTATAGAACAGTTATTAAGAAGTGCATTAAATATGTATTGCTGTAACCAATATGAGTAATGGGCAGATGAAGTAGAAACTTATTTGAAAGTTATTACGCTAATTAATTACAGTTGATTGATAATTATGTTTGCGGTCAGAGATAAGATAGATTTGAAGTCTTATAGAAACTAAAGCATTGATAGACATGGTCAGTATTGATTGAGTTTGATAGAGTATACGATTTTTGATATTCATTAGATAATCATATGGTATGAAATCATTATCATTACTAATATTATAAAAGCGAATGTAACTCTCTCTGTCTGGATGTTTGTTAGCTTTTCACGACTAAACGGCTAAGGCAATCTTAACGAAATTTGGCAGGAAGATAGCATGCATCATGAAGATGGACATCGGGTACTTTTCCCCCCAAAAAATGCGGAAAAATTGGAAAATCGCGGGTAACACCGCGGGATTCAACTAGTAGGAAATAAATGAAGAATCGATCAGAAAAATATCAATGTTTGTTCGCGTTTCAAGACTAAACGTCTTGGCGGATCTAAACGAAATTTGGCAGGATGATGGTGTATATCATAAGGACGAACATAGGGTACCCCTGGGAAATGTGGAAAAACGGGCCAATTGCTGGTAACACCGCGGGATGCAACTAGTATTATATATGGTTGTTGTTTGTTAGTCTTTCACGCAGCAATAGAACGGATTGACGTGATTTTTTGCATCGATAAGGTTGGGGAGCCGTAGAGCGATATATGATATTTTACTAGGACTTTTGATCCCAAAAAGAAAAAAAGGTTTCTGAGGGAAGGTCTACGTCGGTGACACCGCGGTACCTAATTACTTTGTTTGAAATACTTTTCCGATATGTTGAAGGTAAGGAAGATGAACTTGATAAGAATGTAGTTAAAAATCGAATTGTCATCTATACTAATATTATAAAGAGGAAAGATTTGATTGTTTGTTTGTTTGCATTGAATAGGCTCCGAAACTACTGAACCGATTTGAAAAATTCTTTCACTGTTGGGAAGCTACACTGTATACCCGTGCGAAGCTGGGGCGGACCGCTAGTAAACAATAAAAAAACGCATTCTTCAGTCTTCCCGTGAACATAGTGCATGTATCTGCGCCGAAATATCGTTTGCTCATTCCACAACCTTGCCACGGTAAATATCCCATAAAATAAATAACTCTAGTGAACAACCGTGATAGTTTAAAACTGTATTTTTTTTTCAGTCTCATGTCAGATGGCTAAATACTCTGACATAAGAGCTGGGCACAGTGGGTACTCAGCCTTTACAAACTTAATTATGAGCTCAAAGAATAGTCATTGAAAATTAACACAGACATGAGTAATTGTGTTTAGCATTTGAAGTACAAATATGTCATACCAGTGATTGTATATTAAATAGAAAACAATAAATCACCTTGACTTCGTTCAACGCTAGTTTATTCTAGGGCACTATATCCGTTCAACATTTTGTCATTATAATACTAAACGACCGTAAAATATTGTTACCTGATGTATTAATCCTGATTTAAATTAATAAATATGTGTTTTTTTTTACTTAATTATTATTTATTTAATGTTTGCGTTTGACCGCCGCCTCGTTTGATGTTAAGTGTTGATGCGGTCTATGATGGAGCAGATTTGTCTAGAATAAACAGTTTCACTAGCAACTTGAAGACACCCAGATTGTATATATCGGGGAACACCCATTCAGGCAGTGCATTCTTTAGACTAGCAGTTAGCACAGTAAAAGTGGAATCAGAGCGCTTCGTTCGGGTTGTTGGAACATCATGAAACAGTGTCACCATTACAGGCCCACCCTGGGAATCCGATAGAAATATGGGCAGGAAGGAATTAGATTATGTAGTTCCGATGCACACACTCCAAATTGTATCCGTAGAAAAACCGATAGACTAGCAACTGCGCCGAAGCTCAAGACTAAGAAGTTAAGTCTGAACTAGGGATTCGTTGCTCATGAGCTTTTTGGCACGTTTCTCAATAGACTAACGCCCCAACCTGGCATCCATCTCAAAAGTGCAAGCCATTACTCCATGCCGACCGAATTTATATGGAAGAATTTATAAGGAAGGTAAAAACATTATAAACAAGACCAGAAAACCGGTTAACAAATAAAGGTTGAGTTTTTAAGGAAAAGAGAACATTTATAGCAATAAGAAATTTACACTCTTCCAAAATATAAAAATATAAAAAATTAAACCAATAATGATTTAAGAGGTTAAAGAAAGTTTAACTTTTATAATGAACAAAAAGAGAGGGACAAACTGATTAGCTTGCTATAATTTTGTGAGCAGTCTAAGATATCTAAGCACTATAAACAACCTCCATGTTAACCTAATCACAGAAAGGGAAGGGAAAGTGAACTTACGCTTTTTCCTCCTTATCACGCCCATTTCCTCGTCGCGAGCTAGCCGCCGACTACTTCCTGAATAGGGGTGGCTATTTCCGTGCGGGGAGGTGGATTAACCGGCCTTAGATACGATAGTATCTCGCTATCGTATGTCAATTGAGTCGATACACCGGCCGGCTCTAGCCCTAATGCATTCCGATTAGGTCATTGTCCAATAACAATAACGTTAAACCGATTTTAATGCTGGTGCGGGATCTTTTTTTTATAGGACAAGTATTCTCGGAGCGTGGGTGTTTACGGTTTCGTGAGAGCAAAACAAAAACAATCGGGAGAGCACTGAACTGGTACCGCGGTCGGTAGGCGCGCGCAGCCCGGGGCGCATTCGGTGACGGAATGCGCAACCACCACAGGCCGCATCTCGCGGAGGCTGCGCTTGCGCCGGCGCCTCGCGACCTCTCCACCCGATAAAAATAGAAAGTATTAACCTGACGCATGCGCTATTCCTTTTTTAACCCCTTATTATCACTATCACCGCCAATAGATCGCGTACGGCTTCATTTGATTACGAACACTTTCGTTACGTTCGCTCTATTTGTAGACAATTGCTTTGATAATGTAGTGTTGTGAAGACAGGCTGATTATAGGTTTCGACTACATTGGTGTTGATTACATCTATGGGCAGATCATGAATGATAGTTAGTGAAGTAGAATTTCCTTAAACGGAAGATGTTGGGGCAAGACCACATTGTTTACAATTTTGATACGATTTATAAGTAGTGTAGATTTTAGTAGAGTTCAGGAACGATGTCTATCAAAAAGAGAAGTTGAGTCTAACTCTGTCTTAATACTGAATACGTATACCTAAACAAATGCATGATATTAGAATGTCCCTAATATACCTATAGGGTGTTTCCTCAAATAAGATGAACACCTATACAAACGATTCTTATTGGTCATCAATATGACATGACATGCTAATTTGACCACTAATACAAGCGATTCTTACTGGATATATAAATATGATATGCTAGTATGACAACCAATAAACACCTCCAACATTGCACGCGTGCTTTTTCTTCGTTCGCACTTGAGAGTTAATTCAGCTTTTGTCGGTGAAGCAGCATCTATTCCTTCCTCAGTATTCTCTGGCAGCTTCTTGATAAAACAATATATTTTCATTGTGGAAACAAGTCTTTTTCGCAAAATTGTCCTGTTTATATTACTAAACTTGAATATCTTGCTATGCCTAAAAAAACATTGAATTGGCGATAACACTAGCCACAAAAAGAGCATACACACAAAACGTACGCAGATAAATATCTACAGACGAGTTGTAGGTAGATAAGAAAAAAATAAATTACAAACCAAATACGCGGCAACGGCAGTAGCGCTTTACAATCTATTTGAATGAGCAAACAAATCTCGTTAATCGAATAGTGCCCACTGAACTGACATCGGAATGACCAACGTAACAAACACACCACGATTTATCGACCTAGTGGTCAAGTTCAATATAAAAAGTAGTCAAGCCACCAAGAGCAAAAACGCAGGGCACGCACTATCTATGAAACTACTGGTCATTACAGTTAATTCCAGAAAATACTTTAAGACGACACATAACAAGCGTGGCTAACGATTTTCTAGTAATCGATAAATTAACGGAGAAAACTAGAAAACTGTATAAGCCAAGCGGGATGCGGCTTTCAGTTTAACAGTGGATTATTAAGCAGGACTTGAACGCCTTTCAGCTTTCGAAAGGCGGTCGGACTTGTGATCCACTTAATGCAAGCTCTGTGCACTGCATATACTTGCACCTTGCATGGTGTGATTAATGTATGCAAGGATGCCAATTAGATACGGCACGCGTCACCGCTCAGACGTAGCGACAACCCACTTCAAGCAATAAACTCGTTCTCGAAAGGACAATTTTCTCTCAAAATGTTTATTTCTGCGATTCAGGTAACGGTCAACGCGGTGACATAGCGCGTAGAGAATTTGACGCGCTTTTGCCGTAGGTGGATACGACTCTAAATATGCAAAACACGAGAAATTGTATGCAAACACCTAAATTTATCTCCGTCATCGGGTATCTTGTTTTCATTTTGCATTGTTTGCGAAATCTTCGCGGACTTTTACCCGTGTAAAAACTTTATAAATCAGCTTATAAATAAAGCTATCGCAAGCGCACGGCTAGCACCGGATAAATTAATGTTCATCTAGATAAAGATAGAGGAATAAATTATTATTAATAGGGGATCGTGTTCGCGAAGTATCGTGTTGTCGATTCGCTTCAATAATTCATTTCACAGGTTCACTTTCGAGATCTGAGCCCGCAGCACGGATGTTAACCGCAAAGTATATTTTCCAACGTTGATTGTATGTATCGAAGGTTGCGGTCAGCCAGACAACCTATTCAATACGCAAAGGGAGAAAATCTAAACCAAAGGCTATACCTAGTCGCATGGCTTTACAGATAAAACGAATTACAGAACGTAACGAGGGAAAGATAATGACGAGCCTCCATTTAGATCGTTCCCCGGAGATATCTGCCGATGTCGAATAGATAGCTCTGCTATGCATATAGGATGTATGTAACTAATGATCTTTAGAAAATACCGGGTTAAATGTCGTATCTAAATGCATAAAATATAGAGAGGCAATAACCCTAATTAATGAGGCGCATAGTATCACCGTACATAATTATAAGGACTTTCACGATGTTGTATAACAAGCGGATGCACGAAGATTGATAATGCAAAAGAAAAACGTGAATGCAGTACACTATAGTAATTACTGCCACAGAGAAAGGTGTTTGTATCTAACATTGTAATAACTGTACCAAATTACAAACTATGACATTTATTTATTGAGCTTGGAAAGTAAAACATAGTAATTTAACGTAACGTGACTGATGGGTAGATCCCTGAAGATGCGCGATAAAAACATTTTCGCTTATTGCTTCATTTGTTTAATGGTCAATGTAATTATAGTGTTGGATTTACTGTGATTTCCGAATGACCATTGAACTTTGCCATTTAGGGTCTGCTAGATAAAATACTTGCACGTGTTTTGCATTAGCAAACTCAGGCGGGAGGGTTAACAGTACATGTTGTCAGTATTGAAATAGTAATGTTGTTTTCAGTGGAGTTCACTGGTGTCAATCGTGCTCGTCTTCTTTTCTATCGAGCAATCGGCTCACGAACTCGAAAGACGCTGGTCATGCGCTTCCATGTCCTAGAGCTTTGTACAAGCTTGGAGGCATGTCATCCCGCTTCTCTCAATAACTGTACCGGTTTCTTAGCTCTACTTGATTTTAACATAAACACGGTATTTTGGGTCGTTTTCTGTAAGATCTAGAGCATCTAAAAGAGTATAAAAGTTTCTTGTTGGGAAGATCTAGTCTAACAATGGGCACCAGGTTTTTTAGGGCGAGCTTTTCCTACCGTAGCCCCAATTTTGTTACGACAACGAAACAAACTCGAAAGTATACGAAATAAAATAAAAAAACAAACGCAATAAAAATGGCAGGTTTAAATTATATGTTTGCTCTTAAAAACACTCTACACCTCGTTATTATTATAAAACTACAGCTAAGTTTAAACCACAATTTTTGTTTCCTGGTCAAACAACACTTGCAAAACAACAGCATTGTGCTTTCTATCAGATAAATGCAAACTATTATACAACATCCAAGATATAGATTAAGAAACTTTTGTTATTGCCTTTTATATTTAAACTGCTTATTACATAAACTAACAACTTATCAAAGTTAACACGTAAAAAAGAACGCTAAAGCTCCCGAGTGGTTACTTTCAAATATACACGTAATAAACTGTACTAGTTTGCATCGGAATGCTTTTGTTATAACTTTAATGTAAACATCTATTCATGTACACTTCGTTCCGTTCAATAGCATTTAGTGGCACACATGGAAAACCTAGTAATAGCATTCTGCTAAAAATACGAGCTCAGAACTGCAAGATGTGGTTGACCTTCGGACCAGAACTAGAACCGCTCTTGTGCACCCACCTGTCTACAAAACAACAGGCAGAATCAATCATAACGGCATTTCGGTTTTTGTTTCATAGAAATAACAAAGAATGATGAAAATCAAATAAAAAGTAATTGAAAAAATTACATCTCCGCGTACAATAGTAAAATTAATTTGCAAACTTTCTCTTGAAAATGGAAGAATTAATGGAGTTCGGTCCCATGGAGTTGCAACGCGCCCGCAGTGTTTGTTAGTCATGGTAATTCACAAGATTGGAATATGATTTGAATTCACATCAAATGTAACGACGATGATGTAATATTTTAAAACTATAATAAAAATGCTATTCATATCGACTATTAGACTCCATTTATTTATGCGTTGAACTAACAACAATGAAGAGCTAAAGGGCGAGATAGAGAAAGGATGACATTTAGCTAAGTTTAGCGCGCGAACCTTACTTGCTTTGAACGTAAATTCAATGATGGAACACATGATGCCGCGAACAACGGATTTTGTGACGGCCATTTTTAATCACAATGTTTAATCGAACAATGACTTCACGTATACGAGGTGTTTTTAAGATATGGGTACGTATCGTAAAGGTTTATGAGGTACTGACGAGCTCGGCAGCCACCGGCGGCCTGGTTCATTTGAGCGCACCAGTTAACGCGGGGGAGAGCGCCATGCTGCAGCTATTGTTGTCCGTCCCTAAGGAGGGTCGGCCCAGATGTCGCCCCATTTACGCACACGCGCATAAACAACACGAATACCTTTAGAAATGGCTAGAAAACATTTGATTGACACCAACATCACGTCGAATCAAGATTAATGTGCCTACTGGTGACAAGCGACTACTGGTTACATTAGCGGTGTTATCATGGTTGGACGCTTTCGGAAACTTAATATTGTTTTTATATTGGTTAGTTTATAGAGGTAGTCGCGTCTAATTTAACTGAAATGACTGTGATAAAGTACCAATTTCCTGTGCATTCAAAGAGCAGGATGAAATTAGATAGCTAGAATTAATTAAGGGGTAACTGTTACTTGATCTGCAATTGGCAGGTATCGATACCTTTGAGTTGACGACGCCGGAGGTTGAGCGGAAAGTGAATATTTATGGTGGTTATGTCTTAGTACAACGTGATATACTGCAGGTTAACGACTAGATTAGTTTCTATTCAAAGCAACTTTCTCCTGTAGAGGATTTCTCTTTAGAATTAACTATGCGCTCGGTTATATCCTTACGACTTCTTCACTTTTCACAGATGAAGTAATACGGAAATACTGTGCTTAATTGAATTTGCGACCTATTTAACAAAGTAAGAACTCTCAATCAATAGAGTAATTACGTACCATATCCATGAATAATTGGTGATTCGCTGATGCGCACACGTCTTGGCCCGGATCGCGCCGGAAGTGTGTAATGATTGCTTGCGTAAGGGTCTCTTTCATAGCCGCGTTGACTGGAGCGAGGTAAGGTCCCATGAAGTCTGGCCGAAGGATCCTCGTAGACGGGCTGATACCCTCGAGGCTCTAAGGTGGCGTACCGCGCCTGAGCATAATACGGCCGCTCGTGGTGATCAATGTCTCTCAAATCGCGTCTCGATGGTGGTCTCGCCTGTTCATTGTAGTCGATGTACGGGTTACTTCTATTAGCCACAGTTCTAGGCCTTTGATCATACTGGTTCAGAGCTTGTAGGCTCTGCGCTGGATACCCATATTGGTTAGGATGTCGTCTGTATTTGTCGAGGATATCAAAGGATCTGTGGTAGGGTGATGAATATCGGTCAGTGGCGAATATCTCGCTCTGGGGAAGTCCACTGTTGCTGCTCGCATTGCTTCGGTTACTTCTGGTACTACTTCTAGCACTGTTCCGGGTCAGTGAACCGTCACCGCGTACGCTTAGCTTTACTTCCAGTCTTTTGTCTTTCATGTTTCGTTAATTTATCTTGACTCACTTAATTTTGTAATGTCGACACTATCATGTCCGTTTAGAATCAAAAGATCATCTTAGAAATTATAAGTGCGTTATAATTAACCTTTGATAATTTATATTAGCCAACAGCATAATGTATCGCGCTATAGAAAGTAAATGACGTTTATTATCGTGTTGTACACGAGCGATGAGTAATGACTGTTGATGTATTAGTAAATGACCACAAGCATGAGAACAAGACTGCTGTTGTTCGAGTTAATTGAGGTTAAAATAGTTTGGACGGAACATCGACACGACTTTTGGACAAAGGTACTGTCAATCCCGCGGCGAGGCGAGCCGGGGCGGGCGAAATGTTGTACGAACCGACAAGACGAACAATAAAAAATTGACGGGAGAAAATTCTTAGATGCCTTTCACGATAAGCGCATGGGCAAGTATGCACATCAAACCCACTGATAAACACAATCGGTGTATCAATCAACTGAGGCATAGACACACACGCCTCGTAACAAATAAATTTACGTTAATTTAGAGACAGAACAGTGGACATACATAAAGTTGGTGGATACTTTGAAAATGATTGCAAACATCAAATTTGAGATGTAAACATCAAAACGACCACAAATTAATTAACAAGCTAAATGACGACTAAAATAGAAATGCAAATTGGTGATGTCATATGATAAACGGCGTCTTAGCACGCGACATCCGGTAGAGTTGCAATAAACAATAAAGAAGAAAAGGAGAAAATACAAAATTCAAATTAACATTCTAGAATGTGCAACACAAACGAAACGTAACCGGTAATTTAATTAGATAACTTTTTAAATTCCACGATGCACTAGATCCCTGTGAGTGCTCACAGTGCGCTTGCGACTGACACTTGGTGGAAACATTATAAAGGTCGATAAGATAAAGTATCGTCAGTTCAATAACTTGTAGGCAGTAATTGTATTGTGTTGTAGAATCCCTAGAGCTATTGAGGGCCGTAATAGCCTTAGAGAATTGATTGTAGCAAACGTTACTTGTTTTTATTAAATTGATATGTATGGAACGTGCCAGTTGAAGAACACTCGACGTGATAACGTATTCTTCACCTTGAGCGATCGTAAAGGAAAATTCACTAGGTCAAGGTCGAAATGTGTTTAACACCATGTTTAAAACTTATATTTACTTTGCTTAAGAATGTAACGACTGTAAGGGAATAATGCCTTCATATTAATGGACTGATTTTCCTTAGTACGATTAGCAAGTGTATTTAGCGCTACTTATCGTGTCTTTAGTAATAAAATGAAGGAAATCTTTAGGAATAGAATAAAAGTGTCTGTTACAAATGAAGAAATACCTAGAGAGTAGACTATGGAAATAAAAATCTTTCTACAAATCTACAGATACCTAACAATGAGTGACAAATCTGACTAAATTGAGGAAATATCAAAACCATAAAGATATCAAAATTAGAGGTGTGGAAGGAGCTTACGAAACAGAAAAATATGATCTGCCAGCGAAGCGGATAACGTTAGCCAAGTACGTATCTCTACACGAATTTATCGCGTATCAGATGAGCGTGAAATGCAAACGTTTCGACATGGTGCGCCCGAAGTGTTAGCCAACCTGTTACTGTTTGTAAACCAAACAGTACTATTATCTCCACCGTATGAATCGCCGACGGGCCTTAATTCAACATCTCCTTGTTTGAATAGGACCTCTAAACTTGTGGGAAAGTTTATGAGCCAAAGACGCTTAATTAGGACTTGGAATAGTTCACGGAGACAGTTGACTAGACTAGGCTATTAACAAAATATAAAGCGGCAATTTTGCAGATCGTGGTGGAACGCAGAGAAAGTATGGACACGTAAGTGCAGGGTACGCAACCAACAATTTTAGTTTAAATGGAGCATAGACTACCTGTGGTTTAATGGCACACACAGATAAGAAAGACAAACCGTATTACCAGCAACAATAACTCAGATTGACCTTCAAATACAGCTTGTGTAAGTAAGAAGGCATTATGTTTCTAGAATTGCATCGAATTGAATGTCGTAGCGTATTTACATCACGTTATTTGCTTGAACATGCGCGTTACACTGCTGTTTATGACACTTGTTATTTTCCCCTGTACAACTAAGTAATAATGCACAGATCGGATTGATTTTCACAAACTGTTCGAGATATCATTAACTGGGACACACACGACACGCCAAACGATTTTCGAATGATTACATCTATATTGTGAGTCACTCTACGCCTTATGAACACAGGTGCCCAAAACGAATCCTCCTGGTAGCTCTAGATTGGAACTATGAAATAAAAACACACGAACTTAATATTTTTCGACTAAATATATAACATTCAGGTGGAATCCGGGGCGAACTCGCCACAGGTGAGCGAAACACTGCGAGGTTTCGTTCAGCAGACTGAAATGGCACGCTAAGTGCGGGAGATAAGCTGATAACGTATAGCGATAAGTACCGATTTTATACAATACCACATTGCGTTGCGTATGCCTCGCTCCACTGTTTTGATATATGAGGATGTATTTATGACGAATCCTAAAGGTATTTAAAACGAGTGCAATTTGCAGTATATGTAAATATGTTGGGATGAATAACCTTTGCGTGGCGAAATGAAGTTCGAAAGTCACGTACTCTCTGAGTTTCTCACATAAAAATGAAGGCAATGGTGCCTTTGTGTTCGGTGACGCGAGTGTGACAGACGGAGCTCGCTCGATCCACGCTCGTGATCTTTAGACGTCCAAGTATGGTCACGACGAATAGAACGAACACTATTGCAACCCCAGACCAGACAAATTTGGGAGATATGGTAAGGTGGCGTGGCGGATGCGAACGCATCAGACCTAAATCAGGCTAGGTGCCTTTTGCGAACTCTTGCAGAAGACCTTGTCTACGTGGACTAATAGTTCATTGGTGTCGCTGTAAGATTCTCACTATGCGTGAAAAATTAGTAATTGAGTAAGTGTGCCGTACAAACAGTTTTTGCGTTAAACGGTTCAGCGGTATAATGAAAAATGAAACACGGAGACATTTGAACAAGAATGATAATTAAGGCATTTCTGCCTTGTTTGTCTCATCTGAGGTTGTAACCATCGAATATCTCACTGGGAAATCGTGCTATTTTAACGGTGTGGCTCGTCTATTAATATTTGAGCTTAAAGCTCGTAAAGTAACAAAGTAAAAGTTGCTCAAACTCACCATCGGCGATATCAGCACCGGTTTCTTCGTCGTCAGTCTTTCGTTCCTCATGCTGTTCCCGTTTCTTGATCGCCTGTAAGAAACACAAATTGTAATATCGCACCTCCCGCCGGTTAACTAACGAGAAAACCAGTATCAAGCAAGTAAGAACGGACAAAAACAAGGATATTAAAACTTAGGCGTCTCGTGGCACATCAACTACAGCTATTTAGTATATTACGAGAAATGTCACGTCACATGCCAGTGGAATGTAATGATCGTGATACCACAAAACGCAAGCGAGGCAAGCCAAACAAAATGCAGCCGAATCTAAATTGAAATCTTGCGCTGAATGTCTTTTTATCTGGCGTAGGTATCTCACCCGGGCGAGCCATCCTCCGGCCGCTTTCAAGCACCTCATTTTAATAAGTACCGATGAGGAACACTCCGGCAATCAGGCGGTGATTTATTTTAACACAACACTTGTTCGCGAAAGCGGCACTTCACTTATCGATTAATCGCGGTACACGGAGCATTGTTACGAGCGGCGTCGCCGAGGAAGGCGCTCATGTCTGCTCGCCGGGCTGAGGTCTACCGGCAGCGTCGTGGTCGAGGGCCCGCGCGCACCAGCCCGGAACGCTCTATTCCAGCAATTACCCACGGTTGGGCCGCATCGCGGAACCGGACCGATTCCTCATGTTTATTACTTCTTCGCGCACACGACCTAGATTAAAAACACTCGCCACACAACTATTTGCGGCTAAAATAAGATGTAACCTGAGCAAAATGCGAATACTTGCTACAGTCACAGAATAAATAACAGTATGACAGCGTTAGGATAATAAGTACACAGAGTGTGAGCGTGATGCGAATCAGATCTCACGACTGTATTGTCTATTACTCTATTCTTTGGAGCATAAGAAACGATGCGGTCCGCTCGTCTGCTTTTACCCTTTCGCGTATTGTGCTACGATGTCTATAATTTAAATGCCACAGTGATAATCATCATGATTGCAAATAACCAGGTATATTTGTACGCCGTTAGTCTGCAACCTGATTCAAACGTACTAATAACATTCAATTACCCGCCAAGTGCTGTCGGATATGTTTACTGCTGATCATATGATACCAGACGAAAATGACGAGACAATAGCATGCGATGTGAAATTATACTCACTTCCTTCACCTTAGATTACTAAATGCTGATTGAAGTCTACTTTGAATATTCATAGACAAACATGTGAATAGAAATTCTGTGCTATCAAATGAGAAAGTTTATGCGTAATATACGCTGATATAATTTAAGTAACTTTGCATAACAAACGAACACTAGCAAAATGTCAGTATAAGATAAAAATAAATTGATAATGAAGGAAGGAAATACAATAATCCCAGAGACATTTGACATGTTTATCATAAAGATTGCAAATTCTATTAAAACTAGAGGTTTTGGCATAGGGAAATATAATACCAGCAACTGTCCTGAATTTACGTATATAAATTTTGATACATTTTAGTACTTTCAAACGAATTAAAGTCTTATAACGTCATAATAAATCACCCTTTCGGGGGTAGGCTAAAAGTCCAGCAGTGGACTGTTAAAAGGCTGATTATGACGAACGTCATAATAATGTCATTATTTAGCTTGCAGTTCAATTAGCATTGCCATTCAGCGTGGTAATGCCACTAGCATGCTGGGTACGCTGCCAACTGATAGTGGGCTCGAGCATTTGGATTGTCTTTAGACCTTCAACGGTCTATGGACAGTCTAGCTGTTTTTGTAGTGTTATTGTAGCTTGTATTTCGTTTAGTTAAAACAGGCATTTGACCATTCTAACTTTTTTTTAAACTAACTTAGTATATTACCACGTATATTTTCCTTTGTTTGGGATATTTTTGAGCGTTGATCCGATATCCATGGTTCTAAACATTGGTTTCGGCAATGAAATACGGGATCCAAGGAATGATTTATAATGGTTAATGTTATAATGGTAACACAGAACAGTGGCAAGCAGTACAGATGTCATGCAATAATCCGCAATTCCATTAGACAATTTCAATACCATACCCAGAAGTAAAACCACACGCTATGTTAGTTCGCTACAAGCAATTATGTTATGTAAGCCATACACAACCCAAGACTGATCAATATAACACTCAGATTATAACTCCATTAGAAATAGATAACATTTCGCTTTCTTTTTTACTTTCGAATAGATTTATCATGTATACAGTAATTTTCACAAAGATTGACAGTCCTATTGTTGTATCAGATAAGCATATCAGGTTGACAAAGATACGAGTTATTGGGACGTGCACATATTGTACTTACGAGCCATCACAAATTTTTGACGAAAAAAGTATCGTAAACTGGATTTTTGGCGTTCTGATCCAATCAAATAGAGAAAGAAAATTCAACTTCTGTAATAAACAGATCTGTATTTTTTTATTGAAAATAACTGTTTTTTAACAGTTTTAAATTATGGAAAAACTATCTACTTATTATCTCTAATTTAGAAAAGAAGTTTTTCATAAAACTCACGGAGGGAAAGTTCGCTGCTGTCAAGCAAAATGCTTGGACCAGGTTTAAAAGGTAAGGTAAGGGTATACTTTCACGATTTAGCAGTACAAAATTGTGTGAAAATAAGAAGCCGAGAAGTTGTCTACTGGTTTAAAGCCTACCTAATACAGAATACAGAAGACTACTATTTCAAAAGCAGCTTTGTTTTGGCATAAATTAAAAACCTACATTAACTGTATTAAGAAGCTAGCTAAGGACTTGTTACAAGCTAACAATTATTAAAAGTTACTTAGGCTAGCTAAACTCTTGATACAAACTTTGATCGTTTGTACTATTTCGTTATGTGAGTGGAACTGTCTCCATCTTTGTGAAAAGTACAGTTATTTTACAGAAAGCCTCTTGCTTTGACAGGAAGAAATGCCAACCAAACGGACAGCGACAACGACGTAATGTCAGAGGTAAAATAACAGTCTACTATCTGTAGAGCGGGATTTCTTTCAGTGATCGCTGTCAGTGCGTGGAAGTAATGTATATTATAGTCTTGCGCAACTTCAATAAGAATTCTCGAATGTATGACATGGGTGCGAATTCAAACTTCTACGTTTTCTAAACTACTCTAACGTATAAGCTTCTTGTCTCCTTTATTAAAGGCGTCGCACCCGTTTCATAAATATTTTTCTCTATGGTCCCACCTCTTCAGCGTTAGCGGTTATATTCTCTTTGGTAATGTAATGGTTAGGTGATGTTAGGACCTGCGCAATGAGGTCTCTCGCGCGGCACGCGTCGATGGTGTTGATGCGTTTGTTCTTGAGATGATGCGGCGTGTCGCGGCGGTGCAGGCGGCCGCCCGCTGCGCCTGCGCCCGTCCCCGCACGCTCCGCCACGCCGGCGCGCCACGCCACGCGTCGACCACGCTACCCGCCACCACACACCCCGGTCAACCCACACATTGGTATTCTTAGCGCGAATTCACAAGACCGGCGTGAACTTCTTATAGATTACTAGCTGGGGCTCTACGGTTATACGACATGTTTTAAGCGATTCTGTTCAGGTGATTACGAAAAGTTGTGCGACCCCAAACTGTATCTCGGCGCGTTAAGGTTCACGTATGTTTGATCATCCGCACTACGCTGTTTCGTGCCCGCGTTAAGAGGAGGCTGTTAGGCCACTGACCGACAAACGTGGTCATGTCCAAAGAGTTATGGATCATACAAAAATCCCATAGAATAAAGCATTTCCAATTTTCCGGGCCAATTTTCTTTACAGGAGGATTTTTTTAAATAACGGAAAACCGCCAAATTTGACGGAAGAATCAGGAGGTTTGACGCCAAATAAGAACAAGTTAGGGGATTCATTGACTTCTATATGCTAGGTCAACCAATCAATTTTTAACCTGTATTTTGAAATTTTCCAAAAGTAATCTTAAATCTTTTAAAACTTTTAATTAACAGTTCAGTCATGGATGTTGGATGACAAAGATAGCTTAATTTTGCTAAAGTAAGCTAAATCCGACATCGTGATGTCGACTCCATACATATTTTTGAACCGACTTCAATGTTTTTACGAAATCTCTTACTTTCTATGTTCCTTTACTTCGATAAGTTTAGATTTAGAGAAGTTTATTAAGCCACCTGACTAGCAGCTTAAATGAGATCTGCTATATATATATATATATGTGGCCATCAATTCTTTCTCTATCAAGCTGTATGTACGGTATCTGTTTTTCATTAGCACGATTAAAGTTCAAGCCAGCCGTAAAATTCGCGCGAAGAATATTATCTACTTTGTTCTGGTGTTCCTTACATTATGAAACCCGCCATGACACAACGAAGTAACAATCCAATCTATTAATTTAAAAAAAGGTTTGTTGGCAAAACGCCAACAGTAACCAAAGAGTTCTAATTTATGAGAGAGCAGCATTTGGAAATCAAATATGGATTTTGGAGTGGATTGGATTTGGTCGTGGCGAGCTTAGGTACGTTATGACAAGATTAATAATGCCAAATCTTGTAGTAACATAATATCTGTTTATAATTTCTTTCTATTTTTTTTAAAACATTTTTGGCCAAATAAACTTATTTTTAACCGACTTCAAAAAGAAAGTTATAAATTCGTTTTTTTTTTTAAACAGATTAAGGTGACTAGGTTTAGCAATATTAATTGTCCCCTTGTTTTTGGTAAAACAACTGTACTCTGAGTTACACAATTTCACAAAAGTACCCACCATGTAACAAATGTCCCGACTCATCCCAATTCAAGAAAGATGAACATTAAAACTGCACAAACTTTCGAATCTTTGAAAAAACCGGATGTGGTCTATTGTAGGGAATATGATACAATATAGACACCATAAAAAGAATATGTTATATTTTTTTTTTAATTATAAATAGTCTTGCGCTTGGCCGCCAACTCGCCTGATGATTTTAATCCTGATAAACTTGAAACTGAAAAAAAATTCTTGAATCATAGCTAAGAACATTCTCGATCAAGTCACCTTTAAAAAAAAAAAAAAACTAAACCAAAATCGGCTTAGCCGTTTGGAAATAGGTACTACGCCACAGACAAACATACATATACTCACGTTAAACTTATAACGCCCCTCTATTTGAGTCGGGGGTTAGTAAAAAGAAGTAACTCACGAATAATTGTCATTAAATAGGTATGATATAGTAATATTTTTAATTTTAATCATAATAAACATACAGGGGCCTAAGATAACTAACAGACCGTAAAAGTAAAGGGTAATTTATAAAGGTGTTTAAGAATTTAAATACTGGACGAGTGTCGCCACCTATCTAAACTCAGAGGAAAGTTCATTACCAGGATGTTATTAGTACAAGATAATAATATTTAGTCAGTTATATTTGGCTACAGCTCTACGCGAAAGTTAGATATTCAATATTCATAGCATATATATATATATCTCTCTCTCTCTCATTAAATAAGAAAGAGACAACAGTAAAGATCGTGATACGTATATCTCTTTCTCATTGAAAGAGGATAGAGAAGCATATATACGGACCACGATAAATGTTGAACGTCTAGTATTTAGTTTATTTAGTATTCCATTTAAAAGTACGAAATTAACTACATCTACATCCATTATTGCCATTGAAAGATGCTGTTAGGATGTCAAGTCCACCTTTCGAGCCCATTAGTTAGTCTAACTTTGTCAATATAAAATTAGTCTTTAATAGCCCTGTGCATAAAATTCAAATACATACCTCGAGTTCATCTGAATCATCATTGTCATCGTTTTCACCTTCAGACGATTCCCGATCGGCCGCCGCTTGATGATCGTCTTCTTCTTCTTTTATGAATTCGGGAATTGGAGTGCTGTGAATAGGCTGTGGACAAGAAAACAGACGTGGAGATGTTTATGTTATTTATACCCATTCATTAGGCTAAACTGCTCCCAACATGTAAGAACATAAATTCAAGCTATTTGACACAACTGTGTCTATATTAAAATCTATGTATGCTTCAGGCATAAAGTTATTAATGTATGGGGAAGAAACTCGAACTTATTCGGGTCATTAAACAGCGAAAAGTCACCTACCTCGGCCATGTCCTGCGGCATGACCGGTATTTTCTCCTGCAGATCATCATGGTGGGCAAAATACCAGGGAAGCGTTAGTTGGGAAGACGCAAGATGTCGTGGCTCCATAATATCAGAGAGTGGACGGGGATAAAAACGGTAGAACAACTGTTGAAACTTGCGTTGGACAAGATTTTTTTTAAAGCTGACTGCCAACCTTCATTAATAGTTAGGCACTGAGAGAAGATGCTGCAGGCTTGATACGACGTAGCTCAAAATAACTGTCAATGTTTTAAATGACGTAAGAACAGTTGAACTTTTTAAGGGACTGATTCGCAAATACTACCAGTACACTCTCAAACGATTAGGCGTTGAGCTGGGTTTGTATTAGAGTTTGATGACCACGTGGCGGCACGTATCCATCTCGTGTACCTTTCCAGATGGTACTGGATTTATCACCAATAAGCGCATTCTCTTGAAGAAATTATGAAATAATCCTCACCTCAACTTCAATGGGGACAGGAGCAATTGCAACTTCAAGCGGCGACGTCGGCAGTCCATTGGTCTGAGTGTGACTAGCTATAGGCTCCTGTTTCGTTTGGTTGAGCTGTTCTGGCGACCTGCCAGCTAGCAGTTTCTGTGCCTTGGCCTTTAGGTCCTTCGGGTGAGGTGTGTTCTGGCGCACAAACGGCGTCTGTGGAAGTTAAACAGTTTTAGTTGGCTGACAAATGTTTGGGTATCGCTTGAAACTTCATTCACGTCTAACACACATATGCAGCTAGATATACATGAGCTAAAACTAAATATCTACTAGGAAATAAATAACTACAGTTTCATGTGCGGGCATTTGACCGCAGTTGAACTAAATACATAATTTTTAAATGTAGGTAAGGATATTTTCAACCACACCATTTTTAAAAGCTTTTTTTTGACTTGCAATGATTGTTAGTTTGTTTAGTTCAAATCTTGCAAGCTGAATTAGAAGTTCCTCCTAACCGATTTTGCTGAAACTTTGCATACATCTTTAGTTCTAGTGACTTTACAATATGCAATACCAAATATTATAATATTTTCAAAAGGGCCGCTAAAATAAGATTACTACTTTTAAATAACAATTAAAAGCATCATTTATGTAAATGATTGTTTTAAAAAATACTTTTAAATAAAAGCTTGTTGGCAAAGACAAAAAAAAAAATTCATTGCTTGTTTGTAATCTTATAAAACGGAGATAATGCCAAAGAGTGATTCTAAGATTTATAAGCCAATATATAGAAAAACATGCACATGCTTTTTATAATACTATAAATAAGTTAATAAGTTGTAATATAGTTCTAAATGTAGATGGGACATAATATAGTAATAAGGCATAAATAAAATAACCAATCTCAGTGTTAAAATGTACAAAAATTAATGGTTCAATCAACCAGTACATACTTTCTAATGTTCAAACTATTGTCAAATTATAGTAAATGAGTGCAAGGTACAAAGAAACGAGTGCCAAAGTAATACAAGAAAATTTTAAGTTGTTCTATATAATTATAACAGTTCGTAATGATACGGATGATTGAGATATAAGTAAAATTATATTTCGTTATACATGAAATATTAACTAGAACCTTGAAAATACAAGAGTAAGTACCAAAAGGATAATTGTCACTTAACCTATTTTGACCGTACATAGCTGTAATACAGTAGGCGAATAGTGATTCACAGGATATGATATCACAACTTGTCTCTCCTTCGCGCTACTAAGACGTTTCGGTTGTCATCAATCTAATCTACTAAGTGCAGTTCAAATAAAGCACACCGTGCCGTGAAATATAATCAAAAAAGTTGCGAAACAGCTACGTTAAACGTGTGAATACGAGTAACATAACTGTAGCTCAGTCAGTGCAGAAATATTGTACAAAAAGTGGACTCAACTGCATACATAGATAAAAGAAACTTGAATTTGAAAAAAAAAATGTCGGCGTCGATTTGATTTAGTATTCGAAAGATTCAAAAGATAACTTCACACAGAAATAAATGAGGTTTAACTAGTTTCCAGATTGTCCCGTAAACGTTTGTGAAATATGGAGTGGTGCAGTGAATTTCTGGTTACTATTTTTCATGGTTGGTTAAACAAAATCACAATATCAAAGGCTCGTAAAACACTAGGTGTTATCTAGAACCGCACTAGTCTACTGAAGAAAAAAAAGGGTTTTTCTAAATACTGCTCTGAGCAAGAGGTGTAGTGGCGGGCAGCGCATACTCGAGTTTATTGGTGCATTCACAATATTTTAATACAATCACTCAAAACCTGCGTTTGTATAGATCTGATTCAATTCTACTCTTAGGTATCTCCAAATGAAGAAATTATTTAGAAGTTTGCTTTAAATTTTGAAGTTGGTTTTGCCAAACAATAAGGTTATGAAATAAACAAAACCTTATTGCATCAGCATAATAGTAAACAAAATCATTGTTTACGGAGCAGTTATCATGCAAAGCGCGCGCTTAGAGCACATACGCAGAACGAGGGCAAATACGTCGCAAACTCGGCGCGAGCGCATTTGGTGTGAAGTTATCAATTATGTACTTATAGCCATTTCAAGCGGCTGCAACTGTTTAAACTTCACACTGCATTACGTCGTGTTTTCGCGGCAAAAATCATAAGATTACGCGCAAGTGAAGACGCTATCTTATTTCTTTGTGAATGCACCAGCGAGACAGCTTGCCGCATACCTCCGCTAAGTTAGTTATAGAGGAGGAGAGCCGCTGCAAAGAGCTCCTCCGCTGTGTAGTGACTAGCTTGCGAACTACGTTTATAGGCCGCTTCAAGGCCATCATCGACTGTTGTGTGAAGAACGAGTCTGACGACGCATCTTCCACTTCTTCTGGCACCGTCGGAACCTTGAAATTGAAACCTCCTCTAGCACCGTTATGGAAATAACTAACGTTCCATTTCTTTTGCAGATGCAGTGCTTCAGCTACCTTAATAATAATAGTTAACTTTACAATGTACAAGCGAATGGAACATAAAATATTTACAAATAATGAATTAAAATAATCATTTGAGTTGTCTACCTTCATTTCCATGTACTATTAATTAAGAGGGCGCGTTCCGAATGACGTCAACAGCGAAAACGAGCCGCCAGCGCTAATGAGAACCAACACGGCACAAAGAAATGTACTTCGTCGCGTATACTTCGGTTCTCATTAGCGCTATTGGCACCGTCGTTGGCGCTGTTGGTGTTGATTCGAACCTAATCTCAACTTCCGTATCAAACATCTACAGTTATACAAGTAGAAGAAACTTCATATAATTCTGTGAAAACTATTAGGTAAGCAAACCTACAGCGATTGTCAAGTAATTTAAAAGTTTTCCCAATAACGTCGCTCTACATAAAAATTATTTTGTTTGTGCTGTGAAATTTTTAATACGGCTTGTGAGTCACGTCAAATCATACCTGTTTGAAAATGCGTAATGAGTGACGCAGTTTTTATCAACACGCTAGGTATGCCACAGCATTATTGAGATAAAAACACAAGGTCGGTTAGAAGTTGACAGTAAACAGTGATCGTGATCCGACAATTTAATGGCGTTGTACCATGAGCAGCCACGTCGTCTCATTGCAGTATGGTTCAGGCTTTACTAGTATTGTTTGAATCGTAGGCCCTTCTCATAGATTGCAATATGTTTGGAACTGGTTTTCGAATTTAGTTGCGTGCAATTGACGACAGTATACCTAAATGTAAAATGCACAATCCCCATTAGACATTGAACATAAGAGGGGTGGCAAATATCAAATTTGGCGATCAATAATGTACTGTTGTAATATAAAAGTTGCACTGGTGGGATTATACCAAGAGGCTCGAGTCTAAAACCATTTATCGACGCTAGTTCGCTTGACTTTACTAGTTTTGAGAACTTTTGACGAAGCTATGCGGCGGCGCCGATGTGTTGCTCATTTGATGTAGTATACAGAATAGTTCATAAAGTATGGCTATGAGTGGCCTTTTCGCGCTATCATCCATATTTTATTTCGTAATATGAATCACATATTTGTCGTTAGAAAACAAAGAAAATTAAAGCGTGAGAAATCGGCTAGATAAACGCGCGAAAATCAATTGTAACTATCCGAGCACAAAAACGTATTAATCGCCGTTTAAAAAAAAAAATTATACCAAACCTACCGTGAAACCTACCTTACCTATATCTTTAAGTACCGTGAAAGGCTACCCCCACAGATTATTTAAATTATCTTGTTCCTAGATGCAGCGCTGAAATCACATAGTTATTTTATATGACTAGAAAACCGAACTAAAAAAAATTTATAAGAAATCTACGGTACTTATAGGCTTGCGCTTGACCGCCATCTCGCCTGATGTTGAATGAAGATGCAGTCTACGATTGAGTGCGCGTGCCTAGAAGAAACCGATTCACTCGCGACTTAAAGACGCCCCGGTACTACCGACTGATGACTACCTTCCTATATTGCTAGTTTTGTACTTGGCTAGTTGTTTTTCGTACATTTAATAGATACCTACTTTGTAAATTTTACGTGCTTTACATTTATACTATCATTTATCTTTTACACAAAATACATCAAATAAAAGATACAATAATGATGCAGTAGTTATTTATTGAGTTAACATAAAAATAAATTATCAACTTAGAAACTAATATAAATAAATAATTGTTAATACTGCATAAATGAGGTAAAACAATTGTTAATATGAATAACATACATTGATCACGAACCTTCTGTAAGCAATGTTGCGTTGTTAACATACTTCTTATATCTAGTTAATTTGCTAATATTGCCGTTTGTATTAAAAAACCGGATCCCATAATTGTTACCAATTCATCAGTTATCCACTGTACATTAATGTCCTATGGACACAAATAAAATAAAATAAAAAAACAATGTTGTTTTAAATTAAATAAGAAATACATGAACCGCTTTTTGCGCTTCACGCCCCGACAAAATCTTATCTACCTTTTTGCAAGAAACTGATAAAGATACCAATGTATCTTTAATTTCTTTAAATCTTTCAATGTAATGTAAGATGTCTGTCTCGTTTTAGCTCAACGGAAAGAGTAGACAATTTTTTTATCGCAGCGTTTATTCTAGACCTGCATGCAAGTCTGCGTCGGTGAAAACCAGTGAATAATAAGCAATAACTCTGCAAGTCGTATATAGATAGCAAAATACCTACTTAATCAATATAGGCCAGTAACATTATATCACTGATACCTACATCAGATAACTGTTGGTTATGGGATTACCTACAGAAGTAATTTTGGTCCGGTCAAACGGCGTTGGCATGCTAAGCATAAATACGTCCCATACCTCTATTCCAAAGCTACAATAACTGTACTCAACGCTGAATAAGCTTTGTGCTTGGAGCATCTCGCCCTCACGCGTCTAAACCAAGACCCCAAGTTCCTTCTATATTTAGCAGACCTGGTATTGTGGAAGCATGTAGGAACGTTATACTGGTAGGTTTTGTAAGCGTGTTTCCGTCGAGAGAAACAGCATAGGCTCACCTCTTTCGCTTCTGGTGCGTCTTCGGTGAACTTGACTGAGTGGGTTCGCGACGCTTCTTTCGCTTCCCAGTCTTCGTTATCCGAATCTCGGTCCCGGGTAACGCTTGATTCTGTAGGAATATGATGTATTAGATCGAGTCTTAACTGATGTTATAAAGAGGTGGTTGTTTGTGATGTTGTGTTGTATTTGTAGGTGATCTCTTGGACTACTGAACCGATTCTAAAATTGGTAGGCTTTGGGGTTTTCCGACTGCTGTTCCCACTGGCTCAAGTGGGTTGAGGGCAATGACAATATTTATCTAATAATATTATCTTTGGTTGAGGCGGAATGCCTCGAGAACCGTACACCGACCAGTGGGATGAGAGAGAATCTCTCAATATCTCATCATCATCATCATTTCAGCCGTAGGACGTCCACTGCTGGACATAGGCCTCCCCCATCGATCTCGAAAAGGGCCGGTTGGAAGCGGCCTGCATCCAGCGTTTCCCTGCGGTCTCTTTTAGGTCGTCTGTCCATCTTGTGGGTGGACGTCCTACGCTGCGCTTACCAGTCCGTGGTCTCCATTCCAGAACCTTTCGGCCCCATCGGCCATCTGTTCTGCGTGATATGTGCCTGCCCACTGCCATTTCAACTTACTAATCCGGTGGGCTATGTCGGTGACTTTCGTTCGTCTACGGATCTTTCAATATCTCAATATCTGTTCACCCACAATTGCAATGAGGGGAGTCCCTCAAGACCCGTGCACCAGTGGAATGTCAGTGGTAATTCAAAGCGTAACAGACGCCTGTTTTATCCCATTTATCCCCCACAAATTTCACTGATAAAAAGTTACAGTATCCGTTAGCGACAATGTATCGTTCAATACGCAAGCGAAGTCGTGAACCAAAGTTGTCTGATAAAAGATTCAAACAAAAATTATAGACGTTCAAAATAGATAAACCATAAATGTGAATCGTCTAGCTTACAACCACAAAAGTATTACACAACTTGACATAAAAATTCAAAGAAACAGGAACAGGTTTTAGTGTTTTTTTTGACTGGCGATTGTAAACTTTAGCGTTTTGCGATAACGTTAAACGTTAAAAGTACATTGGCTCCAAGCTTTTCATAAATCTGGACTGGCGAGCAGACAATACACAACATTGACCCAGACGACACATCATAAAGATTGGCGTAGATTATTTGGCGACGGTTATGAAAGCTTTATGTTCCAGTGTAATAAATTTCATTTTCAACAAAGCGTAAACCGAATAAAACAGCGGCTAAAATAATAACAAAACTACAGAGGAAGTGCTGACGTACAAGCATAATTGTGGTTGGAAAATAATAGTGCAAAATTGTCGCAGTAATAGCATGTCTTAACACCTATAACCTTGGGAGGCGTGCGTCCATCAGATAGTAAAAATAACGAGACCTTTTGCATAGTTACTAATTGTATAACTCCATGTGTAGAATTGACTTACCCTAAACAGAAATGCCGGGCAGGAAATAAATGCACGACCAGTATGGTTCGTAAGCCGCACTTTCCACAGCGACGTTTCGTCGCCAAACTAGTTTAAGCTACATAATTCAAGGTCTGGCTTCACACACCAAATATGTTACTTAGAATTCAAAGAATGTCCCTGCAACGCCCTATATAGTCTCAAGATCCGTTGAAGGTGCTACCGTGTGAAGCCCTAAAATGTACAGCAATGAAAATGAACGCGCGCCTTACAAGGTCATCTAGCCGAACCTGTTTACTCTACAATCGGTGTGAAAATAAAGTGCAGTATCGAGCTGAAAACGTGACATATCGACTGAAATAAAGATAAAAAGTACAACGAATAAGATTTTTAATTGTGACTGTATTTAGTCATAGTCAGGTCAGGTAATTTTCGTAGGAAATAGATAAGCCAGGTACTCACTATCGAACTGTTACTGTAACGGTTGCACGTTACTGTAAACGCACGCTACTGTAACTTAGAGCTATAGCGTGCACTGTGTGCACCTACGTAGTTCCTGAACCTGCCGCATGCCGAACGTAGGTTTCCAGTGTGACAAACCATTAAAAATATATAAAATATATTTATACATTACCAGATACAACGTTCTATATCTAAATCTAATAGTTCAAGGTAAAATCATGTTATTGTGTAATGCAACCAATGCTGCGAGTCGATGTTTGTAGTTTTTTGCCCCAAATCAAAGGGCGCTTTGATTTCAGAAGTGGCTTTTTGGTTCGGCTTCGGTTCGATAGCCTAGGGTCAACACGTATACTCGAGCCTAGAAGCGCTATTGCAACGGTTATAGTTACGGTTCGATGGTGAGTATCCGGCTTTAGGTGCCATAACTCATAACTACACAGAAATACATTATCGTACCATTTAGTGGCCAACTAGTCTGTTGAGCAAACCTATATTTTTACGAAGAAATTAAAAAAAAACATTTGCGGTGTTTCATTTGATCGTATGATGAGTTTAAAACTGAAATAACTTTAAATACTTCTTTTAATCGATCTGTCACATTTCCCTTCAACACTGCAGTTGTATGAGTGCATGAACCTTACCTCTTACTCTATCTAGCTCCTGCGATTGTGACATAAACCTGTGTTCCCTGAACCAGTGTCCACTGCCGACCTCTGACGTGTGATCCAGCTCTAATAGTGTGACAAGTGCGTTTAGTTTATGTACACAGCAAAAACAAAACAATTCATAAACATGTGACCATTTATGTGAGACAATTAAATGTTGCGGACTTCTAAGGAAGTTTTGGAACAAAACAAAATTTCGGTATCACGACTACATGGCCCTTATTCACAATTATCATTATGACGGTTTTTGTCAGTTATCGTGATCTGTCAAAACTCATCAAAGTGTTAATTGTCGTTACGAAAAATTTGAATATGGGCCCAGAATTGCTTTACAAAGACTTAGCTTTACCTAGTCTGTGATTGCATACAACTAACCGAAAATCGCAAAAAAATGTATTTGTACAAAGGTTTTGTACTTATATGAATAAAAGTAATGTAATCTAAAAATAAATAGTCACAGATTATGGCAGAATTAAAATAAAAGCCCAAAAAGCATAGGCAAAAACAACACTTAATACAAAAATGCTGACATAAAGATTATTGAACGGCGTACATAATTGGCCAGTAGTTTTTATAAATTATAGATAGGCAATAACATTTTATTACCCATCATTTCTAAATTGATTAATATTTCATTGAACAATATAAAAGTTCAGAAGCTTTTAATTACTATTTAAAGAAGAACGATATAGTGACTGTTGATTAAGACTAGGGGAACAAAGTTAAGTAACAGTATCAAAAATTCTAAAAACTTTATCAGAAAGAAACGACAAATACGACGTATCTTAGGTAGGTGACCCACCGCCAGCGAGTAAGCTATCGGCTATTATATAGCTGAAGAAACAGCTGTCGTATAAAACAGAAAACGGAAAAAGATTCGCATAATAAAATATACCACCGGCGGCGGTGGGACACCTGCCTAAGGAAACAAATGACTACCAGCATGACACCAAAAGCGTGACAAGGAAACAAATACGTAGATAGAGGATCCTCTCTTACCAGGTTGTTGGGTGTAGGTAAGTTGTGGGAGTAGGAAGCATGTGAGTACGTTCTCGCCAGTCGTTTCGTCTCTATCAGTTTGGAATGTGAGTAAAGGCTGAGCTTGGTTCTCTGACAACCAAACCGCCTTTAATTCCAAGTTCACCAGTGTGTAGGGCAGGTATTGTAATCTGAAATGTTTACAGACAAAAACTTAAAAGTATGTTTTTTATATTCTTAACCTTATCCCACAATGTGGAGTCGGTAGGTAGAGTACGTATTTCTGTTAGCTATAATTTTCACTTTTATTCCCCACACTCTAACCTCTTTCACACATCCATCCATACTTCTTAGGTCGTTCTCTCTCTCGGAAAAGAACATCCATCGTGAAAAGAGTTTTTAATGTTCTTATAGTTAGTATAAAACCAACTATAGTCCGTTCGCTATTGAATGATCGGTGACAGTTTCAGTTCATTATACAAAAGCGAATGCCTATTCGTTTTACTAACGTTAAGTTAAAAGTTGCAGCCAATATACTCAAAAAATAATCATCAAATTCGGGCTTCTCAGTCAAAAGTTATGCGTGGTCATTCATAAAAAGAAAAAATATACATACAACATACATACATACATACATACGCGTTTACTAGAGAACCTCTTATTTTCGTCGATTAATAAAAGAAGATAAGATGTTTTCAATCGGGTTTTGGCAATTTAATGCAACTTTTAGAGAATGGGTTACGCGGAAAGAGTGTCCTAAACCGAAAGCCGTCCATAATACTCATCATTATAAAACAACTTTTAATATAGGACTAATCAAGAAATCCCGAAAAAAATATCTTCTTATTATTAGATAACGGCCATTCACACTCGACAAAATGTATGGAGCAGCTGATATTTTTTTCGCAATATCAGGGTTAGTCCCACAGTAAGAGTTGTCAACTGGGTACATCCTTTCCGCTTAACCCTGTATAAGCATATATATGTTTAAAGTTATCTAACGTTATACAACTTACAAGCAGTCTAAAAACTACTGGTTATATTGTATATATTCGAACGTTGCTAATTTATAGATAGAAAATAGCTAGCATAACGTTCAACGAAATTATCGATTTGAGAATAGCTGTTATTACGACTTCAAAGATATTAAAAGACAAAGGCAAGTATAAAAGTCGAGATTAGCTTGGCATCAATTCTCAATCTTATAAGTACAAGCACCCCCCTCAAAGGGCTTAGTTGAGAACAATACGGAATCCTACTAAATGCATTTCAAACGCGCCATTTTAACATCTGCGAAAGAATCTGACCTTATGCTTTGATCAAAACTTAAATATGTAGAGAAACCGATTGTACATTACATTTTTATAGATTTATAAGAGCAGAAATACGAATATTTGTTGCTAAAAGGAGGAAAGTCCGTCTTCATAATCTAGAATGTGGAATCAAAAGGTTTATGCTGGATTTATTTTTACGTTTCAAAAGAATTCAATTGTGTTTCTACTGTACATCTTAGAAAGGTTAAATGACTCACCGATATCAACAAGATAAGAAAATCGTCTAGCCGTCAATACTAAGCGCGTCATATGATGTCGTAGTTACAGCATATATGGTTGAATGATAGCTTACCTGTTCCCGCTTACATCCAAAACGTGCAGCGATTTGCAATTGCCCAATTCGTTCGGTAATTTCGTCAACTTGTTGTCCCTCAAACACATCACTCCCAGCAGCGACATGTTACCTATCTCCTCCGGTATCTCGGTCAATGAGTTCCTATCTACATTCAGTACTGTCAACTCCTTGAGATTCCCTATAGACTTAGGCAGCTCCATTAAAAAATTCTCGGTTAATATAAGCTCTTGAAGATTTGTACACCTGAAAAAGTAATACGAAATCATTAGCGTTATAAATAGCCGAAGATAAACTAACAAAATGAAATATATCTCAAACACGTGTACTAACCTTCCTACATTTTCGTTTAACGTATCTAATCTATTTTGGTCCAACTTCAGTATAGCTAACTTGGATAGATCCCCGATGCCGTCGGGTATAGTCTCCAGCATATTTTGGGAGAGGTGCAAGTCTGTCAGGGACATCAGCCCCCCTATCTGCTCTGGGAGTTTTTCTAATTTGTTTTCGCTGACGTCCAAGCATATCAATGCTTTAAGATTACCGATTTCTGGTGGTAAATACTGTAGTTTATTATGATCCAACCATAATTCTTCTAGGGCAGGCAGCTCGCCGACAAATCCGGGCTGAAATGACATTTGATATCATAATTAGTAACGTATTTCAACGCCGAATAGAAATGACCTGGAGTAGGAAGATGTACTAATTTTCTTACCAATTCTTCGATCTCATTATCGCCTAAGTCCAGCCTCTTCAGTCTGATTAGATTCTTCAGCGACTCTGGCAGGGACTTCAGCAGGTTCTCCCTCAGCTCCAGCGACTCGAGTGACACCAAGCTGGAAGTGACAAATTATCACTTTGTAGAAGGAAGTTTAGTGCATATTAATTTTGATTAACGGACGCTAACGTAACTGCAGAATCGTCGTCATTAAACAAGTATGCGTAGTCGGGCGATTGACACGTTGAAAGTTATTATGAAACATGTAGCCTCCGACGGTTCATTGTGTTCAATTATTTGGTTTTTCTATTATGACCACGTTACGCTAGAAAGCGAATACTGCGTATTATTATGTTCAGACGAGACGTGATGATGACACTGGCAGTTTTTGAAGCGGTTTACTGTGTGGTTAACGGTAACCTTCACAAAACCGTGACATAACATTTGATGAGACGGTTCAGCGATGTGGAAACACAATGGGACGACAGTCGCATAAACGACAAACTACAAGTTCCACTGCACTTTTCCAAGGTTAATTTAACATCTTTAAACCATCGACTGGCAGTACACAAACTTTATACATACACAATGTTATTACAAACACGACTGGAAGTGGATCGTGAGAAATATGAATAACGCTATCAACATTATACAGACAAATTAAAAACCGAGTGAAGTTGTTACATAGACAACAAGAAATAACAGCTTATTCACATTCAACACAAACGCTCGTAGACAAAACCATATCGTGACTACAGAACCAAAACTAGAAATAGTCACAAAAGATCCTTAGTACATGATGTACATACTATTCAACCATCTACCGAAAGAAATAAGAGACGAGATAAATGACGGAAAGTTCCTAAATAAACTGAAATTACATTTGATTTAAAAAAATACTACACTATAGATGAGTTTGTAGGAGAAAAAAGTTTCAAATCATGAATATATAAATTTTACTGTTTGCAACATTCTATAAGCAAGGTATGATGTATATGGAAGTGCAGTTTGTTCAAATGTTACTTGACGCATTATGTGGCAATGTAAATAAATAAACACTATATTATACTTAGTAATAAAAGAGATACAGCAGGCATCATCGGAAACAGAGATACATAGTTAATGTGACTTTATGACACATGGATTTATTTTGAGCTGACTGTGTAGAGGACATTCACACTGTATCACACGTTAATGTGAACGAGCGTAAATGGATTAAAACTGGTCTGACAACTACAATTTGCACGCATTAGGGAATCACAGGTTAATTTATTCCATTACACTTGTTCATTCGTTTGTAATAAGCAGATCAATCAGAAAGGATTTCATCATCATCATCATCATCAGTCAGAAGAGGTCCACTGCTGAATATAGGCATCCACTGGATGCCCGCGACTCTGACGATATCGTCGGTCTATCTATTGGGAGTACTACCTACGCTGCGTCTTCCGGTTCGTGGTGTCCACTCAAGAACCTTTCTTCCCCACCGGATCAGAAAGGATTTATTTAGTATCAAACACAGATTAGGTAGGCTAGTAAGGTTGGTGGTCTAGTGGGTTAAATGCTTATCACAGGAGCTGTCATAGTCGTAAACGAACTGCAAATTAGGAATGCTGCAAGTCCTTTTGCGGTAACAAGCAAGCAAATATGTTACCAGTTCAAAATTTAAATTCATAGTAAACATCACAGTTATCCCTATTAGCATATCTAGCTTTTATAAGAAAACTCGTGGAATTAAAATATCAGTCTAATTTTATTTATAGCCGTACAAATTTATGAAAAAGAGTAAGCGTGAGATTAAAAGAAGCCGTATTTTCAATTATGTAGCAGGAAAGACTTTTTTCTTGTAAGCTTAAAAAATTACATAGGTACTTAGACATAATTAATTTACTTGTGGCAAAAAAAGCAATATACAATGGAATGACGTCGAGGCTACATAATATAAAATATAATATATGAAAATCGATATAACATGTTCCTCAGGGACTCCAAAACGGCTGGGCCGATTTTGACGGGACTTTCATTGGCAGATAACTGATGTTATAAAAAGTAACTTTGGCTACTTTTATCGACTGTATCCTCGCGAGCGAAACCGCGGGGCGCAGCAAGTAATTTATAATCTTTGAAGTGAGCAGAATCTTTAGTTAGCTTGGAGATCTTGTAGAGTAATACTTTTTCAACCATAAATAGAAATCACGTATGGAGAATAGACAGCATTATTCGAGTCAATTATGAAGTGAAAAAACCTATTGTTTACTGATTTACCGATAATATAGTATTGTAAGTGCGCTAGTACGCCGTATGTTTGTCGAGAAGCGCGAGGCCGCATTCCTAGAGCTATGTCAAAGTACTTAGCACTGATTCTTTACGCATCATACTGAATCACTCTAGCCGCCCATACTCCGTATGTAAGTAACCAATTACATAGTGCTAGTGATCCATAACAGTACATTTTCAATAAGAATTGTTCGCTGTTCGTGGCCTGATTCCTAAAAATAGCCAGTTAATAAAGTTGTATTCTTGCTAATTACCCTATGTTACCGCAACCAATACAAAACAGTTTTACGGCGCCGCGTTTAGAAATAAGGTTTATTACGAGATAAAATTAAAAAATATATACGGTCTGAATGAAACTGCGCAACGATATCAGCGTCGGCGTTTATAACGGAACGGTGCATATTAATTGAACCGTGTAATAAAAGGCAAGTTCAAACGATGATTGGATTGTCACCGCGTCCGGCATAAAAAGGCAGGCCCTACACTACAATAGTTGTAAACGCTGTTTCCGTGTGCAACGGGATTCGTTGCTCGCAATACGCCAATGCTTTAGTTATTGTTGATGACAATTCTAATTCTGTAGAAGAGCAACGGGAAAATTATGCATAAATATTGTACCTATATTTATATACATCTCACAACTCAACTTGCAGATATTTCCAACTAATAACTAACAAAACATAAGCATATATAATCCATAGTAAATGTGTCAGACCTATTCGACGTCTATAAACATGTTACTATCCTTAAATACAGAACTTGTTTTCAACTTCATCATGTTAAAAAGAAACCCGGACATTCCCGGAGATTCGAACCCGGATCGAAGTTGCCCGAGCAACCCTTAAAAGGATGGAGATAGTTTTGTGCACCCGTAAACTATCACTGAAGCTCAGAATGAGGATGCTCCACTGTTACGTCTGGCCTGTGGTGTTGTACGGTTGCGAAGCTTGGACTCAAACAAACACCCAGCTAACACCCAGCAGTTTCTTGAAGCTTTCGAGATGTGGTGCTACCGGAGAATGCTACGTATTAGCTGGACGCAGAAGATCTCCAACGTCAGAGTTCTCCAGCGCATCGGCAAGAGCCGTGTACTACTGCAGACCATCAAGAAAAGGAAAGTTGGGTATCTTGGCCAAGTTTTGCGACACGAAAAATACCAGCTTCTCCAGTTAATAATGATGGGCAAAGTTGAAGGCAAACGACGCGCTGGAAGAAGGAAAAAGTCGTGGTTACGCAACATCCGGGAGTGGACCAGCATAGCCAGCGTCGAACAACTATTCCGCTTGGCACAAGATAGAGAGAAGTTCGCTGAGCTGACGGCCAACCTCCAGTAGTGGAGAGGCACTTGAAGAAGAAGAAGTTAAAAAGACTGTGAAACCAGGGGACATGCCTTGAACACCTTGAATACCTTAACATGGTCTAACTAATTGGATATGAATTTTTAACTTCTCTCATCAAAACTAAACTAATAAAGTAAAGAGAGAAAGCGAAGAGTGCGACCTTCTCAACAATTTTGAACTCCGTAGTTTTTCCATTAATTATAGTTTAATTCATAACTGATATTTACAATAACGGAAAAAAATACAGGTAAAAACATAAATTAACACTCGCTATCGTGTCGACTCACTCACGCGTATTGTTTGAGCGAGTGGGTGTAATAACCGCGCAGTTTCATATCACATCATCATCACATCAGCAGCCATTAAACGTCCACTGCTGGATAAGGACCTACCTCGTAGAGTTGCCATAATACCCAAGTATGGCAGGCGGCTTGGGGATCGCAGTACTTTCAACGTGTACTTATAAGACGCTGCTGCCCATCCTCCGGTGGTTCTGGTCGCAGTTTTAGGACATATCCCGGACAGTTTCATATAAACACATGTAATTTCTACCTAAAGATTTGAGGCCTTACTTATAAACGTTACTTAAGTTAAGCGATGCTTAAAATTTGTCTGTTAATTTCTCGCTGACGGATATTGTCACACTGTTTATAAGTAAGGCCGTTAATATTTTGAACTAAACCAGATTACACTGTTATTTCATTGGAGTATGTACTCGTATAAATAAAGACTGCATCACGCAATACGTTTGTACTACCGTAACGATGCAAGGCTGATAACCCGGTGATAAGAGACTTTTTGGGCCCCTCACTATCGAATTCCACATAGCATTCTTAAGGAGATATCAGAGACCCAAGGACTAACTGGAATAAGCAAATACCAATAAAAATTCTGTTTAAAAGTAGGCAATGAATATGCAAGTAGGCGTTTCGAATGTTTACTTTCATAAATCAGATATCAAAAGTAAATAACATAATATTTTTGTATGTTATGATTGATTCCATAAAATTATTCAAATGAGTAGAGTTCGCTTCACGATTTAATAAGGTCAAAGAGAAGCAATTGAGTAAGCAGCTCAAAGTACGCAACATTGGATATTATGTTGCTATACAGCAAGCCAATTAAATTATTAAAGCAAAGTGGGTGAGAGTACATATTTATTTTAAAACCAGATTGACAGACCAATGAGAGTTTTCATATGTCATTAGCACAATACATAGGTATTTATTTTATAGTGTTACTAGCTGTTGCCCGCGAACGTACGTTCGTACGTGTAGACTTTCATACAAACTTTTAACCTCAGAATAGTTGTTTCGAATTCTGTGCTTTTAACCCTCTTTTGCCACCTTAATACGGCCCTTTCGGAAAATCCTTTCTTAAATGATCTCTATACCTCACAACGAGTCTACCTGTCAATTTTTCAGCTTTCTAGGTAACTATATAAAAATAAAGTTTTCGAGATTTTGTGATTAGAGAATGAGTGAGTATTGCGCTTTTAAAATTCATATAGAGAAACAATCTCTCAGTGAAATCAGTAAAAAAAAAATCGAGCGTCATTGTACATAATACTGTATCAATTATATAGTTCACAATGCCACATTTACTCTAATTTAGACGTTATGTCGCTTGCGTAGTGATCAACGTTAGTTGTCTGCTATGTCATCGTAGCTCTGGCATCGCGCGGCGCCGTAGTCGGATCGCGGTTATCTTGTGACTAACCAAAAAGTCTGCGCAATTCGTAGCGTGCGTCGAGTTTTGGATCGGATTACGTTTTGGCACGTTTTATTTTTTATTTTTTTGGCGTTTTTTTGGCTCTATAATATGTATTGTATCTCGATTATTTTTTATTATTATAATACAGTATTAAGGTCTAAGTGAGGGCTTACAAATCTTACAATACACAATGAATAATTTACTTTTAGAGAAGTATTGACGGGATGAATGAATACGATCATTTTAAGCATGATTGTCCCACTGCAGGGCAAAAGCCTTTCCCTCCTACCATTCCTTACAGTCGAGAGCTTTAGTCCAGCTACTGCAGTGGGAGACAAGCTCGTCCCGCCAACTCTTTTTTAGCCAGTGCTTGGTGTCCACATTGTTGTGGTTTTGGCCCAATTATCTTCGGCCATGTGGCAGATGTGTCTGGCCCAATTCCACTTTAGATTGACAACTTTTTGGCCGACCGCTACGTCGACAATTATTGTTTTGGAGTTGCTAACTCGCGGTCGATCAGTTTTACTCCGAGAATATTGCGCTCCATGGCTTGATGGGAGACTCCAGAACTTGGCGTTACACTGATTAGAAGACATAGGTCTTCTGATTAATATCGAGTAATGACCTTAATAAGCCAAGGTAGTTAACTCAGTTAAACACTGTTTACATTGTGTGGAGTAAACCAGGCTCATTCGTCTGTGACAACCGCAGCTGCTATATCTATAAAGCTAATTGTTTTACGTATGCTTGTTGGTATTTGGGTCACCGTATTGTTCGAACCTCATTGATTTGCTTCGGAAGAGGCGCTTGTTATGAGCATCGATGGGCGTTATGATTGAACAGATGAGAATGGTTAATTAATCTGAGCGGGGTTTTAATTGAGTACTACTAAGGCGTGGTGCCTTTATAATACATATTTGGAAATATTAATCTAAAATTTGAGTCAGTAAACGGTAACTGCACCTATTATCGGTTACTAATGTTACTCAAAGTTTTCAAGTAGCGGTGCGCAGGTCGAAAACATTTTTAATACTGCTAAGCTTACTTGGACTTAATTGAATGGCCGATGGCTCAGGAAGAGTACGATGATGTTGACAAAGCATCCCGAAGGATATGGTCTACGGCCCGGAACAACACATCCAATGCGAGTTCATCCTTTATAGGTATATCTTTTTAAAAAAATATTTAGATTTCTTTTGGTGATCAAAATGCAGATTGTTTGAACATTAGAGGTAGTTGTGTGGTGTTACTTTGATACTGTCCACTGTTACCAAATGCCAATGACACTAACCAATGACAGTCATCTATCTGGCTTCAACCTTTAGTAATATGTACCGTTTGACCATACATTACTTTAGTGTAACATCTTCGTTTGGCCTCATTTGATTCAATACACAAACCAACTGTGTCACCATGCGAGAAATGTAATGAGACATTTTAGCTTAAACTTGTTTTGTGGTTATATTCTAAAGAAGTTGAAAGAACGTCATTAAAACGTCATCAAAATCACGCAAAAGGTGTATTTTCAAATACACAGTTTATTGGTAACAAACCTAAATGTCCAGATAAAACTTAGTAACACCTAGTGCCTAACATACATTAGCAAAGAACTCTGCTAATAAATCCTTTTAGTTTTGTAGTAACTATTAACATAAAACGAGGGTATAAAGGGCAGAAAAAAGTGGCCCTATATAATATTCACCAAAGAAAATTTTAACAACTAATGAATAATTCAAGTAGAGCCCAGATTTACTTTGTGAATTATAAAGCAATGTTATCAATTTTGTTACCATTTCGGTAAGAGATTTAAAAATATTCTACTATCTGTGATTTTAGGACGAAGATGATTAAAATACAGCTGCGATCGTCAGATACGTAATACAATGATTATTTGCAGATGATTTTGCATGTTTTAGTAAAGACAAGTAATTTTGATTTCGTCCACCAGATTGTATTACTCGGCGTTTTACAAACAGCGTCGTCAGCTTATAAACACTCACTAGTTTCAAAAATGCGATGATACTTCTGATCGATTTCATTCTGACTACAATGTGCCACAGTGTGTCCTACGCTACAATAGGTATGAGTCCTAATTATTGTTTAATATCTCATAAAAAGTTGATCATAAATAGGTAGAGCCCATCAACGAAAACAAAATAAAAATTTGTTCTAAAATAAATAAGTTATGAGTATTTTTGTTTCATGCTAGACAGCGAGCGCAATATAGCACGTGATGACGTCATGCCGTGCGCGCGCCAAACAAATGCTATACTAACACATGCTTTGCGAGAAAGAGACAGAGCATCCAATCTCTATCCCTTTCAAAAACTTTAAACGCTCATATCTCAGAGATTTGCCAGCTTATTTTTTTATTTTTTTTAAGTAAGTGATATATTTTGTTACATATATTTCGCTAACCATGTTATCTTTACTTCTATACTAATATTATAAAGAGGAAAGATTTGATTGTTTGTTTGTTTGTTTGCATTGAACAGGCTCCGAAACTACTAAACCAATTTGAAAAATTCTTTCACTGTTGGGAAGCTACACTATCCCCGGGTGACATAGGCTATATATCTATACCCGTGCGAAGCCGGGCTGGCCGCTAGTTTGTAATAAATTAAACATTAGGACACATGTCTATTGCGGATTCGTGGTCTCCACTTTAGAACACATCTACTCCAACAGTTCTTTATTATGCGGTAGACGAGATTGGCATACTATGTAAATTATTTAAGACTGACCTGCCGAAGTCGCTGGGCAGACTAGTGAGGGACATGTCGTTGAGACCAAGCACAGTGAGCGCGCGCAGCTGGCTGAAGCCTGCTGGTAACCTCGGGATGGGATTGCTGCTGAAGTCCGCGATCTGGAGCGCGCGCAGTTTCTTGATGTCTTCAGGGATGTCGGGAATGTCTGTGGAAGACGATTTATTAAAAATATATACAAACAAGCCTCAAGAGATACATTCTTTTATGGGATATTTTCCGCATTTCGTTATTATGTTGTGTTGCCTAACAACCAAATTTTTCGGGAAAACATTTCGGGAATGGTCACGGCTTTTATTATCACAGGTCACCATCAGAAAAATACAAATATTACACGCTTTATATTAGCTTCCTTGTAACTTATTATCAATGTACTCAAATCTTAAAAGTCGATTAACTTATTCGGTATGCTAAAAAAAATGTACCTATGCCAATTCCAAAACCATTTCGAGATTTTATCTTACCAATCCTTATTTTTCTACTCCGACCTTTTAAAACGATAAGATGCCATTTATTTTAACATAAAACTAAGAAATCATTCGACTTTTCATTGTCCTCTAAATGACGTCACATTGTAGCATTTTATTTTCTGTGCCTTTTAAGAATAAAAATATTATACATTTGACACACTGTTCGTCACACAGAATAAAATATTTTTTCATTTCTGTGGTTTGACTGTATGGTTTTTTTCAGGGCTGCCAATATGGGGTGCTTTTTTAGGCTTCTCAACGCAACGAAATTTTGTGCTATATGGTGACACGTCACATAATTTCAATTTTCAAAAAAATATTGTAAAATAACTTCTGAATAGAAAACAAAAATATTGAAATTAGTTTCTTAAAATAGCCTTATCTACGAAATAAAAATTTAAAAAAATTATACCAAAAAAAAACTTTACATACCGAATTGTCGTATCGAATTGAAATCTTTGCAAGTATTATGGCTGTAATTCGGATGACAATACAATGATTTGGTACCATCAAACTGATCTGATGTGGATCAGGAGGTGGAAAGTTAAACTCTTCAATGGCGTGAATGATACTGGATTACTGACCGAGCCATCTAGCGCCGCAGAGCCAAACATCATGCGTCGCGCCGCGCATGATTGCTATGTAATTTGTTTCGCTATTTAACTAGTTACATAAGCGTGTATTTTAGTTTTTAATTTTATTTTTTGTCTGTAAATTCTAACATAATTCATTTGTACTTTAGCCTCCTTTTAGTGGAAAACAAAATTAAACCTCTTTGCACATAGATATTGTACGGGACAAGTTAATCAGAGGAGACAAAAATAGGCCCCCAATTACTTTACCAACGAACGGTCGAGGCTTTCAAGTCCAATTTTGGTAAAACGTGTTTGTCTTTAAATATATACATTAAATACTCTATTTTAGAAAAGCTCGATAAGAAGCCAAAACAGAGCTGAATCATGGTTCAAACGAGTACGAAGTACGAAATTAGAAGGATCATTATAAAATTACTTATTACGTAGTTTTAAGATCATAAGGTCGAGGTTTTCAACTCTTTAGTAACTGACGACATGAAAACGTCCAAAAAACTTGTTGTAATCGTTGCGACAATATCGCCGCCAAACAAGGAGTTGTGACGAATCTCAGTTTCAATCCGACGGTAACTCCAGACGAGGACCGTGCACCGCAATCGAATTAACAGCTAAGGGCCGACGAAGGCCGCCCAGACAATAATTGGCACATGGACATATAAACAATCGCAAATTATTCTGAGGACCGCAGCCTCAAAATAATTTGCGATTGTTCCACGTTTCAAGAAGTTTAACAAAACATTGTACGAGCACACACGACGTACGGGAGCAAGGTCAAACAAACCAATTTTAAATAACGCAAAAATTATAGCGTCTCGACATTATTATTACTCGAGATGTAGTAAATTAGGCAAAGTTTAGACGATTCTGTGGGCTATTAAGAATGCGAAATTAAAACGATGAGCACAATTTCAAACCTGTGACTGTCTTTATAAAAACAGCAACTAATTCCTGCCAATTTATTGGCATCAATTGAAAGCATTTTCGTGCGTCAGTTGATATAGATCCACACTTTTTGATTAATCTCCCAAATCAAAGCATGATATATTAATATATTGAATATGAGTTTGCGGAACTGCGAAATTTCAGTCAAAGCTATTATAATTAGGTGATTCCCTTACATTTGCCTTGGCCGAGTTTCAGTGAATTTGCATACAGAGGTGGAAAGTTATGCAGGGCAAACTATTCTAACGATTCTAACATGGCAACGTGGAGGAAGGTGCACTGTTTATCTACACAGCATGTACTGTTAGATATTAGGTACATTATCATGCCTCAAGTTCCAACGTTATGCATATTAGAAGTTTACAACAATCATGATTGCCCCCGTTCTATTTGCAACTACGGTGGTAAAAGTGAAAAACAATGGCAAGGTAATAAACAGGTTTGAATTGCTCACGTAATGCTCTGATTGATGCATTAATCAGACATTATAGCAGCTTTAATATTTTGGTCAAAATCTTTGGAATGTTGTTGAGAAGCACGTTTCAGAATATGTACTACGTAGTCTATACTAATATTATAAAGAGGAAAGATTTGATTGTTTGTTTGTTTGTTTGCATTGAATAGGCTCCGAAACTACTGAACCGATTTGAAAAATTCTTTCACTGTTGGGAAGCTACACTATCCCCGGGTAACATAGGCTATATTATATTTTATTTTTAAATTAGGGATCCCTCCTAAAACTCCAATAATGTAACCCAAGGTGTAAAATAATAAAATTTTCAATTTTGACTTTGCGTGTTTGACAGTTCTAAGACAGGACAACGTCTGTCAGGTCAGCTAGTTGGTAACAAGATAAGAAAATAATGTTTTAAATGCAACTGAGTAACGGTAAGTGCAGCGTAGGACGCCCACCCACAAGATGGACAGACAACCTAAAAGAGACCACAAGAAAGGCTGCTTGCAGGCCACTTCCAACCGGCCCTTTTGGAGTTCGATGGGGAGGCCTATGTCCAGCAGTGGACGTCCTATGGCTGAAATGATGATGATGAGTAACGAGACGAGCAAGTCGCTCGCCTGGTAGTAAGCGCCACGCTTGCCCATAAAATTTCAGCACCAACCCGAAATTTGCAGTTTTTTAAAAATATAAGTAGAACTGTTCAAAACCCTGCGCGGCAATGCACTGCGATTAGATACCTATTTTATCTCTTTATGCCAGTAATTTCACTGGAAACATAGTAATGGTCGCACACTTCTGCTTGGCGGTTGAATAACTGGCAAAGGTGTGGTATCTCCCCAGACGGACTCTGCAAAAGAGTACCTAGTACCACTATAAAGAAATATTGAATAGAATTTTCTCTAGGGTATCAGGGTTTTTCAGATGTGGCAGAACAAGAACCTTTAATACATTATGGGTAGCATATCACTAGCCCGATGGACAGACGATATTGTCAAGCTTGTAGCAAGGCAATGACGTTTATTCTGTCATTCCACTCACTAAACTAAACCAATCTGACAGGGCTAAAATTATGTGTCTCTCTTTTCATTTTAATACATAAGAGAAGGATGGCAACAATTTTAGAGCTGTCAAATTTAGTTTAGAGTGCATCAGAATCGATGCCAATGGCTGACGCTCGCACAGGACCGTGGAAGGATAGCGTGAACCCTACCCAGCAGTGGATGGAGACAGACTGAAATCTGAATACATAGATGACCAGTGAAAACAAATATTATATTCTTAGGTACATCTATGCTGTACAGCGGAGTAACATTTTTGCAACAGTAACTTAAATAGGAACTCTAGGTACCACCAACGAATATGCCCAAGTTACCAACTTAGATATAACGTTACGCAGTATTGACAATTCATAAAATTATAGAATACCTAATAAATATGCTATAAACGATACGCTAAACTATTAGGAAGGCGGTCCCAAACTTGTTTTCTAATTTCACGATGTTAACGGTAGTGCGCTCCGGTTTCCGGTTTGCGGGCGGGCATACCAGCAGGCAGGCGTGGCGTCATCAATTTTATGTCACAAGGACCATAACAATTGTTGGACAAAACCATATTATGATACGTTATACGATACTACAATGAGACGACTCGCTCTGTAACGAGATCATTTTAATTTCTTCTAGATCAACGTGTTCCCTCCTCGGTCATACAGTCTCTTGCCATCAGACGAATTGGTAATATTATAAATAAATATAATAAAAAGTAATAGATCTATTCCATATACATGTATTTAAAAAAACCGGTCAAGTACGAGTAGGACTGGTGCTCTGAGGGTTCCGTTGGAAAGAAAGCTCAGAGCGCGAGTCCAAAAAAAAAAACTACCTGAAGTTGAAATATTGAAGGACAAACTTAACTTAAGTTTGTAGTTGACAATAAGGTTCTTCTATACACAACAACTACAAAATGTAAGTTTGTAATTGTAAATCAATATTTTTTATAATGATATAAATTAAATTAACTACTTTCAGATTTATTCCTTTATATGTGCTGTAAGACCTTGCCTCTTGCGAAAATTAATGATTCTAGGTCAACGGGAAGTACCCTATAGGTTTTGATTCCCCTGTGAAATCGCAAAATATACGACATAAACGTTCATATCTTTTGATTGTGTTGACTAACACCTTTTATTTTTTTACGGCCGAAAGAAACCGTAGGCCCAAGTATTTCGTATTCATTTCAACTTGATACCTTTACGCGCTCTTGAGAAAAAGGGTCTTGACAGACGGACAGACAGGCGGACAACGAAGTGATCCTATAAGGGTTCCGTTTTTCCTTTTGAGGTACGGAACCTTTAAAACAGTGAGTACACTCACATGTACATGCAGCTATAAAAAGAATAAGATCACGTGAAATGTCAAGAAAACGACCTCCGTATATTAGAATATACGGAGGTCGTTTTCTCATAAATCCAGAAATCAGAGTTGGATATGATCGATAAATCAATCAATTTCAAACACCAGGTGTTTCATCGGCAACAAATCGTCGGTGAGCGTGTGCGTAAAATTGAAAAGATTTTTTCAAAGGAACGAAGGCGGGTGAAAGGCTAGGTGCCTCGAGCGTGTGATGCTATTTTTGGATCGGTATGTGGATACGTTGGGTGCTGTCTCTAAGTGCACCGTGTTTATCTGAGGGGTGCACCTAAGCTATTCAGCTTGTTTTACGCTCCAACTGCTTCCGGATTGCTTTCCAAACAGTTTTTAAACAGGTTTGTTTATACGGCGCGATTACTACAAGTGCATACAATCCGTTCTCTAGCCAAATTGTACGATCACTGAAATTAGCATTTTTAGGGTTTCGTACCCAAATAATATAAACGGGACCTTATTACTAAGCCTACGCTGCCTGTTCGTCCGTCTTACCTTTAACGGCTTTATTTTCGAACCGTAATAGATAGCCAGTTAAAATTTTCACAGCATATGTAATGTTACGGCGGATTAAGGCTAAGAAATAATAATAAAGTCACAAGCGTCATACTTGGCATAATTATAGTACACACACTAAGTATAACAACAAATAATAAATAATAGTCAAGTGCGAATCGGTGACAAACTTCTGTTCGCCATCAATTTAAGGGGCCCACAACACACACACAGCTCCACATTACAGCTCCACATTACCGTCTGCAGCTCTCTCGTTCGCACATTTTCACATTATTGAAGATATAAAATCAATGAGTGTGAATTTCCAAAAAGTAACAAAATCATGTCATGGTGTCTATCGTAACATTACAAACAAAGAAATTGACAATTTGATATATTTTAATTTGAGACAGTAAAATGGTAACAAGTGATATTTATTTTATTTTTATTTTATTTAAGTTCAAATGCTTGCTGTGCTTACAGCGAAGCCAACGCGCACAGCAAGCCATTATTTCTCGTGCAATGTTATTCCGTCAAATTACAAGATATCGAAACAAACATTTCTATGTTTGTAATGTTACGATAGACACCATGACATGATTTTGTTACTTTTTGGAAATTCACACTCATTGATTTTATATCTTCGATAATGTGAAAATGTGCGAGCGAGAGAGCTGCAGGCGGTATACAGGCCCCCTTAAGCAACGTCGAGCGCGGTCAGTACTTGGATGGGTGACCGCCTGGGCGTGATGGTGATGGGTTGTGGTGGGACGGAACCCCCAGTGCACGAGCCCGACTCTCTCTTGGCTGATTTATTATACACTGCAAGATGACGAAGACAATCCAAGACGAATTATTATTGGAAATTACTATTAATTATTGAACTGACATTCTAATTGAATTAATCAGGGTATAACCGTGTTAAATAAACTATCAAATTATTAATTATCAAGATATTATTTGCTTGCTTGCCATGTGGTGGTGTGGCTAGCGAGTTTTAGGTTCTCCAAGTTTTGTGACATGTTTTAAAGTAGTAAGTAATATATACGTCTATGTTGAGTTTGACGAAAATAATTTAAAGTACTTACTACTGAATATTCAATAGGTCCATAGTAAATATCTTGGTTTTAAATATAATATCTTTGTTTTTTTTTCTTTGTTTTGTGTTCAAATTGCGAAAGTTTAAAAATTACTATAATATCTTTGTTTAGATAGTTCTAAAAAAATCTCTGTCTATAATCGATCACCGTGTAGGTGGCGCTTCCGGAAAGGAAATGGATGCAAGCCACTTGGGAAAACGTCACAGGAAATTTTATTAATGGCGTAGAACGGGCTATTATCAAAAGCAATAACTTTAGTTTCAAAAGAAAGTGGCAATATTTTTTCTTTTTACTTTTGATTAAATCTACATACATTTGGCCTCCACCTCTGCTGATGGTAAGCGACGTTGCGGACGAGGATAGAGTACATCGATCTGAAGAAATTTCTCTAGCATTGAAGATGTCTAGATTGTAGTTCTCATGACACAAGAAGACGTCAGTGAGTTCCATTCTTAGGTAATATGCGTCATGGTCGTGGAAATCGTTGCGTACGAATGTCCTGAATTTTCACGAGGAAGGGGTGGTGGCGTGCATTCCTTTTACTTGCCCTGTAGTAAAATAGGGAAGAGTGGGGTGAGGTCATGTAGCTCGCGAAATGTAACCGGTAGAAAATACAGCTCCACATTACACGGCTTGGCATTTTATAAGATACCTTATTATCCAAGAAAATGGCTTATTATCCAAAAGCCAGAACCACACCATCTTTATAATTTTGCAATATAAGCCTCACCATTATCTCATTCTTTTTTAACAAAAGTTTTTTGATTTCCTGATTCGAAACTTTACCATTTTGTTGACTTTCTAATTGAGCGTTAAACGTAACTGGGATTTAAACGGTTCTTGCGGTTACATAACAATAAGTAAAGAAATATCGAAATCATGCCAATCGATTAGTTAGACCACCGTCATCGGGCAACTTTGAAATGATGGCGATAAGGTTTGGGTTCAGTTTTTAACTAGTCACATTTTTTTTCTCTACACCTTAACGATGACAAACCGTTCAATTTGAACAATTATTCATGTCTAATTTCCGCATATATTCAGATAGAAAATTAAAGATAAACGGAATGGTCTTTTCTTAAGAAAAATAAGAGAGGATATGAATTTACAGGTTTCCAAATACTACACCAAAGATACGAGAAATAGTTCCATCGCCAGATCAGTTCGATGGTAGTACCAAATTACTGTTTTGCCATCCGGATTGCATGTACATGAAAGTATGCTTCGGATGCATGATGTAACCCTCCTGCCCATTCATCTATTTATCTATATATATAAAAGCGAAATTCATCTACTCATCTACTCACTCATTCACTCATTAATCTCGAAAACTACTTGACCTGCGAAGCTGAAATTTGGCAGATAGATTCCTTATGGGGTGTAGAGGTCCGCTAAGAATAAGGATTTTACGAAAGGGCCGAATTAAGGATGACAAAAGTTAGTATATAGGATGGCCAGCGCGGCCCCGAAAAATCTGCCATGAAACGCTATCAGCGTTTCATGGTAGATTTCGCCTTGATTCCACTTTTATTGTGCAAACCGCTAGAATGAAGAATGCGCTGCCTGAAGTGGTTTCACTGTAGATACAATCTAGGCGAGTGAATCGGTTTCTTCAAGCCAAGCGTGCTCTATCGCAGACCGCATCATCGCGTCAAGTTCATTCAATAAAAACGAGATATCAAACTTCGGTAAAACACGATGTTGAGATGATTGACAGATGTAATGCTTAGCATATGGCTAAGCTCAGCGAGTAATATCCGCCGTATAATGCCTACATTACGGCATTGGTCGGGAACGGACGATGTAGGTACGGAGCAAAATTAATCTTCATCTTGCGGGATAATACAGCTAAGCCGTAATTTTAGCTAGACGGTACGGATTTCGATTAGCATAAATCGGCGTGTAGTTAAGAGTTGATGGAATATTTTTAAGCTATCTTTCAAGACTAGACTCGTCTTCTTATTTGTATGTTATGATAATTTCTACAAATATTTTATGATGTTACGTGGAGGATTAGATATTTACTTTTTTAACAGACTTGGAGTAGTCTTGGAATAGTTACGCCGTGTTTTGTCTTATTCTCTCTTTCACATTTTGAACTCGATCGAAAAAAGACAAAAGACGGAGTAACTATTCCAAGGCTACTCCACGTTTATTAATAAGGGGGTTTGAGTTTAGAGTAGGTTGTAGTCTAAGTTTTTTTTGCAGACTAGACGATGCCGATTAATTATATCGTTATCGTTTCTAATTCTAGACAGAGATTCGATAAATAGTTATGTATTTATTCATCAGACACTTGGCAGACTTACTGGGTTAGATTTCTCTACAGTTTTTAGGGTTCCGTACCCAAAGGGTGTAAACGGAACTCTATTACTAAGCCTACGCTGTCTGTCTGTATGCCTGTCTGTCTTGCCTTTTAACGGGTGATCTTTCGAACCGTAATAGATAGCTAGTTGAATTGTGAATGACAGAATATGTAATGTTACGTCGGATTAACTATTAAATAATAATAAAGTTTAAAAGTATAAACTCCTGTAACATTAGTCAACAGCTAACGTTTTTAAACCAAATTTTGTATTTGCTCTAATGTTAAAACGGTATTAGGTACTCGTACAAGCGTCAAACTTGACATGATCCTATCACTATATTTACTTAATTGTGTACTGTACTATTACACACTCAGTAAAACAACAAATAATAAATAATGGCCAAGTGCGAGTCAGTGACAAATGTTTGTTCACCGCCGGTTGTTGTAAGATCACCGAATTTAAACAACTTCGGGTGCGGTCTGTACTTGGATGGGTGACCGCCTGGACGTGATGTTGTCGTTTTGCACAACTTTTTTGTACTTTAGTAATTACCAATTTATGTGGTGTTACGAAACTCTCATTGCGCGAGCCCGACTCGCACTTGGCCGATTTTATTGTTCTTTGGGACCAACGACAACACCAATGTGACAGCTCGAGTCCTTTAGCCGTATAGTTACTTAACACTTGACGCTTCTAACAAGTGAATCAACGTCATTAAAAATTCAATTCGCGTATTGTTTTTGACTCGACTACGTGTAGGTAGTCGATTCCATTGAGCAGGTTTGCTGATCAAGTTTGAGTGTTACTTTCGTGCAAAGAATTCTTTGTATCCTGACGCATATATGAATCGACGAATTTAAGAATTTGACCGAAAGCAAAATTCAACAAAAATACCCAATTTGCTAAGAAGACTGACTGAGATAACTGAAAATATCGCAATGACAAAAAATGAAAGCGCCTTTTAAAAGTTGTAATACAGCAATGAAAGTAACCCGACTGCCCAGAAAAAGGGTAGGCTACTGTGTAAGTACTAGTTGCATAACACGGTTTCACCCGCGATTTTTTTTTCGGGATAGTAAGTAAAATGTCATTGTCCGGCCCCCGTAACTAACTAGATATATATTTCTCGACGTTTGCATAATAATATGTATATAGTTATATATCTATTAAAACCGGTTTTCCACTCCTGTCTTCCGCGGACCTGCAATGTATGGAATGTCCTTTCTTTAAAGGTCTTCCCGCCATACTTCAACATGAACCGTTTCAAAACGGGTGACTACATTTACCTACCTCTCCGGGCTTGCAAAAGGCCGTCAACGCCGCTAGTGTTGCAGGAGCTTGATTTTTGAATCGCTTGTTTGAGATTTCACACGAAAAAAATCATTCAAAATGTCTGACTTCGTCAACTCTGAATTATCAACAAATGTAACATTTTTTTAATAATCATATCAGTCGCTAACGCAAAGAGTGGTTTGAACCATTTAAATATGCTTCCTATCAATAAAAAATATTCCATATCCCATGATATTTTCGTGCTAAATCAAACGAGCAATTCAGTAATCTAGCCCCATGTGCACATAGGCGGCGGTTTTGCTTACCATCAGGCGGAACGCTTGCTTGTTTAGCGCTCTTTTTATAACACAAACGACGTTATGTTGCTGCGTGAAAGAGGAACAAACAAGCATTCTTTCGCATTTATAATATTAAGTATAAATGTGATGAATTTTTATCAGTCTATATTACCTAAGGACTTTTTATACCCTATTGTTAAGGTATAAAAGGTCCATGATATTACCTCACCTGTGTCCTATACGGCTTGACAGATTTTAAAGTTTGAGATGACGTTAGGTTAGATTTGTCTTCATGCCCGGAATGACATACTTAGGCTACGTTGTGCAGACTGGTTTTTATATTTATTTTAATAATGTACTTGTTGTTTCACATTTCTGAAACAGGGTTTTCGCAAAGTAAGGAATCTTCGGCCCATATGTATTCGTAGTACTACGTAATTGAACGGGCAATCAATGTATTTTTGAGAGATGACGCAACATGTGGTCGGCAGGCAACCTCTGATTTCCATTGGGTCACGGCAACGCAAACCGCCATCGCTCCCGTTACGCATCCAAATGGACAACAGCTGATTGTTCCGTGTGTTTAACGTGTTTAATAAGCAAACAGTTTTAACGCATGAAGGCATAATTTGATCTAATATGGTAATCCTTCAATATAATGTACGCTTTGCAAACGCAAGGAGCCTGTAAAAGTTATAAAGTGGTATCAAGGTAAAAGGCCAAAACAATTGGCGCATCACGGCTCAAAGGTAACTTTAGCAGTAAAAGTGTTGCTAAGCGCTGACCCTTTCCTGTGTAACTTTTATAGGTCACGAGCTGCATAAACAATAGAGCTTCGATAAATGGAGAGTACCTACAATTTTACTTAGGTATAGGTAGTGGCCGGCTCGGGTGGCGGTCTCGCGTGGCTTACCACTGCTGGAATCCCATTATAACGTTATTGAGTTGCCCACTGTATAAAACGACAGACGTACACCGATACAACATAAACCTAATGGACGCCAGCCAGCGGGACACCCTAGCCAAGTAGGTAAAAATCCCATTTGGAATGAACGCTCCGCTCTAACGGCGCTTTTCTATTTCATTAATGGAAAGCACTCATACGAGCTGCGACTATATTTCATTTGTTGAATACTTGTGATTTTAATTGTTAACTGAACTTCTGAACGAGGCAGGAAATTATAAAAAGCTAACAGACCCGATACTTGCTAAACGATTTCACATATAAATAAACAACAAAATACATCCGACGATAGATTCTCCGCAACGCTATGCGAGACGCCACATTCCATATTCTGGAGGGAAGAATGGAAAAACAAAATGTAAAACTAAATCTCGGTGATAGACATAATTAATATGGATGATTACCTAAATATTTATAACCCAAGTATGGCTGCACATGTGTGAAGATTAGTCACACCTTGCGACATGAAGTGTGCCATTGCTCTCGTCTGGGAGATATATTTCGAAGCGTTTTTGTTTTATTACTTTTGAGTTGAATATTTAATGTAACAGACAAGTGTTAAAGTTTGAGTGTGAAGTCTGAGCGACCATTTATTGCTCGTAAACAATGTCTAAAACCAAATTAAACTACGCATCGTTATGTCTGAGCTTTCATTTGCTACAAATGAAATGAGTAAAAAAAATCAGCACTCTCGTTTACTATTCCCGTGTTAATAGGTTTAGCTGCTATTTGACGTATATGATATGATAGTGATTGGCAATAAATTCTAAATAACCGTAGATTAGGATAGTCCGGTTTCAAAAATGACCTCACTGTCTGATTCGATGCCCTAACATCGAGAAACCTGTTCAGAGTTTGAGAAACAATCGCGAGAACCAGTTTTGATTGCATTTAAAAAGGAAAACCGAAGTACCCATACAAAATTATGTATTTCGAATTACACAGTTTTTATTTGGAATTGAACTAAAAGCATAAAAGGCTATTCGAAGTCATCAGCCGCATGACCACGTTCATCATGATATGGTTCAGTATGTAGAACAATTAAGCTGTCCCGGAATGCAGTAGATGGGTAGGTCATTGTTTTGTGGCGTCTACTGAGATAATATAATGGTCATGACAAAGTAGAGCAAGCATCTGAACTCTTTATTAGAAATGGAGTCATATTTTCGAAGGTCGCAATAAAAAGGTTGTAAATGAACAGCGCAGATTCAAGACGCACAATTGCACGCTCTACAATGTTACTAGTTCGAAGGTGAATATTTTTCCTTTCACCTTTGAAGATGCAATCGCGAGGCATCGGGGCGTGTCGGGTCGGGCGTGGGAGAGCGGAGGACAATGTCAGGCCGGTTCAACAGCCGAGTGGTGCTTTATAGCAATCCTCATCACAGCGAACCAGACAGGCCTTCCAATTCCCAGGTCGGCTCATCCCAGACAGAGCCATTGCACGTAATACGATGTAATACTTCTGGAGCGCTGACTTTCAATTCTTTTCTTACTAAGCATAATGAATTTGTAAGCAGATTAATTTACTCAGGTTGATGGGTAAAGGTGGGTACTTGTATTTTTGTTTGAATTTATTTGACCGATATAAATATTAATATTCTGTTCCGGTAAAGTTTTCATTTTATTACACGCTTTATATTAGTTTCATTCATTTGTAAGTAAGTAACAATGTACTAAAATCTTGAAAGTAGGTTTTAATCTAGGTACTTATAATTGTCGTATAGACTTGAAACTTTGCAAGTATATGCAATTAGCTGCGCCCCGCGGTTTCACCCGCATGGATTACTCAAACAATCGGGCAGGAACTGTCTCGTCAAGCCGTTTTGGAGTCTATAGGGAATATACATACATACATAGATTTTTATATTAATAGATTCGGATGACATTAAAATAATTTGGTATCATCGAACTGATCTGATAAGGATTAGGAGGATATTGGAACTCTTCAATCATATTGACAGAGCCATCTATAGCGAAATTTCTGCTAGATGGCTCTGTAAATATTTTCGCTATTTAATCTATACTAATATTATAAAGAGGAAAGATTTGATTGTTTGTTTGTTTGTTTGCATTGAATAGGCTCCGAAACTACTGAACCGATTTGAAAAATTCTTTCACTGTTGGGAAGCTACACTATCCCCGGGTAACATGGGCTATATTATATTTTCAAAAAAAATAGGGATCCTTACTAAAACTCCAATAATGTAACCCAAGGTGTCAATAAATAAGATTTACAATTTTGACTTTGCGTGTCTTGACTTTGACAGTTGTAAGACAGGACAACGTCTGTCAGGTCAGCTAGTGAGTTATATAAGTGTTTTACTTTTATTTTTAAGGTTCTGCAGTACTATTTTAACTACAGTTATTTAACAGGTACTTGTGATCATCAACTTGGGCTTCAAATGTTACCTATAATTTTATCTTCGTAGTCTCATAAAGGTTGTTGATTTGGTATGCACGCGAATTTCAAGATTCTCAGGAGTGCTAGAGGACGTAGTACCGGAAAGCATATTTTATGCAAAACAGAGCGAACAGGTATGTTCTTTAGCATTAAATGCAAACTTACGTACCTAGCTTGGTTAACAAAGTTTATGAAGTTAAAATGTATTTTTAAAATGCCCAGAGATCAGAGATTCTCTTTCTGTGGTCAAACAAAAGTGAAATGGCAATGAAGTTACGTTATGATAAACCGCAAAGTCACAAACTTGAACTAGATCAAAACGTTTTCATCGCATTGATAGATGAAAGGATGTTCTTGTCAACGCCACGCTTCAAAAGGAAACTGAAATTCAGATACAGAAATAGATAAGTGACACTAAAATGTCAACATTTTCCTTTCTCTGGAAACTCTGATGTAGTCGTATGATCAAATAAGCTTAGCGGAGTAGGTACAAGTACAATACAATATTCAGACGCTGTATATTTAATCTAATATAACAATCCTGTGTTTATTAGATTCAAGCCCGTTGCAGACTATGCGAAGTACAGGTGGCAAGTACAAGTAGCAAGTGCTTAGTAGCATGTATGCATGTATGTAGTGGCAGTGGAAGTGTGTAGCTCGTTGCAAACGATGCGTAGTAGGTACTTGCTACTTCTGCTACCTTCGCATGGTCTGCAACCGTCTTCATTGAGGTAGATGGCATGGCAAGAGAGGGAGAGGCCATTTTCCAAAAGTGGTATAAGGAAGGCTCTGGATGATGACGCTGATAAGTATTTAATCTAGATTTAAGTAACGAAATAATAAGACTGAAACCAATTTAACGCTAAACAATTTTTAAGCTAACTAGTTAACTATACCGTAAATAATGCAAATGAATTTAAACCACCCGACAAAACTAACGACCGAACGCTGACCGTTTTACGTAGAGTTTACTGAAAATCTAGTTCATCTGCATGGGTAGCTAAAAACGCTCTTGTTTCAAAACAACAAACATACCTACCGTTAACAGTTATATAAGCATTAAACAAGTATAAAATTTGCTTTATATAGCTGTATAATACAGACGTATTATTGTCAATGTTGCTAACATAAATTTTAAAGGCGTATACAGACATTGCAAGGCATGCGCTGCGTCAGGTTTGCTACGTATGCCTCAGGCTGTGTATAACTAGTGCTCACTGAGCATTCGCCGCATAATATGCAGGTTGCGAGCAGATTCAGGCTTCTGCGTCAGTGCGAGCCGTGCGTTCCGTGTATACGTCTTGTTAAAGTTTATAGTTTAATTCGCTAACTGAATGTTCACGAGCGCCACGAGCACCATGCTTGGTTGTTTGGTTTACCCTGAACATAGACCGTTCAAATGCGTTGTTATACGTCGCATGCCTCAGTGTTAGGTATGCGTGAATTGCATGACAGGCCAACCGCGGGGCATGCCTCGCGATGTCTGTATGCGCCTTTAATCAATTAGATAAGTTGGGACGAAACTTAGCAAAGGTAAAGTTACGAAGTTTTGTCAAAGGTTTCTTGCTAATAACAAACTGGAAGCATTAAAAGTAAAACGTACTAATTGAATTTCTGTTTTTTAAGTTATTCATAATAAAAGTATCAGGTACATACTAATTGAATTAAAATCATTAAATAGCAGAAGCTGGTATATTGACTAATCATTCTACGGGAAAATGCAACATTAATGGTTTAATAGTTTTCCCTTCCAGCTAATATTAAAAATTGTAAGAAGTCATATTAATGGGCAATTCGTTGATCAATGGAGGCATTACAGTCTCAGATAGAATGGATGAGTGAAGAGCAAAACTATGATACGTATACCTCAAAGAAAGGTACTGTACTTTATACAAGAGAAACCTTAGAGCAGTAAAGAAAAAAAGAAAGTACGAAGAATTAACGTGCGTTTTATTAAAAACAAAATAAAGATTTTTTAAAAAACCTGTATAATTGAATAATGGTCCGCGGACGCATTAATTAGGTATGCTATGACACATGGACATAAAATACATTGATATATCAAACCAAAATATGCAAATTGATTGGCACAAGTAAGTCTTTTGTTTGCGAGTAGGACACAGTTCCTAATAATTATATGAGGAGAGTTATAAAATTAGTTTGACTTGAATAATAGGTAGATGTAACCAGTACATACCTCTTTTGATAACAATTTCGGTTACAATGTTTGGGTATATTGTGGTATGTGTTGAAAGCAAGCGTACCGGGTTACCTTTTGTTAATTCCATACCCATACCATAATGGTTAAATGAAGCGAAAACCAAAGGGTACCACATCGTCAGTCAACAGCACCCCTATTCAGTATGCGCCAAAGTTATGTGAATATCTAAAAATATCGTTGTACCTATACGATGTTTTAAGCCAAAATAACGTAATAATGTTCCTCATAGCTCGTGGGAGTATACTGCCAACTACTACTGCTAAATTGTTTGATTTGTCTACTGCAGTGTTTTTCAACCTGTGGGTCGCGACCCCCAGGGGGGTCGCGGGTAAAAGAAAAAGGCAAGTGTTTGAGGTCTTACACTGCAATAGAAAAAACTACAATTACGGGAAGAAGGATGTGCCTGTTTATCTATACTATAATAGTATAAAGAGGAAAGATTTGACTGTTTGTTTTGCATTGAATATGCTCCGAAACTATACTGAACCGATTTGAAAAATTATTTCACTGTGGGTAGCTACACTATCCCCGGGTGACATAGGCTATATATATATACCCGTGCGAAGCTGGGGCGTGCCGCTAGTTTTTAATAATTTGTCAAAACGTGGTTCTATTTTAGAGACTCAAAAAACAAAATCATTTTCTAATTGAAACCTATACCGTCTTACCACAAAAGATTTAAGCACGCTTTAGACAAGTGTTTAGCAATTGTTTCCCTGCGAAAAATATGCTAAACACTTGTCTAAAGCGTGCTTAAATCTTTTGTGGTAAGACGGATTATGTTTTATGTAGTTTTAATATGGCCTTGGGGGTCGCTAGAATTTTTTTATTGGTGAAGAGGTCGCGTATTCAAAAAGGTTGAAAAGCACTGGTCTACTGCATCCCTCAGTGGCGGTAACAGGTGTGCCTGAAAACTTGCTGCGTGAGTTCGCGAAATTTAAGTACCTTTTCATAGGGCGCTTGCAGACGATGCGTAGTACAAGTAGCTAGAAGAAGTTGTAAGTACCTACGCGTCGCTTGCAACGTTTTGCTTATTGCAAGTGGCAGTGGTAGTGCTTAGTAGTACTGCCACTTGCAATAAGCAAAACGTTGCAGACGATGCGAAGTATCTGCTTACAACTACTACTTGCTACTACCATGCCCATAAATTAAAGGACTTAGCGCCTAGTTTTCACAAAACTTTGACCCGCTGAAACTTGAAAAGTGTATAATTTTGTTTTATTTAGTTTTCCTACTTTTATTTTAAAAATATAAATATAAATTTAAAAAAGTAAGTATTCGGTATTAGTTGACGGCATTTCCTTGCTTATGTGAAACTACTTATTGAAGTAACAAAATGAAAAAAAAAAACCGGTCAAGTGCGAATCGCGCTCGCCCACCGAGAGTTCCATTACTTACCTACTAATATTGAAGGACAAAAGTTGCAATGGAAATAATGTTCATCCATACATCAGTCTACATAACTGTCGGTTTGTATTCGCAAAAAAATACTTCGTGATATAACTTCAAATTAACGACTTTTGGATTTTTTCCTTTACACGTGCCGTGCGTAAGAGACCTTGCTTCTTGCTAAATTTCATTATTCTTGGTCGACAGGAAGCACACGGTAGGTCAGTTGTGTGAAAATTAGGCGACACGGTTCATATTCTTTGGTTGCACCTTAAAAATAACAGTAAACGTAACACGTTCTCAGGATTGTCTAAGACGCGACCTAAGTGTCAACACTCAACAAAACGTAGACAGGTGTCTATTTAATTTAAAAATATTTTGTAATGGGCACTCAGATCAAGCTAACAAGCACTCTTCTTTTACACTTTCCTTGCTGTTTGATAGCATTTCGCACTTTGAAAAATGTTTTTATCAATTCATAATTGGCGGAGTAATTGCGTAACAAACATTAAATAAAACATACGGTCGAATTGATAACCTCCTCCTGAAGTCGGTAAAAAACTTGAAAATCCCAATACTTGACACTGACAAATGCATAAGACGTGCGGTGTCAAAATCCTGTTAAAAGGAAAGAAGAAAATAACAGGCTACGAGTGAGTCGAGACTCGAGACACGCATATAGTAGGTTCCGTTTTTCGTAGCCAAAGTCATATAATTGTGGTCAGAATCACCATATTTCAGAAATTGGTGGTCACAGAAAAATTATAAAGAACGAGCTCTGTGGACTTGACCAAATTTCAAAGTTGCATCATTGATCATACCAACATAACATATTACTTTTTATGGTTTCCTTAGTCGAAAAGAAAACAACTTGAGAAACATCAAAAATTCAATTACCTTTGATCTAGAACGTCTTGAACTTATTACAGTTTTATCGCTATATCTCAAAAAGTTAATTAGAAAGATTTTGAATTAAGGTTTTTAATATGACCTATCAGCATGACAAGTTACAAGTTTCTATGTCTAATAGTTTTGAAATGCAGAAGGGGCAACTTTTTGCCACTTTGGCGGACTATATTTCACAAAATATACACTTGATAAAAAGGGATGTATCAAACCTTCCTATCATTTTAAAAGACCTATTCGAAGATATTATTATCTCACACGAAGGGCTGAATTGAAAAACAATATTTCATCCCCATTTCAGATGTACCAGAGCCACCTCTAAAACAAAAATTATACTTTTTTCATTGAGATCTATACTAAAACTGTAATTGTGCAAAGTTTCAAGGACTTGCTTAAATAAATATAGAAATTAAAAGGTTCTAAAAAATTAGGACGGACGGACAGAGGCGGACGAACAGAACGAATTTATAAGGGTTCCTTGTCGGGCTACGGAACCCTAAAAACAACGTGGTTTTAGTTTTCTACAGATATTATTAGATACTATAATTTTTTATAACCACATCTAGGTAGCAAAATAACGCTTGAAGCCAGCCAGCTTGCTGCTAGGAGCTACCACTTGAAACGTGGGAAAATTGATTCACAATGAAGTTATGCATCCTGCTTTGTACCAAACCAACATAGCGGTAAAATTATCTAATTAAATGGCGTTTGCTTAATGATTAATGCTTTTTAGTGTAATGATGACGTACATTCATTTGAATCATTGTGTCTTTGAAGACTATACGCAATATAACAAAGTCATTAAATTCCGGATTGCATGTGTTCGTATGGCTTTGAGGACTTCTTGGTAAATTACGACATACCTCTACTTTTGCTTACTACCTAATATTGTAAATGCGGAAGTTTGTTCCTTTTCTTCTTTCAGCTACAGATTAACGGAACGATGTAAATTTACATAGAGATAGTTGGGACTGGAGTGATATAGGATACTATTTAACCCGTAAAAACTACGGTTTCTGAAGGCCTCCTGCATCGGGATACAATTCCTATACAGTCACAATCTCTCAGTGAAAACAATCAAAAACGTCCGAGCGTCATTGTGCATCATTATATACTTCACAATACCACATTTACTCCAATTTAGACGTTATGTCGCTTGCAGTGTTCAATGTTAGTTGTCCGCTATGTCATTGTAGCTCTGACATCGCGCGGCGTTGTAGTCGGATCGCAGTTACCTTGTAACTAACCAAAAAGTCTGCGCAATTCGAAGCGTGCGCCGAGTGTTGGTTCGGACATTTGTATGGCACGATTGTGACTCTATATATCATGTATTGTATCTCGATGGCCTCTATTTTTTTATCGGACTGCCAAAGTGAGCACGTAAAATCGACACCACGTTATGGTCAATATTCCGAAAATCCGTACGAAGTTCTTTGATTCCACTTTTATTGTGCGAACTTTCTAGTCTGCGCGATAGTTACTATCTAAGTATCTTCAAATCACGAGTGATTCTTCTAGGCAAGCGTGCTCCATCGTAGGCCGCATCATCGCTTAACATCAGGCGAGTTGACGGTCAAACGTAAGCCTATTACTAAACAAATAAAAAGAAGCGGTACGCAGTTTAGTTTTTTTATATTCCCACTTTAGTAAGTTTTTTAGACACTGTCAGCCAGTAAGGCTGGCCACTTAGCTATGAGTATTTTAACGGCTGCACGAAACCTCGTTGTTGTTATAGGTTGTTGTTATTATTACTTTTTTATAATGAGAGGGGAACCCCCGACTCTTCTTCCCGGCTGTATTGGAGTACATCCATGTTAACTTATACCTAGTATAATAATCTTTGCTTATACTGATTGCACCTACTAAAACTCCCTCGGCGGCCTGCTTTTGTGCCTGTCCCGGTGCCCTCCGCACTGTTACTTCTCTTGCTGTTAGAACCATCTAGTCAACTATCTAAGTCATCTAGTCATCTTGGAACACATTCATATTTAGATCAAGTAACGTAAGACTATAAGAATTGAAAATGAAATAAGGACATAGAATATTAAATATCCGTAAGACAGTTTCCTAACTAAATCTGAGAACTGCTAAAGAAGTTACTCTATCTAGAACTAAAAAAATATATGTGTCAGCCACTTGATACATGTATTAGAGCTTATTCTCTGTTTGATTAGCTACAGCGTATTTCTTGAAATAAAAATACCGAGGTAGCTTTCCCAGATCATTTGTTTTTTCTACAACAGCTCAGTTGTTGAATAGCCTAGAGCTTGAGTAGAGGCAATAAAGATAAACGCGCACTGAGCAGGGGCGTTAAAGTGAATGCCCGTGCCATATTGTGCAGTTTTAGTTTAATATCGTGCTGTTTTACTAGAGACTCGCTGCAAGCACTAAAACGGTACCAGTACCGTACACATAGGGGGCTCTCCGACTGCGCTATAATATATCGCATCATAGCTTTTCTTAAAGTAACCTTTCGAATAGCAGATTGTGTGAACGTGTCCATACAAAGTGTAAGCGACTGATTTTGTCAGTCCGATCGATATTGTCGTGCTTTGAAGCTATTGCTATTAAGTATTCATGATTCTTTTTAGAATGCGCCGCACGTGCACATCCGTATAAGGTTATATTTGCTAAAACTACTACGATGATGAAATTTGGCAGGAAGAATCCTTATGCGGGTGTAGAATTCAGCTAAGATTTTTGCGAAAGGCTCAAATAAAGGTTGCAAATGGAGGTTGAAAGTTTAAATTAAAGTCTACGCGTACAAAGTCGCGGACAACATCTAGTATGGTAAAACTGTTTTAGCTTAGTCTGAAAGCTCCTTATATAGACGTTTAGCTTTAAATACGGTACCTACCTCGAGAAGCTTTTTACTGCTGACTCTGTGGTTAATGCTATGCTAACAGACTGGCTGAACAAGTTTTTCCGTTTTCTCACATTATGTTATTTATAGAGGAACATCCTAACGTAGATAATAGGAGGGTAGATTGTATTTAAATGCATTACTTAGCCATGACTGGCATTGCTAGGTCTTCTTTAAACTCGACAGCTTTGGTCGCTACTGGGTAGGAATTTAAAGGTTGCGTTCAGATTTTATTGTGTAGATTTTATAGCTGTAATTTTTAAAATAAATAATAGGCTTGTGTTTGACCGCCACCTCGCCTGATATTAATCGAAGATGAGGTCTACGGTGGCACGCTTGCCTAGAAGAAATCGATTTACTTGCGATTTGAAGACACGCAGATTGTAACTATCAGTGAACACATATTCAGGCAGCGCATTCCAAAGACTCGCAGTTCGCACAATAAAAGTGGAATCGAAGCGCTGAGCGCAGATCTGATGCATACTCTCTGAAATGTATCCGATAAAAACCGTTACTAGACTAGCAACTTTGCGCCGATGCTCAAGATTAGCTTAGGAGCTTAGTCTGAACCAATGACAATTTATATTATCTTTGGTCGGAACTATGGAATTTTTTGCACGTTTCTCAATGGACTCTAACACCCCAATACTTACTTGGCTGATCCACCCAAAGGGGGGAACCACCCAAAGGTGCGAACAGTGCTTCATGCAACGACCGAACTTGTGCTTAGTACAATGAAAGCATCTGTCCCGACGTAAGAAGGTGATTGAAGCCCTTATTTAACTGACTTGAGAAAACGAAGTTCTTAATTTGACTGTATTTATTTGTGTTAAACAATCGGCAAAGACATCTTTGAATCGGCAAAGATGCCGATTGCAAGGGAGCCGATTTTGATGGGTTTTTTTATAAAAATATTTTACTTCTAAGGGTGGAAAATTAGGGGATAAGGGATCTTGTTTGTTGAACTTTCCGTGTAGTCAGTTGTTTTTTTGGAAAAATGTATTATAACATTTTACTGTAGTATATAGACTACTATTAGCTACAATATTACGTTTAAATGTAAAAAAAAGAAAGGTTACAGAATTTATATTTATACCAGAATTTACGATTTTCATTCTGCTAAATTCTGATTTATACAATCTACTGCAGCTGTCAGAGCTACAACAAACTTGCACCAAGTACTTATAGTTACGTAAATGCATGGTATAATAAAATACTCCGCCAGGTATAGCAATCCGGAAAAAAAAAAACCACGTGGGCGTCCCGCAATGATGTCATGATGTCAATTTACAACAGGTTCGAGAGAGATGACGATACACCACGTAACAGCTGATTGAATAAAGTGGCAACTGGACAGTGACGTCATTGCGGGACCACTCCCAGATCGCTAGACCTTGTTTTCTTAGATCATGCGTAAATGTTTAGTAATGTTAGACATACTACGTGTTGATTTTATGACTCAATTTACTAACATTTTAAGTGAGTTCTTGTCGTTAATTGCCTAAAATAATTACCAAAGTGGTAAATTATCTAATGACTGGCATCTTATTAAACAAAATCCATTTAAATTGCTATATATTATTGGATACTGTCAATTCATTTATTTTTTTTACTGGGCAAGTGCCTTTATTAACTAAACAAAATACAAGCTAAAACTAACACTACAAATACAATTAGACTGCCCATAGACCGTTGAAGGTCTAAAGACAATCCAAATGCTCAAGCCCACTACCAGTTGGCAGCGTACCCATTAGATACTAGCTGTTGCCAGCGACTTCGTACGCGTGGACTTTCATATAAACTTTCAACTCCCTTTTGTTATCCTTAACTCGGCCCTTTGTAAAATCCTTTCTTAGCGGACCTCTACACCCCATAAGGAATCTACCTGCCAAATTGCAGCTTCGTAGGTCAAGTGATTTTCGAGATTTCGTGATTATTGAGTGAATGAGTGAGTAGATGAATTTCGCTTATATATATATATATATATGGATAGATGTTATGTATATTATTAGGGCCCCGGATATGTCCTAAAACTGCGACTAGAACCACCGGATGATGGGCAGCAGCGTTCTATCTTCTAGACAGTACACGATGAACGTACTGCGATCCCCAAACCACCTGCCAAGCGTGGAGATTATGGCAACACATCTTTAGAGGGAGACCTTTGTTCAACAGTGGACGGTATTAAGGGTAAATATATTTTGGCCTAAATGTTCCGAAATCGGCACCGAACTGTATTATATACGATAAGGGCAAAAGAAAAGTAGAAACCATAAAAAGATTTCATATTAATTTTTTGTTCGGATACCATTTTTTTTAATTACTTTTTTTTTTTTTTTTTATAATTAATAGGCTTGCGTTTGACCACCATCACGCCTGATGTTAAGCGATGATGCGGTCTACTCAAGTATAGGTTGAATCGAATTGAAATTAATAAATAATATTTACTTACTTAATTGGCAATGGTGAATTAGGACAAATGTTCGAATATATTGAGTCCGAGACATCACTTATTATTGTAAAATGATCACGGTGTTTGCGAAAATCGATAATTATTATTTACATTATCATGTAAAGCTATTTATCAGTAACGCACCTTATTACTTACATCACTCGATTAAGCGTTTGAAATAGTAAAAATTTGATAATAGAGATGGGTTGTTTTTAGACTAAGTATACCTAATATTTTATTTTGATGTTTCCTAGTGAGCACAGGAATAAATACTTGTAACAAAGTTAGATTGTACGTTTGGAATTCAAACAAATATCTTGCTTCAATGAAGAGATATAATTTTTCCTCTTACGTTTTAGTAGGTATGTACAACCCAGTCTATAAGGTGTTAACTAGGTCAGATCGAGTTTGTCATCGAAAGAGTTGGAATTCGCAGCTCTACCGAAGTAGAGTACCCGATGCAATTAGTTACGACAATCAAGTTTGAAAACAAATCGGATAACGCTGTTTTTTGTTGTCTTAATAAATATGTATATCCGTTCAAACTTTTTTTTTCTCCAAATTAGTTTATAATTGACATCCGAAACATATCCGTTTTGAGAACACCCTCCTGTTTTGAATTCGGTTAAAAATACAAGCTAACATGAACAACAATGATTGTTAATTTTTATGTAGGAAGGAACTTAACTATCGTTTATTGACAAAATATTTAATTGTATCAAAAAGTCCACCTTGTAATCTAGCACCTGTTTGGTACGTGACTTTATGCGTCGGATGGATGAAGACGCAGCCTGCATTTTGATTGATAATAATAACTGTGGGTACTTATGTATAATGTATGTTTCGATATTCCAACCGACCTATCAATGTCAATTCTATCAATTCCATTCAGTCACACTAAGCTTTTACAATCCACTTTTCTGAACAGAACAACAAAAGTTTGCTTTAGTTTTGAACCTAAACAGCAGAATACTATTAACCTAAACAATAGTACGAAACCTAACAAACAAAAAAATATTGTTTATAAGTACCATTCCCCCTCTAAAAAGCTTATTTTATTCATTGAAAACAGTGATTAAAAAAGTATTAAGCACACACCAATATATTCAACTACCATCTCAATGCTATACAACCTCCTTGCGCAAAAAATACTCGATAAAACTCTTTATATCTTTGTTTTTCTCGTAGTTATAGTATAAAGTATAGTATGCAACTCTTGAATAAACAGATTTATATCGAGGGCCCTGAATCACTCGCGTCGCTCAGGATTCTAACACTTGAATCATGTCATTAGAATCCTTCACTTGCTCGTGATTCATCTATGGCCCTCGCTTTAAAGGCGTCCTTTATTCACTAATTGCATAATATACTAGGTATTTAGTTTATTCCTAATTGTACTCGAAACGACGTAGAAACGGAATTTCACTAGAAATTCGTCATATACACTCTTCTGCATCTCTCGCTAGTCGCATCCAATCGCATAATTTTTATAATTACTTAAATAATTTAAAAATCTTTTTTCCTGCGTTCTCTTTCTCCCTGGCGTATATTTTTTTTTTTATATAAAATCATTCGAATTTAATTTATTTTGTTAAATTAAAACAGAACATATGAAAAAATAACATTACAAATATTCAGTAAAATTTCATTTTGATTCAAACAAGTTTTCAAAGAACAATTTCAAACAAAATTTGCTCCGTGGTGATCTTCTTTATAAGCTGGTGGTACTGGGTCTTTTCCCGGCCAGGAAAGTGTTTGAATTATGAATTTACAATTATAAATTAACATATCTTTTCTGGGTCTGGATTTTAGTTATCCCTGTCTTTGTGTATGTTCTATGACATCCCTGGCACTGGGAATCCTAGTGACCTATGACTGTGATGTGTTATTTATTATCATTAACTTGAAAACCGCAAATCAAATCGTGGAATGTTACTAGTCAATAAAATATATCAAGGACTTACCATTGCGAGAGACATCTAATTCCACTAAATTCTCAAAATTCTGAATGTCCGATGGCAGTTTGTACAATTCATTATCACTGAGACCCAGCCTTCTTAACCTATGTAGTCTGAAGAAATTCTGAAACAAAAGAAGATGAAATTGAAGCTATCAAGACATCATTTTTAGGGTTCCGTACCCAAAGGGTTAAAACGGGAACCTATTACTAAGCCTACGCTGTCTGTCTGTCGGTCCATCCGTCTGTCTGTCCATCCTACCTATAAATGCCTGTATCTTTCAAACAGTAATAGATAGCCAGTTGAAGTTTTGCATAGAGGGTTTTCTCTATACCCGAGTCCACTAGAGCCCAAAGCTCAGAGAAGGTGGAGCGTTAAATTTACAGAGACTCCGAAAGCAGATATGTCATTCTGGGTGTTTCGTGAGTGACGAGCTCACTACTTGCATCCCTACTGCAATCTTTTTGGTACATTTCTCAATGGACTTCAATGTCACAAGCTTGCAGTTGGCTTATTTATCCCAAAGGTGTGATCAGTACTCCATGCACTTCCAAACTTGTATTATTTTGGTATAATTTAAGCAACTGTAAGCAATTGTTCTTATAATTAAATTATTGTTATAATCAACCATTAAGGAACGTCCAATCAGGCACATTCCACAATCTAGCACACAATGCAATGGAATGTATGCAATGGAATCAAAGCTAGTTTTGGAATGTCAACCATAAAAATAATATTGCTTTTTCATGCGTGGACGGCCTTTTGATTGTAAAATAAATGCATTACATCATGCCAATACAACACACACTCTTTGAAATTAACCCATATGAACCTTGATTCATCCAAACGGTGAAAACAGCACTCCATACATGATCAAATTTGTGCTTGGTAATGTAAGCACAAATTCATTCATGCATGGAGTATGCCACACTTGAGAGAGAATACCTAGCTTTTTGGTAGCCAATAGAGGCTTGGATTCAATATAGGAGTCAAAGTTGAGGACACAATACCCAGAAACACCTGGGTTATTAGCTGTGTTGAACTTAATCAGATTGGCATCAATGGCATCCTGATTGAAAGTCTCTGATCAGAGCAAGAGCGATCTCTGAGCAGTCGCCTTAAGGGACAAGTTCATGCATTACCATGGCCTCTCTTAGAGATTGGATGTGTGGTTCGCTGGTCTGTGCATTGGATAGGTAGCTTCTGTAACAGTGCTGTTATCTACATACCCATCAATTTTACGTGAGACATGTTAAAGATATTGGTAACTTGTTTTTTAAGTTTTCAGAGCATAGTTTTTACTTTTTTTTAAAGTAAATAACAATTCAAAAGACTCGGTTGTAAAGAGTGTCTTTCATAATTGATATACCATTGTTTCCTGTTCTAAGCTTCAATCAGAAACACATATTATGAATCAATGATTGTACTTGTTGTTATTGATTATTGATGAAAACAGGATAACCTGGATACAGGTTCGAAAAAACAACAAACGCTGACGTACCAATAAAGCAGCGTCGCATATCATTATTACTATTTACATCTTCATTGATAAGGTAAACGCCCACGAAATCTTTTATAACCCCTTGTTTCTGTTATCAGCTATTTACCTTCGGCAAATCACGTATATGATTGGCGTCTAGAAAAAGTTCTTCTAAACTCCTGGAATATCGCAAGATTTCTTCAGGTACTGTTGGCAAAGAGCAATGCCGCTTGTCGACACATTCCACTTGGCGATTACATTTGAACAAAGGTATACATCGAAACATGATGGACACTACACTTTATTAAACAAACTGTAATTGAATAATTCACTACAACGACTCATATTTGATCACTTATTGGTTCAAAGCACTATTTCAGCATTGTAAAAACTGATATCGTATCAAAATAATCCAAAATCTCCAGCTTGCACCTCACCCCGCAATATGAAGCCACAAACTGACAATGTTGCCACATAAAAAAATGCAGGCAACGCAGTGCTGCCGGCAAAGACTACTATTATATCTATACTAATATTATAAAGAGGAAAGATTTGATTGTTTGTTTGTTTGTTTGTTTGTTTGTTTGCATTGAATAGGCTCCGAAACTACTGTATCGATTTGAAAAATTATTTCACTGTTGGGAAGCTACACTATCCCCGGTTAACATAGGCTATATTATAATTTCAAAAAAAATAGGGATCCTCACTAAAACTCCAATAATGTAACCCAAGGTGTAAAAAAATAAGATTTGTAGTTTTGACTTTGCGTGTTTGACAGTTCTAAGACAGGACAACGTCTGTCAGGTCTTCTAGTATATATATACGGAGGCTGCCGGCAGCCGGCAGTCAAGCAAGAAAAAGTCAGTAACCGAATCTGAAATTACCCGATTTGATTTGAAATTACCCGGTTTTTTCTGCCTAGCTTGAGCCACCAGCTTCCTTAATGAGGGGAAAATTTTGAGGGCAACTTAAACTACAGAGAGGAATTTAATACCTCTTTCTGAGCTAACAGAGTCGTGACGGATTTGGTTGAATTGGTTGACGGACCACTGTCCGACCAACGGGAGAACAATAACCTTTATATATACAAGGTCCTTGGGGGAGAATGAGAAAATGTTGTCAACGGCGGTCTGTCCGTCAACCAAACTTCTTTTCTGTGAACCAAACCTAATCTTTCTAAAAGACCAAACCCGACAATGGCTACAACAGCCGTTCCGTTCAAATCGGTGTCAGCTCGGGCCAAAAAGTCCAATTTCTATGGCCCGGGGCTCGGCACAGGAAGCTGGAGCAAAGAAAATGTATTTTGAGTAGTACCTAATAGGGTATTTGACTACTTTTGGGAAACTATTGCACATTATTGCCTGATATAATTTAATGTATACTGCATTTATATTTTCTGGATATCAGTCGTATTTGCGATATAAATCGATGTTAAAGTTTGAATAAAAACATATTGCGCCAAAACGCAGACCTGCGTCATAGCTCCGGTCAAGCGACGATTGACGTCACACAAAACAAAACAGCTGCAGCCAGGCAGCAAAAGTTTGATAATCACTAATTTTCTAATAGAAGTAATGGTTTATAAATGTTGTGTAGTGCCACAATGTACAAATACTTCCATAAAACACCGGAAAAACTATTCGTTTCTGTTCCAATGGACCCCAAAACTCGCAAAAAGTGGTTGGAACTAAGTAGCTCGTAGAGAACCTAAAAGTATTGGAGCTAATTCAAGTGTTTCTATGTGCGAAGATCATTTTGAGGTACATATTTGAGTGTATATATTTCTATTACAATTTGTGTTTTTATTGCATTACTATTTTATGTACTGTTACTTTCTTTTTAAACATTGTAAAGACATAACCTAACAAAATAGTGATATCCACCTACTACAACATACTTTTTGTACAACTTGATTGAATGTTTTGCTTGGAGAACAAATAAAAATTAATACTTACATTGTAGTTTTTACGTTTTGAGTTCTGCAGCGTAGAAACAATGACGTAGATTATTATTGAAGAAATATGCAACCATAAATACATTAATTTTGGGTAAGTTACTGCTGTCTGCTTGCACAAAATGTTTCTCCATTCTTCTCACATTTAACCTCCGGACTGTTTTTGGTGATAATTTCTGTATAAATCGCTCTCAAAATAGCTTTACAACATTAAATTCGCAAATATCAATACAAAATCTGTTTGTTTAGATTTGTGTGACGTCACTAGGGATGAAGCCAATTACAGACCGTTTTCGATCACGTGATCAAATGTCGAAAATACAGTTATTTTATTCGCGTTTTTTACAAAAAATAAGCATATTTTTATGAAAAAATCAATGAAATATGCTTTTTCATTAGGTCATGTTTATGGATGATGTCAATAGGGTACTTGACTGTATTAAAAATATTATGCCAATTGACGCCATCCATAAACATGACATAATGAAAAAGCATATTTCATTGATTTTTTGATAAAAATATGCTTATTTTTTGTAAAAAACGCGATTAAAATAACTGTATTTTCGACATTTGATCACGTGATCGAAAACGGTCTGTAACTGGCTTCATCCCTAGTGACGTCACACAAATCTAAACAAACAGATTTTGTATTGATATTTGCGAATTTAATGTTGTAAAGCTATTTTGAGAGCGATTTATCCAAAAATTTTCACCAAAAACAGTCCGGAGGTTAAATGTGAGAAGAATGGAGAAACATTTTGTGCAAGCAGACAGCAGTAACTTACCCAAAATTAATGTTTTTATGGTTGCATATTTCTTTAATAATAATCCACGTCATTGTTTCTACGCTGCAGAACTCAAAACGTAAAAACTACAATGTCAGTATTAATTTTTAATTGTTCTCCAAGCAAAACATTCAATCAAGTTGTACAAAAAGTATGTTGTAGTAAGTGGATATCACTATTTTGTTAGGTTATGTCGAGCTTTACAATGTTTAAAAAGAAAGTAACAGTACATAAAATAGTAATGCAATAAAAACACAAATTATAATAAAAATATATAGACTCAAATATGTACCTCAAAATGATCTTCGCACATAGAAACACTTGAATTAGCTCCAATACTTTTGGGTTCTCTACGAGCTACTTAGTTCCAACCTTAGATTGATTCCAACCACTTTTTTCGAGTTATGGGGAGTTTTGGGTCCATTGGAACAGGAACAAATATTTTTTCGGGTGTCTACCCTATAGGGTATTTGACTACTTTTGGGAAACTATTGCACATTATTGTCTGATATAAAATAATGTATACTGCATTTATATTTTCTGGATATCAGTCGTATTTGCGATATAAATCGATGTTAAAGTTTGAATAAAAAAATATCGCGCCAAAACGCAGACCTGCGTCATAGCTCCGATCACGTGACTAATTGACGTCACACAAAACAAAACAACTGCAGCCAGGCTGCAAAAGTTTGATGATTAATTAATTTCTAATAGAAGTAATGGTTTATAAATATTGTGTAGTGCCAAAATGTACAAATACTTCCATAAAGACACCCGAAAAAATATTTGTTCCTGTTCCAATGGACCCAAAACTCCCCATAACTCGAAAAAAGTGGTTGGAATCAATCTAAGGTTGGAACTAAGTAGCTCGTAGAGAACCCAAAAGTATTGGAGCTAATTCAAGTGTTTCTATGTGCGAAGATCATTTTGAGGTACATATTTGAGTCTATATATTTTTATTATAATTTGTGTTTTTATTGCATTACTATTTTATGTACTGTTACTTTCTTTTTAAACATTGTAAAGCTCGACATAACCTAACAAAATAGTGATATCCACTTACTACAACATACTTTTTGTACAACTTGATTGAATGTTTTGCTTGGAGAACAATTAAAAATTAATACTGACATTATAGTTTTTACGTTTTGAGTTCTGCAGCGTAGAAACAATGACGTGGATTATTATTAAAGAAATATGCAACCATAAAAACATTAATTTTGGGTAAGTTACTGCTGTCTGCTTGCACAAAATGTTTCTCCATTCTTCTAACATTTAACCTCCGGACTGTTTTTGGTGAAAATTTCTGGATAAATCGCTCTCAAAATAGCTTTACAACATTAAATTCGCAAATATCAATACAAAATCTGTTTGTTTAGATTTGTGTGACGTCATTAGGGATGAAGCCAATTACAGACCGTTTTCGATCACGTGATCAAATGTCGAAAATACAGTTATTTTATTCGCGTTTTTTACAAAAAATAAGCATATTTTTATCAAAAAATCAATGAAATATGCTTTTTCACTGTGTCATCTTTATGGATGGCGTCAATTGGCATAATATTTTTAATACAGTCAAGTACCCTATTGGCATAATATTTTCAATGCAGTCAAACACCCTATTCTGTGGCTGGAGAAACAAAAAAAAAAAAAAATAGTGAGTAATGAGAAACTTTTTTTTTGTATTGGCAATAATGGCATTTGACAATCTTTTTGAAGTTGCTAAAATGAACAATATGACTTAGACAACGCATTGTAAAAAAAAAAAATGCCCATGGGTACAGAGTCCTTCAGTCGCGTAGGAATCTATGTTCAGTCGTAATATATGTCTAAAATAGTGGTCATGACAAAAACTACCAAAAAAAAAAGACCACTAGTCACGGTGTTTTGGCGCCAATGTGGAAAAAGCGTGTCAGCTCGTATTTTCCCCTAAACTTGTGCATTTTCCTGTTTTGATGTGTAACAATGGTTGATTAGATAAGAGTTCGTGATTGTGCTCGAGTGTGGACAAGTTATCTATAAAGTGAAACATGTATTTTCCTATAGTTTCTTATGCTCCACAGAAGCCTCGTGTAAAGTCTCCACCACTTTAACAGGTCATGACTTTGACTTGACCGCTTGACCGTGACTTACTTTGCTTGACTTTGACTGTGACTATGACTAGTTTGACGACATTTCATCCAAAGAGTACCTTTTATATATGATTTCATCAATTGAAGTTTTATGGTATATAAAGTCCTGCCGGCAAATGCACAAAAAGCGCGACGCCAAAATCATCTTAGGAGGAAAGAATAAGAAAAATCGTATAGAAATACAAAACAAATAGTACTTTTTATAGGAAATTATTGCCTCCCACTCTCCGCTAGGAGTAATAATAGTGTTTAGTGTGTAGTAGGTAAAATATCCTCCCAGCACTCTACGCCTCCCAGCGAAGACGTTTAAAAGACCACAAAAGACGGTCTATCTGCACGAAACATTACATAAATTATTAAGTAAGTTTAATAAACTTATTTATTTAACCAAGCGGCCTAAAACTCAATTCTCATTTAATACAATATACATTATTTAGTATTATTTTGTAGTTTGTATTTTATACGTGCCTGTGAGCTTCGACCAAATACATATGAATGGACAGGCCCAGTAGAAGCGCATTTTTGAAGATAGCGCCGGCTCTCATTTCGTTTCAGTCGGGTCTCTAGCCCAAAGAGTAGGATAACTATACTCTAGCCGTAGGAAGTGAAACACGTGTCTATTGTTACGCGATAACGAAACATCTGACAAAATTATGCATTCATATATGCTTTCCCGAAGTGTAAATACACGAATAAAACCGGGATCTATTTTTTGTAACAAATATACTCTACATTTTTATAATTAGGTGTTGAAGTATATGTCCGACGGGTTTGACTCGTTTTTACTTAGCAATTTCAATGGATAGGGCCCGTCCATTCATTTTATTTCAGTCGAAGCCTGTAAGTAAACTTTTAATTTGTCTTTAAAAAAAAAAAATAACTTATGCTATCGCTGGTGCAGTTTATTTTATGAAATTGTATTTTTATATGCAAATAAGTACCTATCTACCACCGGGTGCACTTAAAAATACTAAAAAGTACCTGCCATTTATCATACTTTCATAGGTAGATAAGATTTATGGTAGATATTGGGTAGATACTATAATAAGTTAACTATTTATTTATTTATCTTTTACAGATATAAACTTACCCATAATAAAGACCGCAGCTTTACAAAAATGGGCTTCAATCTAGGATTTATTGGTGGTGGGAACATGTCAACTGCAATTGTTAAAGGAATATTAAAAAAAGGTATGAATGTGGTGCATGAAAATACAGCTAAGTTTGTTAGTCTGGCAAGTCCAGCAATGTGGAATCTTATTTAATTATGTCTGTTTTGTTAAATGTGGTATCTTAACAAAATATCTTTTTTCATGGCTGGTATCAATTAGTAGTAGTCCATCTGCTATATGGGCCAGATGCAGATGGTGGCCGAGCAGAGGTATGGGTGCTAGATGTTGTCCCTATCTTTGTGTGTGTTCCATAAGACCTTAGCCAGGATTTCATTATGGGGGTTCGAGCTCTGGACACGGCCGTAGCCAGGAATTATTTGGAGTGGAGGGGCCCCCCCCTCCACTCCTTCACATACATAAACCCAGACCGCACTTATTGTTCCCGTCAGAGACCCAGATACAATGTCCCTCAGACGCAGCACAACTCTTCTTACTAAGGCTGTATTCTGGAGCATAGGTTCAAATGGCAAGTGGGAAACTGTGTTCATGAATGCATTCGATGACATCTGTTACAGGTGTCTCAACATCCTAGATTTTCCATTCGGTGGATTCTGGTCGGCACAAGCTTATTGAAAATTCTTTATGCTAGTCTTTGACATAAACAAACAGAGGGAGACTTGTGAATTTATGTCAAACAAGCAACTGTAAAATTTGACGATTGATAAAGAACGGTACTTGCAATGCTGGTCTCGTGATACTTTGGTCTCAGCACAGCACATTCCGTTTTGCTCGGAACGTTCAAACGGAACAGAGTGAGTCCTGTGGAAGTTAAAATGCATCAAAATTCCTTTATCCATTGTTTATAGTTATTGCATTCCTTGTTTCTGAAGAAAAATAAGTCTCATGGGATCATGCTAATGCTAAGTAAAAAAAAAAAAACGGTGTTAATTATATATATTTAAGTATGTATTTAAAACTATATATGTATGTATATCAGTCTCAGCCATACCTATCACAAGCTTTGTTTAGTTTGGGGTCAGCTAACCGTGTGTGCAAAAATGTCCTGAATATTTTTATTTTTAGTACATATTTTTGAACTAATGAAATGCTTCGCTGAGCTTTTTAATCTAGGTATTTTAAATATTAAGAGCCACTTTGCAATATTTATGTTCAATTATCTCCATAACGTGATACTTTAGTTTAGGACATTGTTTTCTGATTTTATTTGTTTGTCTACTTATATTATGTTCCCAATTCAAGTATTTACGTTGGGCAACGCAGTATTAAAAAAGATAAAAAATAAATAAATATTCGGGACATTTTTGCACACACGGTCATTAGACCTCAAACTAAGCAAAGCTTGGCTAAGCAAATGGCGGCCAATGCCAGCCTCCTGGACCCAGAATCTTGCGCATAATTTTTTTCTCCGCCACTAAGGGTTTATATTAGCGTCCTACTCATTATCTTAGCTAATAATTTTTCAGAATCTCATCCTCCATCAAAAATATGGGTATCTGGACCTCATATAGAAAACCTGAAACATTGGAAGGAGATGGGGACAAATATCACAGATAAGAACATTGAAGTATTCAGAGAGTGTGATGTTATATTTCTTGGAGTAAAACCGGCTTTCCTCTCTCAAGCTATTGACGAGTGCCGGAGAAATCCTGGGCCAATAGATAAAACTGTCATGGTAGTTTCAATGCTGGCTGGAGTGAAAATACTGAGATTGCAACAAGTAAGTAAGCTGTAGTATTTTTAAATGTGATCATAAAGGCATATTTAGATATTATTGACCGATAGAAGATACCCGAAATGGGTAAACTGTGATACTACTAAAATATAACACCTTGTAATGTACCAGTTTTTATAATAAACACTATTCTGATTCTAATTCATTTGTATGTATATTTGTTTGATGATAACCCATTACCGAAGCGCTTACCGTTGATATGACCTACTTTAAATTTAGTAGGCAAGCAGTTCATGCATTTACAATTTTTAAGTTCGAATATGAGCTAAAAATCAGTCCAGGAGTTTGGACGATATAGTGGTTGAGGGATCACCATAAAGTTTCTTTGCGCGATAAAATTCGGAGCGTGGTTATTCGCCAAAGAACTAGAGTCACCGACAGCTATTAAAATGTGTAAGTTAAAATGGCAATGGGCAGGCCACATCACTCGAAGAACCGATAACCGATTGGGAAGAAAGGTTCTTGAGTGGAGACCACACATTGGAAGACGCAGCGTAGGCAGGCCTCCCTCTAGATGGAACGACGACATTGTGAGAGTCGCGGGCATCCAGTGGATGCAAAAGGGAGAGAGGCTGTCGTTCAGTGTGGAGGCTAAAGGGGGAGGCCTATATGTTAAGCAGTGGACGTCTTCTGGCTGATGATGGGATCACCATAGGCTAACAAAAATTGCTGAGTTTTAGCATGCACAGCAAGGTGTCTAAAAACTGTTAATATACTTAATAACAGGCCAAGAGCGTGTTGACACGCATATGGTAGGGTTCGTATGGTTTGGTTAACGCCACGCCACGCCACGCCACCTTTCCGTATCTCCTTTGGCTGTCTTATCTGAAGACCCCATGCACGAAGCTGTTAGTAGATTTAATAATTTACTGTGACAAACCTGTAAAAAAGTGTAATTTTTTTCCAGGAGTTGCAAAAGCTGGCTCCATTGTCTATGTTTAAAATAGTAAGAATAATGCCTAACACTCCTATGACTGTTGGTGCCGGGGCTTGCTTGTACACTCCAGACGTCAATGTGGATGACAATGATTGTATGCTGTTGGAAAAACTACTCAGTACTTCAAGTATCTGTGAGAAAGTTCCGGAACCAATTATGGACACTTTAGGAGTGCTTACAGCCTGTGGACCTGCGTTTGTGAGTATCACTTTACTGGTAGTCAACTTCCTATTTGTTGAGGGTGTGAGAAGTAACATTTTAATAAAAAGTCATCATAGATGAGTGACTTTTAGTCGGCGGAATCCATCTTTGTCTCCACCTGTCTAATCCTCTGTCATAGTTTTTATGCGTCCATTATCTATGCTGGATCCTGGGTGACTTGCAGAAGACTAAGTATAAATACTTTTCAGATGGTATCCATATGGTGTCAAATCCCACATACATGGGAACTTTAACTTCAAAATACCTACAGAATTTTATGAGTTTTTTTTCTATAGTTGTTTCTACCTGCGACTACGGTCTCTGCAAAGTGTTTGAAACGTCAGAAATTCAAATAAAATACACGCGATAAATCTATTTCATCATCATCATCAGCCTGTAAACGTCCACTGCTGAACAAAGGCCTCCCCCGTAGAGAGGGGTGTTGCCATAATCCCCACGCTTGGCAAATCTATAATCTATATATCTTGATAAATCTATTTAAAGTGTTTAATTTAAATATCAATAATTTTGTTCCAGCGGTTATTTTAATAAATAATTAAATTGTATTGTAATATAATTTCAGATGTATATGGTAATAGAAGCTTTAGCTGATGGAGCTGTAAAGCAAGGAGTACCGCGCGCCACCGCGCAACGTTTCGCGGCTCAAATGGTGGTGGGCAGCGGGCAAATGGTGCTCCATACTGGAAAGCACCCAGGATTGCTGAAGGATGAAGTCTGCTCTCCAGGAGGCTCTACTATCTGCGGCGTTACTGTTCTTGAGAATGGAAAATTAAGGTAATTATAGGCTACAAGTTTTTTATTAATGTTATAAATAGAGCCGAACACTAAAAAAATAATTAAATGTGTTTGAGGATCTATGACATTTGTTTAAGGCATTATAATTGTTTGTATTATGTACTTGTACTTATGTCGTAAAAGTAACTGTTCTACACTATTTCCATTCGTTTATTTGGTCTGACAGCTGCCATAACCTTGTAAAAAAAAAAGCTGAATAAAAACATTTTCTAGTAATATTTCACTGAACTATATCGGGAACTGCTACAGTCTTACGTTCAAAAACCTAGCGAAAGTGATTATAATACAGGTTTTTTAATCGGCTTTTTACAATGTTATTGCAGCTGTCAGAGCCAATAAACGAATGGAAATAGAGGCTTTTGTCTTAATAAATTAATATAATTTGTCCTAATATTATAAAGAGGAAAGATTTGATTGTTTGTTTGTTTGTTTGCATTGAATAAGCTCCGAAACAACTGAACCGATTAGAAAAATTCTTTCACTGTTGGGAAGCTACACTATCCCCGGGGGACAGAGGCTATATTATATTTTCAAAAAAATAGGGATCCTTACTAAAACTTCAATAATGTAACCCAAGGTGTAAAAAAAAAGATTTACACCCGTCGGAAGCCGGGGTGCCTTGCTAGTAATAAATATTTTTACAATATTTCTCTTTATAATTTCAGAGCGACGTTAATAAACGCCATTGAAGCTGCGACGCTGAAAACCAAAGGCATGTTAGACTAGACTAATGAGAATATTATAATTTTACACCTATAAGTTATTATTAGTTGTTTTAAATTAGTGTGTACGATAATTATGCAAAGTTTGACGATTGTACGTATTACCGTTTTTGCACTAGAGCAAAGACAAAAATATGTCGTCACCGCTTTATGGTTGATATTCCGAAAACCTGTACGAAGCGCTTTGATTCCACATTTATTGTGCGAACTGCTAGTCTGTGGAATGCGCTGCCTGAATGGGTGTTCACCGATGGTTACAATCTGGGTGTCTTCAAATCACGAGTGCATCGGTTTCTTCTAGGCAAGCGTGCTCCAACGTAGACCACATCATCACTTAACGTCAGGCGAGATGGTGGTCAAATGCAAGACTATATATTTTTTTAAATCTATATAAAATACGTTTGTTGTATGCGTTGGCAATTTATACTTTTTAATTATTATTTCTTACGTATTCCGCCGTAACATTACATAATATTTTGTGAAAATCCCAACTGGTTCAAAATACAGCATATAAAAGGTAGGACTGACAGATAGACAGCGTAGACATAAGGTATGATTCCGAACTCGGCAGCATGCTGCAGTGCTGCCGCAACAGTGCTGCCGCAGCACTATTGGTCCCCGTACATTCTCTATAGGTTTATATGAAAGTACATTCCGAGGCTGCGGCTGCATTGCTGCCGCGGCATTGCTCGGAATATAATCTCATATAAACCTATAGAGAATTCATGGGGACCAGTAGTGCTGCGGCAGCACTGTCGCGGCAGCACTGCTGCATGCTGCCGAGCTCGGAATCATACCTTTAGTAATAGGGTCACGTTGACACCCTTTGGGTAAGGAATCCTACAACGAAGGTAGAATCAAAATAAATGGCGGAAAACCGCCTTGAAGCAACAGGGCCACACTCATTGGCCCTATCGCCAGTGAAGCAACAGGGCCACACTCATTGGCCCTATCGCCAGTGAAGCAACAGGGCCACACTCATTGGCCCTGTCGCCAGTTGGCGCCAGCGTCAACCAGACGACACGAAGGTACCAGAGAATAGCAAGCTGGTCAAATTTGACAACTCCATAGGTGTAAATTAGAGTTGATACCAAAGACAATATAATTATCATTGGTTGATACACGTCTATTGAGCTTTACAAAAGCGTAATTGACATTCTAATCAGAATCTCGTATTTGTACCCTATAGATTTAAGGACCTACTTATGCGAAAAAAAATCGTGTCCATTTTTCATACCTTTATTATTTTTATTTAATACTTAAGCCTAAATATTTTTAGTTATTCCTCTACTAATAGCAACTTAATTTATTTTGCTTTCTATAGAAATATTATTAAATAAGTTATATTATTACCACATTTACAGTTATCAAATATTAGATTTCTACCGGGTTTCAGCTATGTGGACATTCCCTCCGGATACATTTTCCGGGATAAAAGGTCACTCGCCAGCCCTCCAAATATTATTATCTCAGTGCACAAATTGACCTTAATCCTTTGTTATTTTAGGATATTTTGTTAGGTTGTATTTATCTGACTTATAACTGATTGTGATCTAACTCAGATTTGATGTAGAAAGCTATCCTAAAATGTGTGAGGGTAATTGAAACTCCAGTAGGTGGATTAAGTACGTGCGCTTTATTTGAGCGCCAGCGAATGACTGGTTAATAATTGAAATTAATTGAATGCCGGTGCGTTTCATAAAAATATTAATAATAAAAATATGACGTGGGACTCACAGGAAAAAAGGAATAAACAAACACACATGGTAGAAATGTTGCCTTTTATGTTAGTTTATCTATGTTATTATTAATACTCTCTTATATGACAAGTAATTACTTATGTATAAGTATTGTATCCAGTATTGATTTTATTTCATGACAGTTTTATTATTTTGCGGGTTTTCTTAATACTAAGGCGTTCTGAGAGATTTTGTTTATATTTAAAAAATATAAAAGATTGTTTTGTGTTTTGTATTACTTAATGTAATTATGTTGTTTTTTATCATTCTTGTAGGTACTTTATAATTCTTGTAGAGTTGTTGTAAACTTTTAACATAATTATGTACTTAATTAGTTTGTTGTTAAATTGTACATTGCGATGGCGGCGCTCACTTTTCAGAGCTATGTTTTTCAACATTTATTAAGATAAAAAACCACCGAGTGAAACTAAAAATATCCGATTGGATCTGATAATTAGAATAACATTGCAAATAGTATAAAGGTATGATTCCAAACTCGGATGTACGCAGCAGTGCTGCCGCAACAGTGCTGCCGCAAATCACGAGTGAATCTGTTTCTTCTAGGCAAGCGTGCTCCATCGTAGACAGCATCATCCGTTAATATCAGGCGAGTTGGCGGTCAAACGCAAGCCTATTATTAATATTAAAAAAACTACGTAACTTAGACGCTTGTTCATTTAAATTTTAGGGGTCAAAAGCTATAAATATCCCTAGAAACCTTTGAAAATAGAAGACTAACGTCATTGCTAGTAAATGACGCCATTTTAAGAAGTCAACCTGCGCTATATCACGTGGTCTAAGCTTGTTACCTATGACGTGACGTTTGCTGTATGCTGCCGAGCTCGGTTTCATATCACACCTTTGTACTATAATATGTTTGTTTCTAATTAACACTAAAGAGCAAAAAAGACAGGTTTAGTTCGACTTTTAGCTAAGCTAATTCACAACTTGTACTAGTGTGCCTTTTAGAGGTTGATGTTTGCATTACAATAAATAGTATTCAGCATTCAAGCTTTGGTAGTTTTTTTCCTCTGCATTCGTTGTTCCACCCGACCCAGGCACTGAAGCCTTGCTCATTGTATATTTTCATTGCGCAGCGTGATGCTTCGGTAATGTCGTCCGATAAAAGATCTGAAATTTAAATTATTTAGACATTACGACTCGTTTTTAATGATTTTAGTATCCCTAGCACAAGTACTAGAAAATGTCTTCGTTAGGTAGGTATTTCGTAGGAAATTTTTGAAAAATAGAACCGTGGAAACCCTGTCGGGCTTAATCTTGAACTAGCTAGGTGTATACTGTACACATTTTAAATAGCTTACCTAACTAAGATTTTTCCTATTGTTTGCTAAGGTAGGGACTTCGTTTCACGTCCGATTTTTACTAAGTACAATATGTGGCAAAGATTTGTTGTAAGAACATGAAGATTTCAGATTTCATATCTAAACATACTCATGACATGATATTTACTGTTATCAATATCGAAAGAAACCTATTTCCCGGTTCTTATAGATTTGAAATCAAAGATAGGTAACTTTATCTTTTCTGAATCACAGTTACACAAAGAATGGAGTGTTCAGAGAACTACGGAGACTTGTGGCGCAGCTTTGGGAAATACATTTTGGCCCGATTTAGTCATTTGAAATATGCGACAGCAGCGCTGCATCTGAGGGTTTTTTTGTATGACAGACTAAGATCTCGCAAGCAGAAAGAGGAAAAAAAACTTTATGATTCGCTACCAAAAACATCCGGTCATCAACTTGTGGTCGCCAATAAATTATTTGTTCAGTATGGGCAGCTTGAAAATTAAATCGATTGGCAATGTTAACTGAGTCAGATGCAAATAGTAAGTACGAGAAAACCTGATGACAAGGTAGGATAGTACCTAAGTAATTTTTTATAGTTCCGGGTTGTTAGGTGTACCTAGGCTATTATGTCTTTTGTGACCCAGGTAAAATTTTCTTCATCATGTCGAATCTATTTTATCTAGGTACAGTAGACCAAAATTTGAATGATTTGCGTCTCAATTATTTAGAACAACTATCTAACTTTAGATCTGCCCTATATTATTATGATAGGATATTATATCCGGTCCAATTATGTTTTTCGCGCTGGGCACAAGCTACTGACCAAAGATATAATAAAAAAACTTACATAGGTAACCAAAACTTGAATACATTGCGTAACTATTTATCTCAATTCTATTGTGCTTGTTTACCATGTAAAATAAAAGAACCCTAAAAAAGAACCAACCCTACAGATAATTATTATTTCGGTGCAAGCCCATCATGTGCGACTAGCGGAATTTTCATCCCGTAAAAAGATGTGATGATTTTAAGTTGTTTGTTTTACCTGAACAGCGAACATTGCATTCTTTGCCAGGTTTGTTACCGGCATTGCACCAGTACCGGTCGTTAATTTGAAACAGGCCGTAGTCGTAAGACCCATCCGTGTCAGGACCGCCTTTCGCGTTCGTCCTCATAGAGCTTTCAGCTTCTATAGTGCATATCCCTGTAGGTATAAAAGAAAGTTAGCAAATTGATATACTTTGGTCACAGAAAATATTATATAGGTATTTTGTCTGTGCACACATACCTACCTATCTAAGTACATAGGTAAGTATCTGCTGAAGCTTTAGTATCTTTGGTGTTTGTAGGCAAGTCTATTATCTCACAGATATGTAAAAAAAAAAAACAATCATCCAAAAAATTCTAGGGTAAAGACCCGTCCTGTCTAGGCATTTTTTTTTCTGTTCCGCAACAACTTACTAGTTTGAGTAGTTATGATTTCTACCGAGGACGATCATAATGAACATAATTTTGATCATAATTTATTTTTCTCTCCGAGTGATCGTTCTTGGCTCTATCTAGGTCTACCCTTCGACCAAAATAAAATGAATGAACATGCCCAGTAGAAGCGCATTTTTGAAGATAACTAAATGAGCGCCTGCTCTCATTTCTTTTCAGTCGGTCTCTAGCCGTAGGAAGTGCAACACGTGTCTATTCTATTGTTACGTGATAACGAAACATCTGACAAATTATGCATTCATATGCTTTCCCGAAGTGTAAATACACAAATAAAACCGCGATCTACTTTTTGTAACAAATACCTATACTGTACATTTTTATAATTAGGTGTTGAAGTATATGTCCGACGGTTTTGACTCGTTTTTACTGAGCAATTTCTATGGTTGGGCCCGTCCATTCATTTTATTTTTGGTCGAAGGGTCTACCATAAAGTTCAACACTCCGCCACCTAGTGGCCGCGACGCTATACGAGCTCTACCTGCCACTGTTCTTTTTGATTCTTTTTTTAATACATGTTTTGGTCAGACAGTAAAATGTCATCATAATTATTATTGATATGTTCTTCTAATAGGTACACAAGGTAACAACTTGAACAGACAAGATAATCTAGACGTAGACCGCATCATCGCTTAACATCAGGCGTGATGGTAGTCAAACGCAACTCTATTTTTTTTTTAAATAAAATAATATTTAAGCCGTATTCTGGTCTCCTCCGATAAGACATCAGCTAATCACTTTCCCTTTGTAGTTCAAGGTTCAGTAAAATTCTAAACTAACGTCAAACCCTCCTCCACACACTAAAACCAAATTAGGCTTCGGAGGTATTAGAGTGAGTCAAGTAGGGTATATACAAGGACGTTTTATACCATAGGCTAAGTAATACTCCCTCTACGTTTTATACCCTTATACTACTTCCATGGGTATATATAAGATCTTTGGGGTGAGTATGATGGGCGGGTACAATTGTGACAATTCACAATTTTTTTTTCAATGTAACTGTGACAAGTCTAGCTATATATTTGCCCATATCAATTCAGTGCTACCCAAAATTTAGAACTTTAATAACAGCGGCGATGCACTGTGTTACATCGCGTTACGCTAAGATTTTAGATCTCTTTATGCCCAGTAATTTCACTGGATACATTGCCCTTTAATCCGAAACAGCAATGTTTGCACACTATTGCTTGGCGATTAAATAACAAAGTTATGGTACTTCCACAGGCGGATTTTGACAGAGCCCTACAGGTATAGGTGCAACTACAAAAGGTATTACATAACAGAGTTACGATTTAGTTCGTGTTTAAAAAGTAACTTAACGTGTGCATGGCTTTACGTATGAATATGAAACTTACATTCTTCGAGCTGGTCGTCCGGAAAGCCTTGTCTCCAAAGTTCTAGCGCTAATTCGCACTTGTTAAAAGTCTTCGCAACAGTCTGATGCACAAATAACAAGAGGCAAGCCCCTACAGCGATTGTGATAGGTCGTGGCATTACGCTGCTTTACCGATAAATGAATCAAGAAATTTATTAAGAATGGGAGGAAACACCGTGTCAAGGATATCAAATTTGCTTATAAGGATGAGGCTTTATGACTAATTAATCGGAGAAACCAGTCGGCACATAACGTGATAATTAACTGAGTTTTGGTATAACAAGGTTTTATTTTCAAGAACTTGAAAAGTTAGTCCATTCTACTGATTCTAGGTAAAATCAGCATCCTAGTGTCACTATTGGTTAAAAACAGACCATGTTCATCGAGATACAATACCTACAGCAAACACAAACATGCAAAAAATATGTCCGATCCAAAACTCGGTGCACGTTATGCATTGCGCCGACTTTTTGGTTGGTTGTAAGGCAACCGCGATCCGACTACAATGCCATGCGATGCCAGTGCTACGATGACATACGTAGAACAAGCGACGTTGAACACTATGTCTAATGCGATCACGATGTCTAATGCGTCTACTGAGAACTAGGTATGTACAACGACGGTCGGACCATTTTTGACTGTTTTCACTTAGAGATTGTGACTCTATAGGTATTGTATCTCGATGGCTGTTATTTTTTTTTAAAGATAAAAACAGAGTAGGTAATTAAAATAATTAGGTATATGAAATAGGTAGGTACCTAAACTACCTACTTAACTATGCACTTAGCTTAGAGATTTTCTTATTACTAATACTATACATACAATTGAAGTCTTTTTCTTTAAGATTGAATAATTTGTGACACTAAACATATCAAATTAATTATCTGGGCTTATAACAGATTTTTCTTTTATATGACTGCGTCATAAATATCTACCTACTTACTCTCGTCAAAACATTCAGCACATAAATAATTGATAGAATAGAATAATTGATAGAATGGTAAGTTAGCCAGTGGTATTAGAAAGGCCCTACAACCATCTGTTATGCATCATCATCATCATCAGCCAGAAGACGTCCACTGAACATAGGCCTCTCCCTTCAACTTCCACACTGAACGACAGCCTGCCTTTTGCATCCACTAGATGCCAGCGACTCTCACAATGTCGTCGGTCCATGTAGTGTGAGGCCTACCTACGCTGCATCTGTTATGCAATTATCCTCATTGATGCGATGTTTTCCTTCTGCGACAGCTCAAGCTCATTGTTGAGATATGAACCCACACCCTTCGAAATCGAATTCGAACGCTTCAATCACTGAGCTATCATATCTACAACATGCACCAACTACGCTATTTTAGTTTTGAAAATTTTCCAATTGCTTGCCTATTTTTGAAATCATCATCATCATTTCAGCCGTAGGACGTCCACTGCTGGACATAGGCCTCCCCCATCGATCTCCAAAAGGGCCGGTTGGAAGCGGCCTGCACCCAGCGTTTCCTTGCGGTCTCTCTTTTAATTTTTGAAATAGATTTTGTTAACTACTTACGTACTTATATAATACCTTTATTTGTAATTGATAACATAATTTATTTGTAGGTAATGCTATTGTGGCTAGAAATAAAAGAAACCGGCGAGAAAAAAATAAAGTACGTGTAAAAGTTTTTATTTACTTACCGTCATCATAAACCTACTTAGTTACCTGCTTTATAGTAAGTAGGTACTTAAATATAATTATTATGAGTATAAGGAAGTTCGTATGTCTATGTAACCGTAATGTCAGAGTATTAGGCCACCAGCGGTGCAAGTACCGTTCTTTATACCGCCACAGAAACGATCATAGCGAGTACTGAACAAATGGCATTTTATCGAATTGACGATCTCAACTGTCAAATTTGACGATCGAAAAAGAACGGTACTTGCACTGCAGAAGCCTCTAATATTCCTAGACGGTTATGTTATATATTTATTACTAAATCTATGTACAATACATCTTAACACCAGGGCCCCGATTCTACTAAAGAAATTGTCTTTAAATTGTAATTGTTGCGATTTTAATTGTTAAATAACTGCCTCAAAATTGACAGTTTTAAATATGTTTTTATACTAGAAAAATACAACCACCTAATATTATAACTAAGAATAAAAAATAAAATAAAACTGTCTCATTGAGGCAGTTATTTAACAATTAAAATCGTAACAATTACAATTTAAAGACAATTTGTTTAGTAGAATCGGGGGGTAGTTCAAATGTTGTTTAAAGCTATGGTGGGTGACCGATGAGGGTTGACTGATGCGTAGTCCTGATCACTGAACAGACAGCTTCCAACCAGCATAAAATTTTGTAGAAGATGATGGTTATAGTCCATGTTTTCTTGCTCGAAGAAAATGCCTTTGCCAGGGACCATGACGAGTTCTTGTGACTTTTTAGTGCTAACTTTGGTGGAGTTGGCTTATCCGGCCGTTATGATCCAATAACGGCCGCCCAAATGCCAATACTTCATGGCAGTCTTCATGATGGCCCTGGCAGTACGTTCCTTGGTGTGGTCCAGTCCGGAGTGTACGATATCCTTGTGTCTTCTGGAATCTGTCAAGTCTCTAGAGAGGCGGTTCGGTCCTCACTCCCTCCAAGTCCTTCCAGAAGTAAAATTGTACATCTATTACGTATGCAATAAGTATTGTACGTATATTCACGGAATTTACACACAGTGCACATAATTATGTTATCTTTTCCAGTACTTATGTTGTCTCAGTCAGATTCAGTCAATTAATTAGCCTTTGTCGAAATACCTAAGTCGTTAAACAAGTCATTGCTGGTGCTTACACAATTTCTTCTCGTGTTTATCTTCAAAACAAAAATTAAGCTTCCTAGTGGTCTGCTCCGGAGTAAAAGGATGGTAGGGATGCACGCACACGGTTCTCCTGGTGAAAAGGAACAAAGAGACTCGCCGAGCGAGCCCAACTCCGATGTCGATGCTCTTGTGACGCGGCACTTCCATCATCGGTAACGCTTCCTCTTCCTTATTCTTGAAACAATTTAGCTTCCGGAAACTGCTCCGAAATCTCCCGAAGTTCGGTCTCAGCGCTGATTGAAAGCTCGACAGTCTCCCCAGCAGAGGCGAGTTGCTCTCAGCGTCTGTTTCCTCTTCATCGCTTATCTTCACTTTCTTATATACTTTACGCAAAAATCGACCGGAACCTGCTTTCGATGATTTGGTAAAGGGCCTTGTTGTTTCCTCCAGTTCGATCGCTGAATAATCGTCTTCACTCATAACTTTATTTTATTTTACACATATTGTTATGCCTCGTTCGTTTATCACACTAGTGTGAGCTCCTGTCTAACATTTGGCATTGATTGAGTGTGACGCAGTGGGTGATAAAGTTTGAGATTACAGTGATTATACCCGTCGTATCTGCGTGATTTTGTGAAGCAGAAGATTATGGCCGAATTTAAATCTTAATTAACGGACCTTATCTTGGGTGTGGAGTTTGCAGAATGCAACTATACCATTGTATGGTTCCTACATAAAAAATTCGTCAATGACTTCATCATAATGCAGTTCTAGCTTACCGTGTTCCTATAATAGTTATTTATGATACAAATGCGGAAAGTTGGTTATTACAAACGAGTAGACGAATGTAAGCCCGAGACGAAGTCGAGGGCTTACCATAGTCACGAGTTTGTAATAACCAATCCGCACGTGTGCCATACGTTTTACAACACATTTGCGAGAAAAAAACAAAAAATGGAAATTAAAAAAATACCGTAAAGTACACGCACGGTGCTATACAACGGAGCGTGCGGACAAATTCATTACAGCACGCTCCGTTGTATGATGCGTTTCATTACAGCACGCTCCGTTGTATGATCCGTAATGTTTAACTTTCAAAAGATGTATTCAGGCTTCGTACTAGTAGTGCACTTTTTGAGCAAATGTGTTGTAAAAATACATAAGTGGTTAAAATACGCCTACTGTACCGTATCTACCCAAACTCTTCATCGAAATACAAAGACAAAGCGACAGCGACCCCATACGATTACCTACTATGAGGCCAGGGGCCTTACGCCCAATTCCTTAGGCGGTCTCAAACTAACGTTAAAACAGCGAAGTTCGGAAAATCACGCGAACGTGAATCTTAACGCGCCCCAATACGCTAAGCGGTCGTGGAACATTTTTTCATCGCCTAAACTGGATTGCTTTAAACAGCTAGGCGTAAAACCACAGTTCTGAATTGAATAAAGCCTAATCTTGAAAACTTATACAAACACACCTTTGTTCTTCAGTTGATATAAAACGCGTGTAATTATTTACTTCCTAATATAGAGAGGTAAGCAAGTATTGATGCAACGGCGCATTACAAAGTGTGTCAGAAAAGTTTTAGGAGGTATGACCTCGAGTGCACTAACCATGAACATAAGGTAGTAGAGATCTCTTGGTACAATGCTCTCCGCAAAGAAAACGTCTTTGTTTGGTTTGACCAGATGGCAAATGTCTACTCTACCCAACACAATATACAAAATATGAAATAGGTAATCTTTTATAATGGTAATCATACATTAAAATCGTACGTAGACTCTTCGACCAAAATAAAATGAATGAACGGGCCATAACCATTGAACTTGCTTAGTAAAAACGAGGCAAAATCGTTGGACATATACTTAAACACCTAATTATAACCATGTACTGTACATTTGTAAAAAAATTGATAGCGGTTTTTTGATGTGCATTTTTACACTTTGGGAAAGCACACGAAGGCATAATTTTGTCAGATGTTACGTTATCATGTAACGTATCGCACTTCCTACGGCTAGAGACCGACTGAAACGAAGTGAGCGCCGGCGCTCATTATGTAATCTTTAAAAATGCGCTTCTTCTGGGCCCGTCCATTAATTTTATTTTGGTCGAAGGGTAGACTAACTTATAACGTATATTTTCTTGCAAATAGGTACCTATACAGGTTACGTATATAGACTGTACTAAGCGGAGAGGAGGTCATTGTATACGTACTCATCATTATGAACAACTTTTACTATGGGACTAACCCTGAAATCGCAGAAAATGAATCGGCTGTTCCATTCTTTTGTCGAGTGTTTGCCTATTTATTTTTACGCAATTTCAAGGCTGGTGTCATAGTAAAAAAAAAACAGAATGATGAGTAAAACGACATCCTTTCGGCTTAGTACAGTCTAATGCGTAACCCTTACGTATTAGATGACGTTACCTAACTCAAGTCACTGTATTTATTTCTGACAAATTATCGCCAAATGAAAAATGACATGTAGAGAACTCATCATAAGCTCTATGCAAATCGTAGGTGCTCTGCAGTTATTGCGTATGTAGTTTTTTCGATAATCTTAATAATCTCATATGTTTTTTATAGGTAAGAATATACCAGGTATTGTTGTTTGTAAATATAATATTTAACTATCTATTTGTTGATAAGAGTTGACCATCGACTCTACGTAATAATCTAGGCTTTGTTCAATAAAAACCTTCAATGCCAAATTGGTACTTTACGTAACAGATACTACTTCAAATTGTAAAAAATACTGTTCATTGTATTTTGTTTAGTTTTTTCTTTTTATTTATAAAAATGAAATAAATGAGTAGGTACCTAATTATTTACCTACGTGAATAGTATTATAGTTATTATTCATACGCTCTACCAAAATTGCTTTGAGCTCATTGAATGTTATTTCAGGTTTCTGTTTAGGTACTAGCAAGGAATAAGGATCCATATGTACTAGAATACTAGATACACTACACCACGTTCATTCGTTTGCGTCAAACGTGATGCGTAGAGCAATTGGCCATCTGTAATTTTTTTGACCGTATGTATAAGACAATACTTAGTTTAAATACATATATAGACATGTAACCCAACATGCTGTATCTATGCATCTAATAAATGTAGCAAATTCTTTTGATAAATCCGCGTCATTGACATCAAACAACATTTACTCAACGTGAAAACCACAAGGTTGACTCTAAAGTTTACTCGCGTTTTCCGAACTGACATTACTCGATGCACAAAACGCAAATAGCCTCGTTTTGCTCGCTCTTACAAAACATCCGCATGGCAAGATAAGGACAAAGAATTCTCGTAGAACTTGTAGAAGTGTCAGTAGTGCGCAGGCGGCCGCGTCATGCGATTTTCCCCGTTCAGCGTGACGAATTGTAACTAAAACGACAGTCCATTACGTTATTTGATAAACAGTATTTGTTACGTGCAGTGCTATTGAATTTTCTGCTGTTAATTATAAGGTATGATTTTTGATATTTCAAAATTAAATAACTTTCATCAGGTGTCGGGTTTCCCATAAAAGTTTTGCTTTAAAAATTTCGTTGGTCGTCCACTAATAAAATGAATTCCACGCGGAGTGAAAAATCCATTATACTTAATGTCTCATTGTGTGTTTGTCATTGACAATTTGTGTTTTTTGTTTTGTGCAATAGAGAATGGGTGATGTTTCGTTTTGATACTCTTACAAACTAAGCTAAGTAGGTAAGGTACCTACTAAACTTACCGTATACTTAATTGTAGTCTTACATACATAATATCGAATGAATTATTTGCGTTAGGAACCTTACCTAGATTTTATTTTTTATTTTATTTTATAGCCTTTTTTGCTGGTCAAGTTTCTTGCTTCTCATCTTGCAATGATGTCAATTATCTATTTTACTGTAAGATTAATTAATTATAATATTTTTGTTATTAATATATTTTAGATGTCAGATTTTTATAATATTATTAATTAGTCATTGACATCGGCTCCGCTGTATTCCTTCCAGCTTGCCTTCCGGCATAGGCCTCTTCCTGGGACTTCCATTCATGCCTCTTTTGTGTTAATTGTTTCCAATTTATACCAGCTTCTTTTTTAATTTCATCTTCCCATCTTACTTGCTGTCTTCCTTTATTTCGTTTTCCCTCTCGTGGGTACCATTCTAATATATCCCTATTCCATTTTCCTTGTTTATTCCTGAGCATATGACCAGTCCAACGCCACTTTTGTTGTTTTATTACATATGTTATGTTTCTAGTTTTTGTCTTCTTTTTGATTATCCCCAAATTTACTTTGTCGATTAATTTTATGTTAAGTATACTTCTTTCCATGTTGTTTTGGCATACTTGGATTTTCCCATAATTTTGCTTTGTCAGGGACCATGTGGGGCAGCCATAAGATAAAACTGGGAGGATGCAGCTGTTAAAAACTTTTATTTTGTTTTGAAGAGGTACTGATTTTTCTTTCATAATCTCTTTCAGTGACCAGAACCTGCGCCAAGAGTTTCCAATTCTTTCCTCAATTTCTTTATCCATCTGTTTTTCGTTAGATATTATCTGACCTAAATATTTATATTCTTCAACATATTCAATCTGATTATTTTCTACCAATATTGGTTTCCTTGTTGTATTAGTCATTAATTTAGTTTTGTCCGTATTCATACTTAATCCAACCTTTCTGCTTTCTGTTGCTAATTCTTGTAGCATTACTTGTAATGTTTCGGGATCGTTTGCAAGCAGTATGATGTCATCAGCAAAGCGTAGGTGGTTTAGCAGGGTCCCATTTATACTTAAACCATAAGTCGCCCACTCGAGCCTTCTAAATACACTCTCCAAGACCGCTGAAAAAATACTTACCTAGATATTGAAACTTAAATAGGTAAAGTGTACCTATATGGTTAGTCAATGTTATGCCTTAATAATAATTGTTATCGATGTTTCTAAACTATACCTAAGTAAGTATTTAGCACGTACCTAAAGAAAGCTACCTTGTTTTTCTTTCCTCCTGAGAAGATTTTGGCGTCCCACGTCTTGCGCATGTGCGAGTGTCAAGTGTTTTAATTTTTGTTATTGTAATAAATGCTTCAGGTTGAACGTCATCTAATCTGATGTTATTTATTTTAGTTTTAGCTAGCAAATAATAAAATTTCAATTTAGTTCGTTATTCACGATCATTTTTACTTAGCATTGAGTTTGTGCAGACATTTTACCTACGATAATTTATCTTTATGTTAAATAGCTGGAGCATCAGGTTCAAATTAAATTGTAGCTAAGTACCCTACTTCAATAACAATATTACACGCCAATATTGATACTTACATTCATAAACACTATATTGACCATTAAATAATTAACATTTATTTAATTTATCCGATAATAACTTCTAAATTATAAGAAATCTAAGCATGGCATCTAGATAATAAATGACGAATGAGATCAAGCTAGGTTTTATTTATTTATTTATCCAATAATAACTTCCAAATTACAACAAATTAACTTAACTTATTTTATATAAGCTAGGCATCGAGATAATAAATGACGAATAGGATCAAGCTAGGTTTTATTTATATATTTATCCATTAATAACTTCCAAATTACAACAAATTAACTTAACTTATTTTATTTAAGCTAGGCATCGAGATAATAAATGGCGAATGAGATCAAGCTAAGTTTTATTTATTTATTCATCCAATAATAACTTCCAAATTATAATAAACTAACAATTTTTTTTCTAAGCTAGGCATCGAGATAATAAATGACGAATTCAAGCTAGGTTTTATGCCCCATACTTGGCCAAGCCTGTATTTCGGGGTCCCTTGATTTTACAGTTGCATAGCAAAACATTCGATCAACCCTGTTTGAAGTCTCTTGGTTCATTATAAGTACGTTGAATAAAAGAAAGAATGAGCGAAATAGTTCAAGGAATTAGGAATACTGCTTTCCACTCCCACGACGAATTATTCATGTCCGTTGCGAAGTTTTCTCAATCTAAGTACCTTTAGGTATAAATTATGGTTTGCTTTGTTTAGTTTGGGGTCACATGACCGTGAGTGCAAAAATTTCGCGAATATTTATTTATTTTGTGTTACGTATCCTTTAGAGAGAGAGAGAGAGAGAGAGAGAGATAAACGTCTAGTAGGTAGTAGATAAATATGGAATGATGATGATAATGATAAATTAAAATTAATAATAAATTGATTTAGTATAACAAACTAGTAAGCATTCACAATATCTGATAAACCGCTAGGTGTGATTATAATTCCATAAAACAGCAGCTCTGCGCGTGCTATCGAATAAGAATTGAAATACCTACCTAGGTAGGTAGTTGATTAGATTAGCTAGTTATTATAGATTCTATGAAATATGATTTCCATTATAATTATTATGAGTTATATGATTATTTACGGGATATTTACCGTGGTAAGGTTGTGGAATGAGCTCCCGATATTTCGGCGCAGTTACATGCACCATGTTCATGGGAAGACCGTAAATAATCATATAACTTTAGTGACAACCGTGATAGCTTAAAACAATTATTATGAGCTCTACCTAATGTGAAAAGGGTAATACGTACAAGCGTCAAACTTGGCATCGTTATAGGACACACTTTGAAGTATCAACAAATAATAAATAGTGGGCAAGTGACAAGTTTATGTTCATTACCAAGTTATAAATGGTAATTTCGTTTTTGAATTTTGTGCTATTACGGAACCCTCAGTGCGCGAGCCCGACTCGCAATTGGCCAGTTTATTTTATTCCTATATTTTTTTTAATTGTATTCTATGTACTGACATGGTTATAAGGGAAGGATATTTTAAGCCGAAAGGGGTTCGTTAATCGCTCAGTTAATCCTATTGTAAAAGATGTTCATAATGATGGGTATAACGAACTCCTTTCGGCTTAGCATACCCTTTCCTTAAGAACAATTGTGGCCGAGCGGTAGCAAGTGCGCTTCAATCTGACGGAACCCGGTTCGATCCTCGACCAATGACTCATTTGGTACCTAAAGAAATGATGTGTAGTTAAGATGCCATTGCTCAAAAACGTCTAAGGAAAACATCGTGAGGAAACAAACCGGTATGTCCCTCAAAAAGAAAGAAAGAACCTTTAAAAAGTTCAAAGATATAATGACATTCACCAACTTGCACTGGGCAAGCATGGTGGATTAGGGCCCACCCTCTCTCTCTCTCTCTCTGAGAGGCCTGAGTCCCAACTGTGGGAACATGATAAGCTGAAACGATGATGATACTACCCTTTCCTTGTAACCCTGTATACTTTCCTTAGTTAATCTACCTACTCTCAAAAGAAAAATAAGGTTTTCTAGTTGGTACCAATCCAAACTAATGTACGGAACATGATACCTCTATCATCACAAATAGAGCGTAAAATAATTATCTAATGTTTATGGTCATTTATACTAATAGCTTGAGGGTGATGTAATGTTGGCTATTCAATTAAACTCACATTGTTAATTAAGAGTGGCAGGTAGGTATAGCAAGTACCATGGGTGTAGGCGCGTTGGGGGAAGGGTGGAGGCGCTTACCCCACCTTGGCTGGCCTGGCTGGTTCTGGCAAGTCTGGCATAACATCTGGCACCCGATTCTACTAAATAAATTGTTTTTAAATTGTAATTATTTCTATTTTAATTTTTAAATAATTTGCTTCAATATTGACAGTTAAAAAAAAAATATACTAATAAATAACCACCACCTAATATTATTACTTAGTATAAAAAAATATTATAACTGTCAATTTTGAGGCAGTTATCTAAAAATTTAAATTGAACCAATTACAATTTTAAAACAATTTGTTTAGTAGAATCGGGGCCCAGGGGTAACCGAACTCATTGTAATTTTTAGGTTTTTGTGCTTTGCGTGTTGCCAACTGTTGTTCATACACATCTCTATATCAACTTAGGTATCATGACGAGTATAGACGGAAATACTTACCTAATTAACATTTTAAATACAAAAGGTAAGTATGACCTATGATATGACTAATCGCAAATTTGTATGAATCTGCAGTTATCAATTGATAAAATCCTGCAGCCCCTGATAACAGCTCAGCTCTGATAGCAATTTCTATTCTTCACCATTCGAATTTCACACTAAAATCTATGGACGTAAGTAGGCGAATCGTTTGAAACAAACGTATTGAGATAAGATTATGCTACAACCGTAGGTAACATAAATGTTTATCGGTTTTAGTATAACAGCATAACGCAAGGATGGGTCTGTGCTTGTCTATGGAATGCGGCGATTGTGAGGTGTGCTGCAACCCCTGTTTGATGGTATTGGGCGCATGTTGCCTGGTCCCTTGCCTGTGTCCAAACGCGTGTGGTCAGCAGCAACAGCCGCCCCAGACAGTGCACGTGCACCACCCGCCAGTAGTCATCGAACAACCGCCACCACCCCACTACCAGTACCCGCCACCACCCGACGGAGGCTACCCGGGTGGATACCCGCCGCCACCACCCCACGGATACCCCCCACAAGGCTACCCTCCTCCACCACAAGGATATCCCGGATACCCTCAATATAGATGAACATCTTCTGCCATAAATAAGGTGAGATACCAAAACGTAGAGACGTAATGTTGTTATTTGTTTTTTTATTTGTGGACGACCTTTATTGCTTTTTAACCCTGCACATTACACTGCAAGCACCATGTAGTTACAGTGACTTCAGCCGTCATTAAGTACCTATCGTTTTTTTGTTCCAAAACATTGTGGCCGCCATTTTGTTTCACAGTATTTTTATCTTACCTTGATGTTTGCGTCACACCATTATACTACGTATCTTCTAGCTGACTAAATGTGGTGTTTATTTCGACTGAAAAGGATCGTGTTAATTAAATAACGCAAGTTTGAGTGTATTAGTGATACCTATACCCAATAATTTAATCATGCATTGAGTAAATTTTAAAGACGTTATTCTTGGCACAATGTCTTACGTTTTATGTACTATCTGTAACTTGCATATTTCAGCTGATTAAATTGCATGAGTGAAACAGACAAAGCGGATGTACTCGTACACTATGTACCTATAGCGTCCAAAAGCAAGTCTAACAACTATAAAAAAATTACAGAATGGGTTGCAATGTGTCTTGCCAACCGTATTGCTTCATGTGCCTCTTTCCATGTTGCTGTTGTTGGTGCAATGTAACATGCGAAAGAAACTCTGAGAAAGCTGACTTGGATTTAGCCACCTTTAGTTCTCCTTCAGCTAGTACATCTGCGACCATCGTGGCTCACGAATCAATATCCGGTAGTTACGAGCCAATGGCGGATTCATAATACTGCTGCGATCCATTTCACGGATGAAATGACTCCAACAGAGATTGTCTTCGTGGTTTGCAGCAGTTCAAGGATTTTCAGAGGTGCATCCATGATTTTTCAAGTTCAGTGGCGGATTTTTATTTTTATTATAGTCGTTTTATAATTTTTTGGGAGAGCCAGTTTATTTTGAGCCGTTTGATTTCTAGCCTATAGTTTGATTTCGAAAGTTCTAAAATTAAAATTTGTATGACGGTCGATAAGTACCTATCGAATGTTCGGACTTAGCCCACTAAGGCTTTGAATGCAGAACCGAATATAATTTTTAACCGACTTCAAAAAAGAAGGTGTTTTCAATTCGATTGTATTTTATTCTATGTTTGTTACCTCAGACTGAGCTGAACTGAGCAATATTGAGCATTTATTGACTGATCTTGAAAATTTATTTGAAAGATATACCTATAGTACTTGCTTTTAGATTGGTCCCATATCAAATCTCATCAAATTCGGTCCAGTAGTTTACCAAATAATAAGTGGAATGAAATATGTCACCCAAGTAAACGAAATTGAGTATTTACTAATTTTGATGTCAGTTTTTAAAATTAATAATTATTAACTGTTATTTCTATTGTCAATAGTTTTCTTTGTTTTGATTCCAGGATGGGTTGTAACTTCTCTTGCCGACCTTGTTGCTGCTGCTGCATCCCCTGCTGCTGTTGTGATTGCTGCTCCGATCCTCCGCAGACTGTGGTGCATCACCACCACAGGCCTCCACCGCCACCTGCCACCATAATCGTTAACCAACCACCACCACCGTACAGATAGCACAATAGTACTCTTCGTAATATGCTACCAACCAGTCCAAGGATTATTATCTCATAATAGATGAAGAATTTAGTCAATGGATTACCTACCTATAAGTAACCTAATGTAGATAGGTTACCTACTATTTACCATTTAAGTTGCTAAGTATGTAGTTATTTTCGGCTAAATTTATTTAATTTAAATAACATTGGCAACGTTTTTGTACAACCTATTCTAAACCATAGATATCCGTATGTAAGTAATTTCGTGTAAAGAACAAACTGACACACATATTTTCACACAAGGAAAATATTCTTTTTATACCAAACATAAGCTAGGTACCAAAAAATATCTTACAGGTAAAGATTATTGTCATTAATTTTTACCTACTTATTTAATGGAAAAATATTGATATATAATAATAATCATAAAGTTTTATTATTAAGGAGTCATAAATGTAATCAACCTAAATATCAATTACTTTATTAGCAATTAAACTGTTATCTAAATGCCTACTTAATTTACAAAGATTCTTTGAACAGACTATGGATGGAAGTTGTAATAAAAAATCACAATACTTGGGAAAATTCATGGATTGTAAAAAACGTACTTTTATAATAAAAACTATCTAATTTTATTATTATATTAAACTAATATTAATATGAATGCAATATATTTTTTGTTATACATGTAATTATAGGTACGCGTGTGAATTAAAATAGGCAATTAATAATTGGTGTCGTATATTTAGATTTAGGAATAAAATTCACAGAATTGATCTTATGAAATATTAGCGACCCGCCCGCCCGGCTTCGCACGGGTGTAATTTAAGTGCGAAGCCGGGGTGGGTCGCTAGTTATATATATAAACCTTCCTTGAAAATGTATCTAGCTGATGGTGAAAACCGCATCAAAATCCGTTGCGTGGTTTATAGGAGGAGTTAGCGGCCATACAGACAGACAGACGCGGAAAGCGACTTCAATTTATACTATGTGGAGATGTTAAAGGGATTTCATCATCATCATAATCAGCCTTTTAACAGTCCACTGCTGAACTTTTAGCCTACCCCCGAAAAGGTGATTGGGCCATATCCACCACGGTGGCCCAGTTGCGGGTTGGTGGATTCACATACGCCATTGAATTCCTTCTCCGTACGTATGCAGGTTTGTTGCGTAAAGGGATTAATATAGAATCAATTTAATGAAATCAATTACATTTTCTTTTTTTAGATGTAAATAATTTGAATATATATATGCTAAGGTATTTAAAATGTAGTGTACTTATCTTTAAAAAAATCGAAAAGCATTGTATAGCATAGGTATTCTTACTTTTCATAATACAGGAATATGACGATAAATTCGTTTTTTTAATGTTATAGGCATTGTACGGAGTCCATTTTGGTGATATTTTCCTAAATGTATTACAGAATTTATTCCTATGATGCAACAGCGTAAAGATGCATTCAATCTCTAGCTATTAAAGCTAGCTACAGACTTGTGAACATAACTGTCGATAGACCGACCGATAGCGCGGCAAAAAAATTACGAATGGGAGGCATTTGCTTACGCACCCTTTTCTGCTTAATCTGCTTATGGCGCGTCGGTCCTGCAGTGCAAGTACCGTTCTTTTAGCGATCGTCAAATTGACAGTTGAGGTCGTCAAATTCGATAATATGCCATTTTTTTCAGTACTCGCTGTGATCGATTCTATGGCATTTTAGCGAATTTGCGATCGCTAAAAGAACGGTACTTGCACCCCTGCAGTGCAAGTACCGTTCTTTATCGGTCGTCAAATTCGCTAAAATGCCATAGAATCGATCACAGCGAGTACTGCAAAAATTGCATATTATCGAATTTGACGACCTCAACTGTCAATTTGACGATCGCTAAAAGAACGGTACTTGCACCCCTGTTTTGCTTACGCAGACATGCACTGCGTAACGCACTTCATGTCACTTCATGTCACGAGAAAGTGGTGGCCGCGGTTTTAGTTTTCATTTTTGACACCTAAATATTAATGACAGTTTGGGTTTTTATTATTAGAAGTAGTAAATGTATAAGAATAAGAATAGGATTTATTTTTGTGACTTGGATGACATGTATATTCTTTAGGCTGACATGCAATTAGTACATTAAAATAATCAAAATCATTTCAATTAATTTATAGATATGAAATAAAAATAATAATCACTATTAGAGAATTAACTGTAAGTATTCATTCATGTCGTAGAAGGAGTGGCCAATAGCCAGCGCTAAAGCCGGAACTTAAAACTATTAATGAGCTGGAAGTCCTAGATACGATTCCCGCGGCCACCAACATTCTAAAGATGTATTTAATAATACCTTGTCAGACAAGGTTTGCCTCACTCGATAATCGCCATCATCAACGATTTTCCACCCACAGCGACTGATAGGTTCGTCATCAAAAATAAATTCATAATAGTACCTATACCTCTCTACAGAGCCGGTATTTTGTTTGCTCTGTTAACTCTATCAGGGATCAATAAAGCGGACTTATCGTAGAGTTGCCGAAAAACTTTATCAGTTGATATTCGATTTTAGAGGCACATTAACGTTTCAGTTATACTTCGCTGGCAGGTAAGTTATCTTTTGTAATTAAGTACCTACTCACAATGTAAAGTCAACAAGCGTATAATTAAATTTTGTTGGCGCTCTCGCCTCGGTACGGAGGCGCAGCGTGGTCAGCGGCGAGGCACACGTATCAGACGTGTGTTGTTTGTGGACATCATACAATGTTGAAGTGAGAATAGTTTAAATTCTGGGTTAGCACATGAAATACTTTTATAACCCGGAATCGATTGTACCATAGTTTTCAGAAATAAAGCGCGCTAAAGACAATCATACTCATACTCATTTATTCATACGATCAGTATATGTCAGAATCTCGCTCTACCTTGATCAAAAGCCGAACATTCCAGTTGTCCACCACCCGCTTGTCCACCACTGGTGTCCACCACATTTAGGCCAGGGCCGGCGCTGTTTAAATCACAGAGATGCACCCCACAATGTCTCCCATCTGCATACAAAAGTGTGTTTGCAATTGTGTAATGTTTGGCTCATGTTTAAACAATAACCTAATAGACCTAACACAGTAGCCGAAAATAGCACATTTGGAAGTTTAGAAAACGTACGACAATAGAAAACAAACAAGAGAAAGGATGCTTTTTCATATACCTATATAGTGCTAAAAAGCCCCATTTGTTGTAGCGCCTCACTTTCAGAACACTCCCCCCAAGGTTTCGGAAAGCATTGGAACCCTAGGCTAGGAGTCGACATTTCTATACGAATGTACAGTTTCGCGGTCACATTGCGAGTAAGGCCAAGCTCGCCTTTAAGAAACTTGGTGTGCTCAACAAGGCAAAGCGGTACTGGACGTCGAGACAAAGACTTTTGATTTACAAAGCGCAAGTCCGACCTCACATGGAGTACTACTCCCATCTTTGGAACGGAGCACCCAAGTATCAGCTTGAGCCACTTGATGCATTACATTACAGCATAGAGTTGTCAAAATTATCGACGATTCCAAGCTCACTGAACATATAGAGCCGCTCAGCATGCGTAGAGACGTAGGGTGTCTTTGTATCTTTTATCGTATTTACAACAGGGAATGTTCTGAAGAATTGTTCAATCGCGGTTTTATCATCGCACCAGCCGCCACCGCCTGAAAGTTCATCCACATATCATAGATCGGTGGAAATCGCACACGGTGCGTTTTACGCGATCTTTTTTGCCTAACACCTGCAATTTGTGGATTGAGGCCCTCCTGCGGCATTTCCGAGTAACTATAACATGGGGTTCTTCAAAACGGCTGTTAATAGTCTTTAAGGGTCGACAACGAATTTGTGATGCCCCTGGTGTTGCAGGTATCCATAGGCGACGGTGATAGCTTACCATCAGGCGGACCATCAGCATGTTTGCCACGTATAGCATTTTAAAAAAAACATCGAAGCAAACGAAATTGCGTACCTATTTACTCTGTTGAAGTCGGTTTTTTAAATTGATATATATTAACGGTAAAGGGATAATATGGTGATTAAATTGGCTAAGAATCAATAAAGATATTTCACTCCTTTATTTCAGTTTAGCGCTAATGGGATTGTGCCTTTCGTGCTGTCGGCCAGGTCCAGGTGGCCCAGGAGGTCCTGGTGGGCCACGCCATGGCCCAGGGCCCCGTGGCCCGCGACACGGCCCTCGGGGTCCCGGAGGCCCTGGTCGTCGAGGACCCGGAGGCCCTGGTTCTAGAGGACCTGGAGGTCCCGGTCCCAGATTCTAAAGAAAAGAAATCATTGTTACTGGTTATAATTTTAAGGTTTAATTGAAAGGTGACAGAAAAACAAACAATGAAAAAAATGCCTATTCCAAGGAGGAGGCCTAAATTGGGTATGAAAGTACGAAATTTTTGAAGTTTTAGTAGTTTGTACTCAGGTTCATAAATAGGTAAAGTTGTCATCGTTTTTTGAAAATTTATTTTCTAATGGGGTAAAATAGGAGATTAAAATTAAATGAAAGTACGTTTTTATTGAAATAAGAAACGCGAAAGTTGATGTTTAGGCATAGAGCGTTTTTGTAAATTCATCCCTAAAGGAGTTAAATAGAGGATGAAAGTTTGTCTGAGCTTCGTTGTTCCCTATTTAACTGATGGGAAATCCCATCTCTCACGGCTCGTAGAAAAAGTTTTTTATTAATACTATTGTATACTCACACTTAAACAGAACAGTTACTGTCTTAAAAATAATAATGAGTATATAAGTAAATTAATCATAATACGGTTGTAAATAAGTGGGAGTGGTTTTGGGAGTATATTATTAGTAATATGGTACCCTACCTGCTACACGTAGTTTTGAAAATGTATGACGATTCATAGCAATAAGCTTCTATTTTTATAGTATATCGATAATTTTATAACGAATCAAGTACTTACGTAAATATATATATTTGTTCTATAAATATATATATATATTTTATTGTTTGTCGTATATAGTTTATAGTTTGTCGTTCTATATATATATTTGAAAACTGTACATTTGTTAGAAAGTACCCACAGTTTTTTAGAAAATTATTTGAAAACTGAAACTATCGAATAAGCTCTACATAAATTAACCTTACCAAAATCTAAATTAGCAATGCATAGCTCCGGCCCAAATCCAATGGCCATCAAATATATAATAAACTACCAGTACAGATAAAGGATTTAGAAAATGAAAATAAATTTGACAAAACCCTAAAAACATATTGCTGGCAAAATGTTATGTTTAGAAGACAAATCAATTATGGAATAAATCGATCCGCTCCACACTATATTGCCATACACAATCAGGGTTATTATGTGTTGTTACCTAATTTAAACATGCTACCTAACATCTGTACGTGAACTTTATAATAATTATGCAATAAATGATTGAGTATTGAGTATTAAATTTATTAGTGCCTACTTTTTACACAACTTTGACACGTCAAAACTTTAAAAAGTAAACTTTTTTATTGCTGTATTCTATTATTGTTAATAAAGACATGAAGTTACTTGAAAAAATATTGGATTTTTTGGTTCTCAATAAGGTTTTGCGATTTTTTACTGTGTGAAACTAGTAAGATAACAAAATAAAACATACAACACAAACGGTCATATTTAGCAAGTGTTAGCGAATCAAAATTCGTAAAAAAAAAATGCACTAAGTAAAAAATCTAAAGCAGTTTTCGTGTTGATTTATTATAGAAAGGTGGAGGAAATTAATAAAAAAAATTTTTTTTTAATTTATTTAAAAATCCAAAAAAACTGTTTTGGCCATTGAGGTTGGTAGAGTCCTAGGCATAGAATACAATAATGTAAACACTAAACTTAAAATAAAAAAATGCTCATGCTCATTGTAGCCCTGTATATTGTGTTTTTTTGCCACATAATACACGATGTCAGTCTAAATGTAATTTCGATATGTACCTAATTATATAAAATATTATGTTCTCACACCACTTTAATGAAATTACTTATAAAAAAATAAAATAAGTACAAGTTGTTGGAATGTAGGATTAATGTTGTTTTGTAAAGTATTGTACTATATTTTTATAATCTTATTTGTGATGTTTTCACCGATTGTTTTTTATTTGTTTATTAATAAGCTAGGCACCGCAATGATTTTTGAGCATAGCTTTCACTTTAATACCTAACCACTGTTGTGTTGCCTTTAGTAACCTACTTAAATTCCCTGACAGAGAACGCAGTCTAAACCACAGAAAATACAGTTTTTTTTTTCATTTCTGTGGTCTAAACAGCGCTGCCTGGGTCTAGACTAGAGTAATAAAAATTTGTACAAGTGTTTTGTACATTTTACAAAGGTGAGCACAAAAGAAGGATTTTTGAAAATTCATCCCCTAATGAACTCTTTTCTTTCTTTCATTCTGTCCTAAGAAAGAAGTATAAATGAAAGATTGTATGGAAGTTCTTGATAATAATAATCTTGTTTAATTATAATGTAGAGTAGCCAAAAGCCATGGAATAGTTACATTATAATAGTTCGTTTTTATCTATTTAGAGCGAGCTTATAATTTTAAAAGGCGATAAGATTATTAAATCTACTCTTTATTAAAGACCAAAAAAACATGAATATCGAATATATTACATTGAAACTATTATCTAAGTTTTTAACAAGCGGCCTTATCGCTTAAAGCGATCTCTTCCAGGCAACCGTGCCTTCTTCCGCGCACGGAAAAGAATTACAATAAGAAAAATAGTGGGCTTACCTATATCAAAGATAATTATCAAAGATAATTATAGCCTATATATAATAGAGCGGTCCGCCCCAGCTTCGCACGGGTATAGATTATATGCCTAACCTATGTCACCCGGGGATAGTGTAGCTTCCCAACAGTGAAAGAATTTTTCAAATCAGTTCCGTAGTTTCGTTTAGTTTAGCCTATTCAATGCAAACAAACAAACAAACAATCAAATCTTTCCTCTTTATAATATTAGTATAGATATTACAAGTAAATAAGTACCTATGCAAATAGCTAGTTACAAAAAATCCACAGATAGCTGTCTGATCGGTGACAGAGTATTGAAAAATCGAAAGCTTTTATTCGGTGGTCAAATAGACAGATATACATTTACTGATTTGTCGCCTATCGGACCGTTTAACTGCGGATTCAATAATCAGCCCTTAGTAGATTACTTGTATTATTGGAGTCAGTTCCTTGCCAGTTATAGTGACTGATATCGAAAAAATAAATAGGGTTACATAGTGTGTGTCTGTGTGTGTTTGTGTGTGCGTGCGTGCATGCGTGAGTGCGTTGTGTGCAAATCGTAACAAAATCATATTTTTGAGAATTGAAAGAAGAGAGCTACAAGGATGTGGCTTACGCCCTGTTACCTGGAAAAATACAAAAAATATTCAGAGCTTCGATGAGTCAACGCTCGGTTTTGAGTAACGCTATAGATAATACGATAACATTTATCGGTATCTGTTTGAGTATAAAATATGATGTTTTATCAACGACACGCAACGGATATACGCCAGTTGCCATAAGATAGAGAAGATATTCAACGTATTGCAAATATAAATCGCCAAATTTTCACATTCTTGACAGAATCAAGTAAGTGTTTCTAGATATTTCCAACCAATAACCGGTATAGGCCTCCGATTTTTACACTAGTTTTTGTTGTTGTTATGTTAACAATAAAGGGTACTATCTATTTATCCTACCCTCAGATCAGGGGCCTTACGCCTGGCTGTTTAAAGCAATTCAGCTTAGGTGATGAAAAAATGTTGGTGATTTTCCGAACTGCGCGGTTTTATCGTTAGTTTGATACCGCGTAAGAAGTTGCCCGTAAGGCCCCAGACAAAAAGGAAGATTCGCTAAGGTAGCGTGACAGGACATGACCTACATCAGGCATGATGTCTTTACTTGAACTCACCCTGCAAATGAACTTGCCGCCTTTTTTACATGTCGGTGTCGCTGCAAGCCTTTTAGTGTGCGAGATAAATGTGTAGGTACCTAAGACAAAGTTATAGTTTTTGCGTTTACCGGTCTAGCGGTCTAGTGTTTTTTTTTAAATGAAACACGGAGATTTTAGAGCTCGAACGATAATTGTAGCAAGGCATACCTATCTCCCTTGTTTGTTTGATCTGAGATCCTATCTATGTAAACTTACCAAACTGATTCTTTTATACGAAGAATTTCTTAAGGAAATATTTACATAAACAACTTAGCATCGAAGTGACTGGGTTGTTCTAAAGAAGATTTAGGTTGCTAAGTTTAGGTTGGGATTTTGGTTAGGGGGTTGATTTTAGGTTAGGTTGATTTAGGTTGGTAGGGATTTAACAGGTTGCCGCTGATAAACAAGCTTAAACAAGTTAATATAATTTGCGAGGAAAAAAAACCTGCTCCTTTTATGTACCTATCGTATTATAGAAATTAAACATTAAATTAATTTTGATTTCAGTCATTATGGGCATGTGTTTCTCTTGCTGTGGCCCACCGGGTCCCCCTGATCCACCCGGTGGCTGCTGCTTTCCTTGCTGCGGGCCGCTGCCGCCGCCCCATCACCACCACGGCCCACCCGGACACTTCGGACCACCACATCACGGACCACCTCACCACGGACCACCTCATCATGGCCACGGAGGCTGGTGACGGCTTCATAACTTTAAGAAATCAGCTCTACGGACGTGTTGCGGAAGCTATTACAGTGCCACCGACTGTTAAACTGAATGAAATTAAAGCTATTTGTTTGATCACATCGCAGCCGGAAGCTGATCACACTGTGTAAGCTGAAGATAATTCTTGGTAGTGCTACGTAGATGATGAAGGGGTTATGACAAGGGCAGATGTCACGGATAATCTTTAGTTTTAGGTAATTTTCAGTGAATTTTTGTATAATAATTATAGTTACGCATCTACCTATATTAGGTAGGTTATTTTAAGATACCAGTACCTTCTTTACTTATTTATTTCGATTATTATATCAATACGGAATAAGCTAGATATAATTGTGTGTTATAAGTTATAACTCAGATGATAAGTTATTGAAAAGTAAAAATGATAAGCATAGCTATATTTTATTAATTTTGAAGAACCTGTAATTCACCTATAGGGTACCTATACCTAGGTATTTATTAGGATAGTTATACATTGTGTAAGTAAACCTACCTACCACCACCATAATGTGTACCAGATGGTGATGTGTTGTTTGCTAAAGAAAACTTAATATACACGGTGTTGATTTGCAACCGTGAAATACTCACAGAGCACATTGTAAAGACTAAAATAATGACCTTAATGTAGTTTTATGGACCTACAGCCTACAGTTAATTATAGACCTATTTCCCAAATTGAAATTTAAGTCCATCTCAGAAAAAAACACCAAATTACCAGAATAGGAGCCGTATCAGATGACTAGTAGGGCGGCGGATGATAGAAACCATTGTAGTTATAATACTATTTGTATAAAGGTAATTTTGCTAATATGTCTTCTGTGATAAAGGTAACAACGAAACGGAACGACATCGGCGGCCCAAACCAGCGGCGGATTAATTGAGCAAGGGTTCAGCGTCTACAGTTTTATGCTGCAGAAATACATGGACGAGATTAGTGCTAATAGGGATAATCTACATATATGGTTACAAATATGTAGATCTATTCTAATACCAGACATATGTAATACCAGATCTATTTTACAAATGGTCACAAATATTTGCCTAGGGATAACCGAACAGTACGCACTACGAATTTTACAATCCTTATCTTGCTCTAGGTAAGACAAATCCATATATTGATATGGATCTTACGCTCGAAGGTGATCGGTACTACGTCTACACGAAACTAACCGAAAACACCTGACAATATTTCAATGTTTTTTTTGTAGAGTAGGTAAAATAGAGAGGAACATAAGTTGTGCATTGTGTTAAACTATTCCTAAACTGAATTTTAAAACACAAATATTTTTTTCGAGACCAGGTACCAGGATAGCACAAACGATTGAGAGGTATTTCACTCTAGATTCATAAAGAGTGTGATCACGGCTCGCGAGTGGGAAACTTCTTCATGGTTTATACATTCCTGGTACTTGGATTTCGTGAATCTTGATCTTCACAAATGTTGTTTTTTTTGCAAGGACTGAATAAAACAAGTAAAATCGATTTCAAAATTAGTAAGCGCTCATACAAAATTATGGCTGTTGCCAAATCAACAGGCGTCTATACAAAATTATTCATAAGGTTGGAACTGGTTGAAAAACTACCAAGCCAAAGATAATGAAATTCTTGGAACCACTGCAAGAACTTCTTCTACAAAATAAAAAATAACCCTTCGGCCCCACCAATACCTTTCAAATATCCGAACTAGACCTAAACAGTTATAGTAAAAAATACGGACCGAATTGAGAACTTGCCTCCTGAATTAAAAATACTTAGGTACTAATTTTTGTTATATTTTCCATTTCAGTCATTTTTTATTAAAATAATAGTACTTGGAAACGATAATGATTAAAGGAGTCGTTATCTACTTATAGATGATAAGGACCTATGAAAAAGACGCGTTCATTCTATATCTTATCGATAAGTGCCAGTTTCGAAGTACGAGTATATTACTAATGCTGTAAACGTTCAATCAGTTTGTGTACTCTAGTTTTGAAGGGCAAACGTAAGTAAATTTCACTTTTTTGCTTTAGAAAGTAAAGCTTAAGTATATTATGCTATGATATTTTATCTGCTTTAAGAACCTAGTGCTATGAAGTAGATGGATAAACTAGAATGGCGTTGAATAAATATTTGATAACCGATGTGTAATTTTGGAATGGTGTTTACGGGTATTACTCACAACTTTCCCTTACTAAAGACATTCGATCTGGCTGAAATAGGGTATTTGACTACTTTTGGGAAACTATTGCACATTATTGTCTGATAAAAAATAATGTATACTGCATTTATATTTTCTGGATATCAGTCGTATTTGCGATATAAATCGAAGTTAAAGTTTGAATAAAAAAATATCGCGCCAAAACGCAGACCTGCGTCATAGCTCCGATCACGTGACTAATTGACGTCACACAAAACAAAACGACTGCAGCCAGGCTGCAAAAGTTTGATAATTAATTAATTTCTAATAGAAGTAATGGTTTATAAATATTGTGTAGTGCCAAAATGTACAAATACTTCCATAAAGACACCGGATAAAATATTTGTTCCTGTTCCAATGCACCCAAAACTCCCCAAAACTCGAAAAAAGTGGTTGGAACCAATCTAAGGTTGGAACTAAGTAGCTCGTAGAGAACCCAAAAGTATTGGAGCTAATTCAAGTGTTTCTATGTGCGAAGATCATTTTGAGGTACATATTTGAGTCTATATATTTCTATTATAATTTGTGTTTTTATTGCATTACTATTTTATGTACTGTTACTTTCTTTTTAAACATTGTAAAGCTCGACATAACCTAACAAAATAGTTATATCCACTTACTACAACATACTTTTTGTACAACTTGATTGAATGTTTTGCTTGGAGAACAATTAAAAATTAATACTGACATTGTAGTTTTTACGTTTTGAGTTCTGCAGCGTAGAAACAATGACGTGGATTATTATTAAAGAAATATGCAACCATAAAAACATTAATTTTGGGTAAGTTACTGCTGTCTGCTTGCACAAAATGTTTCTCCATTCTTCTCACATTTAACCTCCGGAATGTTTTTGGTGAAAATTTCTGGATAAATCGCTCTCAAAATAGCTTTACAACATTAAATTCGCAAATATCCATACAAAATCTGTTTGTTTAGATTTGTGTGACGTCACTAGGGATGAAGCCAGTTACAGACCGTTTTCGATCACGTGATCAAATGTCGAAAATACAGTTATTTTATTCGCGTTTTTTACAAAAAATAAGCATATTTTTATCAAAAAATCAATGAAATATGCTTTTTCATTATGTCATGTTTATGGATGGCGTCAATTGGCATAATATTTTTAATACAGTCAAGTACCCTATTGTAGTCGGAATAAACCTAGAATTGAAATGAAAACCCCAAAAAGCTAATTGCGACTACTTATAAAGATCAGACGCGGGAATTATTGAAAAAAATGTGCATACGTTATTTACGTTAGTACCTATTTTATTTTTTGTAAAAACAGACGGATGGATGCAACACAACAAACAAGGGGTCGACGGTCACTTGAGGTGACTCACTCATATATCGGAACAACTCCCTGGCTGCGACTGAATTGGGTCATCAGGTAGTTGCATTGACCCGAATGACAAAAACACAAGAGACGCTGTTTTTACCTATTATGTGCAAGTATGAGATCCAACTGCACAAGAGAAGGAGACACAGATATTTTTCCATTTTCTTTCCAGTGGTATCTGGGCTACGTAATCCCTCGTTTTCGATCGTTTTCAGCCTAATATCACCGGTGAGACGATAACGAGTATTATGTATAAGCAATTTTGTTCCTAGAGCTCAACTGAAATTGAACTTGTAAACGCGTATATCTATTGTTTCCAGTCAAAATTTTCTGTATATTTCAGTTTGTTTCACGGCAGTGTTATTTCTTTTCAGGGCAGAAACATGGGTTTATGCAGTAGCTGCTGTTGTGGAGCTGAAGATTCGGTGAACATTGCGGAGCAGCCGATGGACGGCGGCGGTTTCCAGCCACCACCACCTGATGGTGGAGTCATGGTCGTCGACCACGGCCCACAATACGGGGGGCCCATGGCGAGATAGACCAATCTGACACAGTCCTGCGACTTGAAGATGCCCATGGTTAAAAAGCAAAGATGAGGAACAGAATAAGATAGCTGGATGTCACAATATTATCGAAATTAAAATAAGCTGAGCTGACTGGAACCTACGCCTGCTAAAGATCGGGCTAAGTAAAGAAATCTTTGTTACATTTAGAATGAAAACCAATGGCGCTACGATTAAGCTGTATGGACTATTATTTTAGGCAAGTTTTCAATGAACTGTCGATTTTTCTTACAGGGAAAGTCAGCATTTTCATTGATAACTGTTTTTTTAATGTTTAGTTATACCTAAATAAATGCATACTATTTATTGTAAATATAAAGCTGTTCACTGTAGTTTTATTTTTATTTAGTATATGACTTTATTTAAGTATTTGAAACCAAATCTAGATGGATCTGGTATATCAAGTCTAACTTTTTGTTTTCTTGTTATCAACAATCAAGGTGGCTACAAGTGTTTCAAGTTTTTCCAAAATGATTTGTGAACAGATAACACTGATCAGTATTTATTTAATTACCAAATGAGTAGGTATACATAATACTGCATGTGTCAAGATAAGATTAGGGGTAGGTAAGTAGATAGGCTTTCAGATTTCAATGACGCGTTAAGGAACTGTTTTGAGCAGTATTATAACATTAAGGCTTTTTTTAAACTGTGAATCTATTACAATAATTATATTTCCTATATATTCAGGAGGAATTAAAAAAATAAATTTAGTGTAATTTTTTTATGCTTTAATAATCAACCTCAATTGTCAAACACTTTATTAATAAATAGGTACCTATACAGGGTTGCACTGAACAGTAGTACTAAGCCGAAAAGAGGTCATAACTTTCGGTTAAGCAGCATCTTTATTCTGTACTCATCATTATGAACTTTTACTATAGGACCACCCCTGAAATCGTGAAAAAAAAAACCTGTTCAATACATTACGTTATGTGTATGTGCGAATGACATTCTATGCATCAGCCATAGACGTATATTTCTCAATTGGAACAGCTGCGGCTCTTTTTACGATTTCAAGGTTATTTATAATGATAAGTACAATTATTCCCTTATGGTTTTGTACTACCGTTCTGTATAACCCTACATAAGTAACTTTTAATTTCGTAGCGTAGCACCGCCGACGAGTAGGTACGAACGAGTTGCGTTTCTTGCTATTACTAATTATGTGGGTAGGTTTATCCCACAATCTTGCATAAAACTTCGTAGTTCCTGTACGGAATCTCTGAGCCCCCGTATGAAATGTAGGCAGTACCGTGACTGGCATGGACCTGAATTAAATGAGTTAACATTTGTAAGTAACAAGAATATCACAAAAGAAAAACAAAAAAAACCTTACTGCCGAATATATTATTATATTGCCTTATTGTATATTGTGTTTTTTTTTGCCACAAATAAATTATGTCTATGTCTAAATGGAGCTTATGGCATTTCGAACATAAAGACAAATCTAACAACACCTTGCATTTCAAATTTTGATAAACAGATAAACATTTTTATTGTTAATGGTTTGAATCAGTAAATAAAAGTACATTAAAAAATAGTTCAAAATAATTACTTTAAAATGCTTAGTAAATTGACTGACCGTATAAGCTACGGAATAATTATTTATTTATTTATTTCCAACTTAGAACTATCATTACAGGTTATAACCTAATGCGATAGTGTAGCAAATTTACATATGCGAATAAATAAATAAAAATAAATTAAAAATTATAAATTTATATTTTTTTTTTATTTATTTATATTATGGAAGTTATAGGCCGAAGGAGGTATATAGAAACACACAAATAGACAGGTAGGTACATACTTATTATGCAGCCGAAAAGCATAACCCTCCTGCATGCCTAACATGCGCACCGCGACAAAATCTTGTCGTCACTTTGTAGAGTGAGAACGCGACAAGGCGCCTACGGTTTCGTATACGACTGTCTAGCTTTGGCACGATAAAAAGAGTCGACAAAATTTTGTCGCGGCTTGCATGTTAGCCCTACTGGGCAGTCAGGTAATAATTATTTAATACAAGTACATTATGAGACTCGTTAAACCAAATGAGCCAAAACTCGAAGGGTTTACTGGTAGCCATTGAAGAGTTCCATTATCCACCTCTTTGCTCCGTCATCAGACCAGTGTGACGTTACCAAATTATTGTATTGTCATCCGGATTACATATACTTCAAAATATTTAAATATATTCGACAATTTAGGCTGTCGAATGCGAACCTCCTGTCCTGTGTGAGTGACCCTATTTTTTTTTGCTCAATCTGCTGGGCAATGGCATCCCCCATTTCCTTCCACGCATCTCAATTATCCGCCAAGCTCGGCCAATTTGGGTAAAAGGCGCGAAGATCGTTACGCTACCTCGTTCGAGGCCGACCAGAGAAACTACTATGTCCTCGGCCATCTGTAGCCTCCAATTGAGTGAAAATTTTCCATCTTGCCGGGTGCATGCGAATCACGTGACCTGCTCAATTCCATTTGAGTTTGACTGTGTCGGCCCTACGTCGGCAATTTTGGTTCACCGCACTTACACAGGGTTTACATTTGAAGTTCGAAATTGCTATAGGTGTATGGGCATTGGGAAGCCTAAAGACGCAGCCTTAGTGAGGACGTGCCTTTACTTGTCATGCTACTAAATCAAAAGGCACCGATTGTTTCATGAAAGCAGCTATGAACTAACCTTTCCAGGTGTAGAGGAGCGCATATGCCTGCACCGAGCAACGTAGAGGGGTTCGGCGTTATGCGTGTTTCCAGCTGGGATGGCTCCAAGAGGCACTTGCCCGTTGCTTGCTGGCACCCATCTCAGGGAGTTTTGTGGGGCACAGAGAACCTGGAATTATTTTTCAAATTTGCAGAAAAATATGTCATAAAAAGAAAATTCCAGTTTTTTTACTAAAATAATAATAATAATATTGTCCTAGGTCCGTGGATGGCGATTAAAAGTTGTTAAATACTATGCGCTTCTCAGTTTCATGAGAAAACAGAAATACAGAAAACAAACATACAGAAATAGTAGCTATAAAAAAAAACATATTAATTAGCCACATACGAGTAGGTAAACTTTGTCAATTCAGAAAATTATAAATTAAGGTATTTCTATACTTTTTATATACATAGGTATTTTGATATGCATTTTCGGAATGTGTTACTGAGTTGAGTTGAGTAGTATATTAGACAAAAGAGTAATAAAACTATAAGATGGATCCTTGGTACCTATATAAACCTCAGAATAGTGTTCTTTCTGTATTCAGAGGTATAAACGTATAAACATACATGTCATCTATGCATGTCATAGTGTGATTCCGATTGACATCGTGAGTTTTTTAAGTATAAACTTTTTAGGCACATTTGGGCTACATTTTTGTCACAGTTTTTTTACCTCAAAGTTATGAACCGGAATCTCTCTGCCACCATGAGGAAGGTATGCCGCCCGTTGTTTGACTGACAGCTTGCCAGGCACCAACTCCCCACTGTGATGAGCTCTGATCACCCATAGAGGGCTGCTATCCCAGCCCTCTTTGCCGCCTACAAAGGCGCGATGTGTCAGTGACGCAGCTGTCGATGTAGTCGTTGGCACCCAGTCAATGACTGGTTCTGTGAATGGAATGAAATTTATTTTCTTTTTTGAACCATGTTGCGAAAAAAAACATCATGTATATAAACCACGTTGGGAATAATAGATCATGTTGGGAATAAACCTCGTTGAGAACGAGAATAACCATGTCGAAAATAAACCATGTTGAAAATAATATTTATCTGAATTAACCATACTCCAAAATTTTTTGTATTTAAAAAAATACTCTTCAGCCCTCAATCAATCAAGAGTATTTTGCTCATTTGTAGTTTATAAAGAAAATCCAATTACCTCCATTAAAAACGTGAGTCGTTTGCTGAATTTGTTGATTGTTTCCGATAATTTTGTTGACTTCGGACAGGCAGGTCTCGGCAATCCCCGCGATAGCCTGCCAGGGTTTAGGGACTGGAGAAGGTGCTGGAAATATAAGAATTTTTAAGTGTAAGGCAAAATAAAGATAGTAAAGTACTGTGTAAATTAAATAAGATTTTACTCAGGTGAAATATCGATCAGATTAAATAGCTGGCATTGCAATACATGGCTAATTAAAGGAATCGGGATTTTAGTAGGCTTCTCTCAGATGCAACTCAGATGGCAAAGATGATAACAAATCTATCTCTTTCTATTAAGTACAAAACGAAAACGCATCACGCGTTTAGCACTCCTAGCTCCCCGCTAAGAATTACTGTGTCGAGGTGCCATAGAACACATACAAAGATAATTTTATCACCCAGAATCCCAATCAGTCAATCATCCAATCATCCAGAGCAACAATTGGATGGATAGAAGTTTTTAGTGGTAGTTTAACCCGATTCGTAGGCCAACTCCTTTCGAAGAGTTTTTATAGTTTCATTAACATCATCATCAGCCAGAAGACGACTACTGTTGAACATAGGTATCCCCCTTAAAACTCTACACTTTCTGACTGCCTGCCATCTACATTCACTGAATGCCCGCGATTCTCGTAGCCGTTAAGAACCACGTCTCAGTACCATATTATATCATCACTGACAACACACACTTGTCTTTAGTCTTGTTAACCGTGGTTAACTATGCCCTTGGCGCAATTTGACGTTTTTGCTTGGACGTCTGACGTGCTAATACTAAGAAGACGGAGATCGAAATTAATTATGCGGCATGGTGGTTTGAGCATTGACCCAACTTATGACAGGCCACAGACATCCGAAGCAGGTGAACTCGCGGGGTCAATCCTGATAAAGATGATAACCGCCTACCTTCAATTACTGTAATAGTGGGCTCTGGTTGCGGCGGCTGCTGGTAGATGTAGTTGGTGACGTATGTCGGCTGCGGGGCTGGCTCCGGTGCAGGTGCAGGTGGTGGCGGCGGGTAGTGTGGTGGTGGTGGGTAGTGGGATGGTGGCTGGTGATGAGGAGGTGGGTGATGAGGTGATGGGTGATGAGGAGGTGGTTGGTGATGAGGATGTGGCGGGTGGTGAGGAGGTGGTGGGTGGTACATCGGCATCATCATAGGCGCAGGGACCGGGACGTACGCGTACCCTCCCCCGGGGGGAGGTGCGCTTGGATAGTAATAAGGAGGCCCATTTGGTGGAACTGTAAATCAACGGTTCAGAATATTAGTTTAGTTCTAATCATCACAGGCCTATTCTGGGTTACACGGTAAGGGTGTATTGAGCCGAAAGTGATCCGTTATACTTATACTGATCATTATAAAAAAACATTTACAATGTGGCCTACATAATGTGGCCCTCATGGCTGAATAAGCCTATTCGGGAGCCACAGACGTGGGGTTGATTAATTTTGAATCGTTCGTATGATTTCGCACGAAAATATCTTGCGAAATTAAAGTTTTTCTTTTGTCAGAAATCAAATTCGAATGCTTCAAACCACTCCTTGCGTATGATTATTAAAAAAATGCGACTTTTGTTTGGGATTTCGTTCGAAAGTCTGAAATTTGTCATGATTTCTATAATAATATTTTCATGCGAAATATCATACGTGCGATTCAAAAATCGAGCCCCTGTACCTTTATTGCAAGATTTGATAGTTTTCAATATTTTTTTTCGTATTCGCATTGTTCAATACAGTGCTGGGCTGAAAGCTATTCGAAAACTTTTCCGTATTTGAGTGAGGCAACCTTCAAAGTAACCTATATAATTATACTGCCGATCACTACCGATTGTAGTTCATCCGCGTTTCCGCTGGAAGCGTTTTACTAAAATGTACGGAACAATACGAAAACGAAAAAAGTTTTCTAAAACAATCAAAACTTGTATTAAGGTTACTTGGTCACCTTTTTAGTCACGGATTTTTTTGCTACATTGCGTGAGATATGATTTAGATAGCAGTCATGCTAAAAGCTTCAGGACGGTAGGTAGGTACTTACTGTGTGACATAGTTCTGATTTCCTTTGTTCACTTAAAATAACAACCAACAACTTCAACCTGGTGCGGTTAAACTCTACGACGTCTATATTGTTTATCAATAAAAATATTTGTGGCTATCACCTGACTTATATCCTATCGCTAGAGCTTCGACGAATTTCATGATAAGACTGATAAAATGTTGAATTGACTTATTTATTATATGAGTAGTATCTGGATGAAAATGAATCGCTTATAACATCAGGCGAGTTGGCGGTCAAATGCAAGTCTAATCATCACACTAATATTATAAATGCGAAAAGTTTGTTGGTTGGTTGGTTTGTTTGTTCTTCTTTCACGCAGCAACAGAGCAACGGATAGACCTGATTTTTTTGCATGGGTATAGTTCAAGGTCTGGAGAGTGACATAGGCTACTTTTATCATCATGATCATCATCACAATTTTTCATCACTACGCGGGTGAAACTGCGGGGCGCAGCTAGTAATAAATAAATAAAGATTTAAAAAAAGAAGGAACACTATCTCTGTCTCTCGCTAAAAGTACAGGTACACCATTTTATTTATTTTTTGTACGGGAATTACTCACGTAAGTTTGAGCCGGTTGCTCCGGCGAAATGCGTTTGGCTTACGTAAGTTATTCCCATATAATAAAAATTAAGTATGTGAAAACCAATGGTACATAATGGTGGCCAAACGTAAGCATTTGTGCTTTACAATCTGACGGCACCTGGCTCGATCCTTGGGCCTGCACCATTGGACCTAGGTATTTAGTACTGAAATAAATTCAAATATTATATTCAAATCAAATCACATATTTATTTATTAGCTAAAAATGTATAGATAAACAACCAACATGCAAGATTAAAATCTAAAAACCTCAAATACCTGTATGAATTATACATGTCATATGTCATATGCCAGTCAGAGTTCCCTCTATATAGTAATAGAGCCCAGGTGCCAGTGTTCTAGTTGTTTCGAAGTAGAATAGTACATTGTAACATAAGGGCGCAAAATAATATTTTTAAAGCGAGGGCGCTTTTTTGAATCTAGCGCGAAGAGGGATTCAAAGTACGTCGCCCGAGCCAAAAAATATTTTGCGTTCGTGTGATACACTCTACTTTTCATCAACTATACTATGAGAAAATAAAAGACGCCCCATATTATATTGTAATTTTATTATTTAATAAAACATAGAGTAACAAGTAATAATGGAACAACCATTGACCTACTAAATTAATTTCGTTGGAAACAACTAAAAACTTATATTTATATTTGAGACATTTTCGCAATTATGAAAATTTATTGTTACACAAAACCATGAATTTCTAACAATACGTGAAAATTGACGAAAACGCGGGCTGTAGTTCGCTTTTTTTATTCTGCTGGCGGCAGTAGTCTTTGGCTGGCGGCGCGACTATGGGCCGTCGTACCAGCCAGTCTTTATTCAAACAATATTTGAGTTCGATTTCTTTGGCGCTGAACACTAAGATGTTCCAAATTCAAATAGTGCGCCGCAATTATCTTTGCGACGCACTTATAAAGAGGATTAAAAACGCATTACTGCCCGCTAAAAGTTTCTTATAGAAAACACCATCTTTGGGTGCACTTAAAGGCGAACCAAGTCCTTTTCGAATAGATGGGATGAAAAAGTGGTTTTCTATACTAAGCGGGTGAAGCCGCGGGTAACAGCTAGGTATGTATAAAATCAAAATAACATTAGAATGCGTAGTAGAAATAAAAATCTTTATTATCATATTTTACAAAAGTTAGGAAGGTTTGACTAGTATTTCATGGAAGTATCTTTAATGTCATCCCACAATTTTGCATAGAACTTGGTAACTTTTGTAAGGAATTTCTGAGCCTCCGAATGAAATGTATGCAGTGCCGTGACTAGGATGAACCTGAAAAAATTTAAGTCTCAATTAATCAATATAAATAAATTTAGTATAAAAGCGAAATACAGACTACACATACTATACAGGATACACTGACTGACTAACTGACTAATCACGAAAATTCGAGAATTGGGCAGATACATTCCATAAGTAAACACACACGCAAAAAGGATTTTATGACAAAAACTACTAAAAAGGGTCAAAAGTTAATACGAAAGTAATACGAACTTTCATAATTTTTTTTTAATACCATGTATGAAAATTCATACCGCTTACAAAAACGTACTACTAGTTAAAAACTTTTGAAAACCAATTGTCTATTTTTTTTAACATGGTAAAGTTTGTTAATTTTTATTATAATTTTCTTTTATGAAAAATCCACCAAAAAGTTAATAATAGTTTTTTGGTTCGGGCAACATATATGGCTTATTTGTTACTAGCTGACCTGACAGACGTTCTCCTGTCTTAGAACTGTCAAACACGCAAAGTTAAAATTGTTAATCTTATTATTTTACACCTTGGGTTACATTATTAGAGTATTAGTAAGGATTCCAATTTTTTTGAAAATATAATATAGCCTATGTTACCCGGGGATAGTGTAGCTTCCCAACAGTGAAAGAATTTTTCAAATAGGTTCAGTAGTTTCGGAGCCTATTCAATGCAAACAAACAAACAAACAATCAAATCTTTCCTCTTTACAATAATAGTATAGATGAGTCATTCAAGATTGGCATTTGTATACGAATGAGTAATACAAAGCAAAGAATTTGCATATTATGACGAAATGCTTTGTAGTTGCTCTATTTTCTATCTTCTTCTTATAATATAAAAGGCGATGCGTGTATGTATGTATGTTCCCTATGGAAAGCAAAATGGCTTTGGCACTGGCAGCTAGCTGATGTTGTAAAGGAGTAACCCCTGCGAGTGAAACTAGCTCACCGCGAGCTAGTGCTTTATAAATAGTCAAATTTGATTGTTGAGTTTGAAGGACGTATTGATATTTTATATAATACAGTGGTTCACCTGACCTTTCCAGGAGTAGTTGAGTTCATATGACCGCACCGAGCAATATAGAGAGGCTCAGCGTTCTGAGTGTTTCCAGCTGGGATGGCTCCAACAGGCACTTGCCCGTTACTTGCTGGCACCCATCTTAGTGAATGTTGTGGAGCACATAAAACCTGGAAGGATAGTATTACTCTGTTGATAATTCGGATAACAAGAGTAAAACCAAAACGGAAAGCCGATCGAAATTATACGGCTTGTGTACGAACATGCTATATATGTTTGGAACGGTATGAAGTTATAAAATGAAAATCGTGCTCTCTAATAGCATTTCCAGAGAACGAAACTTCGGCAATTTAATCGTATGTGTAGGGCGATAGGCTAGAAGATTAAGCTTTTCTTACCTCAAAGCTATGTACCGACACTTCTTTCCCGCCATGAGGAATATAAGCCGCCTGGTGTTTGATAGCCAGCTTGCCAGGTACTAGGTCCCTATTAAAGTGAGCTCTGATAATCCAAAGAGGGCTCCCGTCCCAACCCTCCTTGCCAGCTACGAAAGCGCGGTGCGTGAGTAGATACGCTGTTGATGGAGTGGCTGGTACCCAGTCTAGGACTTCTGTAAATGGATTAAAAAGATTACTGTAAAGAAAAATACACTTTCTACAGTATGCCATCTTTTTAAACGCGGGTGAAAGGGTGTGAAAGGGTTCCATTGTACCCATCACTATGAACAACTTTTACTAAGGGAGCAACACTAAAATCGCGAAAAAATATCAGCTGTTTCATAGAAAACTGTCATTGACACTCGACTAAATGTATAGAACAGCAGTTTTTTCCGGGATTTCAAGATTGGTCCCGTAGTAAAAGTAGTTCATAATGAAGAGTATAAGGGACCCTGTTCGGCTTTCTAAGTATACCTTTTCCGCGTAACCCTGTATAATATTTATTGGTGGTCAATTATTTTGGGTATGAAGACCCGTTGAACATTGTTGTAAAAATCTATAAATTTTATTGTTTGATGAAATTCAAATTGATAGCATACCTTCAACAACTGTGACGGGTTCCGGCTGCGGTGTCTGGTGGTAGATGTAATTTGTGACGTACGTCGGCTGCGAGGTAGGTTCTAGCGCGGTCGGTGGAGGCGGGTAGTGAGGTGGCGGCTGATGGTGGGGTGGCTGTGGGTGGTAGACCGGCATCATCACTGGCGTAGGAACCGGGACGTACGTGTACCCACCCACTGGAGGTGGTGCACCCGGATAGTAATATGGAGGTGGATCTGAAAGTGAACAATTTCTCATATGATTTTCAATTTAATTTAGAGCCTCAGTTCACTCTGCTATTTGTGTAACATATTTTTATGTTTAGTTTTTGATGTCTGGCAGCGATCACGGATCCGGGTCAGTGTTTCTTCATTTTCCTCGGTTCAATTGCGGGAATGCTCTGTGATAGAATATTGAGTAGCCGTTTTTAGGCTTTGACCAAAGTAAAAGTCTTTAGGTCTGTCCAGAGAGTAAGATATCTGCATCGAGCTCTCCAGCTCTTAGATGTAATATAACATTATGTACTTAGATATAATATATTACCGGGTGACTTTTTTATTCGAAATGGTTAGGGTCTGACTGGTAGGTAAAAGCCATACCTATAGTATTTTTTATTATTATCAAATTACACAATATTATGGAGAATAGATTCAGTAGTGATGATTTTTTAAACAACAGCCGTCATACCACAAAAGATTTGCACGCTTTAGACAAGTGTTTAGCATATTTTTCGCAGTGAAACAATTGCTAAACACATGTCTAAAGCGTTCTTAAATCTTTTGTGGTAACACGGTAAAGGTTTTCTAAAACTAAATCGTTTGTAATACAATTAGGCAATATGATTTTACTCGATGTACTTGTCTCTTACATTCTATTTTGTTTTGTTTTGGTAAACAGTCATCCGTATAAAACTATTTGGTTATTTAATAACTAGGTACTCACTGTGCGACATAATTCCAGTTTTCTTTGTTTACAGTTCAGTTATAACTAAACTATAATCCGCTGCAACTTCAGCTAAGTGCGAGTTAGTTCTGTAGAGTCCCTATTGTTTATCAATGTTTGTACATATCACCTGACTCATAATATCCTATCACTGGAAACTTCGATGTTCATGATAAGATTAAATTATTGTGCCTTGAACAATAACAGACAATATTCAATACTAATTAAATTCATCTTCATTGGCTATAAGCGAGGTTTTATATAGCGTTCGAAATACATCAGCACTTATGACTAAGCCGGTTGGGGAGCCAAATTCGGTCACATTTTCATGCCACACATTTTCGTGCTACATCACTGATGACGTGATTTAGGTAACGTATGCATGCCCACAATCTCTACCTAAAGAAGCCACAAGTGACGACTCATGCGTGTGATGATGGGTCAGTTGTAGAATCTCTCTCGTGTATTACAGTATCTACCATTCTTCCTATTCATTCTATTCCTTGTTCCGATTTTTCCTTCTCTGATTGCGTTGGTGTTGCAGATTGATATCAGGCACACAATTAAGTACGTCAGTCAGCTCGTATGAAACCTGGTGCTAGAAGGAAGTACCATATACTCTGCCAGTACTCCACGGCATAATATCATGGATAGATGCCGCGAGCACATCAGATTGTATGAAACCTACGTTGTAGTAGGTGCCTTACCGAATTTTTAGTAGCTCACGAGAGCAATTTAGTGGTAGTTGGCTCCAATTGCAAGGACTACTGCTTACTGCTTTTGAAAAGTCTTTACTGTTACTGTGCCGCAATTTGATGTTTTACTATAGTGTCGTATTGCTATTCAGGCATTTTGAGAAATGGTCCTTTGTGGTATGTAGTCCTGACACGACGAGAGCAAACCTGACGCAAAATATTGTTGCAGTCTTATGAGGGTGGTAAAACCTATCCACGATCCTTGGTAAAACCTATCTGCAAGCTGCTGGTATGAAATTGCCTTCGCAATTGATATAGGCAAATCATTTCTTAGAAAATATTGGTGCCTGATATTTTCAACTTCTCGTCAATGTTTTTCAGACTGCCGAAACAACCGACTGCTTTTAGCTGTTTTAGATAGAGGTTTTTATGGCAGCTGATAATAAAGATTAATTTTGCTGCAATTGAAAGTATGTAAATTATATTTTTAAATCGAAAAGCAGCTCCTTATTGCCAGACAACGTGACGTTGGAGTACCAAATCTAAAAAAGTATATAATTATACCTCCGTTGTTTTATTTTACCATCCTACTAGTTCAACGTAAATTGTATAGCATAAAGTCACTGGCGGGTTAGCAGGGCAGAGCCGCCGACTGGTTGTATCTTTTTTTTTCTTCTTCTGGGTAAGTTTACTTATAACTTGTCTACATAGCCAGTGTCTTGGTGGCTCTCAATTACTTATACGGTTTTTTCAAATCTTTGCTGTTTCTCGACCTATTTTAATGATTTTTGTTATTGACTACGCTTTGTCTCGAGGCTGGCCCTTGAAGATTATATCTGCTCTTATCGGAATTTTAATTATACTTCAATGAAGTATCATCATAATCAGCCTTTTAACAGTCCACTGCTGGACTTTTAGCCTACCCCCGAAAGGGTGATTATGATGATACTTCATTGAAGTATAATTAAATTAAAATAAACCCTCCGATAAGAGCAGATATAATCTTCAAGCGGCTGAAAATTTAAACAGAGATTGTCTTGTATTATAGCTAAGAACACTCTTGATCAAGTCACGTATCAAACAAACAAAAAAAAAACGAAATTAAAGTCGGTTCAGTCGTTATTTTTTTATAGGCAGCCAAAGGAAATCCTGCATGGACGTTTGGGAAGGGAGGACCCAGACGTCGGTGGTCCATGGACGAATTGAAATTTGACCAATTGATCTATGGGAATTATGTTTTTTTTATTTTTTTATAGAATAAGTGGCAAACAAGCAACGGGCCACCTGATGGTAAGTGGTCACCGCCGCCTATAGACACCTACAATACCCGGGGCATTGTCAGTGCGTTGCCTACCTTTGAGGACTCTATTCATGTGTGTATATGTTTCCGTCGTCTAAATTTTCCATCGTTTCTCAGTTGATCTTCGGACGATGGAAACATCTAATTTTCCCCATACCTAGACCAAGTGGTCAAATTTCAATTGGTCCACGAAGCACCGATGGATCCAGACAGTGCCGGACTCTTCTAAAACTTTTGGTTCCGCCAGCTAACTACCCCTAATTTTATTCAAAACCTCTTTCTTTTTGCATTGGGGGCTAATATGTTCCACTTTAAAGTGAAAATTATGGGATGAATTCCGGTTATTGAACTTCACGTGAAGTAGTACGTTTTTTAAAATGTAAAAATGTATTAACTATAGGAGATATCGTTGAACAAGTCATAGCTACAGTCAAATTCAAGTAAAGTGGTGGTAACTTAAAAACGCCACTTCTATTTTATACGCTTGGGTGCGATAATATGACTTTCGAAAAGTGGAGTCAAATTTTTCCTGTATACACTCCGTATTCAAAATAGCGTCAATGCCGTAATAGTCATTAGTGATACAAGGGGACAAAGTAATATTTTATTCGTTGAGGGCGTTATTTTGAATCCTGAGCGTAACAAGGAATTCAACATACCTACGCCGTTCGAGAACTAAATATGTTGAACCCGAATGATACACTCTAGTTTTCATCACTAGCACCTACCTATGAGAAAAAGAAAAAACTCTTTGTTAACCAATCACAAAAATGAGTTTATCACCATAGAGATTTAGTATTTTTAGGGTTCCGTATCCAAAGGGTAAAAACGGGACCCTATTACTAAGCCTACTATGTCTGTCTGTCTGTCTGTCCGTCCTACCTTAAACGGCTGTATCTGTCGAACCGTAATAGATAGCCAGTTAAAACTTTCACAGAATATGTAATATTACGGCGGATTACCTAACTAATAATAATGAAGTCAAAAAGTGAAACTAAAGAGGGTTCCCATACAACAAACTTTTTTTAAACGTATAGTTAAACGTAACGTTTTTTTAAACGTAACGTCATAGTTGCTCTACTGTAAAAACGGTAATACTTACGAGCGTCAAACTTGGCATGATAATAGTACACACTCAAGTAAAACAACAAATAATAAACCTAATGCGAGTCGGTGACCAATTTCTGCTCACCACCAATTCTCGTATGATCACCTAAGACACCTAAGCTAAGCAATGTCGTGCGTGGTCGGTACTTGGATGAGTGACCGCCTAGACATAATGTCTTTTTGTACTTTAATAGTTAATTTTTTAATGGTGGTACGGAACCCTCGGTGCTGCAACCCAACTCGCACTTAGCCTTATAGGTAGTGCAATTTATAATTTACTCATCAGTAGATTGCCGTAACTACCCGAATTACTATTTTTAGTTTGCTGTAATCGGTTTAAACGTATTAATAAGATAAATAAATAAAGAAGGAAACCACAAACAAACATTGAATTATTTTATTTATAGTTAAATCCTAATCATGACCTAGCAAATTACAATAATATTATGAAGCTATCTCATAATAATCTTTGAGATTCCTACGAACAAAGAAACGTAACACAAAGCCTAGCAAAGAGCCAATCTACGCAGATAGTTAATTCTCTAAAGCTATTTTGCAATGCTTAAGTAAGTGTTAATATAATTTAATATTTAATATAATATCACTAACATTAATAATACCAATTTGTTACAGTAATTACTGATTATTTCATCATAACTCGCGGAAACATTAAATATTAACTTTAGTATTGAAACCGGGAGCGCTTGTGCTCCCTGATGGTGGAGCTCTAATAGCTCCGAAATTGGTCAGGTGGTCATCTCGACTGATAAACATAAGACTTATCGTCTATTTGTCATAATTATCAGCTTTGACAACCCGCTGCTAGGCATAGGTCTCCTTTTGTTTGTGCCTTTCTCTTGGGTCTCTCGTCAGTCGCATCCAGTCGTTTCCGATAGTTCTTGTTGATGTCGTCGGTCCACCTCATCCTCGGTCGGCCCGAATCCCGCCGATTTGTCTCGGCCACCACGTGGTTACTGCTGTACACCACCTCCCATCATTACATCTGATCATGACATGTGTCCTGCCTAGTTCCATTTAAGTTCCGTCGCCCTTTTTACGACGTAAGCAGCCTTGGTGCGACTTCGTATCTATGTTTCGGATACGGTCTTGATGCCGAGCATGGCTGACTCCATGGCTCTCTGTGCAACGGCTATCTTGTGCACAGTCTTCTCTGTGAGCAGCCATGTCTCAGCACTATAGGTCATGGTGGGCAGGACACATTGATTACGAGTCTTCAGGCACTGTGGCATCTCCTTTGATCGGAGATTGTCTTCCAGCTTCCCGAACGCAGCCCATTATAATTACTAATCTTGCAGTACTTTCAATACTCTAACTTTCACAGTTTATTATCCTTACTATTCTCAGTAAATCAACCTTACATTATTCTTCTGTTACTATTATTATCATTACTAATACGTATGTCTAAAGTTGATGAGCTCGGTGGTTTTTCTATTTTTCATAAGTCCCCGTTCCATCCAAAAGTTAGCAACCATCCATGGATTTTTTCATCTATTCTGCATACTTGACACAGCATCTCAGGTTGACCTAGGAGGATTTTTTTTGTTCCAAAATTAACTTCTTCGGATTCACGGGTCTTTATATCTTTCTGTTATATTTTCATACTGATTGGCCACTTGAGTAACCGGCCGGACGTTCTTTCGGGTAGTCAGGAGGTCCATAAGGTTTCTCGTATGGAGGAGGGCGGAAAGGTTTCTGTTCTCTCTTGTCGCCAGAGCCCGACATTTCTAGAACAATAAATAAGCAATAAAACAACAGTAAAAAAAACAAGTATCAGTCTTATTGTATCGCATGGAGTCTAATTTTACTATTTCGTTTGCTTATACGTATAAAATTAGACTATGAGTATAAAGGATAAGGAAAACCAAAAACTTTACTACTTCTATGTGATAATATTAAACCAAAACACAATTAAAATCCAATGTCTCAGGTAAAGCGACGTGCTACATGCATTGTGCATTCTGCCAATTTAGAGTTTGTGGCGTCATTCTTCTCTCGTGGGTAAATTTAACATTAACCTAGGATCCTAATATGATTAGTTTAAAGTGGCCGTTTTAGACCCGCTGGAGCTAAGTGGGAAGGTAGGCCGTCGAGTTAACTCAAGCATTTATACGCTTTAATGTTAATTATAGGTAGGTACGTACATATAATCTTTGGTACTACGTACTTTAACAAAAATATTTTTATACCAGAGTTTCTAGAGTATCTAGGTAGGCCTGAAGATGTAGGTAACATAGAACAAACGAGTATAATAATTATTGAAACACAAGAACACAATTCGTTAGTGTCCAGATTATATATTACACTAGGTCAAATGGAGTATCAACCAGTTATTATGAAAGTGATCCTCAGCTTACCTTATGCTTAACTTTTTCGGCCGTTTAGGATCAACAGTAACTTCCAATTGTTGTCTTACAACTGAATAACAATAGTGGCGGATGTATATAAATATAGATAGATAACAGATGCGTAACAGATAACAGATGTCCAAATTTTATCTTGAAGGGATTATCTTTAGAAGCTTCTTTCACTTGGGAATCCCTAAACCTCAAGTGAGAAGGTGACTGCTGTTGAATGATTACTCTTAATTTAAAGATGTGTCGATCTATATCATGTATAGGATGATCTTTACTACTCGTTAAACGATTTTTGTAGTTTGATTACACTCACTTTTGACTGAAACAGTTATGCTCATTCATTTGTATAAGATGGGGGCGATAAGGTCTGCACTGACGTCCCGCTTGGGGTCTATTGTGCATATTCTCCCTCTAGCATTTATCCGAGCCAACTCAGCTCCTTGAAGTACCGGAGCGAGGCACTAGAGCTCTGGTACAGTTGCTCCTGTGGCGTAGATGGACAGAACTAATAACCGTTGGGTGTTTAAAGTGGAGACCACGAATCTTCTAACTTAGCCCACCGACTACGTGACTCATAGTGAAAAGCCAAGGATCGGGCAGAGTGTGTACCTTGAGAGTAGCCTAAGAGTATGTCCAAATGTGGACTAAGGTAGGTTAATTATGGTGATGACAATGGCCAACTATGATGCGCCGAGATTGCTTATCGTCATCATCATAATGTGTCTCTCCACTGCTGGGAGTAGGACCTTAGTTCAGCTAACAATTCTTTATATGCTAGCATGGATTGTTTTATTTTTATGATCCTTTACTTTATGCCAAGCGAACCAACTGTTTTACGCTGGAAATAATCGTTCATTCGCGGAACATAATTAACGCTTATTCTCGAGCTAACCCATCAGGGTAAGTTGAAAAAGTTGATATTTTTAGTGGCACAGAACATGGTCGACTTTTTGTATTTTGAAAGTTTGCAGGAGCTTTTAGGTTCATAATTAGGTACCAATACGCTGGAGAACTCAGTCAAACAATTACCAGTGAAACAGTATGATTTTTGGTTCTCAATTATCTATTGACTCTTGCTCAAGATCACCTGCAACTTAATATGGCCTGTGGATCACCTGACTAGGTTTCTGGGTGGACTATGAATTCTTACTTGTGTTTATTTTTCTTCCACTTGCTTGGGTATGGCTCTCAAGCTAAACTGATGATTTTTGTCCAATATTTTAGCAAATCTTGTTTGATTAATGTTGGAAGGACGCTGCATACGGTATGCATCATGGTCATTGCTATGATATACGTATGTTTGTGAAATCCAGTTCTAATAAATACCTAATTCACAATTTATGAAATGAAATTTACATTTCGAATTGCTGGATTATAGTTCCAAAATATCATCATCATCATCATTTCAGCCATAGGACGTCCACTGCTGGACATAGGCCTCGCCCCATCAATCTCCAAAAGGGCCGGTTGGAAGCGGCCTTCATCCAGCCTTTCCCGGCGGTTACTTTTAGATCGTTTGTCCATCGTGTGGATGGACGTCCTACGCTGCGCTTACCGGTCTGTGGTCTCCATTCCAGAACCTTTCGGCCCATCGGCCTTCTGTTCTGCGTGATATGTGCCCTGCCCACTTCAACTTGCTAATCCGGTGGGCTATGTCGGTGACTTTCGTTCGTCTACGGATCTCCTCATTTCTGATTCGATCTCGTAGAGAAACCCCGAGCATAGCCCTCTCCATAGCTCGTTATGCGACTTTGAGCTTCTTTATGAGGCCCTAGTAGCCCACATCACACATACACATCATCAGCCATTAAATGTCCACTGCTGAACAAGGCCTCCCTCTTAGAGGCCTCCCTTCCCTCTTGGTGTTGCTATAATCCCCACGCTTGGCAGGTGGCTTGGGGATCGCAGTGCGTTCACCATGTAGCATAAAAATATAGTGGCCCATAGGTTCCAAAATATACTTCTTTCTAATTCTTCTCTGATCCATGACGATCTACGAAGTCTAATTCCACTTCTGGACACACTCTCCCAAAGCATGCTCCTAAGTCAAATTAAAAAAGTACAATGTCGTTATAATGTTGCTGCCTTGATCAAATGTGTGTAACCATACAAAATCTTTTAGGTATATTAACAACAACATAACAACGCTCAGAACAACCTATATACTCCGTGCGGAAGGCTGGTATTTTCCAAGCGCAATAACGTTTTTTTTTGGGAAATTCTAACGTGTCGTTTCGATCTCCTTACTATCTTGTAGGAAAACCCTAGCGTAGGTGACGCTTTAGGTTTTAGGTACATCCAGATTTTTACATGGGAAGACGTATTTACAGGATTTCGTTACTACCAATGTTAAAAGATGTGCTTACTTATTTTATTTATGATCAAATAAGACTTGTTTCTTAATGTTAGCTATTGTTTCATTGAATTTAATAGTTTTACAAAAGAAATTTGATAATTTTACGACAGTATATTTCAAAATAGCGGGATTTGGTCTGGGAGAAAAAAACCTTAACTATTTTATTATAGAAACTGACGTGGTTTTCACACATTTAATTTTGGAGTCGCGCGATCGCATTCACCTTGAAAAAGACCGCCTAATGCGGTTGAAACTAATATAGTCTGGCTTAGTCTTACGTGAGTAATTCCCGTGTAATATACATAAAATCCTTAAATATAATTTAATTTTTAAAATCAGCCTCTTTAAATGATATTAGATTTGTCCATAGAGTTTTACCATCATCTATTTGTCGGGTGGTTTTTTATTTTGCTAGAAGCCAACTGTTCCCAGCCGTCTGGCAACCCTGTTCAGCTTGGTAAGATTTTATATATGTATATGCCTAATATAAATTACCTTTATGTAAAATGACAATTTCAAACTTGTTACAACTACTTAACAAACTAGATTTAACGATGTGTATGACAACAAAATATATCAGCAGTGGGTCACTCAGGTCAGGGTTAGCAAAAATCACGAAATATCACAAGGAGGGAGGAGGGATGTAGTAAGATATTACGTGTATACATTTTTTCGTGTATATATTAGATTATACTTTATACCTGTATTTAAAGATAATATATAAAAAAAAGATTCTTTGTAAGTACTAAAAAATACATGTATCACCAAAGGGGAGGGGGTTAAAAAATGCTAAAAAAAACATCAAACCAAACCGGAATCCGATTCCGGTCAGAATGAAAACCAGGAATTCTGATCACCTTCGCTAGGTTTTCTGTAGAAGATATACAGTTTAGTGAAATATTAAAAGAAACTGCAAAACTTTCATCACACCTATTCGAAAAATGACAATTCGGTATGTAAAGTATTTTTATGGTATTTTTTAATATTTTTATTTCGTAGATAAGGCTATTTTAAGAAACTAATTTCAATATTTTTGTTTTCTATTCAGTAGTTATTTTACAATATTTTTATGAAAATTGAAATTTAATGACGTCACCATGTAGCACAAAATGTCGTTGCGTTGAGAAGCCAAAAGGTTATTATTATTCATTAAGTGCTCATAAATGTGCTCGAGTGTGGGGAAAGGATATAACGAGGTTAACATGTCTTTTCGTGTGGTTTCCAAAACTCCATAGGAGCCTCTTGTAAAGTCTTCACCACTTTACAGGGGCATGAGTTTGACTTGACCGTGACTTACTTAGCTTGACTCTGACTGTGACTATGACTTGTTTGACGCTATTAAGACAAAGTAAACTGTTTAATATTACGAGTAAAGGACATTGAATCCACGCTCATGAAGATTTTAACAAAAAAAAAAAAAAAAAACTTGACAGTCAAACCACAGAAAATTAAAAAAATACTTTTTTGTGTGACGAACAGAAAGTGAAATGAATTTTATTTTTTATTCTTAAAAGGCACCACAGATAATAAAATGCTACGCCGTGGCGTCATTTAGAGGTCAACGAAAGTCGAATGATTTCTTAGTTTTATGTTAAAATAAATGGCATCTTATCGTTTTAAAAGGTCAGAGTAGAAAAATAAGGGTTGGTGACATAAAATCTCGAAATGGTTTTGGAATTGGCATAGAGAAAATTTTTTTAGCATACCGAATTGGCTTTAGAGTGTAACGGGAACCAATTTCAAGTTTTTTGAATAGGAGTTTAAGCTTTCTCTCTTTAGATTGGTTTGCGTTGATGCTTCTGATATAATAGCGTAGTAGCACAGATATACACAACAGATCTGTGCGTAGTAGGTAATGTTAGAGCAGCTCGCGTGAAGGCTGAATGTAAAAAAAGAAATATACCTAAATATCAAATACTTACATTAAATTCAAGGAGTTTGTATTATAATACAAACTTACGTTGTTTTTCTCCATATAAACATATATGTAATTATTTTTTTCTACATAATTACTTGTGTCTATTTACACCAAGGTAGATACCGATTTACACTTACCATCCAATGTCTATACATACGAGTTTCGAGTAAGTAGGTACTCGTAAGTTTTTCTTAGTGAATAATTAATAAAAAATATTGGCATCGATTCTGATGCACTCTAAACTAAACTAAATTTGACAGCTCTAAAATTGTTGCAACCCTTCTCTCACACATTAAAATGAAAAGAGAGGCAGATAATTTTAGTCCTGTCAGATTGGTTTAGTTTAGTGAGTGGTATGACAGAATAGACGCCATTGTGTATCACTCGGGGCCAAAATATTTTGTTCTTGGGCGACGTACATTGAATTCTTCTTGCGCAGTCGGGTAAAAATCTACCTAAATACACACCTATTTTGGACAACAGGAAGCAAAGGAGGTATTACCGAAGAGATACACTTACAGATTACATTAGACATTTTTGTGTTTAAAAATTTAGTGAGTTAGTACAAAATTTGAATGCTTTTAGTTGATGAAAACTTGTCTTAAAACTATTTTTAAGCATTTATAAATTTACAAGGTTATACGAAATAATAATATGCAAGTAACCACTTGAAACCCTGGGAAATCCTCATTTTTATCAGTATCTGTTTATCTGTTTTATGTTATTTTAACCAAATAACCCAAGTCAGATATTGTATCTATAGAGATAATGATGAGAAGCTCTGTGTTTTCCCAACTTATCGTCGCCATCTATCTGTTTTCATTTCACAGATTTTCATATCGTGAAACGTTGGATCAAAATTACGGCATTTGGTCTGACAAAGATAATAAAATATAAAATACGTATTTATATTTACATAATACTACATTTTATATTACTATCGGGGAACACCCAGCGTGGTTAGCATAATAAAAGCGGAATCAAAGCGGTTATCCGGTTTTTGCATGTCACTGCCCTACGGTGTACGGCGTTGCCTTTTCGTGCCCGCCCTGGTAGTCCGATAGAAAATTGGGTAGGAGGGAATTAAATCATGCAGATCCGATGCACACTCTCCGATAAAAACCGATAGACTAGCTGGCGACTTTGCGCCGATTGTCTAGACGAAGATTAGTCTGCATAGGGATCCATAATTTTTATGTTTCTGTAGTACCTTGTAGGAACAATTAAATAAGTTCGTGCTGTCCATGATATAATTATGCATTTTAGGGGTGGCTCTGGTACATAAATGCTCAGTTGCGGCTAAGGCCAGTACCTAGTACCGTAGTACCTACTTTTCGCAGCTATTCCCATGTGCTATGTTTTATTTGAAAATATTATGTAGATTAGATCAAAAGAAAATAGTAGGTTTTTATATATTTTCATGACATAAGTTAAGTAGGTACAATGCATTTTAATTTGCTTGCTGTATAATGTTGTATAATGCTTGTATAATGTGATGAAATAAAAAAAACAGGCTAAAGCGAAACGGGCTCGCACACTGAAGGTTCCGTACCACCACTAAATACAAAAAGTGCAAAAAGACATCACGCCCATGAGGTTATCCATCCAAGTACCGACCCGCACCCTTCGTTGCTTAACTTGGTAATGAACAGACATTTGTCACCGACCCACACTTTGCCATTATTTATTGTTTGTTGTTACTTTAGAGTTTGTACTATTATCATGACAAGTTTGACGCTTGTACGTATTACCGCTAATACATTTTGGAGAGTGTGCATAAAATCTGCATGATCCTGCCCATCTTTCTATCGGACTGCCAGGGCGGGCACGATAAATCGACATCGTTTTATGTTTGATATTGCGAAAACCCGTACGAAGCGCTTTGATTCCACATTTATTGTGCGAACTGCTAGTCTGTGGAATTCGCTGCAGGAATGGGTTTTCCCCGTCAGTTACAATCTGGGTGTCTTCGAATCGAGAGAGTCGGTCACTTTTTAGTGCGATCTTTGTAAGTTTATAATTTGATAAATAAAATGACTTATTTTATACAATTTTATTATTTTACGATTATGATGTTCATCGTGTGACACCGCGCCTGACACTGATCAGTGAGAAAGGCCTTATAAGCCAACAGTTGGCTTATATTTTTTTCTCTGTTTTCCCGGCTCCTGGTGGAATCTAGACATTACCTGATCTAAGGTTGCTACCTACAATCTTTGACAAATGGACATGTACCTGATCTAAACCTACAATGACGTCGGCAGTGGAACAATACACTCGGCAGTCGCTCGTTCCTCGAGAATTTGCCCCGAATCATTGCAATTTACTAAGACAATAATTTTGCAAAACTCTTTTGATATTTACTCAGTTCACTGGTGATATTTTGCTGCAGATTTCGCGTGGTAAATTATTTATTAGATAAGGGATTAAATAGTTCAGAAATAATAATGTTTTTTTTTTTCCTACCATTACTAAGGAGACTAAAGTCATTATGGCCATAATTATCGTGCGGTTCGTCACCATGCGCCGCATTCGGCTTTCATCTTTCGTCGCCTTTGGATGTAAAGATCACGCAAAGTGGGCACTATGCCTCTATACTCTATAGCAGGGCAAATTACATTGACATCTTTCAATGAAAAACAATTGCCACCTCTTCTATACATACATAGATACACAGACTAGGCTAGGTAAAGCTAGGTACTACGTAGCATAGATACGAGATCAAACTTATACCACTAATACCTAATACAATATTAATAATGGTAATTGGTAATATTATGGCGTTAGCAACGCACACCTGCTGTTTGACGTGCGTGACGTCACCTGTCGGTTCCAACGGAAGACCAGCGCTGGTTGTTTACAACCAGCATTACGCTGAGTTGGCACCGGCTTGTGACAGAAACTATTTATTTAATTGTGTTTAACTTGTAATGTCTTTGTATCTTTTGTTTCTGTCATGAATAGATATATTTTTCTTTCTTTCTTTCTTTAATACCACAGTGTAAAAAACCATAGGTATATAGGCTGTGTACCTATATCAAAATTACGATAAGTGTTAGTTTGTATCGTATTTATTAAAGTACTACGTAGGTAGGTTTACTTACAACAAATACGAAACCAAAACAAATGCCAAAACACCTAACTTAATGTAGGTAACAAAATTTCAAAATACTTTTTTAAGTCAATTTCCTTTTTTTGTTTTTTGTTTAATTTCAATGTATAGGTAGCAAATTATAATAAATCCTAATTTTTTAAACAACCACGAAATACTAAAGTGTTTTAATAACAATTGGCTACAATCATACCTTATGTTATAATTTATGTTGTTTGTGTTTTATATGGGTTCAGCAGATAATAATTCGATTAATCTAAAGTTATTTTTACACTTGCCCACACTCAAGCGCATTCACGAAAACTTAACAAATAATAATACTACATTATTACATTAACACTCGATAATATGCAAAGGTTAGGACAATAATTTATACAATGAGTCGACATTGTCGCGGGCATCAAGTGGATGCAAAAGGCGGGCTGTCGTTCAGTGTGAGGGGGAGGCCTATGTTCAACAGTGGGCGTCTTCTGGCTGATGCTGATGATAATGATGTTTTTTCAATGTTATGAGCGCCAACACTCACAACATGTTCTTTTTTCACTTTGGCGCCAAAACTCTTCACGTCATTAAGATTTCATTTTTATTTTTATTAAACAGCTTTCTATTTGCAAGGCAATAAAATCTTTGATAAGTTACATATTTCCTTGGTTGCCATGGAACCAAAAGTAAAAAAAAGTAAAGTTTGGAGTAAAAAGTGTGTTTCATTTTTAACCCCCGACGCAAAAAAGGGGCGTTTTTAACATAATGTAATCTGTGCGTCTGTCTGTGCCATGGCATCGTAGCTCCCAAACGGTTGAACCGTTTTTGACTGGCATGGCTTGATCTTGCGATTGAATTGTGGTCGGATTATCGCAGAAACACTTATCGTGAGTGCCAAATACATAGAGCAGCTGAACGACTACCATACTAGGATTTCGTGTGTCGGGGACATACAAATCAAAATTCAAACATATGCTGCTCAAGCAGAAATCTAACTTGACACTGCTGCTCGTAAGACAGACGCGTTGTCACAGACCAGTCGTAAACAACACAGCAGGTGAAGCTGCGGATTAAACGTTATTATTAAATAGCTTTTTTTAAGTGCCTTTATTATCTAAATAAAAATACTAACACTACAAATACAGTTAGACCGCCCATAGACCGTTGAAGGTCTGAAGACAATCCAAATGCTCAAAATTGCTTTCATTTATAATTATTTACATTTTTAATTCCTTACATTACAACCAATTTAAAAAAAAAATGGTTTCGCATGCTAAATGTGAGACAACGCAGTGATAATTTTGTAGGTTACCCATAATTAGTTACGGTTGTAGCTACATAATTTTATAAAATGTTACAGCTGGTTTTTATTTGTTTCATCTTTAGAGCGAAACATCAACATAATATATCTTTAAATATTATAGACGTTCTTGATAATAAAAACCTACATAGTTAAATTTTATTTCACTGCTCGCTAATATTTGATATTTCATTTCATTTCATTTACGGCAACAAAGGCTGGTTCAGTCACATTTCATATATTCATATTTGGTTACCTAGTTCGGACATCCGAGAATTATGCCTAAAATTAATATTAGACATAATAAAGTGTGATAATTATTTTGGTACTGTGAGTGTTGTATGTTGCGCAATGGCAAGTTCACCATATATACGGCAAGTGAGTATATACGAGTAGATATTACGTTTTCACTATCTTTACGTGGTACGAGTACCTACAGTGATGTTCAGTGCAGTTTCAATAGTAATAATCTATACTTATAATAAAACTGTAACAGGTCCAATTCTGTACATTGAAGATATTTTGAAAAAAAATTATTGGACGGCACTCTATAATCGATACTGAAGTCAAAACTGTAATTTTTTTCATTTTTGTCTGTCTGTATTTCTGTCTGTCTGTCTGTACCTGGGCCGCGCATCACGCCAAAACTAGAGTGCTTTTCATGAAAGAAGTCCCCCAGACGCGGTGCTGTCATCGCGTATCAATCACTATCAGTATCATTTCTCGAGTAGAACTTTAACAACTTTTGGCATCGTACACGACTCTTTAACGATTGAAAATTAATAAAAATCTCACTAGCGTCCAAACACAGTAACTACACCTGACAACTACAACATGGAAATTAATTCCGCTGTTTGCCGTGGGACTTCTTTCATGCAAAGGACTCTACTCAATGGATTCAAATGAAACTTAGCATAATTTGAGTTTATACTACGAGGTAGGTTATAGGATACTTTTCATCCCGATATTTTGCATGGTTCCCTTGGGAGAGAGGATGAAAATCAAAATGTGTACTTATTTGTAACTCATTACCGTGTAGTCCGATTTCATTCATTCTTTTTTGTTAGAAAGGACATATATTAGAAAACGTCCCGTAAAAATTTCAAGGTCATCGTTATCGTAATTCAGAAATTACAGACATCACAACCCTCAGTATTAGTTCCAAATAACTTGACCTCCGGAATGTACAGGAACCTTTGAACGTACGGCTCATCTTAAGCTGGTGTTTGATTTGCAGCGCACTTTGTAGTGTACGTTGAGTAGGTACTTAGGTAGCCCTATTGTCAAAGTCAGTAACACCACCGTCACCACCCTGAAGACATCCTTTACCTTTATAATATAAATGATTTAGGTTCTAAGGGTTATTTCAGTTAAGTACATCTTTTCAGTGGTTTGTCATCGGTGCCTGCCTATTAGCTGCACTGTCAACGGGAAGTTCAATGGGATTTCCAATAGTTTTGCTCCTACAGCTCAGGGAAGAAACCAGCACGATCAAGCTAAATCTGGATACTGCGACGTGGATTGGTAAGACTGTTTTTAGAATGCAAAATAAAATAAAACCGGTCAAGTGCAAATTGGCCTCGCCAACAGTGGATTCCGTACCAACACATAAATTTTTAACTACTCAAGTACACAAAAGTAGTGCAAAAAGTCAACATTGCGCCCAGGCGGTCAGGAATTTATCACCAACTCGCACTTGGCCAGTATTTATTATGTGTTGTTTTAATTTAGAGTGTGTACTATAATTGTGGTAAGTTTCGCGCTTACATATACTATAATCGTTTTTACAATAGATCAAATACAAAAAAACGTTTAAAAAAGTTTGTTGTACTTATTGTGTGTTTGTTGTACCCCCTTTAGTTTCTACTATTTGACTTAATTATTATTTTTAGTTAATCTGCCATCCATGAAGACCACGGATTGGTAAGCGCATCGTAGGACGTCCACCCACAAGATGGACAGGCGACCTAAAAGTGAACGCAGGGAAACGCTGGATGCAGGCCGCTTCCAACCGGCCCTTTTGGAGATCGATGGGTGGAGGCTTATGTCCAGCAGTGGACGTCCTACGGCTGAAATGATGATGATGATGACGAATCTGCCATAACATTACAGTTATTATATTCTAATTTTAAGTGGCTATGGACGGACAGACATACAGACAGCCTAGGCTTAGTAATAGGGTCCCGTTAACAGCCTTTGGGTACAGAATACTATGAGTACATAAGTTAAAATAATGTTAAAAACACTAATTCGAAAAGAGCTAATAAATGTATAAACAATTTTTTTTTCAACACATTATGACAGATTTTAATAATTAATACACAAGCTCTTACCCCAAACTCATATACTTTTTCTGTTCTTTCATGCATAGAAAAACCTAAAATTATTTAAAAAATATTTTCTTATTCACATCTATTGTAAATAAACAAACATTGGTTAGTTCTTCACGGTTCCATAAGATATAATATTAAATTAAGCAAAAATTGTTGTTGTTATTTTTTTCTGTTTTTTACTTGATTGTTGCACCTGTTTGAGCTCATTTGGTTTTGTATTTATTTTTGAAATTATTCATGTATTTATCACTCACTATTCTTGAGTCTGCACGCTGCGCTTAGTGGCACAAATATTTGTCTACCTACTAAGTTAAATGTGTAATCTCTGTAAGTGAACGTTATATTTTTATGAGATTAACAATGAATTCTGAAACCGTAGATGATAGGCACGCAAAGTACTTACTTCACATACCTAAAGAGTTTGCTCGTCTATGACTACAAAAAATACATCTTTCCAGGATCCGTCCACGGTCTAGCCGGAGTCCTCGGTATATTCATATCTGCATTCATGCAATGGAAAGGAAGAAAACCCGCTTTCATAGTTAGTTGCATCATTATCACCTTAGGGTGGGTTATAGCATACAACGCTACAAGTGTTACTACTATACTTATAAGTGAAACTTTTCACGGTTGTGGCATCAACGCACTATCTACTGTTTCTTATCTTACCATGAGTGAGATGGTTCCTCCCAAATATAGGAATATATCTGTTCAGACGAATAGCATTTTAACCGGTTTAGCTATAAGTACATGCGGTATATTGTCCAGATTTCTTTATTGGAGAACTATTTGTATAATATTATGTATACCAGGCATTATTGCTCTGTGTTTGTCATTTTTATGGCCCGAATCACCTCCTTGGTTAGCTTGTCAAGGACGTTTCAAAGAATGTGAAGAGTCTTTCAAGCATTTAAGACAAATGGGTGAATCTTCGAAGAAAGAGTTAGAGGAGCTCATAGTGGCACAGAAAGAAAACTTATCATCAGAAAAAAGGGGACATAAGCAATCATTGGCATTATTTTGGAACAAAGTGAAGAGACGAGATTTTTATTTGCCAACAATTCACATGTTTCTTCTTTTGAACTTGACGTACTGGAGTGGGAGTGCTGTTTTCGTTATTAACTCCCTTGAAGTGATGCAAAAGACAACACGCAATGATAGAGCTATTTTTGTCAGCGGCATCATATTCAACGTTGCTAACTTTGTAGGTATGAGTGTAAGCAACGTACTTAGCAAACGATTTAAAAATAAACCCATAATACTTTGGACTACTGCATCTTTGGCAGTATGTTTGATCGGACTTATCGTCGTGAATCTACTACAAAGTTTTGATATTATAGCTAAAGAATCTATAATAGGTTTGTTTTTCATCATTGCGTATGTAATAGCAGCTACTTTAGGAATGCTTACGGTAGTATTCACTATGACTTCAGAGATAATGCCTGTGAAGCATCGTGGCATAGGAGGAGCTTTGTACATCATGTTCAACAGTATTTTGTATGCTTCATCACTAAAGATATCACCTTACCTCTTTTTATACATAAATCCATGGGGAACTTTTTTATTGTTCATATTAAACGCGTTGGTCTGCGGACTACTTATTTGGAGATTTGTTCCGGAAACAAAGAATAGGACATTGCAAGAGATAGAAGATTTCTATACGCATGGGAAATTTATTGAAAATCGTTTGAAATGCAAAGATACTGAGTCTTTTGTAGCTGGTTTGTTATAAAATAGCTTATCCACGAGTATCCTTATACGTCACACGAGTCATGGGTTCCTGGTGTCTTGTTATTATTGCCACGTTTTTATATACTAGTTCTCTTGTTTTTCTGTTCGTAACCAATATGAATGTAACTTCCACATGAGCTAGAGACCGAAAATTTTAAAGTTATTGTTTTACTTACCCATTTTATTTCTTAAGTAATCTGTGGTAAATGGTGCCGGTGCCACAATTATTAATATAGGTAATTAATGTAGCCTTACAGTGCTAACAGACGCTCGAACACGGCTGACCTCAACCGCCGTCTGACCAATGGGAGAGAAAGAGAGGGAAATATGATATTCTCACTCTTTCTCTCCCGGTGCTTGGACGGCGGTCCGTCAGGCGTGTTCGAGCGTCTGTTAGCACTATTATATTATCACTTTTTATTATGATACAGTTTTATATTTTATTTTGTATAAATTGAAAAAAGATAAAATAAGAATAGTTTGGAATATGACACTATGCAATATTTTTTCTTGTAATAGCTAATTAAAATATCCGTTAACATTTATACTAGATAATTATTATTTAATGTTTATAATAATTAACCCCTACTTATTGAGTGTTTTAAAGTATTGCAGAAAATAATCTCATCATCGCTTAACATCAAGCATATTGGCAATCAAACTTAAGCAAATTAATTTACTGCTTTATCTCATGTAGAAAATTTGCTACAGTATGTTTTTTTATAATTATATGACAAGGTGTTATTATGAACATAAGATTTCGTCGTATAAAGATATTCAAGAGGTTATGAAAATATCTTAAATATATCTACGCTATCATAACTACTTATATAAAGAGGCATCGGTCAGACTGTTTTGTATAAAGTGCTCGGTTTATCACATAAAGCTCGATATGTTGTTAATAAAAGATGTACTTAGAGCTAACACAAAGTTTGTAAATAAAATATTAGGTAGTATTCGGCTTAAATTATATTTCAAAAATAAAAAGGTAACAATATATTTAAGTACAAGTTTTAAAACAACAAGTAAAAATAAAAATAAATTATAATGTTAATCTCATTTCACATTATAAATAACCTTTGAAAATATTCGAGATTTTTGTACATGTCCCAGAGTTCACAAGGTCTACATAAAACAAGGGTCAAATCGGACGTTCGGTGGTGTTGTGTTGCTTATCTTCCGAAGGTTGGCGGCAGGCATGAAGCAAGAGCTTGGTTGGAAGTGCTGGCTGGTAGGAGTCATGTGACCCGGGGGTAGAAAGCAGGCGCTGGGCTGGTGAGCAAACCTGTTCGCCCCGTAGGTATCGGGACGTCCCTGGCCAACATTCATGCCGGAGAAAGATCCATTGGAAGTTGGTCGTTGCATTCTGTAAACCAAAAGGTGAAGGTAAGTATTTGAGTAATTAAAAGCCTAATGATTTCTTAGGTTTTTTACAATTATTACAAAAAACTCTTCATTAGGGTTGTTAATAGTTTTATTGAAGGTCGGCAACGCATCTGTGCTTTGATACCCCTGGTGTTACAGGTATCACAGGTAGGATACCTACATCCATAGGGGACGGTGATTTAGCTGACGTTGCTAACCACAGAAAAAAATATTTTTTTCGTTTACTTGGCATAAGACAATCTCTTAATAGATTTGGTTGCGTGTATTTTACATTATTTTAATTTCTGATATTTCGAACACGGACCACTGTGTCCGTGGTCCGTGGATTTTACCTATGACCACGACCACTTCAAAGTGTTCGAAACGTCAGAATTTCAAACAACGTAAAATACACGCGATAAAATCCGTCAAAACTGTTTAATTACAATTAAAAACTATTTAACTATTGAAAAAAAATGCTAATATAATTTTTTTCAATATTTGTATTCCGAGCAATACTTACTTGATATTTTTTAGTTTCGTAATATACACGGGAATAAATGTGTCTTGTTCACTTTTATTGGTATTGAGTTTCTTTGTATTCAAAACTGAATGTGCTATCAGAAACACTAAAATTACTATTTATACTACACCCGTTATCAGTATTTTTATAATCGATATCTTTACACTTCCTACTAATCTAGATACTCTTATTTTTGTATGGAGCAATGTTAATTAAATAAAATAAGCTTTATAAACTTAAAACGGATTTCAGTGCCCAGTAAATGAATAATATACAAATGAAAAAATAATGCAAACATACATACAAAAACCGGACAAGTACGAGTAGGACTCGTGCTCTGAGGGTTCCGTCCAAAGGAACCCTCAAAACGCGAGTCCAAAAAAAAAAACTAACTGAAGTTGAAATATTGAAACACAAACTTAACTTTGTAGTTGACAAAATGTAAGTTTGTAATAGCAAAATAATTATTTTTAAATGATATAACTTCAAATTAGTAACTTTCGGATTTATTCCTATATATATGCTATGAGACTTTGCCTTTTGCCAAATTTCATGATTCTAGGTCAACGGGAAGTACCCTATAGGTTTTGATTCTCCTGTGAAATCGCAAAATATGCGACATAAACGTTTAGATCTTTTGATTGAGTTGACTTACAATTTTTATTTTTTTACAGCCGAAAGAAACCGTAGACCCAAGTATTGAATATAAATTTCAACTTGATACTTTTACGCGTTCTTGAGAAAAAGGGTCTTGACAGAAGGACAGACAGACGGACAGACAGAAGGACAACGAAGTGATCCTATAAGGGTTCCGTTTTTTCCTTTTGAGGTACGGAACCCTAAAAACCAGAAAACCATTACCGTTGTTCTTAGGCTGTCTGGTAAAAAGTAAGCCCTATTTATTTCAAAAATAACATTCTAAAATGTTCAGTTAAGTTTTCATTTAGAGTCCAACAAATTTTCATACATAAAAATCAATCATATTTCTTTATTACTTATTTCACTACTTTATACATTAATTATTTCAGATAGTTTTTAGATTTGAAAACTTGTTTGAATCAAATTGAAAATAGTATTTATTTCAGTTGGAGAGAGACCGGAGTGAGTGGCATAAACAAAGGGAGGCCTATACCTAGCAGTGGGTCATTCAGGGTTGATGATGATGATGATTTCAGTTGGGATTAGGTCACGTTTTAAAGTATTTTATACAAAAAGCTAGGACTCTCAAGAGCTAGTATCTCTACTTAGGTTTTCGATAACTATCAGCTCTATGGTAGAGCAATTTACTCAATTTCACATTGAGTTAGTGCTTTTACAGTATAGGTACTAACTTATTCATAATTATGTTTGTACATAAAAACATCATCATCATCATCAGCCAGAAGACGTCCACTGCTGAACATAGGCCTCCCCCTTTAACCTCCACACTGAACGACAGCCTGCCTTTTGCATCCACTGGATGCCAGCGACTCTTGCTATGTCGTCGGTCCATCTAGTGGGAGGCCTACCTACGCTGCGTCTTCCGGTTCGTGGTCTCTACTCAAGAACCTTTCTTCCCCATCGGTTATCGGTTCTCCGAGCGATGTGGCCTGCCCATTGCCACTTCAACTTGCAAATTTTAACAGCTATGTCGGTGACTTTGGTTCTTTGGCGAATATCCACGTTTCGGATTCTATCGCGCAAAGAAACTCCGAGCATAGCTCTCTCCATTGCCCGCTGTGTGACTCTGAGTTGACATAAAAACATACATTATCTTTATTTTTTACAGATTTCCATAACTAAACTTTTTATCTGTGGTAATTTCACTGGCTTATAAAACTATAAATAGACATTCGTATTAATATGTTTTTCTGTAGATTAGATATAAATAATTGTGTTTAAAAATAGCGTTCGTTGTCTCTAGCTCTTTTGAGCATAATCTAGTTGTACTTTAGATAATATTAATATATTGGTGCTTAATAAATTCATCGAATTGATTATGTTGTATAAGGAAAAAAAAACAATAATTAAAAAAAAGTGTTCAAAATTAAAGAAGACATACCTAATCAAGTATTTTAAAGTCTTGCTAGACAGAGAGCGCTCTGTGCTTACAAATTACGTCACTTGTAAATATCATACGAACTCCAAATAAAACTCATGGTTTTTGGTCGGATTTATACGGTGCAGAGCATTCCTTCTAATCCAACCAAAAAACTTTAAACGCATATATTATAATTAATTATCTCAAAACATTATAAGGCGCTTAAATAACATTATAAGGCGCTTAAATAATTTTCTATTACTCATACTCGGAAAGTAGGTCTGAAGTTGCCTGAGGAGCGGGTTGAAAGTAATACATTTCAGCCCTAGGGAGAATCACTTTCAACTGACAGTGACAGTTAACAACTGACAGACACTCAAATTATAAATAAAAAACTAGTTCTATTTTCACATATGTATTGAACCATGTTCCAAAAAAAAAATATTTCTCCTCACAAGATTATGATCCCGCACTTCACGTCTATTGCCAGTGTCAGGGTGTTAAAAAAAATGGTGGGAATCCCATATTTATTGTAGAGTTTTTTTTATACTTCCATATAGCAGATTGGTATTAACACAATGAGTTCACTTGATTCCGATATGGATTAAACGCCGTGGAAAATAAATTTCACACCAAAAATTTTAATTATATGTCAAATAAAATTCACTCATATTTTCTTTAGTCAGTTCATGTTTTTATTTTTAGTCTCCTTGTATTCGTAATGAAAAGCACAGTGCTTACCTCGGGGTTAAATACTTATTTAGTCCCTCGAACTATTAGCGCCCTCGCTACGTTCGGGCACCAAACCCCGTCTCGGGACTAAATAAGATACTATCACCCCTAGGGTAACAATGTACTATTTCATTATACGTATTAGGTATATTTTATTATATTTTGTTATTTATAACCCTGTTATTTTTAACAAATTAAACACCTTTTTGATAGCCTATTCAAAAACTGAAGAAATTTTTGGAAGATGACCTAATCCTAGATTTATTTCATGAAAGTCCAATTCACTACATCATAATGTACCTATTAAGGACAATAACTCACCATTTTCTAATCTGTTAAAGCCTGATAATTAAAAATAAGCGATTAAATCACACATCACGCATCGGTAATTAATTATCTATTAGTGATAGTAAACTCGGTCAAAACAGGAAAAGAAATTTTCCTGTTTTGAAATTTTCCAATAAAAGTCTTTGTTCGAAAAATGACATCATCTCTCATTACTTTAATATGTATAAGATACTATAATATAATTGTACATAAGTATTAAAAGTTGTAGTATCTCAAAATTATTTTCACAAAAGCAATTCACAAATGTCAACATTGGTACTATGTAGTATATTAAAAACACACCCCAAAGCTGTTGAGAGTAGAATAAAGACATATTTGAAATTGTTAAGGCATCTGATTGACCATATGGTGTTTTTTTATCAAACGTACCATATTATGATCTTTCTGAAATGTTATGTACGTGGAAAACCAGTTTTTGCGGTGGGCATTATATGAAGTTTGTTCTAAAAGCCTTATCCATAGATGCTGGAGTACCCCAGGGCTCTTTTGTATCCCACGCTATTTATCTGCATAGTGAGAACACGTTTAAATATAAGAAAATGTATTGCTAATTGCATGAATGATAGTACTAGCACTTTAGTAGCCTGGCCGTATAAACAGAGAAACAGAAAACACAGGCAGATTCGTATCTAAAACGGAGAAATCGCGAGGGAAAGTTTTTGAATGCATGTTTTGTGCGTTGTATGATATTTCAGGGAGGCGCCCTACCTAAGGCTTTCGAGAGCTTATTATTGGTTTTAGAATGTCTAGCAAAGTCCAGTGTCAAAGTGTAGACTTAAACCTGATACAAAACTTACAGTTGTTTAACTAAAAACAAGTTGTGATTTTGTCTAAGCTCTAGGTTTTCGTAATTTAATCATTTTGCTATGTCTATTTACGCCGTCAGGGCCTCGGCGTTGGTATATACAACGTGACATTTATATAACGCAAAATCTCAGCCACTCCAACTGTTTTTTAAAATAGGTATATGTTTTTTTTTTATTAGGTATTGAATGATATTTGTGATTTATGGTTTGCTATTCTCTTTTTTACGCATCGCTCCATTGTTTTGAAATTAAATTGCATAGTAGGTATTGGTTCGAAATTTACGTCGTCGCTTGCGATGCGCTATTGGATTATTAGTTTTAGATGTGACATTATAGAAAATTAATTTTTCATCAAAAAAATACCTCCTTATATTAATTGTTATGTCGACTGTACTCCCGATTTTGAACAAACTATATTTAGGTTTTGCGGTATTTCGATGGCACGTTGTTAACATTGCTGCGTTCAGAGTTTTGCTTGCGACTTTTGCCAACTGAGAAGAATCATAAAACGCACTAGTGAGAGCAAAGCAACGCTTAGCAATTTTCTACTGTCTGTCAAAATACCACGAGGCTGGTTCTCAAGTAATCGATATTATTTCCGTAACTCTCGCTTTCAATGACAAAGTAATGACGGCCAAAGATACAGTATTAATTAAATGAAAAAAAAAAAAACAAAAAAAAAAACTGTTTGCTGTAGTCTGTATCAGCACTTTCTAGAAGGTTATAACTACGCATAGATTTGAGATTAAAGACTCATATTTTGTATGTCTTTATCTTAAAGCCCTAACAGTCGTGTTGGACTTGGTTGATAGACCGCCGTCCGACCAACGGGAGAGTAAGATATTATTTTCCCATTCTCTCCCGTATATCACTATCACTACATCACTATCACTACATAGTATAAAATAAAGTCGCTGTCGCTGTCTGTCCGTCCCTATGTATGCTTAAATCTTTAAAACTACGCAACGGATTTTGAAGCGGTTTTCACCATCAGTTACATAATTTTTCACGGAAGGTTTTATATATATAACTAGCGACCTGACCCGATTTCGAATGTAAATTACACCCGTGCAAAGCCGGGCGGGCGGGTCGCTAGTATATTATATAATAATATAATCTTACCTTTTACAAAAATCAGACGAACATAAATTTAAAGAGCAAGAAGGTGTTAAAATAAATTCAATTATTTATATTTTATTACAAAAACAAACGTATGTACACAATATTCACTTGACACTTAAACTAACGAGCGAGATTCCAATGCGTATGAAAGTGGTATTATTGAAAGCGAGGGTCGAATTTAGGGGGGGTGGTGTTACTGATTTTGCGGATCGTCGCTGCTGGCATAAAACAACCTGGCTGCTGGTTGTTCTGAGGGTGCATGCCGGGAGGCACGCCAGGGGGGCCAAACTGCGCACCCGGGGGATACGGTCCGCCGGGGCCGAAGCCTTGGTTGGGCGGCACTTGCCCGGGGAAGCCATTGGGGCCCATTGGACCGTTGTTGAATCCAGGGTTGTACGGCGGGCGTTGCATTCTAAACCAAAATAAATTAAAATTAGTAAACTATACTCATCGTCTACGGGATTTTTATTTGTTTGTTTAAAACATGAAGATACAAATAAATCGGTACTTACATTGTACTTTTTATTTCAAGTAATTAAAAACACAATTACTAGCTACGCTTTTCCCAGAATATAATCGATTATTTTGGTTATCCGAGTATTTATACTGATGTATTATCGGATAAGGTTATGTAGACTATGCGTATCGGTATCAGATCACATCGATGGCCCGCCTTTTTGGTAACGTGACTGATTCGCATATTGAGTCCTCACTGGGTGTTATCGGTTGATCACAACAGTGTACACTACTTTTGCGTGATTTTAGAGTGCTTGTAAGAATAATTATACCTAAAGTAACTACCGATAGGTACTAATATCTGCCGATAGTTACTTATAGATGCTTATAGCTACCTACCAAGGGGTGGGTAATTTTTTTCTATTAGATAAAGGCCCTCTCTCCTGCACTTTTCAGTTATTTATACAGGTTGTCATATGTCCAGCACCGGCCCTAGCCTTTGATCAGAGTAGAGCGAGAATGTCTATCGGCGCGTTTCATTTCTGAAAACTATTGTACAGGAGTCAATAATTTTTCCGGAATATAAAGTAGCCCATGTGCTAATCCAGGATGTAAACTGCTTCCATATCAAAGTTTTATGCTGGTTACAAACAAATACAGTGTGCCCCGCCGCCCCCGCTTCGAGGCGCGAGGAGCCATCAATATTATTTTTTCATTCGATCACGCACCGGTAAGTGCAGCGTAGGACGTCCATACTTGTCTGACGACCCAAAAAAGACAGAAGAGAAAACGCTAGATGCAGGCCGCTTCCAACCAACAGTGCAGCAGTGCAGTAGACGTCTTATGGCTGAAATCATGATGATGAAATTTGGGGATATATTGTTATTATACCAATTTTTTCCATTGTCAAATACCTACAATGAAAAAAATACAATTATCATATATATGTGAAAAAGTGCTCTCTATGCTGCATTAGTACAGTAAAACTGTTATCTCAACTGGCGAGATATGCGAATAACAATTAGTACCTATAGGTACGTTCTATTTACGTAATTTCTAGTGTACCTAGTAATAAAAAGTTGTCTATACAGGGTTACTGGTAATCAGTTAGCAATCCCTTAAATACGTCATGACAAAAAACTTTTGTTCTACGACTTACCAAAATTCACGAAAAAATAAAACAACACTATTTCATAAATATTTTGTCGGAATTGGATGTGCTTTTTTTGTATGGAACGGCAATTATTTTTTTTGCATATTTTGGAATAGTTGTTTGTTTTGATGTACTGAGGCCGCCCTTAAGAGGATGCTAACTGATTACCAGTAGCCCTGTATAATGTATATCTCTCATACAGGGTTGTAAGCTGTAACTTATAACATGTCACAATTTTAAGGTTGATCTCATGAGTTGTATGAGTTGTTCTTATTGATGAGTATAATGACTTTCTTTTGGCTTATTTTTGCGTTGATGTGCTGTAACTAAGAGCAAATTATTATAAAATCAAGTTAAAACGTAGTGAAGATAAAACTGTCGTTGACAATAATCAAATCTTTATCAAAATTGATTACCTGCTTAATTGACGCTTTGATTTGAATAACAGGATATTGCAGATTTGAAGATTTGATTATTTTTTGTCTACGATTGCTAAAGTCACCTTGTATATAGTGTCTCAGGTGATGTATGGTTTAACAGTCTTGTGATGCGTTGTGAAAGAGCACGTGATAGAAAAAAAATCGTGTTATTATATGACCGATACATAGGTAGCTAGCTAGCTTTAGCCGTGACTTCTTACTCATAGACTCATTCATATAAACGGTCAACCCACTTTTGCCTCCCTTAATTAAGCCTTTTCACAAATTCCTTTCTTAGCAGATTATTAACACTCCATAAGGAATCTTCCTGCCAAATTTCAGCTTAATGTCAAGTGGTTTTTTAGATTTCGTGATGAAAACTTTTTATGGCTTGCATGTACTATCTACCTACTAGGTATAATTAGTTAGTTTCAGCTGTTTGTTTTCCGAATAGTGTAAAATAAATAAAATGAGTCAGTGAGTGACTGAGTGATTGACTGAGTGGTGTATCTCTAGACTAGACAATGGACATATTCGAAGATATCATTGCACTCATTATTATAAACAACTTTTACTACGGGATCAACCGTGAAATTGCGACAAAAATCAGTTATTCCATAGAAAAGTTATGGATGGTAGGATTGGTCCCTTAATATTTGTATATAATGACGAGTACTTTGTTCGAACATATCCTTTATCTAGAGATAACTCTTTATATGCAAATTCAATAAATATGAGCGATGACTAGCAGCTAGTAGTACTCATGATCAGATGTAATCTAGGTGACGGAAAAACGAGAATTATTTTGAATAGTTTATTTCATATCATCATACATTTTACAAAACCCTATAAATTATTTTTCTGAATCAAATTTCGTCTTATCTTTAGTTTCCGGTGTTAATTGCGCATTCGAGTGATTATCGTCTTTGGTTTCCTTTAATGGTCGTTCTGCACCATTTTTATCTGATTCTGCGTTATTTTTAGCTTCAATAGCTTGTTTCTGTGATGTCTTTATTTGTAATCTTCTTGTCGTAAAGAAGGCTAGTAACTGTATGATAGATAGGACAAGGCCTGGTAAGAGCCATGCGTCAGGAACTGATGACACCGTCTTGCTGTAGAGCAGAGAGTAGAGAGGCGAAGACACAGTCTGCACTGCCGACTCTAGGGCGCCTAACACGCTGTAAATTTTACCTGAAATATAAAAAATATATTATGACTCCCAATTGTGTTTTTAATATATTCGGGACATGCGGGATTTTTTACTTATTAATAAGGCTCGATGTTGACTTTAGTGTCGAGGCAGTATCGTGGCGTAGTGGCCGTGGGAAAGTCTACTCTTGCCGGTATACACTAGGTACTAAACTCAGATCAGACAAACAAGGGAGATATGGATTAGGGAGATCACACCACAAGGAGATACTCTTTTATGGTGGAAATTCCATTCAGACGCATTTACAATCCACTTTTTGAACTTCAACATTAAAGGTGTGCAATTCTTTACCTGCACCTGGGGCCTTACGGAAAACTGCTATTACAGGCACCTAATCCACTCAGTTGGAAAATCACGCGACCGCAAACCTTATCGCGCCCAGATACGGTTTGCGTGAGTTTAATCTAAATATAATGACAGAAACCTAGATCAAAAATAGATCTTTGATAATAAACTCAAAAATTCATTTTATTATTCTCATATAACTGTAAATAGACGTAAAGTATTATTATAATTATATTGCAATAATTATATTACGTAAAAATATAGCAATAAATATACTTCGAAAAGTAAGTTCCGAAAATATAATCAATACGATAAGTTGCAATAAAACTAACGACCCTCCCTGGCTTTTCATGTGTTTCAAATTATACCTCAAAGCCCGCGCGTTGATAACTTTAAAACTGTGTTTTAAATGCGTCTAATCTATATAATATTTACACATTATATGAAACATCATAAATAGTACAATAATTTCAAGAAATATTTTTACAGATAAGTAAATACACTTTGGGTGATGGGTGACTTTCATAATATCTACTACCTATAGGATCGACGACATTTTTGATCGATATTTAAAGACAGGAATACATATTATAGTATGCCTGTAGTTTGCACAATGGTATACCAGCTACTTGCATGTGCTAACTACTTCCCTAGCTTGTATCGCTGCAAGCCGCTTATTACCAAATACATATGCGTACGCACGGGACAACAATCTATTGCAAAGCAGCAATATAAGACACTTCCAATTCACTTCGAATGCTTTCTTGATTTGCCCGTTTTGAAAACTTTAAACATGTGCTGCACAGAGTGCACACGCAATCGATATCGTAGCTGATACAAATAGCGTGAATATCTATATTGGCATAGAGTCAGGCGGCATCGTAATAATTGGCTATCGATCTTATGAGCAAACGATGCAATTTCATCCCGTGAGAAAACGCTCATTGTGTGTGGTCTCTGACACGATGTAGGTAGCAGGCTGGAGACCATCAGAGATGGAAGCAGATTTTTCGCCAAATTTCAAAACATCGGGAGCATCACGACGCTTAGCTTTGAGCAAACGAACTGAGGAGGGAGGGAGATGGTAAAACAAGCGTTCAAATTGGAAATGCGAAGCCATTGTGCGATTGCACGAGCCATTTACAGGCATGCAAGCTACTTGCCCAATTTGATGACATGTATATTCCCCGGCTTAAGATACAATAAAACACAATCGTGCCGTGAAATCGTGGAATCGATTTAATTTGAGCATAATTTACGAGTCTCATAAAATTCAGACTGATACACATTAATCCATTGTAAGTAATCTTTTTTTTAAATAACGTGCAATAAAAATTACAACAAATCAACAATTTTTTATGTACTCTATTGTTCCGTGTCACCTGACTGAATTGAAATACAACTGATAAAATTTATAAATAGACCAGCTTAATTGTTTTATTTGAGTCCAGAATGCATTCATACCGTCCGTACATTAATGCATACGCATTTGCTGTACATTTTACGTAAAGGCTAAGTTTATTTTATTCTTGCTTCATTATAGCACCTATATATAGCACTTGAGTTTTAGCAAAAGCAAACACAAAGTTGCCAAAGTAAAACAGTGGGCAAAGTACGAGTATTCGATACGTAAAATACGTATCGAAATTCATACAAATTTTGAATTTAGAAATTGAAGTAACTATAGAATTCGATGCGTATTTACGAATATAATAATTAATAGATTAATCAAATAAGATCTTACGAGCGATTGATATTTAAAGGTGATAAAATCACTCGTTGCATGGAACGCATGAACCTGCAAATTTAGTGTACGAGGTGCGTTTTACGTAGTATTAGCATGTCCCAAGCATGACCAATGTAAATATACCATGTGCAAAACAAAGTCGGTCGTTGCTTATCATATAAGTATCTAATACATTACCGGTCTAATATAAATAAATTTTTTACGTTCGGTTTTTAATTATCTTGCCTACATTTATATTTTGTCTACTAAGTAAACAAAATACAAGCTAATACTAACACTACAAATACTGTTAGACTGCCCATAGCCCGTTGAAGGTCTAAAGACAATCCAAATGCTCAAGCCATTTGGTTAATTTGGTTTGTTGTTACAAGACACATAGGCGTGTTTGTTTTAGTTTTTTTAAGCAAGATAATTAAAAACCGAACGTTCAAAATGTATGTACAAAATAAAGGACTTTACCCAGTAAAATATTATAAAAAATACATAAACTCGAGAGGGTAACTACGAGAGAGACCGTTGAATAATTCCAGTATCTACCTCCTGGCTCCGTCATCAGATCAGTTCAATGGTACCAAATTATTGCATTTTCATCCGAAATATACAAGAATACACGGAATGGTTGTAGTAAACCGAATTGTAGATACATTATACTCATCATATTGAACCACTTTTACTGTTTTCACTAACAAATATCTACTGGTCCATATAAAACGGTCACTCACACTGGACAAAATGTTTGAAGCAACTGTTATTCGCGATTTCTGAGTTGGTCTCAAAGTAAAGTTGTTAATATGGATGAGTATAATGTATAATGGACTCCTTTCGGCATAGTACACCCTCTTCGCATAACCCAGTATATCATCATCATCATCATCATTTCAGCCGTAAGACGTCCACTGCTGGACATAGGCCTCCCCATCGATCTCCAAAAGGGCCGGTTGGAAGCGGCCTGCATCCAGCGTTTCCCTGCGGTCTCTTTTAGGTCGTCTGTCCATCTTGTGGGTGGACGTCCTACGCTGCGCTTACCAGTCCGTGGTCTCCATTCCAGAACCTTTCGGCCCCATCGGCCATCTGTTCTGCGTGATATGTGCCCTGCCCACTGCCATTTCAACTTACTAATCCGGTGGGCTATGTCGGTGACTTTCGTTCGTCTACGGAACTCCTCATTTCGGATTCGATCTCGTAGAGAAACCCCGAGCATAGCCCTCTCCATAGCTCGTTGTGCGACTTTGAGCTTGCTTATGAGGCCCATAGTGAGAGACCACGTTTCAGTGCCGTATGTCATCACTGGTAACACACACTGGTCGAAGACTTTCGTCTTAAGGCACTGAGGTATTTTGGACGAGAAGACGTTGCGTAGTTTACCGAACGCTGCCCAGCCGAGTTGGATTCGCCGATTGACCTCTTTTTTGAAGTTGGACCTACCTAGTTCGACTGTTTGTCCTAGGTAGACGTACGCGTCAACAGCTTCAAGAACTGAGTTCCCAACCCAGTATATGTATAGACCTAATTGCGAAGTATCAAATCGAAACGACAATTAGAAGTAGGTTATTAGGTTAAAATCGACTACCAAGATTTGTTTACATAGTTCGTTAGTAAAATAATATCTTGGGGAAACCAGGGCCTGGACGAGGACTGGACAGATAACCTGGACGAGGGGCAAATCTCTTTTAAATCTAATTTTATTAATATTTAAGCTCGTCATTAACTTGTGTCTATAAATATTAAAAAATTTGCTTTATTATCGGTGGATTAAGCATGACAATATCCGAGTGTCCAACATTCTGCGAAGACATCATTATGACACATCACCATTTTTTTGTCAAGAATTAATATGATTGATAATTTTACTGCTCATAAGATCAACAACTCATCAACACATACATACCTTGTTCAGTTGGCAAAATCTGCTTGATTACCAGCGGCCTCTGTACTACTTGCGACCCTTGAGCAATGATACCCACTAAAGGAACTGTAAAATAAACGATAATTTTAACATTCCAAATAGCCTTGTCAGTCCTTCCTAATGAACACTACTTTTTCTCTCTCAAAAATTTCGTTTGGCTTTAATAAAAACGTTATTGCCGTTTCATCTTCAAATTAATCTTCAAACGGCTGAACAGATTTTTTTATGATAGTTTAAGCCAGGTGGCTTGATATAGAGTGTTTTAGCTGACAAAAAAACGAAATCAAAGTCGGTTCAGTCGTTTAAGAGCTACGATACCACAGACAGACACACAGATACACATGTTAAATGTATAACATACTGTTACTACTATTAGGGGAAAGTCCCTTAACGCCGGACGGCACCTAGCACCGGACACTTGTACTATCGCTGTAAGTCACAATGCAGTCTATTCAAAAACGAGTGAAAGGGGCGCGGGGGAGCGTAGCGATACAGGGTCACGAGACACTGTTCGCCTGCGATGCGAAAGGATACGACGAGAGCGTTCGATTGCTGTTTTTGGCGAGGAAACATTGCATCACTGTAGATACAAGTGAGTGTTACTGCCAAGTTTTTTTGTTTAACTGTTTATGGTAATTGTTATTTAAGATAGTGTTCCAATATCATTCGTAGATTGTAAACGTTTTTAAAGATTTCCAAAACAGTTTTGGTGTGGGACACACAATTTTGGCGATTCCTTGTCCCCTAGTACCGGATACTAAGTTGTCCCTTAGCACCGGACAGTGAACAAGTTGTTTTTTTTCTCGTAAGTACTAATAGTTATTATAATAATTGTACTACTTTGTTTTAGAGGAGAGAATAACCAAACCAGATCGGGTTGAATTTGACGAAAAAAAGAAGGAAAATGGGATTTTGGTCATATTATCTCTTTTTCTTCATTTACAAACTGCAATAGATGCTGGATATCGGATATGCGACTACAACATTGCTGGTCTTGTCAATGAAGCTTTCACAAAAGTAGCTCAGCTGAATATTGCGGTATCTGGGATCAAATGCACATTAATTTTCCCATGTGACAGACATTTATTTTCTGACGTGGATTATTTGTCTGCAGACTTGTCCAATATTCCACAAAAATTCCACAAGCTAGAAAATTCTTCAAACACACCGGGTTTTGGCGTGGAAATTAAGTAGGAAAAAAAGGAAGATAAAACGAAGAAAAAAGAACCGTTAACTCTAATAATATTGGACATAAGAAGACCTGCTTGCTGCTTGGCTTTGAAGAACACGACGAAAACTAGATACAGTGCTCCAGCTGCCATGGGTGAGCCTATGAAGCATGTGCAAACAATTCCTGAATGTGCAGATGCCTATATATGCGATTGATGCAAGATATTTTGAAAATTTCCGGCGTTTGGGATATGAAGTTGAAGTTGAAGAACTGTCCGGTACTAGGTGCCACTTTGGTCAATTGATTTTTTTGTCACCAAAGTTTTATTTATGTTTTTAAATATATTAATGCAGAAATTGCATTTTTGTTAATTTATTTTGATTTTAAACTTTATTGAGTCAATAAATTCATAAATAAAGTTACATTTCTTGAAGTGGTTTTTATTTAATTTTCTGAAATCCTTAGGTGTCCGTCACTAGGGGACTTCCCCCTACTGTTTACTGTTGCGTCGAGGATTAAAAATGAAATATTTAGTGCATAGTATTAAGTATTTTGGTGTAATATTATATCCCGACTTCGTTATCATCATTAAAATCTAAACATAATAAAAATATAAATACCACTGTCGAGAATGTTGAATGTTTGCCAAAATAATATACTTAGGAGCAATAGCAGCTGCGTACATCGGAACTGAACCAGCATTGATGATTATCGTTTTTTTTTAATTGGCTTGGAAATAATCACCCTGAAGGAGCTCCAAAATATAATTATTGTCATGCTACCTATCCGCCTAATTTTAGAAGCGAAAGCGCATGGTGTTTGTTTCTTTTAATTCATACGAAGACAGAATTTACTTTGATATTTAACAAACAAACACACACACACACACACACACACACACACACACACAAAGAGAGAGAGAGAGAGAGTACCCTCATGATACACAACGTTCCCTTCCAATCACCACGATCGGTTCAACCGTCTTGTCGTCAAGACAGATGCAAGGCAGAGAGGCAGAAATCGAAAGGAAACAAATTACTTTCGCATGTAGTTATTATTATTCGTGTAATAATTGTTGTATCGGAGAAGGATACAACGAAGCAGAAGGATGGTCAGGTTAGTTAAAGCAACGGCCTGCGAAAGGTGGCGTTGGCAAGTGCGTAATGATTGTAAAACTTACGTAAGAAGACGGATAGCGTGGTGGTGGCGGCTATAAGACCAGAAGTGGCGAGAATATATGACATGCAGCTCAGCACGCCCACCGTCTCGTCGGACAGACGCAGCCGCTTCTTCAGTACTGTCAGAATCACCAACGTGCCTGAAAAGGAGCATGCAAATCTTGTATTGGAAGTTCTGCACGTTAGATCTCACACCGTCTAGGACCCTTTAATACCATGCTTTGATACAACCAGCATCCAATTCTAGACTAGCCGTGTGCTTTGAAATTTATTAAAAAATATTCAGCTATGCCTGGAATATGAATGTGAAGCGACATTAATATTCCCCGCTAGGTTTCCCCACGTGAGGGGGATGCTATGGAACACACACTTAGAGCTACCTAACACCAAGACTTAGAGCTGGTATTTGAGAGATAAGAGAGATATTTATTATTCAAACATCTGCCTCGCCGGGGATCGAACCCGCCCGGGGGACCTTACTACTCATGAGGCAGACGTACTACCACTGAGTCATATTAACATCGCAATGAGGTAAGCTGTGCTGTGATCACAGTTTTTCACTTCTTTCAGGTAAGAAGAAAAAACTAGATCTAGGGACATTAGTAGAAATATGAATGTTTTGCAAAATGATGTCGTAATTTTGATAGATTACAAAAAATACAAACCGAAAAAGCTGACGATATTTCTGTAAGCGAGAAACGAGCCGTATGTCACGTCATCCCAGTGGAACTTCAGCCGGTAGAACATGTAGCCCAGAAGCACCTCCGCTGTAAGATAATACATACAAAAATAATCAAGCAAGTTAAAGACATGATTACAAAACTTAGAAGTTAAGCCTTTGGGGCCGAGAAAAATAAGGTGAGCATTGGACCCTGTGGATCGGGTGCTCACTTTATTTTGTGATTATTTTAAGAACTATATTAGCTCCTCTCGCCTAAAACACAGGATCACCAAGTTCAGGCACATGTGTTATAGGTATATACCTAAGTAAGACTTTGTACCTACTGTTATGTTATCTTGTAATGCAATATTTTAAATAAAATATTTTTATTGTTATTTTCTAAATCTTTCAGAGTGCCTGGTTAATGCGACGTGTTATCAAAATCCTGGCGTATTCCTGGCTTAACGCATAAGCATTGTCATTCAGCGTGCATGCTTGGTACGCTGCTAAGTGGTAGTGTTGAGTAGGCTTGAGCATTTGGATTGGTAGCTGTTGCCGCTGCCGTTGGGTAGCTACAGCATAGGTTATCTATTACCTATACCATGTGTACCTATATTATGTTGCATCAGGTTGTATCAGGTAACCAACATAAATTTAGCGTCGTAATCTACATAAAATAAATTAATCCCTATTTACCTTGGTAATATTTAATATTTTTTTTAAAGTTTTCTAATACTCTGTAGAAGGTTCTTACGGAAAGAAAAATTACGAAAATTGCATAGAAAATGAGAAAGTTTCAGAAAACGATTTTAACTCCGCGCGTTTGTCAGTTCTAAGACAGGAGAACGTCTGTCGGGTCAGCTAGTTTTATATATATATCCCAGGACTTGGATTTAAGAAAACACATTATTACCAGACAGCATCATCCTATCTCCCATGGCCACCACCAACATCAGCATGATAATTGTCCTCTTGTACCCCACCCGTTTTTTCACTAGACATTGCACTGCATTGAATGGTAACCTCCAGTTGAACACTGAGACTTTGTTTTCAGCGTTAACGTTGACATCTTTCATGAATAATATCACGTAGAGGAGGGATGATACCTGTAAAGAAGATAAGAAGGGTCAGGTATTGAATTGCATGAAGAGGGTTAGGTGCTGCTCAAAATTCCTCATGGCATACTGGTAGACTGCTGACGAATTTTCTATATAGGAAAACTAATAAAATCTTTAATTCACCCGCGACGTGATATCAGTATTTTTTTATGATTTATGTCATAACTTACCTACACACAGTTTTGACCCGGCAAAACTTTTATTTAGTTAGCTAACTTTTTCCCATCACCATCTTCGTTATCAGCCTATCGTATTCCAACTGCTGAGCACTGGGAGAGAGAGAGAGAGAGAGAGAAAGAGTGAGAAAGGATGGACTCAATACACCACGCTGGCCCAGTGCATGTCGGTGAACAATGTCATAAATATGTCTTTTTGAACTTTTGAGGTTCTTGCATGGACATACCGGTTTCATATAATGAGTGAGGTTTTAATTTGTTTTTTATTTTAATTTTAATGTTACGAAGTTAAAGATGGTATGTTATTTAAGTTCCTTAATAAACAATAATAGTACACCTCATGGCACTTTATAGGTACAATAAAAATAAATAAATTATAGACTTATTCACATAATTAACGATATGTTAGGATATTAATTGAAAATAAATGCATAACAATTCACACAAAAATATTTACTCCATTTTTTTAAGTGAAAACTTTTTGATAGGGGCAAAACTTATGGTTTCGCGTCACTGACAATGCTAATGTGACGTAAAGTTTTCACTTCTATCGGCAGTCCCCATATAATTTTTCAGATAACGGCACGTCTTTATTTATGTGAAATTAGTAGAAAAACAAAATAAAACAAAAAAGGTGGTAGGTAGTATACTTATATCTAATCTGGGCTTTTTTTAAGGCCCGAGTGAATTTTCTAAGTTTGCGTGCTTCATCTTTGACCACATCGTCGCTTACTACGAGTTGCGAGTTGGTGGTCAAACGCGGACTTGTTCACGATAAAAAAAGGTTTCAAAGTTTGTCGGATCAAAAATGCGTGAAAATTAGTCGCTGGGTTGCCACAGTCCGCGGCTATTCCCCTATTTGTCGCAGTTGATATACAGTACCAATATGCGCTAATTTTCTTTCAATTTTTATGTTGCCCTTCTTCTGGGTATATCACGTCCAATATACCCCTATATTTGACGTGATACTGAAGCTGAATTCTGTACAAATTGTGCGAGCAAACGGAGAATAAAATGATACCACATTAACAAATGGGGGGACGGCATAAGAGTTTAAAGCACCTTCTGTCATACTCGCGCAACTCAACATTTTGAAGATATAAAATAATTGAATGTACTATTTAAATATTATAGACGTTTTTAAAAAACCTCAAGTCAAAAATCTCAAATGAGGAACAAGTTAAATGTAAAAAAAATATTTTTTGAATAAACTTAGGTTATAATCTAAGCAGCACGCAAAATAAATACAAAACAAAATAGAGTTAGTATTTATAACTTAGTGGATCATCAAATAACTTAGGTATTTACATGACTTATGATTGTGTTTTTATAGCTCGAGTGAGAAAATAGCCTATGGATTAAAGTACTCAAGAATCGCAACATCAGAAGCATCATTGGTGACGCGTTACTTAAGCTGTGTGCCCACCTAAGTGACCAGACTAGATGATGGAGACCGTGATTGTAGTATATGTCTTTGGCATGTAAAGTCGGACCTACGAGCAAGTAAAAGAGCAAGTTACACAAGAAGTCATTTGCTATGAGGAATCTATAGTAAGGGTAGGTAAGTCACACGTGTAGTAAGGTGTAGTATAACTTTTTGAAACTGATTGCATGCATTTGATCGCAATCTCATCTGATGGGAAGCGATAACGTGGTCGAAGATGTAGCATGATTGTCACGGTTGCCTGGAAGAGATCGCTTTAAGCGATATGGCCGCCTGTTAAAAGCCTAGATAATATTTTTATTGTAATGTTTATGTTATCCTTGTTTTGTGGTATTATAATAAAGAGTTTTTGTATTGTATTGTCTAGGTTTTTTTTAACAATCCTGGGGTGCAAGTACCGTTCTTTTATCGATCGTCAAATTGACAGTTGAGGTCGTCAAATTCGATAATATGCCATTTTTTCAGTACTCGCTGTGATCGATTCTATGGCATTTTAGCGAATGTGACGATCGATAAAGAACGGTACTTGCACTGCTGGATTGTATCTGTTCGGAAAGACAGACGAAGGTAAGAGATCCCATACCTTTGCTGGTCTTATCAAGAACGTTATTAATATTGTAGCTATAAGTCCCAGTAGTTATTATTGCTATGAGGAATCTATGACGAGCGAGTAATGAAGGCGAATACCTGCAGTAACAATACAAGGGGAAACACACCGTAGAATCCGAGGTAGCGGTAGAGCAGCGGTCCGCTGACTGCGCCCAGCACATGCGCTATCTGTATGGCGGCGCGGTGGGTGCCCATGGTACGCGTCACGTCACGCCCTGTCGAGTGGCACACCTGGAATGACGACAAAAAAGGTACGAGTACTGTAGACAACTATTCTGGAGAGACATTGACATAAGAAATACTTTGCATCAGTTACCTCTTCCGTAGCCAGATTTCTATTTTACCATGAACGATAGAATAGAACGGCAGGATTGTCCGCATACTAACAGTGAAAACTTGTTTTATAAATATGATTTTAATAAGTAATATTTCAATGAAGTATATATATAATACTGACAACTTTACAAGCCTCCATCGCGGGGTATCTTGGATGCAAAAATAACGCCGTTTCCGAGTGAAAAGCAGCCGATATACATTTTTTGGGAATTATAATAGATAGATAGATAGAAACTCTTTATTGTGTACACCAGAAATAAAAATAACAACTAGATAGAAAACACTTACGAGCTAGTGCCGCAAGTGCCATAATTATTATTTATCCAAAACTCTAGTTAACTTAAATCTTACTTTAACCATACCAAAACATACCTTTTTGCCCTGCGTTTATAATTATGTCTATCTACAAATCAGTGTAATCCAGGCAGACTAGGGATGAGGTAGTCTAAATGATATCAGAAACAATAGGAAACGGATGAATGCGATTGACTAAGGGCCGAGGAGAGTAGTGGTAGAATCAAATAGTGGCTTATAATAATTGAAATAAACGTCAAAGTACTAAAAATACTTACATCACCAAGATGGCTAAACGCCGCAGCGAGAAGGAGTCCGAAATTCCCTCCCAAGGATATCGGTATCTGCACCACATACAGCACTTGCACCGTGCTTGCCCCAGGGAAAGTCAGCATGAGCAGCACTCCAGTCGTCATCACACTCATACCCACTAGAGGCAGTATGAGGGAAGGTTTTCGTCTTCCGCTGCAATCACTCCACGGTCCGATGAAAAGCAGCACGACGGTTGATATAAGGGATCCAATAAAACTTCTGCTTATGTTTACGCTCGATACCAGCATTTGACTTTGAGCCTGTAATTGATAAATGCTTCTTATCAGCGCCAAATTTTTACTTTAGTCAAATTGGCCTATCAAATCTTTCAATGGACGTATTGACTTATTTGTTTTAAGTATTTTGTTTTCCTACTAGTTTCCCATAAGATAGCCCGTTGGTCCAGTTGGCAGTGAACCTGCCTTCTGAGCTTGGCGTGAGTTCGATTCCCACCTAGGACAAACATTTATGTGATGAACATTTGTGTTTGTTATATATCTGGTTGTTAATATCTATTTAAGTATGTATTTAGAACTATATATGTATGTATATCAGTCTCTGGCAGCCATATAACAAGCTTTGCTTAGTTTGGGGTCAAGTGACCCTGTGTGAAAAAATGACCCGAATATTTATTTATTTATTTATAAATTGGGTATGTCGTTGTTAGGTGTCGTTAACTCTAAATTGAAAAACTGTTTTTTTGCGGTTTATTATTGTTATTACAAGTTTTTATTTAACTTGCAATGTTTGTTAGATTGTTTGGGTCAAATCTTGCAAGCTGAATTATAATCAGTTAGTCACTGATAAAAAGGTATACTTTTCATAGTTATGAAATTTTGTTTAAATGTTAGTTTAGCCATAGTTTAAAATATATGCATTTAACATGAGTACTTAGTTACTGTCAATTAAATTTGTCTAATGATTTCAACGCTAAATGATGTCAGCGACAAACCTAGCTATAGGCTAAACTAAGAATACTGTAGATTTTAGAACTAATACACGAGATAGTAGCTTAAAAAACCTGTTCCGTCTATACTTTTATTTAGTTTTGTTCGGAAATCTAAATCCCTTTAAAATGTATTATTATGCTGTAATACCTCAGCTTCTCTAAAATCTTCGCCGACGCCTTTGTCACATATACTGGCATTCAAATTCAGATCTACTGTGCACGCCGTCCTCAAGTAGAAGTTCTGTAATGATGTCTGGCCCAGGTTGATGGCCATCATGGCGCCCACCAAGGCTGGTTCGAGTAAAAACTTCCATTTCTGCGCAGGCGCTGGTTCGCAACAAGACTTCTTCCTCTCCTCTTGGGCTTCTTCAATTGTGTTAGGACTAAAAATTAGATAAATCATACTTAAATTGTATATCGGTGAGTGGCGACACCGCGTACCCCGATTCTATGGGTCTAAAACCCCAGAGACCCAGACCCCTGGCTTGCCTTAACCGGCCGTCTGGGGGTGGAAACCACAAGAGCTAAAAACCTAAGCTCCAGGGTGGAAGTGTTAAAGGGCATAACGCCGCTAGTAGCTCTTAGTGAAAGTGCAGCACACCTCTCGACACCCTAAGCCACCCACGTCAATGTTGCCCTTCCGGTGCCAATATGCGGCAGCCATTATGGGGGGCCCATTTAGTGAGTGGCAGTCATCACCTGCCTAAGTATTTTGAAATGAGTCATAATTGGCAGGTGCCGTACCTCATACCATAGATCTGTTATCCCATCCACAAGTTGTTCACCTCAATAGCCTAGACGTTTTATATCCTATACTGTACAATAGTTTTATAATCCATTTTATACACATTCAATAATATTGTATTTTATATTCAACGGGGCCTCTTGGTGTTGGCTTCAGCCCCACCAATGCCTACTAAATGTCCGGGCTAGACCCGTGTTTATATTGACTTAAATTGTATATTATTATTATCTCAAGTATTAAATTAGGGACAGAGAACAATGGTGCCAAAGAGTGAAAGGCTTGGACCTCTTCTTTTTTGGACTGGATATGGACCTGAGATCCAGCAGCAGTGAGGTCCAGATGGATGAGGCTGACGATGATGACGAATATTATAAATGCGAAAATAGTTCTGTCCTTACAAGTGTCTACCAATTTGTTTTGTTTGTTTTGTTTCCTTTTTAAGACATTTGGCAACGTGTTGTACTTATTTTGACGGCAAAGAGAAATCGCAAAAATTTGGAAAATAATAGAAAACTTTAAAGTACGGTGATTAATGATTAATTTAAGTTTTTTTAAATTCTACCGCTAATACACGCCTTGACTCAAATACACGAAAAGAGGCGAATTCGATCTTAAGTGATTAAAGTATACAATAATATTAACAATGAAAGCCAAGATAAGCAAGCAAGCTTATGCACACCCGTTAGTGCGTAAAGCGCTTTTCGCCGGACCGGGTAGTGCGTAAAAAAAATATTGAAAGTTTGTATGCTTTTGTCGTCTTGTATTTCGTAGCTGCCAGAGTCGGCTCCTAAGCTTTGCCTGGGCTTCCTCTATTCTTCGCATTATTGCTGTTTAGAGCTCTAATTTAATTTCTTTTGTTTTTCTATGGGAATAAGACAAATAATTAAAAGTTATCGAACTAAGTTTGTTATATACGATGCTATAGAAAAGCCGATGGCAATATATTTTTGTTAAATTAATAATAACCCTTTATAAGTGAGTACATCAGTAAATAAATAAAACAGTATATACATCGGTTTGTATTTGAATAATTTCAGCTGTCACGTCACCGTAGAATACGATAATTAACAAAACATTTCACAATAACTTAAGTATTTGAATTCATATAAAAAAATCTTTGTAATTACTAGAGGTGAATTTTTATAGTAATTAGATTAGTTATATCTACTTTCGAGGGTTTGTTTATCTCTCCGATTTCAACTGATATAATTTCCGCATGAAAACAAGACCGGGATCTTTTTATGTAGTTGTTTACTCTATCAGTAGAGTCCGTCGGAATGGACAATTTATGATTCACCAGATTTTTTTACGAATCATTTCTTACTGTCATACCTTATCCTCTTGAAATTCTAAGAGGAAAAGAGGGTAAAGTTTTGATGGCGGCTAAGAAATCTCTCATGTTTAATTCTGGTGTAACTGACGTGCAACACTGACATTATGTTAAACTTCTTTTTGGCGTTTTCGTGTTACTATTTATCGTAACGAATACGTGGTAGTCTACCGTGTTTCAGCTGTTTGTGATCCATGTAAAATAAAATAAAATAAATAAAATAATATATGTAAATAAAATTTTAACAGATAGGTATTAACACCAACCTTAGCCTTTCCAATTCATGCAGATCCAACGAGCTCTCAGTCATTTTCACTACACTACTAAAACCAGGTACAGAAATACCAATAAATAAATATGTTTTCACACAACTGTCATTACTATCACAAATAAGTGTTCTCGCATCACAGTTTAGTTAGGCAGTCACCGTGCGTGGATCCCAACACTTTAATACACTAATACCTACAGCTGATAAGATAATGTTGGTCTGTTTGAGAGATGGAAACGGTGCTTAAGCAAATAGAATGATAATTTTATGAACTGTCTGCACTGTGCATTGTGTAAACACACTGCTTTGGGTTGATCAGGGTAGAGACTGCGGTTACTAACCCGGCGTCCCTTGGTCGTCACCTCGTCGAGCATCCGATTACATCAATTGCTCGACATGGATACTGATACGTACTTGTACTTATATCGCTCTACCGGACTACACAGGGTTACACAGAGTGGTGGTACTAAGCCGAAAGGAGGTTAGACATCTATAGTCTGTCCATAATGTTAATCGCTTTTTGGCACCTCATATACAAAGATGACGACATAAGTTTGTAAATTCAAGCTGACCTAACTTTGTAAAGAGGTAATGCTAGATCAAACGTAGTTATTTGTATGCGATATAATTTGCTAAACGCTTTACAAAGTTATGTCATCAACTTTGTATGAGCTGTCAAAAAGAAATTACCATAGTGGACAGACTATAGTTGTCTATACTGCTAAGAACAATGACCGGATCAAATGAACAATGTAGCGGGTGAAACTGCTAAGCACAGACTCTACGGCTTTACCCGCTACAGAAACTGTTATTTTTTCGGGACAAAGTAGCGTAGGTATGAAGATCCCGAGCTTACAATACAATCTATCTTTATTACTCACCGAAAATACAAATGAAACTTAAGCTAACATCAAAAATAAATATACGGCAGTATAATAGGTGGCCTTATCGCCTAAACCGACGGGCCACCTGATGGTAAGTATAGTCACCGTCGCCTATGGACACCTACAATACCCGGGGCATTGGCAGTGCGTTGCCTACCTTTGAGGACTCTATTCACTCTTCGCTTGAAGCAATTGAGGTTATATTTTGGAGGAAAAACCGAAGGTAGTAAGCCATTCCACAACTTACAGGTGCGTGGCAGAAACAATCGATCAAATCCAACAGTGCGAGACTTCCACGCATCTATAATATGAGGATGGCTTTTTTGGCGATGGCGGCCGGTTTGATAGTAAAACCGCGATGGAAGGATGAGGTCAAAGAGTTCGTCAGAGCATTCCCCATTATAATACCTGTAGAACAAGCTGAGCGATCCAACGTCCAACCTCACGGAACCTGGACGAACCAAACTTAATAAAAGACTTTTTGGCGCGGAACCCTCGGTGCGCTAGGCCGACTTGCCATGTGGCCTATAATTATGTTAATCCAGATTATAGTACAAACAAATTGACACACACTCATAATCTTTTGCATTTATAATATAAATGTGATTTAAAAAAAAACATTCACACTCGACGAAATGTAAGGAACCGAGGAAATGCTTTTGGGATTTCAGGGTTGGTGGGATTGTAAATGTTGGTACTATGACATCCTTCCGTTGTAGTGTCAACGTTCCGTGTAGCCCTGTATTATCCACCAAATAATTATTTATCTAATTTGTGTGAGTTTTCATAAAAGATAAGTATAACATTGACCTAATTTGTTAGCAGCTTCATCAAAACGATAAATTACAATACTTATGTTTACAAAATTCTTTCTTCTTGATCAATGTAGTAATTAATTCAATCTGTGTTATCTAATAACATTAAGTTCAAAGTTCAATGAACCGCTATTTATCACGCAAGTAAGTATTTACTTTAGAGAGATGTTGATAAAATTTGCACTTCAATAAAAGATATTTAAAACTATGGATTTTGAGCACGCAGTTAAACTCGTCCAAACCAAAGTTAAGTAGACTGAAACCAATACTGAAACCTTAGTAAAAGGTCAATGAAAGTAATTTGTGAAGTACAAACTGCGCTATTGTTACAAGTTATTGTTACAAGTTAAATTAGAATTTTTTATCACGTTACAGGATTTATATTAGCTTATCGATATTTCTAAATACTATTAAAAAATGCGGTACCACTCCTTTTTGCCACACAGACGGGACGCCGGAGAAACAAGACGAGCGTGACTACACCCTGCGCTATAGAATAAGTGATAGTAAGTTGTAATAACAGAATACTTAGCAGTTATAATAGGTAGCAGCCGACGGCAGCAAGCGGCCCGTTAGCATCTTTGCCACCTATTGCATAATAAAAGTTTCTACTAAGTTTATTAACATAAACTAATATGTACTAGTATTTGTGACTTGAATAGATGTGAAAAACAATAAATTGTTAATTTGTTTCTTCCACTTCCATCACGCGCGGGTAAAAACAAGGGACACTCTTTTTATTCTAGACCGAACATCTATGTGTTTGTAAATCTGTGACCTCAATAAATAACATTAAAAACGTAATCTTTATCTATCAAAAGTTAATCTTTGCAACGGCATGCATCCATTTTTGCACGTTTGTAATCTACGTTTGTATAGATTGACGTCGATATGGAATCATAATCCTAGATATCGTTTCCTTAGTTATTGAATATCTACGTGATAGAGATCACATACGCAAATTCAAGTGTAATTTAACAAATGTTTGCGTGGCACAGTTTATAATCAAATAAAATAATATTTTAAGTAAATCAATATTACGTGAGCACGTTGATAATTATTATAACCACTCACCAACCACCAACCCGCACTGGGCCAGCGTGGTGGATATGGCCCAATCACCCTTTCGGGGGTAGGCTAAAAGTCCAACAGTGGACTGTTAAATGGCTGACTATGATGATGATGATGACAGCTCTGCTTCCATGGTTCACGCTTCACATCCATAAAATGAGTACAGCGGGCCATCATTGTATGTTCAATGCTGGCGTGTTTCTGGCTCAACGCATAAGCATTGCTATTCAACGTGGTAATGCCGCCAGCATGCTGGGTACGCTGCCAACTGGTAGTGGGCTTGAGCATTTGGATTGTCTTTAGACCTTCAACGGTCTAATTGTATTTGTAGTGTTAGTTTTAGCTTGTATTTTGTTTAGTTAATAAAGGCACTTGCCCAGTATCATTATTGTATTCATACAAAAGAGGATATCAAAAACGGAAAAAAGCTACATAGATAGTTTTTTGTTTTCTCTATGTCAATCTGAATCATATAATTTGCAAATTGTACCTATTGTATTTATTCCTGAAAGTATATAAGTTAGGTACCGTGTAACAGTGTTTCATGACAGAGGGAAAAAACGTCTTAAGCAAGCAAAACTAAATTGTAGGAAACACACCGTATTATCGAACATTAAAATAACAAAATGTCTTATGCCGTTTATATCACTTTTAGTAAATAAAAAAAATTATGTTGTTTACCTGTAAAATTAAAACAATATCTATGATTAATGAATAACCATCACCTAGCATATGCGGGAAAAACTAAAAAATACAACAGTGATTTAAATCAACCTAATTACGAACTTGTTTTGTTTTAAGACTTAGCACTGGTCATTAATAAAAGTACCTAACCATAAATAACAGACTTTGCAGTCATTGAACGACATTGTTCTCCACTTACAGAGCACTCAACTTATCTTCAGAGTTGGCCAAATGGGGAAACTAAAAATATACTACAGATGGCTCAGTTTTCTCAAGAAAATAAGATGGTGGCTCCCATATCCAACTGTAGAGATATGTCGGTCGCATAGTGTAGGAGCTGAATGTATGAGTAGATCATGGAGTAGGTATTGCAAACTTTTCATGGCCGAAGTACAGCGCCAGTTTTAAAATAAAACAGTAGAGAATCTCGGTCGGTGTCGACCGCCGCGCGGTCGCGGTTGTATACGCGCAACATACAATTACATACGTGAATATAATGTAACTACCTACACCTCGCGACTTTACGCGAAAAATTCTACTTTTCCTAAAAAATATTACATCATAATATTTTAGGTCCATCTACATAATGTGCACTATTCACTTGTAAAATTTAATCACGATCGGTCCAGCCGTTCAGTCGTGAAAAGATAACAAAAAGACAGTGTAACGGACGCATTTATGATGTAGGGAATCGTGATTAGTGTAAAGTGTGATGTGATAACCGGAATCAAACCTTGTTTTGATTCGTATATTCTAAATATATATAGAATATACGTACATAATGTTTCGGTAACTGCAATGGAAATAGAGCATTGTCATTGATCATTTTGCTCAAGTCTATAATATCAGTGCAGTGCTGTGGTTTCGGATCTTGTGACAGTTGGCACTCATAAGAATGACTCAAGTGTTAAGAATCTATATAGGTATCTGTATACATGTATAAAAATGAAACCCTTGGTCACGCCATAGCTTGAGAAAGACTTTACCGATTTCATTTTTTTAAAGTTTTCTTATACTACGTGGTGATTTTCAAATTGATTCCAAATACTTCATCAAATGAACTCCACTTCTACTGAACGTTCTACTTTTTTAAAATCATTTTGATTCCAAATATTGAATATTTTATTTCATTTTGTTCAATAGAGCAGATTGCCACAACATCAACATCATCAGCCAGTAAACGTCAACTGCTGAACAATTGCCTCCCTCAGAGGGTCTTGCCATAATCCCCACACTTAGCAGGCGGCTTGGGGATCGTAGTACGTTCACCGTGTACTAATATGACGCTGCTGCCAATCCTGCGGTGGTTTTGGTTGCAGTTTTAGAACATACCCATACCATATAGAAATATACAATGTATAATATCCATCTAAATTTAAATGGATTTCAAAAATAAATATCTGGTCATCAAAATGATAATTAGCTTTATCTCAAATACTTCTTGGTTTTTACTAAAGTAGGTACCTAGTTTTATACGATTTTTCTACTAAGCGAAGATAAGTTGGAAATGTCGGACGGAATAAACCAATGTTTGTATGTTTGTTTGATCAAGTGTTTGTTTGATTAAGTGTTACTTGCGTACCGTTGTTAAAAGCTTCATAAAATCGTGTAGGTAAATACAACTTATAATACAATCTGTAAGAGTATGAGTGAAATCGGTCAAGGAGTTTTATACATACCTATAGAAGTTACGGGCAAGTAGATCATACGTAATGATCTAAAATTTAAACACTTCCTACATCAGCTGAAAATATTAATACCTACTAAAGTTGCACTAAAACTACTAAGTACGTATTCATGTTATGCAGTCATTGTTAGAGGCAAATAAAATTCTAGTTTGCACTAATTACCAAATGCTATCTGTTTCGGCAGAACGGGTCTGAAACCACCTAACCTTTTCAGGAAATACTAGCTCACTGTAAATTCGGCTCTACTCTTTCAATGTTACGAAATATTATCGTTTGTACTTATTGCTATAGGTATTTAGTTTAGTCTTGCCAAACGTCCTTAAAACCAAACAGTTGGTGTGTAATATTCAGATGATTATACGTGTTTCATTCGGTAAAGTTGAAGGTGGATTATGTGGGTAAATGTGCATTGTGAAGTTATTTGATTCTGTTACATCAAAACGTCACCGTCTTCGAAGTTTTGTTTGGATGTTGGCTAAGAAAGATTCTTAATGTAAGTATGCCTGTAAAAAGGCAAGAATTACTTAAAGAACTGTTCCACGTGTCCTGGTGCATAATTATGTAGACTTGCTCAGAGCGTTGGAAGCGCAAAAGATAAGATAAAGTGATCCAGTCTGATCTTAATAATCTTATCAGTAGCTGCTTTATCTTTCTAACCTGAACTTATAATCCACTGATCCACATTATATAGTGAAAAGCGCAAGAACTGCACTTATCTAATTTTAATGGCGTAAATATAAAAATTAAGAATATGGGGAAAACAAAAAAAAAACCTTTGTATAACATTATTCATCAAAATTAGTAACTTTTTTTATCTCTAAAATATCTTACTAATTTGATGCTAAAATAATTAACTCGTAAGAAAATTCTGTAGTTTAATCTTTTTTTTTTTTCTTTATCTCTCTTTTTTTTTCTTTTTTCCTCTATTTGGTGTACATAGTATTAGAACTTTACGTGAAGAACGTTAATTCGAACAAAATTCACTCTTGATGCATTTGCTCGTAATAAATAGGTGTGAGTTATGTGAGTAGGTATATCAACTAACTATTTATTGTCTTTAAATGGTCTTTGATTGTTAGAAGCTAAACTGTTATCGGAAATCGATATATAAGTACCTATGGCAAGATCTCGAATCTTCATGGTTCTGAGTAGGTACTCCATGTATGCGAGAGGCCTATAATAAGACACAATAGCAAATATTATAATTCGAATTAATATCAAAGTCCCCAGTCCTGGCTTGACGCACGCATTAGCATTGAATGCCTTCTCCATATGAGGAGAGTCGCTGGCCTTGGAAAGCGTATGTATTGCGAACTTAATGCGCATCTTTTTATTAGAGGATCTTTGAAAAGTTGCCGCCAGACAGGACAAGCTTTTAAAAATTTCATGTGTTCAAAAAAAATGTCTATTATAGCTTGAAAAAATGTAGTTCTATCACGGAGGATTGTTTTTCTGGACTTTAATAACAATATCAGTTTTCTGCGAGTAAGCAAAATTCTTAGAGATAACCACTTATCCTGGAGGAGAGAAAAATCTTCAAAGATAACTAGTTAAGTACTTATCTAACCTCGATTATCTACACGAAACAAGATATTCTAAATGCACAGGTTACATCAATCGTTACTATGGTTTTGGGCTAAGTACCTTTGTTTTTATTAGCGAGCTTCCGATATCCAAAGTTTTAAATAATTTTACATACAATATAAATAGTATAAATAATATAATAGATGGTAAGTAGTGTACAAGATAGCCTATAAGTAGTTCAATAGCCTATTATACATTTTTATACATAAAAGTTACGTTACACATTTTTTTTTATTTGTCGTAATGGCATACCTAGACGGTAATGGCGTGAGCTCTTTTAAAGTTGGCGGTGAACACAATCATGTCGTCTATTTCTAATATTCTGTAATCACTGCATTCGTAACGTAACTAACGTTCGCAATTACCCCACTCTCCCTTATCTCTTGACTTTAAAAAAGTGGTTGTTGTCCATCACAGTTTATTGATAAGTCGATAACCTGTATAATTTGGTTGTAAAACAAAGAGTCCCTTACAACAATATAATAGAATTGTTAATTACAAAACGTTATTTTCTAACGTAGCGATTTAATGTGGTATATAGAGACCTATAGGTACTTTTTCAAAGCTTGGTATCAAATAACAAGACTCTTGAGTCTAGAGAATACTACTTCCTTAGATAGAAATAGTAGGCTCAAGTCTATATATAGAAGCGGAAGTGCAGTACCTACCTACCTACCGGTTTTCAATGACATGACGTCATTTTATTGATTTCTGTACTCACTGTCTTTACGCCCTTATGGTACGACACAAACTTGCGCACGCAGCACAGCGATTTTTGTAAAGCGTTTTTAAAATATTTTTTTATTATTGTTTAAAAACTACAACACTGGTCACTTTGCTGAAAAATCAAATAAACTACAAAAAACAACATGATTTTACTAAACATTTTTAAATTTTGATTGTAGTCTGGCAACATAGATATAAACGTAATGCCGCATTAGTGATTACCTCTCTGAGAAAATCAGAGCGCATGCGTGAAAAACATGGCGACAGCCTCATTGCAAGCAAGGCAAAATTGACCACTCCACTCCAGGCGCGGATTTAATTTTCAAAACAGAAGTGTGCCCTGGGAAATTTCAATATTGCACTTAAAAATTTAAAGTTTCTTCTGTTTAGCCTATATCGAATTGAATGGTACTAATCTTTATTTTTTCTATAAAGGGATATTTTGACAGACGTCTTGTTTCGTTCAATAACCAAAGAGGTCGGTATCCGCTAAATCCGCCTCTGCAATTTATTTGCATTCGGCCGCGATCGGTAGTGTTCGTGCATTTCCGTGAGATTCGCCTTCCAACCCTCAATACTCTCTACCATGATCTGAAAAATCTTTACATTATTTTCCCCATTTTCCCCAAAATGTTAATTTCTAAGTGGAAAGAAAGGTGTTACTTTCTTTTTAAGGTTTAGGTGTTGTTTGTTAGTGTATTATAGTTTTGTTTTGTGTCAGTGCTGGTTAATTGTTGTGCTCCTGTGATTCCCGTATTGTGATCGAGGGGTGAAGCCAGTTCAATAATAAGGTAAGTAAGTAATGATTGTACGACGAAAATGAGCGTAACGTGAAATTCCTTTTAATGTGTAATCATTGCTTTATTTCAAACACAATACATCTGTTTGAAGTAAAGTAATCTGTACAACGGTTACCTAACTTAAATGTAAAAGTAAGTATCGTGCATACACGAGTGACTAAACTTGAAGTTGAGCGCAGTTTTCCATTAGCTGCCTCAATGGGTGGCTTTTCCGGCTTGCCCTAATTTCTCGTTACGCTTTTTTAATCGGTAAAATGTCTGCTGAAAACTGAACTATATGACGAGCACATTATGAAATGTTTGTTATTGTTACTCTCCGCTGCGACAGACATCTTTTGATTATTTCACGTGAACTCTTTGTTTTAAGTAGGTAAACAAATGTGATTTTTACTTTCATTTACTTATGCAACGAAAAGTTTGAGGTAAGAGGTGGTTTGTTCGAGTATTATGTGTTTGTATGTCTAAGCATTTATATTCCGAACAGCTGTTCGATTTGAATGTGTTTTTTTATATTTGAAGGCTACGATAGTTTCTTTTAAATTTTTGAACAAAATCTGTCTGATAGAACTAATTTCTTAAAAGTCATCAGCTTTCTCCCCAATTGGCTACCTTACAAATTTTGGTCTATAAAATCTTGCGGAAAATTAAAGAAAAATTCTACACACAACTGACGTTACGTTTACGTGTCACGAGGTTTTAACGTTTGTAAACGAAATTATAATTGGACTAACTCATTGGATGATTTTGGTTGCAGATTTGGAGCCATGAAAAACAACGACGAAGACGATGACTGAAAAGGGAGAATTAAATAGAATGCTGGGTAAGTCGAGCTTTGTACGTTAAACAAAACCAATGAACGAGAAGTCATAATGAAGCAAATTTTGAGCACATTCACACAATATAAGCGACTTTAATATACTAAAAAATAAAAATAAATAATTATTCGGGACATTTTTGCACACACGGTCATCTGACCCCAAACTAAGCAAAGCTTGTGATATGGCTGCCAGAGACTGATATACATACATATATAGCTTTAAATACATACTTAATTAGATATTAACACCCAGATATAGAACAGACACAAATGTTCATCGCATAAATGTTTGTCCTAGATGGGAATCGAACCCACGCCCCCAAGCTCAGAAGGTAAGTTCACTACCAACTGGACCAACGGGCTACTGTTATCTTACCTACCTATCTAAATCTTTATAGGTATATGAGTTTAAAAATAACGTTTTGAATTTGAAGAGATGAGACATTTAAAACGTCTTAAGCATATGCTACTTTACGTCTATCTCTAGAAGTTTTATTTAAAATGTCTAGTCATCATGTAATTAATTTTTATGAGGTCCTTGGGGACGAGAGAAATTAAGCTACTGCTGACGTCTTATCGGTAACAGGAGCTGGAGAAATGACAGCTTTTTATTTATTTACTAGTGATTTACTAGCTGACCCGACAGACGTTGTCCTGTCTTAGAACTTACAAACGCGCGAAGTTGAAATCGTCGCTAAGTTTTCTGAAATTTTCCAACATTCTGCGCAATTGTCTTAATTTTTCGTTCCATAAGAACCTTCTAAAAAGTATTAGAAAACTTTAAAAAAAAGATGAATGAAATCGGTAAAGTTATGGCGTGATCAAGGTAACTAGGGATTCATTTTTATATAATATAGATTTTAATATAGACTTATGGCAATCATTGAGTCTACGATGGAGCACGCGTAGCTATTCACATAGAAGTAACAGATTCACTCGCGACATAAAGTCTCCTGGATATTTTAACGTCATTATCTAAACATCAAAATGACCAACATCAACATCATCATCAACCATGATGATGGTTATGTTTTTTTATGCATAAGCATTGCCATTCAGCGAGGTAATGCCGCCAGCATGCTGGGTATGCTGCCAACTGATGGTGGGCTTTTGAGCATTTGAATTGTATTTAGACCTTCAACGGTCTATGGGCAGTCTAACTGTTTTTGTAGTGTTAGTGTTAGCTTGTATTTATTTGGTTAAGTTAATAAAGGTACTTGCCCTGTAAATAAAACATTCATGATTAATAGGTATATCATCATCTATCAAAAGTATAAACTCATTGATAAAATTTAATGCCAGTACTTACATAAAGTTATACAAATATTTTTAGCGATTTTTTATACTAGTACAAGTACATAAAACAAATAGCAGCTGCAACTAGAAAGCAATTTTATGAAGTTGGGACACAGTGTTATACCTACTTGCCAACTCAGATTTCTTACGAACTTTTGTGACTCTCTTTTGTGACGATGACGACTTGGATCAAGAATTTTCTAGTCAGTTTAGTTTTAGTTACTAGACTTAAATTTTCTTATAAATGAAACAAAACAGCAGAAAAATCCACTAAATGGTTTCTAAAGGTGTTTGTAAATTTTCGGAAAATTATACTTTATTATTATAAATGCGAAAGTGTGTTTGTTTGTTGGTTTGTTTGTTCCTCTTTCACACAGCAACAGAGCAATGGATCGACCTGATTTGCATGGGTATAGTTTATAGGCTGGAGATATATATAGGCTACTTTTCATCATCATCATCATCACCACCACTTTTCATCACTACGCGGGTGAAACCACGGGGTGACGCTAGTCATAGATAAATATAATAATCATACACAGTCATAAAAGCCGCACATTTACCTCATAATTTAAAGTTTGCATATTTTTTTTTACATTGTAACGTTACACACACTCACTCTTCTGGCGCAGCGACCCAAAGTGGGTCTTGGCCACATGTTAGGTTCAATCAAATTTCAAAAAGGTAAAAGTACGTTTTATTGTCATTTCTTCAAATCACTAAGTATATATCACAGTACGTTGATACCTATTTAACGTTTCCCATTTATGCGTCTCACGACTTTTGTTTCCGCGACAACATTCAAGTACTTAGGTACGTGAGCACAATAAACGCAGGATCGTCGTCTGGGACGTCTCTGGTTTAGTAAGAGACGATAATAATTAAGTGTCCACACTAAAGGAAATGATTTTATACCTAAACCGACCAAATGCATGTCAGACTAACAGTTCGCACAATAAAAGTGAAATCGAAGCACTTTGTACGGGTTTTCGGAATAATAAGCCATCTAAAATGAGTACTGAAATGTAATCTAATTGGCTTTATGTTGTGTTGTTTTGTTAGTTAGTATATAATGCATCATAGCTACTAGCTATGAAACGAAACAATTTACATAGTACCTAGGTAAGTATTTTTTTATTTTATTTTTTTACATATGTCACCGAATTATAGATCGTCGCGTATAAATGATAAAATTGGTCAACGGGTCCAGTAGACAAATTCAAAGTCAACTGATCCCACAGGATTGGTTCGAGCGGGTCCAGTTGACGTAAGAGTTATAATATTTTCTTGTTTGACGTTCTCTTTGAAGTTTTGCTAATGTATACTCAGGAGCTAATACCTATTCGGTAATTTCATACCAACGATCTTGTAAGTAAATAATCTAGAATTATTTAAAAGATAAAATTTCTAGGAAGGTGAAAGAAACCCCTCCGGTCAAGTTTGTCTACTTCATAACTTGTCCATTTCCAAAGACCTCGATAAATTTGTTTTGTAAAGTCGCAAGTAAATCAACAAATACGCGGTCTATAATGTTGGTTTTTTCTGGCTCAATACCTACATAAGCATTACCATTCAGCGTCGTAATGCCGCCAGCATGCTGGGTTACGCTGCCAACTGATAGTGGGCCAGTAAAAATTTAAGCACTTGGATTGTCTTTAGACGTTCAACGGTCTATGGGCAAATCCAACAGCTTTTTTTGTAATTACCAAGTAGTTTAGGTTTTTAGAACACAAAAAACCTTGTACCAAGCTTTGCTTGTATTTTGTTTAGTTAATAAAGGCACTTGCCAGTAAAGATTTACAAATATGTTGAATATTGAATTTCATCATGGCTCACTAGGACTCTTTCAATGTGAAACGTGAATGCATTTATGGTTTTGTAATTTAATACTCAGGTCGCATCTGAATAGAAAGCACGTAGCACGGCTCATACCGATTACCGTTGCGACCACGCATATCCTCTACCATTTCCCAATAGTTTTCAAAGGGCTGAGTAACAATTAACGACGATAACGAGCTAAACAAAGCCAATTGTTTGAACTCTGATACCCTACTTCTCCACTCCACTGTTTACTCTAAACTTAGTTAAACATGATCGAAAAATAATTTTACCTTTATTTATAAACTTAAATTTTTTTTAAATATGGTGCATCTTTAATAACCCATAAACTTTTAAAATAAAGTCTTAACTTATTGTTTGTCGTATTTTGTTTATCAGTTTAGAGTCTTAGTGATACTCGTATTCATATGATATTATGATAACCTCTGGACAAACCTACGCTTGGTAGGTAAGTACACCTCCGCGATAAACTTGTGATCATACTAGTGTAGAGTACAAGACCATAAGGAATATGTCGAGACATTATTATCATCGTAATACTTAAAAATTAAACACATCTGCTTCAGAGGAAAAAGTCTAGTGCTACAGATTAGGAGAAGGAAGGAACAAGGAATCGCAAGATAATCAAGATAAAGATAAACTGTAAAGAATCTTCAGTTAACTGTGGAAATGATCGCGATTGTGTTGTGTTTAGTTAGCAAACTGTTGGATTTAGTTCAAAATAAGTGTTGTGAATGCTACGACTATCGGAATACGGATACTGTAGTCGTTAAAAGAAGTGGAAAGCGCAAGAAAAGAGTTCGAAAGAAGATGAAAGGTAAATAAATATCAGTTTATTCAAGTGATTGTCATCGGATAGCCTGATAAATTGTTGATTTCAAACTCTGGCTTCTTAACCAAATTAGACCAAGAATAATGATATTCACTAAAAATGTGGGATGATATTCTTAATTAATTTAATACTAATTCAGTACGTAGGTAATATTGCATTCATTAATCATTATCTTATTGACTCTGTAGACATCCACCTGCATCAGAACAAACTAAGGTCATATCATACATTAATAATATAGCTGGGCGTAGCGTAGGCTAGTTCTCAGTGCACCTAAACATAATCTAGAAGGTACATACCACTAATATAGGGAACGAACAAAAAACATACGACATCTATAAAATGCTTCTATAACTAACTTATATCTATGGCGGCAGCGGAGTGTGCTCGCAATCAATCGAAAGACAACACTGAACATTTTATCTTTTTATGCCGGCTGTTAACAGGTGGCGCTAGTAGTCACATAAACCAACGCAGCTATTCATTACAGTGCTCAAGCGCAGACCTTGATCGTATAATTTGATGCAATAGCAAAAGAAGGATTTCCTTTCTAACGATTGTAATAAAATTAAATTTGCATTGACTAACTTCACTACAGTTTTCGTTATTATTATGAGTCTATCTATTTGGTCTTAATTGATTATTTTAAAAAATATGGATTTTTTTTCACTAACGTCTCGACAATATTACATACATACAGTTACGCTTCTTTCCCATTGGGTTAGCAGAGACCACATCTCTCCACTTGCTACGGTCCTGACACACATCTTTCTACTTTCATGCATGGGTGTTTCCATACAAGTTTGTTGGTTACGGGTACTTTTGACGAGACTTTTCTGACTGACAATGTTCATCATGTTGTTCGATGCTATTTATAATATTCACTAAAAAACCTTGGTTTTCTTAATCACTGGAAAAAAAATCTTACCTTCACTATTGTCTATGCTATTGTTTAGAAGTGTCGATAACTAACTAGGGTCCTAAGTACTTACCTTTTTATGATTTGTAGCCGGAATTATAATAAGCTTTTAGTAGAAGCAGTTCGCAAGAATTACCTACATCTTCAGGGCTTTTACTTATCGAGTCATTTCACATTTAACATGTCCGGGTTAACAGTTTTGTCGTAAGGTCGTCCGATCAAACTATGACGAAGGCCTCGCCAAATGTGTCGAGCGTGGGTGTAACTGTGTTGTTTACATCTCCGTGACTATCTCGATTGGTGGACACCTGCCCCACTTCAATTTCATACTAATTTGTTTGTTATATCGATATCTGTGTCTTCCGTTATAGGGTTACATCTTGCATCAACATTTTGAAGAACATACTCGGATACTAAAGCAGTTTGTTTTCTGCTTATTTGCTAACATTTTTTAAATTCTCATATTCCCGTCCGTATATCTATACTAATATTATAAAGAGGAAATATTTGATTGTTTGTTTGTTTGCATTGAATAGGCTCCGAAACTACTAAACCGATTTGAAAAATTCTTTCACTGTTGGGAAGCTACACTATCCCCGGTTAAAATAGGCTACGCTACATTATATATAAAAAAAAGGAATCCTTATTAAATCTCCTATAATGTAACCCAAGGTGTAAAAAAATAAGATTTACAATTTTGACTTTGCGTGTTTGACAGTTCTAAGACAGGACAACGTCTGTCAGGTCGGCTAGTATATATATATATGAGTATACCGCAATTTGTCTACTTATATCTTGAAGAAACTCATTAGATTTCTAAGTAAGTACTATAATACATGATATCTTTAAAACTTTTAAGAGATTATCCTTTTTGTAGCATTGGATGTCTTTATTACTAATGTTTATAATGGTAATGAATTATCAATTTTATGGCATAATTAAAAAATTACCAAATATCAAAATTAAATAAAAATCCATGCAATATTCCGCATATTTTACACTTTATGCGGAAATCCATTAGACATAGCATGATTCCTTCTTCAAGTTATTTTTATCTTAGTAGGTACATCTAAGCGTGGCAAATGCACTTTACCAAAACGCTTTTGCCACTTACTAAAACATTATGTCTTCTGTGCTAAAACTTTACAAAATATATTAGCAGGCATAAAGTTTTTAAGTAATTATCCAAGTTCTTGCATCCCGGACCACTTTCTTCGTTGTATCTCTAGTATATAATCTTTGGTTGTATACAGTAAGAAGTACTTAGTTGCCTGTATTATGAGTTCTATGCATAACATTGCTTGTTTATCTCAAAGCGGAATATTCAGCTGGCCTAGAAATGACAATGGAAAATAACTGTACCATAATAGTCATTGCAATATGTAATAAATACGTTTGTATAATACGTTTATAACTTGCTTCCTTAGTTATTCTAAGCTTGCTTCATAGTTGATCTTTGACGGTTTTGAAAAATTACTTTTAGTTCATAAATTTACAGGAAAAGCGTGATTCGTAGTATAATATTAAATACCTACTCCCATGTGTTAACTTTTTAGGGATAATAAAAGGTCAGTCACATATAGATTATCCGTTGGTGTAACAACGTTCGGTAACTAACTACTTACTTACCACCGGATCGCCAACTTTGGCGACCATATTTTCACAAATTTTTAAACTCAAAACAATATGCTCCGTTTTAATTTAAAATGCCTAGTTATACCCCATACGAGGGAGTGCAGTTTTTTGTTCTTGTATGTATGATGAGATCACCTACCTGGTGTAGTAACCATCACTGAATCAACAATCATTCAGGCTGTAGAATCTACAGCAGTATCTACATTGTAGATGGAAACATACATGACACGAGCATGATCATACAAAAATAAATACATTTTCTATTGTTGACAGGCTACGCGTTTGTCCACAGCACACGTGATATTCAGTGACTGTACTCGAAGATGGTATATACGTCTAGCTTAGAATGGGAATTGGCTCTCAGGTCCTACATCTTAACTACCTTCTTTTTGTTGTGCTTTTGTCGGGCAGTAAAATTAATTACAGTTTAAAAAACAAAAAAACACGCTTATATGACTCGTTACAGTAATTTAAATCTTAACTCGAGATATTTTACGTTTAGTGACGAGGGACTGATGATGCTGCTGGGAGGTGGATAATAAAACTCTTGAATCACGAAACGATCAAAAACTCGACGGATTTATTAGTACTTAGCCATTGAAGAGTTCCACAATCCACCTTAGAACTCCATCAGTATAGATTAGTTCGATGCTCAGATCAGACATAGATAAGGTGGTGGCCTGGTGGGTGCTAACGCATGTGGCTTAAACAGGCTTGATGCCTTTAGTCAAACTCACCCAGCAAACGACCTTGTTGCCCTTTTTTGCATGTGGACTGTCAGTTAATTAGTGTCACTACAAGTTTTTTAGTTTGCGTGAAAAATTTGTGAGTCAGCCACGCAGTTTTTGCATGAAGTGGTTTAGAATAATAATTGTACCAAGGCATATCTCTCTTGTTTGTCTGATCTAATCTACCAAATTATTGTATTGCCACCCGGGTTACTTGCAAAGTTTCAAATTGATACGACAATTAGAAATAGGTTAAAATCATCTTCAGAGATTGGTTTACACGTAGAGCTAATATGGAGTAAATTTTAAACCACTTCAGGTACTCGTACAAATTACACGTACTCGCACAAACTTGAAGCTAAAAGTAGAAAATTTGCTGAAGGGAACCGCAAATCAAAAAGTTACGTGTGTAGGTATGTTTTTGATATTGTTGATTTTTTCAAAAAGCGTTGAATTAATGACCAATCAAACAATAAAAAATCATTAAAAGCAATTCACAATTGGCGGAGTAATCGTGTAACAAACATACAAAAAACATACAGTCGAATTGAGAACTCCTCCCTTTTTGAAGTCGGTTAAGAAGCCTCTTCAAGAATACTAATATTCCTAATTCTTACGTAGTCCAAGAACTTTTTATCCTGCAGTAGTTGGTTAGCACGAGAGCTCCAACCCGCATTCGTGTCTCGATTCGCGAGGTCGTTCACTCAGCACTACATTATTATGACTGATTTGGCAAACATGCCGTTACATTTTTAGCCAGCTTGTTTAGAACTTGCCGCTCACATACACTGTTAACAGTAACATCTTTTGCACTATTTAGTACGTTCGCGTAGTTAATCTCCAGCCCACATGACTTACAATCATCATCATCATACTCTGCAACAAATTTTCACAAAACAATAACCAGCCTAAACTTGAAAAGTATAATATATTTTATTTATATTATACGGGAATCACGTAAGATTCTATGATAAAATTGAAAAGTATACTTATTTGTTTAATTTTGTTTTCATAGTATAACACCAAATAAATACCGTAAACGAAAAATACTTTTTTTAAACAGAAATTTATTTCGCGATTATTTTTTTCACAGTCGTAAACTGAAACAATTATACAAGTATTATAGTTTAAAAAAAGTTGGTCGTCACGGGACACCCAGCAGATGTGAAATATGACAGCATAAGATAGCATCATGCCGTCATGCCATCATGCATTTGCCGTCACGTCATACGCGTAATTACATAATTTATTGATAAGCAATAGATGTTCCACATCAAAAACTAACAGGACATGCTTTAGTGACTCGTTATAACAAACCAAAAGAACCCATTACACTTGGTGACAATATTTATGTAGGAATAGTTCTCTCAGTATGGGACTAGTGAAAATAAAATAAATTAACTCTCTCACTCCTCTCGAGTTTACTAGTAGCTCTTGAAGAATTCCACTATACACTTCCTGGCTTTATCGTCAGATAAGTTTGATGGTACCCAATTATTGATGTTATTCGGAATATAAATATACTTGCGAAGTTTCAAATTGATTCGACTATTAAAAATTGATTGTTATCACCATGTGAAGTCCTCACGTAACGGCGACCCCACAACGACTTGCGTAAAACGTCTATTAAAAACTGCAATTTGTAATGAAAAATCTACCGCTCTGAAGGACGTGGTGGCAGGTACCTACTTACAGTAGCCGAACCACTCGTACAAGTTCTTCAGTCAGAAATTTCCAGCCGCTTTCTGCTAGCTGTATTTTATTTTGTATCTTTGCCTGGATGATTAACTGGAGTATTTGGTATGGTAAGTTCATCGCGTGACTGAAATATGATACCTTCCTGCGCTAGAAGGTGTTTTTTATCTTCATCATCTTGCCTACTGTGCTTTACTTCAATGACTACTTTTAAAACTTGGCAGTGGCACATCTAGGTTATTATAAAACACTCTTGCATGGTTTAGGTGCTCAATCCTTTCTTCGTATCGGTGGCAGAATACTTTAAATATACCCGTCTGTATTGGGGTATAGACAGGTTATGTAGCATTGCACATATACTGAACCCTTCTAGCTAGCCTGCATCGGATGTCACCAGGATCTCCATAGGAACACACCGGCACCCCCTAGCAAGTTGTCTGATGCAACACTCCCGACAGAAGATACGTTCTCCTGCGACCATTGTGTCAGTGTTACCTATCAATTCCATGGAAATTAGTTTAAATAATTTATTTACACGAAAAATAATTAAAACACAGATACTTAAAACCTAAAACTATTAATACGAAACATTAAAATAAAAATAAAAAACTACAAATTAAAACCAAGTTAAATTACGCCATCTGTAATTAAAGTTCCCGTCTTATTTATTTAGGTCACGAGTTATATTTCGAGTCATTTTCCTGTTGTCAGTCTATTTAGGGCGCATTGTTCGAAAAGTAACTACTCGTAACACGAGATTTTTTATAATTATTAATACCAACGTTTTGCAATACTTTTTGAATTGGAATCATTATAATCTCCGACAGATAAACGTGTAACTAAAAATAATTATGTTTAATAACTGTTCTATTTAAAGAATCTATTGTATTTCCACTTTACAATAAGGCATTAGGGATCAATTATAATATTTATGTTTTACTCTATAGAAATTTGTCAATGACGCTGATTTAACCTAACCTTGAAACCAAAATAAAATAGTAATACAAAAGAAATTTAAAATTTAAAAATAGTTAAAGCTGTATCATACAGGACTAAAGTAATTATACTAAATAAAACCTGAAACAAAACTGAAGGATGAAGAAAACAAGTTCGTTACTGAACTAATTTGTAATTTATCTGTTATAATAAACATAAACAAAATTTATTGATAAACACTTGTGTACAAAAAATTTGTGGTTCTGCCTTTGCTTTAGAAAACACTGTGTTGCAAAGGCATTGTTTTTCAAAAATATAATGATTAATAGAGTTTTACAATAAGGTTTACATTATACAAAATTTATACAAATACGAATGTAGTAGTGCAATGTTGATAAAATTATATTATTAAACAAACCGATTTTTTATATAATACCTAACTATCAATGATGCTTCAGTTATAGGACAGGATAATGATAATAATTATTATAAAATTAATAATATCAGGAACAAAAAACTTGTTGAATGTGAAACAAATGTGTAATGGAAATAAATATAACAAATGTAAATATAAAAGAAATAACCAATTGAACCTTTTTCCTTAGAGCACTTTGTGGACATGACTGATGGTAGGTAACTAGGTACCTACTTGACCATTAATTTTGTTCGATTTTAAGATGAAATGTTATTTTCTGGACGCCACTCAATAACTTTTATCTCCCGTGCGTTCGAAATAAGAACTAAATAATGTAAGCAGGTACATTACTGATGTTTCTATAAAGTTATTTTATCTTATTAATTTATAAGAATAAAACATCCAAAAATACCTGCTTACTACTGAAAAATTATGTACGGATACGTACATAAATTTTCTTCCTATTGTAAATGTTACTTGTTATGAAACCCTGCTATTTTATGATTGTGGAGATAATTATCAAGGATTTAATCATGTTTTTTCAATTGTTTCCATACTAGGTATTTTATACACAAACTTATCTTGTAATGTAATCCGCGTTGTGATGTCCTCGGAACCAAGTTCCGTATTTAAATAATTCGCGTATAACTATCGCCGCGAAATTAATTAAATTGTAAAACAAGTTTCTATTGGCCAAGTTTGGCTAGACTGTCATAAATTGTCAAATTTCACTTTTATTTTAATTTAGTTGTCAATTTAATCAATTTTGTCATCTTCGTAGAATATAAATAATAAATACGCAATAATAATAATTGAAAAAATAGTAATAAAACGCGTTTGAGGTTTTAAGTCTGATAGCCGCCCCCAGCCGCCGCGCTATGCTGTCAAGTTGGTCTGAAAAGTGACAGTTGTAAGCGACGTGAAGTTGGCGCACGTGGGTACGTCAGTAAGAGGCACTGCGCCTGCGCGCTTGACGGTCTACACGGCGGTGCTGTGGTCGTGATCCGATTAACAACGTCAGTTTATTTTTACATCTAATATCACAACAAAACAAATATAAATAATCCGTTTGATCTAGGGCAGCGTACAGCTTGATTTGACGAAATATTTAATGATGTCGATCGATTACGATTAATCAGTTCCGAGCTAACCAAGGCAACTGCAATAATTCATTACGTGTTTCAGCAAAAAAGTTTGCTTTGCAATTCGTGTTTTCCTTATGATTATGAAGTGTTGAATCAAGGATCAAGAACCGAATAGGCGCGGTCGTAGTATTCTCTCATTAATCTGATTCTATTTGTATCCCGTCGCGGTCCCAGTTGTCCCGTGACTTGCCGCTGTGTTCACACTCGTTCTATCTCTTTCTCGCACCCCGACTCATTCACGCGCACCCGTCCAATCCAATACTCGTATCGGGATTTTGGGATAGCGCGCTCGCAGCTGTCAAATCAAGCGATACGCTACCCCGTGTGCCGCGACAACAACTAATGTTTGTTATTTTCACGTTTCAGTGTCTTTACTTGTGTTTTGTCACGTGCAAAAACAATGTGAAAAGTGGTTGTTAAAGTTTCTTAGTAACTTGTATCCTTTCTGACTTATTTATATAAAATTGTTGACGCGAAATGTGAGGTGTTTGTACCCCTAAGTGTCTGAGTGTAAAGTGATGAAGTTGCCCGATAGTGCACCAAACTTGAACACTTCAAAAAGGATACATTGAGAAAAGAAAATGCGGATCAAGTCTTTTACCGAATTTCGCCCGAATGGTAAATATATGCCCATTTCTGAGTTATTCACTAACATCTGCTTTTATCTAATAATCTAAGCATCGATTCTTGTTTTCAATAATCTGTTTACATAATTTTATTAGCATATAATATGTATAATGTATAAAATGTGTTAATATACTTACTAACTATTCAACACGGTAACCCAGATGTTGAAGAATGGTACTGTATAAATAACTTTGACGTCATAAAATTAATGTGGGTAGACTAGGCACACGATTATTGTAATAAACTATATTGTCCTCAAAGACAAGCAATTTTTAGCCATTTTAAGTCGAATAATATTTGCACCAACATTTCTAAACTACGCGCTATCGTTGATAACACAATAATCTTATCATAATCGCACGCTACGAGAATACGAGAAGTCCCTAATAATAAAGTTTAGAATTCAAAGTTTTATTAATATTCTGCCAGCAAAACTTCATTTTCTATTAGGATTAGTTCACATGCACCACACGACGTGAGCGAAATGAGTCAGTGAATTCACTCGCCCAATATGGGATAGAAGGATATTTTAATGTCGCAAGGAAACGTTTTAGGACTAGGTATGATTAATAGATCTATTATTAAATTGATTGTACAGATTCGGCGTGAGTTACGATGGGTGCTTCAACTTAACGGTTCCATAAAGGTATCCATATTCTTACTCTTAGATTAAGTAGGTAGATTATTGGACACAATGGGTTAAAAATACTACGCACATGCGCTCTTCAATCGATATTCTAGATCTAAGCAAACCATAGCAACATTATGTAAATGAAATGAACAAGTTTTTGAATACTATCTGCATATTTTCTTTACAATCTGATTAGATAGGTCAACATCCTTGGCTGACACATTTTTCAAATATCTTATCTGGATTCTAGCCCTGCTGAACGCATCTTTCAAATTCAAATCATCAAAATCGTGCCTCGATTTTAGCTTTGTTGGGTGCATCTTTCAAATTCAAATCATCCAAGTTACCCAGTGTGTTTCAATATGAACCAGGAACGAATCAATCGTTGTGCTTGAACCCGAAACGACTTAAATACAAATATTTTGAATAGAGTAAAACATAAATTTCCGTTATCTCATTCACTAAATCAGAATCACAATCCAGAACACATGTTCTTCATAAATCAGCGTAGCAGTGAGCATTCAAATACGCTATGATGAGCGGTTCGAGCGTTCATCTCTTGTGTGAAGTAGGTCTTACCATCTAACGATTTTAAATTGCGACTTGTCCCAGCCTCACTCATTAGAGTAATTGCGGCAGCGAGGCCGAGCATGGTTTCATCACAGACACAAATAAAATACCCTATAAAACATCGCCCATATGGCAGCCCGTATGCATGGGTTTCTATACGAAAAATAATTGAATAATCAGCTGCGATTCAACGACCCCGAATTTAGGGAGCGCGAGCGGTATCGAAACCCCAGTATAATGTTAAAATGATCCGATACGCTTTATTAGAATTAAAATAATAACTGGCTGTCAATCAGTAATTTCAAAGGTGGATGGAACGAAACTGTTACCTTCTCAATCGTTGCGCCTTGATTTTCCTCAAGGCATCTCAAGGTTAAAAACAAAACAGCTGCGACATTCAAAGCCCATCTCGTCAATCGTCGTTATATCACAAGTATTCGAATCAAAGCTTGAAAGATTGGAAATCGCTTCTCCGTCGACGGCCCGTCACTTTTACTCCGTGTCACTTCGCCTAATTTGATCTTTTCATCTTGAAAGTGGGTTACGTGCTCTTGACATTTCCATTAAAGAATGTTTAGGGTCTGATCTAATAGTATAAGCACCTATTAGAAAAATAACCTTCGGGAGAAAAATACTCACATATACATACAATAGTAGATTATGCACTAAGGGAATAAAGCATAAGGGAGTCTTACGTCGCGGGCGGCATATTGAACCCTGAGCGTAACGAGGGACTCTAGAATTATATAGAGTCCTGAGTGAAGCGAGGGGTTCAAGCTGCCCAAGACAAAGACAGGCTTTATTCCAGAGGAGCATACTCTACTTTTCACACCATCTGCGAGACAATAAAAAGATTTCACTGAAAATTACAGCACCAAACACCGTCTTTTGTTTCACATTATTTGTAAACGCACCTTTTTCTTCTTTTTTTTTGAGTTCTGCTTATGGTGGCCAGTTCAATTTTCGAACAAACCTCTTTACAATGCCATATGGGCATTTTTTTACTTAGAGTTTTCCACGAGTTTCTACACAATACGTTCCTAATTCAAATCACTTTATTCCCTGGGAGTTTCATACAACTTTATATCCCTTAAGAGATAATGCTTTACTTTACGTTGAGGTTGCATGATATGTAAATGGGCATTGTCGAGCAGGTGGTGTGAAAAGAATATAATTATATATCTATATAATTATATATACTTATATACATCTATAGACAGATAACATCTATGTAATAGATATAGATGTAGGTAAGCATGACTGTTCGGTTCTTCTTTCAGCTTTAAGAAAATAGGGAATGTTTCAATATAATGTCGCAGCAAAAGTGTATGATAGACGAACGTGAAAAATGTTGGTGAGGCGAAGCCGAGACACATAAAGTAAGACCGGCTAACCTAATTATCGTACATTTTTAGGGTTCCGTACCACAAAAGGAAAAAACGGAACCCTTATAGGATCACTTCGTTGTCCGTCTGTCTGTCCGTCTGTCTGTCTGTCCGTCTGTCCGTCTGTCAAGACCCTTTTTCTCAAGAACGCGTAAAGGTATCAAGTTGAAATTTATACAAAAACTTGAGTCTACGGTTTCTTTTGGCTGTAAAAAAATAAAAGTTGTAAGTCAAGGCAATCAAAAGATATGAATGTTTATGTCGCATATTTTGCGATTTCACAGGGGAATCAAAACCTATAGGGTACTTGCCGTTGACCTAGAATCATGAAATTTGGCAATAGGCAAGGTCTCATAGCACATATATAGGAATAAATCCGAAAGTTACATATTTGAAGTTAGATCATTTAAAAATAATTATTTTGCTATTACAAACTTACATTTTGTAGTTGGAATGTATGGAAGAACCTTATAGTCAACTACAAAGTTAAGTTTCTTTCTATATTTCAACTTCAGTTAGTTTTTTTTTTGGAGTCGCTCTCTGAGGGTTCCGTCCAACGGAACCCTCAGAGCACGAGTCCTACTCGTACTTGTCCGGTTTTTTATAATTTTTCCTCGACCATAACGAACTTATTCATGGAATAATCATGATAGCAGTGAACGACTAGGTATCTGAGTATATTTGTACTGGAGCGAAAAAGGAAAAGATAGATTAGAAACTCTTTATTGTGTAAACCAGAAATAAAAATTACAACAAGATAGAAATCGCTTACGAGCTAGTGCCACAAGTGGCGACCTTATCGCTAAAAGAGTGAATGAAGTAAAATAAAACTATTGATAACATAACACTACAATAGAACATACGCAAGTCTACAACACGCAAGTCGCAACATATCGATGACGACCATTATTTTAATGGACCATCGCACCCATTTAAATTAACCGTGTTATTGAATGGGTTCCCTTTACAAAGACCTCGACATCGGAAGCTCCGTCTCAAGAACGAACAATATTGGTACAAACTACGAGCATGGCCATAGACTATGAAATGGATAGATACAAAACTAAATAGATCGCTATGATACGCATCTATTGTCATTGGACACATCGATAATATATATAATATTATGTACCTACTACGTAGATACTTGAGTTCATTGATGATAGGTGTTTTCTTGTTTTCCTAAACTGAAAAACCCAAACTGTTATGAACTTTTACATTGAAGCGTTTTTGCACACTTTAGAATTTAATATGACAATTACGACTAGGTATTCACAATTCACGAAAATTACGACCAGCATGATTCGAACCTGCGCAATCCGGGTGGGTCACCAACGCCCTGGGACCTTACGGACAACTGCTATTACAGGCACCTAATCCGCTCAGTTGGAAAATCACGCGATCGCAAACCGTATCTGGGCGCGATAAGGTTTGCGGTCGCGTGATTTTCCAACTGAGCGGATTAGGTGCCTGTAATAGCGGTTGTACGTAAGGCCCCTGATCTCTCTAACCGCTAAACTACGGTATTTTTCCTGTCAGTCAGCCTGCAAACTTTTGAGCTGTTTTTGCAACCAGTCTAAGTAAGTATTGGAAAACACCGTCTATAATTCTTGTTACAAGCAAGTACTTATTATTACTGAGCTTGAACCTTTACAGGCCCCAAATCTGACTGAGAGATGACACCTTTTATTAACTCTGAAGTTTGTTTTTTACATTGAAGTGTAGTTACACACTTTAGGGTTTACTATTTACAAACATGTTATAGACAATTCAAAAACTTAAACTTGCCTTGTTATGAACTTATTCAGGAGATCGCTTTTTGAATCGCTCGTATGATATCATTCGAAAATATCATAAGAACGATTCTAAAATCGAACCCCTGATGCAAAGCAAACTTTAGCAACTATTTTAGAGGTGGCTCTGGCTCTGGTACATGTAAATTCGGTACGGTTTTTTTCACTGGCTCCCCTCGTATCATTGAATAGGTCTTTTAAGATGAAGGTAAAGTTTCATACATCACTATTTTATCAAGTTTCTTCAGAGTTTTCTCTCTGTCGTATTCCATTTGCTTTGGCGAAGATTTTACGATATTACACCAGACTCCCATTGTTCCACTAACTAGGCAGTTAACATGATCGTACCAGTTAAATCAAACATTATGACTGTGTTATTATCAAAGTCCGAAGTTGATAGTATTGTGTGGGATTTTTCTATGGGAATACAATTAATAAAGATTTTTTATTAGATTCCTACCTACAGTAGCATAACTATTCTAAAAGAACCTAACAATCTAGAAACTAACATAAACGCAAATTGATGTTAGAATCTCATAGATCTAGCTTGAGCTTTTATTTAAATAAAAAAATAAATTGATGAGATGTCGGTAAGTGAGAGCCATCCGAAAAATCTTTTAGCGGCAGACACCACTAAAATAGAAAGATATAGAGATATTTAAGTTATATTTTATTTTATTTATATTTTTTATATAAGATATTTTAAAATCTATAAAAGAAATGCGTTTTTTTTTTAAATTAGCGCATTACATAAAACTCCATCAGCAGTTTGCCAAAAGCCGTCTTAATATGAATGAAAAGTAATTTGTATGAATTTTCATTTGACTGAGCATCGAAAAGCAGACATTCAAATGAGAACAGGGGCCTTACGGACAACAGCTATTACAGGCACCTAATCCGCTCAGTTGACAAATCACGCGATCGCAAACCTTATCGCACCCAGATACGGTTTGCGGTCGCGTGATTTGTCAACTGAGTGGATTAGGTACCTGTAATAGCTGTTGTCCGTAAGGCCCCTGTACTTTGCAAAGTTAATTAATAAGGTGCGACGGTCTCTTTCGCATATCGTTCCCAATCTTGAAAGTAAGATCTTGTCCTAAAATTACAGTTGTTAATTACAGTTACTTACCAAAAATGGTTTGTACAAAGAAAAACCGATCTACTAAAACTACCTACTAAACTAATTGAGGATCGTTTATACTATCTATAATCAACTAAGACCTATGGATAGTTCAAACGATCTCTAATTTCAGGCAAAATGTCTAAAATGCTGGCCGCGTTGTCATAAAAAAAAACAAAGAAATCATTGCCCCTCTTTTTGTAACAGTACATTTAGGAACCAAGAACCGACCGTACCCTCTAAATTATATTTCAGATTGCTGCCTTGCATGCTATACTGCATTTGATACCGCAGTCCAACATGTTTTATGCTAGTTGCATTGCCACCAGACAATAAAAAAGCCTATATACCTACTTAGTAATATTTCTTGTAATGGCGTGTACAGTACAAGTTAGCATATCATTTCATATAGACAGGAAATAATCGATTACCACCAGAGTTTACCCATAGTAAGAAACTTAACACAATATTTTTTTATTTACTTACTGTCTCATGACGAGTCTCTTTTGGCTTTTGTAATGGTACTGGTACATCTGTACACCTGTACAGGTGTTAGCACTGTTAAATGAAACACTGCCTCCACGAAAAATTGTATTTGCTACTGAGTCAGACATTGTTAGCGTGAAGTTGACCAACTCTACTGATTAGTTTAGTATAGTTACTTTATCCATTACCTACCTGATTATAAGGACGATTAAAATGCGTGAAAATACATTTCAGCATGATCTACTAGCAAATAACTAGCAAAAAATTGTCTACAAGTCACTCAGGTAAAGTAAGTAAAGGTTAGAAACAACGGACGTTACGTTTTATAACGTCCTTGTTAGAAACTTTTGAAATACCATAATGTCAGCATTTAGAAGTTATATGATTAAACAAACTCACAGAGTTTTACGTTGTGAAAAGGAAGACATTGTTACTAATGCGTAAGTGCTTGTCTGCAGTTACCCTTGACTGCGTGCACCCCTACTTGAGGGGAGGTTTCTAGCTCGATCGATTCCACAGGCCACCCTCTGTCGTCTACAACAGGATAGATATATTATATATATTGACTCAGGTGACATTTATTTGAAAAGTTTTTTGCTTTTACACAGATATCTCTGCTTTTTATTAGAACAGGGAAAACGATAAATTTTGGCTTGGACGTTTTATTTCTTCTGAATAAGATATGTCAGTAAAATTCTCTATGCATAACATAAGTTAATAATTTTTTCAAGATACGATAAGGCTTGCCTTTGATACATAAGACGCGGACTAGGATGGAGTACGCTAGCCTAAAAGGATTTTTTTTACTCTAAATTTGAAGACATCCTTAGTGGACTTTTCAGGGACGCAGATTTTGGCAGATTGTACTACATTGTAGCTGTGCGTATAAAAAGTTAATCTACTTCACTTTTGGTAGACTGATTTGGTAGTAGGTTCATAAAATACTGCTTCCTATCATAATTTTGTTTGTTTTAGTCATTTAATGTTTTAAAAAAGTCATGTTAATAAAAAATCAAGAAACGTCATCTTTTGCACGTCTTTACTTCACAAACGAGCGCCCAAACGACGTGTTACGTTTCCTATATTACGGTATTCCCCAGTAGGTTTACATTCTATGAATCTTGTTACGTAAACATCAAGAGTAACTTCCGCCAATGTAGGCACACAAGCATATCCCTCATAACAATCTTTGTATGTAAAAGAATTTAACTGTTTTATCCTGGCATTAAAACTACATAAATATTACACATAGATTGACTGATAAATGCGAATTTGACCAGGACCCTGATTAAAGCACGATCAATGCAGATCTCACAACAAGAGAGGCCTATACCCAGCAGTGGGATGGAGAAGGCTGTGGTTGATGATGATCATGTATGATCAGAATTTGACCTTCAATAACTTCTACAACTGTAACTAGTAGTAGCACAGAAGAAATTATAGCACAAGTAGTAGTAGTATGATTTCTTACGTATTAGGAAAGTACAAGTTTTTATTTAGTTTTTATTGTCCTTATACTAGTTACGACAAGTTTATACCTATATGGTAATAAGTAATTGCATAGATAAATATAGGTAGTAATTGGTTGTAACTAGTGTGAATACAGCTTTATTAATCAAGAACGGATGTAGTACCACACATGTAGTACGTTTTCACTAACATTTTCATTGTATCTTTACTCTCAATCACTTTTGACCTACTTCGGTGCTTCCTTAATCTACCTTCCAACCATTTGCTTTAATTTATTCTCAGTGCAAACTTATGCGGTGGAAAGCGTTTACCACTGGGCATTTAGGCACCCATGGTTGCGCAACACATATGCTGTTCATCTTTTAGTTTTACCATCGCATAAATGGTTTATGGGTTTTGATCTTTTGATTATGCAACCTCTGTCCTACATTGTTTTAAAATATTTGACGCCAGACGACAAAATGTGTTGCAACTTCCCAAATATAGTTAATTTTGCGTACCGTAAGGTCAACAGGGGTTTTCGTAATATTATGGTTTGCAAACCTAAATAAGGTTCGTTTTGTAAAAGATAATATTAACGTAAAACTGGCATTCAAACATTGATTTACTTGAATATACGAGTACATATACAGATGAAAATGAAATTAAGGAGCAAAACCCCTATAATGGGATTTCTTTATAGGAGTTGTTACAATTTTTGAAGAGAAAAAGATATGTCATTCTTGAACATTATATTTAAAACATTGATTCGACACGCACTTTGAATTACCTTACCTTACTCAATATGAAAAAATCCAAAGACACTTCTTTTGTACTTATTTCCTTATATTTTTTAACGCATTCCTTAGTAATATAGCTTTTATATTATTTAAAATAAAATTGTGCGAAAGTTCAAATGGTAATTTATAATAAATAGGCATAAAAAATCTGATTCTGGGCGCATTTAGTCTATCGTAACCACCGCTCTGAAGTACGGACTGAATAAGTTTCTAAGTCTACGACGTTACGATCATGTTTCTGTCAACTCATATCGACTATTCGAATTTTGAGACTTATGTCGTTTCAAAGGAATTTACACAAAATAAAATCTACCAACAATCTTCTTCACTATTTCTTGGAACTCATTGCAGTCCAGTATCTCGTTAGCATTCTACGAACTAATATCCATCTATATATAGTAAAAAATCACGTAAATTGCTTGTTTACTCTTAGCCCAGATGCAAATTTTTCACTCAACACAAAGATTGCATTACTAAAACTAAATGTATGAACTTAAAGCATGAAGTAGACATGCTTGACGCCTTCAACAATTTATATTTTTTTGTCACCTTTGATCCTGAGATCTGGCGTAATTTCCTTAAATAGAATTAATTATATAGAACACTCATGATTAACTTGAATTAATAAAATTATTTACTAAGTTGCTGGTAGTGTGGTTAATATGAGCTATCCTACAGGGATGATATTTTTCCGAGATAAAAAGAAGCGTGTGTGTAAATCTAGAATATAAGCTACTTTCATGCAACATTTATTTTATATCCATTCAGTCGTTAAAGAGTTGAATAAACACAAATATACACTAATACAAACTTTCGGTGTGATTATATATTAAGAGGTACAAGGAAGGATTGAGCTTTGTCTCGTTCTCTGGTCTAATGAAAGAATAAGACAATATTCAATGTAATATTATAAGAATGTTTTTGAGGTTGTGGTAGACCAGGGGGCTTACGGACAACTGCTATTGCGACACCAAACTAACGTTAAATCAGCTCAGTTGAAAAATCACGCGACCGCAAACCATATCAGGGGCCTTACGGACAACTGCTATTACAGGCACCTAATCCGCTCAGTTGGAAAATCACGCGACCGCAAACCGTATCTGGGCGCGATAAGGTTTGCGGTCGCGTGATTTTTCCAACTGAGCGGATTAGGTGCCTGTAATAGCAGTTGTCCGTAAGGCCCCTGGGCACGTTAAGGTTCACGTTTGCGTGATTTTCAAACGCGTGTTTTTTTTTGTTTGGTGCCGCATTAGCAGTTTTCCGTAATATAAGGCCCCGGGACGTTTTGGTAACGTAGTATGACTGCCAAATTGGCACTTACACAGCTTGTAGAGTTTTAATCGAGCGACTCTAGAAACTTCACCGAACTCATCCTGTTTTCCAGCAGCTTTTCTATTATTAGGTACATACCCAGACATTAGCTAGACGACTAGTTTACGCCTTTGATGTCTTGTTCATTTATTTTACTCAGTACAATGGGTATCGAACTTTTAACAACAAACGGTCAATTTAAAGATCATTTCAATTAAAGTTCTGCTAACGCACGTTAAAATTCCGGTATAAATAACAATGACAAGTATTCTTGACCGAAATGTCAGGGATCAAGATAAGAAGGCTAACGTGAAATGTTTCCAAGACCAAAAAAGGCATTGGAGGTACAGTAACCTCATACAAGGTGCTTTGGCCACCAGGTGAGAAATGAACCATTTGTTACATCTGCCTGTTTACTTTATTTATCTTGCACGTTAAAAATAAAATTATATGTAAAAATTTACTTAAATTGCATGGATTAAGTAAGTTTGTACAGGCTGTGTGGAGCTCTTTAAAATAACGTTGCTCTACGTGTTATTTAAGCTACAAAAAAGAAGACAAGAGTATTTTTACAAATTCGCTTCTCATTTTTGATGTATATCAACAGCAAAAACGAATATTATGACGAAATACATCACGCTAAAATGAAAGTAATTGTTGGGATCAAAAAATAAATAGCGTGGAATCAATTTATGGTACCTATACGACCGGAATACATCTTTAATGAGTGGCACACAATTGTATCATAAACCTACTACGTAGTTTAGTACAAACATCCCTCTAATTAACTTGTACCTGATCACAAAATCACAAGAGCGATAGTGGCCGAGCGGTAGCATGTGTGTTTTACAATCTGACATCACCCGGTTTGATTCTCGGCCCTGCACCAATGACTTATTTAGTACCTAAATAAACTGTGCAGTTTCGATGCCATCGCTTAAAAACGGTGAAGGTAAAGATTTTGAGGAAACCGATATGTCCAAGAACTTCAAAAAGTTCTAAAACATACACTGGGACAGCATGGTGGATTAGAGCCCATCCTCTCTTTCTGTGAGAACATGATAGGCAATGATGAAGCTTATCTCAAAATAATAGAAAAACAAACCAACGAGACACTTTCTATGCAATTCATGAAACGGATAGACACTTAAATAATTTTACAGCAAAAACTTTTTATCAGTCAGATCACGTTTTCGTCGCACCCCTCCCCTTAAGTTATCACTTTTCTGTAGGCTTTCCTGGGAATGAATCATCATGTGCGTGCTTTCCTCGAAAATCGCTTGTCGGGGACTGAACAGATTAACTATACGGGAGGGTCAAGTCGCTACATACGTGCTTATACCTCTTATATAGCCTGTAGGCTTGAACACTCCTATACTATGCCCGCATTCGGACTGCACAGGCAACGTGGCAGAATAAGTAACAACCCTACTAGGGTGAATTCTCGTGAGCTTACAAGTTTATTGCATTTTCTTTCTGGGGTTCACAAATCGATACCAATAAAAGCGGTACGTATCTGTACATCACATTAGGGTTGGAAAATCAAGAAAATTTTGAGCGTTCTTATCGCATCTTGGTAGGTACGTAACTGGAAAATGATTGTTACCATTACTAGATGTTTTGCTGTAAAAAGTTACATTACACCGTCGATCCGTCGTACTTGAATTCATTGCATTACATAAAACTCTGTTCCATATTTTTTTGAAACAAATTCAGGTATTCGTTTATTACTGTTGAGATATTTCCGTAAATCTCCAAAATAGATTCGAGAAAATCTATGTGAAGGATTAGCGACAGTCATACATTGACAGTGTTGTTACGAGCGCCTCGGTTTCACTTGGGCCTTTATTTTCACCGTGGGGCCTTACGGCTAACTGCTAACGCGGTATCAAACTAACGTTAAATCTGCTCAGTTTGAGAATCACGCGACCGCAAACCGTATCTGGGCGCGTTAAGGTTCACGTTCGCGTGATTTTCCAACTGAGCTGATTTAACGCTAGTTTGATATCGCGTTAGCAGTTGGCCGTAAGGCCATCAAACGCCTTGTAAGGAGTGCATCTTCGTTCATACGTGAAGAAAGCAGCTTACCGCAACATTAACGTGACTACTATTATATTTATTATACACTAGTAGGCCACCCCGGCTTTGCACGGGTATAGATATATAGCCTATGTCAACCAGGGATAGTGTACCTTCCCAACAGTGAAATAATTTTTCAAATCGGTTCAGAAGTTTCGGAGCCTATTCAATGCAAACAAACAAACAAACAATCAAATATTTCCTCTTTATAATATTATATATATATAGTATAGATTTAGATCTATCTGGTATTTAGATACATTAGATAATATCAATACTTAAATTATTTGAATACTAAGAACACGTTAAGTATTTGCATAAACGTTTTAGATAATTGATTATAATGATGATAAATTACGGAGAACATTTCTGTTAGTAACCTAAAAACTTTTCGTGATGCCTTTCTTTTCGGCCTGCCACCTGGGTTAAAGTTCAAGGGTGAGCACTAGTCTAGCTTTCATCGTTAAACCCGAAAGGTATTGGTCAATTTAGGATATTTTTTCGCTTCAAGGCCCAAGTTGATTTATGATGTAGAGAATGCTATAGGCGAAACCTTGTTCCTAATTTCACAGAGCAATAACTTATCTGAATCTAAGATATAATTCAAAAAATGATTGTATCTTTGGGTGACACGATCAACAAACTTATGGTCAATTTGAAGACAGTTTTAAAGTATAAAATCTACAGAAATTTTACTAAACAATAGGAATAGACTGAATAAGAAGTAGACGAATAAATAATGGACGAATTAAGAATTGGACTAATAAGGAGACGAATACGGAATGGATGAGTTCGGAAGTGGACAACTCAGGAATTTGTACGACAATTCAGGAAAAAGACGTGTTAGGAATGGACGAATTAGGAAGTTGACAACTTTGGAAATGGACAAGTTAGGAAGTGTACAAACTTGACCGGAGGGAATCATTCTAGTTAAAAGTTGTGCTAACGTCAAATATACGCGTCGACTTGAGAACCTCCCTTTTTTCGTCGGTTAAAAAGAAGACAATCTTTTAGTCTGGGCGTAGGAAGTCTATCACATGGCTTGCTACAGTTATCGTTTGTTTTGCAGCCGATTTTCCTGGAAACACTAGGAATAAGTAAGGGCGCCGACCTTCCACCCTCCGCCTGTCTTCATAAAATGTCAGAGTACCTACGCGATGCGGTGTTTACCTAAGAGATTGTGAAAACTTCTTTGTGGTTATTTACTTACTCATGAACCACTCAGATTATGCTGGAAAGCTAAGTTCAAAAGAAATTTAGTAACAGACTGTGTAACAGGCAAGGACATGAGATACGTCTCCATTCTTACGACCATATATGCTACTTTATATGTATGTGTACGTCTACCATGTTCTGACAAATATTTTAAATAAAAATTTTAGAAATTTTGTACTTTTTCCCTTCCCTTTCCATACAATAAAATCAAAATGTGTGAAAATCACGTACCTAAGTTTTGATAGTGAATTATGTAGTAAGTATAATTATACTCATTTATATCGTGTCCTTCTTATGATTTATTATTTTTTTTTTAAACGCAGATAAGTCCGCGTTTGACCACCAACTCGCCTGTTGGTAAGCGACGAGTTTTTTCTATTTTGAGTTTTTTCTAGTTTTTTGAGTTTTTTCTATGCTGCTAGCTCTCAGTCCAAGTACCTTATAAGTTATAATTTTGATGTAACAGGGAGATTTTATTCACGCCATCCGTACTCGATACGCGTGGTTTGTACTACGCCCGACCTGCAGCGCAGGGTTCGTGCCGGCAAAATTTAATTATCACTCCCTCAACATTTATATTCAAGTAATATTATTTTTAATTAAGCACTTTTTTCACAGTCTCCAGCGAAATTAACCACCATTCTGTGATGCTGCTCAGAGTTGTTTAAAAATAGTCTGTCATACTTTTTCCTACGTTATGATACTTATGATATGGATAAACTAATTCCAATTATTCTAAAGAAATAATACTACTATTATCTATTTATTGTATTGAATTTAAAGTAAAAATTTAGTAAAGAACATGTAAAGAAGAGAATAAATCATGCCATAAAGTCAAAATGATAGATTTACAGCTCGTTTTCTGCACATGCAGCGTAATTAAAGCCACATGCAACGTGCGCTGACTTTTAGAAAAACGCTGGCGAAGAGAGATCGGTATCACTTTCAATGTTCGGGGTGCTGTGCCCACATGAATAAGGAATTAGAGTTTCCTTTCTGCAAACAATATATCGCTGGCTGCCTGGCTGGCTTTAGGTTCGATATACGCTAGCGTCAGTAAGCAGTGGCTACATACGCACGTCTGGCGACGTGCCAACTTTTCCCTGCAATTTAATGGTCTTCGTTCGATACGCGGACATTTTGCAGTCGGGATTCTAGACGATGATGGCAATAAGCTATCAGTTTTAGTGCTTTCACTTGCAACTGTGATTGACTACATATATTTTATATCAGTAATCACTTTTCACAACTTGTATTATGTGCTTCTGGTCATTTTATATTATTGCCACTTTGAAGTTGCCGGATGATATTAAATCCTCAGAATACAGACTGTATTCTGAGATTAAAGCTATATTAAACTTTGATGTTCAATGTCTAATCTGAGAAACTTTAGTTTCTAAGGAAAGCAAAATAACTTACTCTCCCTACTACATAATATACTACATATAGGTACTGCCTTGTTTTAGGTTTTGATTTAAAAAGTTGTAAAATCTTTTCCGTGTCATGTAATACATGAATAACAAATCTAATAGCTAACATTGATAATAATACACCTGCTTAGGCTATTGTCTTTAACGCGTTAAAATTAGAAGCAATATCATAATGAGGCATCTATGGAAAGCGACTCTCAATGACTCAGATGAATGATAAGTCAATTAGTGAGTAGAAACCGAGGCATTATGCCGTCAACTTGACGTCATTTCTCATAAGAACTCCCGCAGTTCGCGGAGACAATGATTCTAAATTGCTCTGAACATACTCGGAGCTCTCTAGATAAAGAGACAGGGCAAACAATCATAAACCAAAATCAACACAGTTCAGTGTCACTGCCAGAAGATGAATTTACATATATCCGAGTTCATTACGGAAATAAAAACAAGTGTCACCAAATCTAAAGATAGCACGTTTTTGATAATGCTGTAGAAGAAACAGTCATTAATTTAAGCAAGAAATTTAATCTAGAAAATGCAGCTATGTTTGCTAACAATAAAGATTTACAGTCTGCTAAAAATATGAACGCGCTTAAAAATAATATTTACACGTAACTAGGCGCCTCCGCATGTTAAGAGCACTTCACGCGTAGGTATTATCTAAAAATAATGTTAAGAATTCAACTCGACGCTGGGTATCGATGGAACATTGGATGGAAACCAGACATCCGTGGTGTTAGGTATCCGACAGCTCCGATAAAACGTGCGAACTTCTCAATGGATAATCGGAAATTACTATTTAGAATTGGTTGAACGTAAGTACTGCTGTTTATTCTGTTGATAAACCAATTTCGTGAAACAAGGTCGTTCAAATAGAAGCTTGGTTTAACATAAAACCATTGAATATACGTGAATGGAATTGGATTATTTAAACATATGAACATTGTACCTTTTTGCGTTGTTAGAATTACAAATTGATTAAAATAACGTGGTTTATTAAGTGTACAGTTCAACACTTTTGTTCTTAATTTAATAGTTATATAAATTTACCCTTTTGCCTGTACTATGTGTTTATGTGTGTATCAAAAATAATGTATTTGCGATGAATCACATCCTCGTCAGACAAGACTTCAGCAGTGCAAGTACCGTTCTTTTAGCGATCGTCAAATTGACAGTTGAGGTCGTCAAATTCGATAATATGCCATTTTTTCAGTACTCGCTGTGATCGATTCTATGGCATTTTAGCGAATTTTCGATCGCTAAAAGAACGGTACTTGCACTGCTGTTCTTTGAAAACAAATTGTCTAGTTCCAATTTGTTGAGTTTTATAAACAATATTAGAACTGAGCACCACGTTTTGGTAAGAATTATCTACATGTCATTCAATTATTCCCAGTTAAATATACCGTTTTTTAGGGTTTATGATACTATACTATAGCTTTTTTAGATCACAACATAAAGATGGTTCAAAAGAAAATTTCTCATCTGTTCGATTATGTTTCCAAAAAAATACAAAGCTAAACACAACATTTAAAGGCATGTATGTATAAATCGTATAAAAATAAAATTATCTTCAAGTTCTTTGTTTTGTCTGGCTGGTGGGTGCAAAAGTTTATCTGCATGAATTTGCACCTGGTCCAAGTCGCCCTGCACTCGCAGCTAATGCCAGAACTCTTTGCCAAGGTGTGACGCTACGGCTCTTCATTAGAAACAGTTATTTTTGCCACTTGTAATATGAGAATTTGTCAAAACATAAGATAACGCTTGTCACCACAGCACAATTTCAAAGTAGACAAAGGGAGATTAATAAATTGTTTGAGCTTGTAATTTTGGCAGGCTCGAAACATCGCATTGGAAGCACGTTTCGCACCGAGAACCATCCACTCTAACACTGTTTGTATAGCCTACGCTTAATAATAATTTATATTAAATATAAACTCGACCTTGGACCTATTGTACATTTTGTTTGATCCTTGAACTTTATGATTTTGTCAATAAATATCGTCACTCGTACATTTTTTTGTCGTTTTCATGCAAAGCCATAAAATGCGTACGATATTGGTCGGCATACCATTTCTGATAGAGACGTTATGAGCGCCGGCTATATGCGGACAGATGAATCACATCACATGAGATCAGTCTCTAACGTGGGCAAAAACAGCCATTATTATTCGCCAGTGAAGTTCATTTTAACATTCTTTCCCTAGGGATCTATTTTCATTCCCTGAAAGGATGGGTTTGGTTCATGAGTCATCATTTGTGAAGGGTGACAGACTTATTTCGTTTTTGTTCCCAACCAAAATTAACAATATTTACATATTTCACCGGTTTGACTAACTACAAATGTATTCAGCATTTCATCGTGAGTGCAAGCCGGTATTATAATAATTTATAATGAATCCTCACGCGAGTTTTGATGAAGTGGTAGCAAACAACTAATCTTAAAATTATGGCTTATCTAATCTATGTTAGTTTGGCTTTTGTAGTGTAACTCAGCACCTAATTTTCACATAAATTTGATTCTACAAACACAAAAGGAATAACTGTTTTGTAAAGCTAAACGTGCCGTTAACTGAAAACGAATAAAAGGTTAGCATTTTTATTTTATTTATAAATTTAATTTAATTTAACTTTTTTTTAATTTGCTATCCCAATGATAGGAAATTAAAAAAGATCTATACTTTTCAAGTTCTGGCGGGACAAATTTATGTGAAAATTTGTTGCTGGGCTAGGGCCACAATTAACTCCACGTACAAAGCGTGCTCATGAGAAAATTTCAGCTTTACAGTTAGAACAAGCTTTTTTGTAGTTACTTTATTATACAAAGAGTTAAAATTGCTAACGAGTTTAACAGGTTCGTGTAAAAAGCGGGGCTAATTAGTTGCGATGGAGGTCGTTTCGACACCTAGGTTTGTTAGCACAGCGTTGCACCTTGGCTTAGGCAAAGTGTACTTTACTCTGCAAATCGGGCTAAAAAGCGATTAATTAAGAAAATAGTAAGCAGCATAGAATCGTAATTAGCTTTTTATTCAATAATGTTACAATACAAAATATGTTTTTCCTAACTCCGGTCCAAGCAAACGCTTGACTAAAGAACAGAAATGGGATTTGTTCAATTGTATCCGGTAAAATGTTTAATCAGAATACATGATGCGAGTTTCATTACAGCGCCGTTAAATATAATTTAAAAAATAAACCGGCTAAGTGTTTGTCGGGCTCGCGCACTGAGGGTTCCGTACCACCACAAAATTAAAATAACGAAATTAACGGTTATAACTTGGCAAGGATCAGAAATTTGTCACCGACTAGCACTTGGCCATTATTTATTATTTGTTGTTATACTTTAGAGTGTGTTCTATAATCATGCGAAATTTGACGCTTGTACGTATCACAGTTTTTACATTAGAGCAAATACAAAAACACGTAAAAAAATACGTTTGTTGTATAGGGACCCCCCTCTCGTTTTTACTTTTTAACTTTTTTTTATTTTTCAGTAAATCCGCCGTTACGTTACGTAAATTTCAATTGGCTATCTATTACGTTTCGAAAGATGCAGCCGTTTAAAGGTGTCCTACCTTTAAATGGCTATAAAGACAGACAGATGGACAGACAGACAGACAGACATCATAGGCTTAGGGGTACGGAACCCTAAAAACGACACGTAAAATGATTAATACTTACTATATTGCTGTCGCGGTACATTGTCTGCTCTATCCATTGTGCAAATACAATTGGCAAAAACCCCGAACCATTTCGAAAATATGATTACAACTTTCAACGGCTGAACAGATTTACATCAAACATAGCTAAAGCCTGTTGCAGACGTTGCGCCGTAAACTGGCGCGAATAATACTTGCACAAGTACCACGCATCGTCTGCAGCGAGTAATAAGCAACTTCCACTGCCACTGTCACTAAACAATAACAGCCTTACTTATCACACCTGCTTTAAGTTAAGATAGAGATCAGCAGTTTCTTGGCTGTTACTTAAGGAGTTAAGCATTACCTAGTTAAGAGAATACTCAGATGGTGATAATATTATTTTATAAGTAAGGCTGCTACTGTTGCGGTTCGTGGTATACGATACGCAGTAAACTAGCGCGAGTAATACTTGCACAAGTACTGCGCATCGTCTGCAATGGGTTTGAGAACAACCGCATTGAAACCTGTTTTAAATTAAAAAAACTCAATCAAATCTATTTATTAGTTTAAGAGCTACGATACGATACCACGGACAGAAACACACACAGACACACAAAGGCTTCAGACATATTAAATCACTTCTCACTTCACGTCCGGGGGTATTAAAAGATGCTTATTATGCCTAAGGTCAAGTAATTAAATCCTAAAGTGCTGTGCTGCACCGTACAATTTGCTTCTATAGGTATTTGACTAATCAGTAATAGGTAATCACTAAGAAATCGCCAAAGATTTTCTAATGGATATCGCACATAAAGGCTTCATATATATTGTCACCTCTCACTTCGCGTCCGGGTGCAGTACAACACTATAGGGTTTAGTTACTTGACCTTAGGCATGCCACGGTACAATTTGTTACTATAAGAACTTGACTAATCAGTAGTATACGTAATCACTAAGATGTCATGAACAGTGCACCAGAACACCTTGTTGTGCATCTGAGCAACGCTTGCACTAATTAACCATCGTTAAAATCTAAACTGTGTCTAGAACGTAGATTCCCGCTCAAGCAAACCTATCATTACATTATAATATTAACAATCTCTTGAACTCATCTAGCAGTCTAGCTAGTTACAACCATGGGAGAGATAAAAAATCAGACTTGTCCATCAAGCTTTTAGTTCGTTCGCCAGTTTTTTTTGTTCCCTCACAAAACCTGTATAAATGTATCTAAGTACAAGCTTTTATTTGATAAATGGGCTATCAAGCGATTCGTCACGATTGGACGACTGCCACTTCTGGTTATGAGTTTTGCGTGTCTATGGGATTTATTTTCGAATTTGATGGCTTTTAAATGTTTTGTCTGTTCACTGTTAGACATATTTACGGTCAAACATTGCCACTGACCACCGTTATTAGGTAGTACTTTTTGACTCTGTTTTTTAATTTCTTTATCTGTGTGATTGATCAGCCATTGATAGGTTATGTTTTTATATATGGAGTTATGATGGAGTTGTTTGAGTTATTTTTGTCGTTCGTACATTCAAACATAACCTCTTTGCATTCGCCTCATTTTAGTAGAAAAACGTAGGTAATCAAATCAAATCTCTTTCCATTTTTAAATATTGTATGTAAGTACGTAGGTACAAGATACTGGTGAAGACAATTAATTAATGGAAAACCGGTAGAATTGAGATTTTAGATTTTTTCAAGTTGGTTAAAAATTACCAGCAAGACACATTTGTGAAAAGATAAAGTCATTAAAAAAAACGGTTACGTTCCTTTGTTAAAGTACAATTTCCTTCGAAGTGTGTGTTCTTCAAATAATGAACACATTAAGTAACACATTTAAGATAAGTACTATTTAATTGCGTAATCACAATACTTTTTATACTTTATCTGCAGTAAGCAATCGAAATATAAACGAAAGTTTTTACTGCTGTTCGAATCGGATGTTTACCTTTTACGTACATAACTACCACTTGACTCACAATCACATCTCGATAGCTCTTACCTACTTAATGTACGAACAATATACATTATCGAAACCGTAAAGTGTTAAGTCAAGCGTTTTATAGAAAGTTGTCTTTAAAAACTTTGCGTACGCATAATGCCGTGTACCTGTACACTGTACAGACCTAGCGAACGAAAATGAACAAACACTAGTGAACGCGAGCGTATGAGTAGGTGTTGATGTAAATCGAGTGCGCGTATAATCGTATGCTTTACCTTTTTTTTCGTAGTTTCTTGTTCTTTTTTAGTAGCCACTTAGCACTTAGCATAGGGGGTACCGGTGCCAGGGCTACGTTTTCTTTACCTAGAGTAGGGCCAAGTTAATAGATCACATTTGACATCTGTTAGTCTATTGTTTGTTTGTCAAAATAAATCGTAAAATTGCGTTTTTTTGTCTTTATTACAATATTCGGGACAATTTTGCACACACGGTCATCTGACCCCAAACTAAGCAAAGCTTGTAATGGATGCGAGAGAATGAAATACATACATATATGTTATTAAATACATACTCGCAGATATAGAACAAACACAAATGTTCATCACATGAATGTTTGTCCTATGTGGGAATCAAACCCAAACCCTCAAGCGCAGAAGGCAGACTCCCTACCAACTGGACCAACGAAACTAGATATCTATTTTTATTCTGTGATTTGTTCATCACACATTGAGTGTGAAAAAAATATATAATCGTTACAAGGTTAGGTATATGTTTGATCTTTGATGAAGAGTCAAAAGTGATCTATTAAATTGGCCCTATTTTACGAAGGATTCGTTTGGGCTCGCCAGCGCCAAATGTCGGTAATTTGTCGCGAGCGAGAAGGCAATTTAAAAAGCTATAAGGAACCGAATGAGCATGTGATGTCTAGCAGCGTACGCGCCTATAATGTTCGCCTGCGTATTAGCACAGAATACATATTAGTTTGCTAGGTCTACAGATCATACAAACAAGGGAGATATCGTAAACAAGGTAGCGTCACGGGTGTGAACGCATCTGGCTGGCTTATATCAAGCTTGATGCTTTAGTCAAACTCTACCGGCAGACGGCCTTGCCGCTCTTTTTTGCACGTGGATTATTAGTTAGTTCATTGGTGTAGCTTCAAGTATGTTAGTATGCCTAAAAACATTATTTAGCAGAACAGTGAAACAAGAGGTGAGACACAAATACATTGGAACACGAACGATAATTGTACTACGGCATACTCCCTTGTTTGTCTGATCTGAGGTCTATGCATTGCTTAGGGTCAAGTTATACCAAGTATGCTTTAAACTTTACCTAAAAGTTCAGCTTATCTAAATGTATCTAAATCATCTAGACATTTTACTTTCTTTTATCTGGAAAATACTATCGCTTCACGTTTTTTAAGGTCCGACAGCACTACAGCAGTGTAGTAGATTGTAAAAATCTAAATGAAAACCATAATTTCTTTCACTTTTGATAGGTTTTTGACATAAGATTGTAACAGGTAGCCGACATAAACAAAACAAAATCGACATGTTGTAGTTGTCTTTAAAAAACTTGGACTGAGTATAAGTAATTACACAATACATTTTGGTCTCACTGACTTCTAAGATAGCGGGTAGATTGTGAATGAAATTAATAGCACATTCTGAACGACTCACCCCACAGAAGGCTTATGATAAATATCTACTTATGCGCGTAACTTATAGACATTATAGTCGCTGCGGGGCGTAAGTAATAAACATTAATATTAGGGCAAAGGCCGCCCACACTCTTGAGAATATGCGTGATGAAGAAGAATCGTGTGCCATTATTTTCCTCGTTTTTTTGTGAAGAAGGCTTCGTATTTCTATTACCCAGTTTTTCATTTACCAGCGCTATTTACACAGTGTGTAAACTATGACATGTAACAAAAATATAATATGCGTTTATATCTTTAAAAGTATTTTATCGACAAAATAAAATAGATCATTCATTCATTCTTACTAAAGCTTTTACAGTAAAATAATTTCGTTTTTATACATTATTCAACATATTATATTTAATAAGCTTCTTATTAGATCCACATCGTTCATATTTATATAACCAATGATTGGCTTCCGGTCACAAGCTTTTCTATCTGGATCGATAATTGCTTTAATGATCTTCTTTCCTTCTGAGATACAAACGATAATAACAGCATGGGTGTATAACCGACATCACCTACTATAGTGTGGTATAAATTTTATTAGTAAGTGATTTACTTATAGGTTGCCATTATTTTGTAAAGCATTTGTTTGACAATAGGTTCTAGAAGGGCTATCAATGATAAGTAAAGCTCGCTTACAGATTTCGAATAAATACAACATTTTAAAAGATAACAATTCGCTAGGTAAGAATAAGAAAACATTGGCGATTCTTTTCAGAAATCATGGGATTGCAAAACACGACAATTGCTTTTTGTTTTATTATTACGAAATTATTCAATTCTCACTCAGTGATTTTTAATCTTCAAAAATGTTGATAAAATGTGTGAAATAGGATAGCACTGGCCGGTGAGCGTGGTCAGAACTATGGATTTTGGGTCAGCGCAGCGCTTGTCTAAACTCCAGGGAGAGGGGAATAAAACCGAAGTAGCTATTTACTGATCTGTACACGTAGACTAAAATTGTTGGTAACTAAATTATATTTTTTTCTTACTACTAAAGATGTCAGTATCTTAATAAATAGCTACCTAATATATTTATTGAGATAAACTTAGGACACTTTTTTCGTGAATTGTGTACCTAATACACTACGACATAATATCCATATGTTTTTAAATCTATGTTGCTATGATTGAATACATTTTACTTGTAACTAACTGCATCTATTCTTATCGGTAAATCTCGATATTAAGTTTCATTGTAAAATTATGATTCAAGTTCAAAATATAATAAGTGGTACAAAACCTTAACAAGTAGGTCAAGTAATAGACGATCAAGCCATCTATTGTCTATAAAAGTCTTTATTATAGCCCACAATCGTCGATGCGTGGCGGCTTTTAAGATTCATCAAGGAAATAGATTAGATTCACAAAACCGCAAAATCACTGACTGGCATGACAATGGCCAGCATTCAAACATGCCAACAGTGTTTCAACGTGGCCAAAAAACTGACCGGCCATGAGCGGCGCGTTTCCGAATGTTTTTGTACTTGCTGTCGGCCAAACTAAACCACTGCTAGTGATTGACTGAACAAGACCAAGAGTCAAGACTGCTCTTGTGATTTGTGTAGTCATTGCAGATATACAATGCATGGGCACAATTAGAGAAACCAGAGTCTAAGTACTTAGCATCTTTTTTTGGGCAAGTGCATGGGACTACATTAAATAAAGTTACTCTACTATGTCATAATAACTGTCTTAATGATCATTATTGGCCTATCGTGTCCCCATTGCTGGAGCACAGGCCTCCTCTCAGAGAAAAAGGATGAGCCATAAGCCATCATGCTAGGCAGTGCATTTTGGCGAATGTCATATGTCTTTAAACTTTTGAGGTTTCCGGACATACTGGTTTCCTCATGATGTGTTTCTTCGCCGTTATTGAGCGATGGCTTCGAAACTGCACATAATTTATTAAATTTAAGTACTAAATAAGTAATTGGTGTAGGGCCGAGGATAGAATCAAGTGCAGTCAGATTGTAAAGCGCACATACTATCGATCGGTCACCTTCACTCTACTAATAATCACAATAACTGTAGTTCATGTCAATTCATCTTTTAAAACGTTACTCTTACAAAATTGTACCTTTTTCTAAAAAAATATAGATGCCATAATGCACGCACATTACTAATGACGAACGTACTAATGAGTCCAGTATCATCAAGCAAACGCACTAAATTATATGTATTTTGGCTGAGCACGTTCCCTAATGGTTCATATAGGAGTGGACACGTGGACAGGTCAATAAATAGATCTGCTAACAAGTGCCAAGGCTAAAAGCATCTCGTGTATTAATTTCATAACTCTTCAACATAGTTAGATCAATAAATGGGTTATTATCTTCACATATTGCTCAATTGAATCAGGTCTAGCGCTACCAAGCAGTTTGTTTTAACTTGTCAACGTTTTTACGGTATTGCGTTGTCAAACAGCGAAATATAAAGTATTTCTAAGAAGTCGATTAAAATAGAGAGAGCTAGGCGACACGTCCGAAGTACAGATATGGGTAGACGGGGCTCTTAGCAGCTAGAGGGACTAGATTTACAGATAAAAACTAACCCACACTACTTTCTAGTGATATTGATGCAATATAGGAATTTCAACCACGTTATTAATCTGTCATTCTTCAGAATTCTAACCATGATTGGTTAGAATTCTTGACGTATGGTATCGATTTCTAAATACTTCCGATGTCTACACAAAAAGTGTGCAATGGTTGTTACGGTCAATGAATATAAAAACTAAAAGAATTTCGAATCATTCATAGATACCAAACAAAATTATTTTTGGGTCGCTAGAACTGTTTTTCTATTTGCAAATAGCTAACGCGAAGTTCATCTAAAAGCTGACGCAACTGTACTTTGAGCGAATTTTGAGCCATGTCCTCAATATTGGTCAGGGAAAGCGGTTTCTTTTATGGAGCCTTACAAATTGCCTCTCGCTTAAACATTTATTTAGAATCTACATGTAACAGTCTTCTGTTTTAGCTAATCACTAATTATTAGGCAAGTGTGAAAGTTAAGTTATAACTGTCATACAAATAAGGAGTGGAGCGTTCACACCAAATATTCTCATCGGACATAATGTAGAGTCGATTTTAATTATTGTTTAAAGAAGTACTTCACAGGCATTTCATTACTCAATTATGCACATAATTATGCACAACGTCCAAAATATAAACACTCAGTTCCGTGTTTAATGTCTTTTGTTTTTATTCGGCTTTCGCCGCGTACAATGAGCAGCCCAACACCCACAGTGGAAAGTACAACTATACGTATTGCAATATTCTAGCCGCGACGACGCGGTCGGCGAAAGTACATCTTTTATTGTTTACCAAAATTTTCGCTAACAAGCTCCTCTGTCAATATTAGCATAGGACTAGCAACCTTTCTGGCAAAGTTTCACTTTCGACACAGATTTTACTATATTAATATAGGATCTGTCGCAACGAAATGTTTGTGGTTTCTCCTTTGATAAAAGTTTGTCGAAGGGCTTATGCAAAAAATAAAATCCTTCTTTTGACAGCATTGCTCAAGTTTAATTTGCGAGACGTACAACAATCTACGATGTGGGTGGAACAATGCCGTTTGTCTGTCATTAGACATGACAAGTATTGTCCTGTAGGGCTCGGGCCGTAGCGCGCTTACAATTCATTCTGCTGAACACAATTAAACGTTCTTGTATCGGAGATAATAAATCTAGATTGTAAAGGGTATAATAGCCAGTAGAATTCTGTTACGTAATATTCCAGAATGTATGCAAGCTCACTAACTTTGAATGCCGTAAGAACGCATTTTATAATTTGAATATATTTATTATATGAATGTATTAAATCGAAGATGTGCGAATTGATCAAAGAATTTTTAAGCATGTTTGTTAACTGAAAAGTATTATGAAAACTTGTTTCGTAGGAATGAACATTTTACTGAGCATTGTATCTAATGTAATTTTTTATTCGTACAGCTTAAATTTGACATAAGTACATTAAATATTTTTTATTCTCAAAAAAAAACCTACGCAACGAATCATTAGGTTTTAAGGCAGCGCTCAGCTGAGATATCTCTTTTGATCATTTTTAACAATTTAAAAGATAAAAATTCGATAAATGGAAAAAAATACTATTTGGCATTATTTTTAGAATAACATTTCAAATGGTGTAAACTGTGTAAAGCATAGATTACAAAATCTTTACTCCCATAATAAAAACTGGTCTACCTAATTGCAGAAAAAAGAGGAGTGGAAGAAAGAAAGAGAGGCCTCTGCCCTGTAATGGGACGACCGCGGCAGAAATAAATAAAAAAACGACTAATTGGTTTTGTTAAAATTCTCATTTTTTTTTTTTTATTATCAATATTGCTGAAAATATTCGAGATAGCTCTGTAGCTTTGGCCAGTGAGCGCGGCCTTAATGGACGTTACGACTTAATCTGTAAGCTGCTCATTTCACATAGAATAAACGTCAAATTCTTAAGTTAGATGTATTTCATTTATCTATAACTCTAGGTAAGTATGACAAAAAGCTTGATTAGTAGTATTGTCTGTTTTTAATTATGCATAGTTTAATCCAGTTTTATCACGTTCAACATGCATATGTAAGGAGCATTGTGAATGCAGGGTCGCCGGCGGCGCGACCGGAGCGGCGCCAGCGCATCAATGCCCCTATTCAACTGACGCCCGCACGCGTCCTTTTAATTGCTCGATGACTTTTACATCGCTGATGTCAGCTGCAGCAAGCGTATCACTTCAACTGCCTAAAGTACGACTCTTTCATAAACAATCATTTAACTTATCCGTGGGTAAATGATGAATTATTGTCTGATCGGCTATATTTAAGATAAATGCCCTCCATTGCAAGTTCAAACAATCAGTAGAGTCAAAGGTTTTTTCTAAAACATACGCTTTTGTTATATTTTATTTTATGTTAACTAGTTATTTCTAATACATGCATGTAAACTCTTTCCATTCGCCTATTTCCATTTGCCTAGATATCAGATAAGACCGTACTCGTTCGTAAGTTTTTCTATCTGATTTTTTTTTCTGATGTCCACAACCAAGGATTTCTTTATAATCATAAACTAAGCTGATACTTTACTTGACTGGCTTTACATTTGCCAAACCAAAGTCCATTTACCAGGAATAATAAACTGACCACATCTCATTGCGAGAACTCTAGCCAATTAGGAAAAGCTAGTTGCGTCAGTTACTGCCCAACATTTCATGAGTCATAAGTGCAACAGAGTTTCGAGACAAGTGCGGGATATCAAAGCCTGCAAACTCACCTCGTTTCTAGGGCTTGCATCTTTTTCATGGTTCACGCTCTGCTGCCAGACACCCAGTGGATCCTCTTGCGTTACACTAATTGACATGCAAATCTCAACCCTGTCAAAATACTTACTTAGTTGGAATTGGCTTACAGATTCAGTTTTGCGACTTACGCCGAGGTGAGCAACTAGAACATAAAGGAGAGTGTCCTTCAGGGACACTAGTCAGGAAGGATATGCTTGGTAGTTTTCATTTCAGTCGTCATCCGGCCTCCCACCGCGGGAGCTTGTTCAATCACATTTTCCTTGTAATTTGTGTCATTCCGAGTTAACTCTGTGACCTTGTTTGCTTTCAAAGTTTAATTACACTTTATTTTACTATTTTTGCTATTATTATAATTGTTTTTATAACGCCGTTGTTTGCTTTTCTTTGGTGAGTTTACTTTTCTTTATCATTATTTTTGTTTTTTTAATACTCGTAGGTACTTACAATGAAAAATGAGCCTGAATAATAACTGTTTTGAAATCACAAATGTGCACTTAATCAACACTAGCATGGTTACAGCCGCGCTTACCATCGCTTAAATAATGTTGAAAATGTGCGAAAGAGGTAGCTTTGGCCGGTGAGCGCAGCCTTAAGATGTTAATATTTTTAGTGTTATAAGTTTAATATCTTAAGAATATTTATTCGTTAATAAAGCAGGAAAATCAAATTAACGTGAAGCGGTGCAAAACAGGGTTTAATTTACGACGTTGTTACCTGCAAAATAAGCATTTCAAAATTTTTAAAAGCGTTTTTAGTTTTGTTTTTTTAACTTTTTTTTTTCCTAATATTTTAAAAGCTTATATAATTCTGAAATATCGTGTACCATGTACGCCGTAATTATAAACTTCGAATAGTCCAAATGGCAAAAAGTAGTATGTAATTAAAGGCAATACGTCAAATCTCTGTTGTAATAGGGTATTTGACAACTTTTGGGAAACTATTGCACATTATTGCCTGATATAATTTAATGTATACTGCATTTATATTTTCTAGATATCAGTCGTATTTGCGATATAAATCGATGTTAAAGTTTGAATAAAAAAATATCGCGCCAAAACGCAGACCTACGTCATAGCTCCGGTCGAGCGACGATTGACGTCACACAAAACAAAACAGCTGCAGCCAGGCAGCAAAAGTTTGATAATTACTAATTTTCTAATAGAAGTAATGGTTTATAAATGTTGTGTAGTGCCACAATGTACAAATACTTCCATAAAACACCGGAAAAACTATTCGTTTCTGTTCCAATGGACCCCAAAACTCGCAAAAAGTGGTTGGAACTAAGTAGCTCGTAGAGAACCCAAAAGTATTGGAGCTAATTCAAGTGTTTCAAGTGTTTTGTTTTGTGCGAAGATCATTTTGAGGTACATATTTGAGTCTATATATTTCTATTACAATTTGTGTTTTTATTGCATTACTATTTTATGTACTGTTACTTTCTTTTTAAACATTGTAAAGACATAACCTAACAAAATAGTGATATCCACCTACTACAACATACTTTTTGTACAACTTGATTGAATTTTTTGCTTGGAGAACAATTAAAAATTAATACTTACATTGTAGTTTTTACGTTTTGAGTTCTGCAGCGTAGAAACAATGACGTAGATTATTATTGAAGAAATATGCAACCATAAATACATTAATTTTGGTTAAGTTACTGCTGTCTGCTTGCACAAAATGTTTCTCCATTCTTCTAACATTTAACCTCCGGACTGTTTTTGGTGATAATTTCTGGATAAATCGCTCTCAAAATAGCTTTACAACATTAAATTCGCAAATATCAATACAAAATCTGTTTGTTTAGATTTGTGTGACGTCACTAGGGATGAAGCCAATTACAGACCGTTTTCGATCACGTGATCAAATGTCGAAAATACAGTTATTTTATTCGCGTTTTTTACAAAAAATAAGCATATTTTTATAAAAAAATCAATGAAATATGCTTTTTCATTATGTCATGTTTATGGATGATGTCAATTGGCATAATATTTTCAATACAGTCAAACACCCTATTACTGTAAACCTTGGATAAAACTTTGTATAAGCGTCAAATGCATTACTCACAATCACTTACATAACTAATGGGATGTAACGTTGTCACTTCAAATGTTGATTGTGAATATCATAATGACATTATTAATCTAACAACGCCTGCAATGACATGTTTAACATTTACAATTAATATATTATGCAACCAGTAGGTACGCTTTCTTTCTTACATCATCCGAAGATTTATGGCGCACCCATATTATTTTCTATCGAATATATTTGCATTTTAATTATTTCATCAAAATAAAATATAACAGATATAAGTTATTATCTATTTAGCTATCCATATAATCATCATCAGCCTATCCTAATCTTCAATCATTTGATCCTAATGCACGCCACTGAGCTCGGTCGGCAGTTCTCTGCATCCAGTTTTTACCCGCCGTTTACGCAGATCGTCACTCCACCTGGCCGCAGGGTGTCCTGCACTACGTTTGCCTAAACGTGGTCTCCTCTCTAAAACCCCCATAGGCTATCGATACCCCATAGGCTATCAGCGGTAAGACCACTTCATTTCAAATTCTGTCTTGTAAAGAAACTCTGAGCACAGCTATCTCCATAGCTCGCTGAGCGACTAAAATATCACAATGTGTGTATTTTATATGTTACTATATAGCTGCGCCCCACGGTTTCACCAGCGTGAATTACTCCTTATATCATCAACTATCTGCCAGTGAAAGTCCCATCAAAACCATTCCAACCATTTTGGAGTCCATAGGGAACAAATATACATACATTACACATCGCGTTTTATTTATGTAAAGATTATATGTGGGCTATAAATTATCGACATGTAAGTGCAACAAAATATAATGGTATGCCCTGTTAAATTTAAATTTGTTGTAAATTCAAATCGGTAATATAACTATGATATGTTTTTTTTTCTCAGGTAAGTTGGAGACCCGAAACTTAGTTAGTCACATAAGCTTGGATTATGTATATGTCAAGATACTCCATTATTTGTAAGTACAACATCAAAAAGATAACTTCATCAAACTTAATTGTCCAAACCGTAAGCTCCACAAACTCATTGACTCTAACATTTACGCAATACTAATGCGTAGAAAAGCGTTATCATATGTAACATCACATAACCGTACTATTATCTAAATTGGTAACGTTATGGTTTTTGGCGTCTACGAGAAACTGACAATAAAATTACTAAGTATAACTAATTTCTATGAAATATGGAGCATGAATTACAATTTCTCTTCATCATCATTTCAGCCGTAGGACGTCCACTGCTGGACATAGGCCTCCCCCATCGATCTCCAAAAGGGTCGGTTGGAAGCGGCCTGCATCCAGCGTTTCCCTGCGGTCTCCTTTAGGTCGTCTGTCCATCTTGTCGGTGGACGTCCTACGCTGCGCTTACGTCCGTGGTCTTCATTCCAGAACCTTTCGGCCCCATCGGCCATCTGTTCTGCGTGATATGTGCCCTGCCCACTGCCATTTCAACTTCCTAATCCGGTGGGCTATGTCGGTGACTTTCGTTCGTCTACGGATCTCCTCATTTCGGATTCGATCTCGTAGAGAAACCCCGAGCATAGCCCTCTCCATAGCTCACAATTTTTCTTATATGATGTTTATTGCATAAATATCTATACCGATTACCGACCAATACATACATTATAGAGACCATTACTCGCTTATACAGTCAATGTATACTATACATCGACAAGGAAAATAGCCCGAATTCCAACGTTATTTATTACTACGCTTAGAATGCAACTTGCGAGCTTGCGGTTCAAATTCATAGACAGCAGATGTACGGTTTCACTTACTATTTGTTATTAAAATTATAGTGGAAGTGGGCGGATGAAAGATCACTCGCAGTGCAACCCACGTGCACGAAGCCATAACAATTGTTGACCAGCCACAGATTACTATACAGCTCACTACTTCCCCGCCATCATACTTTCATAGGTAAAAGTACCTCAAGTTCACCACCACGATGTTGTGACAGAGATCGGAAGCGTAGGTAAATCATCATTATCATTGTTTACTGTCATATTTTGTAGTTACACCAATGTTTTGATTGCTTGAATTCCTATGTATCATGTTTTTGTAAATAAATATCTTATCTTCATTACTAATTTACTATATTTTTCTGCCTACTCTAGCTTCTGTGTTTGATTAGAGTTAAAATAAATTTTATAGAAGTTCAACGCTCCAAACTAGATTGAAATCACCTAACGCTACGTTATTCAAGGTCAACTTAAATTTTAAAAAAATACATATAAAAAATCGTTCCATCGCATGAACACAATAATATAGTTTTAATAAACAAGCTATCGAGTTCCTACTCCAGTTGAAAGCTACAAAAAATATCCTAATTCTAAATTGGCGATGCCTAAAATGTAGCAAGGATGTTGTAACTCGTTATGTAACTTTAGTAAAACTAGGCTTTCACCAACTGCAAGACATAATTGGAAGCAATTTGTTTCATTAGTTGGCGATAAAATAAATAGTAAAAGAAAGTGTCGTCCGGTGTCCGGTCCCCCCACAACTTGACGCTTAAGGCTAACTAACTAACTATAATATGGCTATCGAATTCTTGATCCTGACACTGCATACCTGCTTCCTGTTGGGTTTCACTAACTAGCTGTGCTGTGAACTTTGTTTCTTAGCTGTGTTCTATGTTCATATTGACGATGACTGGCTGCCATAAAATACACTTCATTGTTTTTAATACAAAAATTTACATGAAACATATTGCTGTCAGACGTTTTAATTCTGTAACAGGTATTTCCTGAATTTAAACGATTGTCCAATACTAAGTAGCATATTTTATACTAAATATCCCATTGGTAGGCACGTTTAAACATTCAATTATCTTATTGTCAAAGTCTGTCAAGTATTTGTCTACTTGTTGGCACTATGTGTTTTAATGGACGTGACAAAAATGTTGACAGCAATTTAATGTTTTGTTTTTATTTAAGAAACGCTGTAGAGACTAGTTATCTTTACGACAGGTAGATAGATACATCTTACCTATAATTATAATATAGTAATACTATTTTGTTGGTGGGATTTTACTGGAATCCCGTAGAATCCCACGGACTAGTTATTAGCTGGTTCGCAGAATCCGTAGGCGGAACACGTTTTCGTTAGTTGATCGACCGATAATCCAGCCGGTGCGGTGTTTAGTTTTACCGACACGGCATCTTGTATCATCGATGCATATGTAACAAACTATGTCTACTTTCTTGATCTTTAATTCTTGATCGCCATGGTGTTCTACTATTTACGTATTTACATTACGAAATCTAGCATGTTTAACTGCATTAAGGCTATGAAACCTATATAGACGAAGATGAGAAATAGACATTTCTTAAGTTTTTAAAGTGTTAAAATTAGATTTTAGAATGAGGTACGTCTAAAAATACCTGAGCCAGGGATTTTAACCAGAGCTGTTTTTAAAACTGTTCCTACAAAAAAGTCATTCTTCCACAACGCACTCTTTTCTAGTGACAGCTAATACCTGGATGGTAAAAGCAAGATGAAGTTTTTATATAAGAACTACTACAATAGTTATCTAACTCATTTATATGTAATCTCGATAAATTGTTTTTCTACTTATTATTTCTGAAACCACGTGAACAAAATCCGAAGTAAAGATAGGCGTCGTTCCGTAAACTTGATCAGCTATCGGACCTTAATTAAATGTTATGAAATATCAGGTATCTACACAGAACGTGACTCTAAAGCCACAATACCGTGCAAAAAGATGATGCAAAAGCTTCGATAAGTAAGAGTATACAAACTAGGTTTAGAATTATAGCAAGAATAAAGTAAACGAAAAAGTTATTCAAAAGAGTTGTAGAGTACGAAAATGTTATTTAAAATAATGATTTTATTCAACAGAGTTTATTCAATAAAAATTACAAGTAAAATAAAAACCATCTTAAATTTAAATTTATAACTAAAACTAATCTAAAACTTAAATTAATCTAAAACGAAAACTAATCTAACGCTACCGGTGGGCAGCGTTCCCAAAATGCTGGCAGCATTGCCACGTTGTATGGCAATACTTATTCTTTGGACAAAATAAAGGCCAGCATTTTGGTCACGAGTTGCTTCGACCAATCGCCCTGGCCTTTATTTTGCCCAAAAAAATGTTAGTCTGATTAGATGAAATACCTACAAGATAAACTTACATCAACTCTAAGAATCAATGGCATAAACAAGAATTTAAATATTTATTAGCTTTATGAATGTCCATAGGAATGCATTTTGTTTTTCTGACATAAATAGTCTAAATCATTTTTCTCTTGCGCGTCCGTTCAAGGTTATATACAGTATTATAGTTGTGGCATTCAATTATTATTTTACTCCTCTGGAGTGAGTTCCCGTGTAAATATGCACTTTCAGAATTGGCATGAGATCATCAAAGTTGCATCATTCCTTAAAACTCATATTTGCTAAAAATTATACTGAATTAATTCATCATTGACATCGATTGTATAGATTTTATATAGCATTATTTTGTTAAAAAAAAGGTGCAGGAGTTCTGGAATGCTTGCCTTACTTTTCTCACATGAAAATTTAAGAGTAACTAAAATGAAAAGATCCGTGTAATTTTAGTATATCAAATTAGTTTAGTATTTTCATTGGAGCATGTTGCAACAGATTTGCCGCCACTATCCGTGTTTTCTTATAATGTTTGTTGTGCGGATGTTCTCAACTTTATATGACTTTGTCCATTCAATTTCATAGCACTCAGGCACTACAAAATCACACATGTGGCACCCATTAGAGCTAGAAGCTTTCAAGCGTTGCAAAAGTGGTTTAAGAGTTAGTTCACACGTCGAAATGTCACGTAACCACGCCAATGCGGACTTCTCTATTTAAACTAGAACAATGACTAGAAACTGAAATTCCTAATTTACCAGAACATCCTTAAATAACCCCTTACTGAAAGGCATTACTACAATGAAGCAGACTTTTCTAAAATTCTTATTATCAAAACTTCTGTTTGCCTCTGAAAACCTAGGAACCACCTAATTCACGGCTTCCCTCATTGCTGCAACTATAAATTGTAAGCAGCAAATTAGCCTAAGAGCTGGTTCTCACGATGAGTAGTTAGGTTGTCACGTAACGACGCCATTGCCGGCACCGCTGATGTCTCTAGCTGCAAGATAAGGCAGCTGGGACCCGAGATATCGCGCTAGGTGGTTATTACCATATCTTTACAGCTCCGTCTATCCTCCCTCTCTCGACGTCCTAACTTCACCTAACATCTAATGCATAATGGCTTTTGCCGAGCAGCTATGGCTGACACTTGTATGAGAAGTAAATAACTTTCCTTTATTTAATACCATTACGAATTCATGCTCATATGAATGAAAGTTTCTGTATCTTTAGAGATATTCAATTTCACCTTATTGGTGTCGTGATAGGCTTTCTTTGATTGTAATATGTTTAGTACGTCTTTACTTATGATTGACGCATATAAATAAGTCTCTTGATCGGAAAGTATTTAAATAAATTTTCTCCGTGTATTTACAACACGTCCAGTCAAGTATTTATTATTATTTACTTTTGGATTGATTGTCTTTAGACCTTTAACGGTCTATGGACAATCCAACTGTTTTTATAGTGTTAGTTAGCTTGTATTTTGTATAGTTAATCAGTATAAAAAAGTTGGTGATTTAAAGTTGAAGTTTTTATAACAGTGGAAAAGATATCGCATCGCTAATCAGTGTTTTAATATATGCACAGTCGAATTAGGTTTTAGTAAAGGTTCTTAAAGTAGATTAGTATCTCAACCAAAAATCTTGATTTGAGTCCATTCTTTGTTAGTATTTAGCCTTCTCATAGATAAACCGTATAATACACCGTGCTTAGAATATTATTCTAAGACACCATGTTTTGTCTTACTTGCTCTTTTAGATTTTGAACTTGATTGAAAAAGACAAAAAGACGGAATAACTATTACTCCAAGGCAACTCAACTTTTATTAGTAAGGGAGTAAAAGCTTGAGAGTTTCTTAAGACTTACCACGAAGTCTATGTAAATTTATTATTTTCCTTCCTTAAACAATGTATAATTAAATCTCAGGCAGGAAATTTCCCATTGAGCAGGCAAGCAATGGGCTAGCATTAGAATGCTATCGTGTATGCCCTCTAGCGTTCATCCATATGGAACGCGTTTCGTCTACGGAATCCATTGTCCACGCCGGCCGCGGCTGGATGCCGGACCGGCTATTTATACGCCCCAATCAACTCCTACATCGCCCAATTGGTTATATCTATGCCTTTTTGTCTAGCGTTTATGTAACACATCATAATCGAATTATAAGACTTTTTTTAAACTATTTCTATTGTTCCAAATTGTCGTCGCAACTCTCATTTTATAATTCAATTGTATTCAAAGAGTTCTTGAAAATTACCGGTGGCTCAGTTGACACGAGCTATAAAATAACGATGTAAGTTAGAGAATATTGAGATTAATTGCGGGTCGGCACGAAAGCGCGGCCGCGGGACTGTCGCGCAATCGAAATGCGCAGCACGCAACAATCGCGTTACCCAAAATATTTTTGTAATGTTAAAACTATCCTTGACACCCAGGAAATGATATTTCTGTTAGAAGCTGTAGTTTTATTGCATATGAATTACGTAGATGATTTTGGCATTTTATTGCGCAAAATCATGCTGACGCATCAATAAAATGGGTGTTTCTGTGCCAGCAAATGTTCTAAATTCAGTTGGTGCTAGCGTGACTATATTAAAAGAGTGGTTACGGTATTTAGGTCCAGCTCAAGTGTCTAATACTCATGACATATCGCATGGTCATTGACTTAGAATGTACCGTTTACTTGTAGCTGAAATTTTGCTCCTATTCAATAATGTACCAAACTACAAACATAATAAGTATTCTTTTTATCGCATAGTATAAATTAAAGCGACTTTAATTTATACTATGTAGAGATAAATTCACGTGTGACCACTAACTAGCTTGCCTATTGGTAAGCGAAGGTGGGGTCAAAGTAATAATTTTAGTGGGTCATAATTTTGTGCTGAATGTGCTTTTGTACATCCAAGACATTTCAACAACCTACAACTTTGGATCACGTCGGTTACGCTTACTTGATCTATGCTCAAAGATTGTTGTTAAATCGAATTAACAAATTACAAGATAGGTACTTTATTACAGCCCAGGGCTCGTTAACAACATTCGACAAGCTTAACAGTAATTTACACGACACCACCATCAATCAGACGATGAGGAACCCTTTTCACGGTGATTTGCGTCTATAAATTACGTTGGTGTTGGGACAGCTCTAAATATAAGTAATCGCAGGGTGAGACGACGACGCCCTTGCACCAAGATAAATATATATCGTACGGTACGCGAAAAGCACGCGGTTTTGCCGAGCGAGTGGGATGACGTTACAACATTGGGTCGATTGATGTAGACCTTTCTCTTTCAGGCCGAATAAGGCAAAGGTTCGGTGGTACGAAGCCGGCGGGCTGGTGGCGCCAACTCAAGTCAAGGACGACAGCAGTTGATTTCGCGTTGTATTGTTGTTATATACGGACAAGACAGCTAATACAGCTGCCGCCAGGCCCTATTCGTGTACGCACGAGAGTTAGTCATTATTCCTCTATCACCCTTTGTGGTACGAAAGTTACATGCTAAATATTTTTATCACCACAGAGCAAACAATGTGGTCTAGGTATGTGGTACACCATTATTTTTATCGCTTATCAACGGGTATTAATTATTAAAGTAAGCACCGTTTTAATTAGGTTTAAAAATTTACAAAAATTCTTTAATTAGGTATATTTGTAAAACAAAATCTAAAAATCTGCTAGTAATTGTGGTATTATGAAAGAAGAGGTAGCTTTTGTGAGTCTATTTTCACACAAATTATTTGATGTAGCCTGAGAAGCAGACTCGCCATGAGAAAATAATAATATTTGAGACAATAATGAATTAATGTTAAAGAATAAATGGCTAGTTAGGCATTCAATATGGTGCTATAATTTTTAAATAGCCGTATAAGGATTCTTGTTTGCGGAACTAAGAAAATGAAGCTATTATAAAAGTTAGTAAATAAGGAAGAAGGAAGTCAGTTATATACACAGTGAATGATACATAGCTCTACCTCTTTTTACCACTGTAATTTTACTTGTATTAGAAATATTACTATAGATCAATTAAGCGAACTTATAAATTATATACAATACCTTAAACAAAACGGCAATGTTCACCGATAGTTTAGAATCTTTTGGTATGTAAAGTCCTGAATATTATACGCAGTGTCACAACATAATAAACATAATGTTATTCTTATAAACCCAATGAAACCAATCGTGTTTCTTTTGTATTCAAACTAGGCTCGGCGTGCATTAGCGCATGTAATTGAAGCTTGCGATCAATGTCCTAGTGAGTAAGACCAAGTCAATTTTATTCATGTATAATAGATATTATAATAAACGTCATGAATACATGTACATAACTTATTTTTATATCTGCTGGCATTAATACCGAAGCAGGAGACGGGATGAGCGCTATTTGCGAAAAACATTTGAGTAACTTACCAACTATACATTTTTAGGATTCCGTACCTAAATGGTGTGAAAACGGGACCCTATTACTAAGCCTACGTTGTCTGTCAGTCCGTCTGTCCTACCTTTTAACGGCTGTATTTTTCGAACCGTAACAGATAGTCCATTGAAATTTTCACAGAATATGTAAAGTTATGGCGGATAAACTAAAAAAAAGTCAAAAAGTTAAAATGAAAGGGTAATACAATACAACAAACCCATACAACAAACGTATTTTTGTATTTGCTCTAATGTAAAAATGGTAATACGTACAATCGTCAAACTTGGCATGATTATACACACTCTCTCTAAAGTATAAAAACAAATAATAATAAATAGCCAAGTGCGAGTCAGTGACATTATTGTTGTGACAGTGACAGTAACAGTGTGTTTATTACCAAGAGGTCGCGGTCGCGGAGGTGACCGCCTGGCGCCTGGGCGTGATGTTGTCTTTTTGTGGTGGTTGGAACCCTCAGTGCACGAGCCCGACTCGTTTTGGCCGGTTTTTATTAAGCTCTATATACATGTAAAAATTATATTGTAACAAAAAATATGTGACAAACAATACTGTTAAAGAATGCTGGTTAAAAAATTTAACATCTGCAATATAAATAACTTCATTATAAATCAAGCATCGATCACAGTCTCAAAGTCTCGCTGTATGTACTTACTCGCAAGAGTGTTTCATGATCTCCAATAATTGACACACAACGTTGTCTTAGGAGAATGAATAATTATGTATTTTAGAAATTAAACTTGTAATTATGTACAACGAGAAAGATTATAAAAAGGTGTAAGGCATTATATTACTGTAGGACATCGACTCGGTTTTTTCAATGTAATTTTTTGTTCAAATTACCCTCAGGTTTTAGTGTTCATTTTTAAAATTATTACACGATCGGCTGGCACTCTTTGCCTCTTACATGATTCAAACGGGTACATCCCGTTTGGTAAGAATCCCATTTGGTAAACCACTTGAGATACCTACTAAAAAGTTGCGTTTCGTAACTATTTTATTCTTCATACATTTAATCCCGTTTGGCAAACCATTAATTTTGTACGGTACAGTCAGGTTCATAAATAAAATATGTTTTTTTTGTTTAGCTGTTTAGAGTTCTGAGTTTAAAAAAAAACGTAAAGTGGCCATCGAAGACTGTAAAAATAAGTGAAGCGTTAAAACCAAATGATAAAGACGGTGAAAACAGAATGATTATATTTGCTTCAAAGAGTGCTGTAATACATATAAAGCACGTTCATAATTAGATTATTTTTGATTTTGTATTTTGGAATTACACCTACCCACCGCGGGAAGAAGTCGGCTCCGGGAATCAGGTTTCCTTGTCCGGAGTACGACGCATTATAATAACTGTATCCACAAAATGTTTATCTAAATAAATTTTTATTTATTATTTATTATTTTATTTATTATAATTTTTTCGCGGATGGGACGTTCAAATGTTCCGCAAAGCCGTTTTTCCAGTTGTACGTCATACATGGTGACATTGGACGTACTGAAACTACTACAAATATAGTACCTGTTTTTTTTACGCCATATCTTACTAAAATTATAAATGCGAAAGTTAGTGTGTAAATGTGTAGGTATGCTTGGCTGGACTCAACGCCGAAAATAACCATTGGTGGATCCAAGGGGGGGGGGGGGCATGGTGGCCATGGCCAAAACACCTAGCGATTCCATACATTCGACTCAACTTTTCGATTTGATTCAGGTGCACCTTGTCTGAATGCCCCCCCCAAAATGAAATCCCTGAATGCCCCCCCCCCCCCCCAAATGAAATCCTGGATCCACCCCTGAGCATAACCAACTATCTCCACAACGGCTCAACGAATAAGTTTGCAATTTGATACAGAGATAGACAACGAGCCATTTAAAACAAACAATTCATTTTATCCCGGAACAAACAAAATAGTTTTGAAAAAACCGTCAAGGTCACGTGGTTTACTGAGCAGCAGGTTCGCTGGGCCGCAAGCGGCCTGCGAGAGTGAGTTTTAGGCGAAGATTTTGCACAAATAAAGTAGAAAAAGTCTGTCGAGGCCACGTGGTTCGCTTGGCCGCAGCCTGCAAGCGGCCCGCGAGAGGGAGTTTCAAACGAAGGTGATGTACAAAAAATTAAGAATAACCTATTGAGGTCGCGTGGCTCGTTGGGCCGCAAGCGGCCCGTTAGAGTGAATTTTAGGCGAAGATGAAGTACAAAGTTTAAAAAAATATCTTCAAGATCGCGTGGTTCACTAGGCCGTAGAGGCCCGCTAGAGTGAGTTCCAAACAAACGTGAAGTACGAAAAAAGTAAAATAAAATATTGTTGTTATTTATTTTTATCCTGACTGTACTAACTTCTATAGAAAGTTACCAAATGGGATAAAATACATGAAATTCTTTAAAAGTTTACCAAACGAAACTTCTTGTATGGAAATGAGAATGTTTACCAAACGCAACTTTTTAGTAGGTATCTCAAGTGGTTTACCAAATGGGATACTTACCAAATGGGATGTACCCATTCAAACATTGAATTTTGTATGCTAGTGGGTGTTAAATGATGCAGCTGCCGTTAGTGCTATTATTTCCAATAGCTCTTATGTTGTAACACGTTACTCAACAGAATCCAGATCACATAGGCGTTGCATATTCGAGACATTATAAAATGCACAGCCTTGCGTAAGATGGCAGCTTGTAATACAAAAATTGTTAAAAAAGTTACAATCCCTTAACGATTGATTAATTAATATTTTAAAAAACCATTCGAAATAGACACGTAGTATCTTCTTGTTAAAGGAACTCCTTATTCAAACGCCTATTCGAAAAAGGAACTAGCAGTTTGCACGGAATCTAAATTGGCAGTTGAAATGGACTCGTCGGCTCGTTGATGTAAACGGCCATGGCTCCAAGTTCCAACCCGTACTACAGATTAGTGAGATTAGTCATCCGTGGTGTAACTATTTTATATTCTGTGGTCTTAGCATGATCATCAATGTGTCATTACTACGTTACGTTCGTTGTCAGCTACCCAAGGTGGGTGGTCGTCATGAACAATCGATTCGTGATTAACAACTTGAGTCCATAAACCAGGAGTTGAAGTTGAAAATTTTTGGCAAGTGCGCTTTACTCCGTTCGTACCCATATACCCGGTTCGATCTTCGGCTCTGCACCAATGACTTATTTAGACAATAAATTATGTGCAGTTTTGATATCATCGCTCTACAACGGCGAAGGAAAACATCGTGAGGACACCGGTATGTCCAAGAACCTCAAAAAGTTCAAACATATGACATTCACCAACATGCACTGGGCCAGCATGATGAATTAGGGCCCATCCTCTTTCTCTCTGAGAGATGGCATGTGTTCCAGCAGCGGGAACATGATGAGCTGATAATGATATTTGGCTTTGTCACAATTAATTCTATCTCCCTGTTTAATTAAAGTGTAATATGTATTTTTTGGTTCAAAATTAATCATTATTTTTGCATAGGTGGGTAGTTATTGACATGGCACCAATCTTCGTTCTTCGAGACTGATGAAGGCGTGGTGATGATGTAAAAACCTGAAACCATTATAAACACTTGACTGCAAAAATAATTACTGTTGAATTACTTAAGATTTGTGATGTCACTAGCGTAGGAGCCACTCTTAGGAGCTATCCCACGCTTTATTATTTATAATAACTAAAACTATACATATATGTATTATAACTACTTTGAAGACTAAAAGTATTGATTTCATCGTTTGAATAAATATAGTTAAGAGGTGTACGATCAAAAAATAGCAGTCTTAGTGAAAATTATATTAAAATTAAATGTGTATATTGTAGAAATGTTTTAAATCGTAAAAGTGCTGATAATATAACGCGATTAGAGATTTGGTCGGATTAGGAGGAGTGCTTTGTCTCTTTTCCGCAAAGTAAGTGTCATAGAGTTTGTACGGCGTACACTCAAGTAACGTCATTTGTAGGTATAGTGCAATCTGACTAGCAAGACATTTTATTAGGCATATCTTCCTTAAACAATTTATAATTTGGTTTTCAGTGATTCTATTTTGGCTCTATTTTGGTCAGCATTTTTATAAGACAAATATATCAGTCCGATAGCCTTTTCCCGTATAATATTAACACGTTGATTGCTTCTAATTGGTAGTTTGCAAAGTCGGTAGTTTATTCAAAGAAGTTTTATTGATAACAAAAACGCTTGTTCTAATTGGCCTGAAAATTATAACTTATTTCTCTATCTCGAGAACAGATAATCTCGTTATAGTTAGTATTCCATTTTCCTGTTCTATTTTAAAGGCCTCAAGTAATTGGACTGAGCTGGATACAAAATTAGAGAATTGGTCATGTTTAGTACAGGATTTCTATTTATATAGCCAGCTTTCTTCCATTTTGAGCTGTAGGTTGTAGGGCTGTCGTGTTTCTTGATAAATTAGTTTAGTTATCCATGTCTGTGATGTGACTCAAACTTGGCCTTGGTAGTTCCTTTGGGGGTTATGTGAATTTGCTCTTCGTGCGTTTTTTATGTTTAACTAGCAGCAAATATTTCATTCGAATCTGTTCAGTCGTTACAAACAAACAAACACACTTACATGCCTAAACACAACATTTGTAATTTTTAAACTTTCGCGATTTGTACACATATTTTAAATGTTAATCGGGACTTATCACGTATTATTTAATTTAGGTAAAAAATATGTACCTTTCGCTCGACGATTCGACCATGTTACAATGGCCGTGGTCACGAAAGGTACATATTTTTTACCTAAATTAAATAATACGTGATAAGTCCCGATTGACATTTAAAACACAAACATTTGCATTGTTAATAAGTATCTGCAATACGAAAACTGCGATGAACGATGTGCGATTACCTGTCTACGATAAATCACCATTCTGCCAAATATATTAAACAGTTTCTCAGTTTTAACGATACAGAATTTTCATAACACCTTTTAAAGGCAAGCATTAACTACTGTTTTTTTTTTTATAAATAAAACCCAATACTATTTCTTAAAAGCAATGATGGCCGAGCGGTAGCATGTGCGCTTTACAATCTAACGGCACCTAGTTCAATCGTCGGCCCTGCACCAATGACTTATTTAGTACCTAAATAAATTATGTGCAGTTTCGATGCCATCGCCCGAAAACGGTGAAGGAAAACATCCTAAAAAAACAACGAACGTTAACCAAGAACCTTTAAAAAAGTTCAAAGACGTGACATTCGCCAACATGCATTGGGTCAGCATGGTGAATAATGTCCCATCCTCTCTCTGTGCGAGAAGGCTGGTGTCCTAGCAGTGGGAACATGATAAGCTGATAATGAATGAATGAATAGCATTTCTAATACTAATCTAAGTTCTCCTGTTATTATTACTTACAATCCCAAGTGTATGCATCCCTGCAATGCGCATTCATGTCGACGCGGCGCGGCGGCGACGCTGCAAAATTACCCGGCGCCCAGCCTTGTTGCTGTTATTGTCGCCCCTTTAGCCATTTTGTTTCTCCTTTCCTAATGACTCACTATAGTTAGGTCTGAAATATCAAACTCGGTTACTTACGGAACAGTTGTTTATTAGGTTAGCTTTGGCTGTATAACCACTCTGGCATAGGTATTTATATGTAAGGGTACATTACCGATGACGAATCATATAAAATGAAGGGAGGTGTAAAATACAACAATGATTCCAATACAATATCCAAAAACCATTTTCTGATATATATCATAGCTGAATTTGATTTCACCCCCTCTAACTTGGTTAGTGATAATTTAAAATACGTACCTAGTCATATTTTCCAACTAAATATAAGGGATATTTAGATATATGTATATATAGATATAGAAAAATGTCTAAAAGTTTTGATCCAATTTCACTACTAATAAAAATCCATCTAAGCCATGGAACCTCTAAAATTATGAATTCAAAGAATGCGTCTTCTATGTTTAATACCCGAATGTGACAGTAAATCTTAAAGCTTTAAGAACCGTAGGGCCCACACGTGTGGCCGTATTATGAAGGTGCTTATTCATAAAAATAAAAAGACGTTTTCAACGAAGCTTAGAATGTGTCAGACACACTCGTCTGCCTGTCCCGCCTTATCGGTTTGAATAAGAAATAATCGTACATTATCCCTTCAAGCCGTGGGATGTTGGTTTCTGGCTCCTATTCTGTTCTGGCTTAGTCCAATTTCATAGGATTAATTATTTGGGATTAGACAACGTAACATAGTAAATAGCTCCGTTGCTAATGGAAAGATAGTCCTATAGAGCTTGTTTGGTTGCTTATGCTCTCAGCTTCGTGAACATATTTTATCAACACCATTTAAAGAATGTCTCTACTTCAGCGTTCCGCGAAATCCATTGCTCCAGTTTCGCTTATTGTTAGCTAGCAAAATCAACAAGGCGCGTTCCAGTGACCTGACTGTTGTTTTCTAGTGTTCAACTATAATATACCTGCCCTTTCTGAACACGATCCGCCCACGGTACAGTTTCTCAGAACACAACAGTGAAGCTTTTCTCTGGGATAGTTGCTCTCAACATTTTGGGAATAGCAAAAGCAACATAAGATTTTGGTACGTATTCATTCAGATTATGATATCGCTCGTCAAATATCAGCAGATAATAATAGTGCTGTGATTGCTTCAAATGAAGACAATTTGATCTTTGTAATTTTAATTCCATGTTTTACGAGGTCCCTTGTGTTGTAATAAAATGTGAAAATTAACCCAATGCCACACCGTCTTACCGAACCGATAAGCTGTCTACGAGGGTGAGTCTCACGGACAGCTTATCGTTACTGAACAGAATTGAATATTTGAGATCCATTGAACATTAAAAAAAATAAGACGTGAATTCTTCCAGCCAATATTCACCTAAGTCATTATTTTACTCAGGCTTAGAGGTACAGGTTTTGTACCACTGCACCCAGTCATAGGTGGTCGCAATGGCGCCTCACCGAATAAGGGCCGGCTAGCCTACGGGGAGGTGAAAGGTTGTTCAGTTCGATACTTGGACCTATAAGGCACCTCAAGTGATAGTACTGCCAGTATTACCACTGTCTACATTCCCATTCCCACGTATTCAATTAGTTTCTACGCCGGTGATTGGGATACAAAAGACTGGATCGTGTATGATTATATTGATTAAATAGGTACCTATGTTGTGATTCTCGTAAGATGATGGAGCCAAAATGTTTTGATTTGCTTGACCAACTTAGAAAATAACCCGTTGCCTTTCTAGTACTTTTTACTAGTCATTCATCAATGAAGAATTAAGTTATTATTAATTCACTTTTATGGAATTGCCGTTTATCTCTTCAAATTGTCTTGAATGAAAATGCCATTAATTAATCCAAATCAGAATCAAAGATACGTCGTTGCATTAGACAGATTAATTTCAAGTTTGACATACATATTCAAGAGAATGTTAACACACTTTTTGGTTTTAATTACCAGTAGAATGTCAACTCCATATTCAGCCTGTGAACTTGTAGCTGAATTTTGGTCGACTGTTTCTAATATCAAGGCCAATAATAACTAGGACGGTCACTAGTTGCTTTTTACGTTTAATAATATATATATAAATGTACAATATATGTCAATTCCTAAATAGGTTTAATAGTAAAACACTGTTTTAAACTATCACGGTTGTTCACTAAATTTATATGATTATTTCGGGATATTTACCGTGGTAAGGTTGTGGAATGAGCTCCCGATATTTCGGCGCAGTTACATGCACCATGTTCACGGGAAGACAACCACAACCACCCATTCCACAACCTTACCACGGTAAATATCCCGTAAATAATCATATAAATTTAGGTTTAATAGTGATTTGTATCAAGGTGGATCAATACAAAATGTTAAATCTAAGAAATGCACCTAACATAGTGATGTTAGTAGCATGACGTAATAATATAGTAATTATATATTAATTATATACCAGTACAGACCAAAAAACAAAGAGTTGTTATAAGCAAGTTGTCGGTTTATTGCTTACACCTTGAATTAAAAAACTTAAATTCATATTTAATTATTAATTTATGCATGTTGTCAATACATGTAATGCCTAAAACCACTGAGTCACCTTCATTCCATATTTACGAATGTTCAACTCGATTGCCCAAAAAGCAGCCACCTGTCAACAAGACACAATCTCGATAAAGCTATCTGGATCTACATCAGCGTGTGGTATTCACCTTTATTTGCTGTTTATATGAAGCGTGTTTTACCGACGGTTTGAGCGGCACCGCGGCTGCCAGCTGACCTCCATCCGACTCTCACGGCCAATTTAGCTGGCACCCGCACCCGCACTGCTCATTCTCAGTCTGTTGCAAAAACTCACAGCCATTGTCAGTCCTCACTTGTGAAAATGTAATTAAAAACGGATAGCCATACAATAACTACTCGAATGCCGAACGTTGCCCCAACATCTGCCATTGTCTCTCTGATTATTTCCAAAACATGTACTGCAATCTGAACTTTTAATCAATCATATGATTTACTCCAGGATGTTATAACTCAGTCTAAATGACCTAAGACTGTTTTAAATCTGAAATGACATCCGCTGCGTGATTAATCAAGGAATTACCTCTACTCGATGCACGGTAGGGCTTAATTCCTTTTGAAAAATGACACTTTCCTCCGCAGCATGCCGTGTTACTAGAAGAAGCGTCCAGACAGATAAACATGGACAGGAATACAACGCATTAAACGTTAAAAACACGGTAACATACTTGTAACGTGCATTTACGCATTTTTGCGAGGATACGCTTCATTACTAAAAGTATAACGAACAGTGGATAACACAGCAACATAATATATAACAACCGTAGGTTCGGGAGTTTTGTTGGCGACTTGCCACTCGACTGGTGGGGCGGGATTATCAAAACAACACCGAACTTCGGAATCGTTTCTCCGGCACAAATTCGACGAAATTAGGTAACTTTTACACTCTGACATTAATTATTCTCCGGTACTATTAATTAACGTCAGAGGCAGCTTGTCTATAGGTTATGTTAGGTTTTTTGTAATGAGCATTGAGGATAGTGATTTTTTCCAGATTCTTACTATTATTCCATCTATTTCACGTACAGTATGTATAAATTTTTATGACTATGAAAATATCATCATAAAAAGATCCTCAAAAATTCTTACCTCGCAAATTTTAAAATTTCAATTTCTTGTTTAGCGTTGGGCAAAATTCTTTCCAATTAAGCTCATAAAGTGAAGGAATGAGCCGAATGCAGCATGTCCGCCCACTCTCCGCGTCTGCCCGAGGCGAATACAGGGACATGGAATACTTACTTTGGTTCTCGTTTGCTTATAAATTACCTAACTACAGAGCACCGAGTGCAAACTACACTCTGTTTGGAAACTTAAATAATTTGAATAATTGCAATATTCGAATTAACGTAGGTTGTATTTATAGCTAGTCATAACATAATCTATACCATCATTGTCTGAATTATTAGCATGAGTCAACAAATGAACCGGAGAGGAAAACTGTGAATCAATGAAGTAGGTGGAAGTTATGATTCTCTCGTGGAATTATCTTGGTATGAAAAACAATTGAACGTCGCAGTCTCGCTCCAATGTATCACTGATGTACGAGCATTAGTGATGAGTCAGTATAGCCACGTCATGAACACGAACACTCCTAACAGGCCTCGCTCGGTTCATAGCGTTACAATATAAACCGTGACGATTATTGACCCCGTTACCTGATCACTGGAATATAGATTTCATGTTTAATTACACGTAATTGTAGCTGCATTTATCCTTCTGCGCACTCACGCGACGCCTCCAACTATATTAGAAATGGTAGACCTTTTGATTTTATTGCTTAGGGAAAATGTTCTTATAGCTATCACATCTTTTACAATACCAGGAATACGTTATTGTGAAGAAAACGTCGGGACAAAACCCATTGGAATAAAAACATACCAATCCTTTTTTGTAGGCAGTAGAACCAAGCCGCGGCAATGTTACGTAGTTTTCCTTACATTCTGGATGCACGTCAACATTCCCTAGAAGGCAAGTTGCCGAGCGAGTTGTCTTGCCCACCCACACCATGTGACAAACAACACTCTGCAACCACAGTTTAGTAAAACGACTACCACTACGTTTTAGTACTTGCCTTTTCTTGACATCTTAATGTGGCGCCATAGGGCAAAATATTTTATACCCATAAAACTTATTTTACTACAAACCAGTAATTGACTTCGATGGACTTACAAAACATGGTTGCTATACGTTGTAAAAGGCCTTTATAGAGCGCAGTTGAACTTACACGCACATTTCATGTACGATATATACTATATTTGCTGGATAAATTTCAGTAATCTACTGTAAATAGCCGCAACCCCATGACAGCTTAAAGTTGTGAGCTTGTAAACAAGGTGGTTAATAAAGATCGATGAATGTGTTAATGTATAGAGTTGTTAAGATACTGAGTACTTGTAAAGTAAATCACGTTTGTGGACGATAGAGTTATCGTTATTGAAACACGTTTTATTGAGAGCAAAGCATACAATATTTTCAATTAATCGGTTATTCTTTATGATAAGGTGAATTTATTTATGTTGTGGGCGTAATGTTTATTTTATTTAAGGATAATTATGAATCTAACTACTTATATAAAATCACAGTATTTTTTTGGAATATGATATATCACACTACTGCAGCGACTGGCAACCGAACCATTAATGGACTAACGTGAAAATGTACGCCGTGGCATAGCTGAGGCCAGCATAGATTGGCCCGCTCAAAAAACAGTATACTGAAAATTATGTACCATTTTCATCGCTCGGGGTAAAGGATGAGCAGTCAAGTAGATAAAAATAGTCAGTTGCAGCTTGTCGCCAAGGCAAGTACTTAGTATGTAGTAGGTTTCAGAAACATTGAATTGATATTCCCGTAAAAATATGCATAAATATTTGGGACAGTTTTCACATTTCATTAAAACGTTGGTTGCACAGAGACCTAAATAAAAAATAAAAAATATGTACTATGGGCCAGTCACCGGACAAATGGAATTGTCTATAATAATCACAGAGTAAATCTGTGATAATAATTTTGTTTGTAAATCCTAACTTGTCAAAGATTCTAACATAACCTGTCCAACATAACCTGTGGATTCGCCTCCTTTTAGTGGAAAAACGTAATCAAACCTCTTTGGACGTTGAAATGTTGTACGCACGTACCTACAAGATTATAGAGATAACTTCAAATTAACAACTTTCAGATTTATTTCTTTATATGTGCTATCAGACCTTACCTCTTGCCTAAATTAATGATTCTAGGTCAACGGGAACTACCCTATAGGTTTTGATTCCCTGTGAAATCGCAAAATGTGCGACATAAACGATCATATCTTTCGATTGCATTGACTTACAACTTTTATTTTTTTACAGCTGAAAGAAACCGTAGACCCAAGTATTTTATTTTTTTACAGCTGAAAGAAACCGTAGACCCAAGTATTAGTATACATTTCAACTTGATACCTTTACGCGTTCTTGAGAAAAAGGGTCTTGACAGACGGATGGACAGACGGACAGACAGACGGACAACAAAGTCATCCTATAAGGGTTCCGTTTCTTCCTTTTGAGGTACGGAACCCTAAAAACTTAGATGTTGTATAAATTTGCTTTTTTTAACCTCTGATAAAAGAGCTATCTTCAAATGGCTATAACATATGTCTAAAATTTAAAAAAAACTTAATTGTTTCAGTTAAGTAGTTTGGAAGCTACGATGCCACAATCAGACACACAGATTCACACGTATAACTTATAAAATCCCTCTTTTTGCGTCGGGGGTTAAAAAGTAATTGCTGCATCGTGTAGGGGCTTAGATTTTGAGAGCCTGGAGTGATGTGTATATTTGTTTAATTCCAGGGCCACCGCCAAGGCTGGGGCTGAAGGCGGCGAGCCCCGGCGTCGACGAGGATTGCAACAGCAACACCAGCCTCGCCGACTCCCAGCACTCGGCGCACTCGGAGCTGGACGCACACTGCGACAACTCCGGCTATCTCTGGTTCCTCGACTACAAGTACGTTATCACCTACTTAGTCAATTGGTTTTTTATGGTTGACAGGCTAGGCGTCTGACCACGGCTCACTTTATTGTGTGTTCGAAGATGGTAATTAAGTATAGCCTGAAATGGTTCTCAAGTAATACTGTTGAACACACCGTTATGTGCTTGGCAACAGATTTTCAACTTGATGGCGGTAGCTAGCCGAGCGCTAGAAAGTTTTCTACCACCATTCTATGGTTTCCTCACGATGTTTTCCTTTACTGGCAGTTGAAGCTCATTGTTGGGATTAAACCCCTCACCCTGCGGCTTGGAATTCAAACGCGCCTACAACTGAGCTATCATCTTTATTATAGAAACTGACGTGGTTTTCACACATTTTATTTATATTACACGGGAATTACTCACGTAAGATTAAGCCGGTAGCCGGAACGACTATAGTTTCAACCGCATTAGGCAGTCTTTTTCAAGGCGAATGCGCGCGCGCGGCTGCGTCTCGCTTGGAACTACTATAGTCGGAGTGACCGGCTTAATCTTACGTGAGTAATTCCCGTGTAATATAAATAAAATTAGCTATCATCGTTACAAAATCTGATTTTATCTGTTTCGTCGACGAAAACTGCTACAACACCAGCTTCACCACCTTCCAACACTTAGAGCTCGACAACTGCAACTACTTCTGGTTTCTCAAACATACCTACGTACAATATCACTGGTTCTAATAATAATTATATCTATGCCTTATTCTACCTATGTACCACTATAATTTAATTGAACTGTTGATTAGCTGTATCTGTTGAGATGGACGTAATATATTTAAAAGAAACAGGAAAATAATAATGTAATAAAGGTTTCCCATTACAATAAATTTATCATCTTGAAGAAAATAGGACAAAAGAACAGTAAACCATCTGAATGAAGTAAAATTAATTAATGACGCTGATATAAATAACATAGTTAGAAACGTTATTACAGCCAATAACAATCTGATGCCAGAAACGTAATAAATAATTATCAAACAGAATAGCACACCATCAAAGAAACTGTGTCAAATTTAATTTGGATTCGCTTCACATGAATTGTAAATTATTGGTTTAAAACAATAAGAGACGGCATCTTCATAGCTGTGCTGTTAGAATTTAAGAATATGTATCTTTGAAGATAGGTAATCAATAATCATCCAAATTTTAAATCTGGAATTATCACGTAATATAATACCGTACGTTATATAACGTGTATATATATATATTTTAACGTATTTTCTACGTTCGTTCGTACGTTCAGCAGTGGACGTCTTCTGGCTTATGATGATGATGATGAAACATTTAAGTATATTATTGTTTCTGTCACTGGCACTCTGGTTGTTTTGATAACCATAAACATTAATACTTATTTTTCTATTATTCCAGCCCAATCTTTCGAGACGGCGCTTGTCACCACACTTCAGTCCTCTCTTCCGTGTCAGCCTCATACAAAGGCTTGGGGGATCTCACCTCTCGCTTCGAGTTCACATCCCGCTACAACGACCTGGCCCGCGACCTGGACGCCAACCTCGCTGAGGCTGACATGGAGAGCTTCCGAACAGAAGACATTCACGCACTGCTGATGACCGCCAACTTGCCACACGACACCATCATTGACGATAGGGCTCATGATGTGAGTGAGACTTTCATTCAAATCTAGAAAATATTATGAATTTGAGGATTTTCATTAGCATAGATATCAAACAGGTCTACAGACTAGCTATTCAACAAAACTGAAATAGCTGCAGCTAAGTTTGTTTACAATGTATTTATAATAAAAATATATTTCTGGCAAAAAAAAAAATGTCCTTTCCTGGCCGACAGCTGACTCATATGGCAAAGCAATCGTTGCATAATTACCACATTTAAACTATACATATAAAAAAAAATCAGAAAATAAAATCTGCAACTGGAATAATTATTAAAATACAAAATCCCGCAAATCCACTTGATATCCACTTATAAGTTACCTGGGAATTCATTACCAACGCGTGATGCAATGATAAAGACATAAAAGGATAAGTTTCGAACAGAGAACTCGTAAAAAACTTGATTTAATAGTATTTGCATCTGTTTTAACTGACTTTAAAAGAGGACGTTCTCAATCCAACTGGTTTTGTATGTGTATGTTACGAGATAACTTCCCTGATTGTGAACCGATTTTAATGACTTTTGTCTTTAATGGCTATATCTTGAAGGTGATCCCATTTAAATTTGTAGAAAATAGAGTAGAAAATTGAGGGATGAATCTAGTTTCTAAAACTTCACATGAAGTTATTTGTTAAAAATTTATTAATTATAACTCGACATACGTCAAGTATATTTGGCTGATTCAAAAAATCCCCTTTAACAAACCAATGCGGAAAAAAAAATTGGATTTTTTGTCAGAAATCTCCTCTGCGTCCCATTTGATTTCCGGAAGGGGATTATTAGACAAAAAGTTCTAAAATCACCTTATTGGTTTATTTTACAAATCACCTTTGACAAATATTGTTATCATTGTAAATTCAAATACAAGCAACTAATCATAGTCCTTTTTTTGCCTCTGTCCTGCTTTTGGTGTTGTTGGTATTCATAGGCGGCGATTTCTGCTAACCATCAAGTGGAACGCATGGTTTGTTAATGTTTTTATATAAAAAAAAATAAACAGGCCTTAAAAACAAATATTTTCAAAAAAAAAAAAAAAACTTACCATGAGCTTCTTCTTTATCACAGTGGTCGTACATAATCATAATTAATCACATTATGCATTTTTTTATGAACATATTTGTTTATTAAAGCTTCTAGAAAGCATATCGAAAGGACTTCATTGTATAATAATTTTGTCGTACTAGAACATAAATAATTTTATTTACATATAATTTAACGAGGTAGAAGAGTAACCAAAACTTGCAATAGTTAATGGTATAATAAATACCCTTAATTTCAATAGGCGGTACCAAAAAAATAAAATAAAAAATTGCCAGAGTCGGTCACATTGACCGGCGAGGACGTTAAGATTCATTGCGGACCGTGGCCTTACAGTCTTTGTGTACTTTTACATATATGTGCAACATACTTTCACCAATGTAACTTCCAAAGTTTCTAATGGGAATTTTTAAAAGTTTACACTTGTTACTTGCATGGTATCAGTTTACTGATCTAATCTAAGTAGCCGTCAATAACCGATGCGGGCAAATTAATATAAATGGTTTCTTAATTATTATTATTTGTAGTAAAATTTTGTTCGTTTTACCATTGATGCGACGAACATTCCAAAGATGATTATCAGTCATGCAAACCTGAAAGGTCTTTGTAATTATACGAAAAATAATTACACATTTGAGGTAAATTTATTGCAGTTTTTTATTCATTGAAATTATACTGTAAACATAAAAAATATGATTATCATGACTGTTTTAATCATTTTGTAGGTAATATTAAAGTAGACTAGCATTCAATTAAATTTTTCTTATTTCCTCAAAGCGAGATAGGTAAAATTATGAATTTTTGAAACGGAGGAAAAGAATACGATTGTTATAACAAAATCAACATTCACTAACAATCGAGTTAATACCTAGACAATGTGAAGCAGTCTCAAGGTAAAGTCCATGGCTTGACTATGACGGAAGCGATGAATATCAGCTGGTCTTACGAATAAACTTGACCGTGAAAGGTCGTAAACCGTTGACCTCAACAATACTCTCTATTTTTTGTATCATTCAATTCATACTTTATGTCTTAATTCTTGCTAAACTTTAGTGTTTTAATGTTATTATATTTATTTATTCTACTATTTTCAATAACATGGTGGATGAATAAAGACTAACTAATATTGATTTATATTGAAGTAACCTATCTTATCTTCTTTTACAGTACTCTGATTTATTTATTTTAATACTTATCTATGTTTATTTTTCAGTTTATATGTTTAAAGACTTGACAGGCAATGTGTTGGTGTCTTGCAGAGTAACCCCAGAGGCGAAATGTTCGCCAGCATATCCAGTTCTTTAGTGGAGAGGTTTCGCTTCGACAGCAGTATCAGTATTGGCAGTAGTTTTCAGGTTCGCCTCGCATCCTGTGTTTACACCATTCATTACTACATTGTTCTGAGTTACTTTTCACAATATTTTCTATTCAACCACATTTTCCCTGAGCACAGTTATCAAATAATTAGCATATCGATGTATGATCATATCATTATATTTGTTATTATTATGTTAGTTTGAATCTGAAAGCACCACTACCGCCATCTAGTGGTGGTGCACAAAATTAGTCTACATTTAAATCGCTCACAATAGATGTCGCTTTGCTATTGTTTGAAACTGATTAATAGCTCTCACAACAGATGGCAGTTTTACACATATTTCGCGAAGGTAGATACTTAATAAATTTTACCTACTGTTAGTTATGTTGTAGATAAATTCAATGCAAACAGGGGCTAGTGAGTCAATTTATTTGATAACATCATAGCATGATCATAGTAACAGGTCACCCAAGTGTATCTTATTCTATGACCTTGCTGTATCTTTTGGAAGGTTGTAATGTAATGAATAACACAAGTCAAAACATTCATTTATTCAGATGCAACGCTTTTGACCAAGAAATTATAAATATGATTACTGACTTATTATTAAAAAAGAAAGTTGTTGCTCGGCACGCTCATTCAATTAACTGTAATTTAGCCCCAGGAGAACTCGCACAATAGCATCATATCCAAACCACCACGGGGCGTTCGGCGTTCGGGCCAGCATTCACAACGAGTCTTCCTATTTACCGGCGAGTACATTGGTCCCACGGGATGTACTAGTAGTAAATATAAAATTGGATCAATTTCAATGTGTGCACTCTTGTCTAGTGTACGCATGCAGTAACTACACACAGTATTACGTCAATCAGTTAAACTACGTTCGTTATTCCCCCGGTCATACAGTCATTCCCTCATCTGCGCGACGTTCGTATGTGTGAGCTATATTTAATCATCCTTATGTGTGTGGTCGCACATACTGCCACCATGTGTGAGTTGCCAATGAAGTCTATCCACACATTCCCAAACTTTGACAATTTCTATTAGACAATGTTTATAAATGAAAAAAAAAACTTACAATTTATAAAGCCGTAAAAAGATAACAGTAGTACTAACAGGGCTCGCAGTACCATCAACCTTGAATGTGTTGCCAAATTGAGGGCGCCAATTGAACCCTTACAAATTATTACCACGCTAATTAAAGTTTTGTTTCCCTCTGTTATCTATTCCTTTACGCGTTGCATTCGAAATAATTCGAATTAGTATGGCAGTCGAATTGAAAACTCCATTCAGTAAGCACGCTGTGTGAAAAGTTTGAGAATCGTTTGAAGAGGCTAATATTAAAATTAATATGCCTCCTGCCCCAGTAGCGTCCAGGGTTCTCGACAGTGCTGTGCTCTGTGCTTTAATGCAATGAATTCGATCACAAGCTACTTTTCCAATAAATACTTCAACGCAAATGAACTCATTGATAACGGTGTGTGCATAAGATAAAAGACTTTTGGACACTGTGAACTTTGTTGGACACTTGATAGTGCTAAGCCGCCAATGATATGGCTCGGACGGTGCGATGTGGTGAATGATTTAGTGATACAGTGAAACTTTATAAGACCGGGATAAACTGATTTAGTTTAAAATGGGTGTGAGGGAGTATGATTGGGATTCCTACAATGGATTTTACTCAGTGAGTCATCTCATTCCATTTTCATTATACCATGTTAACATGTTTTATTGCAATTATGTTTTGCTGTTCACTTACATTCAATATCAATACCCATTGTGTGTGAATAATATTACAATAGTTATGTTTTTTTACGTCATTGGTTTTTTTATTAATTTACTTCAAAACAAACTCTGCAATGACACTTCCTCGAAATATTGAATTTCAAATCTTCGAAATTACTTATTGCTTTCTTTTTTTATCGCTAACACGCTACTATTTACCTATATCGTTTAATGTTAGGTTTAAGATTAAATAACTTTATTATCAGTTTGTTTACTTACTAATTACGAATGGTTAAGTATTACTAAATTATATTGTTCTACCCTCACAATCGCTAAGCTATCCACGTTGTCAAATGGTTCCACAAAGAGGTCCCTTAGTCCATGGCAGTACAATAATTAGAACAATAGGAGCATTATGTGTTCTGTTTGGAGTGTGACCTCATTTGTAACAGGAAAAGGAATTAAATTGATGATAACGCCCGTTCATTGCGGCCATGTTGTTTGTCATGTTGCAACTGTTCAGTTGAAAAATGGCTTTTAGCTTTGTACAAATTCATAGTTTTACCCACTGAAAGCTACAGTTGTAGATACACTACCCGTTCCCTGTGGTTTCACTCGCGTGGACATCGTTCATTTTTCGGGATAAAAAGTATCCTATGTCACTCTCCGACCCTCCAATTATCTCTATGCAAAAAATTCACGTCAATCCTTCTTGCAATCAATCAATCTTTGTTGCTGCGTGAAAGAGGAACAAACCAATGAACTTTTGTAGTTGTAATATTAGTATGTAGCTGCTTGGCACATACTTACTTCTTATACTATGCTGCATATTACGCACTCATTTCGAAGTAGGTTATCAAATCAATAATAATCTTTAACCGAAATAGATAATAATCAGTACAAATGTATCGATCACATACTTGTTAGAACATCGATAAAAGATTCCAAACATCAAGTAGTATTAACGCTGCAGTTCTTTATTTTTAGACGCGTCTTGCATCCGCATCCAGAGAGTTATAGCTAGAAGCAAATGTTTATGTTTAAACTAGCACGCGTTACGTTTCGAAATCTTCCGAGAACATTCACGCTAACTTTCAGTGCGTTATATTTCTATACAATGTTTCTCAATATACTTTAACTACCAACAGACTCTCTACTGAATGTATTTCAAAATAAAAATAACTGGTGTTTGTGTACAGGGTGAAGAATCCGTCGGTTCGATTAATACGATGTCGATATGCAAGTCCGAACTCCTCTTCTCGCCCGTCAAAGAGGGTGTACATGGTGTTCACTTCAGCGTGGACAGTCTGGACTGCGAGCTGCCTACTGAGCAGGACCTCATACTAACCTGCCAGGCCAATAAGGACAACTATACCATCGCCTTTGAAGGCAGTCTCACCACTTACTCTGAGGAAAGCGAGTGCGCCGAACCCGCCGTCAATCAAAGACATGGTATGAATTTTTTATTCCAGCCAAACTCATAGCAATACAGTGACGTAATTGTTTGCCGAGATTATGAAGAATCTTGCCTTTATTTTATGAATCATATGCATGTAATCATTCACGATAAGCAAACTAATTCAAGATAAATTTTTCAGACAAACTGGGTAAAGAAGAACACATAGTATTAGATAACGATGAAAGAACGCGCAGGAATTTAGAATTATTAGAAAGATGTAAGAAACTAACAAATAAGTTAACAACGTCTATGGCTAGAAGTGATTTAGGATTAACTACATGGAGTAAGCTAAAGAAACAGAGCAGTCAGTCACCTTTAAGGAGGTAAATACTTTGTTGTTTTGCTATCAAAGTGAATCACTTATCGTAATTCATTGGAAGCAATATCATGTTTATGACTTTGTTTTACAGGCACCCCTCAGGAAATAACAATGAAGACTCAAACGAAGGAACTGATGCTACTAGTGAAATGAATAACTCAGTAATAAAAAGCCAAAGTCTGCCAAATCTCTATAGAAGAAAACTTATGAGCAGTTCCATCAATTCCACTGCTCTCAGCAACTCAACGGTATGTTAATTAAAACATAATAAGTTGATAATGATGGGAAAACGTTTGCTGCAGTTGTTTAACACATTTTTCTGTTTGCAGGTCGATTCTTTTACCATCAATCAAAGACTAACGGGTACATCTATGTGCATGAAGGTTTATGATGTATCACAGCACCGCTCAACGCAAGTAAGCCAGCACTCTGAACCTATGAGCACGTCTTCCACTGAGAACCAAACCTCTTCAGACAAAAGCCAACCTAAACAAGCGTTTAGTCTAGTAAAGCTATTTATGAAGCAGAAGAGTATGAGCAACGATGGAACAGTCAGTATGGAACAACTGGACAGGTCTGAATGTTGGCCTTCTAGTTCGGGAGCTGACAGTGGAGAGTCCATTGGAGATCAAAAAATTGAATCAAGATTTATAATTTCTGAGCGTCCTCAAATCGAACTACCTAGTAATGCAACGGTAGAAACGCAATCACTCGTTTATGATGAAATTCCACCTTCTAATTATTATAACAATAGAGTTTACGATGAAGTTTTGGTAGAAGAAGAGGAAACAGTAGATGGAACCAAATTAAGTGACAGTGAAACTAATCTGTATGCAACAGTTAATAAGCCTCACATTAAAAGAGCAACCTTAAGCATCGTTAACAGCCCTTCTAAAATAAGAAACAAGAGATCGTGTTCATCACAATCTTCAGCTACAAGTGTCAGTATTTCGAGTTGTTCTGAGTCTGACGGAACACAAATCACAAGAACGAATAGACTGCTACAACGAGATCTCTGTGATCACAAAGCAACCTCAACACACATTGGCAGCACCACGATAGACAAGAGCATGCAAACATCAAGTATGCACGTCTCAAATGTTGTACATGAACGAGAAACATTCAAAGTTGTTGAACCATCGTTCCTTGAGAAACTAAAAGAAGGAGACTGTGAAAAACCAGTCTTTGTACTGTATCCTAATTACACACTGCCAGATATTTCTTTCTTGAATGGAAGAGCAAACATTTACTTGAGCCCATTGAAAGTGAATATGTCACCGAAATCGAGTGAAATTAAAAGAAATAAACTGCAAGTTAAGGGGAAAAGGCCATTCTCGTGCAATGATCTTGAGATGTTGAAGAAAAAAGGCGTAGGACACATCAGAGATTGGGATTCACTTAATTTCCTCTTGCCTACGGAATGCAAACAGTTGTTGTCTGAGATACCAGAGTTGATGCAACACGCCAAAGAAAAAGAAGCAGCATCAAAATGTGGAGATAAATATTGCGGCACTTCTAAATCTAAACACAGACCAATGAGCTGTGACTGTAATAATTTGACTGGAAATACGACAGCTGTTTCATCAAGTTCGAGCACCGCCACCCAGCCCTCATCAGGGTACCGTGGATCATCGACGATGCTTACGGACTCTTCTGCGCAAAACAGTCCTGCTCCTGGTGGGAACTTTAATCCTTTGTTTGTTTATCGATATGATAGTGCTACGAGCTCAGAAGCAAGTTCCGCAAACAACGAAGTGCAAAGAATACACCCAACAATCCCAAAACGTTCTCTATCTTTAGCGGACCAAACCCGTATCGCCAAACAAGGAGAGGTCGTGCCTCCAAGACCACCATTACCAAAGAGCATATTGCGTAAATCTATGGATAAAACTCGTAAATCTAGTGCTAAGCGTTATAGCATGTTTGAAATGGATGAACTTATACAAGATCCTATTGTTTGTATGACTGCTGCAACAGAAAATAAGACTAAACGACGTTCACTTCAAGAGCCTTATTATTTACAAAACGCAGATTATAGAAAAAATAATGATATAGCTGCTAAAAGGTTATCTCAGCAGTTTTTGGATGCTGCCGACAAGGATGCAGACTACAACGAGTACTATCCAGATGAGGGTGTTGGTACCGAAAGCAGCTTGGAATCTGGGAAATCGAATGAATTAAAGTTCCACAGACCACACACTCCACCGATGCCAAAACCGAGAACAAAAAAAATGGAATATACAGAGTTCCCTCCACCAGGTGCACTTATCAGTAGCGCTGATTTACAACAGTTAGAAGAATTCTTAAAAATGAGCGGTTTCAATTGTCAGAATATGGATGATTGGGACCAAAATCAAGTTCAAAAGGTAAGAGGTCAGGTTACCAAGTTCCTTCAGATGAAGCGATCTCAGGAGGAGAATCAGAGGTCCACAGAGTCAAGCGGTAGTAGTTGTAATAGCAAGAAATCTGTAAGCTTTGCCCAAAAATCCGAGGCCAAGGTTGAGACTACGCAGACTCAGCCGAAGCCAATGGAAGAGTTACAAGTGGCGAGTCTAAATACTCCACCGAACTCCCCAAATATATCAACTGTGGTAACGCAGAGGCTCTATCAGGTAAAGTATCCGTTATTACTGCATCTGCCTGTATCATGCAAGCCCGTTAATTTCTGTGAGTACCTTTGGTTCTTTATATTCATTTTCATACTCTTTTATTGTTATTTTTTTTTATCTCGGTTGCACTTTTTTTTTGTATGGCCAGTTACACCTTGCTGTTAGCACCACACTTATATCATTAAATTTATTATTAGACAAGATTCACCTCACTATAGCATTTTTAAGCAATTCATGCTTACGTCAAGACACTAATTGGTTGTGTATTTTATTAACATGTTGGCATGCGCTGCGACTAAATTTGCTATTTTTAGGGCAAGAACCTAGCAGAAATACCAATTTGCGAAGAAGGAGAAACAAGCCCGGATGAATTTGGAAGTCCCATTCACCATGAAGCGAGAACAAAATACGACTTGATTGATGTATCGCAAAAGAGAGGTAAGCACAGCGTTAAAAATCGATATCCTTACATTATGAAATTCTTTATATTATCTGTTTTCTACCTTAGTATGTGTATTTAAAACTTGGTAATGAAATTTTCAGCTCTTGTCTCTAACGTAACGGATGCCGTAGAGATGATTATTCAACACTTCTCTTCGGCTACTGATCAAGCTGAATTGGCCTTCCTTGGTGACTCTAAGCAGTCTCCGGCTTGTGCCAAAATTGCCCTAAACGCTTTGTGTCCTGCCCTGTACGCCATATTCAGGGACGGTTTGAAAGAAAATATCGAAACCTCGTTCGGGCCTGTGAACAATTCTGTTTGGCAAATGGTCGAAGCTACTGCTAGACAAGGTGACAAAATAACTATACACTTGAGAATAACAAATTCAAATTATATCCAGAGACTTAATAATCATGTTTTTCAGGTCCAATAACAAAATCCCTCAATGAACTTGTACTGAGAATCAACAGTGAAGACGCTGTAACAGAAGGACTTGTCAAATTTAATGCTTTCATCCTGGGTCTGCTCAAGTAAGAAATTAAATATTTAAATAAACAAACTAAAATTATATTGTTAAAATATAAACATATTTGATTGAATAATGTTTACTTACAGCGCACAGTCTGTCGACGCTTGGGTGTCGTATGTTCGCACCAGAGAGTCAATCCTCGCCAAGCACTATGGTCCTGATTCTCTCATCCTCGCCGGCTGCATCGGGGAGACTCGCTGCCGTGCCTTACTGGATACCCTTCTCGCCAGTCTCGAGCCCTTGCGACTTCTACCCTTCTCTCTCGACCTCATGTTCGAAATGCGCGAACTACACAGAAGTTTCAAGAGGATCGAGAGCGACATGCGAGCCGCCAGTCGAGTAAGCATCTATATCAACACATTATTCCTAGCATATAAGTCTTGGTAACTCTTCTGGTCTTTATGAATGACAATCAGTGTCTCTCGTGTATCGAAACCACCTATCGCATACTATCAAACTGCCGCCTGACGGAGCAAACATCGCTTTATTTGCATTTTATTGTTTAGTGCATGTGCTTTGAAACCACAGTTCACGGCAAATAAAGCTGGATACTTTAGTGTTCATATTTTCGTGCACAGCTTACATAAAATGCAAATAAAGGCACGACAACGTACGATCGATCTTCACTGTGACCTCGTCAAGGACGATAACAATAGATATCTATAGTCTAACGACATTCAGCATGATGCATGATATGCTAAATTAATTTGGTGTATTTAACAGCCCACCTCGATTAACCCACCACTAACACTGAACCAGCGAAACTTACTGAAGCTGGTGCGCTCCATGCAATCAAGCGGACTCTCGAGCGATGACTGCCAGACCAGTGTTATCATGAGACACAAAGAGCCAAAGAATAAAGAGCCATCTACTCCCGACTTGTTAAACGATTCCGCAAATGTGAGAACTACTATCGAAAAGAACAGACCTCGATCATGTGTCAATCCAACCTCGGCGATCGGATATGACTTGTGTCCGAACAACAGTAGAATCGAATTGGAATCTAACAGAAGATGGTCCGGAGTACACTTGGGCTCTAAACTGATGCAGGCATTCGACAGGCTCATGTGTGATGACAGCGACGATTACACAGACAGTCTTGAGAACAATAAGCCCTCCGCTAAGACCACCGGCACTGAAGCAAAGGTAACACGCCGAGGTTTTTGTGTGGAAACTACACTGAATGTGCTTTGTTCCGTAGACGTGTTTTGTGTTTTTGTTGTTCACGTTACAGGCAGCGTTTTGTTTTGCTTTGCTTCTAATATTTTCCTGCTTTTGGTTTGTTATTTCATTTGGTAATTATGTGCTTTTTTCACGTGAACTTTTCCATCTTAGTTATCATTTCATTTGCATATTATTTATATCATAGTCAAAGAAATAGGTATCAAGTATTTATAATTACGAAAATATTTCCCGTAATTTTGTATAAACATTTTAATCATAACTTTTTTCCTAGACCCAGAGTAGACCTTAGAGTAGTTAGTGCTACTTACGTGGCATCTCGATATTATGATCAAAACTTAATTGTTTTCATAAACAGCTGGAATGCAGCGGCGAGGAGCAATGGCGGCCTGGCTCAGCCAGCAGTGGTGCCAGTGGCAACACGGGCAATGCAAGCAACAATTCTGGAGGCAAATTCCGAAGACTCCAACTCAAGTGGGAGATGCTGAGCAATGCAGAGAGCCCCAGTGGCACTCCTTCAGGTAAACACATTTCACATGGCTGGGTCTGAAATGGCGGGTTTATAGCTTATAGAGTTTGTTAGCTTATCGGCAATAATCAATATAAACTACTAGCATCTACAGGTGCTAAAGAATTTTAAATAAAATTCTTAGCAGAGTAAAGAAGGCATGGATTTTTTACGTCACGCTTGTCTACTTCATTATTATTTTTCATTCAGATCTTACAATCTCAAGATATTTTCATGGTCATCAACTCCTCGGAAATACATAGGTATAATACACGTCATCTTGCTGTTTCAAATAATAAAGTACACATAGAAGGCAAATTAATTACTTATGCCAAAGCGCATACGTTCGCGATCTTACAGTCAAAACACATGTTATTCTCGACTTGAGTCAGCTGTTCAAACAATGTTTAGTCTGAAATATCAGGCAAATATCGTGAGAAGAGAACTCGCGCTGGTTGGCTGGTTAGAATAATAAAGGTGAAATAATACAAGACGTATTTATGATACGTGCTTGTTTAGCTCTGCAAAATATAATACGTACCTATTATAGTTTGCTAGTTATATCATATCAAAATAATTTAAAACAATATCTTAAAACACAGAAAAGTCTTAAAATAAAAAGTTTATACAGTGTGGCCAGCCCTTATATCAGAGTTTATCACTCCACCCACAGACCTTGAGCGGTTATTGTTATGGGACCTACAATTTAGTCATGTTATAGTTTTATCAATCATAGGTACATATTTTTTCAGAATAAATATGATTCGAAATTTGATCAAAATTCTTAATCGATATTGCTGTACTGGTCAAATGCAGCTGCTGACAACAGGCCGATAAAATTACTATGAAATCTGTCGTGGTTTTTTTTCAAAAATGGAACAAACTTTTTACTCAATTACATGGCAAACAAGGAGGCAACTTATTCAAATTTCAAACTAGATTGCAATATAATTGCAGCTGTTTGAAGTAAAAAAATAATAACATATTGGCGCGTCAAGTATTATTGTTGTTCATCGTTCAATCTGGAATTTACAATCGCTGATTTAATTTGACAAAATGAGTTCCAGCAAAGAAAGTGAGTGTGGTGAATATAATATTTTGACGCCACCTACAATCCCGAAAAATCAACCTTGTTATTTTTTATTTATTTATTATATTATTATTTTACAATCAACAACTGTATTTTACTTCGACCGATTAAGCAGGTATTTTCAAATAAAATGTTTTTCATCGCTACTATTTAGTTTGAATTTCCGCGCATTATCTGAGAAATTAACTATCCAAGCCTAGGCCGCAACTGACCATTTATGGACTCACGCATGCTACCTGTGTAGGGAAACATAATCTGTGAGGGTAAAGTTCTTGAAATACATACCAAATACCAACACAAGTAGGTAATTGGTATTTTTGTTAAACCCTTGATAAAAGAGCTGATTATGTCCAAACAGCAGGAAGAGAGCAAACAATCTTTAAAAAAAACCAAATTAAAATCACTGTTTTAAACTATCACGATGTTTACATATAACTTTAAATTAAAATCAATTTAGATTTTAACCTTTTGGGAGCTATTCGATGTCATAGACAAACACACAGATACATAATCATATAATTTTAAATTAAAATCAATTTAGATTTTAACCTTTTGGGAGCTATACGATGCCATAGACAAACACACAGATACATAAGTAAAAAAAAACAACTTTAACGACTCATGTATTAAGTCGTACCTAAATCTTTGTCTTACACTATATAGCATAAAACCCGTGTGAGAAAGTTTGTCGTAATGCTACATTTCCCTTATTCTACATTCTCCAGGGGAAACGTCTCCGGCAGCGGCTCGGGGCTCTAAAATCCCGCGGCCCGTGTCATCGCCCGTGCGACCGCAGGCGCCCACGCTGCACTCCCCGGCCAAGAATACCCATCGGTACGTACAGCAAACAATCACAATATCCAAAAGCACATTGTACTTTTCATCCCAAAATAACCTCTTTCTACGTCAATATAAGGTTTGATATAAATGAGCAATGTACAAATCGGTAATTAGTTCTAAAAATTAACCACATTCTCGATAGAGACGTTCGTTTTCATGCCAAAATCTGGTGTTGAAGATCGTAAGCTCTTTCTGAGATTGGTAACTGTTATGTTTAAAAAAAAACTGTTACCTATTTCTGTATATTTTTGTATTTTGCCTTTAGATATAAATGTATCAGGGCAGCATGAGCTATAAGTAGGTAGGTACTAGGTATAATATACATCTAAAAGGATTGCATTATGCCTACAATAATTAGTATGTACGAAATCTTCAACACATAGATGTCGAGCTCAATTTAGAACCAATAAAATACCAAACTTAGTCACTGTTTGCGTAAGCTTCGAAAATTATGACGCACTTTTTTTTTTTTTTAATTCTTCAATTTTATGGGGCTTTTAGACAACATGTCTATGTCAGCCCCATCGTATCCTGACAAAACATAAATTTCCTAAATAAATGTACTTAAACTTATTACTTTACACAACCACAAACTTACCTAAACCACAAACCTACCTAGTTGGTCAATTATACTTATGGTATAATTAACCAACCAGGCAAGGCTGTGGTGCTAGAAAGGCTTAAAGCCTGTAAAAATGAATTTGCCAGACCGTAAACCATTCGAGCCTCCTTGGAATTTGGATCAAATAATATAAGCTGTATTACCCCTACATTGGATTCACAAATTCCAAGTTCGGCAAAAATCTGTTCCCTCTCACGTTGGTTCCGGACACATTCCATCAGTACATGATACACGTCTTCGGGCTGGTCGCACTCCTCACAGTTCGGTGACGATACCTTTCCCATCATAAATCTAAAAGCATTTAATGGGATGTGTCCGGAACGTAAAATGACGCACTTTGAAGTTGTAAGTACACCGATCCATGAATAAGTCAATAATGAATAAGTATTCCTTTTGTCTATGGTAGTACTTATGTTACTTCTGTCGTATTTATTCCAAACCCTCCCCAACAATTATAACAAAGAGAGAAAAAGATTTAAAAAAAAAAAAATGAATGACAAGACGAGTATGCGTGGTAAACGTCACGGTTGCTCATAATTGTTTAGACCCAGAATTTTCTGGCCTCAAGAGTTTATTCTTCGCGGCAATACACTGCGCTCGTCACCCTGCGATTATAGATGTTAAATTTAAACACTGCGCTGTGATTTCACTGGAAACATTGCCCTTAACCCGAAACACAGTATTTTTTGCTCACTACTGTACTGCCCCCCGATTCTACTAAACAAATTGTCTTTAAATTGTAATTGTGGCGATTTTAATTTTTAAATAAGTTATAATATTATGTGGTTGTATTTTTCTAGTCAATTTTAAAGCAATTATTTAACAATAAAAATCGCAACAATTACAATTTAAAAACAATTTCTTTAGTAGAATCGGGGCCCTGCTCGGCAGTTAATAAACTTTCCCAAGCGGACAATGCAAAAAAAACCTACCACTACTAAAATTAACGCTAAATAAGGGATTTTTATTGATTTAAAAATATTTTAGGCTATTTTATAGCGCTAGTGAAAATTGAAAAAACCTATTACACAATACTAATTTTACTTTATAAAATATCACCAGTGGTATCCCGGTCCCAGTCCGTAAAGGCCAGTCTCCCACCAGTACCACGGCGAGGCCCACCACCGCCAGAACTACCACTGGGAAGAGGCCTCCAGCAGCTGCTAACAGGTAACACTTTATTTATTTGGACAATATTTTACTTGTGCTAAAATGCACCGCTATGGTGACGGGTATAAAAATATTATTATAATATATGTTGCAGGATTTTGGTTATTATTTCTAACACTGTTTTTATTTAGAGGGACCTTATAGTAGTTTTTTTTTACATTTCACTTTTCTATTAGTACTATATACTTGCATTATATTCCAATATACTTCAGCTTCTGATGTAACTCTCAATTAGCTACTTGATGGCTCTACGTAAAAATATAAGTTACTGGCTTCGGTTTTGCCCACGTGGTTAACAAAACATAGCATATATTATGTCACCTTAAGGACCGTGTAGCTTCTATTAGTAAAATAATTTTCAATATCGGTCCCGTAATCCCAGTGATTAGCCTCTACTATAATATACAAACTTAACCTCTTTATAAAAATAAAAAGATTACTGTAGATATTTAGGTGGGTAGGTACTTATATTTTTACATGGAGCAACATAGGTGTAGTTTTGTGATCAAAGTTGATATAATTTAGTTTTGAAACGTAGGCTTTTCACATGCTTTATATCTGCACAATATCTCCAGAACATTTCCCGAGGTTACGAAGAAACCCAACAAACAGCGACCAGCCAATCTGGTCTTAGACGCCGCCGCTAAAAACACAACTATCGCTAAAAACTCACCAACCACGCCGTATGTATCAATATAGATGGAAAATTACATTAACAACCTAATAACTAACTTAACATAGACAATAGGAAAAGCTTTGACTAACCCACGTAATTAATTAAAATTTATAATTTAAACACGCTCAGGAATGTAGCACAATTTGCATATGTTTATTCAAAGTAATATATTCCTGATGGTAACAGGTTTTTTTTTATATTCATACAAAAAAATTGATACCGAAATGGCATGTTTACGACATTATTGAAATAAGCTCCCGAATTGCATTCTAAACTACTCCTAACTTAGGGAATATTTCATGTACTTACCTAGTTAGTGTTTGTTAGTAAAGTATTTTAAAAGTCTCCTAAAAGCTTTACAATATCAATGATTATATCACCATTCGTTTCTATGATGAAAGCGTGTTTCTTTTGAATTAAGTATTTCTGCGTGTTTTGAACGAATCCGGCCTTCTCCAGGCATAAAAAAGTTTAAATTGCATGGCCCTTTGTTGCTGTTATTGTTTAGCAAGGTCATTTTTTACAGCATTCAGGAAAAGGCAAATTCGATACAACCTTTGGCTAAAAATTTGTAACCTCCAACATTGTAAAGTTATTTCCACTTAATTTGATTGCTGCATTATCAAAGGCTGACTGAATTTATTCAAAAATTTCTACTGGTGGCCTGTGACAGTCAAAGTTCTCCCAGTTTTGTTATACTTCTTAGTTTCCAAGCTTCGGAAAAAAAGAGAAACCTAACTCGGCACGACTAATCATCATTGTAAGAAATTTTGTCATGACATTAAATAAAAACACTATAGCCACGTAATTAAAACGTTTTTCATCATCATCATCATTTCTACCATAGAACGTCCACTGCTGGACATAGGCCTCCCCCTTCGATCTCCAAAAGGGCCGGTTGGAAGCGGCCTGCATCCAGCGTTTCCCTGCGGTCTCTTTTAGGTCGTCTGTCCATCTTGTAGGTTGACGTCCTACGCTGCGCTTACCGGTCCGTGGTCTCCATTCCAGAACCTTTCGGCCCCATCGACCATCTGTTCTGCGTGATATGTGCCCTGCCCACTGCCACTTCAACTTGCTAATCCGGTGGGCTATGTCGGTGAATTTCGTTCGTCTACGGATCTCCTCATTTCTGGTTCGATCTCGTAGAGAAACCCTGAGCATAGCCCTCTCCATAGCTCGTTGTGCTACTTTGGGCTTGCTTATGAGGCCCAAAACGTTTTCGCATCGTCATAAAGAGACAAAACCTAACCCATGCTTGATAAGAATTACTATAGGTACAACATACGCTGGTACCTACCAGCTACCTACTATCTAACATTATTCATCATGCCCCAGGACCTCACGCGTGGATCAAGCGTGGCAAGCCGGAGGCGCGGCTCCGAGGCCGTCTTCGCTACCATATGGACGTGCCCCACCACCTGCCGCACCGCGCCGCGCTGCTTCTTCCTCTGCAGCCAGACCGCAACGCACCACCTCACAGCCAAAACAACACAAGTAAGTAACATCCTTTTCGTTTTTTAGTGCGTTTTTAACCTTAGGATTAGCCCTAATTATTATTTTACTAGCAGGATACTGTTTCATAAACTCATCAAGCAATTCAACTCCTTTCAGGTACGTGAGAACGCTGTGGCACCGACTACCATCTGACTCGGGCCACCTCGCATTTAACGAAGGCGAGCGACTACGGCTGATCCTGGAGGTAGATGACCAGCACATTCTATGCTGCCGAGGAGACCAGAAGGGCCTAGTGCCACGCGAGGCGGTACTCCTCGAGGACTTCTGATATTGGCACACGTAGCACGACTGGCAACCGTGCTGGCGACCGCTCACACTCCACAAGAGTTAAAGAACGAAATGAACGGTGAGAACAAATCTGTTCTTGTAGTGAATGAGTCAGAACCAGAAGAGAGAACGAACTGGTTCTTTTTCGTGTATAGTGCAATAGTTTGAGATTTGAAAGATGAGGGTGATGTTAGACGTTGTTGCTCAGTTTGTTGTGATCGAGTTCCGGACGTGTGCGGTTCAAAGACGTTGTAAATAATTATTTGTTGTATATGTCCTAGTCCAGTCTGAAGGGCTGTATCTCTATTATTTTTTTATGTAAAAAGTATATCTGTGTTGCCTTATTCAGCAAATACCGACTAATATTATGCATCACTAAATCAAACTCTCACATTTAATTTCTCCGTAGTAAAATCTAGTCTTACATTAAGGCACGACAAGGTCTTGGACTGTAAATACTATTTTAAGATTCATGTATTGAAGTAATATTTACTGGGATCGCATTCTCATTGCAAGGTTAACAGTGAATATTTATCTCAATCTGATGTGATATAGATTACTATGTTTACGTTTTTATTATAGGGACAAAATCTCGTATTCGTATAAGAGTTATATAATACTTACTATCAGCATCCTATGATTTGATCTTCGTAGCTGCTAAGAGAAAGACACTTTTATATTCGATGTTTAGATAAATTAATTGGTAACATTGATGTCTAAAATAATCTTTTTCTCTTTATTATTACATAAATTATACATGTGCATTATACTAATAATTATATATTTCTAATCCATACTATCTTAAACCAAAATGTTTTTAATTTCATACATTTACGAAACCTAATTTCACGTATCACTAGTATTTTTCAGAAATGGTACGCCAATATTCTTGGATAGCTAAAGCTTGTTGATCACTGATTTCATAATGACTGATACATTTATTATGAAACCGGACATTATCTTAGAACCTTTAAAGTTCAACAGTTTCCTATAACTCTTGAAAGATCTATCCTGCAGGATGAAACAAAAACCTTCCACGAATAACTGATTCTAATCCACCTTACGTGACTAACTGCATGCTTCCTCTCCTTAGCACCTTCCTAGCTCAGTCTGTGGTGACGGGTGTCAAACCATCTGTATGATAGTTTTTAAGCAATTCGTTCGATTCTGTGGGTCGCCTAACATGTCTATGTCACTAACTGCACGGCCTTTCCTAAATAATTTCCTTTAACCTACATCCCCATTGCATTAAGTTTAAAACGGTGTTGGAGCTTAACCTTGTATATAACACTAACTGCACGTCCCCTTCCACTTTTCACATCCCCAGCCCAACACAAAATCGTTTCCCATAAATTTGTCATAATGAAATGTACTTCATGTAACTTGGCCGTGCCATTCTTTTCATAACTATGATTGTGTTTGATACAGTTTATGCTTACACTATTATCTTGCCAGTGTAACTTCGTCACGATATCGTATGTGATATTATTAATCATATCGCAGCTTCTGGGAAGCAAAGAGAAAACGATATTTTTGGTATGTATTTGTATTGCTCAAGTTGGAATCGTGACGTTTATTATTATGATATTAATCAACTGATAATGCTCTATTAGTGTGTTTATCTCAGTTCATATTATATTGAATTGATGTTAATAAATTTAAATGAAATGTATATAAAATATTTTGTGTAAATTACTATGTAGTGGTATATCAAACCTTGTATGAATACCTTTAAAATGTGCACGATACAGTTCCTTTGGTAGTCCGTCGTGCTATCGAGTCACAATAATTGGTGAAACGTAGCCAAGTTTAAAGTATACTCGTACTTAACCAAATTAGTAGGTACTATCCCTTTGTGTACCTATGTATAAAATACCTATTCCTTAAAGTGTCTTTCTCAAAGCAACTGCGTTAAAAATCTTGCCAACTACGTTCAGTAATCAAAGAAACAAGAGGCTCGAGGGAACTGTTAATCTCACTATGCTAAGAACGTACGTTGACACAAAATAGTACTGTACAATAGGAATAATTAACAATAATTAGGCTAAATGATGTTATCGAAATTATAGTTGAAATATAGACCATATTAGTCTCCGCGCCGAGTTGGCACATTGTAAAATAGACATTTTCATTATCGTTAGAATAATTTATCGCTTCGTGACTGAATGATGTGATGTGGCCTTTTGTATGTAAAGTTATACTAGTGTTAATGTGTGTGTGTGTGTGCGCTTGTTGCATCAGTCGGAGTATCATTGTAACGTCTACTTATCATAGAGCTAGCATGAGGGAATGCTTCCACAAATTATTTATATCTTAGTATAACTCCTGAATAGCCGTTAAAGTATTAGAACGAACATGCCTTAAAACAATCGTTGTGAAGGAGGCTTCACGACCGCTTCACACGTATTCGCTTCGCAGTAGCGTGTATTGTATCGTTTCAGTAACCCTATAGGAGTTTGTTAGCTGTAAGTTTTTATCAACAGTTTGTATTATTGTATGATGTTGAACTGGTTTTTATAAAATGACATCCTGCGCGTTCATTCAAAAGATTGTTGAATCCTTGTGGTGAGTCAGTTGTCCTTATGGGTACAAAACCTTAAGTTATTATATGATTTTGTGTGTAAGTTTTTTTATTTATAATTTTACGAACGGGAACAATGAGTTGAGTATTGATTTAAAAATTTATTTTCTTTAAAAAATAAAAAAAAATATCAAAGAGGTTTCGTCGTGTGACGGGCCTCAACGAACGACTGAGAAATAATTCCGAATAATCTTTAAGCTATTTTCGAAAATCGTGTTTATTAATATTATTTATGTATCGTATTATTGTTTCAAATAAGACATTCAATCCGTGACCCATGTATGTATTGATTTATATTTTATTTGTGTTAAGTGCCATAATTTAATGATTTAACAATTGATAAAATATTATTGTAATGCATAACCATGTACACCCAATTAAACAATATAATTATAAAAAAATTGTTTTCATTATTTACCTATCAGCTTCTGTGAATTTTATTAGATTTCTCGCTCATCTCTATTAGGCAAGTATGCAGATATCTATTACGTACCTACCTATACGATAAGAATACAGTTATACTGGGCAGCTTTCGGGAAACTATGTCGAGTCTTCTCGTCACTTATCCCGCAAAGCCCTATGACGAAAGTTTTTAATCAGTGCGTTCACCTGTCATGACTTCTTGTGCTGAAACATGGACGTTCTAGCAGTCCTCAAGTTCACGGTTGTTCAACGAGCTATGGTCGGCGTTTCTTTGGGGAATCTTACCACGAACGTATATAATAAAAATAAAAATAAAATAAAATAATCGCCAGAGAACAAAACGTTACAGACACGTAGCTCTCCGTATTAGCAAGTGGTCTCAGAACCGATAACTGATGGAGTAAATTATTAGAGAAATTTCATTCGCACCACGCGTGCCCCCTCTTTCAAAACAATGGAACGCCTTTCCTCTGTGTTTCCGCAGCATTACAATCTTGGAGTGTTCAAGTCCAAGGTTAATAGGTTATTATTGGGTTAAGTGCTCCATCTTCGACTGAATCATCGCTTTCCATCAGGTGAGATTGCGGCCATATGATATTAACAATGACATTAGCATGAGATAAATTATCTGAAGCTAATGTCATTTTCATACAATTTCATCTTTCCGCAGGCGTTAACGCTAACAGTGTGTGGCTCTTGTCTAGACCCACCCCTGATACATTATTATTATTCTAGATGTTGGTGCAAAAATTATATAACATAATTGACTAATGTAATGTCTATTTTTTTACACTATTAATTCTGAAAACAAACAGCTGAAATTAACTAGTTATAGTAGGTAGACAGTAGACGCAAGCCATAAAAAGTTTTCTATACTAATATTATAAAGAGGAAAGATTTGTATGTAAGTATTTTGTTTGTAACGAATTGGCTCAAAAAGTACTAAACCGATTTAAAAATTCTTTCACTGTTGGGAACTATCCCCGGGTGACATAGGCTATAATATCTATACCCGTGCGAAGCTGGGGCGGACAGCTAGTCTCTTATAAAAACGATAGATGTTTACAATCCAGCAGTGCAAGTACAGTTCTTTATCGGTCGTCAAATTCTATAAAATGCCACTTGATCAAAATGCGAGTTGATTTTGTGTAAGGGCAGCATCGAAATATTTTTTAATATTCAAATAATAATAAATAAGAGAAGATAGGTATTATAGATTCTAGTAGTGCAAGTACCTACCATAGTGTGTATCGATACATTTGTCGAGTCGTCATAGACGACAAATTTTACGAATCATTTTGTCATTTGCAAGAACGAAAGTGACGTCGATACATTTTATCGACGGCTGTCGATCGTCAAACTGACAAGACCGCAGACTATTCATATCGAAGTGTAACGATTATTTACGGATGGCAATTTTAGGAATGAAAGAAATCATTCATTATTAGTATTGGCGCCATCGTGAAAAAACAAGTCGCATTGTATTATTTTCCTAAGTTATTTAAACTGATAATGTGTAATAATGGTAAATTATTACTTACCTTGTGAATGAGTCAAGATGATAAAATTATTTTCGTGATGTTTACAAAAAGTCCATAGCAGCCTGTAGTAGTCTCCATTTTACTTGGGCTTGACTAACTTTACCTGATTGGTTAGGAATTAGGACAAAATTGTGCTCGCTCATACAATAATTATATATCTGATCTGGGGCCTTACGGACAACATCTATTACAGGCACCTAATCCGCTCAGTTGGAAAATCACGCGACCGCAAACCTTATCGCGCTCAGATACGGTTTGCGGTCGCGTGATTTTCCAACTGAGTGGATTAGGTGCCTGTAATAGCAGTTGTCCGTAAGGCCCCAGTACGCATTATTATTTTATTAATAGATTAGCTGTTGTCCGCAACTTTGTACGCGTAGATTTTTGTATAAATTTCAATTTTATTTTTGCCTCCCTTTAATTCGGGCCTTTTATAAAATAATTCTGGAATCTACTCATCAAATTACAGCTTCGTAGTTGCATAACTTTCAACACAACATTCAAACTTCAATTTCACCTCCTTAATCAGTCCTTTTTGCAATAATCTTATAACAGATACCAAATTCTATTTCCCAAACATCAAAAACAAAAGTTTCATATAAACTTGCAACCTCTATTTGCCCCCCTTATAGCCTTCCACAAAATAACGTATGTTATTTAAATAATAACAACCGGTACGTACGTCAATCTTGTCCTTGTTTAGCATAGTCCTGAAAACCGCATGAAAATCCGTCCAGCTGTTTGAAAATTGTACTTGCTCAACAAACAGTTTTTTTTTAAACTGACAACGTGTTTAGCTGCCTAATATAAGACGCCCTGAAGGTTTTCATAATGTTTCGCAATTACAGACTTTTTATCTCTACGATTTTATTACATGACATATAGAACAGATAGGTACAATAAAAACAACAAAATATCAGTGAGTCATTTATTATTCAAATATAACACCAAACCACGTAATTGACACGTAATCCTATATTAGAAAGAAGTTATTGTGCGTCAATGCTACAAGTATCTTCTATACACCAAAAACATCATTAAAGTTTTGCATTTAGGAGCAAATACATAACGCACTAGTTCACTGTTAAGTTGATAGCGATTCTGAATAAATAAGTTGCATAAGTATATGCTTATGCATGCTTATCATAATATTATTTTGGAACATAGGTAGGTATATAACATCTATCTCAACGTATGATATGAGTATGACAGCTAACAATTTTTTCACAGTAAAGCGAAGATAAAGTTTAGAAAAAAATGTTTTAGAAATTATGAAATGCATCAGCATAGTTATATTCCAGTTACTAACGTGCATATAAAGTCGTTTACCTACCATAGTTTCTACAACACAATGTTTTATCTATACTAATAATATTATAAAGAGGAAAGATTTGATTGTTTGTTTGTTTGCATTATAGAGAATAGGCTCCTAAACTACTGAACCAATTTGAAAAATTCTTTCACTGTTGGGAAGCTACACTATCCCCGGGTGATATAGGCTATACTCTATACCCGTGCGAAGCTGGAGCGGACCACTAGTCAATTATAAAGCCGTAAACTGGGTGTATCTCTAGATGACGGACATGTTCAAGCAACAACTCATTAGTGTCATTAATAACTTTTACTTTGGAACCAGCCTTGATATGGTCTACTTATATTTAAAAATCTGCTGACTATAGAATAGAACACAATAAACTAAAAAAATTCTATAACTATAGAATTTTAAGATCAAGATGTTTGGAAGATGTTTTTTTGACGTATCTACCCAAGTACCCACATTTCAAAATTACGATATCTCCCAAGCTGATAGCAATTCAGCGTTAGCGGTTATATATATTCTCCTTGATAACAATTTCCAATTCTGATAGCGAGTCGTTCCATACGCTTCATTGAGTGTGAATGACATTTTTCTATTGACCATCTGATTTTATGAGGTTGGTCCCTTAGTAATTTTTTTTATAATAATGAGTACAATAATATCCTTGAATATGTCAGTCGTCTAGACATACAAATTTACAGCTTACAGCTTTAGCAAATAATATATATTCTTTTTTTCTTCATTTTCTTGTAGAAGATTATCATTTTATTATTATTTTAGTCGCAAAATTTTAAAGTGAATTCGCTTATAGAAGTGCTTATAATATAATAGACTCGATCTTCGCATGCAAGCTTTTAAGCCGCTTCTGGCAAAATTTTGAGTAGGTACTTGTCAAATATATCCAAGGTTCCGAAGACCTCTATGTGACAAAAGCTACATCTCTTCTCTACGTAATCTATAAAGCACAAGGCTAGCCCTAACGTCACTGTGTTCTTTTAACTATGATATATCTCGAGTGTTTGCCCTTCACAAGTAAGAAGCTTGTCAATTAAGTGTTCAGTATATAGAGAAGGCCGGTCTCTGAGTGAGGCTGGCTCGACGAGAACAGACTGAGCTGGGTGGGTCACGAGCGGTGGCCGGTCGCGCCATGGACTTGCGACGGTTGAGCTCGTTGTTCCGGCGAACAATTTCGTCTTCTCTGTCGTCGCCGTAGTGCCTGCGTCGCGGAGATAGCCCGCGCGGGGTGCGCGGCGCGCGGGCGGACAGACAGCGGGACTTCGGACGGTCTTCTTCGGACCACTCGCGTGTCGACATGTAGTAGTGGTCCTCCTGATGATAAGCATGTTAATTCAATGTTTCAATAATAGACAGCTGTATTTCTTAGAATAAGAAAGTAGGAGAAGAACATGATTAGGCTGATGATGGCTGATTGATGTCAGTGAATTGCTATTGACATCTTTTCTTCCATGCATTGAAATGTGATAGCATTAGATACCATTATAGATAGAACGAGAAAATAAAATAAATGGAAGATTAAATCCTCTTAAATATCGCCCGATAAAAATTTATAGGAGTAAATTATGACACAGGAACATGAACATACTAAATAAATACAGTAGATTTAAAATAAAGACAACAACTTAATTATACTTAATAACCTATGTACCTAAGTAGTTAATATCAATAATGAAAATTAAAATACTAAAAACATAGATACAAATGACAAAGTTAACAAATAAGAACTAGGAAAGTAATAAAAAGAGCAACTTACCAATAACTCCGCATAAATGGCAAAAGTGCCATCCAAAATCTAGGTTTTGTGCGAGGTGCGTGTAGCAGTACTTAAATGGCGAATGTGATCTCTATTTCATACTTTTGTATAACAAAATTACATCAAACTATTGTGCTGTTGTATTAGCAAGGCACATCAAAAGTTGGTATCTAAGTCATGTTTGTATAGGTACACTAACTTAATACTAAATTTAGTACACTAAATAAATATTTTTCTTTCTTTTATTCTTTCTTTTCTAACAAAAGTATATTTTCATCAACGCTTTAAATAAAAGCCGTACTTTTTTTCTTCATTCAAGACTATCTGTACTCTGCGGTTTCACTCACGTGAATACCAGTCGCACCTTCTCGTGAATTGTACATTTATCTGGGGTAAAAAGAATCTTGTGTCACACACCAACTTTCATCTCTATGCAAAAAATCACAGTAATCTTTTGATTTGTTGCTGCGTGAAAGACGGACAAACAAACAAACCAACAAATACACTTTCGCATTTATAATAATATTAGTATGATATGATGGCTTGCTCGCTCTGTTTGACCATATCTTGCCTGATTTTAAGCAAAGACACAGAGTACATACTAGCGGCACGTGTGTACCGCTAGTTCAATTGTTTGAAGAATACTTTATGCTAAAGTATATATAACTCAAAATTAATCAAACAAAAATCTAATGCGTTATTACCTAAAAATAATACGCAAGATAACTTCTTAACATAAGGTACTAAAGGCTAGAATTACATTAAAATGAAAAACACCGAGTTCCTGGTGTTAAATTGTATTAGACGATCGCCATCAAGGTACTTAGATAACAAGTTCTTTCCTTCACAAATAGGAATACATAGCTAAATTTTGTAATGATTATAATATAACACGTGAATACTTTTACTACGATATCTATTAATATGGTTAAAATCGAGTTAAAGCAAAGAAATATCAAAAGCTTCAATGGAACAATCATCATCTTCTGTAGAAATTAAAAAAAACATACTTTTAAAACGACAATGGCAATTAATTTTGTGACTGTGAAGCTTCATTGAACAAACATTGAATTAATACACGCTACCTAATTCTAATTAATTTCTTAATCATAGTTACATACAAAACGTTTATTATTTCTAATAACTCTGGTCAGTCAGTCGAACGCTCACCTGTTCTCGGCACAGCAATTTTATAACAAATATAAAATGCTTCATTTAAACAATCAGCGAAGTGCCATTAGCATACAAAAGCTACTTCAAAAGCAATATTCTAAATTGTTCTAATGAAAAAAATTGGTGTTATTCTGCAACTGTCTTGCTGTGTCAAGAACTGCTCAATCGAAAATTCTTCATCCCAAAAAAAAGTCTAACACAAATTCAGACAGTGCATACAACTCTAGTACTAAACATGAACGATACATCAGAAATGAAATAACAAAGCGTATTACTCTATGTATATAATATACATATAAATAAACATTCGCGTATAATTTATCGAATATAGATAAATCAATACTTAATAAAATTTCAATAGTAACTCAAGTTAGTGCAGCTAATACGCCGAGTAGGCACATTCTATTTTACAAAGGGCATAAAGTAGCGTATAAGATGCTATATATTTTAATTATAAACAGAGATTTGAAAATTTCGTGTAAATGAATAGGCATTATGAAATAGTATTATTATATTCCTATAAAAGTGATTGCCTCAATAATATTAAGGAAGCTGGAATTATTCGAGGCAGAAAGTTTCCAGGCTGTTAAAATACCTATCATTATACAGTTGTACCTATTGTTTGCAGTAGATATTTCTACAATAGTTATTGGCACTCGTGTTACGTATCATCCCGGTGATATAATTAATAAACTTTTTATATACACTGGAGATATCTATAAAAAATCTTCACAATGCACTGAACCGTTATCTACAATACAGTTCAATCAAAATCAACAAAATCGACGTTCAAAATGTACCGCAAACAACACATTGTCCAAAAGATATGCTAGAAATCACTGATTATGAAAAGTTTGTAGACGATGTCACTTGTCGGAGTCGGAACAAAACAAATGTCCTCACACATACTGGATACCAACATCAAATATAGATAATCAATATAACATAGGTAAAAATATACAAAATTGGACTCTTGGTAGTATTTATATAAAAGTATCGCTTGTCGAAAATTCTTCTCTTTCAATTTCTTAACACTCCTGGTTAAGATTTTCGTCCGATTTCGGCAGCTGTGTGGTCGGTGGTAGTGGACTCTATGGAAGAAAATAATGGTGTTAATAGTCAAATAATTTTAAAAATATCATGACACACAGATGAATTTTCAAACAAAAGGTAACACAGCAAACCAAAGAAAACCAAACCACAATTGCCACAGAACGAGTAGAAATAATGTTAAAAACTTCACTCGACACAAATCACAGAATTCACCTACTCAATAGAATGTGTACAAATATTGTGGCTGAAACAAAAATAAAGAAAATGAATGATCAAGAAAATGACCTTCACCAAAATAGTCATGAAAAAGCAATAAAAAGACTGGATGATAACGGTAGGCCAGGAGAGGGCCTCACCTCTTGTCGTGAGTGTCCATGGCTGTCTGGTTGCGGCGAGTGACCGGTCATCTGCTTGATGTAATCTTTGTCGTCGAAGATTTTGATGTCTCCGCCTCCTGGTTTATGCTTAAAATTGTCCATGGAGCCCACCTTACTTTGTCCTTTGAATTCCAATTTTTGATTTTCGATCTGTCCCAAAAAGTGAGTGTGCCAATAAAACAATAGATATTTTATAAAATATAGTTTGCATATTTTGAGACTCTACTGACAAAAAACTATTAATAGTTTTGTAACTTGTTAGTCTCATCGGACTATGCATAAATAATACATTTTGAATGAAACTCAAATTTGCAATGAATAATAACTATACTAACAGTTATTCATTATTTCGATGCAAATTTATTGTACAATATTAAATTCAAGATAATTCATGTATTAGTAGTACCTTTAGTAGGTACCTGCAGCAATGCAGCAGATCAAAATTTCTCCAGAGCCTCAAAATATACTATTTTCAGACATGTATAGCGATATATAAATATTATATAAAATAATTGTGCTATAATTTCAATTTGATAACACAGTGTCGTAATCAAGAATGCATAAAAATTGTTTTGTTCGTGTTTGTTGTCGTATGCATCGCATCGTACATGTATATTGATTTTGCATAGGGTTGCGTGCTTGACGATGGTAATTGTGGATTGTGCTTGTGTGGTAACATGTGAATGTCAGTTATTCGTTATGTAATTTTATCATAGTAACCTTTTGACATGGACTCCCATCGATCACCAATAAGAATACTATCTGTTTATTATCTCTTATTTTTATAACACACTTTATTAGTTAAATTACTATTCTACTTCTATTTCAGTTAAATCAAGTTTACATTTCTTCTTCTTTTACTTATTTTTGTAACATTCTAAATCAGTGTCGTGAAAACACAATAAATATGCAATATCTTTTCAAGCAACACATTCAGCGTGAAAACAGCCGCCACAACACTTCTTATGAAAAGGTAAACCTCAATAAACATTTTCTCATCCTTCAACGCCTAAAAGCAACGAACTGACCTTACGCCATAAGGTGTGATAGGCAAAATGCTTATGCGACGCCCTCCACCTTGGTAACGCCCATTTAACAAACTAAAAACAACAACGTGACTTTTAAGCCTTCCATTAACGTACAAGGAAATTGATCGTATAATGTTGACATCTGTTAACGTCATCACTCTTGATCAACGCTTACTTACACCAATAGCTTAACTGTAGTAAACAATGCAAACATAAATAGTGCTATATCAGTGTAGTGTTCACACGTTTAGAGGCTAAAAAGTATGTTTACTCACACCTCTTGATCCGTTCTTTGTGACTGGTGACTAAGAGAAGAAATGTATTAATTTGATACCTATATAAATGATTATTCCAAAATATAGCTTCTCGATCTAAATACGCCTAAATATAGTGCTGCAATGTTACAGTGACTTCAACTAGAATCTTTTACAGCTTTTTGTGTAGCTGGATACTTCGAACCTTTGCTGAAGCTCTAATTGCACTTTCAACCTTACTGTGCAGACAATCTAGACTACTCAAATTTTGGTTTGTTTTGATAATACTCACTGTGTCTGTTAACTTCAATCCTATAAATATTTTGGATTAATAACATGAAATGATAACGTAGAAGTATTCTAGATTTCAAATTACCTTGACGCCTCCACCTCCTGGCTTATGTGTGATGTTGACAGTTGAAGCAACCTTGGGTTTAGCCTTTTCCTTGAAGTCCAGTTTGACTGTTTCGATCTTCTTGTCTCCACCTCCTGGTTTGTAAGCAGCATTCTGAAGCGATCCCACCTTTGACCTCACGTTCCATTCTAATTTTGTGGTTGTGATCTGAAAGTAAACGAGCAAGCATTATACATAGCTACTTATACAAACTTTACCTATATAAGCTACGCTAGCCATAACTATTTTATTACTTTTTTAGTTCCACCACTGGGAGTGTAAGCGTCGTTTTTAGCAGCAATCTTAGGCGTAACGTTGCCGAACTCGAGCTTCCTGTTCTCGATCTTGACCTTTCCACCGCCCGGTTTGTACGTCGCGTTCTCCAACGAGCCAATCTTGGATTTAACAGCTTTGATGTTCGGAGAAGGAGCATTACCCACTTGCACCTTATTCATGGGAACTTCTGAAACAAGTAACGGTTTTAAAATTCAAATTTCTGATATTTTATCAACATAATGTTTTATAGTTGATAAATTAATATTTTGACACACCTAACAAACAGTTTACCTAGCTTAAGACAAAAAAAAATGTTATTGTAAATTCAGGCAGTAATTGTATGCAGTCGGGCTTGGAAATCCCTTTTCTTTGTTCAATTATTTAAATGAATAGACATACTACGGAAATACCTACCAGTACCGTAAATATTTTATAAGGGTGAAGGGTGGTAACGTTGTATTGATCGAAAGTAAGTTGATAATAGAAAGGGAAACGATCAGACTAACAAGTCGGTAATAAATATCTATGACTGATTTGCTTAAATTAATTACTAGTAATTATCGTATCATAATTGAAGGAAGTTGTTTACTCACTTTTCTTTTCACACGGTGGATTTTCTGGTGTTTTTGGTGTAGCGCTTTTGCTTGAAGAACGCGACAGATTCGGCTTGAGGCTGCTGCTCGATTTCTCTTTGGTAGGCAGTTTACTTGGAATCTTCTTGTTTGGTGATCCAGGAGACCCGTTCATATCCTAGAATTTAGAAAGTAAATTGACTAAATGAAATTAAGACCCCTAAAATAGAGTAATGAGCACACTATTAATACTTACGTTTCCTTGCGTAGTTTCATCGACGCCACTGTCGTTATCTCCATCTGTAAACAGACGCACAATTTGTTGAATCTCAGGACAAAACATGGTTATAAATACACAATTTTAAATTCTACCTTAGTGAAGATTGGCTCATTTCAAATCTATAACACACACTTAAGTTTTTATTCTTGTAAAATTATAATAAACCACCTTCCTTTTTTTCATTTTTACCTTTAGGTCGGGCTTTAGGTGCTGAAACAGCTTTTCTTGGAGTCACTTTCTTCGAGTCTGCGGATGGTATTGTTGTGTCCAGTTCGTTTGGTTTTCTAGGAGTCATTGGAGATTTCACATCTTGAATTGGCGATTTGGCAAGAGTTTTATTAGGGGTCGCAATTTGCTGAATTTCATTTTTTGGTGTCTTAGAACGCGGAGGCTCTGGTGTAGCAGTTTGTGATTTTATGGGTGCGATCGAACTTTGTGGCGTATGTTTGAGTTCTGGTGAGTCATCGCTACGAGTCAAAGAAGGCGATCGATCGTACAAATCGGTTTTGCCTTGAGTTTTTGGTGGCTCACTTAAATTTTTCATTGCCGTATTACTTTTTGTTACCACAACATCGTCATCGTCCATCATTTTTTTTGGCGTCAAGTTTGAAAGGGATCCCATAAAAGATTCTGTCATTTTCGAACCAGTAGAAATACGAGATTCTGGACGGTCGAGAATATCTCTCCCACCTTCGTTTGAAGCTTCGGATCTAACACTCTCCTTTGATCCCCTGACATTCTCTTTACTTTCGAGTTTTCCCTCCTGTATCAATCCGAGTCCTGGGCTGCGAGTCACAAATTCATCAATCTTGCCACCTATCGCACTAACAGATTTTCGTCTATCATCTTCCATTTTGAGCGGACTCGGAGCACCAGGAGCTGCTGCGATGCTATAACTTCTTCCTTTAGCCATACCTGCCATCTCCATGCCATTTTCAGTTTTGAACATATTCGGATCATGTTTTATATCAGTTTGGTTATCCAGGTTGGCTGGTTTGTTTTGATAAGAGTTAGAGGAATCGCCCTTTAAAGAGCTCTGAGATGGCTGTCTCGGAAGTTGGCCGGGAGCCGGAGCTGGTCCGTTTTTAGGGTATCCGTTAGATTGTAGCTGTATCTGCGGCTTTGCACCGTCGGGTGTGGTCACACCGGCGACCGGCGGCTGCCTTGGACCAAACTGAAGATTATTTGGCGGAGGAGCCCTTTGAGGCGCTTGAGCCAATATCGGTGACTGAGGTCTCGGACCCTGCTGTGGTGCTATCGATTGTGGCCCAAACGGACGCAGTGGAGGTGGTCGAGCTTGAGGCGTTCCTGGCGGACCAGGTGGCACTGGGGCTCTTGCTACCGGGGGGCCGGGTCTCGGTACGAGTTGCGGAACTGCAGTGACGGGACCACCAGGTTGGAACAGGGGTCTTGGCTGGCCCTGAGGTGGAACTCCTGGCCTTGGAACTTGCGGTGGAAATGCAGACCGGGAATCGACTCTATTTAATGGACGGACCGGGGGCGGCTGTGTCAAGCCCGGAGACTCCAGACCTCCGGGACCGCTACTTGGAGGACGATCTGTTGGGGTCTTAATAAAACAAAACAATAGCATTAGAGGGCCCAAACAATGATAAAATAGTTTATCGAAATGAAATGCTTGCTTTAAAAGAATAGAAATAAATTTAGATAGAGAAGTGCCTACAAAAAAGCTTTAAAAGTTAAACCTATTATGCAGTAGCACGAATCAAGGTAACGATTTTATCTCTAGGCACTAATTTACCTCAAACAAGTAAGTAGGTAAGCTTACTTGTATTTAAAGTATAAAAGGTACAGTATCTAACTGAGAATTCTGTAAGTATCTCTACAAAATCCATAACTAAATTCGAATTCTATTACAACCGATATTGTTATCATCATAGATTTCTGACATTTCAATGTCACAGTAAATAATTATTATTAGGCAGGCAACAGGGACCCATATATATCCAAAAGCAATTTCAGGCCGTTGACTCGCGTAAGTACTTTTCGATCCACCATCTAATAAGACTAACGCAAGCGTTACCACAGGATATTTATGGGCTAAGTATTTCCACGGCTATCAAATCAGATTGTCAGTGAATACTAGCTTAATATCGTGAATTTTGGCAAATAATTCACAAACAAGAGTGATTGTACACGATAGGAGCGTGGGGCGGCGACGGCCGCGCTGTCACCACCCCACACTCGACCGTAATCAAAACAAACCAACTCTCCAACGAAAACAATATCCAGAAAGAACATCAAATTATGTTCTTATTTACGCGCACACATGAATATTATGTTATAGCTTTATATCATTTAAGTGTTCACTATAAAAATGTGACGACGTGAATTTTACTATAATTTTTATTCTAGACACAATTCCAGTCGATACGAAAGGTTCCATATTACCTACAACGTCAATCACTCTAAGATCCAAAAGTAATTAGTGGAGCACGAAATAAAAATTATCAGAAAAACGTTAACGTAATTGGCTGCAGCATAATTATGTTGAGAGTGATGGTGGCCGAACGGTAGCATGTTAGCTTTACAAACTGACGGCACCCAATTCGACCTTCAGCCTTGCACCAATAACATTTAAAATTTTAATAAATTATGTGCAGTTTAGATGCCATCACAAACATCGTTAGAAAATCGGTATACATCTAAGAACTTCAGAAGTTCAACGACATGCATGGTGGATTATAGAGCCCATCCTCTCTCTCCCTGAGAGAAGACCTGTGTCCCAACTGTAGACTTTATTGTACATGTTTATCGATTCTTTCAAAAACTAGTCCCAATATAAGTTGGGACTTGACCTATTGACCCTTTACTAAGTCTAAAATACCCAACTATTCGTAACTTTCGTGTTCCCTAAATTCATCGGTTGCAGTCCACGCGAGGTATAGTGGAGTGAAACATCACCGATAGACAGAAGTTGTCACGAACGCGGCTACTGGGTCAACGAGCTATTCCGGATAAAATATATAACTCTACACGATGTTCAGAAACATGCATGAAAAATTGCTGTGGCGAAAATTTCTTCGATGCCACAGAAATAATGATGCAGGAGCTCATTTTATTTATTACACGATTTAAACATTATGTACATTATTATACGTGCATGTACTAACTGTATCCTTTACTAACTATACTGTAAATTTTATTGTTCTCATACAAGTATTTTGGTATCCTTTCAGTAGTACTTTCTATACCGCACGGTATGGAATATTACCTGAATATAAAGTTGATTGTCTCATTTTGTATGTTTAGTAATCCTATAGGTATTGTTATGGACAAGCAGGAGTCTTACCATCATGCTAGTGACTTGTTTTCCAGTCAGTTGTGTAAACAATGCTGAATACAAGGTTTACATAGCAGACAGTTACTAACGCAAGATTTCAGATATGTATTTCTAAAACCTTTAACGGAAACTGATATGTACTGATATGTATCGATATCGTGTATCGTCGTGAGACTGGCATTGAACCTCGAACGCATCGTAAAATGGTGCCTACTTAGGGCCCATTCCGGCTGAAATAGGCTTGCGGCACGCAATTGACCTTTTCAGCTCTACTTCAGCTTGCCTTCGAAAGTGTAGATCAAACAAACCCTGTAATTGTTGCTACGTTAACGATTCCGATTTTGATTTCTGCATTTAAAAAAACTGCAAGGGACTTTATTGCTAAAATACGTTCACACGAGTTAGTAAAAAAAAAATATGGATATGTATATAACATACCACCATCACCATCGACCATCGAATATTTAAAGGTTGTCGGCCTATCGCGTGCTTTAAGAGCAGCAATAGCTCAAATTCGTATTCTCGTCAACCATTGCTAAAAATTTACATGAAAAGCCTGTAAAATTTCGCAACCAACTTTAACTTTGCAATAACATTGCATGGTCGTATGTTTATTTATTACGTCCATAAAAAATTGCATCAGTAACCGAAAGCTTGAAAAAACAAACTGAAAACATAAAAATCCATAAAAACTTTCGCAAAAGAAAAGCTAATTTAGTTAAGTTATTGCGTTACAACCACGACGTAGTGTTCATTAAACTTTTCACGAGTTTCCAGTCTCGGTTAACGGTGTATCGTTTAGTCAAACAACCTAACAATTGATTATCTAATAGAAACAGTTTGCTTGAAACCACCCTTTTATTAACACTTAAGAGTTTCAGGGTCGGCATAATTGGCGGGAAAACTGACAATAGATTAAGAAAATTGCGTTCTTTTGTGAAAAACTTTCAGTCTAAATTAACATGGAGTGTTTGGTCGTGAGCCATTTCGATTATTAGAAGTGGTGCATTGTGCATGTTGGCACTATGTGCTCTCGTGATCTGCACGAGGCTTACCCTGCCGCCGTTGGTCGACTCCATCCTTCTAGAATATACTGAAACTGTATCTTCGAACTGACAACTGAAGTCTATATCATAGCTTTTCTTCGAGACGAACACCTATGCGATATCTCCTTGACTATAAAAAACAGTATTTTTATTACACATAGGCATTATAGTTTTACGCAAATTCTACTTGTGTCGTAAACGTGCTTTTGTGTTGCTGACGCGGTATGAAAACTATAAATTATATTTACGTGTTCGTGATACGTGTGTGATTTACAACACTGAATTTACAAATATAGATTGCTTGTGGCTGTCCATTTGTCTTGGCACATTAATCTTCTAATCATAAGCATGCTTAAAAAGCTCTAAGTAAATACGTTATTGTGCTTCGCCGACTTCGAATTCACTACTTCATTCCTATATTTTGACTTACTTATGTTTAATGAAAGATAGACGACAATTAAAGATGAACTTTAGAACTAAGTATCATGTACGTATGATACTAGGTAACTAATTAAATAAGTACTATACAGGGTTATTGATAACAACCTCTCGTAGGCAGCTTGCCTTTATGATACTTGATAACTTTTGTTACATAACTTCGTCTTTTGCATGTTACCGTTAATTTTTTATAATTTACCTACTGATATAAGGGTTGAGGATAATATTATCAACGTATTTAAAACAGTTCTAACCAATTTACTAATTGAGAAAGCTTATTATAGTATTGTTGATTATTTTAAGCGACAATGTTATTCATAAAAATATAATGGCAATAAAAAATTACAAATAATTTTTTGGTAGTTATGTAATTTATGAAATGTTTGATGTTATATAATAAAACTGATTGCATGCCGCCTTTTTGTCACACTAGATATTTCGACGCTATCTCGTATAGGTCATATTCAAATCATTTTGTGCATTCAAATTTTTTACTCGTTTCTCGACTTTTTCCCAATTCGTCAGATGCATTTGTCCAATGTACAAATGCATCTGAAACTTCTCCATAACATGACACTCACTTTGTGGGAAAGGGACAGAGCATCATTTCCTAATGCGACCAAAAACTTTAAACGCTATATCTTAGAACTTCATAAGCGATTTAAATAATTTATTAAGTTTACAGACACATTTAATTATATATTTCATTATTGTCGAAAACTACTTGCAATAGCTGTGGGAAAATACAGTTTACTACAAAGACCAAGGAATAACACGATTTTAAGGTTTCCGTTACTAAAGGGACCCTATTATTAAGCCTACGCTGTATATATATCTGTCTGTCTGTCCGTCCGCCTTAACGGCTGTATCTTTCAAACCGTAACAGATAGCCAGTTGAATTATTTACAGAATATGTAATGTTACGAAACATTGATAAAGTCCAAAAATAAAAAACCTTAAACGTTTATCTTTTATTTTTTTCTGTTATAAAAAAGATAATACGTACCAGCGTCAATCTTGACATGAGTATAGTAAAGTTAAACAACAAATAATAAATAATGGCCAAGTGCGAATCAGTGATAACGGGAGTGGTCGGTACTTGGATGTGTGAGACACTGAGACCACCTCGGCGGCGTGAGGTTGTCTTTTTGCACTACTTTTTGTATTTTGTGATGGTATGGAACCTTTAGTGCACGGGCCCGACTCGCACTTGGCCTGTTAATTTAACATTTAGGGGATTCCTCGCTAGTTTATGTTGTGTTTGTAAAAATAAATCTTATTTTTGAAATTTTGTATAAATATGGAATTGTGTATTCTGAAATAAATTTATTGAATTGTATTGTATTGAATTAACAATCGGTAAACCATTAAATATAACTTTGAGAATTTTCCATATAGACTACATGGCCATTTGATAACATCGTTGTTTAATATCATGTAGTCTGCACCTATAATTGTGGTGGCGTTAATTTATTTCTTGTGCCTTGTCCAAGTCATGTAAAGCAAGGACGTACATCATGTTGGCACTCCTTAGTAAAATAAAATAAAGTAAAATAAAATTAACAAATAAAAGTAATCATGTAGCCGTTCGATTTAAAAAAAAGTTTCACGTGGGACATAAAACTATACATATGAATAGAAAGTGACAAAAGTGGGTTACACGTAAGTACTATTTTAGTCATCGTGTTTTATTACCAGCCATTCAAGACTGGCTATACCTAAGTAATCTAACTAAACAGATTAAGATTAACATGTCTTTAGCCGCTTGCGCACAAGCATGATACACAAATTTGAAGAGACCGATGAGACATTGAACTTGGTGCTTTATTCTCGGATGGCCGTGATTATCTCAATCTCTGTCTATCTCATAAGAATAATATATGAGTGAGAGAGACAGAATCTCGACCGCACGAAAATAGAGACTGAGGATTGCCTAAGGATTACCTTTTTTAACTCCAACACGTCATTTAAGTTGTGAATCATATTATAGAGCATATCGAGCATCATAAAATGAGTAATAACGTGTTAAATGAGTACGTATTTATAAATCCTATTGTTCCTTTATTACGTCACAAGAATAAAATTAATTGTATTATTTCATCATGACGAGCCTCCATGGGATAGCAAGAGTTTCATCCCCAACATACATTTGTACGTCACAATTTTTTCAACTTGGTCAAATATTTACACAACATTTAAAATAGAAGCCAACGCAAATAGTTATCGAGGTAAAGAACCCCAACAAAATATGAATATTAGAAATATAGAAGGAAACGTCACCATAATCTAAAGTAGGTCCAACGTCATAGCGCCCAGTTAATAGAAATAAATAAGACGTATTTTGCTTCCTCTAAATTTTAACGGCATTAGAGTTGTCTGAGCTATATTTAGTTGACTGTCTGGAATTCTGACTACGGAGACAGTTGGGCATCGAAATCCAAAGAAAGATTATATTTAAAAACAGGTTACATCGTTAACAGACATTGTGGTGTTCTATAGAAATAAAGATTTTTGCAATAGAATAGAATTTATAGAACATAAACTTTGTCCGAGCTTATATGAAGAATAATCCAGCGTACAAAAATAAACAACACTGGAACAGTATAAATAATTCATAGTTAAAATTGTTAACATTTAGAAAAATAACAAGGTCTGGTGGGGTAAGAGAAACGGCAAGGGTAGAGAAATGGATACCATGATTTCTATAATAGTCAACGGCTATTTTAGCTATATGGTCTTACCTAACTTGTCCACATATTATTATTATGTAATTCATATCTCAAAATAGTTAGTGATTTGATTGTGATTACCCTACAATATTCCATCATTAGCGCTCCCCGCAATGTCTGTAGGTATGTTTGTAAATGTAGGAAACTATCTCCGTACATATTTTATTTCCAGCTAGTTCACACTCATGCGAACATAAAACGACAATAAATCAATTCTAATGAAGTATGGCATGGATTAAAAAAATTGGCGTTCACAGACACCATTCTTCTTCATTGGCATCGTTAAAAAACAATAAAACACTGTGGCAGAAACTATCAGGCCGAATTTTTATCTAAAAGTTGTATAGATTGACCATATTATCATGGCATTTTTTTTTTACTAGTTTACGCAATATCTATTTATGTCAAACTCATTCTCACATAAATGTATCCTATTAAAGTATCTATCAATATCCTCTGAAATTAATTAGGTTCGTTATTCAATACCAGTATTCTGTATTATACCAAGTACTTTGTGTGTCAATACTTTGGTATGTATTAGACCATGTCTCATAGAGAAAAGACATTGATTGGGCATTCTGCTTGTTCTTGTCTACTACCGTAGACTAGCCCAATAAAGGAGGGCCCGACCTTGAATACCTCTTTGGAAATTTCCACTAGTTATTAACATTGACTCTACCGTCACTTTGCCCTTCTTGCCACAGAAATATATATGACCTACGTAAGTACAGAGGTTAAAGTTAACTTGGTCACTGCCCTTTGCGTTATTCTTGCTTTTGTTTTGAAAAATAATGTTAACTAATTAACATAGGTTCTCTCAACCTTGGAATGTAATACCGTTGTGCTTGGAAACAAACATTTTCAACGGAAAATAGCAGGTAATTAATTTCCGAATGTTTAATTAGGACTTTTCACATGGTTTGCTTAGGTTTTTTCGAACGTATGTTCGTATATTGGTACCTACTTATTGTGAGAAACATGAGTTGCGTAAGTCTATAATTAGTGGTTTTTATGCCCCTTTGTTAAGTGTAGTGGTGTTTTATCAATTCTCGCGATGAATCTCCTGTTTCCATAGAAAACCCACCTGTCCCGGGAATTTCCAACCTTTGAAAAAGATAACGAGACTATCTACACGCGTCTAAGTCTTTTTAAACTGTTATCAAACATTGATAAAATCATAATACCAAAGTACAGTCGTAAATCGTTACCACTTTAGATTACCTATTTGCGTTGGTTACAACCGTGTGACATTATATCAACTTAATTTAAAATTACGAACCCTTTGTTCACAATCAGCTGTCACTTTAAACGACGAAAGTAAATAGGCATACTGCATTACATCGTTACTTTACCCACGCATTGTCTGAATTAAAACATTAGAAACACCTAAACAGTCTGCATTGCAACTGATAAGGGATATAAACAGTGGTTTCTGTGCGCGTTTGACATAGGTAATTGTACTTCACGTGTAGATATATTACATGCAAGTAAAACGTTCTAGCGTCATAGTACTGAGCGTCAGACACAGTGACGTGGTCGAGTATATCGAGTGCTCTTGCCAAATGACTCAGAAGGAATATAAAACCGAGTGGCCAATCTAAACATAAGACATTCAGCGACACTCCGCCGCACTGTACGCATCATAATAAACATTAATGTTCTTCGAGCGCGAAGATACTATCACGTCTAGATTACAAAATATCAACCTTAAAGAAAGTAAGTGTTTGTGTGTAATGTTACGAAACTATTGTTTAAAAAAACATGTGTTAACAGTTAAAACTTATAAACTTTCTGTTGTTTCCAAAAGCGAATCATAATATTTTAATAGTAGTGATATTTAATCAATGTATTTTTTTCTTCTTTACAGCTAATATGCAGCCTAAAGCGGAAAGGCCTCCATGCTCAAAGACTCAACTACCCCAGCTGCATCTCACGCCATCAGGCGGGGGACAGAAGAGAAGTGACAGCATCTCTTCGCCCCCTGGAACCACAAGCCCCTGGCTACTGAAACCTCAGCATGAAATTCCCTCCACGCCACCCCCCAAAACTCGGTCACAATCGGAATTCTTCCCTCAAAGAATAGGGTAGTTTCCTCGTCTCTAGAATAAAAATACTGTTTATTTCAAATGGCAACTTGCCATTCGTTCCATGACGGACTTTCTGAGACGTTACGGCTGACTACGTCGTGGAAGAACTAGGCGTAATTGTTGGAGACGGGTGGAGATTTTTCAACCCTGCGTGAGCCGGCCTGCGAGACCAAACATGTCAGTGGTTCAATTAACGAATGGACATTTCATTCCGTCAAAACGTCTCTTTGAAGTGTCAAAAGTTTAATACTTGTGGTTCTAGACGAGTCAGTGATATTAATTGTTAAGGTGTTAAGACTTTTGTTGGAGTTTTAATTGTGTTTTTATGTGAAACGCAAAGAATTAGTAGGTATGTTTCATATTATGTTTTAATAGAATAGAAAACATGTTCATATGCATGTCATTGTACTTACGTTTAACTAATTCCAAGAATTAACAGTTACCTATGGTTGTCATTATTATGAAAAGCAATACTAATAAATACATTCTATATTAATATAAGAAGTTTGTTGTTTACATTTTACCTAGATAAGGTAAACGCTGGTAATCTCGGCAGTGTCCCAATACTCGTCAGATTCTGAAAAAAGACCTACTATTTATTTCTACTATGAACTAAATAAAAACTTTTTATGTAAACATATTTTTGGTAATATACTCCATAATTAAATGTTGTCACATTTAGTCAAAAATACAATGGAATTGGAGAAAAGAGCTGCTAAAGTTTGGGATTCCGAAATTTGTGTTTTTTTTAAAGTTTAGTTACTAAACCTGTAGTCCTGCGACCACTTTTGTTTTTGCGTTAAAGGATCAGTCGGTCACTTTGGTAAGTATATGATTATTTTGTGAAACACTCAAGTTAATTTTCTAATGATTATAAACTATAATATGATCATATTTTTATTATTCGTTTATTTTTTTGTGTGTGACAGGTACTGGTACTTTATAATCCCTACTTGACCCATTACTCGTCAAAATTTCTATTATTTTGACGGCATCTGGGACATGTATGACAAAATGCACGTAATATCGTCAATGTGTTTATTTTGAACCTTATTACACCGTGATACGGGTTTTTGTTTGCGGCAGGCGCGGCGGCGGTCAGATATTTACGTGAAAAATAATTAATAAATTAAATAGACAATTTTTTATTTATGAAAGACAAGAAAAACATTTTTAAGAATTAATAGAAATAAATACACACATTACAAATTGTTTTCCTCCACAAACCGGTTCCAACTCAGCATAATGCTGGTTGCGAACAACCAGCGCTAGTCTTCCGTTGGAGCCGCCGGTGACATCACCCATGGCCAACATTACACCCAACAGCACACGACAAATTAAATAATAATAATAATAATATAGCAACAACAACACATAATACATAACAAACATTTAATATAAACAAACTATAACATAAATACATAGTACTAATAAGGTTATTCGAACTATCTCAATAAAAAATTAATATGAAAGTAATTAAAAGAAGAAATTTAGACATTTACTCGGACATGAAATAAAAAACACAATGGTAAAAAAAACCCCATATAGCACTGGTGTCTGTTATTATAAGCGCTTCGCATTTTTGATGCTCAAAAATAAATCTTTTAAGCTTAAGCTTAAATAAGTGTAAACTATGCAGGTTCCTTATATGATATATAAGGAACCTGATGAGGGTACATACTCCCTCTGAACTACTTTATTTAACTTGGATAATAAGGAATAAGTATGTATTTTAAAGTCTGGAAGCTATTGCGGTTTTCAATTAGGACATCGCTTATCGCACTAGTCTATAAATTTGTGTGTAAGATGTATTTATTTATGTAATTTTTTTCTTCATTAATAGGTTTGCGTTGTGTGAATCAGTCACACAACTGGCAACGGAGACAGCTATGCTATTCCAGCCATAGTTCTGAAGACATGTGCGCCTGAATTGTCTCCTATACTGACTCACCTCTTTCGTCTCTCGCTTGAGACTCGTTAAGTGCCGAAGTCGTGAAAGCTTGCAAACGTGCAACTTGTGCCCAAAATAGTAGTAGTGCCGATTCTGCCAACTACAGGCCAATCTCGATCACGTCGATACTCTGCAAGACTATGGAACGTGTCCTCAACAACAGGCTCCTGGCGTATCTAGAATCTAATGATCTCCTCAGTGACCGGCAATACGGATTCCTTCGAAACTGGTCCACTGGGGATCTTCTAGCGTAGGTAGGTATGCCACACACATCTGGAGTGAGGCCATCGAGAAATACGGAGAACGCTCGCCGTTTCCCTCGAAATTTCAAAGACTTTTGTGAGGGTTTGGCATGACGGCCTTATTAGCAAGCTCTCTTTATTTGGCTTGTCAGCTGGTTTTATTGCGTGGATATCGGACTTCTTGAGGGATAGATCGATTTGAGTTGTCATTGATGGCTGCTAGTCCGATCGAATAGCAATTAATGCCGGTGTGCCCCAGAAGTTGGTGCTCTCTGCAACGCTCTTTCTGCTGCACATCAACGATCTGCTAAATCTCGGTACCTTTGGCTATGCAGACGGCAGCACAGTATAGTAGAGAGCTATACCTACATCTAATGCAAGAACCACTGGACAACAAATTCAGTTTCTCAGACAGGCCATGGTTGAGCGCATGTACTTGTCCCTTATAGCAGTCTCCAATTGGGTTGATGCTTGATACCAACCTGGTCAATTTCAATGCCGCTAAGACCCAGGCGTGTCTGTTCGCCGCCAAAAGGACACCATTCTAACTGGCTCCTACTTTCCGGGATGTCCAATCCGATAACTGACCAGCTTGAGCTTTTGGGGATTGCTTTGTCTCCTACCCTCAACTTTGGCTCCTATATTGAAAATAAGGCTCGATTGGCTGCCAAAAAGCTGGGTATCCTATCAAAAGTGCAACGGTACTTCACGTTGGAACAGTTGCTTTCACTTTACAAAGCACAAGTTCGGTCGTGCATGGAGTACTGCTCTCACGGCTCACCTTTGGGATGGATCAGCTAAGTACCAACTTGGGGCCTTTATTATAATTTTTGTTTATTTTGTGCGATAAATAATAAATTCAATGCAATTGCAGTTTGGTTTCATTTGTCACCGATATTGGACTCGTTTCGTTATTTTAGTAATATTTTTTCCCCTATATTTTCATTTTGAGGGTTACATATAAAAAAATTAGCTAATAATATGAACCTTAAGTCTTAAGTAACAGAGTTCAAATCAGTGTTAAAAATTGACGAGCACTGGGACATTTTGACGACAATTACGACAAATCTGCCGGATACTGGTACAAGTCGCCTCTTTTTCAATTTTTCTATTATTTTATTACTTTATTGATTTAATTTAATTGTAAAAATAAATTAGCTGAAAAGAATGATAAATCAAGAATCACGTCACGCAATTTCAATTATCTAAGTTAACAAACAGAAACGTAGCAAAGGTGCAAAGACAGCTAAGTTCAGAACCTGACGAGTAATGGGCCGTTTACCTTAGATGACGTCAACTGCTAATTCTGCTTTCAAATGTTCTTGTGAGACTAGTTACCGTTAAATTGAAAATATATAGCGAAACTAGGCTTCCTAGAGTTTAGATGCCAAAATTCTCAAAACATATTGGCACACTAACATTCTTGTTTGAAATTAATACAAAGTGAAAAGGGTAATTACTTCTCATTAGACGGTACTAATTGCATCTTCACCTAACCAATAAATAAGTGACATGATACAACACTTATGAGGATGAAAATCAGAATGGCTAAGACTTTAACTTTAGAGGTTAGACAGGTAGAGGTTCAACCTGTACTTACTAATGAAAGTAGTAGTAGTAGTTAATGTAGTAATAATGAAAGTAGCATCGTAGATGTTTTGGATTTGTTAGAAAAAAATATTTTTACATGTATTATAAATTACTATACTATAAATATGCTATGCCCTGTTAGCACGCAGAACAGATGGTAGATGGGTTCTCCAATGGAGACCACGGACCGGTAAGCACAGCGTAGGACTTACAAGATGGACAGACGACCTAGAAAAGACCGCAGGGAAACGCTGGATGCAGGCCGCTTCCAACCGGCACTTTTTGAGATCGATGGGGGAGACCATGTCCAGCAGTGGACGTCCTATGGCTGAAACGATGATGATGATACCCTGCTAAGCGCTTTAATGTTATCTCAACAACAATGCTAGATGCAAATATTATTGCAAGCCTTAAAAGACAATTAAAAGTCATTTGCTCTACTTATCTGTTTGCCCCCAAATTTTAATAATATCGTCGTAAAATGATCTCCACAGCTCTTGAAACAACAAGATATAATGTTCCATTGTTAACTATAATCACTTATTGTTTGAATCAAAACTTTCCAAAAAATATGTTATTTGGTGAAATGTGTAAGCGGAAAAGCCTCTGACTCACTCTTTTTAGCTGAGTCACGTATAAATATTGAATCCCGGTAGATGCAAGGTACTTAATATACTTAAGATACAACAATGTAGATAATAATGTACTTAAGTGTCACTTACTTAACTGTTACTATTAGTAATGAAACAGTTTCCATTATTAGTGTGGCATTTACAATACAAGTACAAAGCGTTATTTTCCTGCATAGTATAGTAATTGAATAGTAAATATTGTGGTGCTTTAAAGTAATATCTACTTTCTTTATTAGAAAAACTAGGTCTGCTAAAGATTTGAAAACCTGTACGAAGCGCTTTGATTTTACTTTTGTAGTGCGATCCGCTAGACTGTGGAATACGCTGCTTGAATGGGTGTTTCGCGATAGTTACAATCTGGGTGTCCCCATGTCGCGAATAAATCGGTTTCAGTCGTTCGTTTCGTTTAACAACAGAAGATGTAGCTGTCAAACGCAAGCCTTTATCATAAAATTATTTCTTTAATTGAAATAGTTATTGCAATAATTAATTCTTTACTAACTCTACAAGTGATTTCATTTGTTACTTGCAACAGCACGCGGTTTAACTAACTATCCTACAGACATCATAGCAGTATGATCTAAATGAAAAGCTACCTTCTTTTAAAATTTCATCAAAATCCGTTCAGCCGTTACGGAGTTGAGTGCGGCTAAACACTTACACACAAAACTTTCGCATTGTTATTTCAGTGTGATGTGATATTAGCTCTACCGCATTTGGACCCATTTTTTGCATTTTTTAACTGTGGTACAGTATAGATAATTTTAAATGGCGTTTCGAGTTTCTATAACTGGAAAAATCCGATAGCAAAGTATAGTCGGCAGTAGTTAGTAGTAAATGTACAACGAAGAATCATTTTCTTCGATGTTTTGCGTCGAGTATTCACCACTACTGACTCACGCCTGTAAATACCGACCAGCTTTTTATTCAAGACTGTGAAATGTCGACACAGCTTCTCAGAAGAGAACATCACAATAAAGATTATTTCGACCTCATTACTGCCTGACTTTTTAATGTTTCACTTTCTATACGCAGAAACGTTTGATTAATACACATTTTGTATGTGTAGGTGGATGAAAACATTACAAAATGTACCCATAACGATGCCAATGAATAAAAATCATGTAGGTGGAAACTAGAAAGCTAATTCAAACAGCCTTCGAAACCAATTACGCTGATAGATGTTAATAGGTACAAGTATCTTATCTGATATGCCTACATTTAATTGGCTTTATATCTGTGACGCTCGTGTAAATACAAAGGAATTAATTCCGCACACGAGGGGCCCGTACATAAATAAAAATTACTTCAATTATCTTCTATCAAGTATTATGTCATGTCTAGACTACCTACAAGCACTTAAAACGGGCCGAGCCATTTTCTAATTTGATAGACGTTTTCTCTTCACTCTTGGGACATAATCCTAGTTTTGTGAAAATTCGCGCTAATTGGAATTTACAGATATGACTGATTACCGTGTTATACGACTGTTACGAGTATGTGATCGATGGAATAACTATGTGTATTTACTTTTTACTTGTGATATCGAGCGACTGGACTAGAATGTTCAGGGTGAGGTAGCAGGAAGCCTTGTTAGTGCTTGATTGGTATGTTAAGGCACTTACCTCGCTGGTGGTCGGGAGACACTTTGATTAGAAAATATGCAATATACTGAGTACAAGGATGGTATTATAAATTCTAACTGAGGGGTGCGTTCCGAAGGGGACGCCGGCAAAACCTGAAGTGCCGTAGACGCGGCCTCTATCGGCAAGTTAAGTATGCAAAGACCTATCTATCTTTCTAGAAGTGACTTCACACAAATCTTAACATAACACTTTTTTTTATATAAAATAAGTAATTCTACGTTTGGCCACCAACTCGCCTGATGGTAAGCGACGGTGGGGCCAAGGATGGAACACGCTGATCTAGAATAAATCTATTCACTCTAGCCTTGAAGATATTAAAGTGAATATAGATTAGTACTTTCTTGTTTATAGTGAAGTGTTACGGTAGTATGTTAATTTCCATCAAAAAAAAGAATTATTATTTTTATTGGACTTATGTCCTAAAACTGTTACCAGAACCACTGGAGGGTTGAGCAGCAACGTCCTATTAGTACACGGTGAACGTACTGCGTTCCCCAAGCTGCCTGCCAAGCTTGGGGATTATGGCAACACCCCTCTCTGAGAGGGAGGCCTGGGAGTTTTGGCGCCAACGTGGAAAAAAACATGTCGGCTCGTTGGATTATTTTCTAAACTTGTGTATTTTCGAGTGTTAATGTGTACTAAATGGTGAATTATTATTCATTAAGTGCTCGTAAACGTGCTCGAGTGTGGGCAAGTGATATAACGAGGTGAAACGTGTCTTTTCGTGTTGTTTTCAAAACTCCATATAGGAGCCTCTTGTAAAGTCTCCACCACTTTACAGGGGCATGAGTTTGACTTGACCGTGACTTTCTTAGCTTGACTCTGACTGTGACTATGACTTGTTTGACGCTATTAAGACAATGTAAACTGTTTAAGATTACGACTAAAGGACATTGAATCCACGGTAATGAAAACTTTAACAAAAAAAAAAGAGGGAGGCCTTGTAGAGATTATGTGTGCATGTGTGTGATGAAGTCTCTGTATCCTACGCAACAAATGAAACTCTATTAGATTATCAAAACTGTTGGCAAATAAAACCCTTCTGTAGAGTAAACAAGAAGAAAACAGGAAGAAGAGGAAACCATGTTAGGCATGTTTACGTTACAAAATCTAATTTGTTTACCTAGTCCTTTCTAGATGTTCATAGCACGTTCTGAAATGTGGTCCTGCGCCCTGTAAATGATGCGCGCGCACGTACCATCCGGGCATTTCCTATGGAGCCTCCCTATACTGAAACTCCATTAAAAACAAGTTTATACCTATCCTCTTCAGATGATACGAAAATGACAAGGACGACATGTAGTTGGCATCAGCCGACTGTTGGGTTCAGAGTACAGCCGTACCGATTGCCTCTCTGCCGCCGACGTAATGAAAATATTTCAATCGAGCGTTTCATTTATGTTGATATCTCATAAAACGAACTAATGTTATTTGCCAAGAAGTTCTTACAAACATTCGTTAGAAATCTCGTAAACAACTTCACTGAACGTTAATTTACATAACATAATATTTCAAAAAAAAAACCGGCTATAATATTTATAATATTTTTGTTGTAAACACTAGAGATTTTGGCCGACGACGCAAAGCCAAAAGATGGGTATTGTCGTTAGCGTGCATGAATGTATGTATGTACCTACCTACAGCCTAAACGTCTTGAGGTCGATAGATTCGTGTAAGTTTAGGGATGTTCACTAGGAAGACGACGTCATCATTAAAATGCACCCCGTTTATGTGACGGATCATCAGATCTTTAAAAATAAAAGTCAGGTTTGATTCATCATATTTCGTACCGTTTGCGAAATATGATCCGTCAAAAGTTTGGTGTTGAGTTTTTAACTGTTTTAATTATCAATTTATAAACCGACTTGAAAATTAGTAAATACGTCATTTCGTTTACTTGGACGAATAATTTTTACCAACTAAATCTACTGAAGACTACTACTGCTGAAAGAAAACTACTGAACGAAATTTGATTCATTTTGTATGGGACAAATCTGAAAGTATTTACTTAATTTTCTTTACTTTCTTATTTCCTATTTTATTTTGAATAATTTTCCAATTCCGTTTAACAATGAGTTCTGAATAACAAACATTAAAAAAAACGAATAGAGTACTCCCTCCGTTTTTGAAGTCGGCTAAAATGGAAATACACAATTGTCAGATACGGTTTTCAGATGAGTGTATTAACAGATTAAAGGTAGAAGAATACCTAGCCGTTATGTTCTCCCCAATAAGATTTGAAATGAGCCAAACAAAAGTACCTATCATAGAAAAAGTGCTTTTATAGAATCGTTATTTTTTTTAAAGATATCTCAATTAATTTGTAAGTAATAGTTATTTAAAAGCACTTTCCCCATGATTGCAAAATTGCTGTCTTAAATTGTAAATAACCTGAAAATTGTTGATCTTAGTAGAAAAACTCTGCAATTTACCTGCAACAAAAAAGAAATTGTTAAAACAGTTGAAAAATCCTTACTATAAGTTACTATAATAATTATTATAAAAGCGAAAGTAACTCTGTCTTTCTGTCTGTATGTTTGTTCGCTTTTCACGACTAAACGACTACGCCGAACTTTGCACGATAGTGTACATCATAAGGATGGACATAGGGTTATTGGCTCAGCAAATGTGGAAAAACTAGAAAATCGCGAGTAGCACCGCAGAATTCAGATATTGATAAAAAATCGATCTAATAATTATAGTCACATTTTAACAACCGACTTCGCACTGGTGCGCAGTATACCTACTTGTTTTATTTTATTTTATATAATAATCAATATTGCCTTGATTGACCGCCAACTCGGCTGAGCTAGCACCACTTAGTTGTTTTCATTGGACAAGTTCATTCGCTCCGTCTTTCCTATATAAGTCAATGCTGTAAGTGCAGTTATTTTAGTATCCCGGCCTATTGCATCCTGTAATTCTTAAACTAAATTGGTCTGGGATGGCTACAGTCCAAAGTAAAGATATCAGACAGAGGTAGGTAAATGGAAAGCTATTACCTGTCACAGCACGTGTACCTGGGGAAAACGACTCGAGCAAGGGCGAAGGAATTAGGCCAAATGTAATTCTTTCCAAGTAAGTGGGGAAAGGTTTGTGATAGGAGTGGTGATTGAAGCAACTTGGCGCATACAACAACAACAACAACAACTAACAACTAACAACTAGCAGATTTCGACTGGCAGAACAACTAGCTTTTTTAGTTTTAAAATTCTATTTATTCTTATTTTTCGTGTTTTATTTTCAGGTTGGTGGAAATATCTCTATTTTAATTACTGTTTTTTCTTTGACAGGCTAGATATTTGACCACAGCTAACATAACCTACCAGCGATTCAGTTTACGTGACTGCGGAAAATCACGCGAACGTGAACCTTAACATTCGAGATATACAGTTTGTGGTCGCGTATTTTTCACAGCCACCTTAACTGAATCATTTAAAACAGGTGACGGTATACGGCCCCTGATATATCATAAGGATATATCATGAAGATTGTAAACACACCAAGCCTAGATCATGGACCAACCCCCAAGTGACCCAAATGGAACACACTGTTGGACAAGTATAGGTACACTAGTCATTCGCCCCGAACTGTGACCTCACGACCCCTATATCTTTACAACTCCTTGACCGATTTTGCTCATATTGTATTTGTACGAACTGCTTACTTGCATAGGTATAATCAGCCTTTTCTTTTATAGTCCGCTGCTGGACTTAGGCCTACCCCCGAAAGGACGATTGGGCCATAAAGCGGTGTCTATTTTGCGTGCCCACTCTGGCAGTAGGTAGGTACGATAGATAAATGGCAGGAGGCAATAAGATCATGCAAATAATAGGTACCTAGGGCCTAAATAAGAAACTGTTTTTATTTTTATTCCTATGCATTGCAAGGACTTCCTTCTAACATCATTTACGACTGCACTCAACGGCCACAGCTATTTCTTACGCACGTTTCTTTTTTGAAGATAAAACTGAGTGACTATTTAAAAAACCGATTCGGAATTTATCTTTAGAATAACATAGCAAAAAATGATACTAAGCAATTTTCGTGTAAATATTTTATAGGATGGTGGAAGAGAGTTTTTTTTTTTCGAGTTTTATTCCTACCTCCTCCGTCATTCTATGGGTACCTAAAATATCAACACGAAAATTGCTTTTACTACTAGCAATGTTATTCTTAAGATAATACAAATACATTAACTTTATTCCCAAAAAATTACAAAAACATTTGTTTTACGTACATATTACACTACATTTAGTAAACACAATCTAATAAATTTTGTATAGGTACCTATCTCGTAAGCAGCTGTAAAACCTGTGTTACAACCATCGTTGTAATGTTACAGTTGATATATAAATGCCCAATCGTTTTTTAGGGTTCCGTACCCAAAGGGTAAAAACGGGACGCTATTACTAAGTCTATCTGTCCGTCTGTCCGTCTGTCCTATCTTTAAACGGCTGTATCTTTCGAACCGTAATAGATAGCCAGCTAAAATTTTCACCGAATATGTAAATATTACGGCCGATTAACTAAAAAAATATAAAAAAGTCAAAAAGTCAAAATTAAAAGGGGGTCCCCATACAACAAACATATTTAATTTACGTCTTTTTGTATTAGCTCTAATGGAAAAACGGTAATACGTACAAGCGTCAAATTTGGTACGATTATAGTACACATTCTAAAATATAACAACAAATAATAAATAATGGCCAAGTGCAAGTCGGTGGCAAGTTTCTGTTCATTAACAAGTTATTAACTGGTAATTTTGTTATTTAATTTTGTGGTGGTACGGAACCCTCAGTTCGCGAGCCCGACCCGCACTTGGCCGGTTTATTTTAATTCTCGCTCCGCGGTTTTTTTATCTTCAGAAACGTTAGAATGTTCGAGTAAGATAACCGCACGTCTTTAGCTGCCCGCACAATTTCTAACAGATATTGAAACTTATTCGCGACCTGGGGCCTTACGGACAACTGCTATTACAGGCACCTAATCCGCTCAGTTGGAATATTACGCTACCGCAAACCGTATCTGGGCGCGATAAGGTTTGCGGTCGCGTGATTTTCCAACTGAGCGGATTAGGTGCCTGTAATAGCAGTTGTCCGTAAGGCCCCTGGATTATACAGCAGCTATTAAGTAGGTAAGTATATACATCACAGCAAAACAATACCCTGCGTAGTATCAAACTAAGGCCCATCAAACCCCTCAAGTTACTGTTACTAAAAAGTCCTTGAACGTTACGAGCTTGGTCCCAAATCGGTTTGAAGGTGGTTCGAACCAGGAAGCGATCAGATCGCGTGTCCCGCTGCATTACTTTATTGCCCAAAGCTATCTGTGCGTGTCGCTTCAGGCGTCTGCCTGAAAAATGTGTGTTAGTACGATGCCTTTTTATCGGTCAATCAATAACCGAATGTAGAAACTTTTCTTCATTCGCAGGGGTTGCTAAAATGTACCACAAAGAGTATCGCGGGCGGAAGTAGGGAGCTGGGGTGAAGCCTTTGAAGGAACGGAAGGAGTAGGGAAACAAGGGAGGATGACTTCGTTTTTAATTGTTTTGGTTTGTGATGCAAGTTATACAAGCAGGTTAATAAGTAATAGCGATGATTAATTGTTAAGGACAATAAAATTAGCTTCATTGTGGCGCTATGCCCTACCTTAAAATACCAATGCCCTACCTTAAAATACCAATGCCCTTTCAAATAAGGTAATAGGTATGCTAAGTGTTTGTTAATAGTTAAGTAGGTATGATATGGAGGGGAACAAAATTACTAGTAGCGTAGTACGCGACCTCTAAACATACGGCAAATCGAAGCTTTTTATGCTTTTTGCTTTTAAGTATGTAGCTATCACTAGTATATTTTTGTCCAAACAGTTAGATTTCATCAAACTAGGTACTAGTCGGACAGAATGGAATAAACGGCTATTTTTATCTCCGCCCTACCTGTAAGTCCTGTAACCACCCCTGGGGCCTTACGGCCAACGGCTAACTCGGTATCAAACTAACGTTATATCCGCTCAGTTGGAAAATCACGCGATCGCAAACCGTATCTGGGCGCGTTAAAGTTCACGTTCGCGTGATTTTCCAACTGAGCGGATATAACGTTAGTTTGATACCGAGTTAGCCGTAGGCCGTAAGGCCCCTGATTGATACCTTAAATTCAACTCTAGCTACTACGGCCCTGTCTTACGACCCAACTTATAGGTACAATATGCTACGTAGGTTATCGTACTAAACCTATCGTACGTATAGGAACCTACATAATATCTACCTATTAGCTTCGATCATTCGAAATCTATTAGTGTAATTTATCAACACGCAAATATTTTTTTCGAAATAAAAGCTAGATGGTAATTCTGTTATTCCTATACTGATCAATAAAAATCTTTGTAGTAAGTGAATTATACATACATTTCGACCTACCTAGTAAGTACCCAGTGCTAGTAGGTTAGCTAACTTAGGTACCTATTTACAAAGATAATAATTATAACCAGTTTTACCTAACAATCATAATTTTTCAGTTCATGACACCAAGCGCCATCTATTACATTTCATTTGAACTCCAAAGTAAGCTTCGTTGCTAGTGTTTCACAGTTTTGCTACGCGTCGAAAGCGTAGCAGAACCACTTGCACGTTATAAGAAATGTAGCCAGCAATTAATGGTTCGAAAAATACCCGCTAGGTGGCCCTGGTAGCCGGTAGTATCTTAATCTATTAACTCTAAAAATTGCTGAAAGATGGCGTTAGCATTTAAAAATAATAATTATTATAGAAACCAAACAGGTGTGAAGAACTTTGTTATTTTTTTAGGACAAAATTGAACTTTATAAGCAACAGTAGTATGATAAAAAAAAAGTCATTCAACGTAACTCAAACTTTAGTTATCGAGCGATGAACCAGCCACATCACAGCGGTTTGCAAACAAAAAAACTTGCTGAGAGCTTTCACCATCCGCCCCGACCGCAACCCTTGTGCGCTCATGGCGGGGGTCGAAATGACACCGATCCCATCCTTCGACAGGCAACGGGGTTATAATATTTAATTTATTAACAAAGTAAAACATAGCAAATCAAAAAAAAATAGACAAGCCCAAATGTTTTACTTATTAAATATAGTCCGGTTTTTACCCGAGAAGTTTTACTTTTTGGTAACAAACGATGTAATTTGGCCCTTAGGTCTAGCAACAAATTCAAGTGCGTTAAAAGGTATCGAATGCAATAAAAAAATTAAATTAAATTTTCTAAATAATTGGCTAATGTTATCCTTATCATATTTCGAATGATGTACCTTAATATTATAGAGGTATCCACGAGTAGGGTTACTGTTATCATAGATTAAAAAAAATACGACGCATCTAAGTTGCGCAAGTTGAGAAAGATGCTCGTAGGTATACCTACCTACGTCCAAAGAATTCGAACTACCCAAAAAGTTACGGTCCATGTTCTTTGTATACGTCAATGAGCTTAGAAAGACTTTTTTCGTCATTGGTATACTTGCGTGCAAATTCTGATGAGTGCGTAACGTGCCTTTGGACATACCTACTTAGTTACGTGCATCCTGCTCTTGCACGCACGCCCTTGTTGTAAGTTGCGCATGTTACATGCACCGTAATACCTATCATAGAAGACATTATAGCACAGGGGCCTTACGGACAACTGCTATTGCGGCACCAAACTAACGTTAAATCCGCTCAGTTGGAAAATCACGCGACCGAAAACCGTATCTGGCTCAAAGTGATGTCACCTTTGTCTGCAATATTTTACTGTTTAAGTACATTTGGGGACTGCAACGAACATTAACAAATCTTGATTATTCAATTATCTTTTTGTGTCACTCGCTGAAGAAAAGGGTAGTTATATTGTGACCCATATTATGACCCATGTTACTTTACCATATTATGGTCTATCTGCACATAAAGATGTAGAATTGTGCTAAAGTCAGTGACTTTTAGAAAGATACAGAACAGCCGAGGGCGTAATTCACGCAAGCCTATTGTTAATTTTTTTTTAAAAAGTTTTAATATATTTAAGTTTACCCACTTGTATCATTGACTTGTATTAGTGCTTTTTACCCACAGACTAGGTAAAGCTACTAAGAAAGTCTTTGTTATTACCATACCTAGCAGAATTTATTTTAAAATCATATACCTAAATCACATTAGAACCTCCTCAGAAGAAACTTTCTTTATGGGTTGGCATGACACATTTAATTTTGATCTAATTTTCGGTTAGGCACGGTTTGTACATTTAGTCGTGATAAAAATATAATAATTAATAATAATTGTAAGTAGGTATATCACGTAGCTATTGGCGCGCAAATATGAATATTATAACCAGAAAATACTTAAATATAATTATAACAAGAAAAAAAAATGTGTAGGTTTGTTTGTGTATAAGAATTTTAGATTTCGTGATGAGTCAGTTAGTCAGTGAGTGAGTAGTACAGCTTTTATATATATGTATATAAACCATCCTACTATGCATAAAATCGAAACAAATTCTAGATTTATCTAGTACCAAAATTAAGACCCAAGTTAAAAGAACGATTCGACCTTCGCGATGTCGTCATGACTTCTACCAGTTATGTTCTTACATCATCATCAGAAATACGGCGTTAGAACTAAAGGCTAAGTTATGGGACATCTTTTACATTACAACACACCTTTGCACCTAAGTAGGTACCTACATAATACTATAGCTAGGTATGTAGCTTGACTTGTAAACTGATAAGAAGATAAAGCTATCTTACTGGGATTTGGGATCATCCGGTGTTTCGTAAAAAAGGTTAAATTTGGGGACGATATAATCTACGATAATTTACTAGTTTATTGGTTAGAGCAACGATCTCGCTCCTTTTTCTATACTTGTCAGTTAAATTTGTTGTGAATTAAAACAATAATTACAAAAAATAAATGTGTTAGTGATACCTACGTACAGACCTACCTATCTACTTATTATATTAGGTACCTACTTACCTACATCATCTTACCCATTTTAAGTGAAAATTCGGGTGCAATAAACGTTTTTAGGGAGAATAAAAATAATAAAACAAGACTACGTAAAATATCAGAAATAAGTGTCAGATGATAAATATAATTATGATCCCAGCAATATCACCAGTTCACAATTAAAAATTCAACCACTTTTTTATTGCGTATTAGTTTAAGTAAAACTTTGTTTTTTAAGTTAGTATATATAATACTTATAGTATTTACAAAAATTGTTTAATCTACTTTTATCTGGCTTTTTTTCGAATATATCAGTTCTTTGCTAAGAGTTTATGAATTAGCCATATACCTAATTCAATAACCATATTCAATTTATGATTTTAACCATAGGCAAATGTAACTTATAATAATGATCTTCACATCACATCTGATTTAATCTACACTACGAAAGCGATGCGTGCGCAGCGCTGTTTTGTAGGCAAGTACAATGTCAACTCGCCTTACATTACAGTGCCAATCTTTATAGTAGGTAGGTAGGTCATAGACGGTGGCCACATTAAGGAACAAAAAAAATATTTACGGATACGTCTCAATTTTGTTTAGAAAATACGATGGTGGCTCTCATCTCTACGGATGATTTGGATCGCACTGAACCCTGTACCTATTTTTCTACTGTAGCTGTGCGCTAATTTGTATGCGACCTCACGCATCTGTGACACTCCTATCGCAATCGCGGACGATTCTCGTTTGGCACCACATCCCCGCTTTATGTTTATTTACAATCAACGATGATCTCGCTGCGTGACTCATAATGTTTTTCTGTCTATTTATTATGCCAGTGACTCCAATAGTGCTAATGGTGCACAAGGTAAAGTTAATTTTCCAAAAAGACATGCAAGAATTTACCTTCTTACTACTACTTGTACTATTATGACGTCTGTGGTACTACCTACTTATACTGGGTGGAAATTTTAATAGGTGTCCTGTCCAGTTTCCACTATGTCCATGAAGTTTCTGAGACTCGAACCAATGTTGGTTTATAGAGACCATAAATGTTTGCAAGAAACAGGATCAAACTTAAAAAAAATATTGTCTAAAACTAAATTTATGTCGCCGAAATCAAAATTTCTTAGAAATCCATATATGTAATAGGTGAATATAGCGAGCGGTATCCAGCGCTGTTCGAGTTGAATTGCTACTTTATTGCCACGTAGATAGAGTCCTTATTTATTTAAATTTCTTCGCGGAGTGAACCCTCTGTGCTACAATCCGTTATAGCATAGGTAAGTATATGTTATTCTAATGTATAAGCTATATTATTGTAAACTTTCATTAAAATCCATTCGGTAGTTTTTGCGTGAATGAGGAACAAACATCTATACATCCATATTCCATACATACAAACTTTCGCGTTTATAATATTAGTAGGATTTTAAGAATTCTAGTCTATTCATTCTAGATTTCTATATATGTATGGGCAAAACGGCAAAATATGTAATTTGTTGTAAGTGTTGCTGTGTTATACCTACGTTATACGTTATACGTTATTACTTACCTATGGCAATGCGCTGCAACAAGCGCCTCACTAAATATTTTTTACGAAAATCACAAACAAAAATGACAAATTCAAACAAAACGTTGAACGTTTTGCGCTATTTGTTCGCAATAAAGCGGCAACTATTTTTATTACTTTAATTTACTCGTTATAGGTAGACTACCTTTAATTGGTCGCATCTAATTGGTGTCTCGCACGCAATGTCGCAACCAAATTGTGCTAATCGTCCGTATTTACCGAACTAATGGTTGAATTGAACTCGTGGGCGAAAACTGCCTTAATTCGATACCAATTCTACTGAAAATTACAATTATTCCTTTAGCTGCTCCGAGTAATGATCATTCGTAATTCAGCTGTTCTGCAAACGTTGGGTTACTGCTAAATGAGACATATTGGCCATTGTCAAAAAGCCATTAATTTAAGTAAGTACCAAATAGTTTGGTCCGTAAGTAATCTTGCTATTTCTGCCCACTAACATTGTCAAAGAGGATGTTTAGTAATGTGAGTCATAAAACAATAAGAAAATAAATAAGCAATTCTAGATTACAAGTGTAGTTGTGTGGTGGTTTATCTACCATAAGAAAAACCACCTAGAGACAAATTATTTCTTTCATAAGAAAAATGCAAAGCATTTAAATGTATTAACCTAAATCTTCAAAAAATATACCAAACCTTTTAGTAGTGGAAAAAAATATAAACGGATGGCATTACATTAAAATATTTTTCTATTTTATCTAATTTATATTTAAACTCTTCTATGTGTTTTTTAGGTAATATATTATGTAAAAATAATATGGATCTAGTTCCAAATGACGTTAATTATTATTTGTATTATTACATTTACAAATATTACAATCCTAGAAAGCAGCAATGTTTAGTTCTTACTTTTTCATAACTAAACTGAGAACTACTATGCACTGAGACATTTTTTCTGCAAAAATGGTGAAGAATGCAAATCGACGCGCACTCCTGCATATTTTGCCGTACTCATTTGACCCTAGCCTAGAACAGAGGCGATGGGAAGTGGAACCCGTCCGGCAATTTACCAATCACCAGCGCCTGAATGTGATGTCCTGTCTGGTGGAAGGATTAACTGATACATTCAGTGTGCATGGCTTCTGATCAAGAATCAGGCAAAAAAAGACTGACATAGCAAAGAAACAAAATACGAAAACATAGTTGACGTGAAAGAAGTAATACCCTATACTCCTTTCCTCGCATGAGTGAAGCAGGATGCCAAGCCAATAAAAAGTTGAACAGCTCTAGGAAAAGATCTAAAACAATTATGGGCTAATAGCTTGGAGACAGATATAATGAATGATGCGGGTTAGCAATTTATTTTCTTGATAGCGCGGCTTGAAGTGTATCAGCCGCATATGACTATATATTATGCTATTAGCCACAACTTTTGCTTATGTGATCGAGCCAGGGTAAATAAAAACACAGCAAGAAAAAAAACAAAGGCCAAAACAACCCAACGTAACGGTAACCCAACACCAACAATTTCTAACAAAGGTTCTAGGTACTTACTGCTTTAATAATAGAATCGTATTTTTTCTTCAAACCAACATAAACAGAATCTAATTATTCGCAATTAAAGTTTATTTTATACTTTATAATGAGTTCCTTTACAGCAGCCGTTCGTCAAAAGGATAGCTGAACCTTCCAAGAAGCTATTGTTCAGTTCACAGTTCATTAATCAGCGGCATTGGGAGTTCGGGATCAGCTCCCGCCGCACCCAGCCTCTCCCACAAAAAATCACACACCTACTTGTTTTTGCTAATGAATACAGAACACTACTATACAAAAGATATGTTACAAAAACTTTACATTAATAGAAAGTTTTTATACGTGGAATTCAATCAAATCCCTAAACAACGCGAGAAGTTAAACTAACCTTTGAAGCGACGGATGTGGTGCATTAGTAAAGGCAAATAAATCTTCAGGAACGACGCTCTTCGTCAACCAATCTACAAACAACTACATCAGATAAATTCCTCAATAGACTTTAATCATTCGAACAGTCTTAACAGTTCTTAATTATCCTGGGACTGAATCGGCTATCTATGAATTAATTACATAATATAAGTACCTCGATGTGTTAGGTCATAGAATGTCGAGTTGGCCTACTTGCGCATACCATGTTGACGCCATGTCATTTAGCGTGGACACTACGCGTGACTGTTACTGAATACTTTCATTGTTTTGTATGCAAATTATATTAGAACGAACTAATCTAATGAACAAACTTTGCGTTCATTCTTCATGGCCATATTTTGAACTCGTTAGTATGCAAATACTTAATTCAGACCAACTGCTGGAAAATATGAATATTCTCGTTTTGGTATGTAGAAATTTACTGGAAAAAAGTCGCATTGATGTTTCACTTCAGCTTTTTTTGCTTAATGTACGCTTGTGTGTGTGTATTATGAAACCTGTAATTTGAATACAATCAAATATTTTTTTATAGGCTTGCGTTGGACTGCACATACGGCGATAATGCGGTCTACGATGGAGCACGCTTGCCTAGAACAAAACGATTCACTCGTGATTTGAAGACCAGATTATATACGAAATAGAATAACTCTAACTTAAACTTCTAGGTAAGAAATATTTGAGTAGTTATGAGCTAAATCATCATTGACTCTTTGTTGTACAATTGTCTAGAACTGCAAACTGAAAGTTCTGATGGCAGTTTATGTAGGATGCGTGAATGAGAAATTATTTTTTTCCCAGTTTTTACGCTAAATTTTTTGCTCTCATTAATTTTATATCTCGCTTAGAATGCAGCATCAACAATTTTTATAGACAATAGCAGTGACATCAGCACTGTCACTGACAATACTTTCGTATTTATCCAGTAGGTACTGTTAAAAACAGGGCTGGCACCCATCTTTCTCCTGTTAATTATTATTATCCGTAGAGTTCTATCGACCGGTTGCCTGCATGACATCAATAAGAATAGCTCCTTCCTCCTAATAAGTTTCCTTATGTTTCTGCACCGGTAATTCTATTTATCTGGTCTATTCCACTTCGATCACCTGGGTGATATCACCTTAAAGTGGTTAACCTGGCTTTTGAACAATGAAACGGTAGTTATCATTGTTTGCTCGTTACATAATCTGTATACAATAATTATATAAGTATACATATTTGTAAATAGGTAATTTTCATCAGGAAACTCTAAAAGGGTTTGCAAAAAACAGGCATGATTGACAAAAAAGTTTTTTTTATAATTAAAGAGCGGCAAACAAGCGTGCATTCCGCGTGATGGTAAGCTGTTACTGCCGCCTATAGACCTGCAACACTGTTGCCAATGCTTTGGCAGCCTGGAGAGGTTACCTACCTACCCTTGGAGCTTTACCTACCTTCATCCCATCATGTACATTAGGCGGCTGATTGTACTGCTTGCAAAGTCACAATCAGCTTAACTATCAAAAGTTACCAAGTTATAATTAATCTGAATTTAGTAAGTCAATACGAATGTTAACCCTGCCATACCCATAAGTTCCAGATCTCGAGGGCGCGTGCTGGAGTACCGGAGGGCAAAGACACTGCATTACCGCGCTAACGAGAGTAAGTGACTTTAATTGTATTTACGGCACTACATCACCCAATAGACGCTGTCGCGACTTCTCCCATTGTTTACTGCTCGAGCTGGGACGTCGCCATATTCAATAGGGTATTTGACTACTTTTGGGAAACTATTGCACATTATTGTCTGATATAAAATAATGTATACTGCATTTATATTTTCTGGATATCAGTCGTATTTGCGATATAAATCGATGTTAAAGTTTGAATAAAAAAAGATCGCGCCAAAACGCAGACCTGTGTCATAGCTCCGATCACGTGACTAATTGACGTCACACAAAACAAAACAACTGCAGCCAGGCTGCAAAAGTTTGATGATTAATTAATTTCTAATAGAAGTAATGGTTTATAAATATTGTGTAGTGCCAAAATGTACAAATACTTCCATAAAGACACCCGAAAAAATATTTGTTCCTGTTCCAATGGACCCAAAACTCCCCATAACTCGAAAAAAGTGGTTGGAATCAATCTAAGGTTGGAACTAAGTAGCTCGTAGAGAACCCAAAAGTATTGGAGCTAATTCAAGTGTTTCTATGTGCGAAGATCATTTTGAGGTACATATTTGAGTCTATATATTTCTATTATAATTTGTGTTTTTATTGCATTACTATTTTATGTACTGTTACTTTCTTTTTAAACATTGTAAAGCTCGACATAACCTAACAAAATAGTGATATCCACCTACTACAACATACTTTTTGTACAACTTGATTGAATGTTTTGCTTGGAGAACAATTAAAAATTAATACTGACATTGTAGTTTTTACGTTTTGAGTTCTGCAGCGTAGAAACAATGACGTGGATTATTATTAAAGAAATATGCAACCATAAAAACATTAATTTTGGGTAAGTTACTGCTGTCTGCTTGCACAAAATGTTTCTCCATTCTTCTCACATTTAACCTCCGGACTGTTTTTGGTGAAAATTTCTGGATAAATCGCTCTCAAAATAGCTTTACAACATTAAATTCGCAAATATCAATACATAATCTGTTTGTTTAGATTTGTGTGACGTCACTAGGGATGAAGCCAGTTACAGACCGTTTTCGATCACGTGATCAAATGTCGAAAATACAGTTATTTTAATCGCGTTTTTTACAAAAAATAAGCATATTTTTATCAAAAAATCAATGAAATATGCTTTTTCATTATGTCATGTTTATGGATGGCGTCAATTGGCATAATATTTTTAATACAGTCAAGTACCCTATTTTGACTCAATTATATTTAGTAGGTACTACTATCTTATCCCGTTTGACTGCAGTCTTTTCTTTGACTATTTAAGAGCGCGGTTTCTGCCATAGCTATCTCGCTCGCACATTTGAAATGTAACATAGCAAAAATATGTCCTTAGCCAAAAAGTGCAATGATATGATAATGATAATCATGCTCACGGCTAATACGTGCTAATCACGGCTTGCTTTATTTAAATTTTGTAAATCATTACAATTTCAGCCATAGGACGTCCACTGCTGGACATAGGCCTAACATCGATCTCCGAAAAGGCCGGTTGGAAGCGGCCTGCATCCAGCGTTTCCTTGCGCTCTCTTTTAGGTCGTCTGACCATCTTGTGTTATTTGTAAATACGTGAAACAGATTCCTATACCTTTGGCCGAGAAGCGAACTATTCAATTATGCTTTAAAGGTACCTATTTTATTCACTTTATTAATCGTAAACCGCACTCGTAGAAAAACTGAAGGACCAACTTATGTATGCTACCTATATAGCATTCAAAACTGTCGTTATCTAATGCCTCGATCGTAACCTTGAGTTTCACTCAATTATAATGTGATTTGATTAACTGAGCTTGAAAATTATGGCTTCATTGAATAGGATAGATTTATATTCAAATTGACGAGATAATAGACTACCTACTTGATATAAAAAAAATGCAGTTAACTTTACAATAGCAGTATATTGTCATATCAATTGATGTTTTGTCTTTTTACCCGAAAAGACGCTAAAAAGAACGGTACTTATTATGTAGCTTCTGTACTTATAATATAAGGCGTATTTTACCAACTTTTTTTTGTATTTAAGTAGGACTTTTGACGAAGGAGAAGTCGTTAGATTCGTGTAGGTTTTTAAGGTTCCGTACCTGAAAAGGAAAAACGGAACCCTTATAGGAACACTTTATTGTTCGACTGTCTGCCTGTCTGTCAAGACCTTATTCTCAGAAACGACTAGAGCTAACAAGTTGAACTCACCAGGCAGGGTTTGCAAATTCATTCTCTGTGATTTTATATAATCAACAATATGATAATACGCAAGCGAGAGAACTGCAGAGGGTTATTTTTTTTTTTAATTTAAATGTTGACAAGCAAGCGACGGGCCACCTGATGGTAAGTAGTCACCGTCGCCTATGGACACCTACAATACCCGGGGCATTGGCGGTGCATTGCCTACCTTTGAGGACTCTATTCACTATTCGCTTATATATTAAACAAATGAAAATTTTAAACGTAAAGTTGTCGCACCCGGTCACCCTAGAAAAACGTAATTATCAATTTAAATCGCGGTAAACAATAGATATCAATTGTTACATCATCACAAACAATCTAGTGGGAACCTAGAGGGCTTTATATCTAAACGGATTTTTCATTGTTCTATAAGAAACCATGGGAACGCTCTTGTATTGCTTACGTTGCTCATTAGAATTTATATTACCCACAAATGAACTTACTTAGATGTCTTTATAAAGCCATAAAACATTTATTGTGTTTTACATGCTAGTCACGAATAGACCAAACTACAAAGGTTGAAAAGTTTACTAGTAAAGTTAAACTGTGGGAAAACCGGATCTCAAGCCTCATTAGATTTATTGCAAATAATTACTATTTTTATATTTTAATTACATGCCATAAAAAGATTTTCTAATATCTCAGGGTAACGAGAGCAGGGGCTCTATTTTTGAATCACTCGTTAATTTCGCACGAAATATGATTTAGTGAAAGATTTTTCTATTGATAGAAAGCAAAATCGAATTGTTCAAACCACTCATTGCGTTGCAAGCGATATGATTATTTCAATAATGTGACTTTTGTTTGGGATTTCGTTTGAAAGTCAGTAATGTTGCACGATATATTTGTGCGAAATTTTAGTATACGAGCGATTCAAAAATTTCTATACTGCGAATGACTTTTAAGTGATGTAAGCATTGATTTAAAAACACAGATGTTGGGTCTGGTATAAAATTCACGAAAAAAGTGTCATGAGTTGACGTAAATAAATTAAGATACATTTTATAAGTACCGTCAAACGAATTCAAATCCTATTACATTAAAACGGTTTATAATTTAGTTACACAAATATAAACTTAACTGTAGCTATATCAAGGTTTAGCTCTGACAGTTTTGAGCACTGACTCGATATCCATGGCTTCAAATACCTATGGTTGGAAGTAAAACTCTAGAGGCATGGACTGTTATAGCTACACTAGATAAAGCTATATAGACTATACTCTAAGCATGCCGCTAACAATCAGGCGAGTGAATTGCTCAGTAAGTGACATAAAATACCAATATCTTATTGATAACGATTTATTTTCTTAGGCATCATTGTAAAAATATTTCCCTTCTAATCCACTAGCATTTCGAAAACTAGCATTAATTTATCACGTCAAATCACATCGAAAGAGCAACTCATGTTCTTTCATTAAAAAAACATTAGCCAGACATGTTCCCTGTCCAATAATAAAGGTAGACGGGCGTTTTTCAAAAAAGATGTACATTTGCGAATTTGGGGCGTCCAAAACTTTAACTATTTATTATAATTTTTGTATGTACCGTACATGAATAAACGGAGTTATTATTTCATGAGTACATATTTAAGTTACCAAATTAACTGTTAAGTGCAACCTAACACTCATTGATATTAATATATAACAAAAACAAACCGCAAAAAAGTGTCAAATCTGTATGTCCCATCGGCATTATTGAAACTTTCAAGTCTCAGAAAATATTCCACAAATTAAATAGCGCCACTGTTTTAGATTCTGTAGACGAATATTGAACTTGCCAATACGATTTAGAGCTAGATGTTGTAGTAATGGGTCTTAAAATAGCTCAAAATATTATATAATTGTTGTCCCAGGAATATGGCAAAACCGGAATTCCGGCAATAGTCACGGTGCATTTTTGATAGATAAACAAATTTTTACCATAAAATATGGTTATTTTTTGTTACCGGCAGCGTTAATCTTGTGTGTGGTGTAGCCGCAATTTTGAAGCAAACGTCAGTGTAATCAAAATCAGTGACGAAAGCGGGCGCGTTACGTTGGTTCTAAAGTGGAGTTCCAGATAGCTACGGGATTTTATGAGGTATGTATAGTTTATCAAGGTATTTGCCGTTACACAAGCACATTTTTGTTTTTAAACTATTGTAAAACAAATCACAAGTAGCCATAAAATGAACACAACAGCTTGAATTATTGTTAGAAGTTTAGTTGATATGAATTCGTCACATCGCGTTCGTCACGTATTGTATAAACGGAATCATTTTGTGACAGACCGGAACTATTAGGCCGAGGCTACATTTGACAGATGAATAGTACTAAAGTAAATAATCTCATTATAAAAAAGTTTGAATATTATGTAGTTATTATGTTGTTATTATGTACGTCTGTCACTGCTAATCTTTGGGACGGCTGAACCAATTTAGATAAAAAATATATATACAGCGTTAGCAGCTTTGGGTGTACCTAGTATATAATTATCTTTGGGTGTACTAAGCCGAAAAGGGGTCATTATACCTATCATTATGAACAACTCATACTATGGAAACAAACCTGAAATCTGCTGTTCCATACATTATGTCGATGGTCATTGAACTTTTTCTTTGAAACAGCTGATTTTTTTGCGATTTAGGTACTAGCCCCGCAGTTATAGTTGTTCCTAATGATGAGGTACAATGACCTTTTTTCGGCTTCTTACATCCCAAGCTGTTAACCCTGTACATAGATTATGTTGAATAATATAATTTATATAATACTATTATTTACTTAGGTACTATAACTAGTACTAAATATCTTAGTGCTAAAATTCAAATCTTGCAATTAATTAACGTGAAAACTTGCGTATTTTGACGTGCATCTATTTTGTCATATATTGTAATACTAAAATTTGTTAGTCGGGCGGGGTACTTTCTGGTACTACTAATCTAATTTTTAAATTATTTCTCTAATTATTTGAATAAATATTTGGTTCATATATTTGATATTTCAACATATATTTGATTTGACATTTCAGTGACCATGGCCCTCACGGTAGCGGAAAGAGCTAAAAAATACCGAGAGAATTTAAAACGAAACCCTGAAAAGTTCGAAGAGCAACGGAAAAAGCAGTTAGAACGACTTAAAAAGAAACGAAAAAGAATTAATGACTTGAACACTTGACAGAAGAAGATATAATACTACTAATATAATACTAATAAATTAATTATACTACATAGTATAATTAATATATTATTATTAATTAATAACAATTAGTTTAATGCTAGTACCTACTTACCTTACCAAATCAATGTATGATAGATAGATGTTACTAAAAGTTCCTTCAGTGTAAACATAGCTTAGTTTTTTCCAATTAGTCACTTAGAATTCCAGATAGCCACTGTCACATATTTTTAGCTAGACAAAAACGAATCCTATTCAAGATATATGAAGTTATTTGTTAATATTTAAGTTTGCTTAAGTTACTGATGTCCTATATTTTTATTATTTGTTAGCTTTAAACGTTTAATGTCATTAGGTAAGTAGTAAATGTAATGTTTTTAAGTTCAAAAGTTCCTACTGTGACGATCTCGAAAGAAAAATGATTGCTACGCAATAATTACACTGATTTTTCTATGTATTGAAATGCTGCTTCAAAGATTTTAAAGTTATTTAATGATTAATAAAAACAAATTAAGATAATTATTCATATTTTTCATTTTATTAAAAAAAAACTTTTGTGACTAACCGGAGCGAGTTCCTTTGAACACTTACGTAAAAATTAAGATTAACGCGATATTTTTCGTTATACTGATATATATTTGTAATTTTTACTTAAATAAAAGTATATTTTATCAAATAAGATAAGAAAATACAGCAAAATTTCAATTTCACAAAAATCAACTCCTGTTCGTCACGTGTACATCTTTTTTGAAAAACGCCCAGACACCAAATCGAAAATTGTAAAGCAAAAGTTTCATAAAAACTTCTAATAAACAAGCTGATTATAAATTTTGCTAATTACAATCCTGTCATTACCAGGTTTGGACGAGAAATAGGTAAATACCTTACCTATATACGAAGCTCGGAGCTACCTGTGTCTGGCACCAACATTTTCTAGGAAAACCCACCACCTAGCTCCTTAACACTAACAGTGTTCTAACTATTCTAAGCACGATTTCTAGCTGATTTAGAATTTAGCACCCTACCTTACCAAAGACGTTTATCAAAACAGTTTTCTTTGAATTTAAATTTATAGACTCTTAGTTTGCTCCGATCTGCGAGTCGCGACCCCTATCTTCGAAACCCCTGAATCTAAGTACATTTTATGCCATAAGTGGCAAACAAAGCAGACGGGCATGATGGTAAGCAGTCACCGTCGCCTATGGATACTTGTAACACCAGAGGCATCACAAATACTTTGCCGAATTCTTCAGAACACTCCCCGTCTAAAAGTCTCTGCGCATGCTGAGCGGCTCTAGCTGCTCAGTAAGTTTGCATGGGATCGTCGACAAATCTGACAGCTCTACCAGCTCTACGCTTTAAGTATTATTTTAACTTAAAATTGTATTGGAATGAAGTACTTTAAATGTGAATACGAATTTCAGGAAGATCGGGTTAACGATACGCCACTTGTCGTCGAACAAATATACAAACATACAAGTATACAAAACTTACAAACATAAACACAAATGCTGATCTGTTCCCGTATATATTATAGATACTGAAAATTTTGCTCGAATAATATTTTTTGTGTAAGTCCGCTTCAATTCGATATTGATATAACTAGATAGACTGAATATGATGTTGATAATAATGTAATGTATGTAATACTAACTGCGCCCCGCGGTTTCACCTGCATGGATTACTCCTAATAAGTATCATCCAGCCAGCTATTTGCCAGTGAACGCCCCTCAAAATCGGTCCAGCCGTGGGTTTCGCAATTATTACACATTGAAAGTACTTTTTAACGGGTTAACGGATTTTACATAATTGTAATTCCTGACATTTCGGTCATTGTGCAGTATCCGTGGTCACTGGTAGACTACATAATAGTATGTAGACTAGATGACGGATGTTTATAGAAATTTTATGAATAGTTTTAAGTATTCTTAATCAAAACGTGTATATAACATATGATTATAACGTATAAGGAAATGATGTCAAGGTTCTACGCACTGCATCAAAATATAAATGGATCAGTTTATTGCAAGTATTCTTAGAAATGCCACCTACAACTAGTCTATTTCTGATACCACTGGTGACTGCCAGTCGGTCAATGGTCCGAATTCGTTTGCTGTTAAAAAAATAACAACCCGCAAAGCATTAGGACGATAACATTATCTATAGTCAAACCAGGTAATTTTGTCAAAATAAATCGGCGGAAATTAAATAACATTAACCATAAATAAAAGTATGGCTATCATTACTTGTGACCGTAGAGGGAGAAAGCACTGAATCTATGCTTGTGACAAAGGATTCGATCCCAAGCGCTTTTCAGTTCCGAAATTATCGGGATTAAGTTTTTCTGATCCCAAAACTTTATGGATTGATTTAATATAATAATTTAAAAATAAAAGTTGATATAGGTATCTACTGATTGACCGACGAAGCCGAAATGTGGCAGGTAGATTTTTACAAAAGGGTCGTTTTAAGGGGGGCATATGAACGTTATAAAGTCAAAGCATACGATTTTGCAGGCAATTGTACTGTATAAAATTTGATATATCTACAAAAAAAATATGTTTTTGATGTTATATTCAGGAACAAAATCCCTAATTGTAAGCCATATTATTCCTACTAACTGAATGAAGATCCAATTATCTTTGCCTAAGCATTTACCTAAGCTACTTGTACCCAGGTTCAGCATTGATACATGCACATCAAACAGGGAGGAGACGTACTATGTATAAGGATGAAAACTTGTACTGCAGTGGCAGATAAAATAGGCGTTGATGGACAAACGTGCCAAATGTAAGCCGAGACGAAGCCGAGGCACACATTATGTAAGTTCATACATGCCTAATTGCTGCAGAGAGTGCCAAGGCCTGCCAACCTGCCAACCAACAAATCGGGGAAATTTACGAAATACCACTAAAGAACTAAATTACCTGAGCAATCTGAGCATGTCTACTATAAGAAAATAATAAGTGTTATTTCAACGACCTTTACTTAAGGACATTGCTGATAAAAAACAGTGGTCGTAAAATTGCCAGTGTCTCATTGTTATTGATAACAATTCCAAGAATGATAAAAATTATAATACGATTACTTACACTAAAACCAGTTGATCAAAGCCTACTAAAGGCATGCATGATGTTTATATAAACAATTCTAAAAGGTTTTTTGACTATTTTCATGGGATTTCGTTTGAATTTAAATTTAGGACAAAAACCCCATTACGATGAACATGTCAAGACAATTGTTAACAATCGGGACAAACGGCAGAACTTTGGCTTTAGATAATAAAGTGCAATTCGAATCTCTGATTGCATACAAGGGCACAAAGAACTGCGATATCAAGTAGTCCACCAATACATAAATATATAGGCTATTATTTAAATGGGACCGTTGTATTAACTATTTAATGCAATAAAATAATCAGAGAGCCGAGTGCGAGTTTTTCAAATTGCGTTTATCTATTCGATCGCGTTAATTATCATTTGTATGTAACATTTAAAAAAAAACATTAAAATCGGTTCACAGTCGGCACATAATTATCGCATAAGTCGGTTAAAAATACAACTTTCAGGCGATTTTTTTTTTAATTTATCAATAGTTTTTTCTTTACTAAGAGAAGTTTTGGCGTCTCGCGTCTTGTACATTTGCGAGATTCTATCGTTGTCATTCTACTAGTAAGTTAGTCGTACTGTACGATAGTTATTCGTAATAGAGGAGGATTCTGTGTCAATTGTTGGAATGCGAACGTGTCTCCAAGAAAGCAGATTGTCGTTGATTGGTAGGTACGTGTCATCGCCCACGTGTCAGGATGCTGGATCTCATTAACGAGTTTATGACTGACAAATTGTATCCTAGCACGAAAGAGCCAGATGAGTAGGTGTGCTCTTCATAGGCGAAACTGGCGATGGCGACAATTTTTATTTGACTACCTAGCATACGATCAATTACAGTTAAAGCCAACCAAAACATTTGACTTTTAATTAAGTAGGTAGGTACTTACGTGGTGAAATAATTCAATGAAATAATACAAAATATTGAATTTGTGCATGAGTCGTCATAACGACAGACAGACACAAAAACTATGCAAAAAGACTTCCCGTACCGGGAATCGAACCCGAGCCTCCTGGGTGAAAGCCAGGTATCCTAGCCACTAGACCATACGGGAGATAATGAAAGTGGTCGAAATACTGGTATTAATGAATAAATGATTATTTCGATATAAAAGTAATGAATGAACTATGTTTATAAAAGAAAAACCTGTATAGGTACTAAAGTGCTCAATTAGATTTTATTTTAATCCCCAATGCAAAAATATGGGTGTTCTATTATATTCTGTGTTATATCATATTCAAGGCGGAACAGATTTTAATTTAGTTTTTTTTTTGTTTGAAAGGTGACTTGATCGAAACTTCTTATCTTAGCTATGATTTAAGAACAACTGTTCAGCCGTTTAAAGATTATTATAATTATCAATGGGCAATTAACTACTAAATAAAAATATTTAATTGACTCCACTTTAATTATACTCTTTTCTTCTTCTTTTTTTATATATAGAATAGACCTACGTTTGGCCTTGGATCATCTCGCCTGATGGTAAACGACATGGCGGCTGAGGATGGAACATAAGAAATCTATCTACTCAATTTATTATTTTGTGATAATCTTATATTAAACAAAATAAAATTGAGTTCATTGATTTTTAGGGTACCGTACCCAAAGGGTAAAAACAGGACCCTATTCAGATTCAGATTTTTATTAGCCTTATAACAATGATTCGTTATACTAGGTAGGTCAAATACATTAGACTTAAAAACAAATTATACATAGTTAAAATAATTTACAAAGTTAATATAAAATAAATAAAATATAGGTGCACAATACAATAACATTTTTTAGATGTCTTAATTTTTCTTTTAAAATCTAGAATTGTTAAATTTCTTAGAGCAGCTGGTAGCTTATTATACATTACTAGTTTATTATAAACTCCCTGCTTTTCAACTTTACAAAGTCTCACTCGGGGTAGAACTAGCCTATCATTATTTCTTAAGGTGAAGTTATGTTTATGTGTGTCCATTTTTCTCGGGTATTTTTTCTCTCTATCAGTATTCTCTCTATCTATCAGTATTCCAAAGCCTACGATGTTTGTCTGTCTATGTGTCCGTCCTACCTTTAAACAGCTGTATCTTTCGAACCGTAATAGATAACCAGTTTAATTTTTTACAAAATATGTAGTAAATAATAAATAATGGCAAAGTGTGAATTAGTGTCAAATTTCTGTTCATTACCAAGTTAAGCAACGTAGGGTGCGTTACTTGGATGGGTAACCGCCTGGGCGCGATGTTGTATTTTTGCACTACTTTTGTACTTTGTGGTGGTACGGAACCCTCAGTGCGCGAGCCTGACTTGCACTTCGCCGGTAACTATTGTGCACTACAATAGTTACGAAGTTTTTCAAAAGGTATGTTTTTTTTTGTAGGAAAACTGGGTTATGCGTTGAACTCTTTTAAAAGGGCCAATTGAACAATTTTCATTTGTTTCATTTGATGGGTGGCAATTATTTAATTGCAATTATTAGACGCAATTTGTATGGGAAATCATGTAGTATCTTAACACAAGTAATCATAATGTGTGTTCAAGGACTTTTTGTATGACCGATAAGAAAGGTGAACTTACTCCTACCTTGTATAGTACCTACATACTTGTATTTATTCTGTGCTTCTACATAAAAACCTACGAATTTAAATACATCAGAGTTTTTTATTAATATATTTGCCATCCCACATTTTTTTCATAATCAAGGGAAATACTACTACGCTAACTGGAAAACAATAAAAAGAGTTTTTTTTATATATATTTTTAATTATTATTAAGTTTCGGTGTGTGCTCTAGTCTTCTGTAAAAATTAAGGACTGTGTTACCTGACAAGTTGTAAATACTATTTCCGTCTTCTATGCTTCCATCGTATCGTATTATTGTTTTTTTAAGGGGTCTATAGTTTGATATGAGACATGTAGCATGACCAATTTTTTTTTCTCCAGCGTCTTTTATTTTGACACTGATCTTGGCCATTTTATTTTATTTTATTTATTTCTTGTAATCAACAGCGTTATTTATTCTATACAATATTCAACAATAGTTATTAAAGATAAGGACAAAACAGATTACAGTATTTTAAAAAGTAAATAATAATAATTTTACGACTAACATTGTCGTATTACATCAGGCACACGACATCCTTATTATAAGTGTGTAGGTGTAAGTATTGATGTATGTGTCTGTCGTCTCTACGATACACAAGTCCTGAAAAGAGTCAGGGTTCGCAGAGACGTGTGTGTGTGGGGGTGAGTGGGGGTAAGTAGAAGGTGTTTGATGACAGTTAAAATTACAATAGCAATAAGCTGACTGAAAGGATCTTATACCCGTGTTATACCCCGTCAGAGATTCGCATAACTTGTAATACAAATAAATATTTTGTATTTGTATTTATTAGTACAAATAACTAGGTCAAAGGTAGCTCTTACGGCTGCAATAGATTGTAATCATTATAAAACGACTTCAAAATTAGTGAAATACTTAATTTCGGTGACATATTATTGTCATCCAAGTAACCGAATTTTTCAGTTATTTTGATTGAAAAGCTAAATTACCGAACCGATTTTGATGAAATTTCTTTGTGGCCAATCTGAAAGTATATCCTATAGATAATTTTCCAAATCGGTTCATAAATTAGAGTTTGAAGAAAAAAAATGTAAACAATAAAATAAAAAAAATAGAACCGAATTGAGATTCCCTGTTTTTTTTAGTCGGTTAAAAGTATCAGTAAAATACCTGTATTATGTTTGTCCTCTAGCTTGTTGCCACTGGGCACCTTCTCGCCAACTTCAGCCATGACGTGCCTGCTTCCTTGCACGGTACTGGATATCACTTGCACCTGAAATTAAACGATGGTGTGCTATAGGTATACACATATAAATGCGTTTTTGTTTAAAATGTGTCTTATGATGGACCGTCGGGTACGATTATGTCAGTTACCATAAACAACTATAAAGAACAACACATTTTACGATGGGACTAACCCTAAAATTGCGAAAGTGCCTATATTAGTTGATTACTAGCATTCTAGAAAACTTATTCCAACATTATAGGTACTAAAACTGTCATAGTATATTTTGGATTTAGTTGACAAAACTAAGCTAACTAACGTATTGCAGTCTTTGTCTAACTTGCCTGGCAAAAAAGGGAGAGAAATATTTTATTTCGTTGGCTCCAACTTCAAATTACATTATGATTTCACAACGAGATAAAATAATGGCAGTACCTAATTGAATAGCTGTAATTTTTTTTTGTGTAGTCTTCTGAGGACCTGTCCCTCTGACCAATATATTTTTATCCAGTATAGGTAAATCCTATTCTATTTTTATGTATTTACTTACCAAGATAAGACACCGCAAAAAAGGGACAGAAATATTTTATTTCGTTGGCTCTAACTTCAAATTACATTATAATTTCACTACGAGATAAAATAATGGCAGTACCAAATTGAATAGTAGTATTTTTTTTATGTAGTCTTCTGAGGACCTGTGCCTCTGATCAATATAATTTTATCCAGTATAGATAAATCCTATTCTATTTTTACGTATTTACCTACCAAGATAAGACACTCCTTGCGGTTTAACGAAGTGATGCAAGTGTCGTGTGTGGTTTGTATACTATAGCTGCAATAAATAGTTTAGAAACTTCCAGGGCCCTGATTCCATAGCTTCAAACAAGCGTGTTAGATGGCACGCCTTATTATCTAGGAAATAGAGTTCAAATTTATAGAGGTTAACTTACTACGCCGCGTTACGTGCGTGTTAAAGTTACGGAATCAGGCCCCAGATAAGATAGGCTCACGATGTATCAAAGGGTTTACGACTAATTCTTGGACGACATCCTTCCCAGTTGGGATTTTCATCCGTTCCATCCTTCCGGCAAAATCCCTTGCCGCTGGATATGATTACATAGGGCTATAATTAATTAAAAACTCTTTAACTTTGGCTGTAAAGTACTTACCTGTGAGTTTGTTAGTTTTTTTCTTTTTATTCTTTCCTCTTGTGAGGATTTTGGCGTCGCAAGTCTTGTGCATTTACGAATGTATTTTATTTTTTATATAAATACCGTCAAACAAAACATACTTATTGTAAAACTAGGAGACAAGCAAAGTGTCACGGTCAAGTCAAAGTCACGCCCTATTAAAGTGGGAGACCGAAACCCCCTTTCCGCGTAACACCTTTAGAGAAGACAATAGGTAGGTACCTACAAATTGGTATAAAAATAATCCTTTTATAAACTTTCTAAACTTAAATCAGAAAATAAAGTTGTGTTGCATAAACTTTTACTTTTCGAACTTTACTTGCATTCTGCGCACACATTTATTGTCGTTGGCGTTCAAAGGGTTAATTAAAAATCGTGGGAAAACTTTGAAAAGCTAGTGAGATTTCAAATACTGTTAGTAGGTAGGTACAGGTAGGTAGAAATGTAGAATATAGCTGTGAAGGTAGGTACTGACCTACTCTTTCAAGTAAACGTCATGTCCCATTTCCCATCTATATATGGGTATTTTAAACTACCTACTTTATTACAAGTAAAATAGGTATACTTACCTAGTAGGTACCTATAAAATTTATGTTTGTATTGAGTTGTATGGTAAAGGTTGTAAGCAAGCAGGTACCTAAATAATATCTTCTACTTATTTATGTATTAATGTAGCATGTAACAGATATACTTACCTACGTATATCATAATACAGTTCGTTTATTATACCTCTAATTGTACTGATAATACCACAACACTAATTCAATGCAAACAATTTGTTTTCTGCACTACAGATTACCACGCTGTTAAACCGATTCCAAAAGCATAATTAAGGTAAGGTAGGTATGTATAAAAAGATGTTTTGACCTAACTACGCATTCGCTCACATCCTTTCATGCCCTATTTGAAGGGGGTTGACAGACAAAGGTTTTGAAAAGGGCAGAGTTTATACAGTTTGCACTAAAGACGGGTTAAGCCCGCATATAAGTATAATGTGGAAACTATCGACTACCAGTTAATTAAAAAAACTCACCTGAGTGTTGTCACCGGCGTATTACGTTATCACTGCACACACGACGTACACACTGCGAGGCAATGCGGGGCCGCGCTCTCGGCAACTAGATAAACGGCTCAACTGAGACTGTTTGCTTTACGGCCGGGCTCGGGGATGCCAGCGTAATGAGATAATCTCCCTAACCCATTTTCTGTGATTATTACACTTTTATCGGATTTCATTGCATATTTTTTACATTGTTTTAATTCCTGACGTTTTTGCAAGACCTTTGGACACCCATCAGCGACTACTAGTCCCAGATTCTGTAACTACTAACACGCACGTAACGCGCCGTGTTAAGTAGAGTCAGAGGTCTAAAAGTTGGTCTTGGTTGGTTGTTGTTGGTCTAAGGAATAGAGTCCAAATTTTAAGAGGTAAACTTAACGCGGCGCTTTACGTGCGTGTTAAAGTTACGGAATCAGAGCCCTGCGTACTTAGTACTTACACAGGGAACGTTTTAATTAGACACTACTTACTTGTAAATAATGTCTAGTATTTTTAGACATCCGTCATCTAGTCTACTTGTGTCCATGGACACTTCAGAATGTTTAAAACGTCAGGAATTAAAATAATAAGTGAGGCACGCGATAAAACCCGGAAAAAGTGTAAAATTTTAATAGGTTTTTTGTTTCGTTTGTTTGTGTAAAATACTGAAGGTAATGTAAGCGTTAGTAGACTAGAGTGAAGGCTTTGGCATCATAGAAATGAACTTTCAAATCGTGTTACATATATTTCGTTCGGGGTCATGAGTTTAGATAATAGTGTTTTCTTTCTATCTAGACGCATCTGAACTCAAAGACAGCTGTCAAAAGAAATCCTTTGCAGGTGATCGGTTTGTAGAAAGGGTTCTTCGGATATTTTATCGGATAATTAAGTGTCAGTGGCGGTTAATTTCGATGATCTTGGCAAGTAGGTAAGTATAATATTGTTTTCAACTAATTTTATTGACTTGGTTTGTAAGATTCTCCCACATTTTTCATTTGCTCGTTTTCAGTCCTTTAACTTTCGCGGTAACAACTATAAAACTTTACATTTATCAACTACGTTATCACCTTTTACTAAGTCTAACTACTTTCGAGAATACGAGTGGTACGTACTACGTAACAAACAAACAGAACGTAAGTAGGTACATTACTCTAATGGACTCCAACCTCCTTTTAACTTACTCCGCTCGATGTATGTACAATTAGAGAAACACACTTAATGTTACCCTAAAAACCGGCAGCCTTCATAAGCTGGCAACTCAAAAACACAGCTTCACAACTCCCAGCCCGCCGAGCGCGCCCGAGCGGCCGCCGATTGTTCACGAGCGTCGTATCGATGCCGGGAAATAGTTTCCGCGCCATTTTCCCTGGCGAGCGCGCAGGGCAGTTTTGGCAAACGGCACCCCCGCTTGTCCCTGTTTTTGAGCGGGCATTGCCCCAAAGACTACTATATATATACGGAGATAGACTGGCAACTCAGCCATATTTGAAATCAATTATATGTGCCTCCATCTATCCGCCACTAACGGTACTACATTTAACCTACAGATGAATAGCAGGTTGTATTAATTCTATTCTACTACAGAAAACGCTTGTAGTTTTATACAAAATGTATGAGATTTACACAACTGGTGAAAAATTCACGTGACCAATCCCATACATTCCGTAAAAAACTACAATCATTTTCCATAGTAGAAAAAACATCTTGCCTACTGTAAAAATTAAGTCCGCTAAGCATAAGTTTGGCTGCAGCGCTCCGTCTACTTCAGAAATAATAAGCTTTTTTGCGAGCTTTAATAAAATATTTTATTAAACGGCTGTACAGTTTTATACAACTCATAAATACAATTATCAAATGAATACGCTATAATGTAACACAATTATATCTTGAAGAAATAAACAGAAATTTGTCACTGACTCGCACTTGGTCATTTATTATTGTTTGTTTATATACTTTGGAGTGTGTACTATAATCATGCCAAGTTAGACGCTTGTACGTATTACCGTTTTTACATTAGAGCTTATACAAAAATACGTTAAAAATGCATTGGTTTTAATTAAACATTATACTATGCTAAATCTTATTTAAAAAAAAACACCTGATTACGTTAAATTTTTTGTTTTATGTTTTGTATAATAATCAAAAGCAGCTTTAACAATCTCCGTCTCTGTGATTTTCCTGACAATATGTTTAAGATTAGTTTGCACCAATCGATATTAAAAAACTCTGCAGGCGTTGTTTGTGCAATTTAGACTTTAAAAAGTTTAAATCTACATTTATAGATATTATCAATAGGGTGTTTGACTGTATTGAAAATATTATGCCAATTGACATCATCCATAAACATGACATAATGAAAAAGCATATTTCATTGTTTTTTTTATAAAAATATGCTTATTTTTTGTAAAAAACGCGAATAAAATAACTGTATTTTCGACATTTGATCACGTGATCGAAAACGGTCTGTAATTGGCTTCATCCCTAGTGACGCCACACAAATCTAAACAAACAGATTTTGTATTGATATTTGCGAATTTAATGTTGTAAAGCTATTTTGAGAGCGATTTATCCAGAAATTATCACCAAAAACAGTCCGGAGGTTAAATGTTAGAAGAATGGAGAAACATTTTGTGCAAGCAGACAGCAGTAACTTAACCAAAATTAATGTATTTATGGTTGCATATTTCTTCAATAATAATCTACGTCATTGTTTCTACGCTGCAGAACTCAAAACGTAAAAACTACAATGTAAGTATTAATTTTTAATTGTTCTCCAAGCAAAACATTCAATCAAGTTGTACAAAAAGTATGTTGTAGTAGGTGGATATCACTATTTTGTTAGGTTATGTCTTTACAATGTTTAAAAAGAAAGTAACAGTACATAAAATAGTAATGCAATAAAAACACAAATTGTAATAGAAATATATAGACTCAAATATGTACCTCAAAATGATCTTCGCACAAAACAAAACACTTGAATTAGCTCCAATACTTTTGGGTTCTCTACGAGCTACTTAGTTCCAACCACTTTTTGCGAGTTTTGGGGTCCATTGGAACAGAAACGAATAGTTTTTCCGGTGTTTTATGGAAGTATTTGTACATTGTGGCACTACACAACATTTATAAACCATTACTTCTATTAGAAAATTAGTGATTATCAAACTTTTGCTGCCTGGCTGCAGCTGTTTTGTTTTGTGTGACGTCAATCGTCGCTCGACCGGAGCTATGACGTAGGTCTGCGTTTTGGCGCGATATTTTTTTATTCAAACTTTAACATCGATTTATATCGCAAATACGACTGATATCCAGAAAATATAAATGCAGTATACATTAAATTATATCAGGCAATAATGTGCAATAGTTTCCCAAAAGTTGTCAAATACCCTATTAGTATGTATTCTGCGATTTAAAAAAAATTACTGTGTTTGTCTAAAATCATAGGTAATATTATGTATTATAATTATGTTCCATTTCGCTCGAAGAACCGATAAACTGGAAGAAAGGTTCTTGAGTGGAGACCACGAATGGTAGTTCCTCATGGTTTTCGAGGTCTTTATTGCAGGTTTTACAGTGGTTAACTAAATATTATTTTTTTCCTTTCTGACTATCCATCCACTGCAATAACCAACAGCTGCACAATTTTCTACATCACTAGTGGATGCGTTCATCATCATTGATTGAGTGTTGATGGGATCAATGAGGATCAGTAACGTTTTTTAGTTGAGAATGCAGATTTATAGAGCTAAGAAATCCTTAACATACAGTGCAAAAATATTGTTTTACGACAAAAAATAACGAAGTTATGACCAAATTACTAGCGAAATTCACTGGTCGGCCGGCGTGATAGCTTGTGACGTCACTGGGACGTTCGTCGCCAGTTACCCGTTGGCAGCTATAAGGCGCGCAGTGTTTTGGGTGGATAATTGTGATTTTCGATACAAATTAAGTGCCCGATTTGTGTCTAATTGATCTTTTAACTATGTACAAATATTGAATAGTGCCGAAATGTACAAACAAATAAAAACGCTCTATTAAAACGCCAGAAAAACTATTTTTTTTACTACTTCGTAAAATATGGTACTCCGTTGTAAAAAGAGATGATAAAACTCCACCGTAGTAAAAATGTAATAGTAAGTTATCTTCGAAGAAAGATACATCGTGCGGCTTGTATGTGCGCATGCCTGTACGCACGCACCGCAGCACGCACACAAATACAAATGTCTGGGGTACAATGGTATTTTCAGTCAGGGATCAAAGTGGAATAGACCGACTGTACTACGCCGAAAGGAGGTCTTATACAGGGTTACGCATATAGACTAATAAGCTGAAAGGAAGTCATTATACAGGGTTACTCATATAGATTGAACTAAGCAAAAAAAATATGTCATTACACAAGGTTACGCATATAGACTGTCCTATACTGAAAGGAGGTCATTAAACACGGTTAGGCATATAGATTGTTCTAAGCCGATAGGAGATCATTATTATATACAGGGTTACGCATTTAGTATAGACTGTACTAAGCTAATATTAGACACAAATCGGGCACTTAATTTGCATCAAAGTCACAATTAACCACCCAAAACACTGCGCGCCTTTTAGCGGCCAACGGGTAGCTGGCGGCGACCGTCCCAGTGACGTCATACGCACCCACGTACATTTCTTTTAGCGGCAGCAACGGCATAATGTTTATTACTTAATATCTTCGTAAGTAATGGTCCGATTTGGATAATTCAAAAAGATATGTCATGAAGAATAAAGTGAGTACTAGTTGTACTAGTAATTTGCTACTACTTTACTAATATGGTACTGAGACGTGGTCTTTAACTGTTGGCCTTTTGGAAAAGCTCAGAGTCACACAGCGGGCAATGGAGAGAGCTATGCTCGGAGTTTCTTTGCGCGATAAGATCCGAAACGTGGTGGATATTCGCCAAAGAACCAGAGTCACCGACAGCTGCTAAAATTTGCAAGTTGAAGTTGCAATGGGCGGGCCACATCGCCCATTGCCATCGCATTGCCATTGCCATCGCCCATCGCAGAACCGATAACCGATGGGAAAGAAAGGTTCTGGAGTGGAGACCACGAACCGGAAGACGCAGCGTAGGGAGGCCTCTCACTAGATGGACCGACGATATTGTGAGAGTCACGGGTATCCAGTGGATGCAAAAGGCGGGCTGTCGTTCAATGTGGAGGTTAAAGGGGGAGGCCTATGTTCAGCAATGGACGTCTTCCGGCTGATGATGATTACTGATCCTCATTATAAACTCTTCCTCATCAATTTCGATATTTTCTTTTTCATTTGATTTTGAGCTCAAATATCAAAATAATCGCGTATTGTTTGTAAGCCGGCTGAAGTATCTTTTTCACAATTCGCTCCTTGCGAATCACCCATTGATAAATTATTTATTAAAAGTGATTTATATTTGCTTTCAAAAACAAATGCACCAGGCATTCTATTGCATATGCTCAGTGACCATATGGAGCCAAACATATTTTCTAATGGGTCCTGTCATCCTGTGGTTGAAATTTATTAACTATATAGTTAAGTTGATTTTTGTGTAAAGAATTTACAAGCATTTGGAATCCTTCTTTAGTCTTAATCCAGCTTGTTATGGACCGAACAACCTTTTCCCTCCCGTCATTTAAATATCGTAACGATCTTAAAACTGGAAGAGCTTCACTCCAAAATTTCTGATGTGGTGATTTCGGCGTTACAGCAGCAAAGTAAAAATGTCTTCCCAGAATTTCACTGTAAGATCCATTCACCGAATCAAATAATTTATCGAAGAACATCAAAAGATGTGCAGATTCTTCACATTCTTTTGGTAACTTCAAAAATCAAGCAACATTGTTTTCTATAAATCTCATAATTTTGAGATTGCAAACACAAACCAATCTCGAAAATCTTCTTAAAAATCTTTTTCTTCTTGTGTATCCGATGTTACACCACCTTCATTAGGAACCATTGCAGCACTTGTATCATTTACATTTGTAAGTCCTGCGTTTGGTTGAGATTGCATGCCTGAAACACAAAAATATTACTATAGCTTTGCCAGAGTCTCTACCTATTATAGACAGCTGTCATCCGAAATGAAGATCTCGACGAGATCTATCACTTTTGCGAAGGAACTGCTAGTCCAGGATCGACGGTTTCCGAGATATCACCTAAGCAAGTTTGACAGCTGTCATCCAAAATTGAGATCTCGACGAGATCTATCACTTTTGCAAAGAAACTGCTAGTCCAGGATCGACGGTTTCCGAGATATCACCTAAGCAAGTTTGACAGCTGTCATCCGAAATGAAGATCTCGACGAGATCTATCACTTTTGCGAAGGAACTGCTAGTCCAGGATCGACGGTTTCCGAGATATCGCCCAAGCAAGTTTGACAGCTGTCATCCGAAATGAAGATCTCGACGAGATCTATCACTTTTGCGAAGAAACTGCTAGTCCAGGATCGACGGTTTCCGAGATATCGCCCAAGCAAGTTTGACAGCTGTCATCCGAAATGAAGATCTCGACGAGATCTATCACTTTTGCGAAGGAACTGCTAGTCCAGGATCGACGGTTTCCGAGATATCGCCCAAGCAAGTTTGACAGCTGTCATCCGAAATGAAGATCTCGACGAGATCTATCACTTTTGCGAAGGAACTGCTAGTCCAGGATCGACGGTTTCCGAGATATCACCTAAGCAAGTTTGACAGCTGTCATCCGAAATGAAGATCTCGACGAGATCTATCACTTTTGCGAAGGAACTGCTAGTCCAGGATCGACAGTTTCCGAGATATCGCCCAAGCAAGTTTGATGATGATGATGAATTAGGGCCCATCCTTTCTCTGAGAGAAGGCCTGTGTGCCAGCAGTGGTTTAAACTTCTTTGCTTTTGGGAAATAACATAAAAAACCGACCAGCGTTAAGAGGTAGGACGGACTGACAGACATAGCGTAAGCTTAGTAATAGAGTTCCGTTTTCACCCTTTGGGTACGGTACGCCGTACGAAACCTTTAAAAGTATCTACTCTGTTCTACCCATAGTACAAGTTTTGATAGTATTCGAAAACTTTTTTCGTTTTCGTATTGTTCCATACATTGCTGGGCTGAAAGGTATTCGATATTTTTTTCGTACTATAGTGAAGCAATTTATACCGCCGTTTACTACCGATTTTAGTTCTTTCGCGTTTCCGCTGGAGGCGCTTTACTAAAATGTATGGAACAATACGTAAACGAAAAAAGTGTTCGAAAACTATCATATCTGAGACTAAGGGTAAATCGTAATTATATTATAGTAATAAATACCTTGGATTGCTAATTCGAAAAGTCTATTCATTGGGTAATGGTCATTAGTAATACGGTACCATTGTGTTTACATTCTCTTTCGTTGTAGGACACGAATATGTTAACAGTTTTAATATGAAATTACCTTTTCCATCGCTCACGTTGCAACCAGCAACTTGAATGACATCTTGCAATACAGTGATAATAATATAGGTAGTGAGTCCTGTATCAGTTCAAAGTGTTCAAACAACTGCAAAACAAGTAATCATCACAGTTATTACCAGAAATTACCACGATTCCTAAACTAAATTCAAATTATCACCTAAGTATTATGCCATTGCAGACCATGAGAAGTACAAGTAGCAAGTATCTACTAACTACTAGTATCTAGTAGGTACTTGCTACTTGTACTTGCCACCTGTACTTCGCAAGGTCTGCATCGGGCTTTACTCAAGCTGTACTACGTGGCCTAGATAACTGCACGAGTTTTTTCTCCGAAATTTGAACAAAGCTTAGCATAAATATATTATGGGTTCACAGTTCGGGGGCACGTAGTATAGTATGAAATCTTTGTGGGGGGCAACGATACGTAGTAAAATATGAAATCTCAGTTCGAAGGTAGCTAAATTGAAACGGTGGCACATGCGTTCAAATTAACACTAAAATAGGTACACAGAAACTTTGAATCACTCTACTGATAAAATTAGAGATATTACCGTGAAATTTATCGAAGAAATGATAAATTAATTATTAATAATGTTCAAAGAATAATTATTGTTGACGTTATGTTTTTTATTTTGAAACATTTTTGATGGATGATATTGACCACAGAACACTTATACCAGAGGATATTGACACAGTACGTTATGTTGTTTTAATTAGTTTAGTTAGGCGTAGCGTCGAGTTACATTCTCTTTCATCTCTTTGGTTAGGCGCGGATGGATGTCAGCAGCCTTAGAGCGTTCCGCCACTAATGTTCTAAATTACCACAGCATGCATTGCCCAGCGAGGCGCGAACGACAAATGTACTTGTATTGTATGTCGCTGATATAGGCGTATAACATACCTGGATAAGTATAGTGAATTACTAAGTAGGACAGACAGAGATCTTCTCAACACAACACCCCAAGCACAGACTGGCTCTCGACTAGGTAGGTATAACACAAACAAAAAAACAGAAAAAAAAAATACGGATAATAAAACAATTTTAGACGGCTTCTTATAAAACTATCAGCTGCCTAAAGATCTTGTATAGGTATACCCTGACTTATAATAATTCCATGCAGTGTTGCAATGCTTAAAATTCGCTGACGGAAACTGTCACACATGCAAACTAGACGAAAGTAATTTTAAGCATTGCTTTATAAGTAAAGCCGTATTTGTTAGGACTTGCTATATCTCTACATAATAATTATAATAAATTAAAGTTGATTTCTGCTTGTCTGTCTGTATAACCAATAGCTCATCCTTAACCACGCAACGGATTATGATGCTATATATAACTAGCGACCCGCCCCGGCTTTGAAACGAAGCCAGGGCAGGCCGCTAGTTTAAAATAAATTATAATTATTGTTGTATATTTTAATTCAGCACGCGTTTTCAAAATTCTAACTATGGATAAACATATAAGTATAATAATCTTTTTCTGCATGACCATTATTATTTATCCTATTCAGAGGTACGAATATTCTGTAAAATACGTATCGAACGAACGCCACACACATTTCTATTTCGAAATTTAAAATTTGTATGGAATTCGATAAGTAGGTATTTACGTATCGAATATTCCTATATAGTTCGCCCACAGTAGTATGGGTAATGCAAAAGAACGAAAGTGACGTTGATGATGATGATTAAGGAGGTGGGCTATATCTTATCTTTTAGCAATATTTGTATAATAAGCTGATAAAATTATAGTCATTTAAATTTATCACATATCATTTTCAGCGTGAATTTAGCCAAAATGCTGTCTAGTTGTTAACGGGGACAAGTTGATTTTAAGTAATTCTAAGATAGTATATAGGTACGTGATACCTACGTACGTACTGGATAACTAAATCAACTTATGTAAACTTTAATCAGTCATATTATCTCAATGTCGAAATTAGGTTAGAAGTTCCTATTTATTCAAAATTGTCTACCAATTTTGTTCCCAGGGCCCCCTACTATTCTACAGTCTACTAAACCAATTGTTTTTAAACCAAGGATTTTTTTCAAATTTAATACCTATACGCTTTTTACGAGTATTAATAAATACGAGTACTTAATATTTCCAACTCACAGAAAAGTATTTTGGAACTCATTTCGTCTTGAGTCAGCGTACTAATAATTAACGCTTAGCGTGTTGAATACAGAATAATAGGTAGGTACTTTAGTGTTGAACAACAGCTGATTTTGATAAGACTTACAGACTACTGCTATACAGATGGCTTTTCCATGCAATCTACATTTCCCTCATATTCTAATTATTGTTCCAAATCTACGTATAATACTAATAAAAATCAAATGTTCTTACGTGGAGTTTCAAGCAATCACAGATAACATCTTGCATTCCAATAGAAATTATTATACTTGGGGGAAAAATGACTTAATTTCTTACCAAGCAGTAACTAAAATTAAAAGAAAATTGTTATATTAGGTCATCGGAATGCTAGTCTGTATTTCATAGTACTGTTTATCATATTCCCTACTTGTAAAGGGGTAAATATTAAACAATAGAAAATGTCATTATGCTAAACCTATAATTCTCTTGACAAGCTTTTAAAAGCTCTAGGAAGATCTAGGTTTTCGAATATCAACATGAAAATAAAAAGTAATTAATTGAAGACTACACCTCGTAAAACTTTTAAACTTTTATTATAAAATACGGTATTTTTTTTGTGTTTTTGTTATTATAAATAAACGTACTTAAATAAATAAAAAAGTAATAAAATTTAAAGAGACACGTACAACGTGTGTTTACAGTATGTTTAATTTAATCTTACTTTAGTATGTACAGTCATAGATTGTGAATCGTACAGTGTTGATCGTATAAAAAGAGGGTAGTCCGTGTTCCGTATCTAAGATGGCGCATACGGGTGTCGTGTGGCGGGAGCGACGGGCGACGGCGGCTGCCTCGCGCCTTCAGTCGAGCGAGGGGCTTAGCCCTCCGCTGGCGCCTCGGCACCTGCTGGGGCTTTCCCTTTAGGTCCTTGCCAGCCGTCGCACATTTTTCGGAGGAAAGCTGAAAAAATTAAAGCCAGTTAGAAATATGTTTCAGAAATTTCCCAAAGATGAAATGAATCTATGAGAGAATATGAAATATATTAAAGTTATGACTATGTTTATTAATAGACTATCTCTCATGTTTAGCGCAAATATGCAATTCTTGATGAACGAATACGAAAGAAAGTAGACAAATAGTGAGTCATTAAAATCATAACCACGATTCCACTATTTCTTTCGAGAGAAATTATGAAAATATAATTGATTTTGTAATGAGTATACTGTCAAGCAAATATAAACAAAAATAGATTGATGGCATTTTAGAGACAACAAACAAGATAAAGTTTACAGTTTGTAAGCAGTTATAAAACTCCGTAGTATCTAATAATACTCGGCCAGAAGCAACAGAAGAGCGGTAGCCAAATCCATGAAACAGTTCACTTACGATCTTAAAACTAAAGATTATGACGAAATGTTGATCTTCTACGCCAGAACCTTCTTCAGGAATGCTGTAAAGGTACAAAAATTGGTTATACGGGGGCACACACATGGACATTGGACCCTCATGCTTTGATAAATGGGTAAACGGGAATCTACCATCAATCATAAAGGGGTTGGGTCATTCATTGCAAGTTCAAGGGTCTTAGAATTGTCTAACAAGGTTCCAAAAAGTCACTATTGAAATTTTGTGCACACTGGATTGTAAAAAATGCAAGGTTGTGGAAAATATACAACATATATACAAAGGTTCCATGCAAGGTTGCTAGCAGGACCTTTTTGGAAATGGAAATTAAGTCAGTTCAAACTATATTGATGTTCATTACTCAAATCAAATAATAATAGCTATTTGATCTGAGTGTTCATCACGAAAATTAAAATAAACTAAACATGTACAAAATGAAAAAAAGGAGATATAAAATTGTGCTTATGTAAGTTTGGATACAAAAGAGGTAAAAAATAACAAAGTGCAAGGGGTCGTTCAAACGGGGGTCTTAAAATAATATATTGTTGTGGAATGTAAATAATCTAAATACTCACGTGCGTAGGGGATCATGCCATCGTCATCCTCGGCGTCCATGCAGTCCTTTACGACCTCCGCGACTTCATTATCTTCCAGTTTCTCACCTGGTGAACACACAAAAACTAAAATTAAACAAAAGAGGTCCAAATTGCAGTCAATTGCAATGAAAAAAAAAATTGACTGAAGCCACGGAGAAGCCACTAGCTTCCGAAACACAGTTTTTTTACTAGTTCGGAGCCAGTGGATTCAATTGTTTTGTTTGTATTTTTCCTTGTGCCAAATAAAGATTATGATTATAAAGATTATGATTATGACTGCTCATATTTCATTATGATCATCTCAGCTTTTATCGATCCACTGCTATGCATAAAACTCTTGTTTCGAGCATACTTTGCGTCAGTATTTCGTTTCATCTACGCCAAGCACAGTATCAATACCATCGTCTATTTATAATATTTTAACCCTTTCATAGGATTGTGACTAAAGTGGTCTATCCCCAAAACTAAATCAATTGAAAGTTAACTTGATAATTTATATTTCATACCTACTCTGGTAGAAATTTCCTACAAACACTAAAACGCTCCACTTGGGTCTTGCATTTTTCAAGTTAGTGTTGTATATTGATAAAAGTAACTAGAGTGTAATGTTGTAATTAACTTGTTAAAAATACCGTTACCTGCTCTACAATACAAACTAAATAAAAATATCATCGCTCATGGCAGGAAGCCAAACGATTGGTTTCGTTACTAAGGTTTCAAATAGTATTTGCTGCCAAATTATTTAGTTGACGACTTTTTTATTACTACCAGAACTAAGATTTTAAGCCCAGCACCCATTATTTTCAACACCGGTCTAAATAATATCAGCATTATTATAGACAGACAAGTAATTTGGAACATTTTGGAACATCCTAAATTAGTACAGTGTTGAACATTAGGGCTCTCCCAATCCACGCAACTCAATATGTATCTCGAGTAGCACTTGCTTTGGGAGACTAATGTAAGCTAATTATGATGATGATAATGATGGAACATAATTAAATAAACGTAATATTTCACGATGTGAACACATATTTTTATTTCCTATTGGGACTTTTTTAGAGTTATTTTACATTAAAAATATTAATGCGCGTTTAAGTATTAAGTATTAAGTATATCCCGACAAACAATCAAAAACATAAGTAAACAATTTTTATGTTCCATAATACTTGTTTGATATTATGGGGCAATGAAAGCATTCTTTACCTAAACCAAGGTAACTACAAGATTTTTTGCAGCAATGTAAAATATTTGCTTACAATATATTTTGTTTTTCCATTAACCCAAAAACACTAGTACAACTTTAGGTTTATAGACATTTATTCTCATATAGGTACGATGTTACATCACTTCCATGAGAACACTGCTAACAATAAATTTATACCGTTAGTGGTCGCAAAAATAAATAAATTAATTAACATTACAACATCTCTATCTCTCCGGCCTCTATCTGTATGGCCGTTAACTCCTCCTAAACCACGCAACGGATTTTGATGCGGTTAGATACATTTTCACCATCAGTTAGATACATTTTCACGGAAGGTTTATATATATAACTAGCGACCCGCCCCGACTTCGCACATAAATTACCGCTAGTGTAGAATAGTGGGCGAGTCGCTAGTGTAGAATAAAATAATATAACAAACAGGACATATCCATCTAATTACCCGTCTAATACATTTCCTTGCATTCTTACGTTGTAATAAAACGCTCAACAAGTCGCTTTTTAAATGTGTTAAATGAATCAGTATTTTTAATTTCCGAGAGTAGTTTGCTAAAAAGGCGCGCCCCTTCAAAAGAAATCATTGTCTTGACGTAGTTAGTTCGGATCTTCGGTAGGACAATGAAACTAGCGCGGCTTAATCCGCGCTACAACTTTAATAATTCAATAGATATTAAATACAATATAGTCACTTAAGTGACAATATTTTTACTGTTTTTACTTTAATCATCATCATCATCATCATTTCAGCCGTAGGACGTCCACTGCTGGACATAGGCCTCCCCCATCGATCTCCAAAAGGGCCGGTTGGAAGCGGCCTGCATCCAGCGTTTTCCTGCAGCTTTTACTTTAATAGTGGATAAATAAAAATTGCCTCACCTAACGCAAGAAGCGTGTGTGTAAGTTCAGCACCAAGCATAAGTCCATTCTCGCTCTTGTCGTACAGCTTCAGACATTCAATGAAGTCTTCGTAGACACCCTGGTCTTTGTCTTTCTTTGCTTGGGCGTAGATGGGAAGGAACTCTTCGATCTGAAATCAACAGTTCAACAAAACATCAATAAAAAAGTACTCTGGGCTGTGAGTTAACAGGACAGACAGATTGAGAAGTTGTAAAGCAAGAGAATTGTTACTTTCCTTATTTAAGACATTGCAAAGCAAAAGTTCGCCAAAACTACAATTCGGTTAAAATATTTTTTCTACCTATTTATGAATTATTTCCCCCTAAGGTACCTACGTTTAATAGCATCCAGTGCTTTATGATTGAATAAAAATAGTAATCATGTTATATCAACTAGTTTTTTTTGATTACTTAATTTTAAAACTTAAAACTCCTCAGTCACAATAACGCCGCTGATAGTCCTCGACTTTCAGCATTCATGATGAGAGTGACGGACCAGTGGGTCCGTCACTCAGTGTCGAGTGCGACACTGATTGTATCCTTTAGATATAAGTTTTTTGGAGCAATGTCGAATAAAATGTATTTTCTTTTTCTCGCTTTCTTTCTTTATTTCATTGCTATTCAATTTTTGTGATCACAATCAATTATCAAGAACTTTTTCATACACCATTTAAAGAGCCACATTAAAACATGATTAATGGAATTTCAATTACTTGGATACAATTTACATTATATAAGATTAGATAGGTTTAGCATTTGATATTTTAAACGATTCCAAGGTTTTCACTCTACCTAGTGACTAGCCTAAGCTAAAATAATTTTACTAAGTCAAAGAAAGCAAAGACAGGGACTGATAATGTTATTTAGTGTCGCAGTAAGTAAGTAAAGATACTAACCGTGAGCTGCTTCTCGCCCTTCTTCTTGGTACCACCGAGTTTCTCGATGGTGGCAAGTGTAGGGTTGGAGTTGAGCGCCCTCAGAATGTCTCCGATATTGAAGGCATCGACCTTGCCGCTGCCATCGAAGTCGTAGATTGAGAAGGCGAAGGATGCCCCTGAACGGTCACAAGTTCGTGTGTTGTAGATATTTGACGAGGAGAAGCATTAAATATTTTATCTAAATGTTAGATACTATAATTTGAAAATGAGAATGGGATGGTCCATTGACCTTCAGAAAGCGGTAGAACAAGGGTGGGTTCGACTACCAATGCGGCAAAAACAAAGAGGGGATTAATTTAATGATAAAAATTAGTAAGTTTCAGAATGGTATTAGGAAGGAAATGTATAATTGCTTTTGATTATAGTTAAGTGAGATTTTTTTAAATTATGGTATAGAAATCACTTACTTACTAAGTTAACTTACTTAATTATAATAGTGAAATATTGATAAAAAATTACTGAACTTTATCTAATTTAATGTTATCTTTTAATTCAAAAATGTATCATTTGCAATGGTGTCTTTTTCTGTTGTCACTAATTAATTAATTTATTAAATCTTACTGTCTTAAGCTTCGAAGTCAATCTAATTGGATTCAATATTTGGGCTTATTAATTTTTTTTTTATTAAAATGTTAAATGTTTACCGATTCCTTTTGATTTGTGTCATGTTTACTATTTCTTGAACCTCATTATTAATGAAGTTAATCATTTAACCGGAGATAAGATAACATTCAATGAAATATATTCAGAATTAATTGTAAACATTTAAATATTTGGTGGCATCGCATCATTCAGGTAAACATAGATTTCTATTATAAATAAAATTATGACACAATATTCTGGAAAATGCCAGGCGGTGGAGCGCCACCGTGTGCGGGCAGCCTCGCTCAGGGGCGTGGGCGGACATTCTTCGCCCAGAATAATACCTCGTTTTCCACCGCCTCGATATTCACTGTGAACTTATGAGTCACATTCTAAATATACACCGATTGAAACGTGCCCCAATTTTAACTGGGTGCCAACCGAACACCGCCTGTTTGACTATCGTTTTCGTTTTTTTTTCGTTTATTTGGACCGTTTAGTTTTTATTTAAATGAACCGCCACCACTATTGAAAGATATTAATTTTATTTTACTCTTTTGCATAATATCCGAGATCCATTGACTTGATCCAGATGTGAAGAGCATAACCGAAATAAAATAATTAAATTGATATCAAATTATTATTTAATAGCTTCATTATTCAAGTCTCACCTCATTTGACACTTGCATCAGCTGTTTCAAGATCACCAGCCGGCCTTGATAATGACAGCTGATTGATCATACCGCCAGGACATGGAAGGTATTTCGTGTTACTATGCAATATACGTTTATGTACGCTAGTTCCGATTCCCACGACAAACGCTGAGGTAGGATGCAATGAAATCCGAGCGGAGTTTCTCCGTTTGGGCGGGCGGCGATAGCGGATCACGTGACATGATGGTTTAAAATTAGAACGCAGCGCGCGCGCAGCGTGGCCGTGCCACTGACGCCGACGACCGGCGTCTCTCACCATCTCGCACCTTTTATGAGAAACTGTGCTAAACATAGACTTTACAATCCTCACTCACGATTCATTTATGTAATCTTAATCAAGAGTTACGATAAGCTCATTAGAATGACAAAGTACTGTAGTTAGAAAAAACTATTAGCTGAAACTTTATTATCATTAAAGGAAGAGGAGAAATCGGCCATTATGAAGAAATAATGAAGACTGTATGAAGGAATGGTCATGTTTTAAAATGGCAATCAGTCAAAATGTTGGTTCTGTTAATAAATGGTAAAATATTGGAGGGATACTCACTGTCAATGTCGTTCTTCGAGAGGTCGCTCTGAAAATGACCAAAAATATTTCGTTATTTTTCCATGTGTGACTGGTGCCATGTCATGCAATGTGTAGGTATTAGTTGGGTGTGTTCTCTCACTGGTTTGAAGTTTTACTTCGTTAGGAACATTCGAGTTATACGATACCATCTTCTTTCACTTCTTTAGCACAGCACTTCGTTTCTTAGATGTGCTTGGAGCATCCAAGTCGCTCGCGAGCTTCCGGTCAGCGGATAAAGATCACGAGGAGCTTTCACTCTCAAAATATTTTATCACTTGTTGATCTAACAGTCCATTTATATCACTGTAACACCTTTTCACAATTTCACTGCCGTCAGTGACTCACCATTTTGTGTGGTGTTGTTGGTTCCCTCCCGGTCTTCACTGGCAGACGTTCAGACAAGAAGTGGGGCTCGGTAACTTTTCGCGGGACTGTTTTAACTGGCTGAGATGGCGGACTCGTCTGGATATTTGAGATTTAGCCCAGGAATCTGCGACCGTTCTATTTTAGGCGGAGTTGTTCCGTTTACACGCTGTCTATGGCGCCTGCTGCCGCCCTGGCTAGAGCGAGACAATGCGTTTCTCCATCTGTCTCGTCAGGAGGTATCAGTGAAACGTCAAATCCAATGGCAATTTTACATGTACACTAAACTATTTCTATCGGATCTGTATATCATGGGGAGCAAGGCAGTTTTCTACTCACCTGAAAATAAAGGGTTAAATACACAACAATCTAATACGAACTCTTATTTATATCTTAGGAAGGACTCAAATTAAAAACACTACGTATAGACCAAAATATTTTATTATATGATACTTTATTATGATCCATAACCACAATAACGTAAAGAAACAAAATAAGGAATAATTATTCAAATAAATAAAAATAACAATGTAAATGAAAGTCAGTATTCGCTTGCTTCGCCACAATCTTCAGGCCTGGTGTCAAAAGTGTACTCCTTCCAGCGGTTAGAATTGACCAATGCTTCATTGACAGTATTGAACTTCCAGATCACAGGGCGAGAGGGTGAGGGAGAACGCAAAAGTCGATTATCCAGTAAGCTGGAAGCTCTACGTCGGGCATCTGGTGATAATGGACACATGCCGAAGACTGTTCCAGTACAAGGGGACTTCTAAAAGAAAATAATTTATAGGTTACTGCGTATCATATTCTTCAGAATTTAAGTTATGTGACTTTCGCAAAGAGCGGACATTTAGACCTACCCTAGAGATAGAACGACCCTATCTAACTTTAACATCTGCTGAAGAAACCATCAGAGTATCTGCTGCAAAGTTGCTAGTCTATGGGTTTTTAATCGGATATATTTCGTAGAGATCGCGTATCGTTGCGCATTAGATCCGCATGATGTATGGAACAACTAATATATTTTTCGCGATTGCAGAGTTGCTCCTATAGTAAAGGTTGTTCATTAAGATGTGTACTATGGACTCCTTTCGGCTTAGTACTCCTTTTCGCGTAACCTAGTATAAAAAAAGATTGAATTGAGAATATTCCAAAGTTTATTAAAATATTGACGTAATCGTAAGCTTGATTTAACTTCAGGAATATCTGGATCAGAGAAGATTGTTATAAATTTTGTTGCAATCTGTTTACATTTGGCGTTCATTGATATAGCGAAGCAAATATACGACACGAGCATTACTCATACTGCTATCTACGTTTCCGATTCTGGAATAATCTAAAGTCTTCGAGAGTTATTTTTATACCCTCGTTTTTTAAAAGGTATCAGTGACGCCTCGGGAATTACAAATATTCTTGTGCAACTGCTTATCATCAGGCGGATTTTCTGTTTGTTTGCCACCGGGTGGAATATTAAACTAACATTTCCAGCCCCCGTAGATGTATGCATAGTTTACCTTACGCTTGCCAGGAGTCTTACGTCGCCACCATCCCCTAAAGCAGGCTAAGAGCCTAGCACCTTGAATACGACACCTTCGAGCTAAAGTGCTTTTACGTGAGCCACTAGCGCCAGATAAAGTAGGAGCCACTGCTTTAGGTTTCTGAATAAAAAAGAATACAAAGAATAAAGTACGATACCTCGTCCTAGATTCTAAGATAGCAAGCAATCACCAATGGGTAGATATGTATCTAAGTACTCTACGATTTAGAAATAGCTCGTAAAAGAATCTATTTTCATTGTCATTCTCAAAGATCTAAATATAATTGATCCCATGAGAGTTCTCTAAAATAGTTCATGTTGGATGTAAGAAACATCGCCTCGGAAATCAGGCCATATTTCTGAGAATGCTTCCCACTAAAATATTACTGGGTTGTTTGGACTCTATTTTAGTCTATCTTTTATCGTCATAGCTCACGCCTTGCGTGAGACATTGCAACGAGACAATTTAATGCAAAGAGCGTATAAGCAAAATTAAAGCTCCGGGTGTCTAAACTTGAAATTTAGTCAGTAAATCATTAAAATATGTGACATATTTTTACAGAGACGTCTCTTGGCAAATGTATATAGGCTGACAATACTGTAGAAGTGTGATTTATGACACCAACGTCCAACGTGTTTACGTAAAATGATGTTAAAGTCTACGTACCTAAAGATATCTATATTTAAACTGCTTTACTGTGCAACTAATTAAATGTTGATGGCATTTGCAAGCTTGCTGCTTCAGAAAAAAATATTTGAACCGATAGTATCCGTCGGCACTTGGGCCGGGCGAAAATATCCTTAGCAGGTGTATAGTGTCTTTTACCTGCTCTTTTTGAAGTTCAGAATCAGCTGGCTCTTCATCTGATGTGTCAGCGGTCATCAGTTCTACTTCTTGAAGAGTCATCCCTTTTGGATCTTGTAATATAGGAAATCCATCTTCTTCCGAACCCTGGTCATAATCCCCTAAATTTAAATAAATTGTTTGTATTCTAGTACTTCAAAGATATAGATTAATCTTATTCATGTCAATACTCACGATTCAAAGTTGCATAAGCATTTTCATACAGAGCGACATCGTTTTCCTGAATCACATTTTCGTAGCTCTCTTCAGCTTGCTCATTAGAATTTACCTGAAGAAAAGTGTCCCAAATGTAGATTACGTAAACTCTGGATTTTTTGGGGCTTTGGGGATAACTTTGGATCATTTTTGGGTTAGGTAGGCTAGAAATCTTTTGTGTATTAAAATATAAGATTTTTATAATGTAAGAGCAATCACGTAAAGTTTACCTCTTCGATTTCTTCTATCATTGCCGGTTGGTACATTTCAATACTGACATCATCACGTTTCTCGCGCGTGTTATCATCATCAATATAAAACGCAACGTCTCTATTGATATCAGCAAACGCATCAGTCATAAAATATTCTGAATTATCACTTTTGGAAAATTCTTCTGTCATAACTCCATCTATTATATCTACATTGGGCTCTAAAGAGAATGCCTCTAATGGAATCAAGTTATTAGCAACGTATGATTCCATGATTTTGTTCATAGCTTCGGCTATTAAATCGTTGGGTTCTGAAGTACTTTGTATAATTTCAGTGTCGTCACAGATGACTATACGTTCCACGTCGCTCATGTCAAAAAGATGATTTATAAACATAGACGTAGACTTTGCCAGTTCATTTTTCTGCTAAAATACAATGGGAAGCTATTTACCATAGTGAAAAAGAGATAACAAAAACGTACTTTTCTGTAAAATGTTCTTTAATGTGTTCATTTTTTGAAAGCACCTCTTCCACGTAAATTGGACTTTAAGGCCTCGTAATTGTAAGTAATTTGGTGGAGAATTTTTACCTTCTCTCAAATCTTATGTAGGTAATACGAGCGTACAATATTTCAATGAGCAAAAAGGTTTGATTACGTTTATAGACAAGCCTTAGCATTTCAACTCACATATGCTGGCCTCGGCTACGCCTTGGTCCCTATTTTTACGTTCGCCCATAATTGCTTCTATTGCCTGCCGCTGCAGCTATTTACTATATAATTATATGGTACCATGATTGTATCGGATTCAATAAGATGACTATGATTCTTACCGCTTCTATGTCTTCATCGCCTTGGCCAATAAATGGATTATCATTATGGAGAATCGATGGAGATAATATGTCAACTTCATCTGTAATAGGCAATATTTTTCATATTTTTTATGCCAAAGGTTGCAGACGGGCTGCCTGATAGTAAGTAGTCGCCGTCGCCTATGCATACTTGTAACACCAGAGGCATCACAATACGTTGCCGACCCTTTGAGACTATAACTAGCTAACTAGTAGCTTCTCAGATACACTGCGAAAGGTAACTCGATCATCCATATTTTGCAGGTGTGAGGCAAGATGATAATGTGCTAGATGAACTTTGCGGTGGCGACTAGTGCTAATATGCATGTATTTAATCATATATGATATATCCGATTTGTACAGGGGCCTTACGGCTAACTCCTTACGTGGTCTCAAACTAACGTTAAAACCGCGCAGTTCGGAAAATCACGGGAACGCGCCACGATACGTTTGCGGTCGCGCAAAAATTTTTCATCACCTTAACTGGATTGCTTTAAACAGCTAGCCGTAAGGCTTGGTCTATTTACACGTGGGAATGATCTTTATATTAAGAACTATACAGGGCTACACGAAACGGTGGAACTAAACCTTAAGTAGGTCATTGTACTCATCACATTTCTCTCACATTGTTATCGCGATAAACTTTTAACTGTTCCGTGCATTTCGTTTATTATTATTATATATCTACATTTTATGAATAGCTGTTTCTATTTTTCGCAATTACAGGGGTTTATCTCACAGACCTATATCTAACAAGGCGACCTACCTCGCATGTCATATTTCCAATACAATTATTATCATTATTCGTCATAAATAGAGTTGGCTGACAGAATAAATATATTTCTTTTCACTTTTAGGTACGAAAAATTTGACACGCATAGTTTTCATACAGTTTGGACCGCTTGTAAAGTCTACTTATAGATAAAGGTATGTGGTTTATCTCTTAGTAAAATTCGTTCATGATGAGTACAATGACACTTTCGGCTTAGCGTCACGGTTCCGTATGACCCTATTTATTGTTTTATATCCGCGAATATTATCAGTTGTACAACCTCTTACATGTTGTAATAATGATTTTCATAAATGTATGAATTTAATATAACGAAGTCTCCAACGGAAACATCACCTGAGCTGCTGCCTCTCGCAGAGTTTTTCAGTGGCGCGATTTTTTGCGGTGTCGATGTTGCAACGACGTTGGCAACAATCTCCGCCTTATTTTCATTCAGGTCGCAATCACCCCTCGACGCTTCAAACGACTCTTCATCGTCAGTCCCGCCCAGTCTACTGCTTTTGAAGCTCTTCAAGATTGACAGATTGCGCCACGGTTGACCTGCATTCCGAATGCTGTTTTATAATTATTTTATTAAATTTGCCCTCTTAGTATTAATAGTTTTTTTTTATTAAGTATACACTATTATAGGTTTTTATGCAACTGAGTGACGATACGTGCAAGTCGTTTTCATGATAAGCGTCACGCTTACGGTAAAGCAGTTACTATTGGTTTGTATTATGCACGTGACGAGCAAGTCACTTGCTTGATGGTGAGCGTCAAGCTTGCTTGAGGCTTCAAGCCTGATTTACATCTACCAGGTGCGTTCGCACCGGCCACGCCACCTTACCATATCTCCCTTGTTTGTCTGATCTGAGGTCGCAACCGTTGTTTGCAACGCTTAGTAACCTTATTTACAGTCGTTTATTCCAGTAGTTCCACGCCTATTGCTAAAAAAAAGTCTAACTATAAGCATAATACCTGATTCCATAGCCGCATTTGCTATAACATAGGCCTCGTCCAAGATCTGGCTGACAAGGTGTACCGCCAGTAACGCAGCCATCCGCGGGTTACTATCACAAGCTGCATCGCCATCTAAACATGACGACAAACCAACTGAACTCGTGAATACAACACAACCCATTAAAAGATCAGATCGAGAAAGAAAAATAGCAAATCTGTATCGAGAAACACACCTTCCATGTTGGTCATTTTTTCGAATTTTCCATTCAGTTTCATTCAGACAGTGACAGCACATGACAGCGCGCTCTGCAATTTTGTTGTTTTACTTATCAAATAGGATCTATACTTACTGGTCTCTAAAATGATTTAAAGAAAAGAGTTCCCCTTTAAAAAAGTAGGCTGGGCATCTGGCATGGCTGGCATCGGCAGTTACCCCGTACCCCGGGCCTTCTTCGAGCCCACAGATTCTCTCTTCTGTGTTCGAGCCCATACTTTCTTGTGCTTTTCTTGACAATGATCTTTTTCTTTACAACGACTCGATACCTGGGTGGAAAATCGTTGTTTATATGCCCCTGTATAATAATATACGGCCTTACTTATAAACGTTACTTAAAAGTTAAGCAATGCTTAAAATTACTGTCAACATCTCGTTGTCGGAAATTGTCACAGGTGAAAACGAGACAGAACAATTTTAAGCATTGCTTAACTTAAGTAACGTTTATAAGTAAGGCTGTCGCAAAGCCCTCTTCTATGCGAATTATTCATCTACTTATTGAGCCTGAGTTGTATAGAGCTCGGTTAGAAAAGAAATATAAATTGGGATAGTTTGACATCAATATACTTATATCATAAAAACTATAACTTGCATTTTGACCGCTAATAGGAAACTATTTGCCATCTCTTAGTTTCCAGACTGCTTAGCTTGTACTTCTCCAGCCTTTGATCACGCTGACTCTCCAACTGTCCTTCTTCAGACTTCTTTTCATGGTTTGGTAACTCGTAGGCATCAGTAGCCCTCAGGCTTGAGTAGCCCCGCAGAGCATCGACAGCCCGCAGGCTTTGATAGGCTCTCAGACCTCGGATAGCCCGCAGGCTTTAACAGGTCCTTAGACCTTCGGTAGCCCGCAGGCTTTGGTATATCCTTAGACCTCGGGTAGCCCGCAGACTTTAACAGGTCCTTAATTCTTCAGTAGCCCACAGGTCTTGATAGATCCTTAGACCTTCGGTAGCCCGCAGGCTTTGGTAGGTCCGCAGACCTCTGACAATTCCTTACTTCTTTCTGCTCGTAGCGTCGGTATTGTAACAGAGTTACTAGGTATTCGTTGAATACCACTCACATACATATTTTCTTCCTGGCTCATTTTAAAATCATATCCTACCTAACTATCTATCTATCTCCCACTCACTTTTCTACTCTCCGTCTTCGCTAATTATTTTATCATAATTTTATTATAAATTCGACCCCATCTTTTTCTACATTTTATTTCATCTGTCTAAAATCTCCATAGACAATTACCTTTTTTAATAGTAAATCATACTCGGCCAGTTTACTCGCAAAATTGTCTATGATGTTAAAGGTAGAAATGCACTAGCGATTTCGCGTTTCGCGACAAAGGCCGTTAATGTTTACCACTTACTTATATTTTTATGGACATCGTATTTGCTTAAGAATTATGATGTCAGAGCAGCTAAGCATAATGGGTGTTCTCCGATAGTTACAATGGGTGTCTTCAAGTCGCGAATGAAACGGTTTCTTCTAGGCAAGTGAGCTCCATCGTAAACCTCACTAGCCAGGTGGCGATTTATTATTAAAAAAAAATATTCCGCACCATAACCTGCACTAGATCAATGCGTGCACTATTCTATCATATCCAACTGAACTATAAACCAAAGTAGAGTAGGTACGAATATTCAAGCCAAAAAAGTCACTATCAACCGTAAATTGCCTACCTACCTACAATCCATTACCTTTCCCACGGGATCACCGTTACCATTACGTAAATTGGCGCTACTGTACAAACATTTTATTTTAGTTACACCAAAACATAGCTACAATTAGATATACTTAGCTCAGTGGGTGGTTGGATGCAACGTCAAATGGTGTGGGTTCAAATCTCTACTGAGTCTGAACTTTCGGTGTAGGAACACATAGCCAGATAACCAAAGCTCGTGGTAGAGCACATTTAGCGCTCGGTAGAGCCAAGCTCCTAGCGATTCCCGGCAGTATCACTGAGAGTCAGCCCCCATTCCAGAATAGGAATGGTTTAAATCTTTGACCACATCATCACTTAACAACAAGTGGTTATAGGTATCTTCTAAGTCTGCGTGCTTCATCTTCGACCACATCGTCGCTTACCAACAGGCGAGTTGGTGACCAAACAAGGATTTATCCGCGTTAAAAAAAAACATAAAGCCTAATAGTCTTTTTCTTCTTTTCTTATTCCTAAGTTATAGGGCTCGGCTCTCCAAATTAGCCTACGCCAGGATGCCCAACCATGGAATTATTATAAGGGTATACAAAGTCCTTGGTTCTAGCTCTATCCTAGGTTGTCAGTGGGTCTATATGGGCCTTTTTAACCGTCGAGTAAGTGGCAGTAAGAGGGGTGTTATAAGTTTAACGTGTGTGTGAGTGAATATGACATATTGTGTGGTATCTGTGTATCTATGTAACTGTGTATGTGTGTCTGTTTGTGGCATCGTAGCTCCCAAACGGCTGAACCAATTTTGACTTAGTTTTTTTTTGTTTGAATGATGACTTAATCGAGAGTGTTCTATAGCTATGATTCATTAAAAACATGTACAGCCGTTTGAAGATTAGGGGTTTAAAAAAACAATTTATATTTTTGGTCATTCTCCTCCACCAGATGGCTGGGGTTAGACGCCTACCCTGTCCTGTCCGTAGTAAAAAACGAAATATAATTGTAAGTTAATGGCATTAGGTCATTGTTTACAATCTAGAGAGTGACAATGTATGTCCACTGTGTTACGGGAAACAATCTATAAAATGGAGACGGTATGGCAGGCGCGCCCCGGTCGTCTCTATTTATAAAGTAAATTGCCTGCCACTACGTGGACATCGATATCCACGCCAATCTTGTTAAAACAATGTGACAGTAATAAATACTTTAGTTTCACGAGTTTCACGACCATCCTTCGATATTATATTCACGATCATTCGGGCAACCTGATTTATAGGTACTTTTTTGATGTTCAATCTGACTAAGTAATACTAATATATTTTACAAAAAAAAAACAATATCACTCTTCTATTATAATGTAAATATTCTTGCTGCACACTAATGTCCTGCTTACCCGGTATCTTTGGGTACGCAGATTACAGCACAATTGTGGAAATGTTCCTACTGGCGAAAATCTCTTCATATTCAACACCAACAATAATGACTCAAGATTGTCTTTTCGCCGCCAAAAAGAGTCAGTTCTTATTGTCTTCTACTTTCCGGCTTCGACCAAAATAAAATGAATGGACGGGCCATAGCCATTGAACTTGCTCAGTAAAAACGAGGCAAAACCGTTGGACATTATACTTCAACAGCTAATTATAACCATGTACAGTACATATTTTGTTACAAATATAGATAGCGGTTTTTTACGTGTATCTATATACACTTCGGGAAGGCACACGAAGGCATAATTTTGTCAGATGTTTAGTAATCATGTAACAATAGACGCGTGTCGCACTTCCTACGGCTAGAGGCCAACTGAAACGAAGTGAGCGCCGGCACTCATTTTGTAATCTTCAAAAATGCGCTTCTTCTGGGCCCGTCCATTCATTTTATTTTGATCGAAGCTTTCCGAGATGTTGTTCCGAGATACCTCTGGCAGATCATCTAGAGCTATCTATTACCCTAATACCTACTCTGAGCTTTGGAGCCTACCTCGAATTTAAGGCTAAACTGGCCAGTAAAACACTTGGCATCATATACCTAGATTTCTTCTAGATCAACGTGTTCCATCCTCGGCCACACCGTCGCTTACAGAGGCAAGCATGCGAGTTGGCAGCCAAAAGTAGAATTATTCAAACTAAAAAAAAGACGTAACTAATTCGGGTCTTTTAAAAAGATTGAAAAGGGCTGGCCCAAAAAAGTAAGTACTTAGATACGTAACGGTAGAAATGGGGGGAGGCCTTTGCCCAGTTGCAGTCATCATCATCATCATTTCAGCCATAGGACGTCCACTGCTCGACAAAGCCTCGCCCATCGATCTCCAAAAGGGCCGGTCGGAAGCTGCCTGCATCCAGCGTCTCCCTGCGGTCTCTTTGCGGTCCAGTTGCAGTAAATTGCAAGAACACACTTGACCCCACAAAAAAAAACTGAGCCTGACCCACATTTTCATATGGCGTAGTGACAGCCATGTTGCTCTGTAGCAACGGGAAGCTGCGACTCAATCTGCGCAGATCAATGCTGGCGAGTCTGCAGGGATGCCACGAACAAACGTGAAGGTTTCTATTTGTACCTTTTCAAAAGTGAGAAACGTTGAGGATAAGTAAGTAGGTACCTACTACTTAATACGTACATTTATCTATGTTAATACTTACAACTCACGACTATGATAGAAGACTATGACTTTATTTTATCTGTCCTCGTGAGTGGATTTTAGCGTCATACATCTTATGCATTTGCCAGTGTATAGTATTATAAGGTTATTAAGCCATAGTCACAGTCAGAGTCAAACAAAGTAAGTCACTGTCAAGTCCAAGTCATGCCTTTACTAGAGGCTTCAACCTCAGAATCTCAATGGCTTCAACGGAGTTCTAGACAAAGACTACAATATACATACATATAAAGAGAAAACAAAATAAAAAACATAAATTTTTCATGCTAGCGCCAGAACCCCGATATTTGTATCGGTGTTTTGGCGCTAACGGTAGGTATATTACTTTACTCTATGATACAAACTTATGACGCTCGCTTAGTGTGAAACACAGCAATGTTATATAAAACTAATAAACATAAGTACATTCAATCGAAGTATAATTACAGTTATATTATTATCAATTTAATAAACCGACTTCACAAAATTAGTACCTAAATACGCAATTTCGGTTACTTGGATGTTTAGATGTCATATTACTTCCAGCTACTTTGGTTTTAAAACCAAACGTCTGAACGGATTTTGATAAAATTTCTACGGGATCAGTCTGAAAGTATATCCTTTCAAATAAAAATGATATTCCAAATCGGTTCACAAATGACGGAGATCCGAGGTAAAAGATTTTTTTTTTTAAATGAGAAGCAACTTTTTTTTTAATGGTTTAAAAACCACCACGTTGTTACGTAAAAAAACGTAAAACAATTGAAATAAATATACCCATTCATTTTTCTCCCAATAAATAAGTAACTGCCAACCCTACAGTCCGGAGCCTTTCCGATTGCGCGAAACCTCATTCCATCCCGGGCTTTCCTGCTGAAAGCTGCCTTTACCTTCCTTCATTATACCTATGTCAAATACTTATGCGGTTTATTTTAAAACTGTGAACTGTAAAACAGCATTTTCTGTGCTGAGTGAAGATCTGAGATAAGATCAGTGAGGGGATGATCCGACGGAGTCATGGAGCCAACTGGTAGGTACCTAACTATCTTAGGTATACTAATTTAAGTACTATACTTTATTCGGTAGGTACATCTACGTTCCTTTTTAACCGACTTCAAAAAAGGAGGAGGTTCTCAATGCGGTTGTGTTTTATATTATTTTTTACTAGTGGTCCGCCCCAGCTTCGCACGGGTATAGATTATAGCCTATGTCACCCGGCGATAGTGTAGCTTCCCAACAGAGAAATAATTTTTCAAATTCAGTAGTTTCGGAGCCTATTCAATGCAAACAAATAAACAAACAATCAAATCTTAATCATTATAATATTAGTATAGATGTCTATTACCTCAGAACTCCGTCATTTACATTGTTTTTTTTTTTTTTTATTACAAAGGATTTACTTTCAGATTGTTATCATAGAAATTTTATCAAAATCGGTACAGTAGTTTGGGCTATAAAATATTTTTTTCAAAATATCTCGGTTAAATATATCATCCAAATAAACGAAATTGCGTATTTACTAATATTGAATGCTGTGATTCAATGTCTTCGAGTCCGATAAAAAATATAACTACTTACTTATAACAGTTTTACTTGAGACAGAAAAAGGGTTTTATAAAAGTAGGGGTGGGTAAACAAGTTTAGTGTACCTCAATATCCACACGACAATGCACAAATAACTTGTGTAACCTTTTCCTTTGCGGATTTTTGTCGCGCAGAGTTAATTTCGAGGCTCTTTTCAAACCCTCTCCCTTCTCAATGACGTAGGCATAATATATACAACACACGGCGGTACAAGCCTTAAGTCAAGATACATACCTACATAGGTCGGTAATGTCGATATATAGTGTGTATTAGGTGCTAACGGAAAAGCCCTAGCCTTTGATCAGGGTAGAGTGCGATTGTCATTCGGCGCGATTCTTTTCTGAAAACTATCGTACATAAATCAATTATTATTCCGGAATAAAAAGTAGCCCATATGCTAAGCCAGGATGGAAACTATTTCCACATCAAAATGTTACACCGGTTACAAACAATGAATCCCATGTGCCCGCCGGCGCATACCCAGCACCGAGGCGAAGGCACCCTCAAAAAAAATTTTTTTTTTCTATCTGGCACCTACAGTGACTGCTTTCCCACTCTACGTCAAGGCCGACGCTGTAACGAAATTTGAAAATTCAGGTCTTTGCATAAGTTGTATTGAATTGAAATTGGTAATTTGACTAAATTATACCGGGCAAGTGCCTTTATTAACTAAACAAAATACAAGCTAAAACTAACACTACAAATACAATTAGACTGCCCATAGACCGTTGAAGGTCTAAAGACAATCCAAATGCTCAAGCCCACTACCAGTTGGCAGCGTACCCATGCAGCATGCTGGCGGCATTACCACGTTGAATAGCAATGGCGTATTTCTGGCGTTGAGCCAGAAATACGCCAGCATTTTGGTCACGCGTCGCATTAACCAGGCGCTCTGAAAGATTTTTGAAAATGAGGTGAGCTCCCGGTCCCCAATGTCTCGACCCCAAACGCCTCACATATGTAACCACTGCCGAGGTTAGCATATTTGCGTTGCTTGTGCTGCTCTGCCGAATTGGCAGCCGCGCCAACTCTACCTTGAATCTCAGGAAGATGTTATAAAATTATGGGTTCCTTGTAGTTGTTCTACCCAAGAAGGTGAAGGAGGTGGCAGAAGATGACTGCATCACCGAAGAAGTGGTTCCTATTCCCGTGCAGATATTCCTCTGGAGACAAAGCACACCCTTCGTCAGGCCTAGACTAGGAAAAGTTCACGACGCGGCTTGCATGGTAAGTTTTACATTGCAACTAGTACCTAACTTTGTCGGTCGGTAGGTATATCCTATATACAGTATGTACCTTATTACCTTCACTATCGGGTGATCGTTGACAGCTGCATTTAATAAGTACATTATTAAAAGAAAAAGAAAATAATATACCTATACCCGCAAAAAGTAGCTAACACTCTGGGCATGATGACGAATCTAAGGACACTTCACTCATTTTATAATCTGCATATAATTGAATAAATGTGAAATGTGCATTAAAAATCTTTATAGTCTATAAATTCCAGATTTATAGACTCATGAATAACAATAAATAAATCTAAACAGACAAAAAAAAAATAACAAATTTTACGTACTTAGTAAGCATGGGGCGGGAGGTTTGTTTTCTTTTGTCTTTTGCTGACAAAAAAATACTAAAATTCTGCTAACGTATCTAATCATGGTCGTAGTATTATGATACTAGATAAATAAGTTCATGTATCTAATACTTGAATGGCCCTAAGATGTTTTTTTTTTCACTCAGCTTTTAGATTTTTACTGCAAGTGTAAGCAATCATCCGATAGTGAATGGACATAAACAACTTATTTGTAGAGTTGGGTAATATTGGAATTCTTTTCAGTGGGTTCTTTCTTATAATGAATATAGGTACTTACTACCTACTTTTGTTCAGAAACTACTATGATGTACCTAGTACTTAAATTCTGCAGATAAGTTGGTGGCACTTTATTGGGAATTTGTGTTGTTTGTTGTTCGTAACTAAGTACTAACTTTGGTACTAACAGGGGCCTTATGGCTACCTCTTCGCGGTCTCGAAACAGCGCTGAAACAGCGCAGTGCGGAAAACAACGTGAACGTTAGAGATACTTTTCATAAAGAGTTCGGCGTAAGGCCCCATACCCAACTGAAATAGAGATAATTAAAAACTACTACTAGTAGTACTACCACCAATGAATTCAATGTAGGTATAATAATAATTATTTGTCTGACTACTACGAATTTTTTTGTTTGAGCGCCCATTCAATAATTTTGTTCGAGCGCTTACTTTCTTTTATTTATTTTTTATTGCGAATATGTCCGCGTACTAATATTATTTATTAATAATTATTTAAATAATTAGCTACTCCGCGCCCGTGGGGCGAGTTTTGGGACGAGTCAAGTGAGTGGTCACTTCCAATGGACGCAGCGCCACAATCGCAAATCTTACATGACTGTTGGAAACTGAACTTTGAAAAGTAAAAGTTCCAGTTTTCTTCGCAGAATTTGATTGGCGGTGCGGACTAACTGTTTCAATCTGGTTTTTTTTTTGCTATACCTACCTATTGGTGTCCGGATGCCCTCATTTTGCTTTACATTTTTCTGCCAAGCGTAGGTATCTCACACAGAATAAGGACCATCCATTTTCTTGGGTATCTAAGATTGGAGGCGCATAAAATCGGTCTTGTACCTATCGACAAAAACTTGAAAGATGTGTTCGCTCTAGATGTCAGCTCCCGTATGGTCTAGTGGCTAGGATACCTGGCTTTCACCCAGGAGGCTCGGGTTCGATTCCCGGTACGGGAATGTTTTTTGTACTTTTTGTTTTTGTTACAATCGATGTTGCACTTTGATGTAAATTTGTACAGAATTCTTTGTAAATGTGTTATTTGTTGATCACATGCAGTTCTGTCAACGAGCTCCAGGACACCATGTAAGTAAGCACAAGCAGCTTGCTTCTAGATCGTGTTGCAAATACCTATTATGTTTTCTTTTAATTATGTATAAAAAAGCCAAGGACGTTTTAATAATATACCCTAGGCATATAACGTCCTTGAAAAAAGCTGGTAGTTCTAGCTTCACCATAACGTTTTATATGAAATTTTATACAGATTTTTATACCACAAAAACATGTGCATGGCTCAAAATAAGATAATATCACTACCTTATAACTAAAGTAAAATCTGAATCATTCCGGTTTCTGCGGACGACGACATTGAGACGGGCTAAATGCATACCTCGTGTGAAGCCATACATAACACAAAAAGCCCGTGAAAACAAACAAAGAAAACAGCAACTGTCAATGTCAACTTGTTTTTCTTTCCTCCTGGGAAGATTGTGGCTTTCCATGTTTTGAACATTTGCCAGTCTCAAGTATTGAAATATTTTCAAGTTTTGGTCAAACTAGTCACAACCAGAGCAGAGACATCCAAAATAAGTCACGGTCAAGTCCAAGTCATGGGCAATTTTATTGTTTAACGGTACAATTAAATAACTAGACATTTATGCCGTCGTGCGTTGCGGCTTTCGCGGACCAAGTATGAGCAGGCTATAAAAAATCTTGAAAATATCTAAATACTTTACAGTGGTAAATAAAAACACGTGAGACGCCAAAAATATATTACGCAGGTAAAGAAAAAAAAAGATTTTATTTGAATTCCTAAGTTTTCCTTTCAATAATTTTATTTTAGTGATTTTCATAAATGATGTGTTAATGCTTTGATTTTTACCTTTTCATTGCGTACCTAGGAACTCAAAGAAGCTTGCAAGGTGAGGGTCAGCTATTTTTTGTTATATTACCCAAAAAACCTCGCTTCTTGGGCGTAAAACTTCGATTCGCATTAACACGTTCATACAAGGCCTAATATTTCAATTACAGTCGTTCGAGAAGGTCCTCGTTCAAAATCTTCGCTTCGGGCTCTCTATCAGCCTCACAGAGGCTATTGAAGCGATACCGCGATGGCGGTTGATTCAGGCGGCATTGCCTCACGTGATGCATTCTTTAGCTGCCCTCTTGCACACCAGGTAACGATTGACATACCAAAGCCATAAAAATAAGAGTAAAATATTACAGTTTAAACTCAAGGCATGCTAGCATCTTCGACCGCAGCTGGTCTAGAATGCTCACCACAGCTGTTTTTTACAGCCCTACATAAACTGAACCATATTACAGTTTATAAAACTCAAGGCATGCTAGCATCTTCGACCGCAGCTGGTCTAGCATGCTCACCACAGCTGTTTTTTACAGCCCTATGTAAACTGAACCAATTTGTTTATTATGTAGGCATGTCTCGTTTTTGCATGCGAAAATGTTGTGGCATGCATCCCGAGACAGTTGAAGTGCTGTATTGCAGTAAAGCACCGTGACTGTCGACTGTAAAATAAAAACATACATAAAGTATCAATAACTGGTAAAGTCATATGCATATGCTGCTCGCCTATCATCAAATAAATAAATAAATATAATGAACCTACTTCTGCTATTTCAGGGTAAAAGACAATATGCAATCTCTCGGCAATGTGGAGACGAAACTTCTCTATACACTGCACTGGATCATACTTGACGCTTGTGATGAATGCACAGACAATGACTATGAAAATGGAGTATTTTACTCTAATCCTTTCCACTACTTGTTCTCAGTACCAACAATGACGGTATGTAGTCAACTGAACCTAATAGTACTAACAGACATATGGATTTGGTACGCCGGACCACCGTTTGACCAACAGGAGAGAAAGAGAACATTTTCTCATTCTCTCCTGTTGGTTGGACGCCGGTCCGTCAACCAACTCTGACTAATGCTGGATTACTAGACTTGCAAAATTATGACAGTTCAAATTAATGAGTTCCAACTGTACTATACAAATAGTTTATAGTTTTACTTGTGTTGCCATCTCGCATAAAAAGTAATCAATCTTTCAGCTGTTCGTATACCTCTTTGCACCACTATCACAACATCTGAAAGAGTCAGATTTCACGAACAACTACCGTCTCGAGAATGGACTAAAAATGTGGCAAGCACTTTGGGAGTTTCGCCATCCTGACACACCATGCTTCACCACCCTCGTGAAACCCAAGCCGAAGCCACTCGGAGGCAAGTTTTCTAAGAGAAATCAGCATGGCGATATTTTTCTGGGGCGTAAGTATTCAATATGTTAACAACAATGTTTCATATTGAATTATAGTGTATGGTTTCTCAAACTATTCGCGGATCGCGACGTTTTCAGGTAACTCAATTGGACCAAAGGCTCGGTACATTCAAGTTATCTTAAGGCTATAGGGTAAATGCTAAAGTTTGGGAAGCCTTGAAATAGATTATAGATTGCAATAGATGCTTGCTTGGGGATTAACGAAATGATAAAAGCTACTAATAGTCAGTGTTCTAGTTATGTAGGAGCTACATTGTGAGTAGACTAGCTGTAGACTGGTTTCAAATAGTTGTTGTTGATAGCCTGAAACGCTTGTGCCAGTTTAGAACTCACTTTTTTACTAATGCAGTATAGAAAAGCAAGCCTTTTGTGTTTATTAGGATGACACAACAAATGTACTATATTCATACATTAAAACTGCACAAAAACAAAATTAATCATGGTTTAATATACAAGTAGTACTTAGTAATTTTGTAATGAAACTTCTAGGAAAGTTTTCTAAAGAAGAAGGCCCAGCTAATGGTAGTCCGCCAAGTCAGAATGTGTCAGTATCAGAAGTGCAATCAAAACAGGGCAGTACTGAGGAAGAGCCTTGGTTATCCTCGCCTAAAGAAACAATATTTCCTGAAACCATTCCGGAAGAAAGTTCTAGTACTGAAGAAGAGCATGTAGTAAGTACTCGAACAGCTATCTATGCATCCTTCATTTTGCACTGTAAAACTTACTTTTAAACATAACCTATGCCATAACATTCTAAAAAGTTGGAACCGATAGAATCCGGAACGTAGATATTCGCCAAAGAACGAGAGTCACCGACATAGCTATTAAAATTTGCAAGTTGAAGTGGCAAGGGGCAGGCCACATCACTCGAAGAACCGATAACCGATGGGGAAGAAAGGTTCTGGAGTGGAGACCATGAACCGGAAGACGCAGCGTAGGTAGGCCTCCCACTAGATGGACCGACGACATTGTGGGAGTCGCGGGCATCCAGTGGATGCAAAAGGCAGGCTGTCGTTCAGTGTGGAGGTTAAAGGGGGAGGCTTATGTTCAGCAGTGGACGTCTTCTGGCTGATGATGATTCTAAAAAGTATAAGATAAAAAAATTATAGTTTGGCTACAAGCAGGGTTTGATCCTAAAATGATCCGATAAAATGATGAAGCTACAGTTGATTCTAACTTATCTTTAAAATCCTTAATCAACCTGCGTATCGTTGGAAGTGCCATATTTACCTACTCATTTAAGTTTCTAAGTGTAGAAAGCCTTGAAAAATTTAGTTACATGTTCAATATCTAACTATAGTTTTTATTTTATTTTTATGTTTGGTTTGACGTCCTTGAGCATCAGCGAGAAGGGACTTTCAATAAGTGTCCGGGTGAAATATACATAGACGCCTTACGCCCATTGCAATGACAGTTTCATTTGTTTTCTAGTTCAGAAATTTGTTTCACACATACATATTATCTTCTTATGACTTGGGTACGAAGAAAGAAAGAAAGAAAGAAAGAAAGAAAATAAATTTTATTCGACACCATTACAAAAACTTAAAAAAAACTTACAAAACTTTCATCTCTCTCTGTGTTCCTCCTGCTAATTACGCTATAATTATACAGTTATTTTTTTTATATTTTCAAGTGTCAAAAATTCAGATATTGATTGACCAAATAAAAAAAGGGTTTCAACCTTTGGCAATTTAGGTAATGGCTACTCTAATTCTGCATAAATAAAGTATAAAACCTCCATACAGTAAATATCTATAATTTTCAGTTCATCTACCGCCTACCGTCTGAGCAAAACTTTGGTGGGACAACTAAAGAGCCCTATACAGTCTATGCAGCGGATCCAAGTCTGTTTCAACTTCGCAAAAGTGATGCGTCTAAACAAGCTTTACCTTCTGGGATCAAGCCTTTGCCACAAGTCATGAAAATGAGGTAAATGACGTTTTATAATATTTACCAAATACATTTTTTATCAGTTACCTAATTGATTTAAAGAAGAAAGGAAAAATTAAAAAGAAACAATGTTTATTTATTACCAAATTACGTATTAGGTGTTACTTTGCAGAAACCCATCTTCAAAACTGTTTGTTAGACGAATATCTAGGGTATTTCCACTTCCACTCTTTCCACACTTCAACGTCGTATCAAGTACAATAAGGAATTAGGGATCAATTATTTATGTTTTATTAAACAAAACTTTGTTAAAGATCCTAAATTAACCTAACCTGGAAAAATTTAAGTTAATCTGAAACAAAAAGAAATGTTATAAGTACCTGAAACTAATTTGCAATCAACCTGTATATAATGATAATTATTATGAAATAATTTAAATCTGATACGAAAATTAGTAATACAAATAATTAATCAATGTGTAAAAAGTACGAATGAATTAATCATATTAATCAGTTGTTTTGTCAACGTCATACGTTGAAGTGAAAATAAACAAGAGCATCTTAAAAAACAACTGATAATCTTCAAACGGTTGAACAGATTTTCTTGAATCAGCTTTCAAACTTTTTTTACCATCAATATTGTTTCAGTCGTTTGGTATCTAGGAGGCCACAGATAGACACAAAAGAGGAAAGCACTGATACTTGCTTAAAAGTAAATACTCGCCCTTAATGTTATATTTTACCAAATCCCATTCTGGTTTCCAGTTCATCAGACAAAGAGTCACTATCAGACAGCGCGGGGGGTGGACCTGGACCGAAAAGCACGCCGTCGACAGAACGAGCGCCAACATCAAAACAAATCTATGTATGTATCAAAAATATGACTCATGCTGATGTAATCCTGAAAGATTTTTAATATAAAAAAAAACTAACTCTGCCCTGCAGTTTCAACCGTAATACCACAGGAACCTTTAATTTTTTGAGATAAAAAGGAGTATACATGTGTTAAATCAGGGTATAAGCAGTCTCCATTCCAAATTTCATCCAAATCCGTTCAGCCATTTCACCGTGAAGAAGTAGCAAACACTCACTAACATACTTTCGCATTTTAAAATATTGTTAATAACAAACATAAAAATTATTAAATATTATAAGTTATAAAATAATATTCTGTATCACAGAAAAATACAAAATAAGAATATGTTATTCATTGATCATGTGACTTGACTGCAAAAGCTCTATTGTAAGTCGAATGTCCTTATGACGTCACAGGCTAGTAAATAGAGGCAACAATTGTAAACCGAGCGAGAACTTGTTTACTAGCTTGTGACGTCACCACAGTCACGTGGCCCCATAAATGTCAAAGGAAGCGTTTACGCGGTGGTATAATAATATGAATTTTGAAATTTAAGAAACAAATACAGAAAATTATGAGGATTCAGTCATAACACAATCACATTGATTTATTATAATATTATAGATCATTTGAGATAGTTTCATAAAAACAGTCAAATGCCTATTTACTAAAAAGGCGCCGGATATTAAGAATAAGTTTTAATACAGGTTGTATTAAATATTTCAGGTTTCGGCGGCAACTTTCCTAGATGTCGCGACATTGCGGTGTCTTTTCACGTCGCAGTGGCAAGAAGAAGGCGTGTATTGGGCTCTACATTACTTGTATAATAGGTATTTTATCTGAGCAATTATTTAGTTTTTAATTATTATTTTAGCTGATTCCTATCTCTTAATTATCCAGTAAATTAGCAAAACTAAATTTATCACAGGTTAGTATAATTTTAGTAGTGTGGTGGCCCCTTAAAATGTAATATTGCTGGAACAGACCACAATGAACGATACGGCCTTATTTACGGAGTTGCAGGGCATTACATGTTTTTTTTTTTTGCTTTATTTATAGTCTTGCGTTTGACCGCCAACTTGCATGATGTTAAGCGATGATGCGGTCTGCGATGGAGCACGCTTGCTTAGAAAAGAAAGAAAAAAAGAAGAAAGATTCACTTGTGATTCGGAGACACCCAGATTGGGTGTCAATGGTGCATGATGCTGTTAATGCAAACATAGTCATGTATGGCCATGGTGTTTACACTTTCTTTTAGCATTGACCGCGTCGATGCCCCATGCAACGCCTCGCATCTACATAAGAATTCCAATAAATAAAAAAATTGTCTATCCTCTATTGCACCCCCCGTCTTGTATAAATCCTTTCCATCCTAAGGTTGCCTGGAAGAGATCGCTTTTAGCGATAAGGCCGCCAGTTGTTACACTAGTTTTTAAGAGTTGTTTGTCCTCTGTATCAAGTTTTATGGTGTGCACAATAAAGAGTTAATCAATCAATCATAATTATTGCGTAAATGTTATATTTTAATTTCCCCAGATTACGAGACATATGCGATGACATATCTAAACAAACTCAACCGAGGAAACGAAGCAACTCGCTCCCTATACCCAAAATCGAAGTCTCTGTGTACCAAAGCCCAGATGTGAAAGACCGTGACTCCTTGAAGAACTTCATGGATGTGCCCGAGGTCAAAGACTTGCCGGTCTCAGAAGTGGCATTCCCTGTTCCAAAACTAGAAGAAGAACCGGTCATGATGAGGCGATCTAGCGAGAAAATAAAACGCAAAATGAAAATGGCGGACCTAAAAGCGTTTGTTGAGACGAAACTGCTATCGAAATCTGAGAAGGCTTTAGAGAAAATCGGTCACGACGATCATAAGTTTTCGTTTCAGACTGCAGTAAGAATGCTATCAGTAGATATATTTTTTATTATATGTTTTTGTCGGATTCTTGTAGGCCTAGCAAAGATATCAGACTTGCTTGATGCTTATTGTTTTGTTGCAAATTTGAAATAATGAAGAACGGAAGAAAAAAGTTCGACTGATCCGACCAACAGCCATAATATTTACAGTTGGCTGGATGCTTGCTTTTAAATTTTAGTCTGATATCTATGTGAGGCTCCTTTAACAGCATTTTAAATTGAATATTCGTATTCTAGGAATACCACAGAAGCCTCGATAACGCTGATGACAGACCAAATTCCGCCTTAGCAAGCAATTTCCCGTCCATCGCCCCTAGACTCACAGGAGATATGTTCCAATGCAACCTTATCAAAGGCAAAAGTATGCCAAGCCTCAGGTGAGCATATCAAAAAAGTCCCCATAATTTACTATATATTTCTTTATCATAGCATTTACAGTTTCTTTTTTACATTTCTATAGTAACAACAACTTATGTATTTCGAAATAAAAAGTATTTATGTATTTTTACAAATAACTCGAGCTTAGTTTAGATATAAGGGTAACGAAGCAAAGGAATATCAAAACCGCTTGCACGCACCCTCTTAGTAAACTCCCTTTACTTACACATTTTGTCCAATCATCGCCTTTCTTATTGAAAAGAAAAGATAAATCAACTTCACAAACGTTTTCTACAGTTGTAAAAGCACAGCATGATTTATTTCTGTACACATTCCATGATATTTCCTGTTAAACAATTGTATTTTTCTCTTTCTCCCGTGTTATTGCGCTTATACCCGTACATTATGTGACGGGTCGGTCGCTAGCTGTCTGATCGATGAGCTAGCATCCAATGGGTAAGTCAGAAAGCGTTAAAGAAATAGAAGCTTCATACATTGTCGCTACCCTAATATGATCATAGACTGACTACGTACAACTGCATAAAATTACATTACGCCTAGATTGCGCTTCGTTATTCAAAAATCTAAAGGCCAGTACTTCTATACGCCTTCGCATTAGACAAATATTCGAAGCTTCTTTATCTACACAATTACACTAATTGATAGTGAATGAACACACACATGCAAACATTTTTGGAGTAGTTATTATGCACGCACGAAAGCTCGCTAGACGCTACTTTTATTCGAGAATTAACGCAGTAGAAAGTATTTAAAATTATAGCTTAAACACGTAGATAAGATCTTATTAGCTTTGATCAGCTAAATTGTTGATAACACATTGTAGTAGTAATAACACGTTTATTAGTTTAGAACTCTAAGTTGCATTAGTTCGAATAAAGTATAAACTTATCATAAACAATAACATGAATAAATGTTTAAATATCATATTAGAATTATATCTGTATAACAGAAAAACTAAAACACATCTGTGATTTAAATAAAACTTATTAAACAACCTACTTAACATTGTACCAAAAAACCACATTAGGCACTGATCTTATTATAAATCATAATATATAGATACATAAAAGAGCACGTATAGATGGCACCACTAAGACATGTTACTGCCAATTAGTAAATACCACTTAAAAAGTGAGACATTTTACAAAATACTCACAGGTAAGTTTAGACGCGTTTGCTACCTACACTTTGTTAAAGGAAAATAACTATATGCATAATATTTATTTCAGATACATCGGCGAAGTTAAAACGGAAAGAGCTCAAGGGCCATCTAATACGATGCCGTCAAATGTTCAGAAGAAGAAAAATCCTATAATTACTGTGACTGAACACACACCTACTCCTTCGCCAGACTATTTGTCTAAAACTAGACAAGTGAGTTGCAAAACAATTGCATGCATTTGCTAAAATACTTATAATATTATAAAAGCGAAAGTAACTCTATCTGTCTCTCTGTCTGGATGTTTGTCCGCTTTTCACGACTAAACCGCTAAGCCGATTTTAATGAATTTTGGCAGGATGATAGTGTATATCATATGGACGGACATAGGGTACTTATTCTCCCAGAAAATTCGGTAAAACTGGAAAACCGCGGGTAGCACCGCGGGTTTCAGCTAGTATCTTATAACCAGATCTTCCCGCTGATATTCAATATGGAGCGTTTCTAAAAGGACGTCTACAACCATACCTCTGGGCTAGCAAAGCATTATGACAACACCGTTAGTGTAGCAACACTACAGCACACATTTTGAAACTGAGTTTTGGCGCCGGCGTGAAAAAAAACATGTCTGCTCGTATTATTTTCCTAAGCTTGTCTATTTTCGAGCGTTAATGTGTACTAATGGTGAATTATTATTTAGTAAGTGCTCGTAAACGAGCTCGAGTGTGGGAAAGTGATATAACGAGGTGAAACATGTCTTTCCGTATTGTTTCCAGAATAAGCCTCTTGTAAAGTCTCCACCACTTCACTGGGGCATGAGTTTGACTTGACCGTCTATTACGACTAAAGGACTTTGTATCCATGGTCATGAAAAATTTAATAAAAAACCATTTGAAACTGGTTTTCCATTGTTCTAATTGAGGTTGACCATTTGATTTACCTCCATACTCATGCTTTCAAATGTCAATATAATGCCCAAAGGCATCGGCCGCGACAGCAGATTGAACTGAACTAAACTTGGCTCCTGTTGAAAACCAGTTTCATTATGTGTTGCACTGTGTATGAAGTGCCTAATCTGAATCTTATTGATCAGCATATCTTCATCAGCCCTAAATAGCCTAATGCTGGTTAAAAAGCTCCTATTGTTTCTGCTACGAGTGATAGTCGAGCCCGAAAATGAGCCATACAATTCTTCAAAATGTAACTCTGATTTCCATTTTCAGGGTTCTCTAGAGTCTCAAATAGACTCGGTGAGCATGCAAGGATCCCAGCACATACCTACCCCAGAACGCAAGCCAAGCCTGACCAGATCACAAACCGACTCTAACATTACCTACGTAGTGGAGGAAATACAAGAGGCTCCTGGTTCTCTACACTATATAACTAAGGACGGTGATATAGACTTTCAAGTTATGTTAAAAGTAAGTGTTCTGCTGAACTCGAGGCGAGCTCGGACTCTGTCGAGTTGCTGGACAAATCGCGAGTAGGAATATGTGTGCGATTTGATCCTCCTTTTCCCTCATGTCTGACGGTTGTGACCACCACCTCCCATTAATCTCTATTTTCTTAACTCTGTGTTCATTTTAGGTGGGAGTTACAATCACTGGACTTCCACGTCCTCCATGTTAGTCTTTTAGGGGCAACGACAAGTATAACCACTTGACTGCTCATCCTTTACCCCGCCGTAAGCCAAAGGTTCCAAATTCTCAACCTAAACTATTTCGAGCGGGCCAATGTTAGGCTCGAATTGCTTCATGCACAGCTTCATGTGCGCTGGGTGCCCATAGTGGTCATCATGGGGGCATACGACTACCTGTTGTAAGTGATTCTGTTTAGGTGATATGAAAAGTTGCGCGACCGCAAACCGTATCTCGGCGCGTTAAGGTTTACGTTCGCGTGATTATCCACATTGCGCTGTTTCGAACCCGCGTTATAGGTATAGCCGTAAGGCCCCAGGGTATTTACCGCCGCTCATGACTACGTCGACGGTACCTTCGGCGATAGGCATGGTTCCTGACGAACCTTCCTCCATTTTCTTAAGGCTTTGGGGCCGTCAACGGCGGGGTTAATACGATGCTATATGCTATGTACATTTCCAGGCTGTATATTCGGTGTCGACAATGGACAGTTTCTACATAACAATCCGAGTGATGGAAGTGATGTTGAATATGGTAGATACACTAATGGAGATTGGAGTACACAAAAACTGGCAGAATACTAGAGGCGATCAGCCACCACAGCCGGAGTCTGTGGACCCGTTTACAGAGTTTGGAAGGGATAAGGACAAAGATAGTAAGGTAACTTTATTCACTAAAGTTGAAGCCCATTTTAAAACTATTTCTTAGACGAATATCTAGTGTATTTCCGCTACAATGTCGTATCAATTAGAATAAGGGATCAATCCTTTAATTTTTACATTACAGATTGTTCATAATTTGTTCTAATTTGTTCTAACGAGAAACAAAAATTAATTAAACCCGTAACAAATTATAATCTGTAATGATAATAATGATTTGAACAAGAACGATTAAATATTTCTATGTTAGTTTGAGTTGTAGTTGAGTAGAGTTATTATTGAATTGTACTGTAAAAAAGATGGACAGACGACCTAAAAGAGACCGCAGGGAAAGGCTGGATGCAGGCCGCTTCCAACCGGCTCTTTTGGAGATCGATTGGGGAGGCCTATGTCCAACAGTGGACGTCTTTTGGCTGAAATGATGTAGATGATGAGTGTAAGAAACGGTTTTGAAGATGAACCGCAAAGTAACGCCTGATTCAATTAAGTATCCAAGCTCAACTAACTATGCTTAACTATGTTTTGTCAACGTCTTGCTAACAAAAATGTCACTCGAAAGAACGAGACAGTAAATTTTAACGAAATGTTTCTGAAAAGGTTTGTCTCGTTTTATATACATAAAAAGTCTTGACTCAATACAAGACCTACTAATAGCAAACGCATGCCTGTCAAGTTGGTGGAGTATGTTTGATGATTACTTGTATAGAATTTCATTATCTGTTCTTATTTTTATTTGAGTATCATCATCATAATCAGCCTCCTTAGCCCACTGCTGGACAAACCTCTCCCAAAGCAAGCTATAGCCCGATGTTTGGCTTATTAATGACTATCCATGGCAGGGTTTTCCTATAGCTTTAAAAGCGCAAGGGCGTAGCTTCTCGCATTGATATTTACAGCGCTGCTACCCACCCCCCTTGCCACCAGTCTAAATTTATTTGAGGATTAACAAGCTTGATAAGTAAACAGTTTTATTTACAATACTAGCTCACTCGACAAACGAAGTCTAGGCAGAATTTCATAGAAAAAAGTACTGTAATTTTCCGGCCAAATTTCCAATTAAATTTTTCTTCTAACCAAACCCCGTATTGAGGCGAACAAAACAAAAAAAATATTGCTCTACCCATTTTTGAGTTTTAGCTATACTAACGAACAGTAATTGATTTTCGGTTGGGCGGAATTGATTTCGGTCGGATGACAAATCAGTTACATTCTGTTATTTTTTATTATTGTAGGAAAGAGATTCAGGAATACCCTGCGCCCATAGCCAGGAATCTACAAACGTGGAGGGCGGCGAGAGTTCTAAGGATAAAACAACTAAGGACCAGGAAAACCTGGACTGTCCCTACTACATGATCATGCATATTCTGCTCAGGTAATAAAATTATTCAGATACGTATCCAGAAAGTGGTTGACCAATGAATTGGGTCAGGCAATTAACAAACTTTTTTTCTTGGCTTCCAACAACTCTTGTAATAAAGCATTGAACACTATTTGGCTAAGTTATGATTTCTGAACTTAATGCTTTTGATGTGTTCAAAGATGTGAAAGACACGCATAACCTAGAATATCTCTCAAATTATCAGGCTTCGCTAATTTAGTAATATTTTGTATCACATTCTCATGTCCACAATTTTCAAAACATAGCCCATTCACATTTCAGGCTTCTTCGTCAGCTGGGTTGCTCCCACGGTTGCACCAAAGCCCTGCGTGGTCCACAAGCGGAATGCCTCCGCGTACAAGCCCGCAACACTTTACGGCAACTGCGCTCCGCCTCTACAGTCAAGTTCACACTCAGGTTGAAGGAGATGACCAAGCTCGCTCCGATATGGGAGGTGCTGGATAACCTGCACGCGACTATTGGCTTTTGTGCTGAGCCGGCCTCTTTGGTCTCGCCTATGAGTGAGTTAAGATTACTTATCTGTGTAACTTTTCACTAGAGCTCTCTACATAATGTGCAACTCGTTTCAAACTGATTTTTGGACTAGATTAGCGCGCTCAATCGAGGTTGTTTTGATGAGACATGACCTCATGTCTGCTGAGTGCGATTATTTTATGAACAACTCCCAAAGACCCCGTAGGGATTGGGAAATCAGATGGAACTCAAACATGACAGTTCTATGACATGTTTATTAACGGGATATATACCGTGATAAGGTTGTGGGTGAAGCTCTCGATATTTTGACGCAATTGCACACACAATGTTCACAAGAAGACTCGGAATATCGAAAGCTCCATCCACAACCTTATCACGGTAATTAATAATCATATAACTGTAGTGAACAACCATGATAGTTTAAAATATCATCTCATTAAAAGATACGTTGATCTTTACTTGCAAGTAATTCGAATAAACTTCCAATTTTATTGAATATACCCAACAATCCATGGACGAAAAATTTATTAAAAACTGCAATGCACTAACTGCTTAAGTTCCTTCTGTATAGATACAATAGTAAAATTTCTACAATTTGTTTCAGATCAGCAAAAGAGGAATTTCGCAAAGTCTCCAGATATAAGCCACTTACAGAATGGTTATGCGACTAATTTCGGAGCCGGCAACAATGCCAACAGAGCGATTGAAACGTACATCATAGAGACCACTTTTAGAGTACTCGTTACAAGGTTCGCTCTGATGCATAAAGAACTGAAAATGCTGGATAATAAGGTAAAGCAATAAATCTCATAAAATGGAATACCACTTATGTGAGACTAGCTGCGCCCCGTGGTTTCACCCGCCTTATATCCGGGATAAAATAACCTAAGTTACTCCTTATAACATCCGTTAACTGCCAGTGAAAGTCCCGTCAAAATCGGTCCAGCCGTTTTGAAATCCACATGGAACATACACACATACTATATACATACGCACATCGATTTTTATATATTTGCGACGTTAGCGACAGCAACTTCCTTGAAGCGACCTTCTAGGTAGCGACCAACGGCAATGAGAATGAATGTAAACAATGGTAGCAACAAGCTTTTTTACCATTGCCACTCGAAAAAGGGCATTTGATTCATCGATAACAGTGAATAAAACTTTCTTTTAGTCACTGAGTGAAAAAAAAAAACACATTTTGAATTTGGAACAAGCTCGAATTATACAAATTATGTAAAAAAACGTGCTTAACGTGCTTGCTGGCTGAATAGAGCTATATATTCCAATGAGCTATCCCATTTAAATTAAGAAAAAAAATATCCCGCCAATTTTAGCTAAATTGTTTCTTTTCTATCATCGTTGTTGTTTTATATCAATGGAAATATAAATACTATATGTACTACCATTTATTTTCACGCAGCCAATAGTAAAAAGTAGAGTACATAACTCGTCAAAAAAAATCATCTCGGTCCTTGTATCCCTCAAATTTAAATACCTTTTTTTCACTTGTTGTATAATATATATTATTTTACACTTGGTTGGGTCATCTTGTTGGGTTGCAGCCCCTGGGTCATTATTCTTCCATTTTGCTCAGTCACTATTAATTTCTATATGCCCCGCCGACAACAGAGGGCTTTCGGGCGAAGCGATATAGATGCTTACAACCAAGCAAATGACCTACTATTCTTCGCTTATCTTAACAAAGCTCAATCTTTCAGACGTTATACATGGAAGTCCGCCAGCTGTTGAGCTACGTGCGCGAAGCTCACGGGGGCCAGTTTAGAGTGGTCGCTTTCAGCGCACTACTAGATACCGCGGAACGTCCCGACAGCCAGCCTAAGGACTCTAATATGCAGACTACTAGGGTTATCAGGTGAGTCAAATTGCACGGCAGGAGAATTCGGTCAAAGTTCAATCGCATTGGATTTATGATGGAAGCTCTCACTCGAATATCCACCTTATAAACCTGAAATAGGCCTGTGTTTTGCCAGTAATGACTTACGGCACTATGGACCTCATAAGCAAGCTAAAAGTCGCACAACGAGCTATGGAGATGGAACTACCCTATGATTCTGCCACTCTTCCCAAAGTCGCGTCTGTCAGTTTTCTGCAGTCGTTTTGAAGTCGGACCACTTCATTTAATGAGAAAAATATAAAATATAGTCTATGTAGTGATAATGAAAAGATATTTTTTGTTGTCTTATCGCGCATTATTATTATTTAGATAAAATAAGTACCACTAAACGCTCGACGTTTCGACCATGTTTCAACGACCGTGGTCACGAACTCACAAGCGAAAAATCCTTCCCGCAGGCACATTCCCCGTATGTCGGAAGAAGAGCGCGGTTCGGAGACGGGCGCTGACTCGGGCTGCGCGCCGGATGAACGCACGCACAAAAAGTTCACTTTCAAGAAACGCAGCGCTTCGTCTACAGGGGCTCATGTCAGCACTCATGTGTGTTTATTTTACTATTGTTTTCTGAGTATTTATTACAGACCTTTATCAGGATAGAAACTTGGCGCGCCGCATTTTTTGTGTACCATACGCCACTGCCCTGTCATACGCCTGCCCGAAAGGCGCGCCGGCCGAACGTACCTTAACTTCGGAGTGACGCCCCCGATGATTATAGGTCGCGAAATAATAACATAGCGTATTTTATTATTTAACCTGGTGTATGAAATAATAATATGCCCGGTGTACAATCCAGTCTAGTCAAAACTGACAAAATGTAACCCTTGAAAAAATTACTCAAGTCTGAAAAACGGCTTACACTCACTTCAACCTCGCTCCTCTCGACCGAGAAACAACGTGAGTGTAAGCCGTTTTGTTATAGTTTGCAGTGTATCCTCACGCGTTTTTTGACGAAGAGAATGACGTCAAAGTATTATAACTTTAAAAATAATTAGTATTGCGTCAATTGCGTAGATTAACAGTGATTTTCAAACATACACAATCTCCACAGAGTCTCCTAGACACAGACATAGGAGACGAGTCGGCGTCGCAGTCTCCGCTATCTGTCCGCACGCGCCGCCACCAGCTCACTCCGCGCCAGTCGGAGCGGACCATCCCCTCCGCTTCATCAGCTGACATCACTCCACACCACAAGATATCCCACTCCAAGAGTATTCCTTCCAAGTTTCACATCAGTGGAATAGGTAAGTTCCCTACAGATATAAAATACTCGACTACCATACACCAGGCCAACCTGGTGGACCAACTATACCTGGTGTAACTAATTCTAGTTAGTGTAGTTTATAACGTGTTTGTTGCTTTGTTCTAGTCAACTGGTTCCGCCAGAAGCCAGGCGGTGCGGCATTACGGCGGAACGGTTGCGGGTCGGGAGAATCCCTGCCACAGTCCGGCTCTACAGCATCCCTTGCGCGCGCGCACCACTTGCCGCACCACGCCCGACCCGTGCATGTGAAGAGACGAGTTGGATATACGCTCACTAGGTAAACTTGATACATTACAAGTGAGCCCTCCAGTTTCACCCGACATTTTCTCTTTTCTCAGTTTTTCCGGAATGTAAGGCATACTATATACGTTTTAATAATACAAGATGAAAAAGTGAAGCAAGGAAAAATTACTGGATGCATCCGTAACTAGCAACTGATGGGTGTGCACGGTTGTTTGGACGTCTTTGGCTAACTAAAATATTTAGCGCGCCAAATCGCCTTTGGACGGCCCATCGCATAAGATCGGCCCGTCTGTACTTATGACTTTATGTATGCAAAGCTCATATGAATGTTTATGTTTATATGAAGTTTAGTATGAATTAATGCTAGATCGCCTCCTTCAGCCGTATCTAATAGTTTGTTTGCAGACGTAACCTCAGACACGAGGTAGAAGCCAATAATGTGTATAAGAGACCATTTAGCTATTTTGACTGGTGAGAAAGTGATCATAGAATACACTTTTACAGTGTGCACTAGGTGCTATCCACTCAGGTATTGCCAATCAAGTACCATTCAAAACGTCTACTCTTATTTCGTTACAGAGCGAGAAAGAGAGTAGAAGACAGACTAAACAGATTCGGGCTGAAGAAAATCGGAAAGAAAAGAGATGGTAGCATCGAAGAAGCGAGTGGGGGTTGTAAGTAATATTTTTGACTTTTTTTTAATTTTAAATTTAATTATACGATAGATCTACGTTTGGCCACCAACTCGCCTGATGGTAAGCGACGGTGTGGCTGAGGATGAAACACGTTGATCTAGAAGAAATCTATTCACTCTAGCCTTGAAGATGCCTAGATTGTCTCTCATGTGTTCTCAGGAAACAAGGAGAACGGCAGAGACTTCAATTCTTGGGAACGAATCTTTGGAATTTCTACTAGGAAGGGGTAGTAGTGTGCAGTCTTTCTACTTGTCCTGTAGTAAACTACTTTACGGCGGTGCTCGAAGCTTTGCATTTTTTGGCGACTAGTTTGCTGTCACCAATCAGCCTCATAGCACGCCGGTCTACCGAATCTAAAGCTTCCAGCTGGTACTTGGAATACCTTAATATCTATTTTATTTTGTATTTTTTACATATCATTGTTATGACACCAAATTTTTTAATATGTACTTTCCAGTTCCATATAAAGATCTCATTACAATTTTTCTGTTAGATTAGTGATAAAAATTTTAAAACAAGTTTGGTATGTTTTAAAATATCACCAATTTTCACTTCAGATATGTCGCGGCGCGGCTCAGCCGAGGGTGGTTCAGGCGGTGGTGAGTCGGAAGTAGTAATATTGAAGCGCCGCAGACTGGTCGCCGCCGCACCACTGTACGCTGGCCTTGCGAGATTCAACTTCTTATTAGACGCTACACAGCCGGGAGGCACGCCGGACGCGCTTTTCATGGCTGCTTTATTAGACTTGGTAAGAATATGTACTGCATATTTTTAACCCCCGCCCCGATGTAAAAAGAAGGTTGCTATTAATTTAACATGTGTGTGTGTGTGTGTGACATGTGTGTCTGTCAGTGGCATAGTAGCATTCAAATGGCTGAACCGGTAATATTTTTTTTAAAGGTGACTTGATCGAGAGTGCTTTGCTAGGATTCATGAAAATCTGTATAGCCATTTGAAAACTCTTCAACTCGACACGGCTTTCAGTAATGAATTATTACTAGGAAGCTAGGAACTGGGTTGGGTTGGACAGTAGTAACTTAAAGATAGGCAAATGTCACCCACAACTTAAATTTCAATAGAACTAAATAAATTATATATTGTTAGATAATTAGATAACTAAGTACCTTTAAAGCCATGTATTTACTCTTTTATTTAGATAAATATGTATTCTAGTTTAATTTTAGTTTATTTTACAGAATACCTTGTGTGAAATAAATAAACCTTGCCCAGCATTGGGTCGCTCAACACTGATAATAAGTACTTATTTTTATTATATGAAATGCAGACCATACCCAATTACCCGTGCTTTTTTTTCAGCCTCATACAGTTGTTGTAGGCAGGGCGGCCATCTTGCTAGAATGTGCCCAGTTGGTCCACAACTGCAACAAAGGACAGTGGCCATATTGGCTCAAATCGAACATCGTCAAAAATAATGGTAAGTATTATAAATACTACACACTGTTATATTATGTTGTTGTACTTTCATTAACGACTTTAGTATTAATCTCTGTTTTCTTTTTGACTGATTGAATAAAATTGGATTTACAGTAACCATGACGCCACAAGTGAGACAGCGGCTTGCTGGGAAGCTATTCTATCAATGGGCTGAAGTAAGTTTCATTTACAATAGTAAATACTCTTTTACAAAAAAAATATACTTTAGTATGACTTTACTTTTTGGTATGAGGGTTAGAGGGTTAAAGGGTTGAGGGTATGGTTCTTAAAATATTAATAGGTTACCCTCAAGATATAGCCTAATAAATAAATAAGAATCGTTAAAATTGGTAGAGTATATAGCTATACTTGTTTTTTTAGATATCTTTGTAAAAAGATAGGATTAAACACCTCATGGGCAAGCATGCCGCTTCGTCACTTACTATCAGGTGAGTTGTGGTAAAACGCTAGACCATTTCGTCATAAAAAAAAGAAAAAAACATTTTCTTTTAATAATATAATATTAAAAGCTATCACCTAAAATATTACGTTGAAAGCCCAGCCCTAGCAAAAGTCTACTACAGCTATCTAGAGTTAAAAACTTGGATCAAGTATAATTTTGTTATAATATACATAAAATAATCTTTTTCCAGGCTATTGGTAACAGACTTGAAGAAATGTTAGTGGAAGACAAAAAATATACAGACAATGTAGTTAATATAGTAACCGATCCAGATGGCCAACGTGACTTGCTTCAGCAAGACGAAGAGGAAGATTTCCTTGATGAAGGTATTTTGTTACAAATCAAAGTCTACTCTACGTTGTTCATCAATAAAGTTCAATTTACTTTGTACGTTTTCAGCGAGTATACGTCTACCCGGAAAGCCGCTTGGAGCTAATTGCCCTCGCGCTTTGAGAATAATCGCTTGTGTTCTTCTATTTGAGATCACGTCTTTCTTACGCGAAACGTACCAAAACCTGCCCAAGGCTAATTGCGCATCGCTAAAAGAAAGAGGTCCTTGGGACCGTGTATACAGGTACTTTCATTGATATCATTTATAAAAATTCATTGGTAAGTAGTTGAGATAAAACTACATTTTTAATTTGTAAAACGACTTATTTTTTGTTATTATGTTGTGCGAAGATGGATGGAAAAACGTCGAATTTTATGTAAGACTAAGTGAGTTCATTACGTTCAGTTCGTTTGAAATGTGTTAAAAAGAGTGCATATATTTGACGAAATTTTTATTTTAACAGGGCTCTTAGCAGTCAACACACATTAATGCCAGTCGAGTATGTTTTCAGACAGAATAATGCATGTTTTCTTAAATACTGCACTTTGCGTGCATGCGTATATAGATTGTACATAAGTACGTACACTTGACAAGAAACTATATATGCAGAGAACACTACAGACATGATATTGTACAATAGAAAATCGATCACTTAATTAATATGGCACAAACAGACTTCGTAATCACAACCGCAAAATATAGAAAACAGGCAATATTGCCATGTTCTTGATTGATCAACCTGATTATGATCTTAATGGATCATAAATACCCTGATCAAGCTGTACAAGTTGATGAGTCTATCATAAAAACCCGTTTTAAGCTTAACAAGTTACCGAATCGATAATGAATTCTCCCCTCGCATATGCAGCATAAGTATTACCAAGGAAGATAGACTAAAAGACAATAGCGGAACATTAGAGCGTAGCTCGGAAATTTGCCTAAAAACAGTACGAACTTAGATTGCGCCGTAATTAGAGCGTTTTATAGGTTGTCTCGAACTTCCGTAAGCGCTGCAGTCAGATAACGTACGAAAGGGTTCCAAGAGCAGCATTTCAAGAGAAGCTCAACTCATACCAATAGATGGCGCCTTTCTTTATTCCCTTGAAATGTTGCGAAACTTGACTGCGATACTAGCGCTACGGTAATTTGTATAACCCTTTCGTACATTATCTGACTGCAGCGCTTACGGAAGTTCGAGACAACCTATATAACGCTCAAATTACGGCGCAATCTAAGTTCGTACCGTTTTAGGCAAATTTCCGAGCTACGCTCTAATGTTCCGCTATTGGCTTTCCTCTTAGGCTATCTTCCTTGGTATTACTATGATGTAGATAAAATCAGAAATCAACTCGGTTGTGCTTGCTGTGGTCTTAATTTTTTACTTAATTAAAAACAACATAAGCAACGGGTAAAAAGTGCAGAAGCACAAGTAACTTGCATGGAATGTCGTAAGAAAACCACGTAAAAATCTGTAACATAAAATAAATTAAAATATTGATTGATGCAAATATAAAACTAAAAGTTTTGTCAATTACACCTTTTTCAAAATTTTCAATAGTTTGATAAGATAGCTTAGATGAAAATTAGAAGATCAAGTAAAAACGCTTTGCTACATTGGCATGCAGATAACAATTATCTGATCACTGAAATTAACTGAATAGACAATAGAGGCTAAAATAGCTACGAGTTTTTCGCTTGATTCGTTGTACATTCCTGTGCTGAAATGCTTTCGTTTCGGGGACAGGGAAGCGAACCGTCGATGGAGCATGGCTCTGTCTAGTATGGGACATTCACAAGCTTCGGCTCAAAGCTTGCAGTCTATTGCTGGAGCTGAGACAGAGAGGAAAATATCTTTCGTCATACACGAACCAGAAAATGTGTCCGGTGGAAGTAATGCTACTGTAAGCTCTTCATATTATTCTTCAGTATATACAGGGTTACACTAAGCTATACGACGCCAAAAAGAGGTCGTTGTAAATGTTATTATGAATAACATTTACTATGGATTGGAGTGCGAATGAAATTTTTCTATGACAGATGATTTGTTCCGCAATTTCAGGATTGGATCCATAATAAAAGTTGTTCATATTTATGAGCATACAATTACCTACTTTTGACTAAGAACAACGGTTCTGTGTAACTCTGGGTAAATAAAAAATAGTCCCAAAAATTTGTTTATTAATAGTTCTCTTTTAGTTGGCAGATGCTATACCTCCTTCTATACCTATTGACGACAAGAAAGGCAGGCTAGGGTCTCGCGGGAAATGCATGCCACGTCGAAACACCCAACAGACACACTCGGCTTATGGCTCCTTCAAAAGGAGGTCTATAAAGCTGAGGCAAAAGGACCCGAGGAGCGACGTCGAAGAATGTAAGGACACTAGAAAATTACACAGCCACGCCATTTTTTATGCAATATTTTCTGACACAAAACCGTCACTGCTTTTCAAACAGTATTTTGAACGTATGCATCTTAAAATCATTTACTCATTCTTAACACCCCATTGCATTCCAAGCATTAATATTCGTTTTTACTACTTATAGATACACGTACCTAGAATTCGTCATCATTTCTTTCGCGTATCCATGTCTCAGGAGCAACTTTAATTGCATGCTTTAAATGTTAAAATACATGCATGCAAACGTTATCACTAACAAAACGTATCGCTGGTTAATAACAGCGATATATTCCACTGATTAACTGTATGTATCGTTTTGTACAGTCATTACCAGAAGATCAGATTCTATACAAAGCAGAAGGAAAGTGTCGTCACTCTCAGACCGAAGTGATACTTCAGAAGTTTATCCTGGGACAGGTGAGCATCACAGTACTTACCTATTCATACTTCCATCATTAAATAGAGACATTAGGTTACCTATTCATACATTTTAATGATCTTTTGTAATCTATCTCAGTGTGCACTAATGTTAGATGGTTGTAGTTCTGTATTTAGAATTGTGTATTAGATATCCACGCAAGGGCGTAACAGGGTACGGGCAGGAGGCAAATATCCCCACTAGTAGGGTGTGCCTAAGCGCTCTTTCAGATTCTCATAGAACGGAAGAGTAAAATTTCTTAGGCGATGTTACAATTGCCCCCAACTTTCCTACGCCCCATATCTTGGTTACGCCCTGGCATCCACGACAAGTAAGTACATTACCGTCATTCCGATATTGGCGCCCGAGGCAGGAGACCGCGTTTGCGCTACTCGATCTACCTTAATATTCAGACAACAAAGACTCCTATAATCAGACCCAAAGATAATAACACCACTTGATCGCGCACGAGTCATAATTTGCTTGTGCAAGATGTAAGCTACGTCGGTTGCGGGGTATCGTATGGCGCTTGTGATTGAAGACTCAAATGTCATTCATTCAATTAGCGTCTATAGGATTGGCCCGCTTGAAAAAGATTATGCTGAAAATTTAACCTTTGGCAGGGTAAATTATGAACAGTTAAGTGGTTATATCGTCATTGATTAGACCATACGCTTGTCAGCAGCAATGCACATGCCGTGCGTGCGCAGTCGCACACCGTTGTAACACCATATTAACTATTTACCTACACCGAAAGCAACATGCTGCCAATATCAGATTGGCACCTTTGGAATAATCCACTTATGTGAAAATGTTAACAAATCAAAACGTTTGCTGTTTGTATAGTTGACGTAAAGATAGCTGACCGTTATACTTTCTATTAAATTTGAAGCTGACCCCGATGTGTCGTTATCTACTTACAAAAACAATATGTCCATAATATTACAGCGGGTACGGTAATAATGCCAAACGAAATGGATAGTGGCGGTGAAGAAAGCCCGGGGGTGTTGTCTGATGACCACGATCACCCGCCCGATAGTCCGGACAGTAACTCTACTGACCCACCTGATGTGAACAAAGGACTTCCTTGGCTAAAAGTAAGTCTGGAGAATGTAGACTTGGGTTGTGTCTGACCATAGTATTAGACGATTATAACATATATCGTTATAGGCTATCAGAATAATATTTTTATTGACGTAGCACTTTCGCCTAGAAATTACAGTTTCACTTTTTTGTGATGAGCGATGGTGGCGAATCGGTAGCATATGTGCGCTTTACAATCTGACGTCGCCCGGTTTGATCCGCGGCCTGCACCAATCCTGCAACCGATTCTGCACCAATGACTTATTTAGTACTTAAATTATGTGCAGTTTCGATTCCACCACTCAGAGAACGGTGAATGTAAACATCGTGAGGAGTAGTATTACATTCATACCCACTCTGAGAGAAGGCATGTGTTCCAGGAGTGAGAACATGATACGCTGATATGTGACTTTTTAACAACCCCTTGGATTGTACCCCTTAGCAAAGACAAACGCAGGTAAAGAGTTCATACCTCTGCTGTTCTTATTAAAAAGATTGGAAATTCTTAGTGGGCCGTAGTGGAATTTCTATCATAAAAAGGTTTCTCCTTTTTGTGCGTCTGGTACTGTTGTAGTGATAGACAAATAGATAAACTATCAGAACATAAATTACATACATGGGACAGAAAGACTAAAAAAAAACTAGTGCAACAACGTGCAGCCTTATCGCTAATCTCTTCTGGTCAACCTTAGGATGGAGAGGATTCACAGATGAGGGAGAAGGCTAAGGAATGGGAGCTAAAATGATCTATCAGCTTATCGATATACCTTACGATAATCTTTAATCTCTACTGATGATCTATTTAATGAATTGTATGGGTTGTTTTGTTGCCTGAAATAAATTAATTTGATTTAATTTAAACATGCTTACAGGTGATGGTGAAGTTCTTAAACTCGTTCAACTATGTGTGCTGCCATCAGAACTTCTGCCACCCGTACTGCTTCCGACGCAACATGCGCGCCAGCGTGAGACTCATGAAATCTGTGCAGAAAGTGCGTAATGTCTTTTACCTAATATAGAGGCATTTTGTCCGAGTCTTTTTTGTAATCTTTTAATCAAAGGGTGCGTTTTCACCTCAGATCAAACAAACAAGGGAGATATGGTAAAGTGGCGTGGAGGGTGCGAACGGCCTAAATCAGGTTTAATGCCTTCAGTTGAAGTCACCCAGCATAGCTTTTTTGCATGTGGTCAAAAAAGCGTCGTTTGTGTGTGTGTTGTTTTCATTGGTGTCGCTACAAGTTTCAGTGAATAAGAAATGATTGAGTCGTAAATTTTACTGCATATTGGTAGCATTTTTTCGCTAAGCCGTTTCGAGATATAGTGAAAAATATAGAAAAAATTTAGACATTTGACCACAAACAATAATTGTGTTAAAGCATATCTCACTTGTTTGTCTAATCTGAGGTGTTCACAGAGGCGAAGACAAGCAGAAAAAAATCGTACCGGAACCGGCCAAAAACACAATGGTTTAAATATAATTATTTATTTAGCGGCAACATGCCATGTCTGCTCTGTGACACCTGTTAAAGAGCACACATGGCATGGCATGGCATTTTAGATACCGTTTCACTACTAGCTAAAAATGTATCGAGTTATGCTCTGCTCGACTCCACTACAAAAGTCCGCTAAATTCCGCTACACGACTCTGCTTGTTTTCGCTACACTGCTCTGCTCGGCATCAGAGATTCACCAAAGTTATATGACTATTTACGAGATATTTACCGTGGTAAGGTTGTGGAATGAGCTCCCGATATTTCGGCGCATTTACATGCACCATGTTCACGGGAAGACTGAAGCATGCGGGTCATATAACTTTAGTTAACATTTGTGATAGTTTAAAACAGAGATTCACTAGGTTTCCGCTTCAATGAAAACACTCTAATTTCACAGCTCCGCTTCAGTGGAATCCCTTACCCCCAGTGCGCTCTTACCAAAGTGTGTTTTTCCTTATTTGACTTTTATAGTTAGATTATACAAATCCATCGCGGTGATTGGCCCGAGACAGACATTAACAACACAAAGGCCAGATGGTTTATAACCAGCAGTGGTTTATTGGTTGACAATGACGATGAATACTACGAGAAATGTTCCTTTCAGATATACGGCGAGAAGTTCGGCCCAGAAATGAACAACGTAGCATCTGACGAATGTATTGGCGGCAACCGTCGAGGACGCCGACCGCGGAAATCTTCTGAACATTCTACTGACAGGTGTTTTTTTTTTTTTTTTTTTTTAATAAACTCTTATTTTAGTGACAAAAAAATTATAATTGTTACTCTCTTAATTTTTTTATCACTTTTTGTTTACAGAATCGACCGCACAGTAATAGAAACTGCGGGGCTAGCTTACCGTGCAGCTGGTGTCGAGAGTGGAATAGGTGTGGGAAGCGAGACGATGCCCAATCGTGGGCCGGTACCTTACCCGCCGCCGGACCCACCACTGATTCTCAAATATTTGAAGGGGCAGGTATGCATCAATTATTGCTATTTAAAGTAACTCTTTATGAATTACTATAACAACAATCACGACTTTGTTTATCGATCGAGACGATTGACCGGTTTCGATGCCATTAGAGCTCCTTCATCAGGGAATACGCGCGATTTTGGAGACGGTCGCCTGCTTATTGAACTCTTAATGCTTGAGGAAAACACATCTTATAGGTACAAGAAGAGGATAAAATTACTTGAACGAGACGGAGTGTAAACGTTAAATAATTTACAAAGGGCTAGTCGCAAAGGTCATGCGGTTGCTAAGTAGAAAGGAGACTAATGTCCGAACAACTTCACCATGGGACCAACCATGAACTGGCGAAAAAAACATTGTCAATGAAAAAAATCACTCCATAAAATATAAATGAAATATCTGATCTTTCCCTGATGAAAGTAAAGCTCTAAAATCTTTCCTAATGTGCAAACAGGTTGGTTTGACAATATCTTGTTCACGATTCTACTAAGGGCACCATTTGACAAGATAGAACGCAGTCAGTATAGAACTCATGTGTACATAACTTGAAAATGTATTATCCTCAGGTGCGCGACGCCTACCACACACCTCTAGCCACTCTAATCAAAGGAGCAACAACAATGAGCGAAGAGCTATTTGGAGAAAGCGCCCCAGTAGCATGGCAGTTACTGCTTGAACCAGACAGAGAACTCAGCGCTTGCGCCGCGGCTCTGTTTATACTGGCAGCCGTCAAATCGCCTGTCACTGCTACTGAGATCATGCATAACGATCTGAAGCATACTGAGCCCGATGTCAGGTACGTGATGTAGAAGTAGCCACACTAATAAGAGCTCTATTCATACTGGCGGTTGTCAAGTAACTGCTGTTGCAACTGAGATCATGCGTAACGATCTTGAAGCATACTGAGCCAGATGCCAGATAGGTTTGGAAATCTAGGTCCTTTAGTTTTTTTATCAGTTTGACAAACGACAAAAAATCACTTAGAAAGAGTTATTCGCAATATTTTATGTGAATAAAAATCTGATTCTACGTCTGCGCTCCAATATCAAAGACATTGTCGATTACTATCAAGCAAGTGAGTGGTCAAATACAGGTAGTGTTTACAATAAAAAAATAATTGTACCATTGGGGGCGTGTGGATTAAGAGTTAAGAGTTTAGGAACTGCCTTTAAAAATCCAAATCATCCCTTTTTCAAACCTAATCTCTTACATTTTGTCTCCACAAACACTTTAAAAATTCCCTACTAAAGTACCTCTTTCTCCACATCAGAATAAACGCCATCCTTCGCTTCCAAGTGATGTGGAAGCTCCGCTACCAAGTGTGGCCGCGAATGGAGGAAGGCGCCTCAGTCACGTTCAAAGTCCCTCCTCCCGGGATTGAGTTCACGCTCCCCTCGCCGAAGATCGGGATAGAGTCGCTGGCCGTCGTCGACCCACCTTGGAGCCCACAGGTTAAAGATAAGGATATGGAGATGACCTTGAATCAGGAGAGACATGTTAGTAAAACATTTCATGCTTGCATACTGGGTTCTTTTTTGCGATAGACCGTGGTAAATATTGAACGGGTAGATTTATAGACCCAATATTCTATACAAGAATACGATTCCCGAATAATTCATTTTGTCATAATTTGAAACGATAATCTATTACTCCATGTTTTTTTTAACTCTTAATGTTATCTGATTCAAACGCTTATTAACTCTTTTTTCCGTTTAAAGTCATGCTAACAAGGGTGTAACTTTGGGAATAAGTTTTCGAGAGGGAAAAGATACGATATTCCCAGTTTACTTGTTTCATATTCTCAAAATTCTTACAGCTCATGGCCGATTGTTTAAAAGAACCAAAAAAAGTCGTAGACAAAGCATGCCGCAGATAAACACAGCTTTCTCTTAGGGTTTTACCACTTCAAAATTCGTTTTTGCTCTCTTTCAACGTCCTTGAAGAAGTCTTCTTGTGCTTAATTGTATAATATTTCAGAGGTCTTTAGTAACAGCGACAAAAACTCGCAAGAAACAGCAAACGGAGGCAATTAAAAGGGCGTTACAACAGCGGAATGATAAGAAACGAGCGGAGCGGGAGAGCTTTCTTATCACGACTATACCGATAACTAGGCAAGCTGCTAGAGAGCCAGCCTTGGATCATGCGGCGGATGACCATGTTGAACGTAAGCAGACGATGTTCAAACTCATTAGTATATGTTTTTTTCCATTGATGCAGAAGGAAGTGACTTGCGCAGCTAAGTTTCTCGACCAGTTTGAAACCCTTCTTTTGACAAAAACAAAGGACAAGCTAAAATTAAAGTTATAAACTATTGCCATTGCTACATTTCATTTTTGTTTCGGTCTTTTTTGTCAGCTGTCTCTTGAGTACTAAAAGAATTTGCTGTTTACTATTGATTTGGTACAATGTTTGTGTATTTTTCCTAGCTCCTCCCGATGAAGAAATGGTGGAAGGCGTCCGCGGTTCCCACCACACTCAAGTCGCGTCAGCTTTATTCCCGTCAATACTATGCTCTGCGGTTGCTGAGATCGTGTCTTTGCTCGACGATGCGGCTGTTTCACGCGACGGATGCTCCGTCTATGAAGTAGCTTATCAGGTAATACATTCACTTCATCAAAACTCGCGTGAGGATTCATTATAAATAATGGCAAAATGAGCTCTAATGGCTCCGAAACCGGTCGATCGTCTCGACCGATAGAAACATAATCGTGAGTGCAAGCCGGTGTTATAATAATTTAGGTAATACATTCACGTTTTTATATATGTAACTGCACTATTGACTGCCACCTCACCTAATGGTAACTGTTGATGTACCTACTCGAAAATGGAACAGCTAGACCTAGAAGATGGCTATTAACTATAACTTTAAAGACACTAGGCTATAATCACATGGGTATGAGAACCTGGTTATTCCATACCTTGGCTGTGCAAATTAGGAACGTAAGGGTGGATGTGTTTCCACTGAAGCGGAGCGGAGATGTGCCAGAATCGACCAGTCATAGTGGAGACAAGAATAATTGTATCATTGCATGGCAAGCGGAGAATGCGGAGTTGAGTGGAAATTAGCGGGATGGAGTATATATAGTACCGTATAGCGGTGTGATGCGAGTGGAGTGGAGATCGGGGTATTGCCGAGTGGGATGAGGGTGCCGACATGCAGGTAGTGCGCGCGCTACGCTTTTGCGTAAAATGTGTCGGGTAATATCCCTCTAGACTCTGCTGTAAGGGTGGGTCCTTTTCCACCCGAGATGTGCAAGGAAGATGAGCGGTGCGCGAGGAAAAATATCTACTAATAGGATCGTTTCTTTCCGTCTCGTCTTTGCTATACAGCTCGGCTCATCTCCGCTTCAATGGAAAGACCCACCACTTCACAGCTCCGCTCCGCTTCTGTGGAAACACACCCTAAATCGAACGTACTGAACCGCCCTAAGTGTGCCGTACCAGTGCTCCACTGAGCTCGCCATGATTCGATGTAATACTTATCCTTTTTTTACAGGTGATTTGGGGTTGCCTGGTGGAAGATTCTGCCTTATTCCTTCGCCACGTGCTCGAGCGTCTAACCCGCGACCATCAGGACGAGATGTTCAAACTGCTCCGCCATCTCATCCGCTTCATACCGCGGCTTCCGCAACAAGCAGCCTTCGCTCTTTACAACTATATCATTGGATATGTCATGTTTTATGTTAGGAGTCCACATGAAGACGGACAAAGACTTATTGGTGCGGCGCTGTCGATCCTTTGGATGGTATGTAACTTTTGCTGTGTAGGTATTGATATAAAAAAACATTTAAAAATAACTGTGCTCCGTGCTTTCACCCATGTGGATTACTCCTTATATGATCAGCTATCTGCCAGTGAAATTCCCGTCAAAATCGGTCCAGCCATTATGGAGTCCATAGGACATGCACAAATCCCCTTTTATACATAAAAATATTGATTGATTGGTTAATTCTTTATTGTTCACACCATTAAATTTGATACAGAGGATAAAAACTCTTAAACGATTGTCTCTTAAACGGGTGATAAAAGTTATTTGGATTATGTTTATTGAATGTCTTTAATAGATTTAGAATGGGTCTAGAATAACTACATGCTAAAAATACGTGTCTTGTATTGGGTGTTTAAATTTACGTTGTTGTTGATATTGTTTTAGGTGGTGCACAGTGTACATGGGATAATGTTCAAAGATCTAAAACAGATATTGCGGAAGGAGCAGTGCGATGCCTCGATATTGCTAACTGCAAACGTTCCTGCCGCTAAGAAGATTATCGTACATGGACCATGTCAGTACCTACTCTTAATCTTTTAGCAAACGTTTTCAAAAACTTAAGATGCCAGAACTAAACTATTACCTTATTACACAAATATTGAGGTTGATTATTAAGGCTTCTGTTGACAGCTCTAACTAAAAATATCACCGTATTTTTCATTAGACAGCAACACATCAATTAATACACTATGAATTGTCAAGACGTTGTTCATCATTTTCTTGTCTAATACATACAATTTATTTGCAGCTGATAATGAAGGAAGTATACCTTCTCAATTCCCTGTTCAAGAAGATACTGTTTTCTCTCAAATACTAAAAGAGTCGCTCGATTACTTCGGCATACCTGAAAAATTACATCGAGAACATTTCCTGGTAGATTTTAAAACACGTAAGTACCTCTTGATTAGGGTTCCTGTATTTCAACCCTTAAGCCTCTTCCAGAGTGAACGCGCGGTTGCGAGTGGTGGCGACTTGGAATGCCATAGTGCACCCCCACTAACTAGCCGAGCCAAATTTAGCCGAGTGACAACATTAGTCACGTTTAAGTAATCTGTGGTCCGCCACTTGATAGCAAGACCTGTCAGTGTGACCAAAACAAGCAAATAGGTCTTCATGAATCGAAAAAAAAAAGCGCACTCGCAAAAAAATTGGCTCGGAGTCGTATCTCGTCGCGCCATTGCCACCGCGCTCTCTGTCTAGCAAGACATTAAAATGCTTATAATATCTTCCTTATTTTTAATACATAAAAAATGTTGTTTTCGCTGATCGACTCTTATGGTCAGCTTTTTAATAAGACAATAAAAAATAATATGTCTGACTTATTGAGTGAGACGACTCATAAAAAAAAAACAAAAAAAATAAAATTTAAGAAAAAAAAGGTGAAAGGTGTCGAATAAAATGTATTTTCTTTTCTTTCTTTCTTTCTTTCTTTCTTTCTTTCTTTCTTTCTTTCTTTCATCAGGCAGGCATTTATGTCTACAATACTGGGTTTCAGGTCAAATCCACAACCCGCAGAACTACGTACGCGACCATTATTTCTTCAAGCGCTCTCAGTACCCACAACTAGGGCTGGTACATATGGAGCCGGACGAGGCTTTCAACAAGCTACAACAACAAGAACTGCTGCTCAAGTTTGTTGAGATCGGGAAAGTGTTGTTGACTTGGGCTATATTGAAGAATGTTGATATGGTGAGACGATTTGAGAAATTGTGCTAATACAGTGCTATTACAGAATACATATTAGTACAAGTACACCAGATTCACTCCTCAAAATCATTTAAGTAGCGACTTTTGCTACTACACAATAAAATGCAATTTAGGACGTGCGAGCGCTAACTACCGACAGCTATATTAACCTAGAAGTTGCCTCTCTGTCTATCGCGTTATCTCAGTCTATCGCACGGCAGCGGGCGCGGCAAGTCCGACAAGTCTGCTGTTTATAGCTTCATACCTAAAGTGCGAAGTGGGCCAGGCCTGGTGCTATTTGGAGTCCCAACATACTCTCAACTCAAGCCCGTTGCAGACTATGCGAAGTACAAGTAGCAAGTACCTACTGCGCATCGTTTACAACGAGCTACTTAATTCCACTGCCACTACATCATGCATACATGCTACTAAGCACTTCTACTGCCAGTTGAACTAAGCAAAAAGTGTGTAGCTCATTGCAAACGATGCGTAGTAGGTACTTGCTACTTGTACTTGCTAATTGTACTTTGCATGGTCTACAACGTACATTAGGAGTGATATATTATGCAAAGTTCCATGTACAACGTTTCCAGGTCGTCCAACGAGTTGTATTCTTACACGACGAACTGATGAAACTGCCATCGTTCCCGCGGAAAGCGCTCGAAGCTGACCTCACGTTGTACAGCCGTGGACCGCTCGGATCCACACTTCTTGGATTAGATGTCTTGCACAAATTCATGTAAGCATTCATGTAGTAGTTTGTAGCGATAAAAGATCAGTGGTTGGCGCGTTCGAATTCCAATCCGCAGGGTGTGGGTTTAAATCTAAACAAAGCGCTTGAAAACATTTGGCATGGTAGAAGGGCGCTTTCTAACGCCTGGCTGGCTAGCTATACCACCTTCAAGTTGAAAAGCTGTCGCCAAGCACCTGACGGCGTGTTCTAGCAACATCACTTGAGAGCCAGTTCCCATTCCAGGCTAGCCGTGTTTACCTTCTACTACTATACCGACACCTAACATCAAGTGAACTGTGATCAAACGCCTAGCTAGATCAAACTGAACGTAGCGCAGAGTGATGAACTGATCAAGTTTAAAATTACATGTGGCGCTGCCGTGTGTTACTGTGGCGTTTAGACCATCAGACGAGAGACTTGCTCGACTCGTCACCCAGATGTTTAAAACAATTCTTAAAAATATATTTTTATTTCCTAGGTGGGTGCGACTAATAGCGCGCATGTTCGAAGCAATGGCGGGTAACTTCACGTCGTCTCGAGACATCCATTTATTCCTGAACGTACTGAACGGAGCTCTGATGCTTCACAGCGAAGATTCACTTATACTGAGATATGTAATAGCTACGTATGTGAACGCAGCGTTTAATTTCAAGAGCATATTCTCTACAAATGGGTGAGTTGAAAAAGCTGCTTCTTCCCTCAACCGTACTAATATTATAAATATAAAAGTGTGTTAGTAGGTTTGTTCCTATTTCACACAGCAACAGACTAACATGATTTTTGCAAAAACATTGTTGGGAGTCCACAGAGTGACAGGAATATTTTAGCCCAAAACAATGTACGCTTCCTAAAGAAATGTTCACGCGGGTAAAACCGCGGAGTGCAGCTAGTAGTATTTTTTTAGTCCGATTATGTCATGTTTTCTTACAGTGTCACGTACAGAGTAATTTTTATTTCTCCTACTGAGCAGGCTATGCCTTTATGACAATACCGCCTCGTCTTCCGTATTTTACAGACAAAGTATAAAAAATTCAAGTCATTATAATATTAAGAGCATTTAAAAAAATCTTATCTAAATAAAATTTTGTTTATAGTACTAACTACATCTATACTAATATTATAAAGAGGAAAGATTTGATTGTTTGTTTGTTTGCATTGAATAGACTCCGAAACTACTGAACCGCTTAGAAAAATTCTTTCACCGTTGGGAAGCTACACTATCCCCGGGTGACATAGGCTATAATCTATACCCGTGCGAAGCTGGAGCGGACCGCTAGTGTTTATATAAATGGCAAGATATCGAGGGATTGATAAGCAACTTATTAAACAACGCGGAACCAAAACAATAGAAGCGACAAGGCGCTGAATTCCAAATGATAGGCTAAATGAGAGGCAACTTAATGTACAGAGCAATCAACTTAGCTATAGAGGACCTAAGGGCGTATTCATGTAGAAAGCAGGCGGTGCTGGTCATTATTGGATCAGATTACCAGCGCTTAACAGAACCGACCCATGCATGTAGTGGGTACTTCGTACTAAACCAACGTCGATAAGCGCCGACCAAAATAGTCTAAACGTTCGGCTGGTTCGTTATAACAAAGATAATATAAAATTGTCATTGGTTATGAACCTGCGCGGCTGCCTACTTTCTACATGTATACGCCTTTAGGCAAATGATCGAACTACATTTTCTCATTAAAGAGTATCTGTTTCACGGAATGCACTGATTATTTTGAATATAATTTTTCAGCTATTTATTGATAATGCCAACGCTCCTCCAAATATACTCCAACTTCCAAACAAACAAGCTTGTCACGACTACAATAGAGTATGCCGTAAAGCAGTTCTACTTGTTGAATAGAAAGCCATTCATACTGCAAATGTTTGGATCGGTCTCCGCTATATTGGACACTGATGAAGAGTCGACTTATGGAGATGCTAGTAAGGTGCGTTATAATTTTTATTTTATTTTTTCCAGTAGACTCAAAGGTTTCTTTTAAAAACATCTGTTGAACCTTCCACTAAACAAAACTAAATTTGACAGCTCTAAAGTGGTTGCCATCCTTTTCTGCCGAAAAAAGTAGCTTCCAAATTCTGAAAATGATCTAAGTAAAAGATATGGTCATTTACTTATTTTCTAGGTTCAATCAAGCTGCCTATTCAACTTACTGCTGAGCCTCGAAACTCCCTCCCCTGACCCACTCCACATCGCCGAGCTAATCAAAGAGGAAAAACCACTGAAGCCCATAGACTTCTGCTACAGAGACGAGGACGAAATGGTGAACGTACTGGATTGTATCAGCCTGTGTGTGATGGTTGTTTCTTATTCTGCTGAAAGCATGAGGGGGTATCAAATGCTGGTAAGTAGTCCATTACACTTTCGACTTATTACAGTGCGACAGCTTTAAATTAACATCGGTGGAACTACAAATTTCAAATTCAGTTTAAAGGTTGGGGGCCTGGCCTTAGTTTTTTTTTTAGGTTGTTACATGCTTTAACATTATAGTTTGCCAAGTCTAAAGCAGCATACAAGCAGTTCAACTACTAACTATAAAAAAATATTAATCATATTAATAATAACCATACTAATTTATAAATGCTTAAGTTTTTCTGTAAGTATGTATTACTGTAACGGTTATACGGATTTAAATGAAATTTCACATGGAGGTAGCTGATACTCTTGTAGATTAACGGCTAAAACTGCGGGGAGCTGTTAGTGAATTATAAAAGACTAGTTAAATTACGCGGTGCGACCCGCGATTTTCCAATTTTCCCGCACTTCCTGGGAGAATAAGTAATGTTCGTCCATTTGATGTACACTATCATCCTGCCAAAATTTGTTAAAATCGGCTTAGCGGTTTAGTCGTGAAAAGCGAACAAACATCCAGACAAAGAGACAGTTACTTTCGCTTTTATAATGTTAGTAAGGATTATAGGAACTATTTAATTTGTTCTTTAGTTTTAAAGAGAGACAAACGTAGCAAAGAGCGTGCTGTATGCGATGCGAGAAAGCACAATGACGATATATTGTACAAACCCTTTTATAGGATAGGATTGTTTCATATTCGACAGATATGTAGCTATGCTTTTTTTTATTAATCTGCGTTTGACCACCAACTGACGAAGATGTAGGTATATAAAAGAAAACTATCGTGGTAACTTAGCGTGGCATCTTACTAAATGTTATTTAATGATAGGTGCAAAGGTAATTAGGTTTTACCACAGAACTATTTTTTTACAGATAATATTAGAAGCAATTCTACCATGCTACGTGAAGCAAATCCAACTGCCGTCATACAATAGGGAAGGCAAGACTGAGAAGGAGATTATACAACAATTAGCAATTGCTATAAAGACGCTTGTTAACAACTGTGAGGGACTGTCGAAGTAAGTATTTAAACTAAGTCAAAATGTGCTAAAATGTAGATAATATTATTTTAAAATTCTATACGAATTTCAATCCAGACATTGACTGGTGGCAAATTAATACGTAAACCATGTCTTTAGGAAAAGTATTCGTCCAACAGTAGACTAACATAAAAAAAAAATACGATGATTTTTCGTACTTTCGCCTCATGCCTCATTTGTAACAGCAACGCAAATATTATACAGATCATACAATGGCCCGTACAGAACTTCACCAGAGCACAAGGGCTCGTCTCAGAGGGCCGGGGCTAGGACCACAGCGGCAACCATAATCGCATTTGAAGAATCACACTCAAAGTATGACAACTCGAAGATACCAGTACCAGAGTATACTGGAGCTGAAGACTCGGAGGTAAGTGACAATAACACAGCACGGGGAACGTTCTGAAGAACTATTCGTTTTGATCCCAGCATCGCGGTTTTATCATCGCACCAGCCGCCACCGCCTGAAACTTCATCCACATATCATAGATCGGTGGAAATCGCACACGGTGCGTTTTACGCGATCTTTTTTGCCTCACACCTGCAATTTGTGGAATGAGCCTCCTGTGGCGTTTCCGAGTAGCTATAACATGGGGTTCTGCAAAAGGGCTGTTAATGGTCGGCAACGTATATGTGATGCCTGGTGTTGCAGGTACCCATAGGCGACGGTCATCGCTTACCATCAGACGGCCCGTCAGCTTGTTTGCCACCTATGTCATGAAAAAGCTCAAGTACAAATTCGCTACGCAGCAATAGAATTTTCACCATGTACTCGCGAGGCATAATGTCAAAACCTGACACTGTAAATTAGTCCTTATTCCCCAGTTGGTGCGAGCGGAGTACCGTAGACCTCGCGACGTGCTATTATCTCTAGTGGGAGACTTTATTGGGAGAGCAACGACTCGGCTGCTTGACTTGAACGGGTCTAAAGGCAGCGGCGGCACTGAAGGGAAGCCTGTCGAGCTGCTCGATTGTAAATCACATGCGGTAAGTTAGCTTCAAATTAGCTTGAGACTAGCAAACTAAGCAAAGTAATACAATTCATATATGTAAAATATAGAATTATAGTTTCTCAGTGATCGATACAGACTTGATACATACAGAGTTGTGGCTGACCTTTTTGCTTGTGGCTCTGTATGTGTAAATACCGAAGTTATAGAAACTTATACATAGAAGCGGGATATAGTCAACGAATTTTACAGTTTTTAAGTCTCAGACATTTGTACCGACATAGTGGCATCGTGCACCACCTTTATTCTAACTTATCCTTACCATAAAACAATATACTCTAGTTGTAAAATCTTACAGCATTTTTTGAACTAATTATTGATATTGTTTCTATATAATTATGTTAGATTACAGAACAAAACTAACTATTCAAATTCAAGTATTTTTTTTTGTCTGAACATGGTAAATACCCTTTCATACAAAGTAGCATACAGGACAGGACCATACCAATTGAAATTCTGTATCTCATGTCCTTGCCAGATGCGGCGTAGAAATGTAAGGAAATAACAATATTTTTTTTAATTAAATTGTTAGTGACTAGAGTGTTGCCATCCTCATCTTAAAGGCTGCAATCAAAAATACGGCGCTATTTTTAGCTAGTCTATATAATTCGACGTCCAAAATCAACATAATTTTCTTCCTTACAGCGTCTGGCAGAAATAGCTCACTCGCTCCTCAAAGTATCTCCATACGACCCTGAATCAATGGGCTGCCGCGGTCTACAGCGGTATATGACGCTAGTTCTACCGGCGGGCGAGTGGGCCGACGATGCTTTGAGGCCCTCGCTTATTATGATACTGAGGAGGCTGGATAAGGTGTTCTTGAAGATTGCAAAGAAGCCTAGCATAAGGGTAAGAAGCAATTTAGGTCTTGCAGTTCCTAATTTTTAGATCGATTAAATTTTATCTGATCTATGGGAAACCATGAGTTATATATTTTTTCAGTCCCTAGCTATGTGCTGACGTTGTTTCGTTTTTTATAATCCATTTATTAAGGTGCATCATTGCTTTGAAATAAAATGTGATACAACAAATTTTTACGGTATTTTCAAATTGCAGAGGAACACAGACTGGGACTCGGCTGCAGTGTTATTGAAAGGCGTATACGAGACAATGATACGTTGTCCGTACATAATGCACTGGCAACAAGTGAAGACCCTACTAAACACTGTCCAGGCATGTATTTATGCAACTATTTTTAAATAACATTTTAAATGCACATTATTGAGCGAAACTTATGTTTGTCTAAAGCTCAAAAGAGTAATATCAGCTAAATTAAGGTGCACTTATATTATCTAAAATTGCACCCCCTTGGGAGCCTAACGAAGGGCTTTTTACTTGAGATAACATAATATACAGGGGAGTTTGCGACAATTCTAATTTAAAGTGGCGAGTGATAATTTAAAGAGGATCCCTTTATGAATTCCCACTGTTGATCCTCGAGGGCAAAATTCCGGGAAAGAGAAGCCCAAGTCGACAGCGACGTAGATGGCTGGATGATATTAGCAATGAACCGGATTGAGTTACCATAATTTGAAGAAGACATCATGGGATTACAAAAAGATTTTCCTACTGACCTCCAAACTTTAATATGAAAATGGCACATGATGATGATGGTAATAAGTCCTCACGGGAGTCCCGCTTGGGGTGTATTGTGCATTTGCCCCTGCCAGCCTACCCAAATTAGCAAAGTTCCTTAAAATAATAAAGCACGACTTTGGATTGCTGACCTAACTAAATGCTTCATTACAACGACGCTGGCTAGATTGCGCGAATGTCCTCGGGCTCTTTTGGATAAAATGATCACTGTTTCAAATTTGTAGACCTACGAAACAAGAGGCTCTCTTTAAGTCTGCTGTAAAAAGATAAAAGAAGAGCAACAAAGGAATATCAACTGATTTTGCCCTAAAAATAAAATGTTCGTATTCAAATGACCTATTAATTTCGTTTCCAGACCCTAATAGTGTCAGATAGTAATACGGGAGAGAATCTATCTTCAGCTACGGCTGCGTTGATGTCTCAACCGCCGCCGCCTCACTTCTGCAGTACTGTGGTGCGACTTATCGCTTTACAAGTCATCAATACTGGGGTAAGTTCAAGTACCCTGCAAAACACAAAAAAAAAACACGATACGGACAAAAATTTATCGGAACAAAAAAACAGAAGAAAAAAAAAGTTTTTTTTTTTTTTTCTTTCACAGCTTTTATTAAGATCTGGATATCTGTAGATTTTTTATTTTTGTGTACCTTTTATTGTGCAGGATAGTTATTCGCTGGAACAAATGTGCGGAGGCAGTGCAATATTCCAGACTGCAGAAAAGACAGAGAACATGCTCATGAACTTATTTATGCCGCTTTGTTTGAGAGTCGGCAGCGGTAGAAAAGGTAAGCTGTTTAAAGTAAATAATGACAACTTAAAGTATTGATCTACTACACCGGTCCATACAATGACTGTAACAGTAAGTTTTCTTCAGTCCAACAAGGAATCTGACGTATAAGGAATTCCGTTTTCGTCAGAAAAATAACAGCCTTACAAAAAAATTATCTGACGTAGAAGGAATTCAGTTTACGTCAGAAAATTAACAGCCTAATATTTATTCTGACGCAAGCTGAATCTGACATAATATGTGAACCAAATCAAAATATACTTTAGCCCATGCAAATTACGGGTTTCACCTCGGAATGAGAGATAATAAAGCTGTAAACTTGTATAAACCTTTATTTTGGCATTCTAAAAGTTGTCTCAAAAGTCTCATAAAATCTCGTATCTGCGTCTAGCAATGTTTTTTATTTTTTTATTTAACTTTATTCAAGACCAAAAGCACAAAAATATATACATTAGTTTTAATTAGTTATTTTAAAGTACAGCCATTAATAGATCTATATTAGTAGTAGTAACAATGTCGTGAAAAATCACTACTAAAAATCATAATATTACAAACTAAGCGCTAAAGAGCTAAGCTTCAATAACTCAATAAAAAAGGTAATTAACAAAATTAAGCACATTTATATTTATGTAGCACATAAAACACTATCTTTTCAGATGTGCCACCCCTTCGCCAATCCGACGTGAGCTACTTAGTATCAGTAGTGCTGAACGCACTATGCCCGCCCGCGCCGCCCGGACAACTCGCCGCGTACAACTCTAAACTGAACGCGGCGGACAACCGCGCCAACTCACTCACCTTCACCGGCAGTAGGGACACAAGGAACACCACTAGGCTGTCTAATCAGCTTTATAGGATCGCATTTTTAGGTCAGTTACGTAATAACAAGGAAGATAGACTAAGAGAAAAGACAATAGCGGAACATTAGAGCGTACCCCGGAAATTTGCCTAAAAACGGTATGAACTTAGATGGCGCTGTAATTTTAGCGTCCTATAGGTTGTCTCGAATTTCCGTAAGCGCTGCAGTCAGATAATGTACGAATGAGTTCTACAAATTACCGTAGCGCTAGTATCGCGGTCAAGTTTCGCAGCATTTCAAGGGAATAAAGAGAGGCGCCATCTATTGGTATGAGTTGGTCTTCTCTTGAAATGTTGCGAAACTTGACCGCGTTACTGAAAAGCTAAATTTAGGAAGTAGGTGAACTCCTGATAAAGGTCTGTAAAGATGGTAGTTTGAAAATATTTATCGTTGTTTTTCAGCTCTGAAAGTGATGTGCGCCTGCTTCACAAGTGAGCTGTGTTCAGAATGGGGTCGGATAGCGCGCGCCATGCGGGAACTGGGGCGCAGGAACGAAGCGGCCCAGCACTTGTGGGACTTTCTAGAACACGTCGTCACTTACCGAACACCGCTCTATATACTGCTGCAGCCGTTTATAGTGCACAAGGTTAGTTTTATACGACAGCCAAAAAATAAGTTTTATGGTTCATGTATGTATGTGGATTTCTTAATTCTACCATAACTCCTGATCTGGACCGATTCTGATATTTGTTATTGGTACAGTTAGAATTCTTAAATCCCTAAACCAATAAAAAATTATAAAGTATTACTATGGGACATCCATTAGATGGACTGACGACGTTGTTAGAGTTTTTAAAATATCGTTTTGCCACTCACTCTAACATAACTACAACCCTCTCCATTGTCTTACATAAAACAAATGGTTTCTATTCTACTTCTCGTTTTTAGCCCACCTAAAGGCGTCCGATACGATATATGTACAGTTACATATATTTGATTGCAGCTCTCCCAGCCACCAATAGGCGACAATGAGCGCCACATGCAGTTTGTAGTACGCGAGCGGGTGCGGGGGCTGAAACTGCCGGCCGCGCGCGCCCGGGGCGCCTTGCTGGCCGAACTGGCGAGAGATCTCAGGAACATGAGGGAGACACACGACCAGATTAAATTTGGTAATCAAATTGTATATTTAGATCTCTGATGTTCGTCAAGACTCTGTTCTGTACCGTCACCTGTTTTGAGCGATTCTGTTTAGGTAATTGCGAAAAGTTGCGCGACCGCAAACCGTATCTTGGTGCGTTAAGGTTCACATTCGCGTGATTTTCTGCTGACCATTTTTTGCGCAAACTATTTTTATTTTGTACTTGTTTTTGGCTTGCACTTGACCGCCACCTCACCTGATGATGGAGCATGCTTGTCTAGAATAAATTTATACACTCGCGATTGTAACACACCCAGATGTAATTGTAAGATACCCAGATTGTAACTATCGGGGAACACCCATTCAGGCAGCGTATTCTACACTAGTTTTTATGTGGCCAGGTTGAATGGTATCTTCTAAGTCTGCGTACTTCATCTTCGACCACATCGTCGCTTACCAACAGGCGAGTTGGTGTTCAAACGCGGACCTATACGCGTAAAAAAAAATATATAATGTGGATTCTTTAATTTCACACTGAACACGTTGTTGCTCAGACCAAATCGCCGAGAATCTCGGCCAAGCGGGCGGCAAGCGTGCGTCAGAAGTATTCCCGCGAGCGAGCGCCGTTCCAGACAAACATCAACAGCACCGACCCTCTCTGATATCCATGCTGGTGGGGCGCGCTGGCGGCGGCAGCGGGCTGCTCAGGACGCCGGACCACCCATCTGCACCGCTCTCCGCTCAGAGAGGTAACTAAACCTTATAGAAAGGCAAAGGCTTCGGCCCATAACCATATCGGCACATGCAAAATTATATACTTTGTGTAAACAACACCTATTAGACAGTTCTGTCACCGAAAAACCATTTTTTTTTAAATGTAATAGTAGACAAACAAGCGACGGGCCACCTGATGGTAAGTAGTCACCGTCGCCTATGGACACCTACAATACCCGGGGTATTGGCGGTGCGTTGCCTACCTTTGAGGACTCTATTCACTCTTCGCTTGAAGCAATTGGTCATATTTACATACATACTATAGTGAATCATAACATTGAATCCACGACTTAATAGTTTTGTTGATATCGTTCTAGAGGGCCTGTCTTTTTTTTGTGTCTGGTACGTTCTCAGATCAGACAAACAAGAGAGATATGCCTTATACAATAATCGGTAGTGGTCTAATTATAATTACATTATATTTTTAAACTCACTATCCCGCTAAACCACTTAACGCAAAACTGTAAACGACTCGCTTATTTATTTTTTACGCAAACTAAGAAACTAATACTCCACATGCAAAAAAGAGCGACAAGTTCATGTTAGGTAAGTGATGGGTGTTAGGTGGGTTGACTAAAGGCATCGAACCTGGGGCCCGATTCTACTAAACCAATTGTTATTAAATTGTTAATGATTTACCTCAAAATTTTCAGTTTTGGCACTTTTGGTATTCTACTAACTTCAATAGCTGATTTAGGCCAGGTGCGTTTGTACCCGCCACCGTACCATATCTCTCTTGTATGTCTGATCTAAGGATACGTTCATAGTATGGTCTAGTGTAGAGGGCCGGGACCTTAAAGACGTGGCACAAATATAGAAGGTAAGTAACAGAGGTGACAAAGGTTGAAGAGGAAAAGTAAGAAAAGGGGGGGATTGGGGCTCGCACTCTCAATAAATATATTCATGAACTTATTTGCGCGTTATATATTTAGACTATTTCGCATTCTGCAAAACTATACAATACCGTGTACTTAGTATTGGTACGTCTTTTTCCTGAGATAGGTTAACCGCGTACTTAAAAGTTTTCAATCATCTAAACTGCGTGAATGGTTCGAACAACGGTTTGAGGCTAAGAAAATCACAGGCCAGTGGTCAGGTCTATGCTTTTAAGATGACTTGAATAGTTTAAACAAATAAAAACTCATAGATACTTATGCTACGTTTCATTAGAAAACTAGGCAAAAGCGAAGGTTACTCTAGCAGTATACATATCTCACTCATTTTATTAATGTATCTATATATTTGTCACCTGGCAATACACAAAACACACTACGTATCACTTGTTACAGAATCGCTATCAAGCAGTTCTACCACAAGCCAGCACTTGCCAGCGTTCGATTTACCCCTTAGCGGCCGACTGAGCGACAATAGCAACACAAATATGAGCAGTGCTAACTCTAATATCGGTAAACTCCGTAGTGTTTCTTAAGCTTAGATTACACCAAGGCGACATCGTATGTTGTGGCATGCTACATAAATGCGGCATGAACAATTGAACATACAAACTTAAAAGTACTTACCATTGCATTAATAGGCAACATTTATTTTTACAAGCTTTTATTTAACTTGCAATGATTATTAGTCTGTGCAAAAAGAGAAGCTCGAATTGAAATCACACGTGTGCTACTGTCATCACATACATCACTGGTCTGTCATTGCTAGTACGACTAAAAATGTTGAATACTTGGTAGGTTCCGCTACCAAGTTCTCACTAGTACCTTGACATACACGAATGTTGAATGTTAGTTCACCGTTATGCCACGACGCGATGGTTCTCTTTTTGCAGAGACTAAGTCAAATCTTGCAAGCTGAATTAGAACCAGTTCCTCCAAACTGATTTTGCTGAAATTTTGCATACCTTTAGTTCTGGTGATAATACAATTATGCAATACCCAATATTTCAAAATGGCCGCCAAAATAGAAATAAAAACATATATTAAATTACAAAATAAAATTAAAGAATGTTGCTATTTTATCCGTATTTGAAAACTAACGTCTTATGTTTAACGACGATGTGGTCCAAAATGAAGCGATCTTATCTAGAAAGTAACCTTAACGAGATCTAGATAATTTATCTCAAGAAACAAACCGACCGAGCATTATTCTATTTCTGAGCTGTACTAATTAAGAATTAATAAAGTTATTTCAATAGCACTAATAACTGTTTACGCGTCATCTTGTAGCATGACATAACGCCGCACGATGTCGCCTTGTGTAATTTCAGCTTTACAGTTAGCTCGTAGATTTCGTGACACCGATTTTCCCTTGTAGATATCCTATGCACGAACAAACGCTCTAGTCTGATCAGACAACTTGAGTCAATAGTGCCGCTGGCTTCGACATTCATTTTATCACTTTTCTGTTCGAGTAGTAAACACTGATACCAATAGCATACACTCGGTTTAGATTGTTTATACTCGCTCCTCGCTAGCAGACGTTTACTATAACTATTTACTCATTAAAAAACTTTTTAACCCTTCCACTATTCGCATTAGAAAATTTTAATTCCCACCACACATAAAGCGACGCGTTTAAAACTTGTATTCGACTTCTGTCTCATAGTTTAACCATCACCTTTCATGTTAATTATCATTTGAGCATTGCCATAAAAAAAATGGTTTTGAAATGACATGACCTTAGGAATAAGCCAATTTTGTCTGCGCGCAACTGATGTCGGAAACCAGTATCAAACGCGTCGCACTATGTGACGGAATTACTACTAACGATACAAGTCATTTTATATCCCAGCATTCAAATAATTCTACTATTTCTAACTAATTCAGGTTACAATCTATCTTAACTATGTATTTGTCCATAGGTTCAATGAATACGGGCAGCGATACGAAGCTCGCAGTCAGCACCCCTTCTTACTCGAGCACGCAAACTAAACTGCGCTTCGTACCTTCGGTCGAATTTAAGTATACTACAGGTAATTTGTTATGTATGATTTTTAAATGAGATGCCATTTTCTCTTTGAGTTCTATCAAGGGAAATTTCATACTATACCTAGTTATAATTGTCCTTGGTTCTATGTATCATACTTTCCGAATAATATAATAAAATAAAATCATGTACATTCAAAGTTTAATTCTATGTTCTTATTGGCTGCTTTTTGAAAATGCATAAACCTTGGCACTTTCTTTCAAGTATCATGAAAACAAAACTACAAAACGTCATCAAAAACACAAAAGGCATTGTCCATTACAGGTCCTGTAAACCACGGGCGTAGTCAGGTTTTATTATCTGCGGGGGTTCAAACAACAAAAATCTGCATGAAATGCGTCGTCGCCTCTCCTATTTCAATTTAATATTTTGATTATATTGCGGGGGGTTTGAACCCCCAAACCCTTGGCTGTAAACGCCCATGCTGTACCTAAACAGAAAGTTCAGGAGACAAAGCAATTGAACTTCAGCAGTCTTTTACTAAGGAGACATACATATCCTAAACTTTTTAAATGTTGTGTTTAATTACTTGTCTCCATATTTCAGTTTTTACAACTTCCATTTCCATGAACTAGAAATACTTTCTCCATTAGAACTTTGCACAGGCGAAACGTCCATGAGTCCGCTCTCGCCCGCGTCTCCTGGCGAACCGTCCTGTGCCGACGACCACCGCCCGGGAGGGGCTGGTGGAAACGGTCCTCCTTCCGACAGTCCTGATGACGCAGAGAGGCCTAGTCGACTGCAGAGAGCTCATGGACCCTCAAAGAAAACGTTCAAATTTCGACGCAGTAGGCATACTAAGCCGGAGGTAAGTTTGTTTGTTTTTAGTTTGTTTGTTTGTTAGAAGGACTGCACACTCCCACCCTTTCCTCGTGGAAATAACAAAGATTCATACTAAACGATTTGTGTCGTCATTTATAATACGTACTGCCCAAAAATGGAACTCCCTGCCGTCCTCCTTGTTTCCTGAGACTACAATCTAGGCATCTTCAAGGCTAGAATAAATAGATTTCTTCTAGATCACCGTGTTCCATCCTCAGCCACACCATCGCTTACCACCAGACGAGTTAATTGCACTTCTGTTGATTCGCTGTACGTATGTGAAATACAAATAGCCTCAATTTATATTTTAGAATGGTGACAAAATAGTTCTCAACTACCGTTTTATAAGCTTTTCCGAATTTTTGTCTGTTATCTGACCTATAACCGATTGACTTGAAACTTTTCGTACACGTTTAGTTTGGCTGAACGGTTTGGTACATGACGTCATTCTAAATCCAATATGGCGGGCTCCCAACCAAAAATAGCGGCCCAGTTATTTTTTATACACGCTCATGATATGGGGTTTGCTGAGAAGAATAGGAATTTTTTAAACATTAATAAAAAAAGCTGTACTTACTGCATTACAGTAAATTCTTCTTAGTAATCAGTATTGATTTTTACTGATTTATACTTACATAGAAAACCTAGAGCAGATGATGGGTTGCACCTATTTGTGAAAAAATAAAATAAGCAATAACATTGCAGGCAAAGATAATATTAGGTAAGTATAATCACTTGATCGCGCATGAGTCATAAATTTCAAAGTAATTAATTCAATTCGCGCCTGCGATTGGCCCGCTCGAAAAAGGTTAAGCTGAAAAGTGTATATTTGGCTTACGGCGGGGTAAAGGATGAGCAGTCAAGTGGGTGATCGTCATTGATTGCAGGTGTCTCACATGCGGTTAGAATCTGACGACGGCGGCTCGTCCCCTGGGCCGGAGAGCACACCCCTGCGTCGCGCCTGGTCACAACCGCCTCTACTGCAACCTGCCTGCGTCAACACTGACACTTCTTATGACAGCGAGATCTCACAAACATCTTCCACTTCAGGATACAGGCAAGACTATACTTTCGCGATTTGAACACATGTTTTTAATGTTTATCGGGACTTATCGCGCATTGATTTATTTGCTTTGACATCTGCAATAATATTGCAAAATAATAATATAGCCGAATGAAAACAACGAATTCTGGGGACTTACGGCCTACTTCTTACGCGGTCTCAAACTAACGTTAAAACAGCGCAGTTCGATATAGACGCGACACTATATGTATTTTTTATCCACTAATACCGCCAATGACTGAGTTACGGACATTCGTGCTTTTATTTTTTAAATTATTTCAATTGATGCACGGAAGTTATTATGTTTACCTGCATTAATTTGTAGGGAGAGCTATAGCCTACAAGCGTCCATGACGGAGTCCCCAGGCGGGTCCTGCCGCGCAGCGCTCGCGTCACCCGAAGCAGGCGGGCAAAGAACAAGTAGCGCCACCCCGCACGCCAGCCCCGACGGTAAACTAACCTTCGTATGTACCGCATTACAGACGGACTATTCACATTACTGTTTGTCTTCACTTCTTTCCTGTACTGTGAACTGTGCTCTCTCTGTCTTACTTTGACTCCGCATGTACTTATGTATTGAGTGGCAACCAAGAGACCACCTATGTTTAGTATGAAATATCACGGCATAGGCATGCCGTATCCGTACTTCATACCATTGCTTTTCGGTAAAGAAAAACATCGTGAGGAATGCTGCATACGTACGGAGAAATTTAATGGCGCATGTGAATCCACCAACCCGCAAATGGCCCAGTCGCCCTTTCGGGGGTAGGCCTCAGTCCAGCAGTGGACCTAGTAAAAGCCTGATTATGCTACGCCATATCCGTTTGTTTAGGTCCACATCGACTTCGCGAAATAACGAATCCGATTTTATTTTTTTATTCTCGTAATGTGTATTTTCATAATGTTGAGTTTCTACAATATTTGACAAAAAACAAAAACTTTTTTCTTCATCTTCTAATCTTTGTATTGGATATTATCCTTCCCTCTAAGCAGAAGCGCATTACACGGCAGAGCTGATTTAAATCGCTTATAATTTATATAGATAAATTCTCGATATTTATATTCTTGACGTGAATATGAATATGGCATGATTGCTAGGTCAACAGTGCAAGTACCGTTCTTTATCGATTGTCAAATCTGACAGTTGAGATCGTCAAATTCGATAAAATGCCAAATATAAAATTTGATCAGTACTATGATCGATTCTATGGCATTTTATCGAGTTTGACGATCGATAAAATAGTTTTGTAGTGTATGTTGAATGTATTTGCGCTTACAGCTCCAGCAAATAACTCAAACCAAAACATTTTTTCCAGCATCTCTAAGCTGTGAGTCCGCGACGTCGTCAGCTGAGCGCACAGCGTTACTGGGTGCTGCAAGCCAGCGCTCCTTACTGCTCAGTAGTGACCTACGTGACGAAGATACATTACTATAACTATCTGGCCGTTATTACTTGTAGCCTTCAATGATCTCAATGTTGTCAAATTAGAAACTGTTAGGAGAGTTCGCGATCAATCGCAAGCCTATTGACACTATCTTATAAAGTTTGAGGTAATTCGCACCAAAATTACTAATCAATACACTTACTATCATTCCTTTTACACAAGATGTTCAATATTTTATGCTATAGAGTTAAAACTCAACTTCTTACTGATAAGAAGTAAATGTGACTGCAAATTGTATCTAAAATATTGGCCAGGCCTATTGGCTGTTCTAAATAAGACAGTAATTTCACAAATAATAGCCTGGGAAGTCCAGACAAAAATAATGCATAGTAAAAAAAATACGAATGAAATTAAAACTCAACTAGTTTGTAGTATGTGATATTTATTTAATAGGATTATTAATTTTTTCTAGTTTAATAAATGTTTGTTTATAAATATTGTCTTTTAATCATCCAGTTAATATATATAGGCAGTCATATTTATAGTTGCTTCACTATCATAATTATGATAACTGATAGCAGTGCACAAAACTCAATAAAATCCTATTATGTAATTTTTTTTGTATAGTGGCAACTTAAAAACAAAATACCAAGGACGTTGTATGCCCTAGGTATAAAATGTCTTTGCATAATACTGACTGCAACATGTAGGCTTTGACATTTTGGGCATGAAGATGCACACAAAAGTCTGTGTGAAGACGAATCTAATGACACTTCACACATCAAAATCAGTAGTCATTTAGGCTATAGGCAATATAGAAACATTTAAAAAATACAAACAAGATACATACACCCAAAAAACATTACCTTCCTTGGGTGGTTGGGTAAATAAAAACACGATTTTAATTTAATTATTTGCAACTGTCTGTTACAACTGCAACTGGACTGTTACTGTTAGGCCCTGTGACTTATTTTAACGATTGGTGCAAATGTACTGTGCAAACGGTATGCACCAATTGTCAATCGGCTTTGGCAATTATTGGCATTCTGTTTCACTGTTGCAACACATTTTGACGCAATAGCACTAGTAAACAAAGTAAAAAAAGCGCTTGGCCATCTTAGACTTATTGCATGTGAGGACACTTGTCAGTCTCAGATAAATAAGCTGTCAGTGCACTGCTAAATGTACACATGATTTCTATAGCAATAGCTACCGATGACCAATGTCAGTGCCGACTGTCAGGATAAAACTAAATAGGGCCTTAAATAAAATAACTAGACTTATCTTAAAATACAAATCTTTATAACTAATCAGTGTACCTCCTATTATCACAATCAAGCTTCTTTACACAACAAAAATGGTTGAATGGCAATTTGAACATCGGGATCTAAAGGTATCTCGTGAATGTATTTCGAGAATGTGATTACAATTTTATAAATACTTCTTTTTACTGATGAGATTAGAGCAGACTTCATTTTGATTGCAAAGTCATCACTGAGCAAGTGCTTCCTTGGCATCAGGCCAGGCTTTGACAGCTTATCTAAGTTCTGTTTGAGTTTTATGAGGGTAGATATTAAAAGAGGTAAGTCATTCTGCACCACTCCATATCTGTCTTCTTTGAGAGATGCTGCAGCAATCACTGACAACCCTTCACAGGTCCACATCACTGGCTCAGCTTGCATCAGTAAGAACTTCAGTTTGGTGTCAGTCAGTTCTCCGAAGAAATAGTTTATTCCTGGCTTCTGGCACAGCTTATAAAGGTAAAAGTTGAAATCTTCCTTTAAAGCATTAACAAAGGTTTCCTCTGTTGGGTTTTTGGTGTGATTTTTCAGTTCTAGTTTTGGGGACTGGGCCATGTTTCTTAAATTGCCTGTGTATGACATACCCCCATTAGGTGAAAAGTTCACAATGTTCCATCCAGGCTTTTCTAATGCAACAGGTTTTACCTCTCCATTGATGTTTTCGAGTTCTTTGTTGAATTTATTTATGATGGAGAAACATTGTTCTAGGATGTTGTTCCAATTTCTTGGATGTCCACCGGGCTGTGACAATGTAAATATTTCCAGTCTTCTAGAAGAGTCTGTCATAGCCATGATTTTGAAATCTTGAGCGCCCAAATATTCAGTAAACTGTGACCTCTGTGCCAACGCATTGTGTAAAGTGAGCTTATTGTCTGATGTAATAGGAAATTTAATGGGTTCAGTCAAAACTATGTTGAAAATCATCCTCATTGTGTACACGGATATAAAGAAAAGACTTGCATAGAACCACAAGCCAATCCATATTCCAGAACTTATCAGGTTTAGCACATTATCCAGAGGAGGGTCTTCCAAATACAGGCTATACACATCTGATACAATACGCCTTGGTGAGCCTCCAAACAAAATGTAGATTATGCAAAAATAAGTAACTGGAACCATTGAGTTCTTGAATCCCAAAGACAGGATATTGCCGACAGACAGCTTGATTTGTTGAAACTTATCTTGGTAAATATGAGGGAACCTGAGAGTTGTTGTTCCAAAAATATGTATATTCATAAAATAGCATAGCCCCATCCACATTCCTCCAAACTGCAAGAACAGGCTGTGTTCCATGAGACATTGGCCGTCTGAGTTTAGACATTTCTTTTTCAAGATGTTGTAGTTACTGTTAGCTAAAGACGAGTACAGACCCATTGTGAAATATCCACTCAAAGCATAAAGCAGGCTGAATACAGCATTTTGTACTGTGAAGAAATTTAGTAACATAGAGAATCTGGTAAAATATTTTGGCATCGGTTTCTGGTAATAGCATCCATACACATAGGCTTGAAAAAAGGAAACTAGCCCAAGTAGTACAATATTGAGCCCCATTTTCCAGCCAAACATTTCACCTAATGTTGATGTTATCCAAGATACCGGATGTAAAAAATCCACTTGTAGGAAACAGACTAGCACCACGGCAAGTAAGGTTTGGAGTCCTATATTCCATAGTACCGCTATCACCAGCCTTTGTGAAAATATTTCGTTCTTGGCCTCCATACCGGCGGCAGTTGATTTAGGTTAACACTTTACACTGTTTCACAGTTCTACTACTTCCGACTGGTTTTATAAAATAATTATTTTAACGAGTTTCTTTTTTACTTCGATAAATACAAATCTACCAACAAAATTTTAAAATTGCACCTCGTATTTTCAGAGAAAGAGCGCGGTTTTTTCTAAAATTCAATTCTACTCGCTAAATTAATCGTTTGCTTACTCGCTTTTTGATGTTTTTGCATTTTCGTTTTATGACAGTGATATTATATTTTTTTGTCCATTACTAGACAGGCTAAAGCTATTAAGGTCATACCGCCTGGTCCTCCGTATTTTACGGTTTTAGTTAGGGTTACCATCCGTCCGGATGTGTCCGGACTTTTAGAACTTTATCTGACTTTTTTAGCATTGATTAATAGAATTCTTTAAGTTTTTTAGCTTTAGCGACGTTATACGAGTAAATCAACTTGAGTTACGTCGACTAACAACGTAAAGTTTCCCATAGCAAACACTCCTTTTAAAAATTAACTAACATACTAAAATATCCGGACTTTGAAATATCCGCCATTGATAACAGTTTTTTTGATACGATGCGTAGGTACTTGCTACTTTTAACTACGTTTGCTGCCATCTAGCAGAAGTCGAGCGGAGCTAAAAACTTACATAGTAATAAATGCTTTAGCCCTGTGCATTAGCCCTTCTTCTTAGTAAAAACAACAAAAAAATAATTTTAATTGTCATTCATCAATGACATCCCAAGAAGTGATTTGTACTGTGTTTGTACGTGGTTTGTACTATACTGAATGTATGGATTTATATCACAGATCTACTACCTATAGATTTTCAATGAGCGTGGCTAGCTCAGTGCTTCTCGCTTCAACAAGGTGTGTTGCCACATTAAAATGATTTGCTATAAGTTAGGGTAATTTACCTACAATAGGGTATTTGACTACTTTTGGGAAACTATTGCACATTATTGCCTGATATAATTTAATGTATACTGCATTTATATTTTCTGGATATCAGTCGTATTTGCGATATAAATCGATGTTAAAGTTTGAATAAAAAAATATCGCGCCAAAACGCAGACCTGCGTCATAGCTCCGGTCGAGCGACGATTGACGTCACACAAAACAAAACAGCTGCAGCCAGGCAGCAAAAGTTTGATAATCACTAATTTTCTAATAGAAGTAATGGTTTATAAATGTTGTGTAGTGCCACAATGTACAAATACTTCCATAAAACACCGGAAAAACTATTCGTTTCTGTTCCAATGGACCCCAAAACTCGCAAAAAGTGGTTGGAACTAAGTAGCTCATAGAGAACCCAAAAGTATTGGAGCTAATTCAAGTGTTTCTATGTGCGAAGATCATTTTGAGGTACATATTTGAGTCTATATATTTCTATTACAATTTGTGTTTTTATTGCATTACTATTTTATGTACTGTTACTTTCTTTTTAAACATTGTAAAGACATAACCTAACAAAATAGTGATATCCACCTACTACAACATACTTTTTGTACAACTTGATTTAATGTTTTGCTTGGAGAACAATTAAAAATTAATACTTACATTGTAGTTTTTATGTTTTGAGTTCTGCAGCGTAGAAACAATGACGTAGATTATTATTGAAGAAATATGCAACCATAAATACATAAATTTTGGGTAAGTTACTGCTGTCTGCTTGCACAAAATGTTTCTCCATTCTTCTCACATTTAACCTCCGGGCTGATTTTGGTGATAATTTCTGGATAAATCGCTCTCAAAATAGCTTTACAACATTAAATTCGCAAATATCAATACAAAATCTGTTTGTTTAGATTTGTGTGACGTCACTAGGGATGAAGCCAATTACAGACCGTTTTCGATCACGTGATCAAATGTCGAAAATACAGTTATTTCATTCGCGTTTTTTACAAAAAATAAGCATATTTTTATTAAAAAATCAATGAAATATGCTTTTTCATTAGGTCATGTTTATGGATGATGTCAATTGGCATAATATTATCAATGCAGTCAAACACCCTATGATGGGTAGTGAATCTTCAATGAGTACTTTGGAAACAATACTACCTTTTAAATATTTATATTTTATACACTATCTGCTGCAACCCGCGGAGCTACCTGCAATGTTCTGGGAAGAAAAGTACGTTGTCTGTCCTCATGACACACCCTATCGTCCTGACAAAATTTGACTTAGCCCATGATCTAAGAAAACAAGGTCTAGCAATTTGAGAGTGGTCCCGCAATAACGTCACTGTCCAGTTGCCACTTTATTCAATCAGCTGTTACATGGTGTATCGTCATCTCTCTCGAACCTGTTGTAAATTGACATCATGACATCATTGCGGGACGCCCACGTAAACATTTTTTCTCGGATTGCTATACCTGGCGGAGTATATTATTATACCATGACTTAGCCATTTCCTCGTAAAAACAGACAGAAAGTTACTTGTGTTTTTATTATAATTATTTGTTAGGATTAGAATATAGTACTAGAAAAAAGGTTGTAAAGTAACCATAGCATGATTTTTTATAATTAATAAAATATAATAAAAAAGTCAGAGTTAAAACGGAACGGGGGTCCCTCATGCAACAAACGTTAAACGTATTTTTGGATTTGTTCTAGTGTATAAACGGTAATCCGTACAAGCGTCAAATTTAGCGGATTATAGTGAACATAAGTAAAACAACAAATAATAAACACCAAGTGCGAGTCAGTGACAAATTTCTGTTTACCACTAAGCTAAGCAACGTCGGGCGCGGTCGGTACTTGGATGGGTGACAGCCTGGGCGTGATGTTGTCTTTTTGCAAACCTTTTTGTATTTTGTGATTGTAAAGAACTCTCAGCGCGCGAGCCCGACTCGCGCTTGGTCAGTTTAGTTTTTTCATGAATGGAATTATGTATAACATTCCAAATAATTAGATAAATAGACTCTTTAATGTTTACAGTACAAATTTCACGAACAGCGCGTAGCTTTTTGAATCGGTTCGCCGAAATCGCCTTTTGCTTTTCCAGCTTCATAACTGTGGCCTCATTAATATATATTTAATATTAACATTCACCATATTCATATGGGCATAAAAGGGTCGGTATTTTGCACTTCTTGCAATGTGCCAGCTTTTTTCAGCAATGTGACAGGATCAGTTGGAAACCTGCAGAACGAATAATTTATGTTAGTTGCGGTGGGTAATTTCTTTCATAAACTGGCAACATTCATAATTTATTTTCTAAGTGAATAATTTGATAAAATTCATAGAATTAGACCCCAATCGACCTAAAAACTGACTAATTATGAATAAAATATTTGCGAATTGATATCCTGAATTTATTTAGGTGATCGTTACAAGCTTTATATGTTTACTTACGTGTGAAATGATATTTCATCGTATTTTCGCTCACTGCGCTTCTTGCAGCCCAAAATGCTACAACCAACCATTGTAAAATATCTTTTACAATTATTTCTCAGAGGAAACACGCATTTATCACATTAAATCACCAAAAAAAGGCAATAAATATAATAGGGATATTGACAAAATTTTGCAATGGCCTTAAATTTAAAGAGTATGGTGCATATTCACACAAAAAAATACTTTTACCTCCATTAGTTCATTTATTGAATAATTATTAGCTCTTTTGATTTCAATTTTTAAATGACGCATCAAAACGCGCCAAATCGACGTTGTGACGTCAATATACTTAACTACAGAGTTGCGTTCAAGGCATGCGATAGAATAAAGCATCGCCGTTTACAACGTCATCGTCAGTGTGAAAAACAACCGTGACACAACTTGGCTGTTACGAGTATTTGAGCGTACACTTCAGTTGCAATTGAACAATAGTGAATTCGATGGTTAAAAATACACTGGTGTTCATCTGTCATTCATTTTCAAATCTCACTCTGGGTGCCCCGAACGCATCTTTCGAACGGAATCTACCCATTATATTACTCTATGCTGCCCATGTAAATAAACAAACATCTGTCACAGTCGGCCGTGAAATGCTGCCGTTGTTGTTATTTATTTGTAAAATTATTTAGTTGAAAATGGATCGTAAAACTTATCATTGGTGTATAGTGCCTCAGTGTAGTAATGTTTCGAATGCAATACTTGCGAAATTATTCATAATTGTACCGTCTAAAGCTGAAATACGAAGAAATTGGTTGTGACTTGAAGGAAGATAGAATGCTTCTCAAATATCAACAACTTCGTCGATTTACGTTTGTGAAAATCATTTTGAAGTGAGTATCACCATAATTAACTCGTTTAATATTGATAAATTTAGTAAACTTTTACAAAAAATGAATTTGATTTCGATCTGTTTGCTTTGTTTTGTTTTGGTTGTGCTGTCATCACCATGTTGACGTCACGCACTGTGATTGGATTTTCGAGTCACGTGACACATAGATAAAAAATAGTGATTTTAAAATCTAAATAATTAAATTTAGGAGTGATTATTATTATTGATAAAATATTGAAAAAATCTCTTAATATAAAACCTTTCAATATAGCTAGGTTTCATATTTTATTTCCACCAGTGTCAAATACCCTATTCAGACCCGTTTTATTTGTCACTGATTATTACAGATTTTGACACTTGAGGTACCAAAAACAGGTCACGCCGATAAGGACAACAAAATCTATTTATGTCCTTTTCGTACTTGTGCTGAGCCATATCAAGTTCTCTCTTTCACTAAAATATATTGCCGATCTGGTTGTGTATATCTGTGATTTATATCTTTTTTTTTTGTTTTTTCTGGGCAAGTTCCTTTATTAGCTAAACACACAGATCTACAAACAAAATACAAGCTAAAACCAAAGAAAAAAAATAAGGAAGAAATATTATATTTCAGCAGAAACATAATTGATATCGCTGTCCTTTCTTTCCCTGAGAAACTATCGTAAGTTAAATAGGGACATCGAGAATATCTCTAGTTTTTTTTTTTTTTTTTTTTTTTTTATGCCATAGGTGGCAAACAAGCAGACGGGCTGCCTGATGGTAAGCAGTCACCGTCGCCTATGGATACTTGTAACACCAGAGGCATCACAAATACGTTGCCGACCCTTTAGAACTCTATTAACTCGCCTTTTGAAGAACCCCATGTTGTAACTTCTCGGAAACACCGTAGAAGGTAGCTCATTCCACATTTTGCAGGTATGAGGCAAGAAGGATCGTGTGAATCGCACAGTGTGCGATTTCCACTGATCTATGATGTGTGGATGAGCCTTCAGGCGGTGGCGGCTAGTGCGATGGTAAAACCGCTACGCCGGCATCAGATCAAACAGTTCTTCAGAACACTCCCCGTTGTAAATGCGATAAAAGATACAAAGAGACCCGACGTCTCTGCGCATGCTGAGTGGCTCAAGGTGTTCAGCGAGCTTGGGATCGTTGACAATTCTGACAGCTCTACGCTGTAATGCATCGAGTGGGTCAAGCTGATACTTGGGTGCTCCATTCCATAGATGGGAGCAGTACTCCATGTGAGGTCGGACTTGCGCTTTGTAAAGCAAGAGTCTTTGTCTCGACGTGAAGTACCACTTCGCCTTGTTGAGCACACCAAGTTTCTTAGATGCGAGCTTGGCCTTACTTGCGATGTGACCGCGGAACTGTACATTCGTAGAAATGTCGACTCCAAGGACTCCAATGCTCTCTGAAACCTTGAGGGGAGCGTTTTGAAAATGAGGAGCTACAACAAATGGGGCTTTTTTAGCGGTGAACGCGCAAACTTGCGTCTAGTGGGCCGAAATCGACGAATGGCACCGTTTTGACTATACAGTACTATACATAGATATTTTTAGCAATAGTGTGGTGTAAAATTTAATCGATAAAAAAGTATTTAGTTAAATTCACATTTATAAATTACTAGGAAAATCCGCCTCGGCTTCGCACGGGTGTAATGTTCGTTTCATTAATAATATTAGATCTTCTGAGAGACATTACTGAATAGTAATTGTGAAAATCGTATCAAAATCCGTTACATAGTTTAGTTTAGTGAAAAATATATATAATAATCCTAAGATTTTTTTACCTGTAGATGAGTTGTCTCCCCCGCCATATTTACTAGACGAATACAAGGTAATTATAGGCCAGGTAGGGCCATTACAGGCCCAGTAATTATAGTCTTTCACTTCTAACTGTCCGGTGATACGCTGCCGCTAATCGTGCAAAAAAACGTGATAATGCACTGTGAGAGATAAGAAAAATATTTTATTTCATTTGTAAGTACTGTATTTTTATTGAAATGAAAGTACGCATATACATACAATATAGGACGTGACTAAAGGTTAATAGGTTGCACTATTTATTGCAAGCGCAGCTCGCGCGCCGCTTCCTATCTTCCGCCGCGAGAAAAAATATAATTTTGAACAAATAGTGCATTTTTATTCGTCAATATCTCTGAAATGGAAACGGATACGGGGTTAGTGCTTCAATATTTAAGCATCGCATTTTTATGCTCTATCGATTTTTATAGGTTTAATCTTCCGCCGCGTTTAAAAATATAATTTCGAACAAATAGTGCATTTTTATTCGACAATAACTCGGAAACGGAAACGGATACGGAGTTAGTGTTAGAGTATTTAGTCATCGCATTTTTATGCTTTATCGATTTTTAAAGGTTTCATCTTCCGCCGCGAGTTAAAAAAAACCATACAAAAAGTAACTAGGCCATAATGTCACATGTCCTTTAATTAATTAAGACAACATCGTCTAAGTCCAAGGTACGAAGTAATTCAAAAAAATCCACATTGCCGAATCTTCAGTGCAAGTACCGTTCTTTTAGCGATCGTCAAATTGACAGTTGAGGTCGTCAAATTCGATAATATGCCATTTTTTCAGTACTCGCTGTGATCGATTCTATGGCATTTTAGCGAATTTTCGATCGCTAAAAGAACGGTACTTGCACCCAAGAACTATCGAAATCGATTAACATCAACGTGATTGGAATCGTATATAACCGATTAGATACCATTCCAACCCCAGCACTATAGAGTAGGTAAAATGTCAAAAACACGAGGTTGCAATTGTTTTGTTATTATTTCAAGACAAAAGCAGCAAGAAACTTGAAAAAGTTACATAATTACAAGTGAATAAAATGACAACGATTTAGTTTTTGTGAACTTTGAAACGAACATTCATAATTTGTGCTCGTATAGTGCAATAACAATGTGTTCGACTTACCTATGAAATGAAATATTGTCATTATTTTATATCAACACGCTCGGACGGCTTTTGCACTCCGGTACAGTACACGCCATTGTTGAAGTTTATTACATTGCACAGTTTACATAACACCTTTTTGTTTATTGTGACCACAGAGAACCCGCCTTAAGCTGTAATTGCAAGCCGCACGCTGAGTCCAAAAAACAAAACCCACGTCCCGCGCCTGTCTCACCTCCACCCGCGTAATGTTGCCAGCTTAGACATTACTTACCCGTTTTTGGTTAAATGTTTTAGGTCAGATACTATTCACACACACTTTTAATGAAATCAATGTACTGATCGGATTGACACAAAAACAAACATAAGTAAATAAAAATATAATTACTAGCTACTACTTTTTATACATATACAAGGTTATAATATGTTTGGGGTGTACAAAGCTGAAAGGGTACTCATCATTATCATCATCATTGCACTCATCTTAATGAACGACTTTTACTATGGTACTTGAAATTGCGGAAAAAACAGCTGTTCATAGAAAAAAATCAGTTATTCATAATGGTGAGCACAATGGTACCTCTTTTTTGGTGGCTTAGTGCACCCCAAACAGACAACTCGTGTACTGCATATTAAACGTGAAACTAACTTATACTCCGTTTTTTAATCTTAGATATTTTATGTAAACAAAGGGGTTACCAGTGCAAAAAATATGATTCATAATGGTAGTTTACAATATTTAATCCTTTTAATCCATCCAATTTTAATCCATTTACAAAATTTTGTGTCTGTACTATTCACCGTTGAGGAGTTCCCTCGCCGGAAGTCAACCCTGGATGCGGCAGCCATGTCATGATGGAGTTTAGAACATGCTATATTATAGTTAAATCGATTTACAAAATTTCGCGCCTTTGCTGTTCGCCGTTGAGGAGTCCCACTATCAACCTCCTGGCTCTATCATCAGATCAGCTCAATAGTACCAGATTATTGCATTGTTACTAAACTTACATAAGTATGCAAAATTTCAGCGCAATTGGAAACCGGGAAACCGGTCAAACATTGTTAATTAGTTAGTTTTTCCTCGATTTCCTTGAGATTCTATCATCAGATGGAAAGGACCACTTCGGGAGTATACCCTTTCGAATTAATAATTTTTCTTTTAAATCGGTTCACAATTGAAGAAAATATCTTGAACATACAAAAAAAAACATACATACAGTCGAACATAGTACCTCCTCCTTTTTGGAAGTCGGTAAAAAACCGATTGCCCCATACAAAAAGTTCACCGATTTCCGACAAAATGTATGGGACAGTAGAATTTTCAAAAGCAGCTGTACAAAAGTTGTACAGACAAAATTCCCCTAAAAGCACGCTGACTAAGTGATTACCAGTAACCCTGTATAACTATTTGTAAGCTGTTAAGATTTTTTGAAAATAATTACATAATATAGAACTACCAACCAATAAAAGTATTCATTCTAGGGAAAATTGCAACTCTCGATATTTGGCAACACCGACAATGGAGGTATCATTACTTACGACAATGAAAGACTGAACAATTTATTCAATTATCAAATAAAACAACATCTAAATGCGCTACTTACGTATGGAATGTGATCCCATCTTGTTTTTTTTGTAGCCCAGCTGAATTTTTACACGTTGGGACGACACAGGAAGGCATAACTTAAATAATATTGCAACGGTAAAACACGTCACGCGCGATTAATGGTCACAGAGTAACTAATCGCGTTCGCGTAAAACTAGTCTATATTAGAGTAGTTTTTGTCGCTTCACTATTGGGTTCGTTCACGCCTTCTGGTTTTTTCTGTATTCTGAGATTGTGACGATTTTATTTTATGAAAACTGAAAGCAGCGTCACCTATTGGCTATAAACAATAATGGCTGCTCGCGGCTGTTAGCGCGTGATGCTTCGGGACGTGAGTGAGAGGCTATTTTTGTTCACAGGTAGTAGATCTGTGGTGTTTTTGTTTCTTTTTGTCCCACACCTTCCAGTCATAAGTGACAAGAAACGCTATTTTTTTTCTTTGCTACAAATACAGAAGTGATTGATTATTTTTTAACCTGTGTCGCGTACTAATGTCAACTAATATCTTATGTCAGTGTCAGATACAGATCAGAAATTCAGAATTACTCTGTTTTGTGGACTCGCGAGTTGTGTTCGAGAAATAATTAGTCATTATTTATTAAAATTGTACATAAAATAAATGTAGACAGTCCAAGCGTTAATTGTATTAACAACGCTCTTTTGCGCTAGCTAGCTACATACATTTTACAGAAGCACATCTTCTGTTTATGTGGTTGCATCTGAGGTTGCCCTACATTTCTCTACTTTTTACTCCAATGGAAGAAAGTTGTGTACTTAGAGCCTTTCTTTTTAAGGGAGTTACCTAGTGTAGCGTTGTGATGGGACGTTTCGCTCTGCCCAATCGGATTTCAGTCGTTTGAGAAACTTGCTAAATGTATACATTCATAGAATTGTTATTGAGTGTGGGGGTGCTAGTCACCCTCGTCTCAACACTCGCAGCCTGTGTTTGTGGATGTAAGAATTCTAATCAGAAGTAAGTACCAAGTCCTATTATTATTATACAGTTACAGATGTATACTGGTGTAATTTTGTAAGACAAAATACCTAGCTTAGTGAATTATTTTGAAGTATTTCTATGTGTAGTAACTATGCTTTGTTAGTAAATATCTGCTTAGAGAAAGTTACAATCAGCTAGACTACATTATTTATTTTATTCACTACATATCCACCACAAAGCACTATTTCATAAGTAGAATTGATACATTTTGTTAAATAAAATACATACATACCCATAATGAATTTGTTTATGACAATGTTATGTAAAAATTTTGTTTTAATTCTCGCATTAACGTGTTATGAATTAATGTAAATACAATTAACATTAATTTGCCACCTTATTTATTTAAGAACCCTTACTATTACTGGGTAGGTAATTACAGTTGAATTATCTATTTTTTTAACAGAAGTGAGTTGCTCGGAACGGCTGGTGTGGTCAAAATACGTTTTGAGGAGGAAGCTCCGTCGCCTACACCGACCACCCCCGCCTCAGTGAAGCGGTTTGTCATAGAGCATGCCCTAGACTAGACTTTCCTTACTAATGGGCTAGCAACAATTAACCAAACCTGGGCCCTCTATCCATAGAAGGTTACACAGAACGGTAGTTGTATGCTGAAAGGACAAATTATGAACCACTTTTACTTTGGGACTAACTCTGAAATGGCAAAATATCAGCTGTTCCATAGAAAAATGTCAATCACACTCAACAAAACATATCCAAAATCTGATATTTTTTCTTGATTTTAAGGTAGGATCCAGAGTAAACATTGTTCAACTTCAGTATGCTTTGTCGTGACTGGTCCCAGCTAGCAATTATTTTCTGTTAGTAGTGTCACCGACCAGGAATACCTCATCTTTAAACATCCCACTATCTCCTGGTGGCAAAATTGCCCCAACAACAAAAGGAGCCATAGCCAAGAAAAAAAATGAAGCATGATATAATAATACCTTACCTTACTTGAGGAAATACCTTAACCCATCAGTGGGATCAAATGGGTTAGTAAAAAATTGTGATGAGTACAATGTTCTCCTTTCAGCTTAGTAACACAATTCTGTGTAACCCAGTATATAATTATTTTCACACCCTGCTCCCACTAGGGTCAGCAAAATAACTAACAAAGTCTTAAATTAGAACTAAGGCATTAAAAACAAAATGTAGAAAACACATTTTTACAATGATTTGTTTTTTGTGTTTTTCATTATGTTTATTTTATAATAATTTTAACATTATAGCCTTTTTCGTATTACATCCCAAGACTTAATGCATTAACAAAATTAGTTAACTTCAGTAGGTACTCAATTTTAATTGAGTAATACACAAAAGTAAGTCTGGCTAATCATGAGCAGCGCCAGTTGCTAGGTAGAGGGGCCCTGCTTCTATTTTGTTGGCTAATTTTCCTGTATTACGTTTTAATACATAACATAGTTTTATAGGTTCTGTCTAACTCGCAAAAATATCACAATATATTATGCAATGTGCCATCGAAATAATGCAAAACCTCGGACACCCTAATAGATTTTTTATGTGTAGTATCTAAATAAATTAAAATTAGTTTTAGTTGTATTTTAAAAGATATTTGTGACGACATGTGTCTAATTTTTACATATTGCTCCGTTGTCTCAAAATAAAATTGTATTGTAGGTAACAAATACCTATTTGTTCGAAATTGTCGTTGTCGCTTGCGCTGGGCATTTGGGTTCAGTGTTTTAGATAATGGGCATTATAAAAATTGAATTTTTCAAAACAAAAAGCCTCTTTGTGTTGAAGTACGTACTCAGGATGCAATTATTTTTAAAGGTTTTACTTTATTTAAATGGCATGTTGCATATTTTAATAATAATACTTACTTTTTTTTGTAAGAAATTAGTATAAGATTTTAATATTTAGTCTGTAAGTAATGGTTCAATTTAGCTGTGCTTGCATTTGTAACATTGATATACAAACACGTGGATCTTGTTGGGTCTAGTGCAAAATGTACAAAAAAGTTTGACTGCGTAATTTATACATTTTAAAAATACCGACGACTATATTTAAACCTTATGTTGTTAAAACAATCTCTAATTTAGCATACATTAATTAAGCTAAATGCACAGATTACCTTAATACATTTTATTTATATTACATGGGAATTACTCACGTAAGATTAAGCCGGTTACTCCAACTTTCAACCGCATTTGGTGGTCTTAAAATGTGAGAAAACCACGTCAGTTCTGATAATAAAATTACCTCAATAGTTAGAATGGTTTTAGTCTATTTTTGGCTTGGACACTAATCCAATATCTATAGCTTCAAATATTATTGATTTCAAATATAAACGGGGAGACATATTGTTATAAGAGCTCAAAACCTGATGTTGGCGGAACCTGATCAGTAATATTGATATTATTACCTACAAATAAATAGGAACTAAATAATAGGTATTCTGCAATACGCATGTATTTAATAGTTAATTTAGGTTTTATTATGGCACAAGGTATATCTACATATTTTATACAGAATAACATAAAATTATGGGTTTCGAAAGAGGGAAAAAAGAGCTAAAAAATGAATAAGTACCTATATGGTAGTCTCAATCTTTGTTTAGGTATATTCTTTATATTGTGCCGATCTGCACAAATTACAATTTATAATTAATTTTAACAGTATGCTTTGGGAAGTACTAAATTACTAATTTTAATTTAAAATATAAAATACATGTGTGGGGGAATGTAAAAAATATATCTAAGAGGTCTAATTGCATGTGTCTCCACTAATACATTTATTAGGAATTTATAACATTGACTTTCTGAGCTGGATAGAGGGTGGCTGGACTGATTTTAGTCTTAGTAAAAAAGCTGAATTTTTACTGAAGTTAATTGTTGCATCTTGTAACATGCTGCCATAAAAAGCAGCAAACCGACATTATGGCCAAATGTAAGTTGACCCTTGTTTTGTTTATGCACTAGAAAGCAGTGCCCTTACATTGGACCATGATGTTCTTTTGCTGCTTTTTAGCTTCGGTACAGCAGCATTGTTTGCTGTACGATATAATTATGCTCTGATTAAATTCATTTAATAGTCCAATGAAAAATTTAGACATTTGTCTCATAGGAAATGTCTCATTACCTATTAGTAAGCAATGCAATCGCTTGATTCAAATTTGAAAGAAATTGTCCATAACCTTACATCAGATGCAGCGTTGCCAGACATTCCGATTTTGGTGGGACGTCCCGATTTTTAAATCAAAATTTAATGTCCCGCGTGGGACAGGCTCAGTCCCGCTTTTTGGGGATAACTCGAAATTCAGAAGACGAATAAGACTCAACTATTTAATGATAGGGTAAATCTGATTTAAAATATCATATTTTTATTTTACTTAATACATTTTCTATGGCTATTTTTGCTATCTATTGTCATGTAAACATAATTTGAACTCAAATAAAAAGATAAATATTTAAAAACTTCTGATTATATACGTTTTTTACTATGTCCCGCTTTCGACGACAGAATCCCCCTTTTTTCACTTAAAAAGTTCCAAAACCCCTACTTGGCAAAAAAAAACTGGCAACGCTGATCAGATGACTGTGCCAACGCGGAAAAAACATGTCGGCTCGTTGGATTATTTTCCTAAACTTGTGTATTTTCGAGTGTTAATGTGTACTAAATGGTGAATTATTATTCATTAAGTGGTTGTAAACGTGCTCGAGTGTGGGTTAGTGATATAACGAGGTGAAACGTGTCTTTTCGTGTTGTTTCCAAAACTCCATAGGAGCCTCTTGTAAAGTCTCCACCACTTTACAGGGGCATGAGTTCGACTTGACCGTGACTTACTTAGCTTGACTCTGACTGTGACTATGACTTGTTTGACGCTATTAAGACAAAATAAACTGTTTAATATTACGAGTAAAGGACATTGAATCCACGCTCATGAAGATTTAACAAAAAAAAATAAAAAGACTGTTGTTTGACATACACAAACACACACACAATCACACACACACTTGTGCTTTTTACAAGAAAACATTACAATTTGTCTAAAGACCATCCTCAACTTTGTTAGTTGGGTTCCCATTTAATACCTATGTACATAAGTTTATTTTCTGAACAATGTAAGTTTATTGGTCAATAAAATACAGTTTACTATATGCACATAAAATATCGCTACATAATTTAACCAGATAATGGCAACAGGAAACACAATAAATATTCATCTAAATATTCCTATTAGAACAATCAAGTCATATAATTTTTTTTTTATATATAGAAATACTTGTATCAGTATCATCATAATCAGCCCATACTAGTCCACTGCTGGACATAGGCCACTCCCAAGGCGCGCTACTTAGCCCGATCTTCGCTTTTCTCTTCCAGCCACCGCCAACTGCCTTACATATATTTAACTTGAATTAAAAAAAAAGTGTTTAGGGCCTTTGTGGGTTTTATGGGTGTTTTTTTTTTTGTAGAAAAATCAGAAAAATTAAAGTAAGTAAATGTTACTCCCCCCTTTGGAACGTACGTAATACTTGAATATCCCTGTAGTAGAAACTAATAAATATAATCCGGTTCATAAGGGGTCATTCAAACTATCATCCTTACCCCCACATTTTTGGGTCTGTGCAACGACAGATCAACGGTATTTTGAATAATTAATTTGTATAGTTAATTGTTATTGTATATTTTTAGGGCGTCGACACAAAACAGCCAACGGAGTTTACCAGAGATCCCTCAGCCTGTGGGCAGGCACGACAGCGGCGACACTGCTTCAGAAATCTACGCGACTGTCAACATAGACCAAGGCAATTTTCATTATCATTCTCAGCTCACATCAGTCCATCCGCAGACCTTTATCAGAATCTCAAATCAGACAAACAAGGCAGATATGCCTTAGTACAACTATCGTTCATGTTCAGATGTCTCCGTGTTGCATTTTTTTCCCGCTAAATTATTAACATATTATTATTGGTTAACGCAAAAACTAAGTACGTACTAAGTAGGCTTCATGTTTTTAATTATCATCAGCTATTAATTAGAAGGGAAAAAATACAGCATTGTCATATCTGAACTATATTTTAAGTTTCAAGCTTCTAACTATTGGGAAGTTATTTTAAATTAGTTTTTAAAATTTGTACAAAACAGAAAACATATCCACAAAGCAAGTTAATAAAAACGTAAAAAGTACAGTCAAATTGTGTGTGTTGTGAAGCCTGTTAAACACAAAGCGCCCTTACATTGACCACGAATCGTATGAAAGCGTATCATTAACAATACCTTCTTAAAATGTCGTACACGCATTACAAACGCATGTACGAACTAAATAGCTGGTGTGTTTGTGTAAAACATCACTTGGACATGCTAAGTAGCTTGCTTCACGCATATCACGTCATAATCAAGAGTATTCTCTAAAGGATCGAGCACATTAGGACGGGCCGCAGCGGGCCGGGTCGCATCGCAAAAATCACTTTCATACATTTTATATGCCGCCGATCCGCCCCACTGCGCCCCGGCATAATGTGCGATCTTCATATAAAATGTATGATAGCGAAAGTTATATGATTATTTACGGGATATTTATCGTGGTCAGTTTGTATGATAGCGATTTTTGCGATACGACCCGGCCCGCTGCGGCCCGGTATAATGTGCGCGTACCTTTACGCGTTACTTTACATAAAATCCACTGATTTGGATTTTATGTAAAGTACTCTTTCTCTCTCTCTCTCTCTCTCTCTATAGTGTATTTTCAATATATGCAGAACAAGCTACCTATTTAACCCCTGCTTGTTACAATTGTAACTACTTGTTCTGTAGGTCATAATGCGGCGGTATAATAATATTGAATCGGTCCGAGTTTTTATTAACTTTGATAGGAGATAAAAAAAAATACCGTATATTCTGGTTACTTAGGCCATACTTAGGCTAAGTTTTTGAACGTTAGATTGTGGCTTATATACTTAGTGTGAAAAATAAAAAAAACATGTTTTCATTCGGTAATTTTACAATGTTATTGCAGCTATCAGACTCATTCTGTTGGTTACCGGACTGTAGCCATGTTTTTGTACAAGTGCCAATGTCTCAACACTTCCTAATAGTTTTAAACTGCAGTGAAAGTATTCTCAATTCAGAAATGCATGAAGTTTATTTTATCTAATGACCGACAATTGGTGCAGTACCAATGTTAGTGCCGCGCGCAGCTTTGAAACCTAGTTCATAGTGGCACTTTTATGAGGACGTTTAGTTGATATTGTAAGCGCTTGGCTTACAATATCAACTAAACGTCCTTAGATCACTTTGTTACTTGCTGCATTTTTTTAAATATTATGTGCTGTTATCTAAAAAAAAAAATATAAAAAGTATCCTATGTTCACATAACCCACACCGAAAGATGGTGTCCGGGCGGTAGCATGTGCGTTTTATAATCTGACGGCACCCGGTTCGATCATCGGCCCTACACCAATTTGTGGTGTGAACAATAAAGAGTTTATCTATCTATCTATCTATCAATGACTTATTAGTACTCAAATTATGTGCAGTTTCGATGCAATCGCTCAACAACGGTGAAGGGAAACATCGTGAGAAAACCGGTTTGTCCAAGAACCTCAAAGACGTGTGACAGTCACCAACATGCACTGGACCAGCATGGTGTATTAGGGCCCATCCTTTCTCTCTGAGATAAGGCCTGTGGCCCAACATGCACTGGACCAGCATGGTGTATAGATTTGTCGTAAACTTTAAAATGGCTCAGAGACGAGCAAACCGCTTGAGCCAAGCACGTATATTTGCTTGCCGCTTGAAGTGTTGAGAGGCTTGAAGCCTCTTACAAACAGGGATAAAAATACTTTCGCACATAATACGTAGGTATCAAGTTGTTAACTAGGTACTTGCTATTATTATACATAGTATGACTTCTATAAGACCGGCCTTGAATAAACAGATGAATTATGCATACTTCTATCATGAATTATTGCAAATTACTGTACCGTTAATAAGTAAGAAATATTGCAACAGTGCAATTTGCCTTACAATTAAAACTATTATACTCGGTCCAAGTTTTTTTTTGACAGCTGCAATAACTTCTTGGAATGTTACTGCTGAATGAAAACTTTTTCTTTTCATATCTTATTGTAGTATGTCGGCTAACAGATACCTTATGTTATGTATATCTTAACTTAACTTTTCGGAAACCTAGCAGAAGTGATCAGGTTTTATTTTATTGGACATGTCGCTGTTGTTGCTGATTTTATTTTGTTGTCTATGTAATGGCTATTCATAACAACTTCTAATTGACGTTAGAAATGTACTGGGTATTTAAAAGCCTCACTAAAGTGCTCACCTAAAGTTAAAACCTTTTGCACAGTATTTGTGTTGCAACAAGTAGTTATGCATGGTTTTCATTGTGCTTTATACAACGTAATACAGATGTCAAAGCAAAAAAAAATGGACCTAGTATAACTACTTTTGCAACAGTGCAATTTGATTTACAACGAGTACTATTAATAAAACTCGTATCAGATAATATTATTTTTCTCACTTGATTACAAATTATTTCCTCGTACTAATTGAAATGCTACCGTGCATCGTTCATAATTTAAATTAGATTTAATCATTTGTCTGTGATAATGGGATTATATCCGCTTATAATAAACAAAGGAGCCGCTACTAGGAATTAGAGTAATCAGATTCATGATTGATTGATAACAACTTCGAATAGGCCGAGCCATCGCATTCAGGCCCAAACCACCCGAAAGGATATGGAATTGTTTTAGGAAAAATTCGACCATGAAACGTACTAGAATCTCAAAAGCATTCCTATATTAATCTTACATTGAGCTTTGTTTCGCCCTCTCGACTAGTAAAATAAATAAGCAAAATGTAAATTAGAAATGTTTTTAAGGCTACGCTTAGGCCTCGTTAGACAGAGACGCGCGGCAATATTTGAGGCGCGTAGTGGGAAAAAAAATCACATCAAGATAGACACCACGAGTTCACCTACTTTGCGTGTCTGTGGCCTGTCGGCTGTCTAAAATTGAAGCAATGCTCTAACTTAAATCAGTTCGATCTACGTCATCTTGGCAGTAGCACGTCAGATGTTTTAAAGGTCTGCTACGTATTTGTGATTTGTGCTAGTGTTACTGGTATCCATAGACGACAGTGATTTCTTACCATTAGGCGGCCCTTTACCTTGTTTACCTTGTTTGTTTAAAAATTCCAAACTGCGCCATAGTAAACTGTTAAAACTCTTCGAAAGCTGTTGGCTGAACTACCACTAAATTAGTCGCATGACGTTGCAGAATATGCAGCACGCTGCATGGGTGCGTAATGCGTATGGCCGTATTATTTAGGTGATGGCCGTGTATAATATATGTAAAAGCGTTTACGCACACCGCCAGATGGCCAATGCCTTTGTTGTCAGTATCATATTTGTATTTCATCCCTAATACTACCCCTAATTTCAACTGCCAGTTGCGCAGCAGAGGTAATTCGTTAACATCAGCTATTTGTGCTACTACGTGAAATATATTAATTGATTATGTTATCTGTTTTAGGACTTTTAGGCAACAAGACGGTAGCCACTGCATCGACCAGTCGCGATCACCCGTACGAGCATGCATACGCGAAAGTACAGAATGAAGCACATAACATGTAAGTTATTCCGTTATATTTGTAACACCAAGAATCTTACAGAAACAGTTAGAAGCCTAGAAAGAAACGTAAAAAAACCCGACCGATTTAAGTAGATAACAGACGTGTGGATTTGGTTGACGGACCGCCGTCCAACCAACGGGAGAGAAAGAGTTAGAAATTTCCTTCTCTTTCTCTTCCGTTGGTCAGACGGCGGTTGAGGTCAACTAAATCCACACGTCTGTTAGGGCTTTTAGGTTTTCCCGGATAATACATATTGTTTTTTTTTTTACCTGTGACATTGCAAAGTTGCATCAGCCAGAAGACATCCACTGCTGAACATAGGCCTCCCCCTTAGAACGCCACACTGAACGACAGCCTGCCATCTGCATCCACTGGATGCCCACGACTCTAACAATGTCGTTGGTCCACAGTGGGAGGCCTACCTACGCTTGGTCTTCCGGTTCGTGGTCTCCACTCAAGAACGCTTTTTCTCCATCGATTATCGGTTCTTCGAGCGATGTGGCCTGCCAACTCAACTTGCAATTTTTAATAGCTATGTCGGTGACTCTGGTTCTTTGGCGAATATCCACGTTCCGGATTGTATCGCACAAAGAAACTTGAAAAATTAGCTGTCAATGATGATGATAATGTTTGTTTGTATTGTTATTGTTGTTATTGATTGGTATCTTCTAAGTCTGCAAGCTCAATCTCCGACCACATCGTCGCTAACCAACCGATGAGATGGTGGCCAAGTGGCCAAACGTGGAATTATACGCGTAAAAAAATCATGTGTCAAACCTGGACCAGATAAGCACAAGACCAAGGCAAATGGACAGCAAGACAGAGCTCTATGCAGCAGTGGGACAAAGAAACCTGTGGATGATGATGATGATGAGTCCAGGATAAAGCTACCTACACACCGAACAACCAGACCCGCTTAGCTGTTTAACCTTAAAACATCGTAGTATGAATCGTGTTTTATCATCATCGTTTCAGCCATAGGACGTCCACTGCTAGACATAGGCCTCCCCCATCGATCTCCAAAAGGGCCGGTTGGAAGCAGCCTGCATCCAGCGTTTCCCTGCGGTCTCTTTTAGGTCTTCTGTCCATCTTGTAAGTGGAAGTCCTACGCTGCGCTTACCGGTCCGTGGCGGAAGCGTGTTTACCAATACAAAAATGTGTTTGTTTGCTTGCACGTTTTCGGGACAAAATTTAAATAACATCTCGTTGTTTCTTCAAACTTCGACAAACAAGCAATTCTTCACATTGCTATTTCGTCTTGATAACAAAAGCGAAATCTTTCCATCGCAGATTTTCCATACGATTGGATTGATGGAAATATAGGTAATTACATGTTATTGTGCTAAACTGTTTCAATTTCTGGTAGTTACGAGTATATATCAATTACTTCTTGATTAATTAATCAGGAGTTCTTTACAGAATCGTGGAGATTACGCCAGATCAAAGGTCGGAGAGCGAGATTGAAATAGACCAGCGTGAAGTGGGCCAATCAGTTGCAGGTATGATTTGACTTTTTTATGGCAAAAGAGATCGACCAAATCTTTCGAAATAACCTATCCCCCGCTTCCTCCCTTCCTTTTAGAACCCTTTCTGAGGAACTTGTTCTAGTTTTTTTCGATCTCCTGTGCCATTCTATTAAATATCAACAAAAATTGCTTTAAACCATTTGCAATGATATTGTAAAGATAATGCATAATCTTTTTTAATTCTGACACTTTTTTTTTAAATCCATTATTTTATTAATGAGTTTACGTGAAAACTGTTCGTAAAAGTGCTCAGGTGTAGGAAGTGGTGTAACATGTCTTTTCGGGAGGTTTCCAAAACTCCATAGAAGCCCCTAGTAAAGTCTCGACCTAAGGCATGACTTGGCCTTGACTTTGACTTACTTTGCAAGTCTTTGACGACGTTTAATAAAAACTAAACTTAAAAATATTTGAATACTGGCAACTGCACAAGACTTGCGACGCCAAAATCATCTCAATAGGAAAGAATGAAAAAGGGGAATGTATCTTGCTTTGTTGCAGAATCCGTAGTGATATCGGCATCAGTAGCGATCAGCGGGCAGCTGCCGTCCAGCCAGGAGCTTCCATACATCACCCCACCGTCTCCTCGCCCCAACACCGACAACGCTGTTCATTTCAGCGGAGACTCTACTGATTCCGCTAGTAAGATACACATTCCGCTTATAATATAATAATAATTCCGCTAGTATTATACAGAATCTCTAGTGATATGTGGTATTACTTATTCCGCTAGTAAAATACTTGCGGCCTTACTTATAAACGTTACTTAAGTTAAGCAATGCTTAAAATTACTGTCTCGTTTTCATGTGAGACAATTTCCGTCAGAGAGAAACAGAGCAATAAAAGGCCGTTGATCTCTAGTGATATCACTCATTCCGCTAATAAAATACATAATCTCTAGTGATATCACTTTTTCCGCTAGTAAGTTACTTAATCTCAAGTGATATTACTCATTCCGCTAGTAAGATACAGAATCTCTAGTAATATCCACTCATTCCGCTGTAAGCTTGACTGAATGATGTTAAAGTTCAATCGCATAGTATTGATGAAGACTTCAAGTTATCGAACTTCATCTATCTAATCTACTTTCAAATTAGGTATTAGAAAATATGATATTAAATATTCAAAAAACAACGCATATTTAGATCTGAGCATAATGTGAATGAGCCCTCTCCCGCTCTCGGCTTGTTTGAATATCCCCCTTATTTTGAGAAGAAGAATACCCAAGTGAGAGATTTGTATGAACTTTGACAGTGCTCAGAGTCACCAAGGCAGACGGCCGATAAATCAAAATAAATGTTGATAAACGACTACTCAGCTGTAAAAGTGGCCAAATGATAGCTAACAAATTTCTATGGATAGCTATCAGCTTTGATCTGAAAGTAAGTTGGGTGGTAGCCTTAGATAACTTGGCCACTGTCTCCGATTCACATGTTAAGTTGTGACAAACGAAAGATAGACGGCCCCTGACAACGAGAGAGAGAAAGGCGATACGTTGCTGTCAAATTTGCGTAGTCACTTTGTACCGGACATTCCTTGAGATGAGACCTATATTTCCTTATAAATCGTTCGTAGACAATACTTTCAGCAATCGATTCTTAGCCAAGGTTTCGAGCGGCATATATCTATCATATATATCACATATTTCAATAAGTACCTTGTTAAAAGACGATAAAATCTATTTCAAAACTACCGACTACATACTCGCGTAATTATCTATCTAATAGCTGCTATGATTATGATTAGACTCTGCGTCTGATCTACTTTATAAGTCATCAAATGAACGAAATGACCTAGCGTGATAAAGAAGAGTTATCGTACAGATCGATTAAATAGAGCTGGCGCCATTACACATACATATAATGTGTATGCCACCCACATATTGGGCGAGGCCGTTGAGAGGCATGGCTAGGCCTTGGTGGTGACCCTCGATATTTCGAAGGCCTTTGGCAGGGTCTGACTGGCAGGCAAGCCTGATAAACAAGCTTCCTTCATACGGGCTACTTGCTAGCCCGTGTACCTGGATCGCAGACTTCCTGAGGGAACGATCTATTCGATTTGTCATTGACGGCTACTCGTCTGATGAAATGGCTATTAATGCCGGTGTACCTCAGGGGTCGGTACTCTCAGCAACTTCATATCAACGATCTGCTTATACCCGGTATCTTTGACTTAGACATAATTTATTTGTGGCAAAAAAAAAATGGAAAGTAAAACAATTTTTTTTTATTTTATTTTTTTTATCACAAACTGGCTCCAACTTAACATGACAACCGACGGTCCGTTCGTCGTAAACAACCGGCGCTGGTCTTCTTTTGGACCGGCAGGTGACGGTCTATGCGTACGCAGATGATAGCACAGTTGTAGAGAAATACATATCCAATCCCAGGGCTGGAAAGGCAGAAATCCGTTGAGAAAAGATATCGTTGAGCGAATGAATCAGGCCCTGACGACCGTATCAAATTGAGGTGTCGACAAATTAAACGCCAACAAAACCCAAGCTAGTCTTTTTTCCGCAAAAAAGTGTCCGTTCACACTAACTCCACTGTTTCGGAATGTTCCTGTACCTTTGGCAGAACACCTGGAACTCCTGAGGTTGTCCCTTACATCGACCCTCAACTACGGCGCGTGACTAGAGTCAAAAGCTAAATTAGCTGGCAAAAAGCTGGGCCTCCTGAGTAAGATTAGACGGTATTTAACACCGGGGCAGTTACTTACTCTATCAAGCTCAAGTCCGATCGTGTGTGGAATAATACTGCTGTCATCATTGGGACGGTTCAGCCAAATACCAGCTCAAAGCTCTTGAATCGATAGATCGGCGTGCTGCTCGACTTATAGGCGATGAGAAGTTAGTGGCTAAGAAACTTCTCAGTCTAGAACACCGCCGCAAAGTAGCACACACAAACTCTTACATTTTTAATAATAGTGTGATGTAGGTAACTACACAAATGTGCAATCAATTTTATTTATGATCCGATTATGCTTTTCATGTAGATTCAAAAGATAACAACAACACCTACATCAAATGAACAATCCATCGGGTATTTTTTTAAATCGCATACAAAATACCGCAATGCTATTTTCTTGGAAATCTCAATTATGATCTGTGATCGTATCGCAAGAGTTTCAAACATTTATCAAATTCCAAACATTTATCAAGTTATATGCTGTAGGTCGTACGCAAGTGCTAATCGTTGAAATACTGTGTGTTTGGTTTTATTAAAAAGCTGTATTTACAAGAATAAAGTAAACCCTCAGAAAAAAATGAAAGCGATATACTTACCTACAGTTTCCCCCCTAAGCACTTACACCCCCCTTGGTCATCCATTTGATGACTTTTGAAAATATCGTTTGCAGTTGTGTGACTTGTGTGCCACTCAATATTGAAGTGCGCATTTGTAGAACTAGTAAGAATATATCAGTGTGTGCAATACGTCTTCCCCTTCAGTTTTTGGCAACAATATAATTATCATAGAGTAAACCATATTCAAATTGGGCTGATGCTGATGCGCTGTGTTTGAATATAAATACCTAACAGTTTTGTACAGAGAATATCTTAGTAAAGATTTTGATAGTTCAATATATTAGAGCCCGTCACAACGAAACTATAAAATGCAGTCTAGCTCGCGTGCAGGCAAATATGTTGAGAATCAGAATAGCTGTTATTGTAAAAACTGGTACATGAGATCATAATCAGCCTTTCACTGTCCACTTCTGGTCATAGGTATCTCCTAATGCAGTGCGTCAGGCCTGTTGTAATGATTCAGAAGGCTATGAGTACAATCTATCGATTAGAAACAGTACCTATTGTAGTATCTTATTCTAATCCCAAACCTTCAAGTTGACAAGTTAGGGGTCCACAAATTTACTAATTTATAAATTATAGTAATTTTTACTTAACTCTTTTTGTTATTTTCAGAGGGATACACGAGTATATCAGTTCGAGAGCCACTGAGCAATATTCGAGCTCAGAGCAGTAAACCGCCATCGCAGCCACACTATGCCACCGTCTCCGACGATTCAGGTTACACTTGTTATACCAGGGGCGTGTTTCAAATCTCGCCAACAGCGCTAATGAGAAACAACGGAGCATAATTTTTTTTCTGTGTGCTGTGTTAGTTCTAATTATTGGCTTTGTTTGTTACACATCTCATGTTGTCTACACATCGTATGACATGACAGGCCTCAGTATTAGAACCCTGTAAGGCAATAAAGAGTTAATCACTTGATCAATCAATAAACCAAGGAAGCCGGTCGGCCTTATTTCTAAACAAGTACAAACGCCCCCGGCCTTAGTATGTAGACACCACAGAATACCCCCTGTAGATACCGCATTATGAGATCTTTGACTCCAATATTACCAGTGTGAGGAAAGTATGGATTATGAGACAAAGCGTTTCCATCTATCTCAAAGTAGTAAAACACCTAGCTAGGTGTTAATCTCATCTGTTAATTGGTAGTCGGATAGTAAATTTTTTGAATGAGTGTGAATTTTTATATATCTGTTTTGACCATTGCTTGGTGTGCCAAGATCGTCTTGAGTGTGGATTCCAAAAGGGAGAAATATGTTATATATTGTATATGTGTTTTTGTTGTATATTATAATTCTATAAAATCTGTACCTAGTATTAGCTGCGGGCTCCAAACTAGACCTAGCCAGTATTATGGGATCCATTGTTTTTTTTATTACTAATATTTTGTACAACCAATAAATGTGTCGCTCTATTTGATGCCTTTCAACATCTAAACAGCTAAACCAATTGTGATGAACTTTGAAGCGTACATTATGATGATCCTCTTTCATCATCATCAGCCCTCAGTGACCCTCTGCTGGGTATAGGCCTCCCTTTGTTTATGACACTCTCCCCGATCTCTCGCTAGTCGCATCCACTCGTTTCCGATAGTTCTTTTGACGTCGTCAGTCCACGTCATCCTCGATCGGTTCGAGCTCCGCCGACCTAGTCTCGGCCAACACACGGTTACTGCTGTACACTGCCTCCCATCATTACGTCTGGCAAAATGTTCTGCCCAGTTCCACTTAACTTCCGTCAAGTTCCGTCACCCTTTTTACGACGTCTGTAGCCTTGGTGTGACGTCGTATATCAGACTATCAGTGTTTCTGATACGGTCTTGCAATTGAATGCTGATCTTTTACGTGTGTTGTTTCTGCGTACAGATGAGATGTATGCAGCGATCGAGGAGGCTAGTGTCGGCGAAGGGTCCGATACGTACGCTCAAATAGCGCCCGAGCCGCGCCGCCGAGACCCTGGGCCGGACTTGCTGCACACTGAGGCTGTGCACCAAGCCAGGTAACTTTAACAGCCTTGCTTGATACCTGTGTAAATGATGCTATAAGATCTTAATTATCGCTAGCACACTCCTATCAGATCATGATAAAATTAATATTATTATACTTCGTATGCTAATGTTAGAAATGCGAAAGTGTGTTTGTTTGTTTCTCTTTCACGTAGCAGTAGAGCAAAATAATGTGTTTTTGCATAATTGCTGGGCCGGACAGTGATATAGGATACTTTTTATCCCGGACTAGCTGACCTGACAAACGTTGTCCTGTCTTAGAACTGTCAAACACGCAAAATTAAAATTGTAAATCTTATTTTTGTACACCTTGGGTTACATTATTGGAGTTTTAGTAAGGATCCCTATTTTTTTTTGAAAATATTAATAGCCTATGTTACCCGGGGATAGTGTAGCTTCCCAACAGTCAAAGAATTTTTCAAATCGGTTCAGTAGTTTCGGAGCCTATTCAATGCAAACAAACAATCAAATCTTTCCTCTTTATAATATTAGTATAGATTATATATATATTAAGTATAGATAATGTGTCCTGAGGGAAGGGTCGCGGGTGAGACCGCGGGAATATAGGTAATAGATGCAACTATGCAGTATTACACAAAAGTCTAAAATACCCATCTATTTTATTATTACTTTTTCTCTTGCGACGGTTTTGGCTTCGCACGTCTTATGCATTTGCCGTGTTGAGCATATTGAGATTTTTCAAGTTATATGAAATAACGTCTAAGAAGTCACAGTCAAGCAAAGTAAGTCACGGTCAAGTCCTAGTCATGCCCTAGTAAAGTGCATGGTAGAGACTACTAGAGGCTTCTGTGGAGTTTTGGAAACATCATATCACATGTTTCACCTCATTATATCACTTGCCTACACTCGAGCACGTTCATGAACACTTAATAAACAATAATCCACCATTATTACACATTACTGTGGAACCAACTCTTATATCGCGAAATCACACTCAACAAAATGCATGGAACAGCATTTTTCACGATTTCATGGTTGGACATAACGATAAGTACAACGGACCCCCTTCGGCTCAGTAAACTCTTTCCGCGTAACCCTGTATAATCACGATGATTGCGTAAACAAAGCTCAAATACCTGAGATACTATTGAGCCATCCACTTACATTCAACCAACTTATCAGTAAACTCAATCACAAAGTGTGTGAACAAAACTAGTGCAAAATTTTAGTTCGTAAATTTGTCCAACTCTACAGATAAGTTGGTCGGGCTGTAAGTAGAATTTATTGATAATAAGAAATGCTCATATCGCGATACATGGTGATACAATGAACACATTTTGTTGTATTAATTTGTGCAGACGGAGTGCGCCGCCGGAGATGGGCGCTTCAACAAGTAATGCAACACATTCAAGACAGGGTAAGTCTTTGGAAATTACTCATTTGCATAATCTACCCAAATATAACAAAAAAAAAAAACCTTTTACCTTGGTCACACCATAACTTGAGAACGACTTTACCGATTTCATTCATCTTTTTTTAAAGTTTTCTAATACTTTGTAGAAAGTTCTTACGGAAAGAAACATTAAGTAAATTGCGCAGAAAATTGGAAAATTTCAGTAAACTGAACGATGATTTTAAATTCGCGCGTTTGATGAATGTGAATTTCCCAGACAGCGGTCTTATTTTTATTTTTGGACATTCATAGCTAAGACAACGTCTGTCGGGTCAGCTAGTGTCTATAAAACTGTGTTTGTTGATTAATACGGATAGACAAAGTTAGCAGGCTCTAAACCGGATACGAGTCTCGTATTTTCCTTCTGGTTAGTTTTTTAACCTGTTTTTAACTCCCGGCGCAAAAAGAGGGGTGTTTCAAGTCTAACGTGGGTACCTATGTGTCTGTCTGTGGCATCGTAGCTTCTAAACGGCTGAACCGATTATGATTTAGTTTTTGTTTGAGAGGTAACTTGAACGATAGTTCTTAGCTATGATTCAAGAAAATAAGTTCAGTCATTTGAAAATTATCACTGTTTTATCGGGGATTTTATTAATTTTTTAATTTATACTTGTGTTGTATTTGGTTGGGATATTTAACCTATTTCCATTCGTTTGTTTGCTTTGCCACAATAACATTTCAGTACCAGCTTCAATCTTCTGTTCAAAAATCTAGTGAAAGTGATCAGAAAGAAGAGAAAGTGTAGTATGAAACATGGTTTTTGGTGCACAAATAAATAATGTTAAGGGGAAAATCCCTATATAGTTCACATTACACATCTCATCATCATCATCATCATCATAATCAGCCTTTTAACAGTCCACTGCTGGACTTTTAGCCTACCCCCGAAAGGGTGATTGGGCCATATCCACCGCGCTGGCCCAGTGCGGGTTGGTGGATTCACATACGCCATTGAATTCCTTCTCCGTACGTATGCAGGTTTCCTCACGATGTTTTCCTTCACCGAAAAGCCAGTGGTATGAAAATCCGTACATAAGCTCCCAAGAGCTCATTGGTGCGGGCCCGGGGTTTGAACCCGCGACCTCACGCTTTCAAGTCTAGCGGTTACACATCTCATCAATAAAAAAAATCGTTTATTGTTTATCATCCAATGTATGGCGGCTTAATCGGTATTAGCAAGGTTTTAGTGCTTGATTTTTGTTCGACCTTGTATTTAAAAAATTATAAAAAAATACTGCCGCGAATTGTTCTAACATTGCTGCATTGCATTCAGAACAAGTAAGAAAAATGAAGTAATTTTATAATTTTTTTAATTTGTTGGGCATCTCCATTGACTTCATGGATCGTGGCTTTTGTCAACTAATACACTTTTTTTGTCAGCTATTGTCAATATAACATAATTTATGATTTTAAAACATTCATTAGAAAGCATAAAAAATATACATATAAACCTCTCAAGCAAACAAAAAGCAGAAAAGACCTCAAAGTTTTTAACGGCTGGACAGATTTTCTTAAAACATTGGTAAGATAATATGAAACCTGGTTTTCAATTCAAAAAAAAAACGCGTCATACCGCTCTAGCCGTTTTGGAATAAAAGTTTTTATTTTAATGTCATGGGTACAAGCAGACGCGCTGCGGTTTTAATTTAGGATGGGACAAAAAAAAAAAAAAAAGGAAGATTCGAAAATTTCTTTAGCTGTACTATAATGCAGTGCCAATAAAGTCCTGTGGTGCCGGACAGTCCGTTGGTCCTGGACTGTCCGGTGGTTTCAGGCTACCCGGTGGTGCCGGACTGTCCTATGGTGCCGGACTGCCCGGTGGTCCTAGACCTAGACTTTCCTGAGGTGCCGGACAGTCCGTTCATCCGTTGGTGTCTGTTGGTGTTGATCTGCCCGGTGGTGCCGATCCGCCCGGTGGTTCCGGACTGTCCTGTGGTGCCAGACAATCCATTCAACCGTTGGTGTTTATCTGCCCGGTGGTGTCTATCTGTCCTGTGGTGCTGGACAGCCTGTTGGATCCGGAATGCCCGGTGCTCCCGGACTGTCTATTGGTGCCGGTCAGTCCAGTGGTTACGGACAGTCTGTTCATCCGTTGGTGTCTGTTGGTGTCCGGACAATCCGTTGGTGCCGATCTGCCTGGTGGATTCGGACTGCCCTGTGGTACCGGAGAATCCCTTGGTTTCAATCTGCCCGACCCTTTGTGTTGCCGGACCCCTTAAGAATTTAAATTATTTAATTTAAGGCAGTACATAAGGTGTTTCTTTTTCCATAAATTTTGCCTAGGCTTAACCGGACTGTCTGTTTTACGTAGCTGTAAGATTCCGGTTCGTACAATCACATCATCAGCCAGTAAACGTCCACTGCTGAACAAAGGCCTCCCTCGTAGAGAGGAGTGTTGCCATAATCCCCACGCTTGGCAGGCGGCTTGAGGATCGCAGTACGTTCACCGTGTTCTAATAGGACGCTGCTGCCCATCCTCCGATGGTTTTGGTCGCAGTTTTACGACATATCCGGGTCCTACAATACAATACGTCGTATAATAAGTATGTATTATTTGTAAACAGCGTCATCATCATCATGTACGGGATCCACGGGTGCGCTGGGGTCCCCGAAGCCGGAGAAGCGTCAGGCGAACTCTCCTCTGCCGCCGCCGCCCGCTCACCCCGCGCCCCGCCACCCACCCGACCTGACGCAACAGAAACACCAACGCATGTCTAGCACAGGTGAATACTATGTTTTTACAAATATTGTAAAATCTGCTATGATCTTGCCAATTTTTTTAATCCGGTCCGACGCAAACTGAGGTGTCGTGTTACATGAGTATTTATGTGTGTCTGTTTGTTGCGTCGTAGCTACCAAACGGCTGAGCCAAATTTTATTTAGTTTTTTAGGGTAAAAAAACAAAAAACCGGACAAGTACGAGTAGGACTCGTGCTCTGAGGGTTCCGTTAGACGGAACCCTCAGAGCGCGAGACCAAAAAAAAACTAACTGAAGTTAAAATATTGAAAGACAAACTTAAGTTTGTAGTTTTTTTTTACTGGGCAAGTGCCTTTAATAATTAAACAAAATACAAGCTAAAACTAACACTACAAATACAGTTAGACTGCCCATAGACCGTTGAAGGTCTAAAGATAATCCAAATGCTCAAGCCCACTACCAGTTGGCAGCGTACCCAACATGCTGGCGGCATTACCACGTTGAATGGCAATGGCGTTGAGCCAGAAACACGCCAGCATTTTGGTCACGCGTCGCATTAACCAGGCGCTCTGAAAGATTTTTGAAAATGAGGTAAGCTCCCGGTCCCCAAGGGCCCAATGTCTCGACCCCAAACGCCTCAAATATGTAACCACTGCCGAGGTTAGCATATTTGCGACGCTTGTGCTGCTCTGCCGAATTAGCAGCCGCGCCAGCCCTACCCTGTGTCTCAGGAAGATGTGACGGCGCCAAAGTATCGACACAAGTTGTCATACCGTCAGGCCTCTTTCCATCGTCACGCGCAAGACCACTCGGTTTGAGCACAGCTGCGACATTGGCGGTGGAAAGTGCCCTGCGTATGATGTCGTTCAGGCTAGCGTGTCGGCCAATACGACCAGCGCTTCTCGAGCAAGAGAGACCATGGTGACCAAGCTGGTCAACAGCAGTACCACACTGACAGCGATAGGCCTCACAGCACCTTGCACCCAAGCGTAAGCTGACAGCTAGACGAAATGCGGTTGGATCTAAAAGGCTACCTGTGTTAAAAGAGGGCATGGCTTGCAACCAAAGTCCCGATTCCCAAACAGAGACAGCAAGAATACGAGCGCGATCTGCAATACTAGGACACGTATCTAGTAGCGATTTCCATGCTAGTTCGCAGATCGGCCGATCCCACAGTCTCTGGGAAGACAACTTTGAAGTTTGTAGCTGAAGTTATAGGTTTTGATTCCCCTGTGAAATCGCAAAATATACGACATAAAGGAGCCCTAAGAGCGCGAGACCAAAAAAAAAACTAACAGAAGTTAAAATATTGAAAGACAAACTTAAGTTTGTAGTTGACAATAAGGTTCTTCCATACATTCCAACTACAAAATGTAAGTTTGTAATAGCAAAATAATCATTTTTAAATGATATACCTTCATATTTATAACTTTCGGATTTATTCCTATATATGTGCTATGAGACATTGCTTTTTGCCAAATTTCATGATTCTAGGTCAACGGGAAGTACCCTATAGGTTTTGGTTCCCCTGTGAAATCGCAAAATATGCGACATAAACGTTCATATCTTTTGATTGCGTTGACTTACAACTTTTATTTTTTTACAGCCGAAAGAAACTGTAGACCCAAGTATTTAGTATAAATTTCAACTTGCTACCTTAACGCGTTCTTGAGAAAAAGGGTCTTGACAGACGGACAGACAGACAGACGGACAACGAAGTGATCCTATAAGGGTTCCGTTTTTTCCTTTTGAGGTACGGAACCCTAAAAACGGAAAAAATGGAACCCTTATAGGATCACTTTGTTGTCCGTCTGTCAAGACTCTTTTTCTCAAGAACGCGTAGAAGTATCAAGTTGAAATTTATATTACATACTTAGGTCTACAGTTTCTTTTAGCTGTGAAAAAATCAACCTTGTAAGACACCGCGACCAAAAGATTTGAAGATATATCGCATATTTGGCGATTTCACAAGGAAATCAAACCTAACGGGTACGTCCCATTCACCTAGAATCATAAAACTTAGCAAGAAGCAAGATCTTATATTAAAATATAAAAGAAAAAATCCGAAAGTTGTAATTTGATATTACATCACATTAAAAAAAAAAAGTTTTTGACATTACAAACTTACATTTTGTAGTTGATATGTATGGAAGCACCTGTTTTCTAACAACTAAGTTAAGTTTGTCATTCAATATTTCAATCTTTATCACCTTTTTTCGTCAAGATTCGATTCCGGGGATGGATCTACATACATTATTACTACCTTTGGACGGAACCTTCAGGGTGCGAGTCCTACTCACCCTTGTCCGATTTTTTTGTTTTGTTTCTCAGGTCACTTGATCGAGTGTTCCTAGCAATGAGTCAAGAATTCAGCTGTTGAAAATTATCAGCTCTATTTTCAGGGGTATAAAAAAACAATATATACTTGTTTTCCTATGTTGACAACTTTGTTTAAATTAGTTATTTTCACTGTTTTAAACTCTATCACGGTTGTTCACTACAGATATATGATTATTAACAGGATATTTACCGTGGTAAGGTTGTAAATGAGCTCCCTAAATTTCGGCGCAGATACATGCACCATGTTCACGGGAAGACTCAAGAATGCGGGTGGTTGGACGAACAGTTCAAAGTTCGGTGCAGACAAAACAATATACCCTCTTTCTCTCGTTTTATTACGAATCATGTTATTAATCCACATAAAAATAGTCACACGTGTATTATACTAGCTGCGCGCTGTTGTTTCACCCGCGCTTACCCTCTATCATGGTATAATAATATACTCCGCCAGGTATAGCCCTCCGAGAAATAATGTGACGTGGGCGTCCCGCAATGATGTCATCAATGTCATGGATATACGTACACGTGCATAAGCAAGAGCAGAATAAGTAATTTACAACAAGTTCGAGAGAGATGACGATACACGAAACAATGGCGGACTCTCTATGATTTTCTCTGTTAACAGTAGCGTGAAATTATAACTCCCCAATATTCGTATATTACCTGTGGGAATCCAATACATCAATGTGGTTTTGATAAAATTGTTTTTAATATATTCAATTCGTGCTTAACTTGCTTGAGCGGACAAACCAAATGACAATTGAAATGCTTTTTGTATTTTATTTAATAGATTATTAAAAAAGTTGTTTCCTTGTATCTGTGTTTGTTACAATAAAGTGGCAACTGTACAGTGACGTCATTGCGGTACAACTCCCAGAGTGCCAGACCTTGTTTTCTTGGATCATGCCCTCTATATAAAACCATATATTTTTTGGGGCATAAAAAGTCCTGTCATTCTTCGGCTTTCCATATATTTCTATTCAAGAGTTTACGCCGATTCGTTGCTCCGCTGCAGCGCAAGAGAAACGAACAAATTAACAAACAAACTTATTTTCGCATTTATAATCTTAGTGATTCATACATTCCAAATTATGATAAAACGGTGAAAAACCAAATATTTTGTGGATGCGGTTATCGAACTATTTCCAGTAAAGTAGTAGCACAATTACCAGTGGAAATACCAAATTAACAATTTGATCTAGTATATCTATTTAATTTTTTAATCAATAGAAATAGATTAGTAATCCGGAAGTACTTTAGATAAATGGTCTAATCATCTATATCGGTTTTGCAGGCGATCTACACTTCAACCACGACAAACTACGGCGGAGTCTCAACGAAAAACATCAACGGAACAACAGTTGCGTCAGCTCATCAGATTTCTACGGATGTAACTATCCCGTGGAGAAGCACAGGTTTAGTTCAGGCGATATTATACGTCCCCTGGTCGCCAGAGAACTAACGTTCGACATAGATCAACGAGACAATGCGGATAATCTGTACAACTCGATCGAAGGCCCTGGTTGTAGCGACTACACATCGGCAGAACCCGCTACTAGCCTTCCACCAGACCATCGAGTCACAGACAGCCCGTCGCGTAACGTCGAAGAAATGTACGCCAAAGTCGTGAAGAAAGCGAAAAGCAGGACCGAAGAACTCGTCAGGAGGTCCAAAGAACTGAACGCAGATGGTGACTCGCACGCGCCTAAATACCGCAGCGACGATCCTGGATACGAAACGATCGATAGAAACAAATCCAACCATGGATATGAAACTATCGCGCGGAAAGAGCGACTCAACTCGCAAAATCAAGACCCTGGCTATGAGACCGTGAGAGAAATAAACAAGGCCAGCGCGATGCTGAAACTTAACCACTTGAACGCAGACAGCGGACCGAACAGTATAGTGAGTAGTGATCCTGGATACGAACACATTTCCAAGACTGACAACAGCGCTTCCGATTCTGATCCAAACTACGAGGTGCTACGGAACCAGCCCCCCACTCCGCCTTACGCCACCATAGCCCCCAACTACAAAGTACAGCCAACATATTCGACGGTCAACAAGCGGCCTACGAAATACCACAACTGGCCGATCAGTAACAACGAAGACGCAACGGTAGAACCGAACTACGAATCGATGCCGAACGACCCCTTGTACAACAATGGCAGCGAATCTGATCCTAACTACGAATCCGTGCAGCCCAAAGACCCCAACTACGAAAGCGTGAACTCGCAAGACCCAAACTACGAATCTTTGAGGGGCAAGGATCCTAAATACGAGTCGGTGCGATCCAGAGATTCAAAATACGATTCGGTGAGATCGGAAAAGGATCCCAACTATGAAAGCGTGAAGTACTTTGATGTAGCGAAAAAAGATCCGCCATATGAAAAACTCAATAACGAAGCCGGCTCGAGTGTTGAAAGGTCGGACTCTGCGGCCGGATATGAAAAGATAAACGTATCGAACGCCAGAGACCCAAAAAACAGTATTAAAAATGGTGCTGACGGCACTGTGAGTGATTACTTCCAGGTGTAGAAAGACTAGACAATATCGAAAACGAGAACCGAAAGGAGCTATGCATATAAATATTTTATTAACAGTATTTATTAGATTTTGAGATTGTGCTTTTAATTTATTTTATATCTTAGGATTTGTCTACGGTATATAAATAACCTCAGTGCTAGGTTTAATGTAAATCTGTAATGACTTCCTTAGGTGTCTGTGATATATTACGATGGAAGATTTGGTTATTTCATTACATTTTGTTAAGTATGAAATAATATCGTGCGAAACAAGTTCGGCTGGATTTGAACAATTTGAATTTGTGTAATCTCTATTTATTAATGTGTTCAAATCGTTTTAAATTATTTTAATCTAGGCGCACATTACTTGTACTCGTTTACACAAGTAATATTAAGCAACGTGTACAAGATGTACAATGTACATATTTTAGATTTTATAATTTATTAGTTTGTAGCTAATTACGATTCGACCCAGTGTTCATAATTTACTAAGGGATTTGTGTGCTGTTTTGAAAGACATGAAATTTGAGTGCTGTGTCAAGACTATATATATGTAATCTGTTTTATCGTTCCTTTCCAATTTTTAATTCTATCGGTATTTTTTTTTAAGTTGACTGCATTTTTTTTTTTAAATATATCACATGTGCGAGAGATCAGTTCCCCACATTCTGAGCCTTAAGCGTCAAAGGAGAAAAAATAAAGTACGGCGGGGGGGCATTCAAGTATTACGTAAGAACCAAAAAGGGGTGGAGGGGCGGTTCATTACTTTCCTTTTTTTTCAATGCAAGGGGGTTGGTTGGTGATGACGTCAGCAACATTTATTTATAAACTTTTATTGTAAAATTCTGATTCAAACAAATATGACCCTACTTGTCTATGCTCGAATGAAAAAAAGCATGTTTACATATACCAATGTTTACGTAAGCATAGGGGGTTAATAATACTAAAATTCTGCATGTAATACTTGAATGGCGTCGTACGGCACACTGACTTTTACTAAGAAACTTGTAGCGTCACCAGCCTGATTTATGCAAGATGCGTTCGCACCCGCCACGCCACTTTATCATATCTCCCTTGTTTGTCTGATCTGAGGTATCCAGCGTGCATGTTAACTAGGGACGAAAAAATAATGGGAAAGAGTTTAGAATGTTGCTGTCAACCTAGTGGGGCGTTTTTTGCATTGTGTGGTAGTAACTTTTTGTCATATAAATATTTATATTCAAAGCATTTTACTGACATTAACCGCGTGCAATGATCGGTTTTTAAATTTTCCTGTTTTTGTTGAAGGACAAAAATCAAATTTCTTCATAAATAATTGATATTGGTTGTAAGTTTGTAATATTGTTGTATTTTAGTTGCAATCTATGAACTTTTTTTATCAATTCTGACAACGAATGTATCTTAAAGAGACGCTTTTTCAGCTTTTAAAATGCATTTCTCATCTATGTTTTATTACAATGTTGTTGAATTTGTTATTTTATGTTTTAGTTACTAAAAAAATGGGAATATGGACACCCTAAAGAAACTGAAAATTATTAGGCTATTGCTTTACTGCTTTTTGTATTGCTTTCAGTGAACGATGTTTCGGTCTCTCTTTTCAACTTAATAAAAGTGTAAGGGTGTGAGTGACACTCAAATTCAGTTGGTGTATACAATTTTTTATAGGTAACTTTTATATTGTTTACAATGTACCTGAAAGTGTGAATAGCTAATTTTATGGTTGTTTTCGTTGCTTTTACTATCATCGGATATTTTACAACTTTGTATATAACCTGTGTTTTTTGTGAATGAGGATCTTTTCTGTATTGACTCAACAAATTTTCCAATATGTATATTCAAATAACTGTTAAACATAGTTTTTTTTGATACATATATTGAATCCAAAATGCATTCCGAATTTACATACCTTCTATATAATAGTGTAATATAAATACAAAACATCAGAGAACTAACTTGCGCTATTTGTGGAATCTTTAAGATTAAGACAGAATACAATGCGCGCAAATTATCTGTAGAGTTAGCCAAATGCTGGAATTAAAATTTACTACAGAGAGCTGCTGAGTGTTTTGTTCAGAAAATACTGTGGTGGCGCCTTCGTTCAATTCGTTTTTGTATTTTGTATGTTCATTAAAATTTTGGAAAGTGTGACCAACATAGAAAGAGAGTGGGCAATAAAAAAAGGGAATTGTCAGTATTAACCGACCAAAAAAAGGAGAGGGGGGGGGGGGTCTCAATACTTTTTTTATACCTCCGAACTCATAGTTTGTAAACCGATTTGGAAAATTCTTTTTAATTTGCAAGGTTATACTTTCAGATTGGTCCCCTATAAATTTCATCAAAATCGGGTCAGTAGTTTGGTTTTTAAATCAAAACAACCGAAATAAATATGTCATCCAAGTAAACGAAATTGAGTGCGAAATATTAAATTTGAAGTAGAATTGTTTATTGATAATTATATTCAGTGAATACGATTCAACTCCACAGATAAGATGGCAACACTTTAACTAAGGATTCCATATTTACACTCCAATAGCAATAGCAGTATGCATACATTATATATAAATAATATAAATGTATAATTATTGACTAATACTTATAAACTTTATATTGTCTTCGACATGTTTGTGACTACTATTTACCTAATAGTGATATTAATAACACCATTTTAAAGTAGGAAAATATATGTCCATGAATGTTCTATTTATATAATTATATTAGTAAAATAAATAATAAATTCAAATTATGATGTCATGATCCAAGAGAAGTTTGAACTAGCCATTAACTTGCGTAAGTTGGGCTTTTGCAAGGAAATTGGACGTTACAATTTTTTTATTGGTGACAAGCTCTTGCTGCAAATCTTGCAAGCAGTAAATCGCGGGAAATTGTTGCTGGTCTAACTTCACTTAGAACTGACACCCTAGAGTCTCTTGGAAAAATATATAAACATTTAATTATATCTTTTTCTTAAAATGACTGGTTTAGATTTGTCCTACTTATGTAGCAGTACTTATACAGGCTGTTCCAATAAACAACGGACAAATTTAGAGGATGTTTTTGCTCATAATTTCAAACCTAAATATGAACTATAAATACTAACAGACAGATCTGACGAGCAATTTTGCTAAAATTATCAGTTATGAGAGGCCTGTAAACTTAACACTTAACACACATTGATTTGCTTTGGACTTAATTTGAATGCGATCTCGCACGGCCATCCATGTCACGAAGCCCCATACAAAACTTTGATAAGAATTTAGTTTATGGTTTTCCAATAAATATTGTGTTTGTTTTTTTGTACCATACAAACCTATATTTTCATATCCTCGAAAATATCCGTTGTTTGGTATCTGGACACCTTGTATAATTATATTTTATTTATTTAACTGTAGGCACTAATGTATTAGTAAAGCAAGCCAGTAAAAAAAATGTAAATACACAGTACATGTATTGATACCTCAACAAGAACTTACTCAGACTTATTTTTAATAGTTTGGTGCTATTTTAGTCTGGCAGTCTCACCCGGCAAGGCTATGTTATATTTATTACTTATTGACTATAAACAGTATTGTCCTTCGCTGTAAGGATTACTATTGTAATTAAAAAAACATTCCATATTAAGAACCCCAAGGCTAAAACAATATTTAAAGGAATAAAGTATGCCATAATAAAACAGCAGTAGTTTTATTTTTATATTTCTAAATATAGCAACGACACATAAATATTTATGTTAGTGAAGTAAGGTATCCTATGTTGTTAGAAACAATAATAATGGGCATTATGGGCATTCAAGTATTGGTATTACGTAAACACCTAGGTTTACGGGTTAGGGGGCATTGGGAAGGTCTTTGCTTATTTTGATGACATGCATGGGGGATGTGGGGATCTGGATGGTGATTACATCAGCAATACTTATTTACTTTTGTTTTAAATGTTTATCAGGACTTATCACGTATTATTTAATTTAGGTAAAAATATGTACCTTATTTACTTTATCTGATTTTTCTGCAACATGTAGTAGATTCTGATAAAAATATGGCAAACAAAGATAATTCGTCATTGATGGCAACCCTACTTGTCTATGCATGTTCAGCACAGAAAATATCTGAGATGTTCAGGGATACCTCCACGGAAGAGAAAAAGAAGGGTGGAAGTGAAAAGTAGGCGTGACCCACGCGTGACCTTATTTGTAACAAATACGAACATCGTCTCTCAGTTGTCTTGTCATAATTCGTTTAAAAAAATTAGTTTATTCAGTCTCAGACTTCTGAACAAATTCGCCCCCCCTCACAGATCTACTGTGTATATCTGTGCCCCCCCTCGTGCAATCTAAGAACAATATCCTTTAAAAGGACCGTTTTTTTTTAGTGTCCCGTATAAATATACTCTAACCATGTTGTGCCTACTTGCTGGCAGCTGTGAATCAAAATTTTCTTTTCCTGCAAAATGGGACGCAGGCTCAGAAAAAAATAATGTAAATGTTTCTTTTGGTCGTCCGTTTGGTCATCTTGTTAGCTGCTTTATACATAATGAAAGCTTTATCGTGTGTATGTAATTTGTGGAGGTTATCTAACTAATCTCCTTGTAGATAAGTGCCCGTTTAACACTATAAAAAAAAGAACAGATGAAGAGGCGGTATGGCCTTAAAAGATTTAGCTTGATTGATGGGCGAAAAAAAGGAAAGAAAGCGCAGCAGTCATCAGTCTGCGTGTCCAAAAAATGTCAGAGCAATGATGATAGCACAGATCTACTACCTATATCTGTGGATGATAGCATTGAATAAAGACAGCAAGATACAAAATATGCATATTTGAAAGAGAATGCACATTGTACCTACCTTCGATTCCTTTTAATTAAATTCGATGTCAATGTCAAAATGTAAACGTCACCAACGCGACGGGATCGGATAAGACCTGGGATATGTTTTTCAAAATAATCAATTAAAATAGCGTGAAAACAAAAAGTGTTGTTCAATTGAAAACCTCTTAAACATGGCAAATTTTAACAATCCCAACGACTACAATCCTAACGCTTGGCAAGCTCAGAACAACAGCCAGAACTATTCTTTCGATACCTCATCATTCCCGGATTCAGCACAAACTTTAGGTAACCAAAAGTCGAAATAAATTATTTTGCGATAAAAGGAATCCTCGAAACACAACTAAATTAAACAAATTTCAGATTTCCAGAGTTTCCCGACCGATCAACAGAGTTTTTCCTATGGCCAAGGACAACCCATGTCGGCAAACAACAACCAGTACTACGATCCGAACTTATTCACTCCTGCTCCAATACCAGGAGAACCAGTCTTAGAATCGAACGATTTCGACGAGCCTCCGCTGCTTGACGAGCTAGAAATATATCCAGATAGGATCCTAGAGAAAACATTGGCTGTGATGAACCCTTTCCATGGTCAATCAAAGGCAGATGATGCAAATTTCTTACTGAGAGATACAGATATTGCGGGACCTATCGCCTTTTGCTTAGCGTTGGCTGTTTGCCTGTTTCTCTCTGGGAATAAGGCACACTTTGGATATGTGTATGGGCTCTCAGTCATGTCTGTAATATTGATGTATTTCTTATTGTCATTGATGAGCCGTTCTGAGGGTGTGTTTACAATACTCAGTGTTGCAAGTGTATTGGGGTATTGTATGTTACCGATGGTAGTGTTGGCAGGGTTGGGAATATTCTTATCTCTTGAAGGGTCAGTTGGGCTTAGCTTATCAGGCGTAGCAGTGATTTGGTCAGCTTTGTCTGCCAGCAGATTGTTTGTTACCATGTCAGGAGATGCTGAACAAAGACCTCTTATTGCATATCCTTGTGCATTAGTCAATGGTGTGTTTGCATTACTTGTTTTATTTTAAGATCTAACTTGTTAACATCATGTTATGTATTCTTAAAATATAAAAATCATTGCAAAAGTTTTTATTTTATCTATGTTCAAAATAGCCAGGTGTTCTTACCTAGTCTGATAAAATATAAGGCCCACTTGTGCAGATTCACTTTGCCCTGGGCTAGTGACTTACTCCCATATTCATAGACGTAAATAAAGGTACCTCAAATCTTCATGTCACCCACAAGTAGTGTTTTCTATGAATATGGAATATGGGCCATGCTAACTTAATAAATCTCAGGAATCGTCTTGAACTAACACAAAAACGAGGTTCTACATTTGAATTTTTAGTTATAACAATTAATTAGTTTTGTTAATCTGGACTAACTAGATACTAGTGGGACAAGACTGTGGGAGTACCATTAGTCTGAATTTTTATTATTATTTTGTAAATATTCAGATTGATAATGCTTTGTACTAGTATGAGGATTTATAACATGTAAATTAAAAAACATACTCTACACATTTGTTACTTTTTTTATAATTAAGTAATTTTGTGTAATGCACACTGCTGGTTCGTGGAATGGTGGTTAATAAGCCGAAAGGAGGTCATTTTGTTGGGAGAGAATGATGTTTATCTATGGAACAGCTGTTATCTTTTAGTGATTTCAGTTCACTAAAGGTTCGGACGCTTATTAAAAGTTGTTCATAATGATGTGTATAATGGCTTAGTACCACTGCTCCATGTAAACCTGTATTAGGTAGATGTTTATATTGAAGCGGAGATAAGCAGACTTTAGTAGTTAAGTCAAGCTGATTTTTTTTTTGTTAGTGACACGGTACGGTATCTCTCAGAGAGCGCACACATATGAGCTCGATTCGCTATGCACTTGCATCACACCAGCACCACTATACTCCGCTCCCCTGCTTGATGTGATTGGAAAATTTTACACTACGCTCGTCTCCACCTCTGTGGAAATGCACCCTAATATCTACACTACATTGACTGAATGACCAAAAAACAATCACTTTGTAATTTGAAAATATTTAATAAATTATATTACATTAAACTACAATTACATTCGATTATATGTCGGTCGGTCACTGAAGAAGTTTTTTAGCACCATCACTTGAGCGAAGGTGACACAAACAACGGCGAGGGTCTCTGCCATAGACCACCAGAATACTCTCTCGTTGAGGTCCTCAGCTCTCTTGCGGCCTTGAGCTTCTCTCAGCCTGTGGTGTGTCTGATGATCTAAGATTCTGTTGAGAGCAGAATGAATTTCTTCTGCCGATGTTTCCAGCTGTAACAAATAAATCATTTCTATAACTCATTATGATCTATCACACAGATATTTCTAAAAACTATTTTTCAGAAACTGCTCATCCTATTTACATGACACTTGGTAAGAATCAATCTGGCTTGAAGGTTGGCCGCCAGATATCCGGTATCCGGCCAAACAGCTATCTGTTTCATCTCTAGTCATATAGCAGGAAAATAGTTACCTAAAATAGGCTTATGAAACAAGCTGACGTCTTTGTGGGTTAACTTTTATTTTTAATTGACTCTTTTTTTGGTTGAATGACTTTGAATTACACTTGAGTGGAAATAAATGTTTTGAATGGTCATTAGTTATTACCAATTCTTATCAGTGGTATTACCTGTTACAAATTTTAATGTTTACACACACTTTGAATACACACCGGTCAACTATGTTCACTTCGTGACTTGTAGATATAAATTACTATAAAAATCGGCTTGCACTCATGATTATATTTATTAGTCAAAACGATTGGCCGGTCGGTCGTGAGCAAAGATAATATAACCGTGGTTATATCGTCTGTGGTCGTGAGTGTTAGCCGTTTTTATAGTATTTTATCATGAATCCTCACGCAAGTTTTGATGGACTTGTAGATGTGTTTAAAAATATATAATACAAAATTTGCCAAAAATATTTAAAGTACAGTTTAATTATACATATAGATTTTTGCGTTTTGGCTGCCATGCCAATCGGTGTTCTTACCTGTGTGAGCACTGTAGCATGGTCTCCGACACCTGGCAACGGCTGTTCAGGTCCCACATTCAGTTCCATATACACGAGCTTGTGTGAGAATGTGCTGAACTCATTGCTAAAGCAAACTTTGTACACACCTGAGAAAACAAATAATTGTTGAACACAAAGAAATATTGTGGTACAGTCTTATTAAGAAACATTGTGTAGTCTTAGTACTGTTTTAAACTATGACAGTTGTTTACTTCTATTATATGATCACAAACACATCCTAATCACGGTAAATATCCCATAAATAATATAAATAAAGAATTTGAATCATACGTATGATTTCACACGAAAATACCATGCTAAATTACAGATTGTCTATTGAGAGAAAGCAAATTCGAGTGTTTCAAACCACTCATTGCATATGCAAGTTATATGATTAGTAAAAAAATGCAAAAGTCGCACTTTTGTCACGATTGAAAGTTTGGAACAACCTGCCAGCTTCCTTGTTTCCTGAGAGATATACCTGGGCCTTTTCAAGGCCAGAGTGTATCTTATCAGCGGTAAAAAAAATAAAATAAAAAAAATGGGATTTTGTTAGGTAATTTCGCATGATATTTTCGTGTGAAATATCATACAAGCGATACAAAAATCGAGTCCCTGCGAGCTTACGTCATGCTATATGAAAGTAACAATTACTTTCATATTGTGTAAAGTGAATTTGGTTATAATTGTTATAACCAATTTAATTTTCATAATATGTCTGTAGTTAAGATTCAAACTTCTGGATGTGCTTAAATAGTTCTATACACCAACAATACATGTCACCTTCATGGTGATTACTAACAACACACATAGTAACATGATTGCGTCACTAGTAGAATTACCATTAAAATAAAAGTTTAGTATATACTATACGGAGTTATATGGAACAGTGGTACTGAGCCAAGATGAGAGTCATTGTTACTTACCATTATGAACTACATTACTATGGGACGAACTCTGAAATTGCAATAAAAATTGCAAATATTCCATACATAGGTGAAAACCTACTACTGGTAAGCATGATTAACACGTCAAAAAGGTGAGACGATACTTCACACTAGAACAGCTGCTCAGCTTGTACAAAGCGCAAGTAAGATCCCCTGAATACCAACTAAAGCCACTGGAATCGATCCAGACGATGAAGTTTTTAAAATGCTGATATACACTGACACTTTGGTCAAGTATTAACTGCAAAACTTTGATCATCAGCATAAAGTTGCATGTATATAGGTTTTCTATCATATTTTTTGGAGTTTCCTGGAATTGCATAGCATGATTCTGCCCGCCATTCCTTTTATTGGAGTCACTGACAAATGCAACCAATTCGCCATACAACATCCAAAGTGGACTTTCCCCACATTTGCATAAGGCACTTCATAAATATGCACAGCGAAGAAGTGGAGTTCTCTAGTGTGTTCCCCGAAAAGTACAATATGGTTGTCTTCAAATCAAGAGGTTTCTTCTAGGCAAGCATGTTTTATCATATTCCATATCTTGGCTTAACATCAGGCATGATGCGAACAAACTGAGCCTATCTTGAACAAAAAGAACATTTTCCTAAAATATGAATCATATTTTTTATGGGACAGCTGGGGTAAAATTTTAGGGTCAAGATCTCTTTTTGGCTCGGTACCACCATGCTGTTTATTCCTGAATACATAAACATTCTGGTTTTTGTTCAATTCTATGGCATTATACGGTTACCACCTTGTTTTAGAGTAATAAGAGATTGAAATAAAATGGTAGGTACCTAATTGCTAAAGCATTCAGTTTAATAAACCTGACTTTCTACTTATAACACCACCGGCACTGATATGGTAAGTAGGTCAATCAAAACAAATTAGGTACTTGCCATTTTGTTCATTCTTTTTACTGAAATAATCCAATAAGTTTTTACCTGTTTGTGTAGCTGTAAACTGGTGGGAATCATATTGCATTTTCTGTTGCTGGTAGATGATTTGATTGTTAGGACCCTCAATTTTAACGTCTACATCATATTGACCTCCAGTAATGACCTGTAATAGGTGTTATCATTGAAGAATAAGATTATTCTCAAGAAAAACATTGGAGAATGTTGAGGTTAGAGTAATTGTTTTTTTAGGGTCTGATGGTTAAATTAACTTCCCAGGCGATTATTTTTTAAGTTACTGATTAAAGAAAGCCTTTTTTACCTGATATTCTAGAGCCGCAGAGATATTCTTCTCTATTTCCTGGTAAAAACATTCTACGGCACTGTCAGGCAATTCGAATGTAAGCTCGACGCTCTTGGAAAATATGCCATTTATTAATGATGCTAGTACAACAATTATTAGAGGCGTTAAATACATTTTAACCAATTAGTTTCCAAGGCAAATAAAAAAAATTATCGAAAAATTCGCAAAACTCATTGATTGACTGACTTTTGACTTAACATGACACCACGTAATTGGCTGCGTTCCAAAATTTCATGACAGTTTAGCTTGCGTCACGTTGTGGCCTGCTCCGAATCAAAGTCAACAACGCCATAAGCCGCGCCACATATTGAGGTCAGCATGACACGAGACGTGTTTGAAATTAATGTTTTGTTATGAAAATGAAAACCATCACGGTGTGGGCGACATCCCGTCGGCTGACGACGACGGCGCGGGTGGTGGCACCCATAGAGAACATTATTTATATAGTGAATAGCACCGCCCCCAGCACGATGCAGGACGGCAAAAAGCTCGTGGTGTTGATTCGGAACGTGAAATATTATTTTTGTTAATGACGCTGCGTTCAAATTTTTTAAGAATGCTCACTTACATAGAGTGCATAGAACTGTAATGCCTGTGCCTGTCACTATAGTCAAGCCTAAAAAGTAAACTTTGATTATAGTTACTTGTATTATTATGACATGTATTCTGTGCTATTGCTATCACAGATATACATAGATCTGCGATTGCTATAGTATAATCATCAGTCATTATCCATTCTCCCGTTGTGTATATCTGTGATTCTCCCATTGTTAGTTTGTTCAGAAACACTTGATATCGACCGTGTACGATAATTAGTAGATCTGTGACGATAATACTGGCACCACTACGAGAACGTATCCAAGGATGGAGTTTTTGGCGCCAACGCGGAAAAACATGTTGGCTCGTTGGATTATTTTCCTAAACTTGTGTATTTTCGAGTGTTAATGTGTGCTAAATGGTGAATTATTATTCATTAAGTGCTCATAAATGTGCTCGAGTGTGGGAAATGATATAACGAGGTGAAACGTGTCTTTTCGTGTGGTTTCCAAAACTCCATACTTAGGAGCCTCTTGTAAAGTCTTCATCACTTTACAGGGGCATGAGTTCGACTTGACCGTGACTTACTTACTTAGCTTGACTCTGACTGTGACTATGACTTGTTTGACGCTATTAAGACAAAGTAAACCGTTTAATATTACGAGTAAAGGACAATGAATCCACGCTCATGAAGATTTTAACAAAAAAAAAAAAAAAAAAAAAAAAGTATCCAAGGATGAGTTTTGGCGCCAACGCGGAAAAAACATGTCGGCTCGTTGGATTATTTTCCAAAACTTGTGTATTTTCGAGTGTTAATGTGTACTAAATGGTGAATTATTATTCATTAAGTGCTCGTAAACGTGCTCGAGTGTGGGAAAGTGATATAACGAGGTGAAACGTGTCTTCGTGTTGTTTCCAAAACTCCATAGGAGCCTCTTGTAAAGTCTTCACCACTTTACAGGGGCATGAGTTCGACTTGACCGTGACTTACTTAGCTTGACTCTGACTGTGACTATGACTTGTTTGACGCTAATAAGACAAAATGAACTGTTTAATATTACGAGTAAAGGACATTGAATCCACGCTCATGAAGTTTTTAACAAAAAAAAAAAAAAGTATCCAAGGATGATTGGAAAAAAAAACCCTGGAACTTAGGAAAAAAAAACCCGGATGTTTTGATAATAATAATTATTTATTCTGAGAGTGGATGGTTTGTAAGTAAAACTGCTTGGGATCCAGTCAATAATCAAAATTTATCTAAATAATATAATCTCAAGACCGGCGCAGCAGATCAAAACCTCTGGACACCGTGAGCGACTATTGCGTACTGTAACAAAACGGACGTGACGTTGCCTGCGAAACTACGAGTGACAACCAGCCAGCCGCCATGACACACCCCCTCCCTCACGCCATGCCACTGTCAAGCTCGCCAAGCCTTTGAGGGGAGTGTATATATAAGCCAGCCTGCCAGCTAACTCTCTCTCTCTCCCATCCATGATTCAATACCTTAAGTATACCTCCCGCCGCTACTTTGACGCGGCGCCTCACCACCCCAATCCTCTTGTAGTAAAATCCTCAAACTACTCGACAGACGTGACAGACCCTCCTCCTCTCCGTAGACGCCCTAGAAACATCTTGGGCGACCCGGACGACCCCATCGCCGTCGTCACCGCGGCGGCGCTGGGCTCGCCCGATCCGACTGCTCCTAGCAATAGGAAATATTCAGTTTTTGGTACAGGCGTCGGTTACCAGAGGCACACACACACACAGCGATCCCGCCGGCAGGATCGTAGACCCACAGGATCTGTTAGAAGATCGGTTAGATTCTCTCCAAATAATCATTCAGTTCAACAAACCGTTAGGGCTCCAGGGCACACCCCCTCTGGGGTGCCTGGGCAAGTCTGATTCCCACTCCCGGCGACGGCCCAAGCCGAGGTTCGTACCTTCGAGGTGCCCTTGTGCTAGTCGCCTATAAACTTAACCACCAAGTTATGCCGAACGCACTCTGCGTTCGCTAACTAGTCCGGTTAAGCTGTAGAGGCTAAAAGGCCAACAGTAAAAGTCACTCATAAAAAAAAATAACTCTCTCTCTGTTCATTTCGATTGCTGAATAAATGAAGTAGTCGCCACTCTGCGTGTTTTATATGTCATCCCGTTTACAGTACATAGGAACGTTTTTGATTGAATATCATTGGCGGTATTTTTAAATAGTTTCATTATCATTACATTACTATGGCATCTAGACTTCCATTATCTAGTCACGAAACGTTCGGAATTATAATAATGTGAAATGCATGCCATAAAATCCAATAAGTGTTTAGTTTCAATGTGTAATAATCGCGAAACCTAAGAAATCATTACATTATTGTTGTATGTTGTAGGTATGAATATAATCTTGTAACAACATAGGATGACATACATCAAATTATGGAAGATACCTACTAGCTGCTCCCCTCGTATTACTCCTTATAACATCAGCTAGGTATCTGCCAGTGAAAGTCCCGTCAAAATCGGTCTTGCTCAAAGAATTCAATGTAGTAGGTACATATAGATAGATGGTCTTGCCCTTATTACACACATACATATATACACATACCTACATCGATTTCATCGATTTTGCGCGCCAATATACATTATTTTACAACACATTTGCTCAAAAAGTGCACTTACAAAGCCTGTATACATCGTTCGAAAGTTAAACATTACGGATCATACAACGGAGCGTGCGGTAATGAATTTTACCGCACGCTCCGTTTTATAGCACCGTGCGTGTACTTTACGGTATTTTTTTAATTTCTATTTTTTCTCGTTTCTCGTGACCATGGTAAGCCCTCGACTTCGTCTCGGGCTTACATTCGTCTACTCGTTTGTAATAACCAACTTACCGCACTTGTATCATAAATAACTATAAATTTTATTTGTACCTACCTAATGAAAGGTTTAGGTAGTAGTTTAACTGGACACCGCAAAAAAGATGGCAAGAAAAGCCTGACTCCTACTGTAGGATCTGGACTACAAAGGCTCTCTACTGCGACAAATATAACGAAGGAAGGCCCTTGTCCTGTTTATATTTGCCAGTTGGACAGTTGCGTCTAGAATAATTAAATAGCTAAGTTCATAAAACTGCACAATAATTGGCATTAATTAAAACACTTGTGTTACACGTTTCATTCTTACAATAATACCAACAATACAAATGTACAAAGTTCTGACCTAAGTCAACTCGGAAGGAACTATCCACCAAGATACGGGCGAACGCTCAGTTTGGTGGCTAGTCTTTATTGATGTACCATTTTATGTGAAATAAATAAATTTGAATGTGGTAGGTAGGTCAAGTCTTGCGCGGAACTCTTCTGCGCGGACTATAGTAAAAATAAGCCATTAACAGTAAAAACAAAATTTTATTCAAAAGTCAAGACGATACAATTGGAAAATTAAATTTTCACTTAAACGTTTAACAATATTTCGCTTAACATTAAAGTAAAAGCCACGATTCCAACAAACAAAAAAGAAAAATACTGTGAATATAATGTCTTATGTTAAAGTTAGTTCGATTTCACATTTCCCATCACGGCATCGAGACTCGAACATCGAAATGGCAGTGTATGAAGACATTTCGTCTCATTCGAGTCTTTCGATGTCGTTGATCACCTTCGGTGCCGTGTAGGAGTGTTATCGCTTACACTTACGTGCATTAGGGACTAAGAATGGAGAGTGTAAAAATGCAGAAAATACTTGTATTAACTAGTGAGTTTAGAAGGCGAGGCCGGCGTCAGCGTAGGTCGTGGATATCTTCTCGATGGAGTTAGCGTACGCGGCTGTTCTTAGATCTAGACCGAGGTTGTACTTCATGGCAGTCTTCATGATGGCCTGTGGAATAAAATTATGTGTAAGAGAGCGTTTAGATAAACAGATAAACATTTTTATTAATAATTGTGTGAATTATAAGTCAGTCAATAAAAGTACATTAAAAAATTGTTCAAAATAAGTAGTAGTACATTACAATTGCTTAGTAAATAAATTAATTACATTTTCTATGCCCTTCTTATCGTTATAGTTATAGTGTAAATTTGATCACGATAGAATAGACCACAGACCTTTATATAAGTAGACTACACACAAGCGGCCCAAACTGTATGAAAAATTTGCCAAATTGTAAAAAAAAAACAAAAAAATATATATATACAAATCAATCAAATCAATTCTGCATCAAATTGTCTTTGCTTTTGTCAAATTTTTCGTACATAAAAGTGAAAAGAAATATCTTTATTCTGTCAGCTAACTCTATTTGCGGTATTTTTACAACTGAGTATTGAACAATTACCGATTTTCGTTTCAAACTGACATGTGTTGTCACGTCACCAATTGAGCAGACTGATTTTAGCCGGAGTCAATTATGACGATTAATCATAATTGTATTGGAAATATGACATGCAAGGTAGGTCGGCTTGTGGCGTCTACTTAGATTTAGGTCTGTGGAATATGCCATCGGACAGGGTTTTGATTTGCTATAAATAACAGGATTAGTGTAAATTATAATTCAATACAATATGTCTACTGAAGAAATGTTTTATATCAGGTAATAAAGTTCTGAGATATTAGAGTTTAAAGTTGTTGGTCAGATTAGGAAGGGATGCTGTCCCTTTTTCACAAAGTGAGTGTCAGTATTGAGTTTGTATGGCATACGTGACGTCATATGTACTGTCTAGGAAGATATTTAAATTTTTATATCTAACTAAATTTTTTTAACACTTATATATTTTGTTTTCGGTGATCGGCTCTATTATACTCAGCCATTTTATCAGATAATAAAAAATATTAGTGGAATAGCAATTATTTTTACATAGTAGTAGAATCGACGTATCACCTTAGGCATCGTTCATGGAGACACTGGACGTCACTTAGCGCAACACCATCGTTTATGAAGACACTTCCCGCGTCCCCATAAACAAGGCCTTACTTTTTGATGTTTCATAAATGAGACAACACACTTCGTAAAGCTAAAATTGAATCCTTGAGTTATTGCTTTAAGGCAGACATTTATAAAAAGCCATAGGCGTCGATTCTGTCATACCACTCACTAAACTAAACCAATCTAACAGGACTAAAATTATCTGCCTCTCTTTTCATTTTAATATGTGAGAGAAGGATGGCAACAATTTTAGAGCTGTCAAATTTAGTTTAGTTTAGACTACATCATGCCAATGTCGGACTTTCATAAAATGTATATGGGACCTGGATCACACTTACTTCGTAAAAATAACCTTTAGATCGGTTCATATCTGGCAGAGAAGTATACGGAAAAAAATATAGTTCTCTTGAAAACCCCTAATTCTGTCATATAAAAGTACTGACCCTGGCGGAGCGTTCCATGGTGTAGTCCAGTCCAGAGTGTACAATATCCTTTTCGGAGGCACCGGAGATCTTCTTCTGGAAGGATTCCGAGGGAGTGACAGGGATGCGCCCGCCCACGCGACCGAACCGCCTCTCAAGGGACTCTTGCACGGAATCTAGAATATAAACAAGAGATTTAGTTGAAGATAAACTAAAAACTGCGGGTTTCCGCAAATTCCAATCCAACTCCATATGGTGATAAGACTTGCATTTAGTCTCAGCAGTTTGGTTGTTTGTTCAGGCGACCTAGGTTCAGGTGTTCAGGAAACCAGCCTTACTACTTAATCTAAGCGTGGACACACATAAAAGCGTTGCGATGTAACAAGGCTAAAATTGGCATTGCTATGTGTCTTAAACCCAGAAACATTTGGTCCGGGCGGACAGTGAGCTCTGCCCGTGCTAGCCTTTATGCGAGTCTGCCTAAAACTGCTATTCCGCAGACGCAGGCAACGACGGCAGTGTCGAGGCTGCAATCCCGTTGCGGTCTGCGGTCGACTTTATTCCGCCCGCGATAGCAATTAGTCATTGTCTTTTGCGAAAATGTTAACGTAGTTATATGGGCTAAACTGCGAAGAGTAGGATTGGCAAGGTTTATCAAATTCTCATCTTTGAACTGCAAAAACCGATTTTAAAAAGAGCGAGAGGAGAGATTCGCTCATAATTCTGCCTTTTAAAAACTGATATTATTGTACCTGCGCCGCAACCCTACGCCCCCCCCCCCCCCCTTCTGAAAGCTACGCCCCTGTTTATACCTAACATTTGTAGATAACTCGAGTTAATCTATCTGTTTTATTTTCATTAGGTATCAAGATGCCGACCATGAAAGGTCATCAGGCCCGTTCAAGAGGTCGCAATAATAATAAGTAATTTTTTTTTGCAAATCACAAACCGAGGCCTCTGCCTGATGCAACTGTGGCAAAGGTCAAGTTTTTTGATAAACTTGGTCACCTCATGATGCAAATAGATTTATGGTCTCATAAGTATGACAACTACCAAGAGCGTGACTTTTATGTAACTATCCACCTGATAATAACGGAGTGATTCCCAAAATGGTCTGCCTCATATGGCCCGGGAAAATACAATAAATTTTTTTTTCCTTCAAATTTTGTTTTTACTTGTCATTTTGTCATTTAAATAAGTGGCATGTTTTTATGCCACTGAGTGACGAGACGAGGAAGTCCTAGTCTGATTTTAAGCGACACGCTTACCCACAACAGTTTAGATTCAACCAGAATATAGAACATTAACAGTTCAAAATTTTGCGCTCTTAAATATATCAGGGCAGCGTCGGACTGGCGAGGTGGCGTTTGCCAGCCGGGCCCCAGCCTGCACTAGCCGTCCACGGGCCTGGCTTGCGGGTCTTGCCGTAAGCCAGGCGGTAGGTAGGATAGGTCTCTAGTCCCAGGCCCCGGGCTTGTGGGGAGTCACCCGTCCCTTCCGACCAAGTCCGACCGCGTATCAGGGTGCCCTAGAGATTATGCCATTAGATGTTAAATATCTTTATGTCCTGTAATTTCACTGGGAATATTGCTCTTCAATCCTTATCACAATATTTGCACACTAATTGCTTGGCGTTACAATAACAGGCAATGGTGTGGTACTCCCAGGCAGAATGCGCAAAAGAACCCACCCTACCATTTAAATTTTGCTAAATAAATAGATATTCTACAAAAGCACAGATAAGTACTAGTCGTTGATCTGTAAAACACCCAGTCACACAGAATGCCCCAATTATCTTATCACTTGTTTACCACCAGCAGTGCACGTATTCCGAATCACCAGTGAAATTGATTGATTTATCATTTATCATTACGAGTCATAATCACACAAATAAAAAGATGTTTGTTGCTAAGTCACACAAACACTTAACATATTTAGTTGAGTTGTGGTCAAACTTCTAGCCTGCGACAACAGCAACATTGATAGTTTTTAAAACAAGTGTCAGCATAAATTTTGTGTTATTTCTATACCCAGAAGGTTATTCGAAGGCAAATCATCTGTAGTTGTGGTCGAAATTCTTGAGCCATTTGATGAACAAGACGGTGCCAGCAACATTGATCGTTTTCAAAACAAATGTCATCATAAATGTATTCTTATTTCCATACCCAGAAGGTGGTAGTTAGATTATCTCATATTTGAAGGCGAGTCATCTGTAGTTGTGGCCTTAGGTTAAAGAACCACTCAAAGAACGAGATGGTTTAGACGGACAGACTCCATTACCGTAATACTTTTTCAAAAGAAATGTCAGTATAAATGTAGTGTCATTTCCTTACCCAGAAGGTGGTAGTTAGATTCCCTTTCGTATTTGAAGGTAAGACGTCCGTAAGACACGTGGTTGAGGTTCTTGAGCCACTCAAAGAACGAGACGGTGACACCACCAGCGTTGATGTACAAGTCGGGGATTACAAGGATGTTGCGGTCGATGAGGATTTTGTCGGCAGCGGGAGTGGTGGGGCCGTTGGCGGCTTCAGCGATGATCTGGAGATGAAAACACATCATAAGTATTTTTAACCAACTTCGAAAAAGAGGTAGGCTCTCAATTCGATATGTATTTTGTAAATGCCGAGTCAGAGCATTAGTATCATTTGAAAGTTGAAATAAAACCCTCTGTAATTGTTATAGGAATTGTAATTTCATTTTACAGTTTCCCGGAGCCGGCATTTTTTATACAAATGTACTAGTTAATTAGTTTCCTTAACTACTTGTCCGATTTTGATGGAACTTGTTAGATAGGTATACATACATACATATTTAATTTATTAAATAAATGGCTCGCGTTTCTCTTTTATAAGGGTTTCATATCAGAAATTCATATAGTATGTTTGTTTGTATTGTGTATTGCACGTTCGCAAAGACAAACTGTCGAGACTAACATAAATTGTTCGACCATTGTACACAGTTTAAGCAATAAAATTTTACTTTACCGTATTGGGTTAATTTGGGTTATACTTACGAAGTTTCATCAAAATCAGTCCAGTAGTTTTCGAAAAATTTAAATATTTGAAATGAGTCTGTATGAAAAGGGCAATTTATGTATTCTCCGTGCAAGTATTTTTAGTTTTTTTTTAATGTTCTCGAATGGAGACTACGGGCCCGTAAGCGCAGCGTAGGACGTCCACCCGCAAGGTGGATAGACGACCTAAAAGAGACCGCAGGGAAACGCTGGATGCAGGCCGCTTCCAACCGGCTCTTTTGGAGATCAATGGGGGAGGCCTATGTCCAGCAGTGGACGTCCTACGGCTGAAATGATGATGATGATTAGGGATTTCACTTGGATGAAGACAGCTTGGCTAGTGAGCGTTTTAAACTTTTATCTTCATTACATAAATATTAGGTTAGGTTAGCCATCTTGGTATGACAAACAATGGTACAATATTGTTTGCATCAGTTTTTCCGTGCAATACATTACAATGAAATACTTTGACTGACCTTAGCCTGGATCTTGTGAGCATTCTCCTTGTGGATGACCTGTTCGATGGCGGCGGGGACGAGAATGTCGCACTTCTCGTACAGCAAGTTCTCACCCTCGTAGGGCTGCGCCCCCGGGAATCCGACGATCGTGCCGTTCTCAATGCGGTAGTCCTCCAGAGCCTGGAACCACAGTGACAGGTCAAATTATGAGTTTGAACAGGTTGAAATTAAAGCGGTGCTAGATTATGACCTCGCTCGAAGAACCGATAACCGATGGGGAAGAAAGGTTCTTGAGTGGAGACCACGAACCGGAAGACGCAGCGTAGGTAGGCCTCCGGCTAGATGGTCCGGCGACATTGTGAGAGTCGCTGGCATCCAGCGGATGCAAAAGACAGGCTGTCGTTCAGTGTGGAGGTTAGAGGGGGAGGCCTATGTTCACCAGTGGACGTATTCTGGCTGATGATGATGAGATTATGACCGGCGGGCCTAGTATGGGCTATGGACAAATTGTCTTTCCCTGTTTTTATCTATTTAACAGTAGAAATAAATATTCTGTCCACCTTGCATAGCAAGGTCACCGAGGAAAGGGATAAAATATTTCCTTATGACGTTTATCGTAGACATTATGTCCCGCTACACCCGCTTCATAGGCACAGACTCGAAAAAACGTAGATAAAATACTCTCGGGAAATGACAAGAACTATCTAACCAGTGTGATGGCCATGAATTGTAAGTACATGAAAAAAAAGGTGGCAGTTGGAAAAATGAAGCGATGGAGTTCAGTGGTACGCATCCGACATGCATTTATGTCGAAGCTCAAAGGTAAGTGAAGAAAGAATATCGGAGGGATACGATAGGTGGTATAGGCACTTTCTAGTGCTTCATGGCTAGAAAAAGTTGAATGTGTGTTGTCAAGCGTTATCGCCTGAGCTATGGTCAAACGCCTAGTTTGTCTGTGTTTGCCAAATTCCATGACATCATACTAATAATTGCTTGTTCCCATTTCACGCAACAATAGATCAACGGAACAATATAGTTTTGCCCTTGCCCTTGCCTGTGTTTCCGCAGCATTACAATCTTGGAGTGTTTAAGTCTAGGGTTAATAGGTTATTACTGGGCAAACGTGCTTCATTTTCGTCCGCATCATCGCTCCATCAGGCGAGATCGCGCTCAAACGTTAGCCTAGTCCGACGTAAAAAAAGGCAGTTGCGAGAGCCGGATAGCAATATAGGATACTTATTATCCAGAAAAAAATATATGATTCCCGTAAAAACGTACGTACACGCGGGTGAAACCATGGGGCGTAGCTAATCTATACTAATATTATAAAGAGGAAAGATTTGATTGTTTGTTTGTTTGTTTGTTTGCATTGAATAGGCTCCGAAACTACTGAACCGATTTGAAAAATTCTTTCACTTTTGGGAAGCTACACTATCCCCGGGCTATAATCTATACCCGTGCGAAGCTGGGGCGGACCGCTAGTACCTTATAAATTTGTATGACATCAAACTGTCATACTTTAAATATTTTAATAAACATACCTAATGGTAGTCACAGCTAAATGACTACTTAGGTATATACTGTATTTAAATGGGCCGATGTAATGAATACGTTTATCAGTGAGTAGTAAAATGCATGATTATACGCAATCAGTTGCTATAGGCACCTGTTCGTAAATATTTGTTTAATATACTGATAACTTAGTGACATAGTTATAGGTCGATTGTTATCAGATTTTCCATTTGTGAAAGATGTCAAATGATTTAAATTTTATTTATACCTACCTACTTAGCATGATAATGAGTATAAAATCCACGCCTTACGCCTAGCTGTTCAAAGCAATCCAGTTTAGGTTATGAATGGCATGGTAGTTGGTATTTTTACAGATTTGTGTAGCTTACTGCTCAACCAACATTTGCATTATCCCGCGTCCATAGGCCGTAGCCGTGTTTGTCCCAAAATAGTTCTCTAGTTTATTTTGTTTTTGACCAGGGTCCTTACGCCCAACTCCTTGCGCGGTCTCAAACTAATGCTAAAACCGCGCAGTTTGGAAAATCACGCGAACGTGAACCTTAACGCGCCCAGATACGGTTTGCGGTAGCGCAACTTTTTTTCATCACCTAAACTGGATTGCTTAAAACAGCTAGGCGTCAGGCCCCTGTACAATACAAGTACCTAAGGATCCTGCATGGAAAGGCCATACAGGAGCGCTGTAGCCACTACTAACTTTTTGGATAACAGAACGACATAAGGAATACTATGGCTTGTTTTCACGAAGTGTGTTTTTTACAAACACTGATTTCTAGAAATATGTTCTCCAGTAACGTTTTGTTGTATGCATAAGTCTGATAAATCAGAACCCTTTGCGTCACCGTTATAGAGATAAATTACATACTTTCCATTTATTCCCAACTCTCAAGAACAAGGTAAAATGAAAGTCATGAACGACTTTATCATACCTATTTTAAACCTTATCAAGTGTGATTAAATTCATGTGATGCTGATAAGTTTTTGCGATTGTACCGGTACATATATAAAAATAAATAATGTTTGAGTATGTGGAGTAGATTCATAGATTTACTAATATGGATGTCGGGTCTAGTACAGAATTGAAGAAAAAAGTGTCCTGAGTTTACCTATTTAACATACCTTAGACACATGTATAGAAATGCCATCAAACGAAATAATTTGCATTCGAAACTAACGTCACATATCAATTAGCTGATATAAAATTACACTTTATTCGACATTGATTCTGGTGGGGTATTCTAGGGTCTAGGACCTGCAATATTCGTTTTGTTACCTGTCGTCAGTACCGACGTTAGGGTAGGGCTTGGCCCAGGGCGACATGGGCACCTATAAAGGTATATAAAAATCTATAGATCTAATCTACATAATCTATTCCTTGCCTTTTTTCGGTTTGAATGGCAGGGGGGAGGGGGATATAGATGGAATAGATGTCTCGCCCAGGGCGCTGGTAGTGCTAAAACCGGCACTGCCTGTCGTCACAAGAATAGCCTTCACGAAATTTTACAGTTCTAAAAATGATGCGGAAAATGATACAGATAGGAAGACCTATCAGATTGGACAACACTAAATTTAAGTTATGAGAATGGTACATGTTCGAAGTCAGTGACTACTATTTAGCATTGTAGTCTACATTTGGCTTTTTTATTCATGATAGGCTTGCGTTTGTCCACATAACGCAATTTTCCAAAGATGCGGATTAGGGCGGAGCATGCTTCAGCCATGCATCCATTTTTTTTCAACCTTTTTACTCTCGGCACCTTTTCAACCTGTTCTTTGGTTGCGAAATTTTTGGAGGTTTTGAATGTTTATCAAGACTTATCACGTATTATTTAATTTAGGTAAAAATATGTACAAATATGTGTTCAAATCGCGAAAGTTTAAAAATGAATATTTTTGGAGGTGACCGAAATCCATGTTTTGATAAATCTGAGTAGTTCACAACAGGGTTTGACTTATGCATGCAGTAGGCAACTACTTTACCCCAAAGTATGTGGTTAAGGCATCGAACCCTTTGGGCTTTGGGAACGACTTCGAGCTTGTTGTCGCAGCGGTTGGAGGTTACTGACCTTGGGGTCGATGCCCTCGGGGTTGATGATGGAGCCGTCATGTTCGATGATGCCGACGCAGGTGGCGCCAGCACGGACCAGGTACCGGCACGTGTGGAGACCCACGTTACCGAAACCTTGCACGATGAAAGTCTTGCCACCCCAGCCGGGAGTCGTGCCTAGAATTTAAAAAGGATATTGTGGTGGAAGCCGTAATAGCCCATTTGGGAGACCGCTAGACTTGAAAGTGTGAGGTCGCGGGCTCAAACCCCGGGCCCGTACCAATGAGCTCTTTGGACCATATGTACGGATTTTCATACCACTGGCTTTTCGGTGAAGAAAACATCGTGAGGAAACCTTACGTACGGAGAAAGAATTCAATGATGTTTGTGAATCCACCAACCCGCACTGGGCCAGCGTGGTGGATATGGCCCAATCACCCTTTCGGGGGTAGGCTAAAATTCCAGCAGTGGACTGTTAAAAGGCTGATTATGATGATTGTAATGGCAACGGGAAGTAGATTAAAGACATGTAAAGCTTTAAGGAGAGCAGTGCTCTTTGATGGTAGGTTATTGTAGAGGTGCTTACCGATCTGACTCATGTAGTTGGCCTCATTGATGAAGTTCTCCAGTCCGTGGAACACTCCCCTGCCAGTGGCGGACACACGCCCGTGGATACCTCCCTGGGCAAATACAATTAAAAAAAAATTGGTGTTGGTGGTAAGCATCAAGCCTATAAATAATATAATAAATAATGGAGTGTATCTGAGCTTCTTGTTTATCATGATAATTATAGCCGGCCGGTAGTGTATTGGTAATCCAGGTTTATTGATGGTTTTAATAATTCTAGAAATAATTACCAAAATAAATAAATAAATCTACTACTTAGCATTTTTTTATTCACACATGTAGTCAGTACATATACTGGGTGACTGGTTAGACAGTGAAAATATTCGTTATCATCATTATGAACAACTTTTACTATGGCACCAACACTGATAACGAAAAGCTGATATTTTATTTTCGATATCAGTAAAGTGAAATACCACTGTGATACTGATCACGGTGTGTCAAAACTACTTGACATACGAAGCAAAAATTTGGCAGGTAGTTTCCTTAAAAGTGTAGAAATCCTCTAAGAAAGGACTTTGCGTAAATACCGAATTGAGGAGGGAAAAGAAATAAAATAAATATTCGAGAATTTTTTTTTAAAATTTTTTTTCACACACGTTCATCTGACCCCAAACTAAGCAAAGCTTGTGATATGGGTGAATCGAACCCACGCCCCCAAGCTTAGAAGGCAGGTTCACTACCAACTGGACCAACGGGCCAGAAGGGTTGACAGTTTATATAATAACCTACACATACAAAGTAACAAAAACAATCTACTCATGGCAACACTAGTATATTATATAACAATCTATAACCTGTTTATCATCACACATCCTATGAATGATGTCAGCCAAACATGATTTAATTCAATAATCAGATAACTAGTTTCTGAATTAATTATAGAACTTATAGACATCATGTGATACTCTACATTGGGAGTTTAATATCTTATTAGCACGTTACAGTCTATTTTGTAATATTGCGAAAGTTCATATTTAAAACATAATATGTAAGCTCATTGTTTAAAACATCACATTGTCTCCGGTCTATATCAGAAGCAACCAAATGTTATCTAGAAACGAAACAACGGACTAACGGACGTTGCCTTCTCATAAATATTGGTTTGTGTAAAGTAGCTAACGGACGTGTGGATTTGGTTGACGGACCGCCATCCAACCAACGGGAGAGAAAGAGTGAGAATAACATATTTACCTCTCTTTCTCTCCCGTTGGTCAGACAGCGGTTGAGGTCAACCAAATCCACACGTCTATTGTGGCTATAATAGTGTTAACACACGTATGGCTTTGGTTGACGGACCGCCGTCCAACCAACGGGAGAGAAAGAGTGAGAATATCATATTTCCCTCTCTTTTTTTACCGTTGGTCAGACGGCGGTTGAGGTCAACCAAATCCATACGTGTGTTAACACTATAAATATACAATAGACAACTCAACAACTTCGTAGAATTTGAAGCAATGGTGAAGGATTTTACTATACTATTAGTATACTAACAAGCTTTTAATATTTTTTCTTAAACAACCTTTGATTTGTTTTTATTTATATTTTTTCAGCCATTTTAAAAATATTACAATATTTGGTATTGCATAATTGTATTGGCACCAGAACTAAAGATGTATGCAATATTTCAGCAAAATAGGTTTGGAGGAACTGGACTTCAGCTTGCAAGATTTGACCTAAATAAAATAACAAACATTGAAATGTAATGCGTAGGTACATAGAAGTTATTTAAATTGGCTAAAAAAGTTCTGAGATTTAAGCATTTAAGTTTTTTTGTCGGATTAGGAAGAGATGCTGTACCTTTCCCGCAGTGTTACTTTAGAATTTGTATGGCGTATAGCCGTAAAGGTACTTACAAATGCGTCATTTGTGATGACAGACAATAAATATGAAGACTAAAATAAACAGTCCAGCAGCTTATTATCTTACCTGGTTGATAGGTTTTCCAGTGACGCATGCGTGTGCGTTGATATCCTGGAAGCCAATGGTCTTGGCGTAGGTGTCAGCAATCCATGACATCTCGCGCTCGCCAGTACCCATGTCCGGAGCAGGCACGTCCACGCCGGGTCCTGGGCGGAAACGAAAAATATATACAAGGAATTCGAGATGCCTTTAATTACTGTAAAAGACCTTGCGACGTACGGTCCTCGCTCAAGATTCTTGAGTGGAGATTGGGCAAACACCAGACCACCAGGCCGCCCACCGCAATTCTGAAATGACGATATCCGAAGAGGCGCGGATCACGACTGGATGGTCAAGACAGAAAATAGCAGGTTGTGGAGGAAAGGGAGACGCCATATCCAGAAATGGACGAAGAAAGGCTAGAGAAGAAGATTGTAAATAACAGAGATTTACTTAAGCACGCTAACTTGTGTAATGCTTCTTTGAATAACATAAGACGTTCATCAAATTCATTAAACGTCTTACGTTAATCAAAATTCACTTTGACTCCGACATTCACGTTAAGAATCGAGTCATCGTATCCATCATTTGCAGGTATGCAAGGTTATTGACTATTCTTGTCTTATTGTCAACTTCCTCAGTTTGATATAATAAAGTATCAAAAAGGTATAACAATATGGAATACACAGTCTATTAATACGCTGCACATTCATCAGTTCTATGCATCTTAAATGCAGTCTTATCATCGCTTTTATGAACTGCATTATCTGGCTCATTGTCCATTGTTATATCTAGAGGTCGCGGATAGCGTACCCCAATTGCTATAATCGCAACACTTAGTTTTATCAGTTGCCAAGTACTTAACCAAATCAGTTGAACACATATTGATTGCATATCATGATAGGAGAAACAATTGCAAACCCATTCAATTCAACTTAAGATTAATGGAATCTCAATTCTGTACTTTTTGTGACATATATTAGTACCAATGACATATGTTTTCTTTTGGCCTACTTTTCAACATTAACATCGCGTGACAACCTGACGGCATTAGCAAAGTGCTAAATACAATACAAATAAATGGTTGAACAACCTAGAACAAGTCTCTTATAGAAGCTTTCTGATATAGAACTGTGTCAAGACTAAGAGAATGGATGAAAACTTTTTATTACCATTGACCTATATGATAACATCATTAGGTATCTACTGTATTCTTATCATCTCTTTTTAATGTCGCGATCATCGGTGAGATCTTTTTCACACATAAAAAAAAAAAAGATAAAATAAACCAGCCAAGTGCGATTCGGGCTCGAGCACTGAGCATTCCGTACCATCACAAAAGACAAAAAGTAGTTCAAAAAAACAACATCACGCCCAGACGGAAAACTAAAAAAAACTCTATAGGTTTTTTTCGTTTTCCTCCGGCAAAATGAAACATCAACATAATAATTACTTTAAAACGTTCATCATCATAATCATCAGACTTTAACAGTCCACTGCTGGACATAGGCCTCTCCCAATGCACGCCACTGAACTCGGTCAGTCGACGGTTCTTTGCATCCAGTTTTTACCCGCCGATTAAAACATAAAAACGTAAACAATGCTATTCCTAAAAAAAGCCATATTGCTTTTTATTCTTATTTCGTAAAAAAAAAAACTATTTTTTTTTAAAATAGTTCGCTAGTGCCGATGAACGCGCCCATAATCCATCATTACTTGACAGGAAAAAAAATTGTAGTATCTTAACTAATGTAATGGCTGTACCGTATTAGTTATGATATAAATAAGTAAAGAAATCAGTTATTTAACTGACAATCAATCAGGTTTTTAATAAGAATTTTCTTATTACCAAACTGTTGAGTAATATGTAATTTGGTAGTCGTTCATTCTTTTCCTCGTTCAGTTAAATACTCGTATAAGGCCGTAAGCCTGTCGGTTAACGACCCGCTTCACTGATTGCGCGACGACTGTCGACGACCGCTGCAGAAGGTCAAACACGAGGAATTGCAATTTACACCAATTGCTGGGCGATTATCACATTTGCCAATATTATGTTGGAGATTTGCATAGACAAGAACCAAAACAAGAAACGTTTTAGAAGCTGTGAAAACTGAAGAATAGGATTGCGGTCTTTTTATCCAGCTGCCCAAGAAGGAGGTAATGTTTTTGGGGTGAATGAAGTATGTAAGTACTTCGAGTATGTAAGTTTGTCTGTTCCTATGTGACCAGTGTCAAGCCGTGTTTATGCCACAGGAGCATAAACACGGCTTGACTGATTTTGTATAGCATCATAAGCTATATTTTGCAGTCGGGTTTTTGTTATACTTTTAATAAAATAACTTGTTCAATGTATTTGTTGTAATGTACTTGTATGTACTTACGGTTTTATTTAGATATGTTCGATACGACCTTTTTTTAACCAATAATATCATAAATTTTTTGCCATGACATTCCTCTTCAGCGAGAAGTTAAACAATGCATATTTAGCTAAATTCCACCACTTTGTACATAAGAAAGCGATGTTAGCACTAGGATGTTAGCTTACAACCCAATTTTTTGCAGCGCTCGATATGGCTTGATTTGTATATAGGATAGCATAGGATCGTTCTGGATATGTCTTGCAGAATAAACTCCTTTGCTGAGTATAATTTTTTTGATAATGTATATTATCTAGACGGAGTTTACGCGTAGTTGAAAATCATGCGGTCATGCATGGATATTGCGTTAAGTAGAACCGGATAACAATTATGTAATAGCAAAAACAAAAATATATGTTTGGTGTTATCAAATCGTGATCGTGACGACAACTTACGTGCGAAACCACATCAGTGTTAGGTCATATATGATACGAGTATCAAAATATCTACCAAACATGTGATTAGTACCTGATACGTACAATTTAACCCTCGGCGCAAAAGAGGGGTGTTAGTAGTAATTATTTTTTTAAACTTCCGCGATTTATAGTGGGGTGTTATAAGTTTAACGTGTGTATCTGTAAGTCTGCTTCAAATCAGACAAACAAGCGAGATATGCCTCAGTGCAATTAGCGTTCGTGTTCTATAAGCTAAAATCACTATAAGTAACACTTAACGCAAAAAAACAGTAAGTACGGCTAACTTAAAAAAATAAATAACCAACTTCAAACTCAATTTGAAAGGAAAGGACATACTTTCCCATATACATTTCATCCAAATCGGTTCAGTAATTTGGTTTTATAATTATAACTTGAAAAAATAAATGTCATCTAAGTAAACGAAATTTCGTATTTACTTACTCATTTTAAAGTCCGTTTTTTAAATTGATAATTATTGTTAATAACATTGGGTTCTTTTGTAACGGGCTTTCTATGAGAGTTATTTTTCCTTATACCCTGTTCGTAGACCACCTGTTTCATAGCTATGAATCAAAATCAACGCGAAATTACAGTTACTAGTAATTAACTTCTTAAAGTAGGTATAGAATAAATATGCACATATACGCTATAGTAAACGCATTATCATCTGAGTCGTCAGGTCATAAATCATTGTATGTCTATCTCGCTCGCACTTACAGGTCTTATGGTATGACGTTTTTTTGCTCGACGACTCAGTTGGTAACGCGGTGACTATAGTCATATTATGCTGTGTAATTTTGGTCACTTATTTTTCTTGTACCAAAGTCATAAAAACATGATGCTAGATATTTTGCGACCAACTTATCCGCTGAGTTGAATGGGAGAGCCACCAATGTATTTTCGAAACAAAACTCACAGGCACCGTTGAAAATATTTGAAACGATCATTTGGCGAACTCTACAAATAAGTTGGTCGGTCCGTATTGTTATGTTCAAGAGGAATTTATGTGGAAGTTATAGCCTATACAATAATACGAAATGGCGTGCAGTTGTCACAAAATATGGGATTGGCACGTCGATAACTTTACCATTTTGACCAATGAGCTAAATTGTTATGAAAAAGAAGTATCTTTAGTTGCCACATCGAAAAGCTAACATCAAAAAAAAGTCATAATACATAGTTTCAGCCGAGGATGAGGTGGACTGACGACAACAAAATACTGTCGGGAACGAGTGGATGCGAATAGCGAGAGACCGGAGAGAGTGGCATAAACAAAGGGAGGCTTATACCCAGAGATAACCTGATATACCCAGCAGTTGGTCACTCAGGGCTGATGATGATAATGATATAGTTTCAGCCGATTGCTGATCTGTTGGGAGTTAAAATATATGTATTCATTTAAATTCTAACCGGTGAAATGACTGGTTACTTATATTAATATAATATTGAAGTAGTTCCCAAAAAGTATTGTACTTACCATCATTACCTACTTACCTTGACTTTTGTCAGGTAAGTATAACCATCGACAAAAAACCGAAGGCGGCTAAAAGGGCCGTTGCGTGACTCAATTTCGTAACTTTTGCGATTTTATAAAGACAATGACGTATTCGGCTTTATATATATATATAGTACTTTGAAAATTTTATCTATGGCGATGACGAGTGATATGGTATTTGGATAGGTCTGTGAAATGATGGTACTTGGCATTTCAATTTAGCTTAAGAACGAGAAAATGAAACTTTTGAAAGCATTGGACGAGATTGACCGGAATACAGACAGACTGGCACCCAGCTGACCCAGTTTGTCAGACGATGAGGACGATGCTACACGTTTGAAATCCCAAATTGAAAGTATAGAAAAGATTCGATACTTCCACATGCGTTATTTAGAATAACTTACCAATGAAGCCCTTCTTGGCGAGTTCAAGCGTGAAACGACGCGTGATCTTCTCAAGCTCATGTTCTGAGTATTCCTTGGGGTTGATCTTGATGCCGGCTTTGGCGCCTCCGAAAGGCACGTCCACGCACGCGCATTTGAACGTCATCAACGCCGACAGGGCCTTCACCTCGTCCCTCGTCACGTCCGTTGAGAATCTAATACCTGGAGAAGGAAAATTAGGGTTAGGCATACGTTTAATCACAGAATACCTATCAGTACTTACTTGGATTGATATTATATCAAACTACATCACCTTGATGTTTCCATAGTCAGTGAGTTATTTAGTTTTTATATTGGGTATACTTGGTTACGCGGAAAGAGTGTACCTACTTTGCCGAAAGGGGATGGTAGAGAACCGTACACTTGTATGACGGTAACGCGGCGTGCGCGCTTTCAAATATTTCTAATATTAATTTATCTTTATTTTCTATAAATGATCTTACGCTTTTGGAAAAAACTGCGACCACTAAAGTATTTGAATGATTGTTAGGATAACACACTTTTTTTTTTGATAAAAATATCTTCTACAGAATTTGAATGAAGTTGATTCAATCCATAGGTAGACGGAAGGGAACGTAAAAACGGGTGTTTTTAGGAAAGTTTACGATTTTCTTCTATCGAGACAAATTTATTTAATCGTGTATCGGTAAACACATCCGAATAAAATATTTCAAAAACATTTATTAAACAAAGAATTAATGTCAATTAATCGATTTTAAAGGTCTACTTTTGAATATTCGTGATGAAGAATCGTCAAATTTGAAGCATATTTCGTCTTAATTACCATAATTATGAACAACTTTACCTATGGGAGCAAGTCTAAAATCGCAAAAATAATATCAGCTGTTCCAAACAAAACGGGTCATTGACACTCGTCAAAATGTATGGAAAAGCTGATATTTTTTTCGCGATTTCGGGATTGATCCCATAGTAAAAGTTGTTCATAATGATGGGTACTATGGACCCCTTTCGGCTTAGTACACCTTTTCCGCGTAACCCGGTATATACGGGGTGTTTTGTTAGACGACGGACATATACGAGGATATAATTGTCGTCATTATTATTAACAACTTTTACTAGAACAACCAGTATAGATTCATACATGCATTTTAGTGGACGAGCGTGTAAGTTTTATTACAAATTATGTTAATTCCTGTCGGTAGACAAAATTTTGAATTGTCTATCAAAAACACTGAGTTTTTAGAGTTAATACATAACATCACTAACATCATTACATACTAGAACAACCATATACATAACATCATTGGCTCATACAATTTCTGTGTAAGTAGGTACCTATGAGAAGGGCTGTGACTTGATATTCTTGATCGTGTTGCATTGATTTGAAATGAGCATATAAATACACTTGCCCACATTCAAGTGCGATTCAAACCTGCATACCTAACTAATGTAATGTATCACTCATACTAAACGACTAATGCATTGAAGTAACCCAAGGTATATATATATATATACGGCGATGATGTTATTCGCAAATATATACCTGATATGAATTAATGTGTAATTTTTTTTTAATGTTGTTTAACACTTTGATACTCAGGGTTTTGTTCCACACACTGAATTTGGAGGCCGAGAGAAAAGCGACCGCAGCTTAGCGGTTAGAGCGCTCAGGGCGTAAATCCAGATGGCGCAAGGCAACATTTTTGATTTGTCTATCTATAACATGTGAAAACTATGTTGTATGTTTGTTGTATATACGCTACTATTTTCTCTGGCGATTACCTAATTAGATTAGTCTGGCCTGGCACATACATGTAATGCTTGCTATCAATAGGTAGTTTCGCAAATGGGCAGTGCAGTCGTTGTTCCATTTAATATACTTTGTCATTGATTTTATCCTTCCCCAAAGCAGCTGCTCAGTTCAGCTTTAGGATAAGGCCGTTGTTTAGTTCAGCCTTCATTGTTTTACAGATAATATATGCGAGTAGTAACTCGTTAATGGCATAAATTAACTGTTATGAAAGAGAACACCATGCCTAATAAACAAGAGGAAACGTTGATGAATGACGTGAACCCCTAATTCTAAATTACAACTACCTAAAACCCAGATAAAATATCTTATCGTACGTACTTACATCAAATGCTCAGGTAGGTAAAATGAGAGATAAAAATAATCCACTCTCATGATAGTTTTGTTTCCGAATCGCGTTGGGGTTATATAAACAACGGCAGGTGATAAGGATAAGTATTTGTGGCCTGATTTATATGATGAAATTTTGCACCTAAACATACAGGAGTTTTGGCATCAACGTGATAAAATATTTTTCTAGATGTTATTGAAAAAGTAATTGTAAATTTTATTTTATTTTGCCAATCTTAAGGTACTTGAATTATGTAACTGAGGTAGTGTGCATAACTTAATAATAAGAACACAATCCATCCACGATCGCGCGTATTCCCTGATGAAGGAGCTCTAATGGCTCCGAAACCGGTCGATCGTCTCGACCGATAAACATAATCGTGAGTGTAAGCCGTTGTTATAGTAATTTATAAGAACACAATCTAAATTGTTCGACCTACTCGTGTGAAATAAATTAATCAGACAATATTTTCGCAAAGTTTATTAAACTCTACAAAAGATTTGAGGAAGTAGAAAAAAAAGTAAGGTGAATTCGGTCCACGCCACATACTGAAGCTTCACGGTCGCGTTTGCCTCACATCTATGTACACTATTCGATAAAAATAGTACCACGGAATGACAGAAATAAAAACAAAAGCGACGAACTCATTTGCTGGGTTCGAAGCATGTATGCAGACAAGAAATAGATTGAACAAACTATGAACAAACAATCTTTGTCTCAAACTCAAATCTTTTCCTGATTTTTAGAAACTGATTTTTTTTGAACTTGCAGTGTTTGTTAGTTTGTTTAGGTCAAATCTTGGAAGCTGAATTAGAACCAGTTTCACCTAACTGTTGCTGTAATTTTGCATACACCTTTATTGGTGACAATACAAAATGCAATACCCAATATTGAAATATTTTTAAAATGGCCGCCAAATAAAATAAAAATATATATATGTATATGTGGTTTTATCGAGTTTACTGCTTGAGTGAACCTTGCAATGAAAATGATCTTATTGTGCGTTTTAAATCCTATATAATTGAGCTATCATTTTATCTAGTGCTAATAAAAATGTATGATGTTATATAACACGCCATATTTTATCATCATACAAATTATTATAAATAGGTACGGACGTGTCTGTATGTTCATCTTTCATGCAGCAACAGACCAAAACTGAATAACGTGTTTTTTTGCATTTTTAGAAAGGCGGTGACAGGATACATTATATCTCGAAAAAAAAAACTGTTAAATTGCTAGGCGCAACTAGCAGTCTATAGGTCAGCCTTATTTTCAGATTTGCACCATGTACGTATTTTGCCCCGAACTTTTTATTTGCCTTGACAGAGTTAAATGATAGAAAAAAAGAGTTTAAGAGTTTTTTGTCCTCTGTATCAAATTTCATGGTGTGAACAATAAAGAGTTAATGAATCAATCAATCACTAAATAACATTGTATTTATTGGTGAGGACGTACATTATCAATAGGTAGTTTACCTATTAACACTTGCATCATGCACTTCTTTCAATTTGTTTACCACTATTCTATATTTTTCTATTTATGTAACTATGTATACATAGGTAAGTGTAATGCTAATGAGAAAACATTACAATTTACTTTATGTGTACAATATACATATAAAATGTAGGGTGACATTAACCGACACATCGGTCACCTCAAGGATATTCAGGCCATATAATTTTATCATACATTCCTTTTTTACCTATCTCCGAAGAGCGTTTGCCAGAGCAGATAGTTTGAATATTTTAAAGTTTTATTATATGTCGTCGAGAGTGTTAAGAATAAAACCACATGTGTGTATAATAGATAAAATTAAATTTTGCTTATTCAAAATTCAAGTTCATTTATTTCGATCGACAGTTTGATCATACAATTATTAAAACAAAACATAAAAAAATAAAATTAGGTACCATATTTTTGTTGTGTTAGGTTTGTCCACCATATAGCCAAAATACGCAAATAAAGCATTATGTGAATACGTGAAATCAAATATTATACTGACGTGAATGTAATTCAGCGGCCAAATTCAATGCTAAGCTGCGCCGCTTACAGCCTGTCAGATACCCTAATTATACTCGTACTTCAGTTACACAGCAAATTTATAAGCAAAAGTTCGGTTACGATAATATTAAGCAGGTTTATCAGATTATCATCAGAATAGCAACAAAACAGCGATAGCGACACATGTAGAAAAACATAACGAAACGTGACCGCTTTCGTCACTTATTATTTTGTGCGCGATTATGTACTTTTCTTATTTTCGAAGTTGTTATTGACGCGACTGTGGAGGCTGGTTATCGTGCCTCTGAAGAGTAGAGATGCTGTTTGGTTAGTTCATGTAAATGTTTATTTTTGGAGTACATATTTGTTGCGCAATGTGCTGACGCGCGGCCGGCAACGTCATGACCACACCCCCGGTTGCCAGCTCGCCGCGGCGGGGGCTCTGAAAGTTATTCATGTTTTTCGGATGTAATCTTAACTACCTACTTTCATATTATCGGTAGGTTACGAGGTGACAGGATTATCACGAGCATGATTGATATAGTTGTGTATTTTTGAACGTCGTATCAGTATTCGTTGCTAACCTATTCTCAATTAAGACGATATCCATAGGTGATATCCGACAGGTGATATCCTTTGGATATTGATCTTACAGGTACTGAGCTGAATATTACTAGTTACTATAGTACAATACTTCAATAAGACGCGAGTTAACGAGGCATATTGTGTTAAACAATGGGGTTTGCATCTTTGTTAATTTTACCTACAGAAATTTTACGATTCTTTTATTTTTCGTTGCATAACTACTGACGTGTATTCATGCGGGTTATCATTTTATACGATTGCCACTGTTTGAAATACCGGGTAATGTCTTTTTAACTATCAAGGCTAATACAGTTAAGTCTAATTAAAAACCGCCTGTAAGTGATGTGGTGTTATGTAAAATAAGGTTTTTATTGCAGTTTTATTCTTAACTCCCTTTCTTGTGCCTGTTTGTATATTCACTGCCTGCAAATTTGAAAACCGATTTTAAACTAATTTTTCAATGAAAACTTTGTCTTGAAACCCTAAATACTACATAACTAATGAACTGGATTAAAATGTAACATTTTCTTTCTATAATATTAATTAAGTCTACTAACAATATAAATGCAAATGTGTGTTTGTTTATTTGATTCCCTTTCACTTTATCTATGCCTTTCATGTTTATCTATGCTTTCACGCAGCAACAGAGGAGTTGGATATAGTTCCATAGACATATACTTAGTTGGATAGCCAGATGTTATCCCGGAAAAGAAATCAATTTTTGAAGGATTGTTCAGTTCACGCGGGTGAAAAAATTGGGGCGCAGCTAATAAAAAAAGTTGTATGGGTATTATTTATGAATATATTACCCATACTCATATTCTTCTTTCGAGTCGATGTTCCGCAAAATACAATTCTATTTTCAGATTAAGTTTCTAGACCAAAACTTTGCCACCTCAATGGCACTCTGCGTAGCTTCATTCAGGTCGTCTTGTGTGCAAGTTGTAGGACACGCTGCACAGTGCACATAACTCATACTCATATTATGATGGCCGATGGGGCCGAAAGGTTCTGGAATGGAGACCACGGACCGGTAAGCACAGCGTAGGACGTCCACCCACAAGATGGACAGACGACCTAAAAGACGATCTAAAAGAGACCGCAGGGAAACGCTGGATGCAGGCCGCTTCCAACCGGCCCTTTTGGAGATCGGTGGGGGAGGCCTATGTCCTGCAGTGGACGTCGTATGGCTGAAATGATGATGATGATGATGATGATATGAATATATTAATAAATAAATAAAAAACAATGCATATAACTATAGGGATATATTTGCTGCACCATGCGTCATTGCTGCAGATAATGATACCGAGCAATTTTTGGCAATGTGCAAAAGTAGGAGGGCGGCTAGTTTAAATGCACATAAATAAATCGTCCACATAAAGCGCAAAATCACTAATTAGAAGAATGATCTTTGTTTTCAGCTTTTTATAATGTTACCAGAGTTGTAAGACGCATTCTTTCAGCGGCCGCACTTTAGTATGGATAACATTAACTGATACTTGACAAATATAGGTTTGAAAATTTACTTTGCCAACTTGAACCAACTAAAAACACAATCAAGATTTCATTACTCATCTGCTAAAGCAATCTGAAGAAAAATAAAACAATGAAAACCCGTAGGTACACGCAAATATTTAGCTACGATATAATTTACATTATCTCGTGCTAAGGAATTTTATCAGTGTATGCTGCGAAGATAACGGTTAGTTTCGCCGAATATTGACCATTGAGCATGCTGGTGCGTCATAATGATCTACTTTCTGGCCAATCAAGCCTCACATTAGAAACAGGACGAAATAATGATAAAGGGAACTGCCTAACAGGAAAAGTATTGAAATGAAATGAAGCTATGAAATTAAACCATACTGAAAATATTAGGCATTTTTTAAACAATAAAAGGCTCTCACAGGTAACATATATTATCATGTTCTATGACTTTTCAAAATTCGTCTTTTTTCTTCCATACAACAGCAAAAATATTTAAATTAGTGGCTCAATACCGCAATTAGTTTAGCTGGCCCCAAACAAAAAAAATATACAAAAAAACATTGAAGCCCAGGGGAAGCTTAGGAGCAAACTTTTGTATCCAAAAAACAAAGGTTATCATAAAAAAAAATGGGATCCGTAGCTTAACAAGTAAGATCGTTATTTCCCAGACCCAGTCTATTACAGAATCACAACTTCTACATTTATGAACCAAACTACATGAAATACCATATTTTTGTAGAAATAGATCACAATAAAAAAATTACAAATCTCGTTTGCTTGTCCTTGCGTAGGCCTTGAAGATTATTTATTTATTTATTTATTTATTTAATACTTTATTGCACACTTACAAATTAAGTAGATATGTACAATTGGAGGACTATTGGAGATTAGGTTCCATGCAACACTTATTTGTCAGACTGTTTGTGAGATATTATGTTCCATCAAAGTAGCGTACCTACAACGTGTACCCTGTAATTTATTAGCAATTTTTAATATAGAAACTACATTTTAGATATGAAACTATTACATTAATTTTTAATAATTGTGATGTAATAATTCATAGTTCATGGAAAAAAATTACTTCATATGGTATATGTTATCCAGGCAGTTTTCCATCCAATTACAGCTTATAAAGTAGAGATTATGTTGTAATGACACATATCTATTTGGCAAAGCCCAATAAGCATCATTCGAGCAATTCGGTAACATAATCTACGGAACCCTTTCATATTATGCGTGTGTCGACACGATCTGATCCAGTTTTTTTGAATTAGATTTTGTGTATAATCATAGGACAAAAGTTTTGTAGGGTAGGGAAGCTGCAAACGAGTGGTTTTTAGCATTTAAAAAAAATTGTGTAAAAGGGAAATTTAAAAACGAATAATGACTATTTGGATGTATGTCAAAACAAAGTAAAGTTCTGAAACAAGTACAGTAGTAATAACCTACAGTAGGACAGTAAATATGAATTTATACACCGAAAAAACAAATACAAATAAAAAACAGAAGAAAAATAAGAGGAATTGATAATATTAAATGGAATATAAAAAATATACAAGCCAGAATAAAGGAAAATAAAGATGATCATAGTATTAGTTACATTACAGACAAGATATGTAATTAATCAGATGAAATTTCAGATTTAATAAACCATAAAGGACTAAGAATTAGTAATATCACGTTAAGATTTTTTTACATAAATAAATAAAAAATAACTAGGTAAATTGCAGGCTCTAAAAATATGAGTGTACCTATACTTAGCATTTATGATAGGTACCGGCTAAGAATATATTAACTATTGGAACTACATTGAAGGTTTTCCTAACAAGAATGCAAATATGCTATGCATGATGAAGAATATTCATGACTATTTAATTACGTGACACAATGACGAAAACATTGTTGGCTCGTTGTTCAATTTAACACTGGAACAATTTTTTGTAAGATTAGTTATACCACAAAAGGTTCGTATGCCATGATTATTCTCTGTGTCAGAGGAAAGCCAATGAAATCACGATGAAATTATCAATCAGAAAAATAACAGATAAATAATGTAAAAACTATAGTGAGCTGTTGAACGAATGGACTCAATAATATAGTGCCATCTTTTTACGCAATTTTTTTTGCTATTGACGTATCAGGCGATGGAATCTTTAATTTGGCCTATACAATAGTTTCTATCCGCTTATTTTTAGGTTATCCGACCCAAAAAATCTAATATGCTGTTATATTCTTAACGGATTCAAACTTGACATTAAAAAACTTTACTAGATAAGTAAATAACGATTACTTAATAGCGATTGAATATTATTTGCATGGCAATTAACAATTTTAGATTTTCAATGACCAGCTGCTTCGAAGCAACATTGTTTTGTCGAGAATTTACAGATATTGTACTGGATTCATTTAACTCTGTAACGCTTGGAGTTTGTAATCAAATTATTAGTCATAAAAATTGAATTGAGAGTGAATAGAGTATAATTATGAACTACGTAACACTATGTAGGTACAATCGGTTAACATCACGTGCCTGATCTATTAATAACATTTTCTAATTTAACAATAATTATGTCTCTCAAATCTAAATGTATAAGTGGAACGAATCAAGGCAGAAACAATATGCAAATGAAGAGACTTACCTCCTTTGGTGGGGGTCCTGTGTGAGGAGTGCTGAGCGCGGTAGCCGAGGACCATTTCGTAATCACCGGAGTCACGTCTGAGCGGGAACTGGATCTCGAGGATGTGGTCGCAGGGCTGCATGAGCTTCAAGATGCCAGCAACCTTCTTCTTCTTCTCCTCGATAGAGACTCTGGACTTCATGTCCTCGACCAGCTTGTCCTCCACCACCTGGCAGGCCTTGTGGAAGAAGTACTCGACCATGTCGAAGAACCTCGGGTTGGCGCTGGTCGGGATGTCTTTAAGCCTGTCGGGGATCTCATGACTGGCGTAGGTCCGGCAGCACACGTTTACCGCGCCCGGTACGATTCTGAGCGAGGTGTTCAGGGCCTCATTTTGAATCGAAGTTTTGGCGACCGTCTTGGCAATATTCTTTAAGTGGAGCATGGTTATCGATTCAATTAAGTACTTCAGTCGGGTGAGGTATCGGGTCGCCCTACACTAAAGTTAAAATACACAAAATATGTATAATGTAATAATAATAGATAGCAGTGACGACCCGCCCCGACGGAATCCGACTCACTGAATAAACTTTACTTTAAAGCGGTCGGCAGATGGCAAAAAATAAAAGGCCGCAGACCGGGTGATGCGGATTTGCTGTCTCGCTCTAGCACGCGATCGAATGCCTCGTCAACTGACTGAAGTTAGCTGCAAGTCTCCTCCTTCCATCCTATTGTATTGTAATACTTAATACCAATCTTAATACATTTCCGATATCGTACAGTATAAAGTTATCCCGTTTTATTCCTATTGTTTATTGTGCTGGGTCATGAGGGACATACATTTACAATTTAAAACTATTATGTACTGCAGGGGCACCAATTTCTCACACTGTAATCGATCAATACTGCAGTAAGTTGTTTCTCCACGACTGCGTTACATTTTGTTGTTTCTATACGAATATCTAATTGTGATTGAGTGTTGGTTTTCCTATCAAAAACATTAGTAAAATCTTTAAGAACTGTATACCTTTCATAAATCATATTTACAGATGCAGCAGCTAAACCAAGTACGTTTCTTGTATTTGTGTTTGTTATCGTTAAGACATTAATTTCAATGCAATTTATTCGATGCGCTTATTGATTTTTCTTTTGTTTCAGTTCCAAAATGCAATACCTTCAATAATGTAGTGTGCGTTATGTTCGTTCATTCATTGATATTCATTTCGCCACTGTTGATTCTTGTTGTTTACGTCTCAATACTAGTGGAAGAGAAAGTTATATACCTACGTAGGAAAAATACCTAAAATGCGACCAAGCTTAATCCAAAATTAGACATTGAAAGTACTTTATATAGGTTGAAATGAGACGCATTTTCTGTGCAACATCTATTTGACGCAGTTGGTTGAAGAATTTTCACGGATAAACTTGAATTCACATACTTATTCAACATGTCCAGGTAAATCATATAAAATTTCATTACTATTATTCCACATAATATTAGGTTTGAGTTCTAAAACAAATAATAATAATAATAAAGTTTTACGCACGACACAATGGTTGTAATTTTGGAGTTATTGTGCGGGCTTTTGTTATGTTACTTTTTAATTTATGACATTATTTTGTACTCATTCAGATGTATTTCGAATAGGTGCCTGAATTTCACCTTCCGTTCAAAGGACAAAGAATTTCCCGACGAAAACGAAGCTCCGATCGACATTCTACCGGATGAGCTCATGGTAGAGATATTTCAACTGTTACCTATAGAAGAGTTGATAAAGTGCGAGGATGTGTGTCGACGCTGGAGGAAGGTCGCGTTGGATTCCACTCTCTGGAGACGCATGCCCATCGTCTGCTCCGGCCAACTCGGCGAGGTCTCTGAGAAAAAGATGGCTCTCATCAGCAGCCATAGATCTTGCATCCGCTGCATTAAATTACAATACATCCTCAACTATCCCATCATAAAATCCATCACCGACCAATGTCGCAATCTAATTTCTGTCGAACTTATCATGTGTCGTATCGAAAAAGGATTCGAAGAAGACATCAAGAAATGGACCAACTTAAAAAAGTTGAATCTGAAGAATTCGCTCCTCAAAAGTGACACGGACTTGATGATTCCATATGATCAGTTTAAGAAACTGAACTATCTTGGGTTGTCCGATTTTGGTCTGTCTTCAGGAAACTGTGAAAGCTTGTTGAAATGTACCAATTTGAATTATATTAACATTGACAAAATAAGGGGCCTTACTTTAGAGTTTATGAAGGATTTGATAAGGACGAAGCAGGGCACGCTCGCCAGTTTACACATGTATGGAGGCAGCGCCGTCGACGACGAGGTATTGTTCTTGTTGGCCGACTGCCCGAAGTTGGAAGAACTTGCGGTTCTTCGATGCGAATCTCTCTCAGACAAGGCCTTGGTCGCTATTGCGACCTTCCCGAACTTATCGCGGCTGCAGTTATGGAACAACACAACATTTTCCGAAGCCATGCTTTTGAAGACTTTGCAGAGTCCAGTTTTGATAACATTGAAAAGTTTAAGCTTGTCCAAGATCAAGAATGTTTCATCGCACATTGTGGACCTTATTTCAGATTGTTATAAAAACCTCAGATTCCTGGCTTTGTACCAGTGTCCCTTGATAATAAGAACTGATTATGAGAAACAGCTGAAAGCGAAGTTCAGGAATATTGATGTGGTTTTATACTAAAGAGAAGACTTGATATTATAGAGTATGAAATGTAAGTTTAGGACGATCATATTAAATCGGTTTTAACACGTCATTTGAAAATGGGTGATGCTTACATAATTGTTATTAAATTAGTTGTTTTATATAGGCTGAGTGACTAACCCTAGTGCTAGAGTCTTAGGCCCAAATATCTCTGACAAGTCTTTGTTTATTCCAAAAAAACGTTGCTTATTATTATGTGTTGTAAACAACAAGTTCATAAAAAACAATTGAGCATAACGAGAGTGTGGAACTCTGCCGGAGTCAGTTCCCCGAGTACAATAAGGATGTCTTCAAATCGAGCGAACAGGTTAGCGTTCTCCATCATAATCCGCGTCTTTACATCTCGCGTGATAAGGACGAACGCAAGGCTATTATGAATAGAAGAAATTGAACTGACAGTGTCTTTCCGCGCTGTACCAAAACATACAAGTGGAAGTGTCTTAGGCAGGGCCGTCTTTAACCTATTAGAGGCCCTGGGCACATTAGAATAATGGGGCCCCTATGACCTTGACAGAGCACTATTTTGTTCAAATAGACAAAGAAAGTTGATATGCTGATTTTCAGGCGAGAGTAGAGTAAAGCTAATAAGCAAGTAGGTATTGTAGTCAGTCATTCTCTTATGATTTTATCGAAATAAATATATTTGTCGATAATAAATATCGGTTATCGTTTGGTGATCTGGCAGGAACTAGGAGGCCCCCTGTCGATCGCGGGGCCCTGGGCACGTGCCCAGAGTGCCCAGTGGGAAAGAAGGGCCTGGTCTTCAGTGCTGAGTTATTGCCTACACAGGTACATTACTGCCTTAAAATGAACATGATTAATACAATTTGTGATTAGAGTAGATCAATAGAGCTTTTAAATGTATTTCTCCGATATGTAGGTATCGCTAACGGCATTATTTTCGCAAATCAATGTTTATGTTCACCGTTGCATTACTGAAGTTAATCAATGTTTAAGTTTAGTTTCCGCGCGTGACTATTCCCGTCAGCAAGAAGTTATAACAGAGCAATTTCTCTTAAAAATGTTCATTGACAAAGTAACGAAAAAACCAGATTTCGTTACTTTGTTCGTGAATTTTTTTCTGATTTTATGAAATTGAATGATGAACATTCAATTTCTGTAATAAATCTGTACTTTTTATTGAAAATAACAACTTCAAATTTTGGAAAACTCAACACATCAACTTAGTGATTCCAATTTACAAAAGTAGTCTTTCGTTTAAACTCTATGGGTGAAAAGTATGAGAGTGGATTTCGTTATGTTACCAATGTTATTATTATGGTTTACTTGTTTTATATTCGTCTTGACATATAAGGCTTTATTTTTTCCTTTTATGCCCGAAAAACCAGATACCTAAAATAAACGATTGCATTTCACAATATGGCTCTTATCTAACGTTTCTAAATAAAACCGCACGTGTATTTAAAATAAACCAAATTTTTATATTAATTATCAATTAATAGTTGTAACTATTGTATACAATAGTTGAAGTTATATATGTTCAAGTAGGAATATTTGTGTAGTTTTAGTCAAGTGAAACAACATTCGATTCTAACATATAATAAAATACAATAGTAATATATCCACTGTAATAATGCCGTTTGAAATTAAATCAATGAGACACAACAAATGTAACTATGAAAATAAATAGTAATAGAAATACACTAACTATTTCGCACATAGGTACTCAAATATAATGCTTGCGGATTTTTTCAACTAAAGTAAGTAATTATAAAGACCATGGCATGTCTGAATATATACAAAAGGCATGTGTTCTAATGTTTAATTTATTACAGATAACAAGCTTAGCGGTGAATATAACTAAATACATTACACATACTAAAAAAATTTAAAAATTTGCTGATAAATCACTGAGATATGAGCGTTTAAAGTTTTAAGTGGAGATAGAAAGAGGATACTCTGCCCCTTTCTCGCAAAGCGTGTGTATAGCATTTGTATGGTGCACCTGGGGCTTGACGTCATAACTCAGTATAGTGCGCTCTCTGTCTAGCATGAAATTTAAATACTTATAACTTATTGATTTTTGAACCAATTTTAATTTTGTTTTCTATGATGGGCTATGATTGTGATCAGCTTTTTTATGAAGTAATAAAAAAATATTAGTCATCATGCCTATTATAAGGTGCAGATTGAACTTCGAATAGCTTTGCATTGTGTATCACAAAGTTTGGAATTTGTATTTACATCGGTATTGCTTTGTTTCAAGAAAAGGCTACCACTCGTCTTGTAGATAGAAACACAAAAGCTTTTTATAGTATTTTTTGTATAATTTTATATAATTTGGTTATTTGTTTATATTTATAAGAATAAAATTAATATAATTATTAGTTATGGGTATATTTTTAGACTGTTTAGTGTTTGGTAAGAAACAGAGTGAATGTTACAAAGTACTAGGAAATATGTTGTAAAGGTTGATAATCATCATGAAAAACTTGTAAGCGGATGGTTTATTGTTAAGTTTATTTGATTTGTTATAATTACGAATTGTTCCTATAGATAATTCTAGTCAAAATTGATTTTTATATACAGGTCGTTTGGTGATTAGGTGCAAAACTGGAAAGGAGTGTTTAGGACATTTTGACCTTGTCTACGAGTATATCGAAGTCTGTTGTTTCTTCCATACTTTAAGTAATAACAATAATGATTTGACTCCGATACAGACAAATATGACTCAAATTGTCATTGCCTTACACTTTGCTAGTTCGCTTTACACACAGCTACCAAATACCCTGTACGAATTTATTACTTCTTTGTTATATTAAAGTATAACGGTTCTGTTCTGACTGTATGTAATAGGGACATAATTATGTTGAATTTCATTAGTTTTTAGTTGTAGGTGAATGTGAGTAGGTAACCATATTATGTAAAATATGGGCTAGATGGGATGGATATAACTACATTCAGAGTGGTAGCGCGAGTGCTGTTCAGTACGTGAGGACATACACTCTTCCACTAGTATGCTTAGTTCTAGATTAGACACAATATAGCCATCTAAATGAACAATGCGCACATGTCTAATCATAGCCAAAGCATGCAATGTTATCGATTGGAAAAGAGGCGCGGATCGAACAGGAAGTATGCATCCTATGTAACGCCCTCGCGGATCGAACAGGAATGCACCCTCTGTAACGCCCTCGCGGATCGAACAGGAGTTTCTTAGCACCTATAAAAAGGTTATGTTTAAATATTTCGTATTTCAATACCACTGTAGGTATGTTAGCAAATAGATGTCTACAATGAAAGTAATTTGTATCTTTGCTATTCAAATGCATAGCCCAAGAAATATTTAAAAAATAAAACATTTATATTTGTGATGTTTAGTTACATCAATGACTTTTATTTTATAAATATAAGTACAATAAATTACATACAGTGTTTTTATTTTACTAGTGCTCAATGGTTCCTTGACATATACATAAATATACATATTATACCAGGGTCATATTTAAAAAGTGCAAACTTTAAATAGTGTTATTTATTTTTTTAAACATCCAAAAAGGGCATATTTAATAAAACATCGATTAATAATTAATCCAGTCCTAAAGGGTCTGCAACGTATTTGTGACGCCTCTGGTGTTACAAGTATCCATAGGCGACTGTGACTGCTTACCATCAGGCAGCCCGTCTGTTGCTGTTTGCCACCTATGGCATAAATTATTTTTTTCCCTACAACTAGAAACTAGGTAGTGCTACTGCGTAGCCCACACTTCTTGGTGCAGATTACAATCGACCTAATTCGTTATTTTACGGGTAGGACACACTGATTAGACACAAGACTTTTGTCTTGAAGAAATATGGTAACGAAATAATGCGCAACAGGAGGACAGGAAAAATAAATCCTTCAAAGGCCTGGCCATAAAATTATACTCGGTATATCGAAGCAATAATGTGAGGGAGAAGCAGGCGCGAACGTTTTTAACTTTTTTAGTCAATTTAAAATAAATAATGTACTAAGTACCAAGGAAGGATGGATCCTTGTACAGTACCCGGCGGTAAGTAATGCACATCGAGTTAAAGAGGGAGATAATCGGCTTCGTAGAGTTCGTAGAGCGTCGTCTCTGTCGCACGTCACATGATGTAGTGAGTGACAGAGACGACACTCTACGAACTCTACGAAGCCGATTATCTCCCTCTTTAACTCGATGTGCATTACTTATTGACCCATTATGTACTGTAAGTACATAATGGGTTGTGTACAATACATAAAATTTAGAGAAATTAAAAAAAAAAAATATGGACCTGTTGAGCAATTTTTGGTTAATGTCGAACAGATTACTAACTGATAGGTTGATAAAAAAATATACAGTATAGTATAGTATAACAGCAATGCGCGAGCGCCTTCTTAGCTATTTTAGAAAAGGACTCCCATGCTGGTAAGGCGCAGGGAGGGAGAGGACGCCTTCCCCACCCTCACCTTAGTCCGCCAGTGGTACGAATGAACTTGATAGACTTTAGAGTAGAAAATTTAAACCACAACAGCAAATATGGCCAATATGATTGAATTGTTTTATTAATGCACTCACACAGAACATTTCACGTAAAAAGTAACTAATCAACTATAAGGAAAAGCGTAATATTTCTATAAATGTAACAAATACGTTATTCTATACCTAACACCTATGAAATTTTGATTCACCCGCCAACTTTTGTTCTATTTTACATAAGGGTATCTTGTAAATAGCTTTTATCTATTTGGTTTAGCAAGGAACACTACGACCGGAAGTTAGCTTACGAATATAATTTAAAATACACAATCTGTGAAGTCTTAAACTTATTTCTAACTTAGCGTCTATCCCAGTAACATTCGACACAAAGGTTTCTTTTTCATATGGCAGGGTGGATATGTCAAATACGGTAAAATAACCAAAGTATGTTGGCGTGACAATGTTCGTAATACACAAATGGTTATGTGATTTTATTTAGTTTAAATGCAAGCAAATTAGTTTTTCATTCAGGCAACACCGGCATTTCATAATGCTAGGAAATATATATACTAAAATGTTTTTATATCCTCATGTAATTTGTTTACTTGTGAGCAACAGAATGTACCTAATATTTTAATTCAGTGCATATGAACCTTGTTTCATATTAAAATTTGACGGCCCATGCTCTGACATTGTAATGTTTGTGATTGTGAGCCTTATATCACGTCACATAAAGCAGAATGTTCAACAACTGACCACGTCACCTGGCCGTTATGAATCAAACAACAAACATGATATAAGTTCTGCTATACACGAAACGGTATAAAGCTCATATTTATTTGGTCATTGTTTGTCAGGCGCTCCGCTGCATTGTAAATAATTTGTTAGATAATTATTATTCGAACAGGAGCACTAAAATATACAACAGTTTCTTGTCATTTCCCATAAAAATTTACAGTAAGATTTCCCATAAGAAATTAAACCAGGCTTCCCATAAAAGTTTTTAAGTACATCGACTTATATATTCGATGAAACCAAAATGTTAATTAATAGACACACATAAATAAATATATATACAGGGTTACGCGGAAAGGGTGTACTAAGCCGAAAGGGGTCCGTTATACTCAACATTATGAACAACTTTTAGAATGGGCAAAAAGAAACTGAAATTGCAAAAAGAAAAACTATACATTTTGTAGAGTGTCAACAAGCCTTTTCTATGGAACAGCTGTTTTTTGTTCTCACGATTTCAGGGTTGCGCTCATTGTAAAAGTTGTTTGTAATGATGGGTACTATGGACCCATTTCGGCTTAGTACACCCTTTTCGCGTAACCCAGTATATATTGATAAATGTTCTAATCAAATCTAAGATACACTTTTCTATTGTAGCTTCGCTTAACCAAAACAATAATGGGCCAGCCGGCCTAGTAAGCGCGCCGCGAGAAGAATTCTATATTACTACTTTTTTGGACGTGCATAAATAAGACAAGGCTATACGTCTATCTCTTTGTCACACTTCAAAAGGTGTCGACAGATTGTGTCGCTGCACGCATGCCAGGCCTCCTGGTTACCTTACCTTAGCAAGCTTTCGTAGTGCAAGTGTTGGCCGTAGAATAAAAAACTATTTGAAATAGAAACTGTTTAGCTTGATTCTCATTACACTAGGACCAACAGGCCCGGATGGACCCTACTATTGAAAAATCATGATGACAAATTTAATTTTTTTTACCTCACAAAAAAGTTGATCATAAATAGAACACACCAACAAAAAACAAAATTAAAATTAGTTAAAAAATAAATACTTATGTATTTTAATATCATGCTAGATAGAGAGCGCACTGTAGCGAGATCTGACGTCACGCCTCAGGCGCGCCATACAAATGCTATACTAACACACGCTTTGCGAGAAAGGGACAGAGTATCCCCATCCCCACCTTTAACCAAACCACCAAGCTTTAAACGCTCATATCTAAGAAATTAATCAGGCGATTTAATTTATTTTTTCAGTATGTGTAATATATTTAGCTATATATTATATTCGTCGCCAAGCCTGTTATTTGTAATAAATTTGATATTAGGACACGCCTAATGTAAGCCCTTTACCGTGTACAGAATAATTCCCAATGATAAAGTTTGAATGCTGAGCGGAATTTTCTTTTATTATTTACAAAATATTTTCACAGCCGTTACAGCCACGACGGGATCCGATGTAATAAGAATCAAGCTTGAAACAAACGTAGCTAGCTAATTACTCTGGTAACTAATAAATACATTTTCCTAGATACAATCAATCGCAATAACTACAGCACTGGCTAGGGGAGAAGTTTTACAACATCGATTCACAAAGTTACATGTCAGTCGCTTTGGAACAATTAATTCGCCATAGCGGCAAGATTGCTGCTGTTTTTTAATTGTTAACAATAATGGTGAATTCAGTAACCAATGAGAAACAATCGTGACAGATTAAAGAGTTGTCATTGGTCCAATCTCCCACATTCTATTACGGCTTTGGGATATTTAAAAACATGCAATCTCGTCATTGACTTTAATGTACCATCCCTTAAATTTTAATAAAAAAATGACATAAAATAAAAAGATATATGAAATTAAATTATTTAATGAAACAGCATATGCCATTTTCTAAAGTAAACTGACTGAAATTGTTGCCAACATTTTCTCCAATAATTAAACGAAAAGAGGCGCAGGTTTTTTATTTAGCGGTGTAGTAATGAAAATAACGGTGTATGTATCTAATGACACAGTATAATCGATGTGAGTAAACCACTTCTTGCCTCGACAGTGCCAAAATAAAAGTGAAATAATAAAAAATAGCCTACCTACTTAAAATTAGGGTCATCACAATAGCTCTTTCCGTTATCATCGTTTGCGTCCGCGCATGAACTGGAGGGCCTTTTGCATGAGCGGCGCTTTCTTGGGTTTATTGAATGACGAGGCGGAGACGGGGGCCGCGGGGGGTGGGGGGCGGCCCCCCTTCAGTACGCCTGGAGTCGCGGAGAGGGAGGCCACGCGGGAGGCTGGGGACGCGGACGCGGAGAAAGCTGTGCCGTGGAGTGCCTGCAATTTGTATTAAATCATTTTAATTTGAAAAAAAAAAAGGGGACATTTTTGCACACACGGTCATCTGACCCCAAACTAAGCAAAATTTGTGATATGGCTGCCAGAGACTGATATACATACATAATTATATATTTTTTAATACATACTTAACTAGATATTAACACCCAGATATCGAACAAACACAAATGTTCATCACATAAATATTTGTCCTAGGCGGGAATCGAATCCACGCCCCCAAGCTCAGATGGTAGGTTCACTACCAACTGGACCAACGGGCTAAGAGAAGTAGATGTAAGAGATTAAGAACCAGAATATGCCTAGCTGCTGTCTCACTCGCACATTTGTGCTTCGGTCATTTTGCGGAATAAATGGGAAAAATAATTTGTCCCGACGAATTGGCGACGACCCGACGTTGAATTGTTTGTATTTGTCGTTTGATTTTATGCGACGTAAAATCTGAATTAAATTTTATTTACAATTTAATTTTTCTGATTCGTCAACAGTTTTGATTATTTGTGCCATTTTATCTGGTAATTATGTCAAATATTAAACCAAATTATTTCTAAATATTATTATGAAATATGAATCACGCAAAATGTCCGAAGCACATTTTTCAAAAGTAGACATTTTACAAATCTTTAAAAAAAACCTGTAATTACTAACCCTTTTCTAAAACAACAATTAGTTTTAACATATACTAGTTTAAAATAGTTATCTTATGTACACAAAATATTAGTGAACTAATAAAAGAGGTAAGTTTTACCAAGGATTGAAAGACAGTTTTACCAAGTTGAGGATAACACAATTATAACTCTAAAACTGTGGTATAGATTAGAATTCAATGGCATTTTACACTTAGACATCTATAAACTTATTATGTTGATTGCATGGCTATGGCAGGCCTGGCTCATTCCGCACTTTAGGTATGAAGCTACAAGTAGCCGACTTGTCGGACTTGCAGCGCCCTCTGCCGCGCGATAGACAAAGAGGCAACTTCTAGGTTAATATAGCTGTAGGTAGGCGCTCGCACGTCCTGAATTGCTCTTTATTGTGTAGTAGCAAGAGTCGCTACTTATTTAAACGATTTTGCGGAGAGAATCTTCTGTACCTGTACTAATATGTATTCTGTGGCAATAGTGTCAACCATGGAGGGCATTAATACCAAGTTCCATACATATTTGCCCATTGTCTTTCTAGTGCGAACAAAAAGAGTTTATCGATCTATCAGCAGCGATATACACAACTACTGAGCTAACTCCAACTACTGAGCTAAGATCACTACAAAATTATCAATAGGCTATCGGACAGGTGGTTGCTTTGTTAAAAATTCGTTAGTTAGGCAGTCTAGTGAAAAATATAACTAAATGTTATACACTTACTGAAGAAATTATTAAAATTGGCTAATAAAGTTCTGAGATATATATGTTTAAAGTTTTTGTTTGGATTAGCAAGGGATGCTCCTTTTCACGCAAGGAGTTTCCATGGCGTACTTATATGTGACGTCATTCGTAAGTATAGTGCGCTCTGTGTCTAGCAAGACATTAAAATGCTTATATCTTTCTTAATTTTGAACACATTTCAATTTTATTTTCGGTGTGCGGCTCTATTTATGGTCAGCATTTTTATGACAATTAAAAAGCAGTCCGATAGCCTATTCTGATTAAGGATGGTAAAAGTAGGAACTTGTAAAAAGGGCTAAAAATTACCTGTTTCCTAGCGATGTTTCTTGGCGGTTTGACAACGGAGTCCACGTACGCCATTTTGGTTTGCTTGATGGGCGCTTTCTTGGCTTCTTGAGTCAATCTTATATTGGCTGTGAGGGACCTCAACTTGCTTTCTTGTTCTTCCTGGCATCTCTGCAATATTATAATGCTGATAAAAATGTGGGCACAGACAATTCACGGTGATAAATACTTTTTTTAAAGGACTGTTATGAGCTACAGCTACATAGACACTTTTTAGTTCACTGGCGTCAAAAACTTTGTGAGAATGAGTCACAAACAATTCTAAATAAATTAAAAGTAAGAGTGGGCTGTTAAAAACTAACGTAGATGCTCTAACAGGAATCAAGTTAATCAAAGAGTTCTCATCTTCATTTTACACCGACTACAAAAATACCTAATTTAAGATTAACACTTTCAGTCTACAAATAATAATAAATTCTTTCCCACCAATGACATGCCAGTATCTCGGTCGTGACCTTGAGCGGACCAATCAGCGTTCAGTAACTCTCGCACCTCAGTTAGTTATCGAAGCGCGTAACGAACCCACGCATACAGTGCTACAGACAACCAACACAACGCAAAAAAAACTGTCATTTTTTTTTCATTAGAATTGATGGCGTTGTTTCGGAATGCACCCAAAATATAATAAAAACATCACTCACTATATACATCTCCCTCCAGGTCTCCAATTGCTGCCGCCTCTTATTTCGGAAGCCTTTTTCGCAGAACTTCTGCCATAGGTGAACTGATGGCGTTGTTTCGGCATGCACCCAAAATATAATAAAAACACCACTTACTATATACATCTCCCTCCAGGTCTCCAACTCCTGCCGTCTCTTATTTCGGAAGCCTTTTTCGCAGAACTTCTGCCATAGGTGATCTGTATCTTCCATCAGGTACGGGTTGTAATGTTCTAGCGTGAACAGCTGTTGCGGTGTCGCGCGGTCTATTACAGGTTTCAGGATATCGTATGGCACGCCTCCCGTGTACTCCAGAGCTAAGTAAAGTAAAATGAAAAGTGTAAATTTGACATAAATAAAAGATAGTAAGTGTAAGAATTTAGTGTAATAAAAAGTAAATGAAGACTTCAAAGTGCATGCGTTAAAATCGTAGAAGATATGGCTCAATTTTTTAAGCGCTCGCTGTGTATATTCTTGTCAAATCACCGACTACTGAACGAAATCCAAGATGCCACATTTTTTTAAGGAAAATCATAACAATATTATATACATTGAGACCGAAATTTAATTTGCTGACTGGACCTACTGTCTTATTTTGTATGTAAGCAACGGGAAAATGAGAAAAAGTAATACACGGGAAATAGTCTACACTCTACCTCCACCACCTCATACCAAACTTCATCTACATCCGTTCAAACATTACGGAGATAACTGCAGACAAACATACATACTCACTCACAAACTTTCGCATTTACAATGTTAGTGTGACTGAATAAACATTCATTTACCTCTGACTGACTAGAGAGACTGATCTATGATAACAGTTTTTTTTTTTTTTTAAATTAATACATCTTTCAATGCATTTTTGTAAGAAATTTTGTTGTAGCCAACTGTGATGCGGACAAAGAACTTTGAGACCTAACCCAAAAAGGTAAGGCCCAAGTTCTTTGGATACGGAGTTTGACGCGTAGACATAAATAATAATGTTCAATCAAGGTTCTGTCATAATGCCTGGCGACAGATTTTCCTTCTCATTTCCGTTCTGTGTCTATGACCATTTGTCAAGATTAACTTAACTAGTAATGGGCTCAACAATAATAACTAATAATCTTGCACTACGCAGTTTAGTTTATCTGATATGACAATACCAATTTTTACCAATGTAAAAACACAACGTTCAGGATATAGTTTGAAGTAGATATAGATAGGAAAATAAACGAAGGTATTGTTATTGTGGGTGAAGCATGACTTGACGATAACACGCCCTAGATTACAGTTAAATATTTATTGACAAGACAGTTATGGGCATGAGCATAATAGCTAACCCACGAGACATACATTTTGTGCGCAAGAGTTTTCGAGATTTTTTTGAGTCAAAATCAAAGCGCAGCTCTCAAGTCTGGTTAAAGTCTAACTGACAAGGGATGCCGCGCTGCCAACTGACTCCTAAAGACTTTTTTGGACTGCCTTGTGCATTGGTAATGCCAGGATAAATCTTATTGTTTTACTACAGTATTTTGAGACTTACCATCAATGTGTTCTTGTAACACTTGGACGCACATTTCGTATAGGGTTGTTATCTTCCCAATCACCTTGTTACCGGAGTACACTTTCGTTCTGAAATAAACGTATTCCTCATCATCGACATATTATTATAGAGGTGTTTTTAAATCTCACTGCTCCTAACATTTTTGCTGGTGTGACAACTATCTACTAGAATGGAACGCGTTTCAACGAAAAACACATTCCATGTTATTCATGTCTTTTTCTTTGTGCAAGAAAACACAAGGACACAAGGAGCAATAGGTATTGTTTTGCTTTGACGAGAACCTAGGTATTGTATGAAATACTTAGGTATTGTATAAATACCATTAGGAGATCAGCTGCCGTATTCTGAATCTCAATTGGAAAGCTTCAATGCGAGATTTACATTCTCTATCTCCATATTACGGATGATGTACCAGGAAAGTATAAAATTTTGGCCAACTAAAGTATATCAAATGGAAGATGGGATCTTAAAAAATAAATATCGGCCAAGTGCGAGTTAGACTCGCGCACCGAGGGTTCCGCACCCACAAAATGTGGTTTCTTTCATTCAGTCCGGATCTTTTGCGCGCGCCCGACTCGCACTTGGATTGTGTTTATTATTTGTTGTTTTACTTTAGAGTGTGTACTATAACCATGTCAAGTTTGACGATAGTACGTTTTACCGTTTTTACACTAGAGCAACGACAAATATTGTTAACATAATGATTATGTTTGTTGTTGTTGTTGTTTGTTGTGTTGTATATTTTATCATTTATCTCAAAGCACCCGGTTCGATCTTCGGCTCTGCCTGTCACTATGACTATGACTGTGCCCTGCATGTCTTATTTAGTACTTAAATAAATTATGTTCAGTTTTCGATGCTATCGTTTAAATACAGCGAAGAAAAACATTGTGAAGAGACCGGTATGTCCAAGAACGTTATGTTTAAAGGCATATGACATTCACAAACATGCACTGAGCCAGCATGGTGGATTAGGGCCCATCCTTTCTCCCTGAGAGAAGGCCTGTGTCCCAGCAGTGGGAACATGAATGGATGGTAATGATTATTTCTCAGTTCTGTGAAAATTTCAACTGGCTATCTATTACAGTTCAAAAGACACAGTTGTTAAAAGGCAGGACAGACATACACAGCGTAGGATTAATAATAGGGTTCTGTTGACACCCTTTGGGTACGGAACCATAAAATGTGTAAGATTACTGGCATGTGACTCTATTCTGTCAACAGCAGGGTTTTCATAAAAAACCTGAACAAACTGCTATCTGACTTTGTTTTGTCACCGGAAACGGTATAATCACTGCTGGCTATACAGAACTCGGCATTGTACAGAATGCCTAGGTAAAGTAGTGAATAAATATTGTACACTAGCGACCCGCCCGCCCGGCTTCGCACGGGTGTAACTTACGTGCGAAGCCGGGGCGGTTCGCTTGTTACATATATATACCTTCCGTGAAAAATTATCTAACTGATGGTGAAAACCGCATTAAAATCCGTTGCGTAGTTTTTTTAGATCTAAGCATACATAGGGACGGACAGACAGCGGGAAGCGACTTTGTTTTATACTAAGTACTGATTTCCAGGTCGTTTTAGGCATTGTTTAGAAAGCTGAGGGGTTCTATACAGGGTTACGCGGAACGATTGTACTAAGTTGATAGGGGTTCGTTATACTCATCATTATGAACAACTTTTTCTATGGGATCAACCCTGAAATCGCGAAAAAAAGTGTCAATGACCGTTTTCTATGAAACAGCTGATATTATTTGGGCAATTTCAGAGTTGTTCCCATAGTAAAAGTGGTTCATAATGATGGTACTATGGACCCCTTTCGGCTTAGTACACCCTTTCTGCGTAACCTAGTAGAATACCGGATTATACAGATGATTATTATACTAGACTGGTTGGTACCTCATACCTTTGGTTTTTGCTGGATATGCCAGCGCTGATAGCATCTTCATCCGAGAAGTGGGAAAGAGCTTTGGGCGGTGGCCGCGGTTTGTAGTTGGGCGATATCTCCGGCAGCGCCGATATTTCAATTTGGGGCAGCGGCGCCAACTTAGCGCTCGGAGCGAGCAAAGCCGCTGGACTTAGCTGCAATAATGTAAAAAAGTTTCTTAAAAAAAACACCAATTAAAGCTGGAGTTTACCACATGTGGTCATCATCATCATCATCATTTCAGCCATAGGACGTCCACTGCTGGACAAAGGCCTCCCCATCGATCTCCAAAAGGGCCGGTTGGAAGCGACCTGCATCCAGCATTTCCCTGTGGTCTCTTTTAGGTCGTCTTTCTATCTTGTGGGTGGACGTCCTACGCTGCGCTGCACATGTGGTATTATACTTCAATTAGCTCATCAGATAAGCGATGGTCTAAAAACTCGCAACACCTTGTTGCATCAGAGATATATATATTTTTCATATAATAAAGAAGCTTAGGGGCTATTCAAGTATTATGTAAGCGCCAAAAGAGGTGGTGGGGTTTTTGCTTTGCTTATTTTCGATGACATGGGAGATCTGGATGGTGATTACGTCAGCAATATTTTTTTAATAAATAATCGGGCCATTTTTGCACACACGGTCTACTGACCCCAAACTAAGCAAAGCTTGTGATATGGCTGCCAGAGACTGATATACATACATATTATATAGTTTTTAAATACATACTTAAATAGATATTAACAACCAGATATAGAACAAACACAAATGTTCATCACATAAATGTTTGTTCTAGGTGGGAATCGAACCCACGCCCCCAGCTCAGAAGTTAGGTTCACTACCAACTGGACCAACGGGCTATCTATTTATTTACCTTTTCAGATTTTTCTGTAAAATGTAGTAGATTCTAATTAGAACAAATATGACAACCCTAAAATTACTATAAGCACCCGTTTTTTTTTGGCGCCAGCGTGCATAAAAAACATGTCATCTCGCTGTATTATTTTCCTAAGCTTGTGTATTTTCGAGTGCTAATAATGGTGGATTATTATATAATGAGGTCAAACATGTCTTTTTGTGTTGTTTCCAAAACTTCATAGAAGCCCCTTGTAAAGCGTCCACCATTTACTACTGGGTCATGAGTTTGACTTGACCGTGACTTACTTTGCTTGATTTTGACTATGAATTGTTTGACGCTATTTAATACTATGTAAACTTGTTTAATATTACGACTGAAGGGTTTCGTATCAATGGTCATGAAAAAAAATTAACAAAAAAACAATACAAACAACCCTAATATCACTAAAATTCTGCTTACGTAATACTTGAATGGTTGTTAAGAGTTTATTCAATGTCCATCCAGTGACAGTAATAAATATAGATCAAAAGTACAATACCCGAACAAGCATGTTAGACAAAAAATCCTGTAGTTATGTTTTGCTGTAAATGATCTGTTTTATTATCAGCTATTTTCCCACTTATTTTGATTTCATAATAGACCACACAACACAAGCAAGGTTTACAGCATATTAACAACAATTAATGCTTGACACAAATTTCAATCGCATATTGAATCAAGTGGGCTGAAAGATAAACATATAAAGTGGTAATAATCTTATTGTAAAAAAGCTGAGCAAATACTTACATCATTGTTAAATGAATTGTTCGGAGAGTTGACATCTCTGAAAGATTTCTTTTTTGGCTTCGAGGGACTAACCATCATGCCCAGTGCTTCGGCGAAGCTGGCACCTGGAAAACATAAAACAATGTGTAAGATTTATATAGAAATGTGAACCTTAAGTACAGGAGAATTTAAAATAGAATGACGAAGCCGCTTTGGTGTTGCTTTTAATTTTTAGGGTTCTGTACCTCTTCTGTTCTGTATGGCTATATGTAACACAACATGGTGTTCACAACCCCTATACAGCAGGTCTAAAATATAATAATGAGGCGAGTTTTTCATATTCATTTGAATATGAAACTAAATTGTATTAGTTAATTGTATTTTGATTTGACAAGGCATAGTGTGCACCACATGGGTATTATTGCTTGTAAGTAATGGTATATATATATATGTGTGTGATCGCTATGTGAATAAATTATCTTATCTTTGGTTGCCTCTGATTTACCACGACGCATTTATTAGCATATCGTTTTTTTCGGATAAATTATATACCTTTTATTTGTAACTAAATTGTTACTAGAGCTGTCAAGAATTCACCTGTCTCTTATCTAATACTAGCGGTCCGCCCCAGCTTCGCACGGGTATAGATTATAGCCTATGTTACCCGGGGATAGTGTAGCTTCCCAACAGTGAAAGAATTTTTCAAATCGGTTCAGTAGTTTCGGAGCCTATTCAATGCAAACAAACAAACAATCAAATCTTTCCTCTTTATAATATTAGTATAGATAGGCGTCGGTTGCGTAAGGCGTCAACGAGTTTATATTTTGACAGCTCCAATGAACTCTTAATAATTGAGTTGACATGACATATCACAACGCCTCCCACTAGATGGACCGACGACATTGTAAGAGTCGCTGGCATCCAGTGGATGCAAAAGGCAGGCTGTCGTTCAGTGTGGAGGTTAAAGGGGGAGGCCTATGTTCAGCAGTGGACGTCTTCTGGCTGATGATTATGATGATCACAACACCTTTAACCATACCAAGTACAAAACTGATATTACTAAAAGCGCGTTCTCTTTTACGCCAACAGCGCTAATATAACCGAAACAACACACAAAAAAGCGTTATGCTCCCGTGCTGTTGGCATCATTGACATAATTCGGAATACACCTTTAATCAACATTATTTGTAATCTTACCTGATCCACAATCAATGCCGTCTTCCCCACTCTCCTCACTGTTACTTAATTTGCTCTTTTTCTTTGGTACATCTTCCTTTGACCTACTTGAACTACTTGATTTACTTTTATGTGACGACGAGGAACTTGACTTTTCTTTTGACTTTTTCTCACTAGTTCTTTCATCACTCTTATGTTTTGACTTATCACTATGTGATTTGCTTTCACTAGATGAGTGTTTCTTCTCACTACTGTGATTTGATCTCTCTTTCGAAGAGCTACTTCTTTCTTTTGATTTATCCTTGCTAGAGGAACTATGTTTTTCTCTTGAGCTTTCCTTTGATTTGTGTTTACTATCCTTCTCTGATGAGCTTTTGTGCTTCTCTGGTGCTTTATCTGTATGTGAAGAGATTTTGTTTTCCTTACTTGTGTGCTTTTCGGAACTTCTGTCGGAACTTCTATGCCTATCAGAACTACTATGCCTATCAGAACTACTATGTTTATGGGAACCAGATTTGTGTTTATCTGGACTGTGTTTATTCTTTGATTCTTTCTTTTCATCTGACGATGATTCCAATTTGTGTCTTTTATCGGAACTATTTTCTTTCTCATGTGAGCTTTTGCTTTTATGTGAACTAGATTTAGATGGCTCTGAGGATTGTCTCGATGCATCTTTGGAAGACTTGTGATGAGAATGTCTATCTTTTTCTGAAGACTCATGCCTCTTTGAGCTTGACGATTCTTTTTTACCACCATCATGGTTGCTATGTGAGTGCTTGGATGTATGAGAAGATGATTTGTGTCTTTCGGGAGATTCCTTTTCTTTTTTGATTTCTTGTTTAATTTCGGTCTTCACTTTAACCTCTTCTCGTGAAGACTCTGAAGTGTAAGAGTCGCTGTCACTGTCCGAGCTCTCAGAGTCATCATCACTGCTTTCACTTTCTGAAAGTTTCTCTTGCTTAATAATAACTTTTTTTTTGTGATCGTCTTCACTGGAACTTGTGTGTCGAGACTTTTTCTTTGAATCATGGTCTTCCTCCTGAAATATATATATTTTTATAATTCATGTTTAGCTGCAGTCGGTAAATTATATTAATTACTTGGTGATCAAGTAGTATCCAATGATATGGTACACAATTCATAGAGTTCATTATGAGCAGGATTCGAACCTGTAACATTTAAGCTAATCAGGATGTCACCAGAGCAAAGCCGCTACACCCGCTACAGTTATGATCACCTCAAATGGAACCGTCTATTGTAACCAATATTTTAAATTGTAAAGCAATAATAGTTGCTGTTGTGTTCATGTTCTTGTATTGCAGTTTAGTTCTTGTGTTTATGATGTTATTTTGTTTGCCTATCATAACATTAAATTTATCCTAAGTGTAGTAGGTTTAAGCCAATTTAGAACCAATTAAATAATTTGGGGCACTGCAACTTTAAGTTCACAATCACAAAACAAGTCGAAGTAGGTTCGAGGTCGAATCGAGGTAGGATCTAGTTTCTAGATGGTATTGAGATGAATGTTTTTTTTTTAGATTGCCATGCCATTGGGATATCTATGTAATAAAATGTCAATGTGATATCATGCCAGTTACTAAAATACAACTTAAAACGACTTGGCCACGCTGGCGAAGCTACAGGTAAAATCTAGTCTTTGAATAAATATATGATAAGAGTAACTATTTTTAAAAAAAAACTTTTTGATATTATGACTTGATTAGATCATATTGCTAACAGAATGAATGACCTGCTGGGTCCTAATAGGAACATTGTATTAAAGCTTATACTATTTAACACATTACAGTTACACTAACTGGTTCAGTGAAAGCTCAGATATAAATAAACATGTGATCACCAAAACACCTAGTTGATAGAGTTGACGCGAAAATAACACTTTTTATATAACATCAAAAAACTATTTTCGAGGGATTTGTTTACCGATGAAGAGAATAAATAAAACCACAAATAACATTATCAGTAAAAACACTAACCTCACTGTTATGATACTTCCGTTTGCTTCCACTGTGGTTACCGTTAATTTCCCTGTGCTGTTCTTGGTGGTTTGACCTCGGAGTAGAGCTCTTACTGCTGCTGTGTCTGTCATGAGAGTTCCCCGAATGATGTAAATGGTCGTCTGATTCCCTTCCACCGTCATGCCCATTTTGTGTTGATACTGGTGGAAATTTACTATTTACAGAACTGGTACATTTTAGTAATTTTTAAACTTTCGCGATTTGAACACATGTTTTAAACGAAATTAAATAATACGTGATAAGTCCCGATAAACGTTTAAAACATGGTACATTTTAGTTGGAAAATTTGTGGTCATGTTTTATCCATAAGCTTTCTGCAGAGAACGGCAAACATATAGAAAAACTCGCAATACGTGATTTTTAGGTCTCTTTGGCAGACAAACAGAGGATCAGGCGATTTAAAGTAATTTCGACTGCTTGAGTCTGCACGATTGGTTGTAGTTTATGCATGTATGTGAGCCAACTTTCTCTTACTACTACGGTTTTTGCTCACTACATAATATGTTCCTAAGAGACCGCAGGGAAACGCTGGATGCAGGCCGCTTCCAACCGGCCCTTTTGGAGATCGATGGGGGAGGCCTATGTCCAGCAGTGGACGGCATATGGCTGAAATGATGATGATGATGATAATATGTGCCTCTGTTTAGACCTCCGTTTAATGAAAAGTGCCATATCAGGCTAAACTATCCACTCATAAAAAATTGGGGCTACAGATACTCCTCTGGGCAGAGGCTGTCTACAGGAAAACGAGCATGGAGCATCTGCTCCATGGTAGTACAGTAGTACTGCAACAGAATCACCCCCACTTTGAATTTTAATTAGTCTGTTCACTTCACTGTGGCACTAGTTAGATGTCATAATAACAATGATTTTAGTTTAAAAACATGCTTTAGTGACTCGTTAAAACTAACCAAAGGAGACATCACAAATGATTATAGAGGTCTGGTGAAGTAGCAGAGAGGTGAATAGTGGGATTCTTGGTATGGATGTGTTAAAAAAACTTGTGTTTGACCGCCACCTCACCTGATGTTAAGTGACGATGCGGTCTACCGAAGAGCATTCTTGCCCAGCTTTAGCTCAAGGGGTTTTTCAAGGTTACTAATAGTACTAGTAGCCCTTACAAAGTTCCACGATCCTCCTCCTGGCCTTATCATCAGCTCAGTTCAATAGTACCAATTTATTTCATTGTTACCCGAATTACACATACTTGCAAAGTTTCAAATTGATTCGACAATTATAAGATGTGTAAAATCAAATTCCAAGACAAGAAAAGCGTGTAAAAAATTATAAATCTCTGTCTTGTTGATTTTAATGTTAATAAATGTTTTAATAAGTGTTTTAATGTTAGGAACAAAACAAATGGCATTTTACCAATATTATGATGAACCCACACTTGTAATAGAATGTGGTAGGTACTAAGCCGAAAGGAGATTAGGGACTCATCATTATGAACAACTACTGCTGGGGCAACCCTGAAATCGTGAAAAAATCCAGTGTTCGATACATTTTGTTAAGTGTGAATGTAATTTTCTATAGGAGTAGCTGTTTTTATTTTTGCGATTCAGGGCTGATCATAGTAAAAGTTGTTCATAATAATGAGTACAAATACCTTACTTCAGCTCAGTTCCACCATCCTATGCAACCCTGTAGTCTTATATTTGATAATATCAAATAGACTAGAGACAGTCTAAGCTATGCAGTGTCACTCAGTAACTATTGTTTAGGAGCATGGAAGCATGACATACTAAGCATAAAAGAGCTATTTGTTTTTTAACTGTCTCTTTGAATTGTCTGATATATCAAGGCTTTAATTATTTACAAAAAAAATATACTGATTGATTTTAATGATATGTAGTTTCTAATAGGGTGTTTAAAAGAAACTACATAGGCTCTTAATGTAAAAATTGTATATATTTTTCATAAAACATTTTGATATACAGGGTTACGCTGAAAGGTTGTACTGAGCCGAAATGGGACCATTATAGTCTTCATTATGAACAACTTTTTCTATGGGACAAATCTTGAAATCGCAAAAAAATATCGACTGTTCCATAAAAAGTGGTCATTCACTCTCAATAAAATGTATGGAGCAGCAGATTATATTTCATGATTTGTAAGTTCGTCCCGTAAAAAATATATATAATGAGTATTATGGACTCTTTCGGCTTAGTACAAGAGCCCTCTTCGTGTAACCCTATACATATAATAATTATGTTAAAATTTTATTATAACAAAACATTATCGCCATTATGTTAAAATTGTTAATTTATTGTTCACTGAACGGAATGCTTATTATTATGCTTAGTATGGAATAATTATAAAACAGTCATACTTCAATGTCCAGTACAAGTTTCTATACAATAGCCAAAGACCCCTATGTAATAGGAGAATTCTGAGTTTCTGTTTTGTACTTGTAAATTAGCTACTTTATAAGTAAATAATTTTACATAAAGACATCAATTCTATTGTAACATTCTCTAAACTTAACCTTCTGACAGCATAAAGGTAGCATTCCGATCTTGGCGACCGCGACCGGCGGTAGCGGCAGCGTCGCGCTACCCACTGCTCAGTATGCATTGATATGGAGTGCTAAACATTGCAAACGATCCCGTCGCGCGTCGTATGGGTCGCCTGCATTGTTTAGCACTCCATATCAATTCATACTGAGCAGTGAGTCGCGCGACGCTGCCGCTACCGCCGGTCGCGGTCGCCATGATTGGAATGCTACCTTAACAATTATTTCCATCTTTTTCATGATCCTAATATGTGAGAAAAGAATAGAATCACTTTAGAAATGTCATATTTAGTGATTTAAAAAATTTCACTACAGAATCGACATCAATCTATGCATAACTAGGAAGTACAAATTTAAGGAGATCGAAAAAATCAATAAAATAAAATCATTAAAATGTTATTCTAATGATGATTTTATTTTTTTGTTTCCAATGGCTTTTTTTTGAATTACTTATCCAAACAACCCAAAAGGTGATCAAAGGTCCCAATTACAACAAAAGGCACTCTGTTACAACCATAATTTTGTCTCAAGCATCGGTTTATGGAAATGTGCACGCGACAAACAAAACAACAGTAGATAAAAACTGATTGATAATGACATTCAATGAGGCAAGTGCTGCATTTAAATAACAGGTGTGATATTAAAATTTTGATCCATTTGTATCTTGATTATGAACCATAAAAATATAATTAACAATAAGACCTAAGAATGCACCCCAAGTACAGTATTTTTCAGTAGGAGCCTACCGATTTCAAGATCCAGTCAAGATGCAACTTCAGTCAGGGTTAATAGCATGCATTAAGGAATTAAATATTGGGTAAAAGCTTCATGATATTGGTGAATGTTAAAGCTCACTGTCGTTCCTATGGTCTCCTTCCTGATCGCTCTCTTCGGCGGCCACCATGGTCTTCCATTTGAGAACGAGCGCTCGTGCTGCCTGGCCTACTTCCCCCGGCTCCTTGCGGAGCGCGTTCACTGTGCGCCCTACGCCTGTTTCCTGCAGGTGCTGGACCGTCACTTTCAGTTGAAATAGTTTTTCGATACATCTTAAAACCTGAAAATGTTACACGCAGTTCAACCACAATTCCAGCTTATGGATATCAGAAAAGCTTTTGCTGAAAGACTCCTGAAGAGGAATCCTTTATCACATGATAAAAAGGCTTGTAGGAGACGTGAACAAGATTTTTTCGTCAGAACCAGGAGGAAAATACGTTAGCAAATTACTCACTTTTGCGTCGTCGTCGGAATGTTTCTCAATATCCTTCTGATAATGTTTGATTATATCCAAAGCTGACGCCATGCCAAACGTAGTTAAAATAACAACAAGAACTGTTGACTTTTAACATTACAAAATGAATGCCAGCTGGTAAACGAGCACCATTTTTGTCATAAAAAAATCACACTTGTCAATGACGTCTTCAATTCAAAGTGCGTTCCAAATTTTATTGAAAGGATCATTTCGCTTCGTTTATATGCAGCAACAAAGACTAAACACATTGGTTAGGGCCAGCTATAATATTTTTTTATTCTTCATATTATTAATTTTATTATTCAAACATGATGTCACAATCCAACAAAATTAAAGCATTAATAAAATTGTTGTTTGTCAGTGAGCTGGTAGCCCTAGGTAGATCTGTGCCCTGTGTAATGTAAATGCTTTAAGTGTAATTATTATTCGTTAGTTTTATATAATTTTATACAAAAAATTACACGCCCGAAATGGGTAAACTGTTGATACCCTAGTTATTATGAACATCTTTTGTACATAGTTCTTGCAATAAATATAATAATTTTCTGATTCTGATTCTGCCCTATAGTAGATCTGTGGTGCCCTAGGGTTTCCACCCATAGAGTAATATCACAGATATAAACAACGGTTTCCATATGCAACACGCAGACATTAGATGTTATTGTCACTGTCAAAGTAAGTTTGTTCTGTGCTTTTGTTAATTTATAATGTTAGTTTGAGTTTTTTTTGGCGCCAACGCGGAAAAAACATGTCGGCTCGTTGGATTATTTTCCTAAACTTGTGTATTTTCGAGTGTTAATGTGTACTAAATGGTGAATTATTATTCATTAAGTGCTGGTAAACGTGCTCGAGTGTGGGCAAGTGATATAACGAGGTGAAACGTGTCTTTTCGTGTTGTTTCCAAAACTCCATAGGAGCCTCTTGTAAAGTCTTCACCACTTTACAGGGGCATGAGTTCGACTTGACCGTGACTTACTTAGCTTGACTCTGACTGTGACTATGACTTGTTTGACGCTAATAAGACAAAATGAACTGTTTAATATTACGAGTAAAGGACATTGAAACCACGCTCATGAAAATTTTTACAAAAAAAAAAAAAAAAAAATAATGTTAGTTTTATAATAATATTATTATGAATTATTTTAACTGGGCAAGTCAATGACAGTTTCAAAAGGGGGGAGACGCGTGACATTCTCTATTGTATTCTCTTTGGCGTGACATCTTAACACTGTACCCACAGATCTACTACCTATAGATTTTCAATGAGCGTGGCTAGTTCAGTGCCTCTCGCTTCAACAAGGTGTGTTGCCACATTAAAATGATTTGCTATAAGTTAGGGTAATTTACCTACTATGATGGGTGTGAATCTTCAATGAGTACTTTGGAAACAATACTACCTTTTAAATATTTATATTTTATACACTATCTGCTGCAACCCACGGAGCTACCTGCAATTTTCTGGGAAGAAAAGTACGTTGTCTGTCCTCATGACACACCCTATCGTCCTGACAAAATTTGACTTAGCCCATGATCTAAGAAAACAAGGTCTAGCAATCTGGGAGTGGTCCCGCAATGACGTCACTGTCCAGTTGCCACTTTATTCAATCAGCTGTTACGTGGTGTATCGTCATCTCTCTCGAACCTGTTGTAAATTGACATCATGACATCATTGAGGGACGCCTACGTAAAAATTTTTTCTCAAATTGCTATACCTGGCGGAGTATATTATTATACCATGACTTAGCCGTTTCCTCGTAAAAAAACAGACAGAAAGTTACAAACTTACTTGCGTTTTTATTATAATTATTTGTTAGGATTAGAATATAGTACTAGAAAAAAGGTTGTAAAGTAACCATAGCATGATTATTTATGATTAATTAAAAATAATACAAAAGTCAAAGAGTTAAAACGGAAGGGCAAAGGAAGGGCCCCCATGCAACAAACGTTAAACGTATTTTTGGATTTGTTCTAGTGTAAAAACGGTAATCCGTACAAGCGTCAAATTTTGCGGATTATAGTGAACATAAGTAAAACAACAAATAATAAACACTGGCCAAGTGCGAGTCAGTGACAAATTTCTGTTTACCACTAAGCTAAGTAACGTCGGGCGCGGTCGGTACTTGGATTGATGTTGTCTTTTTGCACAACTTTTTGTATTTTGTGATTGTAAAGAACTCTCAGCGCGCGAGCCCGACTCGCGCTTGGTCAGTTTAGTTTTTTCATGAATGGAATTATGTATAACATTCCAAATAATTAGATAAATAGACTCTTTAATGTTTACAGTACAAATTTCACGAACAGCGCGTAGCTTTTTGAATCGGTTCGCCGAAATCGCCTTTTGCTTTTCCAGCTTCATAACTGTGGCCTCATTAATATATATTTAATATTAACATTCACCATATTCATATGGGCATAAAAGGGTCGGTATTTTGCACTTCTTGCAATGTGCCAGCTTTTTTCAGCAATGTGACAGGATCAGTTGGAAACCTGCAGAACGAATAATTTATGTTAGTTGCGGTGGGTAATTTCTTTCATAAACTGGCAACATTCATAATTTATTTTCTAAGTGAAAATTTGATAAAATTCATAGAATTAGACCACTAATCGACCTAAAAACTGACTAATTATGAATAAAATATTTGCGAATTGATATCCTGAATTTATTTAGGCGATCGTTACAAGCTTTATATGTTTACTTACGTGTGAAATGATATTTCATCGTATTTTCGCTCACTGCGCTTCTTGCAGCCCAAAATGCTACAACCAACCATTGTAAAATATCTTTTACAATTATTTCTCAGAGGAAACACGCATTTATCACATTAAATCACCAAAAAAAGGCAATAAATATAATTCAGACCCATTTTGTTTGTCACTGATTATTACAGATTTTGACACTTGAGGTACCAAAAACAGGTCACGCCGATAAGGACAACAAAATCTATTTATGTCCTTTTCGTACTTGTGCTGAGCCATATCAAGTTGTCTCTTTCACTAAAATATATTGCCGATCTGGTTGTGTATATCTGTGACTGTACCCAATAAATATGGCTCTGATGACTTGACTTGACTTCTTGGGTTAATGGCCTCTGCGACTATATAGTCACAATTTCTGCCAATGTCCGTTTCGTGGCAGCTTCATAAACGGTATTATTTGACGCGAATCGGCTTGAGTCAGCGGCGACGTTGACGTCTACAGTGTAAACGTCAACTTCACCGCTCCACAATGACACTGCACTAGACCATAGAAGTAGCGTTAGCAAACTAAGTTCAGGAAAATAAAAATCACTTGTAAAATTTTAGGCAGGTATTTTTATTTAGAATATTTACGAAATCTATTCATGTGAAACATATACAAAACTTACGTACTAGACATCGCTTTAGTAATAGTTGTTTCCCACTATTACTAGTAGGTATGGAACAGCTGATATTTTTGAACAGCTGAAACTACACTTTCCGTCTCTGTCACCTACATTCATGATGACAAGAACGGAAAGTGTAGTTTCCAAATCGGATGCGTTGTGAATAGAGGTGATGTCTACTTTTTACCCACGATAGAAAAGTCGTGGTCAGAAGCTAGTTCATAATATTCGTAGGATTTACTTCCTACTTATGACGAAGGTAAGGTAAAAATCACTATATAAATTAGAAATTAATATTTTTTGCTTAAATTCAAATCTAACTCCAAAGTTGAAGGGTCAGTCCACGGTGACGGGTGTGATGTTTTAACTCTAATAAAGCTAACTATCCTCAGTATTGCAATCTTTGTGTGATGTCTTAATATTTTAGCTAAAATTATAAGTTAGTTTATAAAAGGCTTATACTTGATAAATTTAAAATATAATCATTTTTAACCGACTTCAAAAAGAAGGAGGTTATCAATTCGACTGTATGTTTTTTTTTGCATACAATAACGGCTCGTAAGCCAGTTATCTTTTGATTTTTTATTACTTAACAAAGATTGTGGCGGGTGTGACAGGGCATTTGTAACGGGTGCGACAAGTTGAAAAAGTGGTAAAAAAGAAATAGCAAATAGTTGGATATTATAATAAAATTATGAACTTGTTAATACATCAATTAATTCTTAAAAACATCAATGTAACAATAACAATAGTGCTATTTTTGGCACATCAGGAAATCTAAATCTTTCCATCTTCGCAGTAGACAAATATGTGACATCAAAGCAAAGCAAGCAAGCCAGGTCCATAAACAGATATCGTAGTAGGTATTTATGAAGATTTTCAGCAGGGGGTTCTGATGATGACATGACTGTCAGCTTAGATTTTTTTTTTGCTAACTGTACTTTTTTCTGCAAATGACGTTTAAAAAGCAAAATAAATCAACAGCATTTTAAAGAAAAATAAGTTAATTGATTTTAACTACTTACGAGTGAAAAGTAATGCCGTGAAACTTGTTTTTTGACTTCGAACTGTTGGTGCGCCTTGTGAAAAACGAAGGAAGTTATTTTTGCTATTTTATTTTATACACAATTTTTTGACAAGTAATTCACGTGCTATCAAAACAACAGTTCGATTGTGACTGAAGTCGATTGCGCCCTGGAGCCTATATTGTGCGGTCCACGTCAAGGAGTGCGTCCCGCATCTTCCCCCTATTTACTTACATCAATGGGGCAAGTGCCTTTATTAACTAAACAAAATACAAGCTAAAACTAACACTACAAATACAGAAATCTTTGCTTTGAGTGTTCTTATTAATCAATGGTTATAGTAAATATTGTTTCCAATTTATGCCAGCTATCATCTTCGCATCTTACTTGCTGTATTCCTTTATTTCGTTTCCCCTCTCGTAGCATTCCATTATATCCCTATTCCATGTTCCTTGTTTATTCCTGAGCACATGACCAGTCCAACGCCACTTTTGTTGTTTTATTAAATATGCTGTTTCTGTTTTTCATTTTTTTTATTTTGTCGATTAATTTTATGTTTAGTCAGTTAAATAGACTTCTTTCCATGTTTGGCATACTTGCATTTTCCCATAATTTTGCTTTGTCAGGAACCATGTGGGGCAACCTTAAGATAATATTATACGTTAAAACGCAAGAATAAATAATAAATAAATAAAAAACAATTTGACGATGGCAAATGCACCGAACGCGTGAAGCCGAGCTCCAATAGGGGAAAAGGCATAGTGTGTAAAACAACAAGCTTTTTTAGTGCTGTGGACGGCACGCCGCACGAGGGAGGGGATTTTGGCACCTGGCACAGATCTACGCCTGGCCAACGCGGCTTTGAGAAAAACATGTCGCCGCACAGAATAATAATTCTTCTGAGTGGCACCGCATTGTTCTATTTTTCTAAAAAAAAAGCTCCATTGAATAGAAGCCTTAATTTGTAAAGTATCCACCACTTTACTAGGGCATGACTTTGTCTTGACCTTGACTTACTTTGCTTTACTCTGACTGACTTGTTTGACCACATTTCATCAATGTTGGTAGTAATATAGTGTTAAAACACGTATGGATATGGTTGAGGTCAACCGTCAACGGCGTGCGTGTACGGCCGTACCAAATTCGTCCATGTGGGGCGGTGTTGACGGCATGTTGACGGACATAATTATTATTAGCACTGGTCCGTCGCGGTTGAGCGTTTTGCATTGTCAACGCGGTTGAGGATGGTTGAGGTCAACCATGTCAGCCCGTCTGGGCAGCGGTCCGCGGACAAACGGCCGTCAGTCGCTAACGAGACGCTGAAGTAGATGGTCATGTCATGCGTGCTTTTTTCGTACGAGTTTACGATTTTAATAATAAGTTTATCAAATTTAACTGATAATTCAAAAAAAAATACGTGATTCGTTCACTGGTACCTATATTATTATGCGAAAATCGTCTTCGTCCAGGGTTTTAATATAAGTACTCAATTTTACAAGACTAAATTCCTCATAAATTCTGCGCTCCTAAGAATAAAATGTTGCCCTATATGTTATTTTTGGTTTGTATTATGTATTCGTAATGTGGTAAAAAAAAGTTTTTTATGTACTTTGGCATATCAGACCTTTGGATCATGGTAATCCCCTGTAATATTATTTCTACAGCTCCTCATTTAGACCATTAGTGGTGCCATAATAGTTTAATAAACAAAATATATCGATATTAAATAGTGCTCTGAATCTAGTGAATAATCTGGATATAAATTAGCTGTCACTAGCATAAATCCGTAACCATGATTCATCCGCATTGGATTTCCAATAGTCGTACAGATACGGACACATACATCTGTGTATTATGGTAACACTGACGGCGGTGCGTGCCGGTTACTTAACTTACTTAGTATACTTAGCCTATGCGGTTGGTACGATCGTCTGGGACGAAAACTGTCAACGCGGTGCGTGGTTGAGCTCAACCATGTACGTCTCGTGTGTTAACACACACACACTAATAATTTAATATTTGATACTGGCAAATGCACCTGAGTGCAACGCCAAACTCCTCAAGCAGGAAAGAATAAAAAAAAAAAATGGGATGAGAAATAGTAGTCTTTGATGAGAAGGGCGCAAGATTGTGGCGCGAACAAAACTACTTACGCGACCAATTTCCTCGAAGCTGTCGGCCTTTTATTTTACTATCGACAATAAATGTATCCAGTAAGTATTTAGCAAAAATATTTATTAAATAGAAATCTTTTAGGGCCCTGGGGCTAACTGCGGCACCTAATCCGCTCAGTTGGAAAATCACGCGAACGTGAACCTTATCGCGCGCAGATACGCCATGTTATCTTGACTACCAGGGGCCTTACGGACAACAGCTAATTGCGGCACCTAATCCGCTCAGTTGGAAAATCACGCGAACGTGAACCTTATCGCGCCTAGATACGGTAGATGATATAGGTACGTAGTATAGGAAATCCTCGTACATATTATAGGTATCAGTAGATTATTGTTTTGTTTCTAGGTGTATGAATCCAAAGCAATCCAAATATATTTCTTTCCAAAGACACCTGAATGTTGTAGATCCCAACTAATACATCTACAATCTACATACCTACGTATAAAATAGGTAGGTACTATTTTAACCTTACCGACTAAGTACTTAGTACTTTATCTATCTGTGCCCATAGCAAATTTAACTCGCCACAATTTGGCTTCCTGCCTTCATTGACCAGACCAAGACAATGTGCAATCTCTGTGGCTGTCATGAAGAATAATTTATGCGTTTTGCATCGTTGTAGGCCAACAGGGCAAGGGCCGCGGGCGCGCAACCCTGCGACCTTTGTCGTCGACTACCCACCTCCGCGTCCGGACCCTATGCTTAGAACTGTTTGCCTACGAAAGCCGCTTCTAGGCTCTGTAATTTGTCTAACACCCATCCTTGCTCTCTGATCTTAAATAACTGAGACAGGAGAGGATGGTGCTTGTTTGCGAATTCTTGGTAGGTATAACCTAACAAAAAAACAAGCACCATCCTCTCCTGTCTCAAGTTGGATTATAGTTGTGACGTTGTAAGAGCCTGCGTAGGCAGAATAGTTATTTATGATACAAGTGCGGTAAGTTGGTTATTACAAACGAGTAGACGAATGTAAGCCCGAGACGAAGTCGAGGGCTTACCATAGTCACGAGTTTGAAATAACCAATCCGCACGTGTGCCATACGTTTTACAACACATTTGCGAGAAAAAAACAAAAAATGGAAATTAAAAAAATACCGTAAAGTACACGCACGGTGCTATACAACGGAGCGTGCGGTAAAATTCATTACCGCACGCTCCGTTGTATGATGCGTTTTATTACCGCACGCTCCGTTGTATGATCCGTAATGTTTAACTTTCGAACGATGTATACAGGCTTCGTAAGTGCACTTTTTGAGCAAATGTATTGTAAAATATTTTATTTATTAAATATGTATGTAAGATATGGATAGCAAATACTAAAAGGCAAACTATTATTAAACTTCTCAAATATTTTTCTAATCATTGTCAATGGACAAATAAAAATTTATGCAAGGATTTATAGGTACAGAAAATAATTAACCTACCTACTACTTGTTCATAAGACTTTTATGGTTTTGGATATTATTTATTAGAGATGGGCCGAGTACTCGGTACTCGGCGGGTATTTTGATACTCGTACTCGGCCGATTAACTCGGTTTTAATGCCGAGTATACTCGGTTTAAGTAAAGCAATATATTTAGATAGATATAATTAAAACAACAGTGTTAGATAATAAAAAAGTATTTATTATTAGGAAATCTTAGACAATCTTAATTATGATAATGAGTGAGTAGTAGTGAGACAAAATAGGAGAACGGTAATGAAAAAAATCAATATTTAAAATTTAATAAAGTTAAATTATGATGCAGGAACACAAGGCTCTCTGCACGTTCTGGTAACAGCCTATTCCTTTTTTCTTCGTAGATGTTACCGGCCTCCGAAAATAAACGCTCGCTATACACGGTGCTTGCAGGTGCACTTAGAAACACTCTTGCTAATCGTGCCAGCTCTGGATACCTTGTTTGGTGCCTATGCCGGCTCAATTATTTGTCTTGAAAACCTGTCATATCTTGCGAGATTGCATCCGTTATATCCGGCTCACCGTCGTCGACAAGGGTGTTAGCATGCAGATAGTTGAAATAACAATAGGCTGATATCATGCTGATAGGTTTTGCGGCTGTAAGTCTGCGACATGGTGCGTCGAGAGAGAGCGCGCCTCCCACGCAGGGCTATATAGTTGACCGTCCTGCCGCCTGGCCCAGCACCGAGCTACACGTGCTGCGTACTGCCAACAGAACACACCGAGCGCTAATGTCCCCGTTATCTCGCCCTTCGTGTCGTTTGGTGGCTACCTAGCTACAACGTTACCTTCGCTATTACGATCTGACCATAAATCGACCATATACAACGCAACTCTTCCAAATGCACCCGATACATAACTTTGTCCCAAGGCTAACGCAATTAGCTACGCCAGGATAACGGTAATACCCCATGTTTTCATACAACCATACAACGTTGCTCTAGATTTATTGACAGGAGTTTAGAGAGTGTTCGAGAGGCTATTATACTTCCAAAGCCTTGCGTTCTGCTTTTAGCAAGGCGCAGTTTTCGCCTTCTTAGGTGTGGAATAATACTTATTTGAAATGAACTGTTCTTTACAGTTCCTCGTTAGAATGGAGAATATTCAGTGCAGTACGCGGCAAGATTGTTATCATTTGAGAATCACACTAACAAGTAAACGTGAACCGGTAATGGGAGTCGGGACCGCTGGTACCGAATTCAATACAGTGCGGAAGCAGCGCGCAGTAATCTGCCTGCGCAGCGCCCGCAGATCGAGATATTTGCTTGTATGCAAATGGCGGCCTTTACCGTGCGACCGCACCACGCCATGATGTGATAATACCCGACGGTCTCCTTATAGAGAGTGATACGAACAACGAAACACGTGTAGGTACGGCCGGTGGTCGACGGCCAGTAATAGAGACAAAGGGACAAGACCCCGTAGCGGTACCGCAACGCTCCAATAATTATGCGCTCATAGCAATAATCATGCAATTATTACCTCACCATTTATACAGATAGAATAATGCTCTACAGAATTTGCATGAAGGTTTGCGGTGTCCTTATAGGATAACAGGAAAGATCGTTAAGCAAACGAGATGGCGAGAATATATAAAAATAGCACACCAGTTTTGCTTTACTTCCTGTGCATGACGTGGAGATGCGTTTCCCGTCTCGATGGTCAGATAGCGCGTGCGCAAATGCTTATTTTCTATAATTTTGTTACCAGCAAGATTAATGTAGCGCTAATAGGTTCATCAGTCTTGGCGACTCAAGGCGTAGGTTAACGATTCTCCGACGATTTGCTGAGAGTTCATTCAATAAAATTACAGTGATAAGTAATGACCTTTCATGGACGCTGAGAGCTTAGCACATTAAATAATAAACTAACTGTAGTTGCTCATGGGGCTTGCTAGTTATATGTATTATTCAGTCTATCGATATTCAATTAGGGGTGGGCTGCTTTTGGAAAATTCGATGACTTATTTAAATCAAAGATCAGGCAAAGCCTTACGACCAAGGTGTACAACCAATGTGTCCTGCCTATCCTCACATATGGTGCGGTGCTGAAACATGGACGCTCACTAAAGAGACCACGCACAAGATCCAAGTGGCACAAAATGCGATAGAACGGGTCATGTGGAAACGACGAAGAACGAAAGTCGAAGACATGGTTAAATGGATCACGAGACACAAGTGGAGATGGGCGAGACACTTGGTCAGAAGGGAAGATGGATGGTGGACCAAGGCAGTCACAGAATGGTGGCCGCGGAACGGAAAGCGACCACCGGGCAGACCACCAGCCCGCTGGTCGGACGACATCGTTAAGACAGCAGGAAAGCAGTGGACAAGGCTAGCGCAGGACCGGAAAAGATGGCGTGCTGTAGAGGAGACCTATACCCAGCAGTGGGTGGAAAATGGTTGATGATGATGATGTTGATTCAATCATATCTCATAAATTTGATATTACCATGGGAGTTTTTTCGGACTGTCTAATTATTACAACAACCTAAGTTGTTGCGTGCATGAGTATGCCTCTAGACTAGAGTCATGCAAGAGCAAAAAATGTTTGATTTCCTTTCCTGCGTAGGAGTGCAAAAACAACGAGTTAGATATATGCCCACGCTACAAGGATTACTCCTGTCTTACGGTTTGAAGGTTTGAATGATGGATGAAGTGTACCTAACAGCATGTAATGAAGAATCACCTACCTAGGGAGGTGCTTGTTTTTGCCACTTACCTATTGCACGTGCCTTGCTAAAACTTGTAAGTGAACTGAGTTTTCTAACATACCTACTTAGGTACGCGTTATGCAAACATGCAGTGCAAGTACCGTTCTTTATCGATCGTCAAATTCGCTAAAATGCCATAGAATCGATCACAGCGAGTACTGAAAAAATTGCATATTATCGAATTTGACGACCTCAACTGTCAATTTGACGATCGATAAAAGAACGGTACTTGCACTGCAGGGTTATGACGTGAATCAAACAACTATATCTACAGTAAGCTACAGGGTTTAGGAAAAAATAACACGCTTTTATTAGATTCACTTGTAACTTACCTACAAATTAAACAAATCAGAGGAAATCTGGGTACCTATTTCTAATTGTTTGACCTATCGGTTTGAAACTTTGCTCAAGTCTCGCATAGGTACCTAATTATTGCAATCCGAATAACAATTAAATAATTATGTACCATCGAACTGATCTGATTAAGAAACCAGCAGTGCAAGTACCGTTCTTTATCGATCGTCAAATTCGATAAAATCCAATAGAATAGATCATAGCGAGTACTGGTCAAATGGCATTTTATCGAATGTGACGATCACAACTGTCAAATTTGACGATCGATAAAGAACGGTACTTGCAATGTGGATGGTCAAATCAAATCATTTATTTGTCAGAATATGGAAGGTATACTTACAAAGTAGCATAGGTACAGGGCCGTACAAATGGAAACGTATCTCATGCAAGTCCTTGCCAGGTGCGGCGTACAAATGTGAGTTTTTATTACTTATAATTTTTTTATGTTTTATTAGTTCGTTTTTGATAAAGTAAAACAAACTATGTTAGAATATGGTTAGCATTCTATTTTAGTATTAAGTTTTTTTAGATAGTGGACCTCTACAATGGCTACCTCTATAATGGCATTGAGTTTGGGCCTAATTTGGTTTTGTTTTAACGATCATCAGATCCTCGTCACCAAGTTGGTGACGAGGGTCCGATTGGTGACATCTCGCTTCCCTTCATTACCTACGTGCATGTGATGTAAGGAAGTAAGAAGTCTCAGGAACATTTAAAATAACCCTGTAGTTATAATTATTGTTGGCAATAGTACTTTTGGGATAGTCACACAAAGTTAGTCACCTAATGAAATATTTATCTGAGCCTTTTCTCAGACAAAGTAGATCATAATTTGCAACATCGTGGCAAGTTGACAGCGTGCATCGTGGCCAAAGGCAGAGAGGCCGTCGATAATGCTCTGGAATTCTATGCCAAGTGCAATTTTCTTCAACCAGCTTCAATTGTGATTTTCATTACCGGTCCCAGGGGTTCGCGACCTACTCTAATTAGCTTAGATGCTTATGATTAAACGACTTGGTCACGATCCGTCGATTTACCTCAAACCCATCGCGCTCTCGTCTCGAGCATCCGTTTAGACGTTTCAGTGAACGCAGGAGTACCGACATTCTGTATAGGTACCTTACTTACTTAACTTTAATAGGTACTTATAAATACCCAGAGAAAATGAATGCACAACTATTGAGCGAAGTTCTTCACCTAATACCGCGGAAGACATAATAGCCAATACCTTGCCAGATGCATGCAGACTAGATAGATGACTCCTATCCGCAGCAACAAGACATTTGTATCATGTAGAGTACCTAGAGCTAGACCTTTACGGAGCAGCTTTTTGTCAGTATCAGAACTGTAGCTGACACTGATCGACTCCGATACATCGAACTTTTTTAAATTAGCTTGGCGTAGTTACAAAATAAATCAATCGACCGAGTGGAAGGTAATGCTTCTAATAAGTAGACCGTTACCTTAGCCCACGTTAGTAACTACTGCCTTATCTATGAAAGATTCTAATTAGGCGAGACGCCTCGAGTTACAGTGGAAATATTCAAAAAGTACCCAATAATTAATTGAGGCACCCGCCATTCGCTCCGGGCGCTACTTCACCGTTACACGTCGAACATGTTTAAATTTAGAAACAACAAAAACAAGATTCTTTGCCCTCATTGCGTAGTGGGTAAGTGATTTTTACCCAGTTTTCATTTGTCAGGTCACTGAAGATAGTTTCTGTTGGTAAACTTCCGCTGTCGTCAGATTGGTAGGTATGTATTTACCTGCGTTCTATTTCATTGAAACGCAAGCTTTTACCTATGTCATGTCAATTCTCTTACCACATTGTAGGTACCTAGAGCTTAGCAACATCATTCTACTTTACTTAATATAAAACAAATGATGTCAAAGGTAAACAAAGGTCATAATAATATGAAAAACTTAAGTATATGTTCCTACAAATGTAATACATAGGTCAGGTACCAAATTACATATAGGTATCTAGCTACTTAGTTATAACAGGAAAAATCATGTATTGTGGTGAAATGTAATCAAAATTACCAATTTCTAAAAGTATTTATCAAAGGCATCAACTTGGAACCATTTCTTGGTATAGAATGAACTTTGTATTCGTTCTCGAAAACCCAATGTTTTTATGTATTCGTTGCAAGCACCAACCGTGTTACAAACCTAACAAAACATTTCTCGGCCGTGTAACGGATTACATTAATTTGCAATCGATTTCGCACGTAGACGTGCTATTGTTTCCGCTTGGTTCAAGTTATTTTTCCATTTGGGAGCGCTCAAGTGCATGGTTGATGTAGGTTGTGGTTGATCTCATATTGGTTGCGACCGTAACGCGGTTGAGAGTCCTCAAAGCGAGCGGCCGGCGATTCAAAGTGTTTGTCGACTCTCTCTAGGTCACGCGCACGTCTCGGTCAGGCTATCTAGAGTACCTACGAGGTACTCTGCACTCGAACTCGAACGAGTCAATCATCCGGCGCGCGACCTCTGGAAACTATCTAAATATTACACACTTAATTTGCCTTAATTACGACCCCATGTCCAATTGGCCAGCTGTAATAAGTTCGCGTTAGCTTTTTGTCCGCGCAAAAAAGCTAATAAGTACAAACGATGAGCGAATACTGTTACTTTGTTTTGCGTATCGGTGTCTAAGTCTATCAATAGGTGTCGGCGAGTGTGGGGCAGTCCGATGCTTATACTGGAGTGTCCATTAGAGGAAATATCCCGTCCATTGTAATGATGTTCGTTGCTTACATCCGTCAAGATTCTATCTCGATAAAATAAACTAATGACTCAAACACACCTGTTGTTCACGTGGGCGGGGTCTGTAATGACGTTGGCGATAGCTTCTAGCAGTTTGATGTTTGTTCAATACATTTTAGGTCCATCTACTAGATTTACGATCCGTTTTGCATAATAACCCTGTAAGCAAGTCGGCGTAAAGAGGCAGAAGTACAATATTGAATATCAAGCTAAGCCTACGAGAATTTAACCATAGTGAGGCAATTTATGCGTTTTTATGTAGGTAGGTACTTAATGCGGCGTGAGCCAGCCAACTTTATATCTTAACTAGCTTGACCACGCAGCTTCGCTCGCGTTGTGATGGATCTACTTAACGTTAATTTACATCACTCCCGTCCCGTTCCGGCCCATCCGCTTCAGCAGTGCAAGTACCGTTCTTTATCGATCGTCAAATTCGCTAAAATGGCATAGAATCGATCACAGCGAGTACTGAAAAATTGCATATTATCGAATTTGACGACCTCAAGTGTCAATTTGACGATCGATAAAAGAACGGTACTTGCACCCCAGGTCCATATCCGTCTCGTAATTCACTGTACCCCGTTCGTCCTTTCCGCTCCAGTCCCGCATCTATCCCTTATTCCACTTTACTCTCATCCCGTCCTTTCTACATAACTCCGCAATAGGTGTTTTACGAAGCCATCAAGGATACTCATACCGATTCGCATAGCATCGAGATAATTGGTCGTAATGCGGTTAGCCGGCCGATATGGTGGCAAATCTCAGATGGCGGGACTGTATCATTACATTGTCCACATTGTATCATTATTCCGTAATAGGGAGTAATAAGTGTGACAATTAAGTGTCACAGACCACGACGGAGTCTAAACTCCCACCGACGTCGTCGACCCGAGAGTTATGGACCTGAGCTCGCCTACGGTATTTACATTATGACAAATCGTATGCAAAAGCGTAGATATGACGCGCCGTGATCTATGACGAACAAGGCACTGCGGATATACAATCATAAAATAATATCGCTACGATATGTCCCGTGCCAGGCTAACTTAGATTTAACGGTGAGGTCTTGTCGGTACCAAAATCAAGAATTGTCCCAGGTGGTATAATAATACAGTAAGTTGATTTTGATTAAGTGCATTTTGATTTTGCATGCCATGATGCTAGAGCATGGTGTTCTTTAACTTATGTATAAATATATTAACATCCGCATGTTACCCATGTTTCCGCAAAATAAATATTTTGAATTTGAATTTGCATGTTTTTTTTTGGCCCATAAATTTATTTGCCACAGTAATGAACGAGTTTATTCAAGCTAATGACTTGATTTTTAATGGCCACACTTGACCCACCTACTCCCACACGCGAAATAAGTACAAGAATTGAATATTCCTATGATGTCTAGTATGTAATACATAGGTAAGTAGGTATGCCAGGTATGAATGATAGACTCCCCTCGGGAGGTTATTTAATTGGAGAAACGTCGGGTCAATGGGTGACGACCGCACTTCGCGGGTAATAGCCCACCATAATAACTTCACCTGAATAAATCGCGCGTAACGGTTCACTCTCTTCTCAAATGAATCTTAATTTGACAACTACAATGAATATGCGAACTTAATCATACACGACGAAAGCGAACATCAGAACAATGAACCGCAAGACGTGAAACAAAAAATTAATTCGATTAAGATAATGAAACTACTCAGTCTTAATAACATATATTTATTTCATATTGAATACACAATTCACAGAATAAAGTGACGAATGTAGGACATTTTTTACAAAGTGACTGACCAAAGATTTACAGTTGTACTATACGATATAGATAAGTCTTCGTATAAAAATATGAAATCGTAGGTAGGTACCATTATACAACTACTATTATGCTTAAAACGACCCGCCTTTTAGCTTTCTATTATAGTCCTTTTCAAATGTCATGGCACTTGCAAACTACCACTAACAGACTAGTTCTCACCACTAGTTTTCACAGTAGCGCTTAGCTATTTGTTTACGCCGCAAAATATTTAGTTTAGTTCTGTGACGTCACATTCATCATTTACGAATCTCGTTACATTCTATCGTACTGTCAAACCACCTGTCAAGTGCCATGCTATTTGAAAAGGGCTATAATGCTCATAAAATTAACGACTATAAAATATAATCGTGGTTTAGAAAGAAACACTTACTATATTCAGGTATTTCATTCCATTCTGAGTATCTTGTCTTAGTGATGCATGTACCGTTCCACCATGACTACAAAACTATGACAACAGTCTTAATAAAGCTGTAAAACATGCGTTTTCACCTCTTACTTATGATATCTACAAGAAAAGTTACGGAGTAACATTTATAAAGACTATTTTACACACATACAAAAGTTGGAATATAGCGGAGCGACATCACAAAACTTATATAAGATAGTGTTACTACGTAAAGTATAGTCAAACCAGTGTATGCAATGACAAAAAATCGACGAATAAAAAAAATATGGCAACACTGCATGTATTCAGAAATATAATAAAAATAAAAATAAATGTTGTCAACTCATTTTTGTTTATGTCTAAGAAAATGGACTAGCATAGAATCTCTCACGTGATTTACAAAGCGTAGCAGGCCGTCTGTCAAATAGTATGTAGCCTTTGTGATCACAGATATACACAACCAGATCGGCAATATCTTTTAGTGAAAGAGACAACTTGATATGGCTCAGCACAAGTACGAAAAGGACATAATTAGATTTTGTTGTCCTTATCGACGTGACCTGTTTTTGGTACCTCAAGTGTCAAAATCTGTAATAATCAGTGACAAACAAAACGGGTCTGAATTATATTTATTGCCTTTTTTTGGTGATTTAATGTGATAAATGCGTGTTTCCTCTGAGAAATAATTGTAAAAGATATTTTACAATGGTTGGTTGTAGCATTTTGGGCTGCAAGAAGCGCAGTGAGCGAAAATACGATGAAATATCATTTCACACGTAAGTAAACATATAAAGCTTGTAACGATCACCTAAATAAATTCAGGATATCAATTCGCAAATATTTTATTCATAATTAGTCAGTTTTTAGGTCGATTTGTGGTCTAATTCTATGAATTTTTCAAATTATTCACTTAGAAAATAAATTATGAATGTTGCCAGTTTATGAAAGAAATTACCCACCGCAACTAACATAAATTATTCGTTCTGCAGGTTTCCAACTGATCCTGTCACATTGCTGAAAAAAGCTGGCACATTGCAAGAAGTGCAAAATACCGACCCTTTTATGCCCATATGAATATGGTGAATGTTAATATTAAATATATGTTAATATTAAATATATATTAATGAGGCCACAGTTATGAAGCTGGAAAAGCAAAAGGCGATTTCGGCGAACCGATTCAAAAAGCTACGCGCTGTTCGTGAAATTTGTACTGTAAACATTAAAGAGTCTATTTATCTAATTATTTGGAATGTTATACATAATTCCATACATGAAAAAACTAAACTGACCAAGCGCGAGTCGGGCTCGCGCGCTGAGAGTTCTTTACAATCACAAAATACAAAAAGTTGTGCAAAAAGACAACCTCACGCCCAGGCTGTCACCCATCCAAGTACCGACCGCGCCCGACGTTGCTTAGCTTAGTGGTAAACAGAAATTTGTCACTGACTCGCACTTGGCCAGTGTTTATTATTTGTTGTTTTACTTATGTTCACTATAATCCGCTAAATTTGACGCTTGTACGGATTACCGTTTTTACACTAGAACAAATCCAAAAATACGTTTAACGGTTGTTGCATGAGGGACCCCCGTTCCGTTTTAAATCTGACTTTTTTATTATATTTTATTAATTATAAAAAATCATGCTATGGTTACTTTTCAACCTTTTTTCTAGTACTATATTCTAATCCTAACAAATAATTATAATAAAAACGCAAGTAACTTTCTGTCTGTTTTTACGAGGAAATGGCTAAGTCATGGTATAATAATATACTCCGCCAGGTATAGCAATCCGAGAAAAAATGTTTACGTGGGCGTCCCGCAATGATGTCATGATGTCAATTTACAACAGGTTCGAGAGAGATGACGATACACCACGTAACAGCTGATTGAATAAAGTGGCAACTGGACAGTGACGTCATTGCGGGACCACTCTCAAATTGCTAGACCTTGTTTTCTTAGATCATGGGCTAAGTCAAATTTTGTCAGGACGATAGGGGTGTGTCATGAGGACAGACAACGTACTTTTCTTCCCAGAAAATTGCAGGTAGCTCCGCGGGTTGCAGCAGATAGTGTATAAAATATAAATATTTAAAAGGTAGTATTGTTTCCAAAGTACTCATTGAAGATTCACACCCATCATAGTAGGTAAATTACCCTAACTTATAGCAAATCATTTTAATGTGGCAACACACCTTGTTGAAGCGAGAGGCACTGAGCTAGCCACGCTCATTGAAAATCTATAGGTAGTAGATCTGTGTTTGTGATCCTTTTACAGGTCCCTAGTACATTAAAACAGTGTACAACCCTGCAATTTGCCGTCCTGTCAAAAATATATGTTTCGTTCTGATAACATAACAACAAATTTTTCATAATTATGAGTAAAGAATGTGACATGTTTAATTCGTTTATTACCACTACTTTTAGGCTACTAGTCCTTGTTTGTTGTTTGTGTGACATTAGACATAAATTTTACTATTATTCAGTAATTTCTTGTGCATAAATATACTGGTTTAACTATATTTTATACATACACATAATTGTACTCGCTTAGTATCTAAAAAGGCACATATTTTCACACAATCGCTTCAAAGCAAACTTCAGCCATTGTTATTGCAGAACCAATCAAAACGACAATAATTTTTATGTCTGTTTGTTACCTATACCTAAATAGACATGATAGTGACACATAAAGACATAAAAGAATAAGGTAGGTACGTATACATATGACTACCCATAAAGTACAGGTGCGTCAGAAATAACAGTTTGTTAGGGTAGACCTCCGTGCATCGCGGCCGATCGCAGCCGCGCGCGTCTGACGCAAGGGACAAGTCTTCGCACTATGAAAATGTATGGCGCCGTTTCCGAGATCTGCGTCAGACGAGTGCGGCCGATGAGTGATGTCGCCATACATTTTCAAATAGCTTGTCAGACGCGCGTGACTGCGATCGGCCGCGATGCACGGAAGTCGACCTTTTGCGAATACTCACATAAAAATAAACATAAAATAATACGGATAGCTGCTATTTGTGCAAACTTTCTAGGTGTCAAAAAATTAATCTAAACAACCTCTTGACTTCCAATCCAATCAATTCACACATAAAACCAAGCTTTTATTTTGGCATCGTTTACCTAAATTCATCCTTTTACAAACACAAGAACTTGTTTAGCCTACATTCTGACTCATTTGCATTTATATTTTATACATGCAATAATTTTTTTAAACCTACCTACTTAGTAAACCATACCATAAACCGCTAAATGCAAACTTTTATCAAATAAATTTTTATCACATCCAGTATCAACGCGCGAATATATTATTCAATCGTCGAAGATAGTAAAGTGACTAGTTTTAGTTTTTTATATATAATTATTTTTATAGCCAGCATGACGCTCGGCGTTAAAACATTGTTAGTTGGACATTCTGTGGGCTCCTGTTATTGGAGCAATAATATCGAGTGGAGTATATATGTTATATGACATGTAGGTATTTTGGCAAGAATATTAATTGGTAGAGAGACGAGGCGCCTATATTAAAAGTATGCAAACCGAGCGTAGGCGAGCGGGCTATTATTAGCGTAGGTACATTGCGACCAACTTACCTGACAAGCTGGACGATTGAGGGAACTAAAAATGGTCAAGTGGTGGCTGTTAGTTTTGTTCAGAAAATCAACAGTGTCGCCCTCACTCATTTTAACAGACAAGATGGTCAAACTACGCGACGGTAACGAAGCGTAATATAAGAGCGGCGCCGGATTAGTTGTTTTTTTTTTCGATTGGGTCCCGTCGTCACAGCAGTTTCGAGTAATTAAGCGGTGTGTAATTACGTGTGAGAATATAACGTTATGAGTGACGCGGGGTCATCGAACTGTCGAATAAAAAGTGTGGTAAAAACCAAGTGAGGTAGTGAGCGGTGCGGCTGTCAAAACACACGTCACAGGATTATGGATCGCCGCCCGCGGCAGCTTATGACCATCACTCTTCCATTATAGGGTTGCCTAATTATAGGTTCCATTTAATTGAATTTGTTGTTTTATTTAACACTACATTGTTGAATAGCGGCACTTTTATTATCCAAGAATGTGGTTGGGAGTTATTGGTCGAGCATGGACGTGACATTTTGCTCTTCGATTATGGATAAGTGTTAAGTTTGATTGTTTTACGGTGTGTTAGTGTCGGCGGGCGGGTGGGACTGTCGTTTTCGTCCGAGCAGTTTATTGATCGCAGAAGCGGCTGCGCACTCCTGCATGATCATTGTTTGCTAATGAGACGCCGGGAAGCACAGGTGGTACTACTACATACATCACAGAAGCAGTATCAACGATTGGGAACATTTCATGCACAAGTTTTAGTACCCGACTGATAATTTTTTAATGTCTTAAAAAAGCTGTCCATAAATAGAGCCGATCACCGAACTCAAAATTAAAATGCGTTCGTAATCAAGGAAAATATAAGCATTTTGATTTTGTCTTGCTAGACAGAGAGCGCACTATAGATACAAAAGACGTCACCTGTAAGTAAGTATGCCATAGAAACTCCATGCTGACAATCACAGTGCGGGAAAGGGACAGAGGATCCCACCCTACTCCAAGCAAAAACTTTTAAACGCTCATATCTCAGAGCTTTTTAAATAAAACCGATAGCCGATATAATATATTTTTTCAGTATACGCATCGCATTTCATTATAATTATTGTCCCATAGCCTATTCAGTATGCAGAAAACAGGTTCAAACCTCAATGTTGTCCATACTGCGTATAATATACTGTTATCACTAAACAAAACAAAATATCATAGCGACAATGCTATAAACAACTGTGTATCTCTTTTCATATAAATTGCAAAGAAAAAGACAACTGTTCCATCTAGCAAGTTTAACAGCTTTGAAGTATTCCCACTTCCCACGGTGTTACTATGAAACTATTACCTACTGGTAACAAAACTATTAAACTCAAGTAATTAAACCAGCAATGTAACATTCGCAATGTATCTAAACTCACTCAGCATAGAGACTAATTAAGAGCCACTGTTTCGTATGTATTTCGTTCGCATATTTCAATATGACAGCTATATTATTATTTACGGGATATTTACCGAGATAGCCCGATATTTTGATAGCCCGTTGGTCCAGTTGGTAGTGAACCTAACTTCTGAGCTTGGGGGCGTGGGTTCGATTCCCACCTAGGACAAACATTTATGTGATGAACATTTGTGTTTATTTTATATCTGGTTGTTAATATCTATTTAAGTATGTATTTAAAACTATATGTGTATATCAGTCTCTGGCAGCCATATCACAAGCTATGCTTAGTTTGGGGTAAGATGACCGTGTGTGCCAAAATGTCCAATTTTTTTTTTATAAGGTTGTGGATGGTGCTCTCGTTATTTCGCGCAGTTACATGCACCATGTTCACGGGAAGACTGAAGAATGCGTGGTTGATAGTGTTGAAATACCATACGCAGCGATACAGTGAGTTTTTTGTCGGCACTTCGGTTCGTGTTCGAGTTCCAGTGATACCCGTCGCAAAAGACTAAGAAAGAGACCGTTTTGTCTTCGTCAGCTATTATGAATGAAAACTTTTTGAATAAAAAAAAAATTAATGATGCTATTTTCTATATTTGTGCAGGTTAAGCATTGAATAAGGATATTTAGGATATTAACTAAAAAAAAATAATAAAAAAAAAAATGCGCGTGCGACATAGTGTACGCACGAAGCATTTATTTTTTGAGCATTGGCTCATAATATTAAATTCGTCCCGTAAAATTAAGCCCGCCAGTCCCACCTTGTCAAATATTAATTTTAATTTTCAAGCCGTTTTATTATTGCCGTTTCGCTATAGTATGATCGCTAACATTTGCAGTAAATTGCAAAAAGGTAATGAAACTCCTATTTTCATATTCTTTTTTAGTATATTGTCTGAAATTTATTACATTACGTTTAGAAAAATTTACAAGGCAAATGAAAACAAGATTTCAATTTACTTTTTGATATTTATCCGCAGATATCAGCGATCATCTTTTAGCGACCGGGCTATATAGGTATATTTTATGGTGTAGTGCAAAGCGACGTTTCAATATAGTGAACAAACAATCCTATGAATATGAAATATGGAAATCAAAATTCTTCTATCGAATAGCAAATTGACATAACTAGAAGTCAAATATGTCACCCCAAACTTACCTTCTGATACACAAAAGACGTTAATATAATACACAAAATAACAAGGTGACATATCCTATTCTGACAAATTATTATGCTTAAACGCCTGTTAGGCAAGATTGATGTCTCTTATACTTGAATGTGTTGAATCCAAAACAACATTAAAACTACATTAACTGCGTTTGCGACTTCGCCACTGCCGCTTTTCCTTTTACCGAAAATCTTCACGCTTCGTTCATATATTATGTTAGCACCTCATCGTTTTAGATATATAATTATGTACATTATAAATAAATAAAATTTATAAAGCTGACATCAATATTAGCCGATAGATTTATACAATGTCTTTCGTAGTTCCTACATACTTTACATACATACAAAAACATACAAAAAGTTGTCCAAAGTAAATGTTGTTTGGTTAGAGAACATTGACGGTTACGTTAGGAGAACCGGTGCAGAATGTCCGTTGTGATGCCGCGAAGAAAGTCGAACACTTCTACGTTGTCGCCTTCCGTTTCGTCGCTTTCTTCCTTGGAAGCCTGCAATGAAAAATTGTCTGCTTTAAAAGGTGTTTTATTTTCATTAGAAGATTGTAGATAAAGTTAAAATTTATTCAGGCATAGTATTTAGGTTTGATAAGGTAATGATTATTTATGAGAGTAGTCTAAAAGCTATTTAATTATATTAAAATAAATTGCATGTGATATTTTTTAAATAGAAGCTTGGGGCTCAAAGCGGTCTGGCAAAGAACCAAGATATAAAATGTTGTGGTAGAATTCATACTATTATGATGATTTATTCATTTCAAACTGTACCTATCTAATCGCGGTTGATCTAAATGTTACTGGATTCTTTTTGTTTGCCTTTTATATTTACACTAGCTGCCCCCGCGGTTATTACTACTCCTTATAACATCAGCTAACTGCCAGTGAAAGTCCCGTCAAAATCAGTCCAGCCGAATTGGAGTCCATAGGGAACATACACACACACATAGCCTTATATATATATATATAGAGATTTCGCACAATAAAATTGCAATAAACATTACAACGCAAGCATTAGAGCAACGGCACACGTATTGTACGGAGGTGGTGGCTTACACCGACAATTCCGGGATTAACAGGTCAAGCGCTACCGCTACTTTATAGTTCTCATTAATTGTTTACTAAAGGCGTACTTAAACAAATATTTCTAACCGTTGGTATCAGGATGGGTTGTAGAATGCTCTCAATTTACTCTTGCCAAAGCAAAGCGCTCCAAGCTCACCGAATACCTAGAGCCGCTTAACATGCGCAGACGTTGTGTCTCTCTGTATCTTTTATCGCATTTACAACGTAGTGTTCTGAAGAATTGTTTGATCTGATGCCAGCGTCGCAGCTTTATCATCGCACTAGCCGCCTCCGCCTGAGAGCTCATCCACATATATATTATAACAGATCAGTAGAAATAGCACACTGTGCGATTCATACGACCTTTCTTGCCCCACACGTGCAAAATTTGGAATGAGCTACCTACCGCAGTGTTTCCGCGAAGCTACAACATGGAGTTCTTCAAAATGCGGGTTAGTAGAGTATTAAAGGGACGGCAACGTATTTGTGATGCGTCTAGGTTCACAAATATCCATAACAGACAGTGACTGTTCTGGCAGCCCGCCACTGCCTTTGTGGCTTGTTTGCCACAAATGGTTTTTTTTTGCATAAAAGAGATTTTTTATTTCTTTGAAAACTTGCTGTTGCCCGCGACTTCCTACGCGTAGAAAATAGCCCCAGTCCATTTATTCTCGCATGTATTTCCCGCTCTGATCTCATACCTTTCCTACTCCGTTCTATTCCATTCCAACTTCCGTCATCTTTCCATCCCGCATCCGATCCGCTTCCGCCCCGTCACAAGCCATCAATCACAGGTTCTATCCCGCTCCTACACTTAAATTTTAAACATTTCATAGAGAACGACGAAGCTCATACAAACTTTCATCCCCTATTATCATTATCCTTTTAGGGGGTGATTTTTCAAAAATCCTTTCTTAGTGCTCTCCTTCGTTATACGACTCTTGTGCAAAATTTCATGCTTCTAAACTCAGCGGTTTAGGCTATTCGTTGCCTGTCAGTGAATTAATGAATTCAATATTTTTATTAATTACTAGCGGTCCGCCCCGGCTTCGCACGGGTATTATTGGAGTTTAAGTAAGGATCCCAAATTTTTTTGAAAATATAATATAGCCTATGTCACCCGGGGATAGTGTAGCTTCCCAACAGTGAAAGAAATTTTCAAATCGGTTCAATAGTTTCGTAACCTATTCAATACAAACAAACAATCAAATCTTTCCTCTTTATAATATTACTAGCTGTTGCCCGCGGCTTCACTCACGTAGTATTAAAATCTACTTTCAGTCTCGCATCCATCCTGTAATCTACTCTACTCCTGTACCACCCTTACCGCTCCAGTTCTGCATTCACCCTCTAAATCAACTCAACTCCCGTTCCGCTCTTTCCGCTCCAGGCCCGAATCCGTCCCGTAATCTACTCTTCTTTCGCCCCATCCTTGCCGCGCCAGTCCTGCATTTGTCCCATAATCTTCTCTAATAAAACAGGCCCACCCCTTCTGATCCAACTCGGCATCCATCCCGTAATCCACTTTACTCCCTTTCCGCCTTTTTGCAATCCAGCCGTTCCATAATCCAATCTACTTCAGTCCCACTCTTTCCTATCTAGTCCCGCACCCGTCCGCTCCACTCCACTCCCATACCGTAAGTCAATCTACTCCTATCGCGCCCTTTTCTCTATAGTCCCGCATCTGTCCTGTAATCCACTCTAGTTTAGTCTCGCCCTTTCCACCTGAATGGTATGCCTACTTTTATAGTATTGATAAGCACAAAACTATAGTTTTTATCTATGTAAAACTAAAAACATTAGTGATTAGACCGACTTCAAAATTAGTAAAATACGCATTTCGAGTTAGGCTCGCGCATTAAGGGTTTCTTACCACCACAAAATACAACCATCAGTTATTGTCCAGACTTAACGCCTTCCAAAATAGTCGACGTAATTGCGACGCAGTCACATATTTAATTCTTTGCTACAGTGAGGCTCGAGTATAACACAATTATAACTAACAAAAATTTGTCACCGACTCGCACTTGACCATTATTTATTATTTGTTGTTATACTATAGAGTGTGTAGTATAATCATGCCAAGTTTGACGCTTGTTCGTAATACCGTTTTTACATTAGAGCTAATAAAAAAATATGTAAAAAAATACGTTTGTTGTATGGGGGTGGGAGACCCCCTTTCACTTTTTGACTTTACTATTATTACATTTCCAAGTTGATCCTCGTAACGTTACATATTTTGTAAAAATTTCAACTGTCGACTGATTACAATTCGAAAAATACAGCCGTTAAAAGGTAGGACAGACAGACAGACAGAGTAGGCTTAGTAATAGGGTCCCGTTTTCACCCTTTAGGTACGGAACCCTAAAAACCACGTAACTGAGAACCTTTTTTAAAGTCGGTTAATAATACCTGTGATACCGCTCCACCGCAGCACACCATTGTTGAAGGTAGTCTGGAAGAGGTCGCTCATAGCGATAAGGCCGTTTTTTGTTCCCATATTTTATGTAATCTTTTTGTAATATCTTTTTTATGGTGTTAATAATGAGTTATTTTATTATTTTACCAACTAACCACATAATAATGTGCAGTATGAAGGCGCTGCGCGGTTTATAATGGTCGCATTATTTTAATTTTACATTATCTCATGAACTGTGCGACTAAACCATATACTGTAAACGTCGAACTTTATCTACATTAAGTACTCCTAATAATGAATTCATTTATTTTTGTAAAGATTCATAAGTTAGATTACAAAACTGCATCTAAACATGACCTTATAATTTTAATTTTTATTCTGAACATAATAACCAGTTATTATCGTTATTGTGGTTTTCTTACAAAAGTTAGATTCTATCGCGGACTTTTTTGTAAAACTACTTAAGAACTACATATTTGTCAAACATTATATTTACTTATCTCAAACCATTAGGTCAGCGTACGCTGATATAGCAGCCAATCAGCTTATTTTTCTCCAACATGTTTTACTAATACGGTTATTTAGTGTAGAAAATTAACTTTTATCATTATAAGACATAGCCTATGGCACTCAGGAATAGTGTAGCTTTCTATTAGTGAATGAATTTTTAAAATCGGATCAGCAGTTTCGGTGTTAAAACAGAACAAACAAATTTACAAACTTTACCTCTTTATAATATTAGTGTAGATATCCTACTAATATTATAAACGCCATAAACCGCTTATGTTGTACCTATAATAATGTTTGTCAGGAGCTCGACATTTTTGATACATCGGTCAGCAAAATCAAGTAATTTTTCCTAAGCAACCCCATTTTTTTGTAACACAACCTTTATTTAGATTTACATTTTAATAATTATCTTTACTTACTATAATACCCTTATTTGTTTTGTTATATTGATATGCAACTAATATAGTTGCATACTCGAGCATTAAATTCGTATGCATGTTGTGTTTGTACTTAAAAGGATGTTCAGCCTGTCATGTATTGTATTCTTTAGCTATTGTCACATCTAAATGCTGTAACATCCGGTTTGCAAACCATGATAAAAATAAAAATAAAACGCGAAAGTTTGTATGTATGGATGTATATATGTATGGATGTTTGTTCCTCTTTCACGCTGCAACGGAACAACGGATCGACCTGATTTCTTTGCATGGGTATAGTTCAAGAGCCAGAGAGTGAGTGAGTGATAGGCTACTTTTCTTAATCATCATCATCACCATATTTCATCACACGCGGGTGAAACCGCGGGGCGCAGCTAGTATAAGATCGTTTAGGCCGCCATCTCACCTGATGTGCAGCAGAAAGAGCGTCGCAGACAGCCTCTACCTTTGGGCAACATCGGAACGCTGTTTGAAAACGTCAAACATTGAAGGCCGTTCGATCGGACGAGCAACCATCAATGACTATTCGAATCAATCGATCTCTCAGGAAGTCAGATATTACGATATCGGTGTATAACCGATACGAAGAGAGCTTGATAATAAGGTCAACATGCCAAACCCTGTCGAAAGTTTTCCAGATGTCGAGAAAAACGTAAGCAAGCTTCCACGATTTCGGCACTTGACTAGTTCCAAGAGAGTGTGTGAGAGAGAGACGAAAAAGGCATGTCAGCACAGGCGAGATGTCATGCAGACATGTCTACAGAATGATTTCTCGAATATAGTCTAGGCCAGTCGGTTTATTCACGCCAAGATTGCGTAGCAATGTAAGCGTAATGATAATGGTTCCATAAAACGACTCGTTACCCATTTCAGTGGCTAGGCAGGAAATTACACGAATGAAACTCAACGGCCAATGGTAGGTAATTAACTAATGTTCCTAATTAGATATGTTTGGATTTCTGTAAACAAACCGTTAGAACAAAACGAAATTAAGATTAAGTGCTACGAAGTTACACGTGCTCTGTTTATAGTCTAAACGTCTAAATTAGCATCTAATAGTCGGAAATAGCTCGAAAGTTCACACACGCAAATGATACAATTATAGCATACTTACAAACTACTCAAGATAATAATTTAATCATGATATGAGTCGCGCCCGAAGGCAAATTGCTCCGTTTACTTATAACGAAAACGAATAAAAAGATTGAATTGACACACATTGAAAACAGGAGATAGCATCGGCAAAAAGTGTAATGAATGGGAGATCGCAATGAGCATATTTCGTGTTCATTGTTGGCGATTTCTCAGAGCGATTTGCTAATAGTGGCTATTAGCCCGCCCCCGGCCGTATCCCAACACTTTGCGTGTCGACTACCGGCTTACTATCGCAAACAAAAAAACATAATTATTCCTAAAACGGTAACACTTAATTGATCCCTCACGTGTAGACGGTCTTACGGTAAAATTGATGTCATTTTTTCAAGTGCCGACATGCGGTGGTCAGGTCCGCCAGTGTTCGATGGCGAATTTATTTTCTCGCTGTCAGATTTTAGCTTTTAATTTGACATGTAAAACGATAATTAGGCTCAAAATATCCACTGTATAGTTTACGGTTATCTCGTTATATTTTTATTTACACACTTTTTATGGCCATTTGAGAAAGTAAAATTTGAAAGTGTTACATTTTTACAACTTAAGGCGCCGTGACTAGCTGACTTTTATGTTTTTGAGGGGGTGAAGCAGAGGCAGTGGCGGCCGACTACAGCGGGGCGCACCGCGTGAATCTCGCAGAAACGTGACGACCTTCACCTATACACAGCTAAAGACAAGTAATTTCGTCGGTCCACAGCAAAGCTCTGTTGGCCTAGTGGTCTGGCACCGCGCTGGTAAACCACGAATGCCCGGTTCAAATCTAGTACTATGTAGATATTTTTGGACTAAATTTTTTATCATAACATTACGCATTATGCAAAGGGACCCTCCCTTTGCATAATGCGTAGGTATAAAAGTCGTACTACTACACGCGCACGGCCCAGACGCACACAGCGACGGGACGACGGAGAACAAACAAACCATAATTCAACCAAACCAACTTGCTAGTTTTAATTATTAAAATTTACTTTCGTCGTACGTTTCAATATTTTATGTTTCTTTTTTGCACCAAATATTTTACCTATTATATTATAGTTTATTCTTACTCCTGGTATGATTCTACTAACTTGATGGTAGAGTTCGGAGACTGCTAAAACTGCTAAATAGGGAAAGCGAGATAAGTCAAGGTTGGGCTCGTTTTTTTAGTCTTAGTGAAAATTGTTAGTCAAGGAATGATTTGACTGAGCTGATGGTGGATTTCGGAGACCGCTACTGGAACTGCTAGACGGAAAGAGATAGAAGTGTCGAGTTTGGACTCGTTTCATTAGTCGTGATGAGATCTTCTTCTAGGAATATTTTGACTGACCTGATCGAGGACTTCAGAGACTGCTACTGGAACTGCTAGACGGATATAGATAGAATGGTCAAGTTTGGGCTCGTTTCATTATTCGTGATGAGATCTTCTTCTAGGAATATTTTGACTGACCTGATCGAGAACTTCAGAGACTGCTACTGGAACTGCTAGACGGATAGAGATAGAATGGTCGAGTTTGGGCTCGTTTCATTAGTCGTGATGAGATCTTCTAGGAATATTTTGACTGACCTGATCGAGAACTTCAGAGACTGCTACTGGAACTGCTAGACGGATAGAGATAGAATGGTCGAGTTTGGGCTCGTTTAATTAGTAGTGATGAGATCTTCTTCTAGGAATATTTTGACTGACCTGATCGAGGATTTCGGGGACTGCTACTGGAACTGCTAGACGGATAGAGCTAGAAGTGTCGAAAAAAAAAGTGTCGAGCCCAAACTCGACACTTCTATCTCTTTCCGTCTAGCAGTTCCAGTAGCGGTCTCCGAAATCCTCGATCAGGTCAGTCAAAATATTCCTAGAAGAAGATCTCATCACAACTAATGAAACGATCCCAAACTCAACACTTCTAGCTCTATCCGTCTAGCAGATCCACTAGCAGTCTCCGAATACCTCTATCAGGTCAGTCAAAATATTTCTGGAAGAAGATCTCATCACGACTAATGAAACAAGCCCAAACTTGACACTTCTAGCTCTATCCGTCTAGCAGTTCCAGTAGCAGTCTCCGAAGTCCTCGATCAGGTCACTCAAAATATTCCCAGAAGAAAACCTCATCACGACTAATGAAACGAGCCCAAACTTGAAACTTCTAGCTCTATCCGTCTAGCAGTTCCAGTAGCGGTCTCCGAAATCCTCTATCAGGTCAGTCAAAATATTCCTGGAAGAAGATCTCATCACGACTAATGAAACGAGCCCAAACTTGACCATTCTATCTCTATCCGTCTAGCAGTTCCAGTAGCAGTCTCCGAAGTCCTAGATCAGGTCAGTCAAAATATTCCTAGAAGAAGATCTCATCACGACTAATGAAACGAGTCCAAACTCGACACTTCTATCTCTTTGCGTCTAGCAGTTCCAGTAGCGGTCTCCGAAATCCTCGATCAGGTCAGTCAAAATATTCCTGGAAGAAGATCTCATCACAACTAATGAAACGATCCCAAACTCGACGCTCCTATCTCTTTCCGTCTAGCAGTTCCAGTAGCAGTCTCCGAAATCCTCGATCAGGTCAGTCAAAATATTTCTGGAAGAAGATCTCATCACGACTAATGAAACAAGCCCAAACTCGACACTTCTAGCTCTATCCGTCAACAGTTCCACTAGCTGGCTCCGAAATCCTCGATCAGGTCAGTCAAAATATTCGTGGAAGAAGATCTCATCACGACTAATAAAACGAGCCCAAACTCGACGCTCCTATCTCTTTCCGTCTAGCAGTTCCAGTAGCAGTCTCCGAAATCCTCGATCAGGTCAGTCAAAATATTCGTGGAAGAAGATCTCATCACGACTAATAAAACGAGCCCAAACTCGACGCTCCTATCTCTTTCCGTCTAGCAGTTCCAGTAGCAGTCTCCGAAATCCTCGATCAGGTCAGTCAAAATATTTCTGGAAGAAGATCTCATCACGACTAATGAAACAAGCCCAAACTCGACACTTCTAGCTCTATCCGTCTAGCAGTTCCACTAGCTGGCTCCGAAATCCTCGATCAGGTCAGTCAAAATATTCGTGGAAGAAGATCTCATCACGACTAATAAAACGAGCCCAAACTCGACACTTCTAGCTCTATCCGTCTAGCAGTTCCGTAGCAGACTCCGAAGTCCTCGATCAGGTCAGTCAAAATATTCCTGGAAGAAGATCTCATCACGACTAATGAAACGAGCCCAAACTTGACCATTCTATCTCTATCCGTCTAGCAGTTCCAGTAGCAGTCTCCGAAGTCCTAGATCAGGTCAGTCAAAATATTCCTAGAAGAAGATCTCATCACGACTAATGAAACGAGTCCAAACTCGACACTTCTATCTCTTTGCGTCTAGCAGTTCCAGTAGCGGTCTCCGAAATCCTCGATCAGGTCAGTCAAAATATTCCTGGAAGAAGATCTCATCACGACTAATAAAACGAGCCCAAACTCGACGCTCCTATCTCTTTCCGTCTAGCAGTTCCAGTAGCAGTCTCCGAAATCCTCGATCAGGTCAGTCAAAATATTTCTGGAAGAAGATCTCATCACGACTAATGAAACAAGCCCAAACTCGACACTTCTAGCTCTATCCGTCTAGCAGTTCCACTAGCTGGCTCCGAAATCCTCGATCAGGTCAGTCAAAATATTCGTGGAAGAAGATCTCATCACGACTAATAAAACGAGCCCAAACTCGACACTTCTAGCTCTATCCGTCTAGCAGTTCCGTAGCAGACTCCGAAGTCCTCGATCAGGTCAGTTAATCCGTTTCTGGAGAAAGTAACATCATGACTTACCAAACTAGCTCAAACTAAACTAAACTAAAAATTGGTGCTAATGATGACGATGATGATGAAAAGCAGCATTTTATTCCTCTCGTTACAACATCAGCTATCTGAGAGTGAAAATCCCATCAAAATCAGTTCAGCCATTTTGGAGTTTATACGTAATATCATCATCATCATCATCAGCCTTCATAGGGAACATACATACATCGCTTTTTATATGTATATAGAAGAAAGATATACTCAAAGAAGACTGTAACACCTTTTTAGGGTTCCGTAGAATTACAAGGAACCCATATAAGTTCGTTCTGCCCATCCGTCTGTCTGTCTGTCCATCCCAAGTTGTTTAGGACTTCCTAACCATTATAGTAGACTAACTGCACCCCGCGCATTCACCTGCGTAGTAATGAAAAAATTGTGATGATGATGATGATGAAAAGTTGCTCGAATTTTTTTCAACATCAGCTATCTTACAGTGAAAATCCCATCAAAATCGGTCCTGCAGTTTTCGAGTCTATAAAGAACATTACAGACATACGCACACGACGAAATATTTCAAAAACATTATAAAAATAAAATGGAAATGTGAGAATTGAACCCGGAGCCTACTGAGTCACAGGAACTAATCCATTGCGTCAACCACTCTTCTGATTGAACTATGACGCAAGCGGTGAAATTATGCTTCTAATCTATAAAATAATATAAATGTACAAAGAAATCGTCACAAAATGTAATTTTCATTCGCCTGCCTGTTTAGTACTAAGTACTTACTTGAAGCCTGACCAAAGGAAGTAAGGGTGAGACCAACTTGTAAATTTTACGCGTAAATTACGTACTTCTCAAGATATCAACTGGAATGTCTAATTAAACTGGACGGAAAGCTATTTTGTATGATAACGTCGCTGACTGTCCACTTTGTGTGACCTCTGCAAATGCTCGAGACTCTTTTTTTGTGGTACATCGACCACCGATACTTGGAAGTAATTATTATTATGCATCTCCACTGATGTCACTCCACCCTCCTGCCCCGCGCAAACCGTGAAGACTAGGTCCGGAATGCAACTACACCGAAACCGTATCACTATGTAATGAATCCCTGAACGTTCAAAGAAGAATGTAACACCTTTTTAGGGTTCCGTAGAACTACAAGGAACCCATATAAGTTCCTTCTGTCCATCCGTCTGTCTGTATGTCCATTCCAAGTTGTATAGAACTTTCTAACCTTTATAGTATCGTAATAGAGTCCTAAAGGGTCGGCAACATATTTGTGATGCTTCTGGTGTTACAAGTATCCATAGGCGACGATGACTGCTTACCATCAGGTAGCCCGTCTGCTTGTTTGCCACCTATGCCACATAAAAAAACCGGACAAGTACGAGTAGTCTCGTGCTCTGAGGGTTCCGTTAGACGGAACCCTCAGAGGACGAGACCAAAAAGAAAAACTAACTGAAGTTAAAATATTGAAATACAAACTTAAGTTTGTAGTTGACAATAAGGTTATTCCATACATTCCAACTACAAAATGTAAGTTTGTAATAGCAAAATAATTATTTTTAAATGATATAACTTCAAATTTATAACTTTCGGATTTATTCCTATATATGTGCAATGAGACCTTGCCTCTTGCCAAATTTCATGATTCTAGGTCAACGGGAAGTACCCTATAGGTTTAGATTCCCTTGTGAAATCGCAAAATATACGACATAAACGTTCATATCTTTTGATTGCTTTGACTTACAACTTTTATTTTTTACAGCCGAAAGAAACCGTAGGCCCAAGTATTTAGTATAAATTTCAACTTGATACCTTTACGCGTTCTTGAGAAAAAGGGTATTGACAGACGGACAGACAGACGGACAACGAAGTGATCTTATAAGGGTTCCGTTTTATCCTTTTGAGGTACGGGACCCTAAAAAAGTAGACTAACTGTGCTCTGCGGGTTCACCTGCGAAGTAATGAAAAAATGGTGATGATGATGATGATAAAAAGATGCCAATTTTTTTTCTCCTCGTAGAATCAGCTATCTGACAGTGAAAATCCCGTCAATAACGGCCCTACCATTTTCGAGTAAAGAACATTACACACATGCATACAAACACAAACACAAACATACACACACCCACGCACGCACGAACATGACGAATTATTTTAAAAACATAAGAAAAATTACAAAAATTAAAATTATTGGTGACTATGAGATTTGAACCCGGAGCTTACTCACAGAGTCGCAGAGAACTTATCCATTGCGTCAAACCATTCGGCCAACTGGACTATGACGATTGTGGTGAAATTATCCTTCGTAAACTAATATATACAAACAAATCGTTACAAAATGTAATTTTCATTCGCCTGCCTTTTTAGTACTTATAATGCAAGAAAACATTGCAGATAAGGTAGGTACTTACTTTACAACTTACGTCAAGGTGTTTTTGTGTCATAAAGTTGAGATTATATTTTGGAGCGGTTAGCGGAACAAAGCGACACACGTCCGTCTAGCAGCGCGCCTCAGCGGTCTCTGTCACATCGCGTAAAAATAAAAGAGAAGTGAAAAGGCGCCGCGGCGGCACGACGTTTCGTTCGACACGTTCGAGCCAATTTATGATTAAATTAATTAATAGATAGAAAAATTGAATTTTAATCAAAAAATAAAATTAATGATGTTATTTGTTACAATATTTAACATCATTCTTGTAAATTTTGTAAAGATTTGTTCATTAATAGTCGAGATAACATTGTATGCGTTTAGGTAAATTTCAAGGTTAGAGGTTATTTCATGATTTTTTTCTATCGAGAAAATTTATCGGAAACGTGTTTTGGAACTAATGGTACACTCAGAAATATGATCAAGATTACCACATATTTTTTTTACTGCTTTAAAATGAATATATTGTCTCAAAAAAAATTTCTGTGAAGCCTTTTTTGTCTGAAAGACCGCCTTAAGTCAAATAATGATGACAAATGAGTATTTTTTACGATTTAACTGTCCACTTTATCTTTAAAGTTTCATTTAGACGAACTTCATTTTATCTTTGTTTTCAAGCTAATTGAAACTTAATTTCCTATGAGAAAAATTGTGTAAGTCAATTTAATTTAACATTCACGTCCACAGTCCATCAAACGGTCACAAACAAATAAGTTAGGAGACGGCTTCAACAAGCGTTTAATCACGGGCATTTAATTTAAAATAGCTGTGTTAGTAAACCAAAGGTTATGAGGATGCTCATTATAGCCGATTCCAAAAAGCATTTACTAATTTCGTTTACCCAAATATTTGTCCGGAATATCGGAGAAACGGCACGTGATTGATTATCTCGCGACAAGTTCGCCCCGGTACAGTTATGCGAATTTAACGAGATGTAATTTGTTGATCGTCCGGCGACTGTAAGTAATGATTGGAAATGTGAGTGCGGTGCGGTGTGGTGGAATGTGGCTCGCCGGTGCGGTGCCGCGGTCGCCCGCCGCCGTGGATGATTGACTTGTGCGACAATCGTGCGATGCGACGCGTCCGCCACCGTCACCGGCGTCGCCTGCGCAGGTCATTACGCCGAATCTACCTCAAGCCGCAACACAACGGTACCCGACAAATGAAACAAATTTCGGAACGAATTCGAACTATGAGCACTTTCTAGGGTGTTTTAATTTACCTACACAAATAACGCATCAAATATGATAGCACCGGAGTGCCGTTCCACATAACGTATTGAAATCGATACTGATACACAATGAATGCATTAAATGTGAAAGTGATATAATGCACAAAAAACGGTAACGGTAGCTATTGAATATTGTATTACTGAATGTTATGTTGTTTTATTATTAACAGTAACCTAATAAATCGCACGCAAGAAGGTATATTCATCTTGATTGATGATTGAAGTGCCCATTGAGCGGATCTATGTCAGACTGTATAAAGGTTTTATAGTCTGACATCGATAAATTGAAAAGGAGTTAATATAATAATGATATTCTAAGCACAACGGTTAATTAAAATTTCTTAGGAACACAATAGGCTAGTGGATAGTATAGTAAATGTTCTCCCGTGGGGCAGGAAAGTGTGCCAATAGTTGGTTAACAAAAAGCTCGATACTGATCACGTACAAAGGCGGAGTATTAAATTTTCCGCTTCGTTTTGGTGACAAACGGTTCGTCGTGCGCCGCGCGACTCGCTTCAGAGCGTCGAATATTTAAAAGAAACATCTTCCAATAATACTTTTAGATTTCTTTCCGTTCTAGAGTCAAAAGAGGTCTCATCATCACCATCATCATTTCAGCCGTAGGACGTCCACTGCTGGACATAGGCCTTACCCATCGATCTCCAAAAGGACTGGTTGGAAGTGGTCTGCTTCCAGCGTTTCCCTGCGGTCTCTTTTAGGTCGTCGGTCCATCTTGTGGGTGGAGTGGGTGGAAAAGAGGTCTACATTTTTGTTTTCAACATGTCTCGTCCCACTACTGGGAAAAGGTTTATTTCCTTTCATGCATCTCTATCTTCAGCCAAATTTGACCACGAAAATCTTCGCCCATCTTCTACAAATTATAAATAGGTAATATTCTCGTATATACTAATAATAATTCCTACTTACTCTTTATTACGAACAAATACGTACTAGATTGTGCTGAGTTTGTTTCCCACTTTGCATTAAATTTGCAATGACCAGTAAATATATTTGTTTATAAAAGAAATTTGAACACCCTCAATTGATGTCGAATGCCTTGTATAGTGAAATGACATTGTTATTTTTTATCGTATATCACTTGTGTCGTCTCGAGCGACAGCCACACTGACGACTGACGCTCTATAATATTACACAGTAACAAAGCTTCCTCAGCGACTAACTCCCAAAGAAATTTCGAAATAATTACATTCTATGTAGAGAAACTAGCATTATCGCTTTTACAGTAATTTTAAATTTAAGTTATTTTAGTAATTTAGGTTATTTTATTTTGCAATTAAGCCGTAGCTAGCAAACTATGTTTATGCCTTTTTACATAATTCTTGAAAAAAAGTATCCTGCCTATTTAAATTCAAATATATAAAGAGTATCTAATGAAAGAACTTATACATAGTAGTAATAAAACTCTCTAATTTAGATTGAAACACATTTAGTTTAAATCCATCGATTACTTTAGTAATAATTGATTTAGTCTAAATTTGGTTTGGAATTATTGTGCGTCAACCCGAAATCTAAAGTTTTAAATAATTTTGATTTTAACGACAGCAACCAGAATTAGACACCATTCGTTTTTTGGTCTGACAGCTGTAATATAATTGTTTTTTTTTTTTTTTAACAGTTTTTTAATACTGGTTTATATCGGGTGCCTAGTCGGCTTTGGCCACCAACTCGCATGTTGGTAAGTGACGATGTGGTCTAAGATCAAGTACGCAGAAAAACCTACGTTGAAAATCCTAGCGAAAATGACCAGAATTCGTGGTTTTTATTCAGCTTTTTACAATGTTATTGAAGCTATACTTTGACCGAGTTTGGTCGTAAAAATTGTGTCAACTGTCATATTTATGAGACCTCTTAAAAAGCCTGTTGCTATAGATATAGTTGAATGTTCTTATCTGCCGGTCACGAAAAGCTCAGGATATGTGATTCTGTACTCTACTGTGCCCGCATTGACGTCTAATAGATGAATCCCCGATCCGCCGACACGGCATCTCGGATCGTGTCGATCACCTTCAGAGACATTTCATACTTATTTAATAAATGGCGAAGATCTATCTATAACATTAGCGTTCTAAATACTCTTTCATTAGTTACATATCTACTGTCCGCAAAAAATAAACCACAGACGTCTTTTTTGCAATATTTGTACGACTAATTTGGTTACTTTTATTTGACAGCGGTTTAAGAAAGCCATTTGAGAAATGAAAGCATTAACACAAAAATAACATTTTGTATGCGGTTTTTTTGCAAATACAATTTTAAAATAGATAATACGAGAGTATGTGCTTAGACACCATAAACACACTATAATATTTTTAATGCGATGCGAAAGTGTCTTTGTTTGTTGGTTTGTTTCTCTTTCTCGCAGTAACATAGCAACCTCTCGATGTGATTTTTGCATATACAAGGTTATAAGGAAAGGGTATGCTAAGCCGAAAGGGGTTTGTTATACTCATAATTATGAATAACTTTTACTATGGGACCGAAGCTGAAATTGCGGAAGAAAATCAGCTGTTCCATACATTTTGTCGAGTCTCAATGACCCTTTTCTATGGAACAGCTGATATTTTTTCGCGATTTCAGGGTAGTAATATGATATTCCACAGTAATATGAGTACAATGACCTCTTTTTGGCTTAGCATACCCTTTCCTTATAACCCTCTGTATATAAATTTGGAGGGTTAGAGACTAACTTAGGATACTTTATATCCTAGAAAAATTTACGGCTCCTGAGGAAAAGTCAACGTGGGATGTAATTTAATATTATTAGTCGTAAACATATTTTATAAGGCATAATTTATGAAGAAAATCTGATGGGTTCATCAAAATTTAATTTATTTTTATGAATGATTGCTCCAAAATAAGCACTCTTGCGCAATCGAGATTATTGTTGGGTAATTAGTGTCATAAATTTACTTCATAAGATTTATCTGAAAATGCTGAAATTTAATGTTGTGTGTAAAAAAAAACTTTTCTAATATATGATTGGAAATTCGATCATTATTTTAACAATCTTCGTCGAGCCAATCAAAATTGGTCAAACTGGTCAAAGACACCATTCTGCGGTCCATTTGGCGACAACACAAAAATATATTCACCACCACCACCATTAAAGCAAACGAAAGAAAAAAACTTCTGATTGCTTAATTTATGTAGAGTTCTGTGTCTAAATGGTAGAAAGAATGCGGAAGATCTACTTACATTTGAATAGTGAGAGTGTATTAAGAATTGCATTCATTATAACAAGGGTATGTCTCCAACTAAATAGAACATTAGATCTTCTTTTTGGATCACTTAGAACACTTTCATCGAGTCGGCGCGTTCTGTTCGAAAGTAAAAATCGAACAAATATTTGGAGCTCTTTATTCAGGGGTCCGGTGAATTATGTCGCCAGACAATATGGCCGCGGTCGTCCCATACATACACTTAACAAAAACTTAATGAAAGTCGAAAGTCACGCTTTCACTTGTCGGTATTGTACTGCGGGCCAATTGTATATAATAACTACTTCAATTGTTGTGCGGTACGCGGAGCTTAACAAGGATGCGATGAGAACTTGCACTTTACTGGGTTCTTGTTTACAATAACATGCAATCAATAATTGTTTAAAACAAAAGTCGTTCTGCTATGATTAGCATTAATTAACGTCGTTATTTTTACAAGCTTTTATTTAATTTGCAATGTTTGTAAGTGTGTTTAGGTCAAATCTTGCAAGCTGAATTAGAACCAGTTCCTCCTAACAGAATTTGCTGGAAATTTGCATGCACCTATATAGTTCTAGTGATAATACAATATGCAATATCCTTCGATCAAACAATACCCAATATTGTAATATTTTCAAAATGGCCGCCAAAAAAACTTTTTAATAAATATAAAATCATCATCATCATCATTTCAGCCATAGGACGTCCACCGCTGGACATAGGCCTCCCCCATCAATCTCCAAAAGGGCCGGTTGGAAGCGGCCTGCAGACGACCTAAAAGAAACGCTGGGTTTCCCTGCGGTTTCTTTTAGGTCGTCTGTCCATCTTTTTTTTTTAAATAAATAAGTCTTGCGCTCGACCACCAACTCGCCTGATGTTAAGCGATGATGCGGTCTACGGTGGAGCACGCTTGCCTAGAAGAAACCGATTCACTCGTGATTTGAAGACACCCAGATAGATAGATAGATCCAGATCTTGTGGGTGGACGTCCTACGCTGCGCTTACCAGTCCGTGGTCTCCATTCCAGAACCTTTCGGCCCCATCGGCCATCTGTTCTGCGTGATATGTGCCCTGCCCACTGCCATTTCAACTTGCTAATCCGGTGGGCTATGTCGGTGACTTTCGTTCGTCTACGGATCTCCTCATTTCGGATTCGATCTCGTAGAGAAACCCTGAGCATAGCCCTCTCCATAGCTCATTGTGCGACTTGACTTGAGCTTGCTTATGAGGCCCATAGTGAGAGACCACGTTTCAGTGCCGTATGTCATCACTGGTAACACACACTGGTCGAAGACTTTCGTCTTAAGGCACTGAGGTATTTTGGACGAGAAGACGTTGCGAAGTTTACCGAACGCTGGCCTGCCGAGTTGGATTCGCCGATTGACCTCTTTCTTGAAATATAAAATAGCATCATTTAAACAAAAGCTTGTTAACATTAAAGAATTGGGCGCAAAAATCACTTTCTCTTTCTGCTACCTTTTTACGACTCAAAAGCTGATCCGATGTAGATGGAATTTGACATAAAAGTAGTGTGCATTACTAGAACTGACATGTGATACTTTTTATCTCGAAAAAAGCGGGGAAACCATACCATCGTTGGTAAAACGCTTGACTCTAGTTTATGAACATAAATAAACATTTAACTGTTTATGATAATTCTATTGAACTAAAGACGGATAAACCGAAAGGATAAAACGGTACCAGTTATAAATGGACACCCACCAGATAAAGCCGTTGTTGTGTCTAAATATCTTACTATTAAATTATAAACACATTTGCCATTTTACGACGACATTTATTGGCATTAAGGAACAAGACGTCGAGACCTAAAACGACACTCCTCGCTTACAAATGCAACCGGGTTATCCGGAGAAAAAGTGAGTCTAACATGATTCACCAAAAACCGAAACAAGCGCGAATTTATGATAATGTAGAAAAAGACAGCTTAAAGTAGATAGTCATATAAAAAATTCAAACTATAGTGTCATAGAAACGGCTCTTTTATGAAGGCGTACTGGCATTTGGGCAGGGTTTTAAAAACTAGAAAATGTGGATACTTTTTCTTTGGATGGCAATGAACGTCTGACCTTTTAGTCTGAGTAAGGATATCGAAACTTAGACATACCTATTTAGTAGTAGATAATATATTAGACATGACTCAGGAGTCGAGACGACTTTATTTATGGTAGACACATTTGTCTTGTTTTCACACTGATTCCAAATGGGACGAAGGATCTAGGAAGTTGTAAACGTTACAGACATTTATCATTTATTTGAAGGCCGTTATAGAAGATTGATTAGATATAGACTTAACTCATGCTAGTAGAATAGAAGAGAGGATCGTAATAGCTCCACATACAATTTGCAAGCGTGGTCTATCAAACACATTTCGACGAAAATTGGACTTTAGGGTTTCGACCTTTCCTATATTAATTACTGTTTAATCTTTGTCCCCTCTAATATTTTGTACGCCATTACAACATTTATTGAAATGTTGTTCGCACATTGGTGCAAAGAGGTTTGATTACGTTTTACCACTAAAAGGAGGCAAATACCTAGAACTAAAATTCTAACATATTTACAGAAATAATATTGGACATTTCCAGATGACTATAGCTGCTATCCTGTGATTGGCTTATAGTACAAGCCATTCGGGAATGTTTTATTATTTATTTCCAAATTTGTTTGGTTGGTAAAGTTTTAATGAAAATATTTGTCTATTTTTTTATTGATATCCACGCGATATCTGAGTAAAGTAATGTACAAATTTTGACACAAACTGGACATTTATGGATTCACGTATGCTGGCCTCTGCTACGAAATTTACAAATGAGCTTGTTGATGTACATATAAGTTTTTATAATTCAGCCCTACCGTCTTTCAGATGCCATCTTAAGCTGTAGATCTCGCTTGTTAGATCTACACAACAACAATAATTAAGGTATGTGGACTTCAGGTAGTCAAAAAATTCTGAGACTAGGGATGACCAAGACCATACCTATGTGACCTATTTAATTAGCACACATATTTACCTGTACAGGCTTGTCAGTCGGGCTAGGCAGCGGTAGTGCATCCCAGTGTCACAAGTCTCCCCAGATTAAGGCGCGCTTGCCGCGGTCCACCGACGCCAGGAGTCCAGACTGAGGGTGCCACGCAACCGCTGTTACTGGCGACCTAAAACCAGTTAAAACAACCTTTTATTTAAACACCTTTTTAAATAAGCTTACAGATACATTAATGACGCTTTTAATTTTTATTTAAATGTATTTATTTATATTTTGGCAGCCATTTTGCAAATATTACAATACTTGCTGTGCCTGCGGTTTCACCCGCGTTGTAATCTACTTTCCAAATTTCAGCTTCGTAATTAAAAAACCTTCCCCTCTCCTTCTCCTTAATTCGTCTTTTGCGAAAAAAAAATTATGCAGTAGTAACAAAGGACTTGTAAAACTTTCAACCTCCAGTTCCCCCCCCGCCCCCCCAAATTCGCCCCTGTCTAAAAATCCTTTCGTAGCGGGCCTCTATATCCCATAAGAAATCTACCTGCCGAATTTCAGCTTCGTAGGTAAAGTCGTTTTCGAGATTTCGTGATGAATGCGTGAGTGAGTAGATGAATTTCGTTTTTATATATATATATAGATAGATTGGATATTGTATTGTCACCAAAACTAAAGCTGTGCGCAAAATTTCAGTAAAATTGGTTAGGTGGAACTGGTTCTACTTCAGCTTGCAAGATTTGACCTAAACAATCTAGCAAACTTCTTGTAAAAAGGTTTTACTCTGTTTTCAAATCAGATTAGCGGTAGATAAGCCAAGATTGTCAAACAGAGGGTGACGTTCGACGTTAGGAGGCAACAACGCTAGAAACGCTGGCGTGACGATTTCAGGAGGGTTGGCAGAAGGTAGCGAAAGACAGGAATTTATGAGAGGAAATGGGAGGGACCAATTTTTAGCAGTGGGACAGTTTAGTAAATATACTCGATCAACCTTGAAAAAAAGTACATGTGTAAGGAAGTTTAGAGATAAAAAAAAATTATGTGGCATGAATAAAATTTAAAAGCGGTTTCATTTTATCAGCGACGTGCATCGGTGCATTAATCACATATGCATACGGTGCGGACGTGATGCGTGGAGCCGCGTACAGTAGGTAAATGACATTCCTGAGAAAATACCGACAAAATCTAAGCTCACCAGGCAATAAAACACAACTTCCAGACACCACTACACTTTATTATAAAACTGGAGCGTTTTTGTGTCCAAGGCTCGAGAACCGTTACATTTCTCAGAATATTACACGAGAAAACTATGAACGGTTACTCGAGTTATTTTATACTAGCGCGGCCGTACATTAGAAATATTATGTCGACGTCTAAATCTGTGTCACTAGCGTTTAAAAGATACTCATCGAGGCTTTTATTAGCTCTCAAAGCTTAATGAGGCCGACAAAAAATGCACCGGCCGTAAGTATCCGTCGTGTCTAACGCCGCCGAGCGTAGAAACGGGAAGCGGTCGTGAATCAGAATACATTTTACTCGTAATGTCGATTTATCGCCGCCTACAAATATGGATCGTGATCGGAGTGGTCCATACAGTTTTGAGTGTACAACTTGTGTTGGTTCGATTGTCGGAGGCCGCTCTGAGGCTTTATATCGTACCTATGCTGGGCGAGGCTACTCATAAACAAGAATTAGCGTCGCGCTGGTTCGGTTCGTTTACACATACCGCTCCCGCTGGCAGTCGCCGGCGCTGTAACGAGGCGCGGCGGCGCACGCGCATATATCCAGCGGGAACTAGGAAGCGCAGTAAACTTCGACAAATCTGACACACGCTACTTTCCAATTGTTTCCTTATCGAAACGCGTTCGATAACAAACGCTATGGCATTACGGGAGGATCTATCACTACAGGTGCTAGTTACTTAAAGAATGTCGAATCATTACAACCGCCGTGTCTACGTATCGTAAATTGCTTGCAATCTAGATATTCGTTAGTTAAGAAATGTTTTATTAACAACCGCATTCGTAGGGCTGCAATTAGAAAAACATTGTAAATAACAATTACCACTCGATGATGAGAAAAAGTCGGATAACCAATCGATTTATTTCAAAAAGTTTAATCAAAATGTAGAGCAAGCGCAGTGCGTTTTATTGCTGGGTAATGACGCTTAATTAACAGAATTGACCGCGTGCCTACTTGCATCTCATTGTACTTGTTTGGTACAAAACTCTTAACCGTATTTAAACGCCTACCGTGTTCGGTGTTCGGAAACAGGTTACCCAATAAAGCAATTTCAAGAACCTATCCGCTGCGGTCGTTAGCCTTTCCGGTACAAAAAGCATGCACCGCGATTAGCCGAGACCAATGTCCGAACGTAGAGCTAACATAGACTTTAGGCACGTAGTATACTTACGCGCACTCAAGTTATGACAGCAAACGTAGGGGACGCCTTTTTACTGTACTTTGCTGACCGCTATAAAATGATAGTAGAGGTTATCTACGGCTAAAACGTCAAAGCAACATTGTGCTTTAAGAGTTAAAACCCCCGTTGCAGAGTAGAAACCTTAGTAAAAACATCCACTAGATTTAAACGCATACTCTATCTCTTTTCTCTAATTATGCTCCCAGACGCTTAACAATCAAACAACTCTTAAGGCGCGTCTAAACGGACAATAATTTTCAGAAAATTTATAGTCAGTATTGTTCTGACCAATGAAAAGATTAAAAAAAAATAAAAATAGAACGTCTGTCGATGCAGTGTTGTAAGAAATTTGTTGTAGCCAGTTGAACCCATATAAACGAAACGTCAGTCATTCGAAATCAGTTACCAACTGTGATGCAAACAAAGAACTTTGAGACCTAACCCAAAAAGGTAAGGTACAAGTTCTTTGGATGCGGAGTTCGACGCGTTGATCTAAATATGAATGTTCAATCAAGGTTCACTCTTAACGCCTGGCGACAGATTTTCCTTCTCATTTCCGTTCTATTTACTTCTCTTTTCTGTGGTTCTGACAATATTGCCGCAACATTGTTGCAATTTGACAATTAAAAACAAATGACAACAAATTGATCCCATGCATAAGAAGATATTTATTGGAAATTAAAATGGCAAGTCATGCTGGACGCTACTGTAGCAACACATTTCCGTAAAATAGTTACCTGCTTGGATGCACCTTAACAGATGGAATCGTATACATATCTTTGATAGCTATGATAGTCATTCGAATGGCAATTAAGATATAAACTTACCTGTATATGGGGACTGTAATGTCACTCTGACCTCAGTCATGAAATTGCATAGTTGTCATGACTGAGGTCAGAGTCACATTGCGGAGAATCCCCATTCGAGATAAGCATGAAACATGCACGTCTAGACATCACATTCCGACCTTGCTCACGTATTATAGCATGTCATCCACGTGCACGCAACCCTGAGATTATTGTCCGATTATACATATGAAACTGGATACTAATAACTGTCCAACTAACATTTATTACGCAATAACTTCAAAAATGCAATAAATAAGTACGAAAATATAGAGTGCGACGGTGGAAATTACAATGTAAAGACACGCAATGCTCTTTACTCATACAACGACAGATAGCGAACATAAAGTTGCATATACAAATTAAACGCTTAGAATATTATTAAAACGTCGTTAATGGAATAAGTATGCAAAAAAAAATTACTGACTATTTACTTATTAGATACCTACTTGTTAAAGCATTGTCAATAAGGAGCCGAAGTAACAGTGACACAGTCAAGTGAAGTGCGTTAATTTGCAGTGCGTTCCCTTGGTTTGTATCGGCGATCCGATCAGCGATAGGTCGCGGGACCGCGCGATAAATCATAACGATTTCCGACGACGACAATACTGCGCGACGCACATGTTCTTGCTAATTTTGTGCGAGGGCCGCATGCTGAGAGCACAGCCCGGCGACTTACAAAGCGACCGTTGCCGGAGATAGCATTGATACTCACTAACGCAAACACAATCACACCATCATCTGTGTCATATTTTACATTTCCGTGAATGTCACCGTCGATAACAAACACGAATAAGGACAAGAAAACCCGATACGGACTAAATCGGAGAAGTTTAATGTGTTGTTGATCGCATTGATTAGGAAAGCTTCCAGATTATAATTTCGATAAGGCCTTTGCTAACACAGTAGCCGGACCGCGGATACGTATAGTACTAACTTTCTGTGCTACGGATGTAAATTAATTTGCGCAAGCAGACCAGTAGGTAACAATGTTAATGAGCTTTCCGAGATAACCAATAAAGTTTGGAGCTAGTACTGGAGTCGCCAGCCAGTATAGTTTAGCTTCATTGTAGTCGGGTACGATACGTGCATGCGGTTAGTGCACTTATGAAATGAGAAACAATGGTCGCAGCCAAAAGGAAAGCAATCTTTATTGTTCATCTCCTTTTACTCGGATATTGTTGCGCTAAAATTGATTTCAACCAGAATGATAAAAGTTTTATGTGGCAACGGTACATAGGAGAAACCGTAGTAATGTTTGTTTCAATATTGAATTAGACTCGTCTGCGGCGGTAGTAAAATGAAACGCGCAATTTCACTGTTCAAACCTAGGTCTATCTGGGACGGATAATACGAACCGAGAGTTATGTGGAGATGTTCGTATGACTGTTTCCGCGTTTATTTTGCCCTTGTCGCGGGAAATGTTTGCACCATTGTGTGAGGTGTGTTGGCAAGAATCGAGCCAGATTGCATCGCCGCGCGGACTCAACTAGACGTCAACTCGGAGAACAAAGAAGATTCATTTGCGGAAGTTTTTGTATGCAAACGTTGAATATCACATTGTACACTCACTCACTCAAGGTGTGTCTATCTCACACTGTACCTACCGCGAAGTAGGCGTTATGGTATTGACATTTTCTATAAATTTACTCGTAAGTGCAGGTAGTTAAAAGCAAGCATGACAATTTTACTGGAAATGAAACATACATAAAATCTACGTACACCCAATGAAATATCAGGAAAATAGCTTTAAAGTGCAATCTAGGTAAGGGTGTAATTAATATTTCAAACAAAGTATTTTAATACGTATATTAAAATACTTTGTTTTATTGTTAATAGGTCACTTGCAAGTAGCGAAAGCTCTTGCGGAGCGCGGAGTGGTAACTAGGGAGATTATTTTAATTCTTATTGTTCAGTTTAATGGGACACGGCAGGTGTGGAGATAGCTTAATGCCAAATAAATATGCATTGTACGGTATGGGAAAGAGAAATTTGCAATGGTGAGACAGCCCCGGTGTATGTTGACCTCACGATTTCAATTGTCCATGCGAATTGTAAAGGTAGCATTCCGATCTTGGTGCCGCGACCAGCAGCAGCGGCTGCGTCGCGCGACTCACTGCTCAGTATGAATTTATATGATGTGCTAAACAATTCAAGCGACCGCGTCGTTCGACGTATGGGTCGCTTGAACTGTTGACTTCAGTGGGTCGCGCGACGCGGCCGCTGCCGCCAGTAACGATTGCGGGTCGCGGTCGCCAAGGTCGGAATGCTACCTTTACAGGGACTGAACGATGTCACGAGGGGAACAATTCCAGTTTTAAATTCAAGGTCAGAAATGTCGGGGATATTTTACAGGGGTCGTGGTTCAGAGCTGAACAGTTTAGAACGATAGCGGAACGGTACACTGCCTACGTATCTGTCGCATTGGAGGAACTATAAAATTAAATCACGTCTAGTTGATCTAGTATCCATGTGCATAGGATTAAGCATGACAACGTCGACGTTCAAGTTTGATTGATTTTGCATTTCTGTATCGGAGCTTCAACTGTTTTTTATCGACTTCAGGAGGGTGAACATTAATTCAAGTAACAAACTGTAAGGCTAAAGGCTGTAAAATTTCACTAAAATCGAGTTAACGGTGCCTGTTATCGTCGCATAAATATACAAATACACACAACTTGTGTGTATTACTACGATTTGACCTTCGTTTCGTTCGGTCAACTAAATGTATCAATGGTAAGACGACGCATGTTTTTTTGCCGATTACGGCAAAGGAAGGTTTACGAGTTTGAACGTATATGTATAATATATCTTTTTATGTCTAATCTCCAGATCTACTTATCATATTTTGACCAATGTGGTGTCTATCGATGCGCCTTAATACTCCTCGTGTCGACGAGGCTACAATTATGATGTCGAGTATGGTATATTTTAACAAATTTAATGTTTCGTGATGCGTCTGTACGCCCCGGGTGATATGATGTCAACAAAATTCAATATGGTAGATTTTATGTCTTAATATCGCACGTCGAAAAATTTCATGCTTCTTTGGGAAATTTTCTTCTTCAATATTTTTACATTTTAATTATTTATTTTTATTCATTTTTAAATTTTTCGTGGTCGGGTCTAGTTTTTTAACCGTTTCTTTGTAATACTATCTTGTTTTAGATTGTTATGAAGGTAAATCGAAAATGTAAAAATCGAAGTTAGCAGCGGAAACAATTTAAAACTGCCACTGGAAAGTACAGTGCAAATCACACGAAGCTTATTAACATTCGTTACAAAGATACGTCGGTGTGCTTACAATATATCCTCCAGCAACTACTGCGTAAGTCAGAATGCGCTTCGATGTCGCATGATATTATGTGTCGCTTCTATCTTCTGTGTATGATTTATGCCTTGGTTGTATTGCAATAGATGCACAGGGCAGCATTTCTCGTAGTCGTGGATCTTGCTTACAAGTGATTTAGATGTCAGTTGGTGGTTTTTGTTATCCTTTTGATCATTGGAACAGTTAATGTTTGAAATGTTGATAATAAATCTGCATACTTGGTCTGGTACCAGCTTATAACCTCAATTGATGCGCTGATGTCACCGCGGGTAGAAGATGGCGCAATTTTAAGAAAAATACTTGTGTGACAGATCACGACCTCAGACAAGAGCATAACCTAAAAAGTAAGAAAGTATAGATAGGAAGCCTTTATCGCTAACTTGCTGCACGTCCTTGCGATTTCAGCAACGGTTTTTGTTAGTTTGTCCGTCTTTCACGCAGCAACAAGCAACAGATCGAGCAGATTTTTTGTTGGATTTTTTCAAGGGCCGCAGAGTGGCATATGCTACACTTCATCATCAACATCATCATCGCCATTTTTAGGGTTCCGTACCTCAAAAGGAAAAAAACGGAACCCTTATCACGGGACTCACTTTGTTGTCAGTCTGTCTGTCCGTCTGTCAAGACTTTTTTTCTCAAGAACGCGTAAAGGTATCAAGTTGAAATTTATAGTAAATACTTGGATCTACGGTTTCTTTCGGCTGTAAAAAAATCAAAGTTGTATGTCAACGCAATCAAAAGATAACGTTTATGTCGCATATTTTGCGATTTCACAGGGGAATCAAAACCTATAGGGTACTTCCTGTTGCCCTAGAATCATTAATTTTGACAAGAGGCTAGGTCTTACAGCACATAAGGAATAAATATAAAAGTTGTTAGTTTGAAGTTATATCATATAAAAATATCATATAAAAATATTGTTTTGCAATTACAAACTTACATTTTGTAGTTATTATGTATGGAAAAACCTTATTGTCAACTACAAAGTTAAGTTTGTCTTTCAATATTTCAACTTCAATTAGTTTTTTTGGACTTGCGCTCTGAGGTTTCCATCCTACTTGTACTTGTCCGATTTTTTTGTCATTAATCTGGTGTAACCGCGTGGCGCAGCTACTTAATAATATTAATACGACGACAGTGATTGTAACTACATGAAAGACTCATGCAACAATCGTAACTATGACTACTATTCAAAACTCACGCGTGATCCTTTAGCACAGTTTCCAATTTCCCTGTATGTGTGTTCCAAACGAAGACCGCTCCGTCCGCCGCGCCCACCGCCAGCAGTCTGCCACTTGGACCGAACGCCGCTCGCGACCAGTCGCAACCCACCTTGAACGACTCGTGACTGAAAAACAATATAAAATTATAAAAAAAAAAAAAAAAACTGCAGGCATGGAGTTACATTCTTGTGTTTGTCTGTAACTACATGTTGACACCCTGACCGGCTAATCATCCTGCCTAGTTCAATTAGTACTTCCCATCTCTGTTTTACAAGCTTTTATTCAACTTGCCCTGTCAGTATGTTATGTACCTATATGTACGTTCGTATGTGTGGGACAAATCTTGCAACTGAATTTTAGACCAGTTATCCTCAACCGATTGAGCTGAAATTTGGCATACTTATGTAAGTTAGGTAACAATGCAATGTTATGGTACCATCGAGCTGGTCTGATGATGGAGACAGAAGGTGGCCATAGGAACTCCTAAACGAAACGACGTAACCCCGTCGAGTTTGGGTTCGTTGGATTTGTCTTCCCAAGCACTTTGGTCCTAGATGATAAATAGTTCATGATCAGACAAAGTTCTATGTGCAGAAACCCCTAACGTTAATTTCCACCTTAACTGGTTTATAGTGTGGAGATTAGTTCACAAAAAACTTTTAAAAATATAAAACAAAACTTTATATTGAGAGTAATTTAATTTTAACTTTTGTTATTCTCAAACTCAAAAGTGAGGATCAAAGATTTTGCTTGGGTATATCTAACTTTTACACTTCTAAAATAAGCAAAGAATTTATGAGCTATAAAATGATGAAGTATTACTGGTTCGTAGGTGGGCGAACAGTCATGACTAATACGACGGAGATTAGACTTGTACGGCTGATTGTAAAAAAAAAATATAATTTACATCTACGGGAAAACCACTGACCCCAATATGGGAAGAATGATGGCGGAACCAGCTCAAATCACAATAAACTTGCGTAAAAGTGAGTGCGCATTATAGAGATGATTAAGTTGTGCGGTGATGAATCCATCATGAGCATGATCAAGATAACGAGAAAGTAAGATACTACTATACTTGGTTCTCATGAGATTTCATCGATGTAGGACGCATTAATGTTTTGGTGTGACAAGGTGGTAAGAGGCACTTTTTGACACGTTAATTAAGTATGTAGAGTTTTTAATAAACACTAAAGTTACATATGTTATTTATTTTCTCAGAGAATTGTACATTCACTTGTATGAGAGAACACAAGATATTCTTAATAGTAAATTAGTTTTTGGAATTACAAACATCAGAGTGGACGAAAAACAATACTAGGTATTGGCTTGCGCCTTCTTAACGCAAACCGCTAGGGACAGGAATGCTTTGCCATCGTCCTTGTTTCCTGAAAACTATAAACCCATCTCAAGGCCAGAGTGAATGAGGTCAACATGCTCCATCTTCGGCCACATTATCGCTTTCCATCAGGTGAGTTTGTGGCCAAACGTAGAACAATACAATATTAGAAAAAAAAAAAAAAAAAACAATACCACATTTTAATTTTTTATTAGCAGTTAATTATGAATATAATAAATTATTCATTATCATCCAGTTTTGAACTATATTTAAAGTATCAAGTCTCTAGAGTCTAGCAGCTAGCTAATTAAAAATTTGTAGATGATTTAAAATTGAAAAAGCCCAGGCAAATGCAAGTTGTACTAGTGCATTAAGGGTTTCGCACCCAAAATGTGTTTTATTTTATTCAGTTAATTTCATTCGATTCAGTATTTTATGATTTACTTTAGAGTGTGTACTATATGCCAAGTTTGAGGCTTTTATTTATCCGCCGTAACATAACATATTCTGTGAATATTTCAACTGGTTTCAACAGAGAACGTAGGCTTAGTAATAGGGTCCCGTTGACACAATGGATACGGAACCCTAATTTTTTTCCAAAAAGTGAACTCACCTGAAAGATCGAACTATCGTGTTCATCCGAAGATCTATTAACTGTATCGTGTCATCCCTCACGCAAGCTAATAAACAGTTGCTATCTGTAACAATAAACCATAGACATAAATAAATATGTAACCCAAAGCGTGGCTTTGACTTATTCAAAAATATTATTTTGACATTTAGAGGTGTGAAATGTGAATTTTCCATAACGGGTTTTGTATAAGAATGATTACAAAATTATACGGGGACATTTTATATGGTCCCTAATTCTGATGATTTGTTGCGATCTATCCGAGCCGTTATCTTCTTTATTGCTTGCCTTTTCCATAGCCGTATGAAGGCAATGTTTAACCTTGACCCTTTCGTCTATAGAGGGAAATCGCAATATAGTACACGTACAGCGTTTTATTAAATTAGAGGGTTATATTACGAGATAATATCTCAGTTTAGTTAGTCATCAGTCATAGCTTAAGGACTCCTCTCAGGGTCAAATGGTAAACTCTAATAGAAATTTCAAATTAATATAGAGAAGAAAGTTACGAATTGAATTTTGCGGTACATAATTTGAAGCAAAGATTTATATTATACGAGATGGTATCGAATTGTTTGGAAATTCGACCCCGTTGACATTTGGATGCGACAAAAAATGAGTACAAAAACCATTGAGAGTTAAATGCTTTCGACAACGTTTTCAATATTTCGATCGATCGAGTGATCAGCGATACAGGAGGCATCCTCCCGTGAAATATGATCGATATTTGATAGCGGCGATGTATCTGGAGCGCTCGTGATGGGCGACCGTACGGCGCGGACTCATTTGTCCGTCCGGAGGCCGAATCGACGTGATTTAATCAGCTTCCTCTCCGGCGGTGGCGTCCCGACACTCACTTTGATTGAAGGTATCAATCTCAACATTTCGTGCAATGCGCAGACCGTTATTGACAAAAAAGGGATCGATCGAGACGCGTAACGGAAATGGGCAACGCGCACTCGTCACGTCGCTGACACGAATACCGATGCTTAGCACGCGTGCCTTCGATTACTTGTTAATGAAACTTTTGATTATGATATACGGAAATTAACAAGCCATTTATGGATGCAGGCGCCCGCTCTAGTATGATATATTGTGGCTGCTGTTCTACTGCCGAGATTAATAGTCGGTTTCCTGTCGGGCTTTCAAAATTAGCTGCCAAATAATATAGACATTTAGTCGGTAAGTAGGTTGCGGATGTCACGACTGAAAACAAACTGCGAACTCTTAAACTAATAACCTTTTTGGACGAAAGTATTGGAAGTGCGCTCTCAATACATGTGTTTAGTGGTCGATAAAACAGCAGTATTTACTATTCCTACATTAGAATTTACCGAAGAAACAGAAATCTGGGAGTCTTCAAATCAAGAGTGAATTGGTTTCTTCAAGGTAAGCGTGCTCCATCGTAGACAGCATTATCGCTTAACATCAGGCGATTTGGCGGCCAAACGCAAGCCTAGACAACCAAGCACAAACCAACGTTAAGAGTAGGTACCTACTTATGGCAAATCACTAATGAAGTAAAACTATTAAGGCGAGGAAGTAGGTAGCATAGTCAAGTTATTAGCTATCTAACTCAACATAGTGTGGAGAGTTTACCTCTACTTAGGTCTAGTGAGGTGACCTTCCCCTGAAGCACGATGTGGTTCGCTGACATCTCGGTGCGTATGTCCCAGAACCTGATCCTCTTGTCGAAGTGCCCCGATATGATCGTTGAGCCAGCGCCGTCTGACGTCACCAGGTCGTTGCAAGATGATCCTGCGAACTTTGTTTCTGTACCTGTCGAAATTCGTACCACGCTTGAAATAGCACCGATGAACTCAAACGTATGGAAAGCGACACTGAATTTTTATGACAAGACATGTTCGCTATCTTCTATGATCGACGGGTAATGTATATCATGATTGAAATAGTACCATAAATAAATAAGATTTATTTATAAATACCACCCACGTGCAATAAATGTTTAAACTGGTATTGATATATCACATATTGTGAAGATGTAAGGATATAATCTTTGCCCATTCAGACCTTTGTCTCGATGCTAAGATCAACTGCGTTCAAAGTAGGGAAATCAATTACATTATAATGTATCGCTAACAAGGCAATTACAGTAAACTAACTATGGTGAATGGCGAGGTTTCACGGGTCAATTAATTTGAACCCACCCGATATGTCTCGGAGCACAAATTTCTATCAGTATTCTATTCCGGGGTTGCCCTCAGACACGTACTGTTAACTGTTCTACGTACATGGTAAAAGGTAATACGATATCTGGCAATAATTTCTGCTGGAGCACTCGGGGTGCCCTGTATGGAGTTTTATTAATGCAATTATACAGCACGTGTTTGTTGCGAAATATGTACTTTTCAGCATTAGTATGTTGTTACGAAACTCGTAAAATCGTTTGTTTTAGTATTGTATGCCAGCTATGCTGCCGTAGATTTTGTTATGGCGCAATGTGCACTAGCACGGGATCTCATATTCCCAACGGAACGCTATAAACGCTTCAAACTAAATCATTCAACACGAAAAGTTTTAGTATCGTCAGTTTTGAACTTTTTAAGTTCTCATAAACTCTGCTTTTTAGATATTTATTGATCCATTTTATGATTCTTTTATACGCAATAGTGGAATATAAATGGCATTATAGCAACTACTTCTGGAATTTACGTTACGAAATCGCCGGGTATAAAACAGCAGCACTACGTATTTCCATTTTAATTGAAATATCTATCGTCCAATTACATTTCTACCACGGCGTACATATCCCGGCATACGGATTTATGGCCATACTTACACATTCTACTTCTGAGATCCCATATTTTAAGCGTCCGGTCATGGCTCCCTGTAATCACTTTGGTAGGCTCTCCCAGGAACTTCGCGCCCATTACTTTGCCGCTGTGACCCGTTAACGTATGCTGGAACAAATGGAAAACAAACGTTTATGTTTGGATATAGTACTAATAATTTTAATTACACATTTTGGTTAGCAACAGTAAACTTTGGCAGTACAAGAAAAAATATTACGTTGCCCTGTCTTAGAACTGTTAAAAGCGCGAAGCTAAAATCGACGTTAAGTTTTCTGAAATTTTCCAATTTTTTTCTTAATATTTGTTTACGTAAGAACCTTCTACAAAAGATAAGAAATCTTTAGAAAAAAAGAATGAATTCGGTAAAGTCGTTTTCAAGTTATGGCATGACCAAGGTAAATAGGGAATAATTTTTATATATATATATAGACCTTGATATGATATATATATAGATGTTGAAATGTTATTTGTTTGAGTTATGGCCTTAGTTCAGAGAACATTGCACTTTATTTTTTTCTTGAATTTTGCAATTTTCCGGGAATCTTTTAAAATTTTTGATATATTGTGGGTCTGCGGGAGGCGGAAATAAAACGGCATCCGATTTTATATTAACGTTATAGTTATTTTTTTCGGAAATACTTGCTTGATTTTGAAGCAACTTAGTAAGTAATTTTTTAATAACATTATGAATGCCTAATTTCATTATACTTTTTTTAAACTAAGCATTCAGTTGCCAATTCAAGTATACTTACAAAGTTTCATCAAAACTGGATAACTCATTTCCAACAAATTAACTTTTGAATGAAAATTACCGATTATTGGGGCCGTCGAAGTAGCTATTTCGGTTATTATTCTTGTTTAACTTAATATTTTTACAAGGCCAACTTCAAGAAACATCATCATCATTGTCATCATATCACGTTCCCACTGTTGGAATACAGGCCTCGCAGAATGAGAGGATGGGCCCCTAAGGATCCACCATTGGCACAGTGCATGTTGGTGAATATCATATATCTTCGAACTTTTGAGGTTCTTGTGGACATACCGGTTTCCTTACGATATTTTCCTTTACCGTTGTTAAGCGATGGCATTTAAACTGCACATCATTTATTTACGTACTAAATAAGTCATTGGTGCAGAGCCAAGAATCGAACCGGGTGCCGTCAGATTGTAAAGCGCACATGCTACTGCCCGGCCACCATCACTCAACTTCATACATACTAAACTTTATATAATGAAGGTTGGAATTCACAGTCATCATTTCAAAAACAGATTTGTTTGCTAAGTATCTGTGCGCGGTATGTAGCACGCTTGCCAATTTAGTCCTCACACACTGTGTACGCAGTATACGCCTTCTTGGTTTACCGCAGTCAGTTAGTAAACATTATGCTTCTAATCAGCTCATTTACGGTACTTTGTATGAACATCATTCTCAATTTGTTAAAGATGGTAACGAAGAGGAAGTGTTGAAGTCACGGTACACGATACTGCGTGTCAGTGATTTAAACTGGTCTATAAATACGAATGCAATTCTACTGGGCATCGTGGGGAAAAGCTGCGTTCAATATTAGACAGTGGGCATACAGTGATGTCTAAACACCAGATCAGTTAAAATACACACACACATCACATCAGCAGCCATTAAAAGTCTACTGCTTGACAAAGGCCTCCCTCTTAATAAAGGGTGTTGCCATAATCCCCGCTTGGAAAGCGGCTTGGCGATCGCAGTACGTTCACCGTGTACTAATAGGACGCTGCTGCCCATCCTCCGGTTGGTTCTTGTCGCAGTTTTAGGAAATACCCGGGTCCGTTAAAATACAGACAAATAAATATAATACAAATCCATCTAATGTAAAAAAAAGTTATGGCTTGGCGAACTTTTCTTGAGAAATCTCGAAGGTAAATTGTACATTGTATACTTTAGGATTTACCATTTTAAATGTTATAGTATAGACAATTCAAAAGTTAAACGATCGGAAGGATTTGAATCTGCGCTACGATCCCGGTAAATGCCCCAATTGTATATGTATACGAGTAGCTATGATCGCTTTCGGCCACCCAAAATTTTCAATTCTTTCTGTCGGCCGTGGAATTTTAAATTATGTCGATATGAAATAATTTACTTGATTATTACTGTGACAGAGATATTTTTAATGGCCTATAAATGTGCGATGGACAGGCAATTTTGCTACACAAAACTTAACAACTTTTGTACCATGACTTTTACGTCTCGAAAAAGAAAGCGGGGCCCAGGTGGCAAAGCTTAGGAGCCGACTATTGCACCTACAAAAAAAAACTTACTAACTTTAAAAAAATATTTTTGTTTAATGTATTAACTAGAGTTTTGTGAAAAGTCATGGAATATTGTTAAGTGTGATGTAGAAATAATGCCTGTAATTTTTTTTGGTACAATACCCCCTGTGTACAGGAAATGTTCACAAACAATTTCTTGATATGTCTTCTTTGCCGACTAAACTCAGCGTGACATCTTCAATATTTGTATGCAAAGCAATAACAGTTTCCGAGTATTGCATCCTTTTGACAAGATTACACACTATTCATTTTGTGAGCGATCAGAGGAAGGAAAAGCTTATTTAAATAAATCAGCTTTACAAGAAATATCAGCTCTAAAAGTCAAAACAGGTAAGTAAGTAAACTAAGTAATAAATGCTGAAACGGCCCCTGTCAAGCTACTGGCTTGATTCAGACAAGAGTTTACAAGGGGCTCCCGGCGCGCTACGAACGATTATTGTCTTCTCTTTACAGCCTCGTGATCTCTTCACACGGCTTTGTTTACTGTGGAACAGTAAAGAGCTCGCCCTCTGCCACAAACTAATTAGAAGCAACTTGGCAAAGATTTCGCAAGTCAATCGAGTGATCACGAGCGAAACCGTTAGGAGCGATTGTTAGCATCTAAAAGAGCTTTAATTAGTATCACATGAAGAACACACACACAAACAGAATAGATACAAAGGTACAGATAGTATATATAGCGCTTTGTACACACGGAAAAGGCATTTTGACTCCACATGTTTTATTCGCACAGTGAGATTGTAAAATTCTCCGCCGGAGTGTTTCCCGAAAAGTACAATATACTGTCTTCAAATCGAGAGTAAAGGAGTTTCTTCAAAAAAAAATACTTAACACAGGCATGATATGGACGGCAATCGGTGTTCTATCTATCGGATACATTTCGGAGAGTTAGCATCGGATCTGTATCATACTAATATTATAAATGCGAAAGTGTGTTTGTTTAAAACACTGTTTTAAACTATCACGGTTGTTCACTAAAGTTATATGATGATGTTATGTTATGTGTTTGTTTGTTCCTCTTTCACGCAGCAACAGAGCAACCGATCGGCCTGTTTTTTTGCATGGGCATAGTTCAAGGGCCGGAGAGTGACATAGGCTTTTCATCATCACCGTCACCATTTTTCATCACTATGCGTGTGAAACCACGGGGCGCAGCTAGTAACTAATAATAGTCGTCTGCGTCCGTCTTCTACGTCTTCCATAAATCTTTTCCATCCTAAGGTTGCTTGGAAGACATCGCTTTTAGCGATAAGGCCGCCAGTTGTTCCACTAGTTTTTAAGAGTTTTTTGTCCTCTATACCTATCAAATTTCATGGTGTGAACAATAAAGGGTTAATCAATTAATCAATAGTATACCACCGTTTTTGTTTATGCCACTCTCCCATAAACAAAGGGAGGCCTATACCCAGCAGTGGGTCACTCAGGGCTGATGATGATGATGATACCACCGTCAGTGGTAGAGAGAGAGAGCGCGTGTCTACGCATTCTTAAGTTTTTCAGCTATACTAACAGTGTTCTATCTGCTTCTTTATAATATTTGAATAAAAAGGTCACAAAAATATATTTTTTATCAATCGTTTAAGGCGCCGTGACTAGCTGACTTTTATGTTTTTGAGGGGGTGAAGCAGAGGCAGTGGCGGCCGACTACAGCGGGGCGCACCGCGTGAAACTCGCAGAAACGTGACGACCTTCACCTATACACAGCTAAAGACATGTAATTTCGTCGGTCCACAGCAAAGCTCTGTTGGCCTAGTGGTCTGGCACCGCGCTGGTAAACCACGAATGCCCGGTTCAAATCTAGTACTATGTAGATATTTTTGGACTCAATTTTTTATCATAACATTACGCATTATGCAAAGGGAGGGTCCCTTTGCATAATGCGTAATGTTATGATAAAAAATTACTTATAGACTTACTCCTGGTATAATTCTACTAACTTGATGGTAGAGTTCGGAGACTGCTAAAACTGCTAAATAGGGAAAGCGAGATAAGTCAAGGTTGGGCTCGTTTTTTTAGTCTTAGTGAGAAGTGTTAGTCAAGGAATGTTTTGACTGAACTGATCGAGGATTTCGGAGACTACTACTGGAACTGCTAGACGGAAAGACCTAGAAGTGTCGAGTTTGGGCTCGTTTCATTAGTCATGATGAGATCTTCTTCTAGGAATATTTTGACTGACCTGATCGAGGATTTCGAAGACTGCTACTGGAACTGCTAGACGGAAAGACCTAGAAGTGTCGAGTTTGGGCTCGTTTCATTAGTTGTGATGAGATCTTCTTCTAGGAATATTTTGACTGACCTGATCGAGGACTTCGGAGACTGCTACTGGAACTGCTAGACGGATAGAGATAGAATGGTCGAGTTTGGGCTCGTTTCATTAGTCGTGATGAGATCTTCTTCTAGGAATATTTTGACTGACCTGATCGAGAACTTCAGAGACTGCTACTGGAACTGCTAGACGGATAGAGATAGAATGGTCGAGTTTGGGCTCGTTTCATTAGTCGTGATGAGATCTTCTTCCAGGAATATTTTGACTGACCTGATCGAGAATTTGGAAGACTGCTACTGGAACTGCTAGACGGATAGAGATAGAATGGTCGAGTTTGGGCTCGTTTCATTAGTCGTGATGAGATCTTCTTCCAGGAATATTTTGACTGACCTGATCGAGGATTTCGGAGACTGCTACTGGAACTGCTAGACGGATAGAGCTAGAAGTGTCAAGTTTGGGCTTGTTTCATTAGTCGTGATGAGATCTTCTTCCAGAAATATTTTGACTGACCTGATCGAGAATTTTGGAGACTGCTAGTGAAACTGCTAGACGGATAGGGCTAGAAGTGTCGAGTTTGGGCTCATTTCATTAGTCGTGAAAAGATCTTCTTCCAGGAATATTTTGACTGACCTGATAGAGGACTTCGGAGTCTGCTACGGAACTGCTAGACGGATAGAGCTAGAAGTGTCGAGTTTGGGCTCGTTTTATTAGTCGTGATGAGAGCTTCTTCCACGAATATTTTGACTGACCTGATCGAGGATTTCGGAGCCAGCTAGTGGAACTGCTAGACGGATAGAGCTAGAAGTGTCGAGTTTGGGCTTGTTTCATTAGTCGTGATGAGATCTTCTTCCAGAAATATTTTGACTGACCTGATCGAGGACTTCGGAGACTGCTACTGGAACTGCTAGACGGAAAGAGCTAGAAGTGTCGAGTTTGGGCTCGACTAATGAAACAAGCCCAAACTCGACACTTCTAGCTCTATCCGTCTAGCAGTTCCACTAGCTGGCTCCGAAATCCTCGATCAGGTCAGTCAAAATATTCGTGGAAGAAGCTCTCATCACGACTAATAAAACGAGCCCAAACTCGACACTTCTAGCTCTATCCGTCTAGCAGTTCCGTAGCAGACTCCGAAGTCCTCGATCAGGTCAGTTAATCCGTTTCTGGAGAAAGTAACATCACGACTTACCAAACTAGCTCAAACTAAACTAAACTAAAAATTGGTGCTGATGATGACGACGATGATGAAAAGCAGCATTTTTTCCTCTCGCTATAACATCAGCTATCTGAGAGTGAAAATCCCATCAAAATCAGTTCAGCCATTTTGGAGTTTATACGTAATATCATCATCATCATCATCAGCCTTCATAGGGAACATACATACATCGCTTTTTACATGTATATAGTAGAAAGATATACTCAAAGAAGACTGTAACACCTTTTTAGGGTTCCGTAGAATTACAAGGAACCCATATAAGTTCGTTCTGCCCATCCGTCTGTCTGTCTGTCCATCCCAAGTTGTTTAGGACTTCCTAACCATTATAGTAGACTAACTGCACCCCGCGCATTCACCTGCGTAGTAATGAAAAAATTGTGATGATGATGATGATGAAAAGTTGCTCGAATTTTTTTCAACATCAGCTATCTTACAGTGAAAATCCCATCAAAATCGGTCCTGCAGTTTTCGAGTCTATAAAGAACATTACAGACATACGCACAAGACGAAATATTTCAAAAACATAAAAATAACAAAAATAAAATGGAAATGTGAGAATTGAACCCGGAGCCTACTGAGTCACAGGAACTAATCCATTGCGTCAACCACTCTTCTAATTGAACTATGACGCAAGCGGTGAAATTATGCTTCTTAATCTATAAAATAATATAAATGTACAAAGAAATCGTCACAAAATGTAATTTTCATTCGCCTGCCTGTTTAGTACTAAGTACTTACTTGAAGCCTGACCAAAGGAAGTAAGGGTGAGACCAACTTGTAAATTTTACGCGTAAATTACGTACTTCTCAAGGTATCAACTGGAATGTCTAATTAAACTGGACGGAAAGCTATTTTGTATGATAACGTCGCTGACTGTCCACTTTGTGTGACCTCTGCAAATGCTCGAGACTCTTTTTTTTGTGGTACATCGACCACCGATACTTGGAAGCACAGATATATAGGTAGTAGATCTGTGCTTGGAAGTAATTATTATGCCTCTCGACTGATGTCACTCCACTCTCCTCCCCCGCGCAAACCGTGAAGACTAGGTCCGGAATGCAACTACACCGAAACCGTATCACTATGTAATGAATCCCTGAACGTTCAAAGAAGAATGTAACACCTTTTTAGGGTTCCGTAGAACTACAAGGAACCCATATAAGTTCCTTCTGTCCATCCGTCTGTCTGTCTGTCCATTCCAAGTAGTATAGAACTTTCTAACCTTTATAGTATCGTAATAGAGTCCTAAAGGGTCGGCAACATATTTGTGATGCTTCTGGTGTTACAAGTATCCATAGGCGACGATGACTGCTTACCATCAGGTAGCCCGTCTGCTTGTTTGCCACCTATGCCACATAAAAAAACCGGACAAGTACGAGTAGGACTCGTGCTCTGAGGGTTCCGTTAGACGGAACCCTCAGAGCGCGAGACCAAAAAGAAAAACTAACTGAAGTTAAAATATTGAAAGACAAACTTAAGTTTGTAGTTGACAATAAGGTTATTCCATACATTCCAACTACAAAATGTAAGTTTGTAATAGCAAAATAATTATTTTTAAATGATATAACTTCAAATTTATAATTTTCGGATTTATTCCTATATATGTGCTATGAGACCTTGCCTCTTGCCAAATTTCATGATTCTAGGTCAACGGGAAGTACCCTATAGGTTTAGATTCCCCTGTGAAATCGCAAAATATACGACATAAACGTTCATATCTTTTGATTGCTTTGACTTAACCGGACTTATATTTGACAACTTTTATTTTTTACAGCCGAAAGAAACCGTAGGCCCAAGTATTTAGTATAAATTTCAACTTGATACCTTTACGCGTTCTTGAGAAAAAGGGTATTGACAGACGGACAGACAGACGGACAACGAAGTGATCTTATAAGGGTTCCGTTTTATCCTTTTGAGGTACGGGACCCTAAAAAAGTAGACTAACTGTGCTCTGCGGGTTCACCTGCGAAGTAATGAAAAAATGGTGATGATGATGATGATAAAAAGATGCCAATTTTTTTTCTCCTCATAGCATCAGCTATCTGACAGTGAAAATCCCGTCAATAACGGCCCTACCATTTTCGAGTAAAGAACATTACACACATGCATACAAACACAAACACAAACACACACACACCCACGCACGCACGCACGAACATGACGAATTATTTTAAAAACATAAGAAAAATTACAAAACTTAAAATTATTGGTGACTATGAGATTTGAACCCGGAGCTTACTCACAGAGTCGCAGAGAACTCATCCATTGGGTCAAACCATTCGGCCAACTGGACTATGACGATTGTGGTGAAATTATCCTTCGTAAACTAATAAATACAAACAAATCGTTACAAAATGTAATTTTCATTCGCCTGCCTTTTTAGTACTTATAATGCAAGAAAACATTGCAGATAAGGTAGGTACTTACTTTACAACTTGCGTCAAGGTGTTTTTGTGTCATAAAGTTGAGATTATATTTTGGAGCGGTTAGCGGAACAAAGCGACACACGTCCGTCTAGCAGCGCGCCTCAGCGGTCTCTGTCACATCGCGTAAAAATAAGAGAGAAGTGAAAAGACGCCGCGGCGGCACGACGTTTCGTTCGACACGTTCGAGCCAATTTATGATTAAATTAATTAATAGATAGAAAAATTGAATTTTAATCAATAAATAAAATTAATGATGTTATTTGTTACAATATTTAACATCATTCTTGTAAATTTTGTAAAGATTTGTTCATCAATAGTCGAGATAACATTGTATGCGTTTAGGTAAATTTCAAGGTTAGAGGTTATTTCATGATTTTTTTCTATCGAGAAAATTTATCGGAAACGTGTTTTGGAACTAATGGTACACTCAGAAATATGATCAAGATTACCACATATTTTTTTTACTGCTTTAAAATGAATATATTGTCCTAGAAAATTTTTCTGTGAAGCCTTTTTTGTCCGTAAGACCGCCTTAAATGTGAAATTTAAGCGTTTTATTAAAAAACTTATATCACAGACATTTAAATTATATTGTTGGTTGGTATTAGTAGGGAGTCAAGAGGAACTAAACTAGCCGTTGAACGTAAACATCGGTAGCTTTCCTTTGACTGTGGTATATGTATTTCATTACGCCCTCGGTAAAAGCTCATTTAATCAAGAATGTTTATGATCAAAGCCGTATAATAGCAACCTGCCTCAGTTATATATCGAATCTTTGGTTATTTACCCAGCTATAATAATTTATTATTACTAATTCTCTAGTTGAAATTATGGAGTTTAATAATCTTTATATCGGGTTATTCGGAAAGAGTATCATCATCATTATCGAAAGCTCATTCAGCCTACAACTACATAAGCTTCCTTCCTTTTTCGCCCAAGCTTCCTTTTTAACTCCAGTCTCGTCTATGTACTTCCAAAAAAAAAGTCATCCCTTCACCGCTGGATAGATAGATAAACCCTTTATTGTTCACACCACAAATTTCATACACACGATAAAACAGCTTAAAAACTAGTAACTTCCAGGCCTGGACTGGTCTCCCGGGACTATGCTTACCCGTCATGGCCACCATTCCGTAATCTGACGGCCTTTGCCTACTCTACCTGCCTTCGCCGCATCTGACCAAGTGTCCTGCCAAATACCACTTGAATTTAGTTACACGGGATTCTAATGTTTTCCACCTTGGTCCTTCTTCGGATCTCCGTATTTCGTATTTAACTCTGTCGCGTAACGTGATGCCTAGCATGGCCCGCTCCATGATCCGTTGTGTGACTTACATTTTGTGCAGAAAGAGTATGTTAAGCATCAAGTTCATAGTACCTACTACTTACATTATGAACAGCAGATTCTTTTCTAGCATGTTCAGGATTGATTCCATAGTAATAGTTGTATATAATGTTTCATTTATTACAAATAACAGGCTTAGCGAAAGATATAACTAAGTAATTACACGCAATGAAAAAAAAAAATGCTGACAAATCTCTGAGATATGAGCGTTTAAATTTTTTGGTGGGGATAGGGAGTCTGTCCCTTTCTCGCAAAGCATGTATTAGTATAGCGTTTGTACGGCGCACGCACGGCTTGACGTCATCACGTGCTATAGTGTGCTCTTTGTCTTGCATGAAATTAAAATACTTATACTAATTTATTTTTGAACAAATTTTAATTGAGTTGTCGTTGATGGGATTTATTTATTATGATCAGCTTTTATTATGAGTATAATGGGCACCTTACGGCTTAGTATAACTTTTCCGAATAATCCTGTATTTAACATAGTATTGGGCACGTAAAACAAACGACCGTATTTAAATTTTCAAACATGGCTTCAATGTAGTCAACTCATTGTTGCTGTTGCCAACCAATTTCACCGGAATCATGACATTATGGCAGATTTATAACGCGAGTTTATTCTAAACATGACAGGCGTGTAGTTAAACAATCCAGACACGCTCGAAATGTCTCCATAACTCTAGGGTAATACGAGCGGACGGCTGACCTGCTCTCGCAGTCTCGCCGCTCTTAATTGCAGACAAAGCCCTCCGTTATCGGCAGCACTCGACAACTCTCATTCCATTTACGTAGTGCCCACAGAAACATAAACAAAACCATAGTGCGGCGAACAGCGCTATGCACTCGTCCGCCACGCGCTCTTGTATTTTAATCGCAAGGGCGGTTTCCGCCCGTTGCCGCTACGCATCCGCCTAAGTTTTGAGAGGCGTGATTTGGCGAATGTCGCATCAGAGAATTAGGCAACTTTTCGAATAATTTAGCCTTCTTAGGGAATTTTTATTCCAATATTACATTAAGGGCTTAACTCAACGCAATATTTACACCGCATTTTGTAAAATTTGAAAGTATACCTTATTTGTTTATCTACTAGTTTCACTTAAACAAAGACTTTCCGTTAATTGAAAATAGTTTTTAGAGATTTTTATACTAATTTACTGTTGCATGCATGTTCTCAGTTATATTTGAATATAGTAGTTTATAAAAAAAACAAGAAATTATACCAAAAAAGATATACTGTTCCAGTTTTATCTCAGAAAAATGCGTTTAAATTTGGCGTCTTAAAGGTTTTGTTACTTTCAATTTAATTCAAATTAATTTATTCCGAAGACATGTTACATGTATTTAGAACCGTCAGCTTTTACAATTTTTAATTGTTTTCTAGGCGAATGTATAAATAACAATCGTCCAATAACTATCATAGGTATACCCACATTAAAATAATAAAACATGTTTTACGGAATAAAGTATTAATAGATCTGCAGTAGCACCGATACTTTCTCTACAGTAGTAGATTATTCTAATAATTTTATTGTAATTCCTATGAATACTATAGTTAAGATTTGCATTTGGTATGTATAAGAGCGTGCTCTAAGTCTACATACGTAATTAGCGCCCTTTGCTGTACATTTGACAGAGTGAAGGGAAATTTTCAAAGTCTCGGGAATAGTCTTATGAAATTTGTTGGCATGTTAGTTTATTCAAATACGATTTTTAAGTTTAATATGATTAAAATCGGTCCAGAGCTTGTAAATATATAGGGATAGCGAAGTCACAGTTCGAAGCGAACAAATTGTTTTTTTTTTTTTATAAAGGTTACGTGGCAAACAAGGGACGTGGGCCACTGATGATGAGTGGTCACTGCCTCCAATTCCTGGGGCATTGTAAATGCGTTGCTTACCTGTGAGGACTCTATTCACCCTTCGTTGAAGTAGTCCAAATTAAATTTCCGAAGAAAAACCAAAGATGGTGAGCCATTCCACAACTTACATGTCTTCCACTTTTTTATCGCCCATTTTATCAATGTGTGCTTTTGTGCGGTCTTTTACATGCTGATTAGGGCCTCGCGCTCATGGCTTGCGTTGTTACAAACTAATTTTCATTCTAACCATAGTTAAAGCCGACACGTCGAGTCATTAGCCACCATCAGAGAGATACCGATATTTAACATACTACATTCTAGCACGTATCTCAAATTTCAGTTCATTAAAATATGGTTAAAACGGTATTATGCTGTATTAAGTTACGCTGAAAAAAGTTAATGCCAGTAATAAACGACGTCGGATCGGAAGTTTTGAGAAGTAACTGAACCAACTCGATATTACAGATCTTTATAGAGATAGATGCCGCGAGCACGTCAAATTGTATGAAAAATTTAAAACCCAGCGTGTCGCATTTACGTCGTGAGTCATTTTAATATTCTGGTAGCTTAACTCCATTCGCGCTGCCAAGTCCTTTGGAAGAGTTTTCACAAATTGAAATGTTTATATTGACGTCTGGTGTGTTATTGCTAAAACGACGGAAATCGACCTCAATTAAATTTAGTCAAGTAAGTTAACTTGAGGCATCTATTCTGCTAAAGTTCTGTGCGCGATACCATAATCGCAAGTAATTTCTTGCATTATTACTAGTTTTTGTTTCGTATGAATTTTAGTTCAGGTCAGGGGTCCGTGGTGAGGACGCTTTGCTATGCATGCTGTCGTGTCTTTTTGCGACATTGCTGTAAGGCACGCTCATTTCCCAACTGTAATCGGCACGGGGAGCACGTTTGGCGAAAACCAAATTAATTAAAGTTAATTCGAGACCGCCATTAGTAGGTAGGGTTCCCAGCGGAACGGGACCTTATCACTGCTTTTAAAATTTATAGCATAAAGGCTAATTAGGAGTACACTCATTTGGTCGGTTTGTCGCGTCACGAGTGCGGGTGCTGTGTGTTCCACATTATTGCTTTAGTCAAGCGCTAATTGAACTGGCTCTATATGTAGACAAGGTAACATAGAAACAATATTAACCGACGTACCACTGATGCATTATTCATTTCATAAACGTATTTTGAATTAGGTTATACGATACTGTCTTTGTATTTTGATTTGAGCCAAGCGCAGTGCACTAAAGCAACAAACCCGGGTTTATTTATCTCAATAACATGGAGTATCAGGACTGCCGTTAGAATATAAATAAATATTGTAGTCGCGGTCGGCTAAATAACTCACTCCTTATAAATCAGTTGATTTGAATTGCGCTCTCATTAGCGAGTCCAGCTGTGGTGCGTTGCGCAAAGCTACACAACTTATTACTTTGGCTACACGATTAAACGCATTTATAAAGCGTCCACATTTAGCTACTGAATACGTAACTTATCGGTGCACAGATAAATAAACCATTTTCGAAATAATTGTGATAATCAAGGCTTGAAACCGGTTAAAGAAAAACCGTTTAAAAACATTTTGGTACAGAACGCGAACGAAAAAAAAAACCCATTCATTTTGAGTAAAACACAGATCGGATATGTTAGTGATTTTGTATATTGGTATGTTTCTTTTTTATTCGTCAATATTTGCGTACCGGTAATCCAATCTTCATTAATTTCTTCATTAATTTATTACAATAATTCATTGTATTGAAATAAAAATTTACTGAATTCAAATATGAGCAAAATCAGTCTACAAGTAGCGAAACTATAAGGACGCGAGGTCACAGTTCAGAGCGAACAACTAGTAAAGATTAACAGATTTATTCCACGAGATCCAACCGCTTCCGCCGTAAGTCATCGTACTCGCTTCTCCACTACCACCGCTGCGCCGAATAAACCGAATTAAAACTGCACTCACCGACCTGAGCTATTCTCTATCTATATATATATCAATCACACATTAAAAAAAAAATTGAGCGAGAATTAACAAAAAGCGGACTAGGCATTATCTTTAGAATAACCAATAACCATTGCAAATGGTATAAAGCAATTTTTGTGTTGACATTTTATTGAAAAAAAAAAAAAAAAAATTTACAAAAATTTTCTTTTGCAATGTTTTTCTTGAAATAATGCCCAATCGTTTTTTATTCTTTCTTACCGAATTTTTATCTTTAATATGTTGATAATGTGCGAAAGAGATAGCTCTGGCCGGTGAACGAGGCTTAAACCGGTTTTTCGAACGAAAACGATTTCCAATCGTTTTTATCGCAACACCGTAAAAGCTTAGAATAACTACAGCCTACTACTACACAAAGAAACCAAGTACATTCGCAAAATTTAAGCCATTCAAATGGTGTCATATATGGCTCCAAAAAAAATATAAAATTTTTACTAAGACAATTTGCGCGGTGAAATCGTACCACAACAAATCAGAAAAGCAGCTTATGAGTTATGATGTGACATTCCACAGGTAATCCATTAATTTTCTAGCTTAAATCGTTTAAAATACCAATCGAAACGTAAGCTACAAAGCGAATTTGTAGCATACGTTTTGAGAAGGCGTTGTTTGGAAACCTACCTTCTCTGAGTAGTTATTCTAAGCGTAAAAGAAACGAACAAACCCGAAAAGTAATGTGCGCAATTATTTAAAGCGCAACTTTTCCGGTAAAAATCAAAGTGTCTTTCCTGCCCTGGTGATAATTTTAAAACGACAAATTCTATAAACATCCCGACTTTCAAATTTTATTTGCGTCTGCGTTTGGATTCCTGCAATCGAACGGCCGGATTATAAAGTGGCTTATTTATTATATCTAAGAATATTATCTGAGTGGAGTAGCGCCGTCACGGAAACTGCATGCGTCAAAGCATTTTATGTCAGCTGTTTTGACAACTATAACTGTGTCGGTTTATGTGATGTCCATGTTTGGCATATCCTTATCTAATCACATACTAATGCGGCGATATCTCATCATAATAATCAGCATTTCTTTTTTTATGGAATCTTAAAACACTTCTGTGAGTACACATTTCAGGATAACGGTAACTTTTGGCGTGCAGATCTCTGTTTATACGGAGTTAAAGAATTATCGCCTAAGCTATCGAGACGATAAAATAAGTCCACCTAAAAGTGGTAAGGTATCAGGAAGCCGTTAGAGTAAGTAGCACGAGTTATAGGTACGTAATGTGACTAGGCTGTAAGCTATCTTCGTTCCCCCTTGTGGCTATCGCGGCACATAAACTAAGACAGGTGGCTGTTAAATCACAGCGCTGGGCGATATGAGGAGCGACAACAGATGCAATCGACCACCGGTCGCCTAGAGGCCAGTGCTACACTTTACGGCTCTCAATCCTCCCTAGGTATTTATTATGCCAATACATTCAGTTGTGCCTGCTCTAATAAATGGAATATGGAATTTATGACTTATTTAGAGGGTAGTCATTAAAGCAAGGTTAATAAAGCTATCGTCAAATAGTGGACGCCAGCCGCGCGCTCTTTCGCTCAGACCGCCCATACAAAAGACATCAACGAGCGCTCCGTCAGATTGAAGCTAATGTTTATTTAACACTCGAATTAACAATTCAGTTTGTATGCGCACTGGTAATGTATTTTTCATTCATTTAACACGAAATTACGAAATATGTCAAAAATCTAAATAAAGGAGTGAAAAGGGACTCACGTCTTATCTTTTGGTTTCCGCCGGGATAGTCCTGGATGCAGTGCGCAAACTTTTCAAAGGCACCGAACACTTCACAGCTATGTTTTTCTACTATTTCTGGTGGCACAGGCACGACCAAATTGGTTTAATTCGTAATTATTACGGGAGTACAACGGTCGCCATCCATTGATCGATCACGATTGTAAATATTGCATTCCACAATCAACGCATAGATGCATGAGAGTCCGACAAGGACAGGGCGAGGAAAATTAGGTAGGATAAAAAGAGAGGAATATGACTACTGTCATTCAATTACTACGCATAAAACAGTGAAGTTGACACAGTGAGTTTTAAGGATAGTTTCAGCGTAAACACAGATATTTTTATGATCCCTATTGTTAAAATATTGAAATATTACGTCATGAATTACTATTCTAATTATTAATTAATAATATAATAACCGATAAATTAAACAATAAAAGTTAGACGGTTATTGTAAAAGTACTTTGCGTATAGAATACTAACCTCAAATAATGCTACTTGCAAAGTAAATGGTTAAACAAAGAAACTAGTAAAGTTAACAGTTAAATTACCTGGAGCTACAACTAATCGAATAAAGTATTAGCACTGATTACAGGCGTACAAAAACTGATTTATTTGTCGACTTTAATAGATTTAACTCAATTCGATTTATATGTGTACAGACAATTAATTATGTTATTAAAATTAATGTTTGCGAAAGGTGGTGCCTGATTAATCGTTTGGCGTGTGCCTGGCAATAAATATGTAATCATCGGTAGGCATTTAACTGTTATTATATTTTTTTTGCTGTCACTATAGAAATAAAGCTATGGACATAAAAGTGATATACCAATTCACTCGTTCACTAATTGACTGACTCTAATATAAAGGTGACATTTGGCAGAAAAGATTTTGCGATAAGGCCGATATAAGGGAGGTAAATGGAGGTTGAAAGTTTATATGAATGAACTGAATATTTAGTTTAATTAAGTACAAGTAGTTTGCGTCGAACTGTGATCTCGCGATCTCTATATCTTCACAACCTCGATATTTTTGATAGTCGAACTTGACATTTGTATTTGCACGAACTACTTGCGTACAACTTCATGACGATCGGATCAACGGTGCGTAAGTTATTATCGAATAAATATTAAGTTAAGTATTAAGTTATACGGTACGGTAACATGTGCGCTTTACAATCTGACGGCACCCGGTTCGATCTTCGGCCCTGCACCAATAACTTATTTAGTATTAAATAAATTATGTGCAATTTGTTGGCATCGCTTAAAAACGGTGAAGGAAAACATTGCGAGGAAACCGGAAAGTCCAAGAACCTCAACATTTTCAAGGACATATAACATGCACTGGGCCAGCATGGTGGACAAGGGCCCACCCTCTCTCTCTGAGAGAAGATCTGTGTCCAAGCAGTGGGAGCATGATAGGCTGAAATGATGATGATAATGAATATATATACAAACATACATACAAACGCCGACTACCAGAAGTTAGAATCTGAGACCTGACTTCGCTCGGTCAAAGGCTAAGTATTGATATAACGCGTAAGAACATTTTTTATTCCACATTTAATGTGCCAACTGCTAGACCGTGGAATGCGCTGCCTAAATGGGTGTTCCCCGATAGTTATAATCTAGGTGTCTTCTAATTGCGAATGAATAGGTTTATTCTATATAGAAGGCAAACGTGTTCAATCGAAGTCCGCATCATCGCTTAGCATCAGGCGAGGTGGCGGTCAAACGCAACGCTAAATAAAATAAAAAACATATAATTAAATGTTTAATTTTAATAACAGGTAGGTATAAAAACAGGCATATACGTTTTAATAACAGGTGGGAATAAAAAAAGGGCATACATCCATGTTAGCAAATAAATTAATATGGTAGTTTTATTTTCCATATGAACAGTATGAGTCAGATCTTAATCTAACAAGAGGGTAATTACATAGAATTAATTTGCATATAGAAGAGATAGATGTATTAAAATTGAATATAACTGAAAACTAAGAGGTGAACGCTCTACGTGTGAACTGTTTGTTTTCCTAAGTATTAGAATTGAGCAATTATATTTGGTCTTTTTTGCGAGTTAAAGGTTCGAAGAAGGTGAAGAAATGGAGCTGAACTAGAGAACTAAGAAATGTTTGTAAAGGTTTACAACACTTTAATAATAAGCCGGTTAAGTGCGAGTCGGGCTCGATCACTCAGGGTTCCGTACAACGACATAAATTGTTAATTACTTAAGTACAAAAAAGTAGTGCAAAAAGACAACATCACGACCAGCCAGATGGCGGTCAGCCCTCCAAGTACTGAGCACGCCCGACGTTGCTTAATTTCGGTGAACAGAAATTTTTCACCAACTAGCACTTGGCCAGTATTTATTATTTATTGTTTTTCTTTAGAGTGTGTTGTGTACTATAATCATGCCAAGTTTGACGTTTGTACATATTACCGTTATTACACTAGAGCAAATAAAAAAAAAAACCGTTTAAACGTTTCTTGTATAGCCTCAGTAATAGGGTCCCGTTTTCACTCATTGGGTACGGCACATTAAAATGAATAAAACCTTTTCCTTGAAAAGTCGTTGGGTCCTTTCAATGATAATTTATATTATCTTTGGGTCCAGCTCTATGGAAACATGCAATTTGTCACTCGATGAAAATGAGATAAAAAGTTCTTAAAGATAGCGTTTCAAATTCACTGAGGTACAATAAAAAAAAAAATACTACAAGATACGAGCATTTTGTACGTTGATCATATTCTCCAGATAAAATAAACTGGTTCAAAACTTTTCGGGCAATTATAATAATATTTCACACTTTTAACACTAAAAAACTTGAATGTATAATTAAGACAAGTTAAAAGAATGATACACCCAGTCCGGATTGAAGGATTATTTGGAACTAATTACTATAAAACTGTTCGCAGAGTGTCAAACAAATTTAATGGCCTGTATTTTTTACTAAGGAATTAATTTTACAGTTTATACATTCATAAAGCTTTCAGTTGTACCAGATTGAGATCAGAATGTAATTTTTTGTAATGAAACCTTTCCGATTTAATTAATAAAACTTATTCACGAGATAATTCCAATTGACGGTGTACATGACAAAAAAATAACTGGCGCCATTGTTTTTAGGGTTCCGTACCCAAAGAGTGTGAACGGGGACCCTATTATGCCAAGCCTACGTTTCTGTCTGTTTTTCATTCTCTTTTCATATGTACCAGGAGCCTCCACTAAAATATTACATTTTTAATACTGACTTTATTTTATTTTATTCTTTTAGATCAGAACTACTACAGTTGTAATTGTGCAAAGTTTCATACACTAATCTTAATAAAAATGATTATAGAAATTAGAAGGTTCTAAAAAGGTTTGGAAGGTTTGGTCCGACGGATAGTCGGACAAACGGACGGACAGAACTAACTTATAAGGGTTCTTTGCAGGAATACGAATCCCTTAAAAAACATCAGTTTATATAATATAGGTAACTAACTGCGAACCGCGATTTCACCTGCGTTGATACCTTCGATAAAAGTAGCTCAAGATACTCCTTATAGTATCAGCTATCTGGCAGTGAAAGTCCCGTCAAAATTGGTCCAGCCGTTTTAGAGTCCATAGGGAACATACACACACACACACGCACGCATCAATTTATATTTATACATATATATAGATACTTACTCGGTAAGGTATATTATAGCTTCACTATCTCTTGTGGAAAAATACAGCCTATTCACGGGAAGAATTAGATTTTTATCTTAACCTACTCAAAAAGAATTGTTTAATAACATTACTGTTATAATATTATCATTACCGTTATACGTTACAATATATTTATTTGACTCTAGTGTGTGTACGGTGCGTGATTATGCCACATTAGAGGAGCTCTAACGATTGTATTTAGCACCAACGAATACATCTTCGGGTTATTTAACTGTTGTGCAAAAACTTCGTGTCGTTAGTGTTTTGTGTAACTGATCGCAATTAAGGTGCAATCAAGAACGATTAGATGTGAAATATAATTTAATAACGGATAAGTGCTATGCTTTTAGGAGTTATATTTGCGAGTATAATTCGTTGCGATTTTGCCAAACAGCCGTTTGGATAGAGCTTAATACTTATTTACACTTAATTAAATATAGTCCTAAGTTGCAATATAAGCGTTGATTTGAGTATGAATAGTAAAAAAAAAACACTTCAAAATTAGTAAGCGTCAGGGCCGTCAGAATTTTAAAGGCAAATTAAAGCTCACTGCCTTTTACGAGACAATCATCAAGCCGTGTAAAGTTAATACAAATATTAAATAAACTTTTGTTAGAGGGTAGAATTATGAACCGCTAATGTCGATCCTGCGGCCATTAACAGGTTTACTTTATTACGGATAATACTGCAATTACGACATTAATACTAATAACTCTAATTTTAACCATAATAACTTTACCGCGCAATCTTATTTATTTATTATTCGTTCTGATTTACTTCTACGCGTCCCGTTACACATTTTACTGTTCAGTCTGAGTACGGGAAATGAAGTAAATTCATCCTTTCATATTAATTATACACAAACATCAGATTATTATAGTTCATAAATATTCATATTGATTGGGAGCAATAAAAATGTAGTTCAAATTGATCACAAATCCAGTTAATTTAAAAGGATTTATACATTAATGCTCGCAGTAAAAGGACATAAATTATGTCCGGGATTAAAAGACGCACCCGAGATAAAAGAGAAAAATGTAAATTATAGTAATTAACTTTGAATTTTAATGACGCATTCGCTCATTTATAGAAAGAATTTGATTGTAATGAGATTAGTGTCAAATCATAAAATCCTCGCATAAATCTGTTTACGGATGATTATATATGTAAATAACTGTACACATGGACATAGTGTTGACTGGAAGGAACAGTTAATCAATTAACGAAGTGTGTGGAGTACAACTTAACGGCTCATTGCTAATATTGTCTTGCTAAATCCAAGGAGTCATTTGGCTATGTAAATATACTTGATAGGAAAATACTGAGCGCTACAATTATATTTGATCGACGTGCATTTTCAAATAACATTAAACAACAATGTTTATGCCTAAGTTTATTTATTTATTGATAATGATTACTAAGGCATCACGCCAACAGAAACGTTCAGGCAGGCGGCGTCACGGTGTGCAAGTAAATACGGTTCGGTTTGCGCTACATAATTTGAATATTATATCTCCTTTAGACAAATATATCGAGAACTTTGTATTGTTCACACCAGAAATGATATACAAAGGTCAATACAAGACTTTAAAACGATTGTAACAATTGGCGGCCTTATCATCATCATCATCATCATCATTTCAGCCATAGGACGTCCACTGCTGGACATATGCCTCCCCCATCGATCTCCAAAGGGGCCGGTTGCCCCGTCATGACTTATGCCTCCGTGGCATTCGCCCACGCCTCCCGCATCGATCTGGACAAGCTGCAGGTCATTCAAAACCGCTTCATACGCAGAGCGGTCGGCGCTAGCTGGTATATGCGAAACGCCGATCTGCACTGCGATGTTGAACTCCCATCTATGATTCAATACCTTAAGTATACCTCCCGCCGCTACTTAGACGCGGCGCCTAACCACCCCAATCCTCTTGTAGTAAAATTCTCAAACTACTCGACAGACGTGACAGACCCTCCTCCTCTCCGTAGACGCCCTAGAAACATCTTGGGCGACCCGGACGACCCCATCGTTGTCGTCACCGCGGCGGCGCTGGGCTCGCCCGATCCGACTGCTCCTAGCAATAGGAAATATTCAGTTTTTGGTACAGGCGTCGGTTACCAGAGGCACACACACACACACACAGCGATCCCGCCGGCAGGATCGTAGACCCACAGGATCTGTTAGAAGATCGGTTAGATTCTCTCCAAATAATCAATCAGTTCAACAAACCGTTAGGGCTCCAGGGCACACCTCCCCCCCTCCCTCTGGGGTGCCTGGGCAAATCTGATTCCCACTCCCGGCGACGGCCCAAGCCGAGGTTCGTACCTTCGAGTTGCCCTTGTGCTAGTCGCCTATAAACTTAACCACCAAGTTATGCCGAACGCACTCTGCGTTCGCTAACTAGTTCGGTCAAGCTGTAGAGGCCAAAAGGCCAACAGTACGAGTCAATATAAAACATTTAAAAAAAAGTCCGGTTGGAAGCGGCCTGCATCCAGCGTTTCCCTGATGCGGTCTCTTTTAGGTCGTCTGTCCATCTTGTGGGTGGACGTTCTAAGCTGCACTTACCGGTTCGTGGTCTCCATTCCAGAACCTTTCGGCCCCATCGGCCACCTGCTTGATATGTGCCCTGTCCACTGCCACTTCAACTTGCTAATCCGGTGGGCTATGTCAGTGACTTTCGTTCGTCTACGGATCTCCTCATTTCAGATTCGATCTCGTAGAGAATCACCGAGCATAGCACTCTCCATAGCTCGACTTTCAGCTTGCTTATGAGGCCCATGGTGAGGGAGTATGTTTCAGTGCCGTATGTTATCACTGGCAACACACACATACACACACACATCGATCTCTACCTGGCAAGTTATTTATTAGAATTTTAAATGGAAAGAATTAGGATTGGAACAACTTACCGGCTTCCTTGTTACCTGAGAGATATTTATATCAAGCTTTAATTTAAATATTTTTTTCAGGACTTAAATTTAGCTTTTAATTGTAATTTAAATGTTTTTATTTTGACGACTATTTAGAAAATATTACAATATTGGGTATTGCATATTGTAATGTGTATGCAAAATCGATAGCACTCATTTCCTAGTTGATTAGTTCTATGGTAAGTACAAAAGACGATAAATACCTAAATAGTCCGGTAAATGATAATATTAAAGTTGGGTATTAAATTTTCAACATTGTATATGCAAAACACAGGCAATTCCGCACATACAGTTTCTCATTATTAATTACTACTAGAGGTACACGTAACTTGGAGCAGTGGTCCGGTGGCTGGGAGCCGGCAGTCGGCAGTCGGGACGGTATGCGGTCACGACGCGACATCCACCGCCGATTTATGTGTGGGAGAGAGGGGTCGCGACCCCTGATACATGAAAATTATTAATTCCAATCACATCGCATTCGATGCAAACTAGAACCGCAACTGTACCAGGATCACGACTGACGACCTTTTAAGCGAAGCAAAAATGCAGTAGGTTACTGTTTTCACGAAATCAGCATGTAAACGGTAACATATTTAATGGACATAAAGATAATTTTTAGAAAAACAAAAGATACGACTTCGTGATTATACCTTCATTTACAAACTGAAACTAAAAAGTAGAAAATAATATTTAAATAACTTCATAGCAATGAGCATTAAAGGACAATCAACGAAATTATTAATACATATATTACCTACTTATATACATATTTACAATTTATAATCAGTTATTTTTCTGAGTCTGTAAAGGGTTAATCCTGTTTTTGTAGGACAATACTTTTCTACAGTATATTTTGATATTATGTTTTCTGCACTGAAGTTTAATTTTTGGCACCTGTAGTCTTACAGCTGATGTGCGGAATTCACGTTGACGGTTGTGTCTAAATGCATATAAATTTTGATGCGCTTCTTTTCAATTATTAGCCTTCGTTCGATTTCTTTTATATAAATTTATTTCTATTTCACATTCATTTCATAAATATTAATAGATTAATCAAGTAGGTATCTATTAAGGTTATTTTTGCTTTGGTTGGCACCGACTCCATATTCGACTCAAATATTTAATACTAAATACACGACACTATTTAATATTACGACTCAAATACTCTGTATCCATGGTCATGAAATTTTTTACGAAAAACAACAGGGCATGGTCGCCATGGAGACACTTCTTTGTTTTTTGAAGTCTGTTTCTCTATGTTTGCCAGTAGTAGATCTGTGATGTTTGCTGTTTAGTTGACAGCGTCGCTAGTGGAGAACAAAGTATGAAATTCACCAAGAAATAACTGTAGTTCCAATGTTGTCCACCTTAACAGCTAAGTTGGTGGCACTGTACAATGTTTACAATGTACATTGAATTTGTAGATATTTTTGTAGATTTTTCAAAAAGCACTGAATCAATGTCAATAAAAAAATTATGGGACCACCTATGAGATATGACCTACCAACCAAAAAAAGAATCATCAAAAACAATTCTAAATTGACGGAGTAATGGCGTAACATACAAAAAAAAAACATACAGTCGAATTGATAACCTCCTCTCGAAGTCGGTTAAAAACACGAAATTGCAGTTGCTGAAATAGAAAAAAAAAAAAAAAAACAAGACAACCTGACAGGAAGTCACTATACAACACAAATTTATCTCAAAACGTATCTCAACCAAATACTTAAGTTTTGAAAGCAATTTTTAAGATACTATCACAACTTTCATGTGCTCGCGGTGATCGGAATGACTTACATATAAATGTCTCACGAGCGGACTCAACTACGAGTGTCCACAATAACTGACAGTAAACATTGAAATAACTGCTAATAAACCTTTAACACAGGAAACGCATGTGCGACACGCAAATAAACGAGAATAAGAAAACGAAACAGACGAGAAAATTGGCAGCGTTCATTCAACAGCATGATTACGATAATTTAATAATATTCGTATAACAATTTAAATAAAAACCTGTTGCTTATATTTATAAAAACCAGGTTAAAAACTGCAAAAGATATACAATTACAATGTCAGAGACCATTTGTAATTTTGTAAAAAGAAAAAAAGGTTTCGTGCGGTGTCGCAGCGAAAGTATTATATTTTACCGGTAGAGTTGTACTGTAATTCGACCCAATTTCCAAAACTTGTATATTATTAAAAATTACACAGTGTGATAGAATAGCGTGCGGATGCCCGTTGTTTGCATGACGCACTCTCACGTTAGAATTCGAGAGGTAAGTGTGTAATCACTTTTGTTTAAGCCCAGATAGTTTTGATTGGAAACGGTGAAACACAATTGACAGTACAGTAAATAAAACCGGCCAAGTGCGAGTCGGGCTCGCACAATGAGGGTTCCGTACCACCAAATAGCTTGTTAATTACTAAAGTACAAAAAAATTGTGCAGAAGGACAAAATCCCATCAACGCCCAGGCGGTCACCCAACCAAATACCAGTCTCGCCCGACGTTGCTTCACTTCGGTGATCGTACGAGAACCACCGGTGCCACCGGTGGTGAACAGAAATTTGTCACCGACTCACACTTGGCCATTTTTTGTTATACTTTAGAGTATGTACTATAATCATGCCAAGTTTGACGCTTGTATGTATTACCGTTTTTACATTAAAACTAATAGAAAAATACGTAAAAAATACGATTGTTGCACGGGTACCACCCTTTCGTTTTTGCTTTTTGGCTTTACTTTTTCTTAGTTAATCCGCCGTTATATTCGTTATTCTGTGAAAATTTCAACTGGCTATATATTATGGTTCGAAAGATACAGCCGTTAATAGGTAGGACAGACGGACGGACGGAGAGACAGACATACATCGTAGGTTTAGTAATAGGGTCTCGTTTTTACCCTTTAGGTACGGAACCCTAAAAATATTGTAAGGCTTCAGGGACAGAGTTCGTACGAGTGAAATGATTTCGCACGGTCAGCCGTCGCTACATTATATAGGTAAAGTGGGTAGAGTAAAACTGAAATTGGGCGAGAAACTATATGACCGTGTTACGGCCGGTTGTAATGCGACCATGGCGTGCTCGAACCATCTAATGCGCTTATAATGGTGATATCGGACGAGATCGTGTGAGTGCTAACTAATTGATAGAGCGACGCGCAATTGTCTTTGTATTAGCGTTAATAAACACATAAAAAGTTATTAGCGTCTGCATTATAACAAGCCATGTGTGAAATGGGAAGTTGTGTTCGATTATGAATTGTTTACATTGCTAATTCACGATGACATTATGGTTCATACTTAATGAAAATTAAGTGGCTTTGCGTATTAACAGCATTTCCCTAGAAACTCGAATATAAAAATATAGGACATTTTCATTTTCAATTGGTGAATATCTACTTTCGAGGTCGTTGGAGTAGCAAGATTAATTTATGACGATAACTTTTTTTTTAACTGATTTAATGATTCATCACCATCATCATCATTAGCCAGAAGACGTCCACTGCTGAACATAGGCCTCCCCCTTTAATCTCCACGCTGAACGACAGCCTGTCTTTTGCATCCAATCTCACGCCCGCGACTCTCACAATGTCGTCGGTCTATCTAGTGGGATATCTACGCTGCGTCTTCCGGTTCGTGGTCTCCACTCAAGAACCTTTCTTCCCCATCGGTTATCGGTTCTTCGAGCGATGTGGCCTACCTATTGCCACTTCAACTTGCAAATTGAAACTTGCAATTTAATGATTAAAGCATTCAAAACATACATAAACGTTCTTATTAATTTCTTAACGAGGCGTAGCTTTATATGATTGGCATGACTGTGTTGCCTATCTCTAGACTTGCCTATTGAAAAGCAATTTTTTTATTAGCTACAAACAAGTTAATCGTATAACAATTAGCCATATTTTTATCGAAGCGGTTACATGTTACATGCCATCATCAATTACATTTAACAATTTTATGACTTAATGCGAAAGAAATAATTGACGAACATTTTCAGTTTGTATCTACATGTTAATACTTAGCAATTACCGGGACCACAGAAAAGAGAAGAAAATAGAACGGAAATGAGAAGGAAAATCTGTCGCCAGGCATTATGACAAAGCCTTGAATGAACATTCTTATTTATGTCAACGCGTCGAACTCCGCATCCTAAGAATTTGGACCTTACCTTTTTGGGTTAGGTCTCAAAGTTCTTTGTCCGCATCACAGTTGCTAACTGATTTCGAATGACTGACGTTTCGTTTATATGGGTGCAACTGGCTACAACAAATTTCTTACAAAAATACCTTGACAGCAGTTTTAATCCAACAAAAGTTTTCTTTTCTGTAACCGGGACGATGTCTTAAATATAGTAATGTCTTATAAATGTTGTGACATTATTTCCATTCGTTTATTTTCTCTGACAGCTACAATAACATTGTAAAAAACTGAATATAAACATTTTCATTTTATATTTCACTGAATTATATCGGGTACATGCTACAGTCTGTCGTTAAAAATACTAGCGCAAGTGATCAGAATTCGTGGGTTCCATTTAGCTTTTTAGAATATTATTGCAGCTGTCAGAGCAAATAAATACATGGACTGAGATTAATGTAGAGTCCTTTCATAGAGAATCGCGTTTAACTAACTATACAAACTATTTTAGTACGATAATTAAGTCGTATGGACTGTTATGAACCAATGCCTGGAGCTTTTATACTTTATGGTATCCGTGGTAATCCAGCGGTAATATAATTTGTAGCTAATATTAAACTGCAAACAATGTCACTGTAAACAATGCAATGAAGGTGTGGGCGTTCAACATCGGCGGCTATGCTTGTTACTATAACATTTCGATAAATAGGTCTCAGGTCATTATAGACTAGTCATAAAATAAATTTGAATTTCCATATCACTATCCGTAACCAAGAAAGCATTCCTAGCAATGTTAGAGCGTTCAAAATAGCCGTTTAGACTATTCGTTGTAGCCATTGTGACGGAACCATAACAATAAACAATAAGACGAAATAATCTCCACTTAGAGCATTATAATCTAAGTAAAAGTGAGTTTATGCATTTTAAGAATTGTAATAACGGGCAATGATCAATGAAGCAAGAAAGTGGACGCATAAATGCGAAAAGTGGCGATTGTTTGGATAGTGTTTTGTCCATTTCAAGCGAACCATTCATTAAATTATACGTTTGCAACTCAAGAAAGTAATCGTTGGGATAAAATCATTCTTTCAAATCGTTTCCTCTCCGAGTGAAAGCATGAGCATGAACTTTTTGCATGTGTAGGTATAATGTAAGACAGGAAGTGAAGACCGTAATTGATGGAACACTTCGGGTCCGTAAGAAAAAGAAACACTAATCATTACTAGAACTAACAACGTAGGATCGGTGCACGCTCTGTTGTTCCAGAGTAAATAACAAATATCGTTAGATCTGGAATAGGGTGAGGCGTGCGTTCAGACGCGTGAATATTGCGTTTAGAAGTGGGCGCTAAGTGTTCCGCTAGTGGTTACTTACACTGTGGGCAAACTGTAACGAACAAAGGATCATTCGTATTTAGTGCGCCGTGTGAGACAATGCGCAGTCCAGAGGCCCAGCCACCGGAACGCGGGGTGAATGAATGCTAAATAAGTTCACGCCGATGTTTTCGCACCTCAACACCCAGCCTTACCATTTCTTGCATGAATAAATCTATTTGATGTATCGGTTCCCACAGCGCACCCGTCTCCGTGGCCAATGCTAGGAGTAAGGTGCTATTATTATAAGGAAAACTAGATGGAAACAGCCGCAGCGAATTTCGGCATAACTGTGGACCGTCATAGCCATGGCGTAACTAATGTGACTTACGTTTCTGCCTCACAAAATATACCAACGGTCTTTGACTTCTTGCACTTGCTATGAATAACAGAACACTGATTGACTATTTCCTGGCGTGTATGATAATTACAGACCATCCATAATAATCGGCGATACATGCCAATTGAAACAGTACATCTCCATTATGGAATGGCGCTATTTTTTGTGCAGCGATAAGCTTGGTGAGAAAATGTTGGTCTAATTAAATGCAGGTTGATACCTGCGACAGCATTTCATCAAGGTAGTAAAACGTTGCCTTTTAAGGTGTGCAGATTAAAATGGGTTGATAAATATCGAGGAAGACGTGTGGAATAGCCGATCTGGGCAGAGATTGGAGCATTATAGCGTTATCATGACAACGCTGCCGGATCTTAATGCAAATTCACCTGCAACTGTTTCTTACTTGGAGGTCTTATGTTTTAACGAGTGACTTTAATCTTTGTTTATTATGGTTTTAAGCATTTCAGCGTTTACGTCCTTGGCTTACTGTCTCGCGTGTTTAGTATTATTAAGTAAGTAGTGATGGGTGGCATTATTTTTACGGCTGAAAATAAGCTCATCAAATTAACGGTCTGGAACCGAGAGCCAGCAAACGACATAGGCCAGATTTGCACTAGTATACAGCACACACACATGCACATGTCATGTTTACATGTGAGCAATTACCGAACCGAGACGAAATGTCTTTGTTTTGGCCAAATTAACGTGCCACATACATGTCGTCATTTTAATGATGCTGATGAGGTACCGTTCCCGGGTAATGACACGAGTTAAGTTAAGAATAATGTCATTTCTGTAAAACCTCGACACAAAAATGGAAAAGGCATTTAAAAGACGCATGATCTGGCAATGGTACAGTAAAATTGCTTTAAGTAAGACCATTCTCTTATAACAGCCAATAACGACTAACTGATGCTTATAACCATTGCAAACGCACCCTCAACAGACACTGTCCATTTTGTATTGGTCAATCTCTCGGACTCCCGGAACTTTCACAGATAGAGGCGTGCCTTAAGCGTTAGATACAATATGCTTGCGCAGAAGTTTTCTAGATGCAGAGAAATTCAAACATCTGTTTCAATCAGATTATTGAATAAATTAGGGTTTACATTCATAGCTCCCCAAAAGGATTGGTTGTTTTGTGTTGGTCGTGAACTAAAAAAAAAAAACAGCCACAACTAACACCCAGATTCAAAGCAGATATTTGGCCGGTCTAGAATCGAACCCGGAATCTCCTGCTCATAAAGCAGGCGTGATTCCACTTCATATTGCACGAACATAAGCAACTGTGAGCTCTGATGCAACCACACTAAAGCGGAGTATGCACTTAGAGTAAAATACAACAAAGCAGAGCCTATCGAAGCTCTGCAGTGCCTCTAACATGTTTACAGAAAGAAGACTCCCTGGTTTCGCAGCGATGATGCGGCAACGAGCGGCAAACACACGCGAGCGGTTCTACCGCTCCGACAACTCGGTGCTCCTCTCGCTCATGCAAACGCACGAACCGCCGATCCTTACAATACAATACAACTTTATTACACACCGAAAATACACTTGAAACGTCAGAACGAGAACGAGGTTCACGTCAGAAGCAGTATACCTACCTAGTTTTCTAAAGTAATTAGTTATATGACATTTACTTAAAAAAATTATACACATAATATAATCAAATTTATTCTTGACTAGCTGACCTGACAGACGTTGTCCTGTCTTAGAACTGTCAAACACGCAAAGTTAAACCTTGGGTTACTATTGGAGTTAAAGATCCCTATATTTAAAAAAAAATATAATATAGCCTATGTTACCCGGGGATAGTGTAGCTTCCCAACAGTGAAAGAATTTTTCAAATCGATTCAGTAGTTTCGGAGCCTATTCAATGCAAACAAACAAACAATCAAAGCTTTCCTCTTTATAATATTAGTATAGATAAAAGTCAAGATAAGAAATTTTGTAGAATAGTACAATACAATTTTTAAATTTGAATATGAAACTACAAAAATTACTGTAATTGGTGTAATTATTATTTGTACGGATGTTTTGGCCCAGCGCCTACTGATATTAGCTGTTTAATAGTTTCTGATCTTGATGTCCGTTGGGCCTAAAATTGATTTTTATTTTTAAGTTTTTGTTTAATAATCTGGTTTTCACGGCTTCCAGTCAGTACATTTCTGTGGAATCCGCTGCCGGAATGGGTGTTCCCCGTTAGTTACAACCTGGGTCTTGAAGTCGCGGTTTCTGCTTGGCAAGCGTGCTCCATCGTAGACCAAATTATCGGTTAGCATTAGGCGAAATAGCTGTCATGCGCAAGGTTATTAATAAAAATAAAACAGAAAGGCCAGTCTTATGCCTGTCCTTATAATAAAATAAATAATAATAAATAAATAAGTAAGCAAAATTTGTACAATGGCTGCCAGAGACTGCCGTACATATATATTTTAATTACATACTCGTATATATTATTAAATAAATATTAACACTCAGATAAAGAACAAACATAAATGTTTGCTCTAGGGAATCGAACCCACGCCCCCAAGCGCAGAAGGCAGGGTCACTACCAATCGGACCAACGGGGCTATTAAAACTGGATGATATATAACAACTGGATTCTACTATATTTCAATTGGACATATATTTCAGGATGTACATAACCGGTGCTCCCATCTTTGTTGTCTGCGCGAACAATACAATAAAACCAGCGTGACACCACTCAGCCGCATGTTAGGTAAACATAAATCTGTTCAAATTTAAAACGCTTTCAAGATACAATCGTGGGAAGAGATGTTAAGCTTCTACATAATTATATGAACACATGAATGTCAGTGAACGAACTGCTTTAAAGTTGCATATCATGTGTGAAAGTTTTCAGAAATGTCTATGTGTATCACACGATCGGCACACAACCCAAAAACGTGCAAATGTCGTGTCACTGTTTAATAACAATAAGGAAAACTCGGCGACTGGCGAAGTGAAAACGTCATTTGTCAGAGACAAGGGGCGTGAAACTGGACACAATGATGTTTGACCAATCGGTCACACGCCGGAACAAAACAAAAAAATTGGTCAAGTGCGGGAGTTAGGATTCTCAATGTACATTATGACTATAAAAGATTTGGCTGAATAAAATCAGTTGAAACAGAGGAAAAACATAAGAAAACTAGCTTGCGTTACTTCGCCTGCGAGTTTACTGGGTTTTTGCACTGGAAAGCCTAGATCTAAATGTGTTGACATCTCTTTGATTTGGTGTGTTGTTATGTTACATTTACAATAAACGACTAGAAAATGCAAGAATAGTTATTTATGATACAAGTGCGGAAAGTTGGTTATTACAAACGAGTAGACGAATGTAAGCCCGAGACGAAGTCGAGGGCTTACCATAGTCACGAGTTTGTAATAACCAATCCGCACGTGTGCCATACAACGTTTTACAACACATTTGTGAGAAAAAAAGGCTACAAATGAAACAATTTTTGTTTATAACTTAATATCAGTCACAACAATAGTTTCTATAATATAATAAGAAAATGGCGCGAACATGCAAATAGCGCCACTATCACGTGGTGAAAATTAGAACTACATCTTTCGTCTCATTTTCTCTTTAGTATTAAACTGAGACAAACGTATTGAGCAAAAGCGCTTCCAAGGAGGTTTGATCATTCAGCTTATTTATTCTCGTAATATGAAACTCTTTTGTGGAATTCTTATGTAATTATGATGGAAATTAAAAAAATACCGTAAATCACACGCACGGTGCTATACAACGGAGCGTGCGGACAAATTCATTACCGCACGCTCCGTTGTATGATCCGTAATGTTTAACTTTCGAACGATGTATACAGGCTTCGTAAGTGCACTTTTTGAGCAAATGTGTTGTAAATAATAATAACTGGTTTTTAAAAAAACGGCTTCACGGGAAGTTTAATAAACTGGATTTTGAAACATTTTTTATTATGTTTAGAGATGGATAAGAAAAATAATTAAATTGGTTTATAATCAGCGAAGATATTGCGTAACAAAGAATAGTCACGAATTGAAATCATCATTTTTGAAGTCGGTTGAAAAACACACTAGAAACAAGTACTTACTCGGTTGCTCGATTCTTATAATCTACTAACATTATTGAAACTTTTTGCGACGGGCGCTTGTCAGTCGCAATGACAACAAATTAGCGAGGAGGCAGAGATTAAACGAAGCAACATCGTGATGTATTTCTCCACAAACACAATAGCTTGACCGATAAACTGAATTTTTTCATCATTGTTAGTCGAAATGGTCATCCTTCTAAGTTCGAATGTCAAGGAACTATTAAAGGATCACGGAGGTAATTAATCATTGTTTTTGTAGCGCCCCAAAAATAACCGCTCTCTAAGCTCTAGCTTTATGTAACTGTATTTAATAAGCCCGAAAGCTTAATCGACGTCGAATATTAAAACATAAATGATTAAATTTAATTTAGACTACAAAGAAATCACATATTCGGATGTCTTGATTCTACAGGTGCAGGTAATAAAGGAAATAACATGGTGTATTTGATTACTAAGTACACAAAAAATCGTGTGTTCATAAGAAAGGTACGTCTTCATGGGTGGTCGAGTACACCTACTTTTAATAAAGGCACACGCAAGCAAATGTAATCTTTCGTTTCACTTCAAAGTTTTTCTTTATATTATGAACGCTACCATAACAAATAAAAATGTTAGGAGAGTTTCACAATTCTCCAAGTTTTCTAGTTAGCGAAATATGACTTTAGCTATCACGATTGTCTTTACACAAAACATAAAATTAACAAAATAAAAATACATTGATTTTCTGATCTATCATCTGTCTGTCTTTTTGAGACCAGAAAAGCAATGTGTATTGTAGAAATACCTATATCATGTACAGTTACACTGCTTGTATTCATTGTATATATATATCTCTTTATCTAGAGATGGTATAACTGTATCTTGATGTAATATAATTACAAATATAAATTATATCATTTGATAAATTTATATAATTTTTCAAATACAGTTATAATCTTCTACAAGTAAATCGTAATCGTAATTTTGTAAATTATGGTCATAAGGTGGATTCCGTGAGACAGAAAGCTGGAACGAAATACCTAAAGCATTTACCGCTTCGGCCAGTTTCGAAACCAAGTTTCAACTGCTTGTATTCTTTGTACACATGCCTCCATTATCTAGAGATGGTAAAACTGTACCTTGATGTTATATGATTACGAATATGAATTATGTCATTTGATAAATTTATAAAAAAAATACAAATACAGTTTTAATCGTCTAAAAGTAAATCGTAATCGTGATTTGTTAAATTAGGGTCATAAAGTGGATTCTGTGAGACAGAAAGCTCGAACAGTAAACATATTCATGTGTTCCTTATTTAAGCAGTAAAGTTGTACAATTCTTATTTGCCCATTGTGCTAAGGGTTTAATTGGCTTGGTATCTTTAACCAGCCTGGGAGCTGATTGTGATCGTGGCAGAGTTCGCCGGAAGGACGGCGGCCGCGGTAGACAATGCTCGGGCGGTCTGTGGGCGCTTCCGCGGAATGACTTACTCATGGAGGTAATTAGAGACTGGGGCTCGCGGCGGCCACGGAAGTATCGCTAAAGGCTGGGATCGCATGAGAAATCTAGCACCTAACTTTTCCTAGCAACATAATTTTCAGTTGGGAAGAAAAGTATGTATTAAAAACGCAAAAAGAAACGGATGTCTTAAAAGAGAAATGAAATAGCACTCTACATTTTAGGAAATAGTTCACAAAGAAGTATTTTATAATAATAGCTGAGTATCTAAACAAAAAAAGATTATTTAAAAGAAAATTTAAAGTTCTTTTTAACGCGTTTTTATTAGCTTTACTTGTAACTAACTAACGAACTATGTAAACAAATCTTGGAAGTAATTTTTAATCTACTTCAAATTGTCACATAGATTTGAAACTTTACAAGCACAGACGACAATACAATGATTTGGTACCTACGAATTGATCTGATGATGGAGCCTGAAGGTGGCTGGCTAGTGGGTTTTAACGAGTCAGATAAGGCGTGTTTTTGGCTCGCGTAGACTTTCATGTAAACTTAAAACCCCCATTTACTTCTCTTAACTCACTTTCACAAAATTCTTTCTTAGCAGACAAAAATCGTAGGTTAAGTAGTTTTTTAGTTTTCATGATGAGTCAGTGAGTGAGCGGTGTATTTTATTTTCTGGTGTGAACAATAAATAGTTCATCATATTCATCATCATATCAGCCATCGGACGTCCACTGCGAATAAATAGTTATTTATTTATTTACGGAAAACAAACAGCTTTAAATATTATATCTATAAACATCGAGATTAACGGAGAGCGTGGATATCTCCGCATCCAAAGAACATTTCCATGATAGACAGGTAGATAGACACGCTCATAAAACATTTTTCTCGTAACACAAGCGAGCCAATCCGTTGTACCTCTGTGATGCGTAAATCTCGTCTGCTAATTAGCGGAAAGTTTATCGGCAATAATTTGCCGGGACTTTAATGAGACCTGTGGTATCGATGTAATACCTGGGCGCCGAATGGAGATTTACAACCCTCAGAGAAGCTCCATCTTTGATTGGTATTGATACGAAAGTCGCAACTTGCACATCACACTAGTTTAATAAATACGAAAGTTTGTGTGCAATGTAAAATGTATGCAAGTCTGTATGTGTATTAAGTGTATGTTTCATCATCATTATCATCAGCCAGAAGACGTCTACTGCTGAACATAGGCCTCCCCCTTTAACCTGCACACTGAACGACAGCCTGCCTTTTGCATCCACTGGATGCCAGCGACTCTCACTATGTCGTCGGTTCATCTAGTGGGAGGCCTACCTACGCTGCGTTTCCGGTTCGTGGTCTCCACTTAAGAACCTTTCTTCCCCATCGGTTATCGGTTCTCCGAGCGATGTGGCCTGCCCATTGCCACTTTAACTTGCAAATTTTAACAGCTATGTCGGTGACTTTGGTTCTTTGGCGAATATCCACGTTTCGGATTCTATCGCGCAAAGAAACTCCGAGCATAGCTCTCTCCATTGCCCGCTGTGTGACTCTGAGTTTTTCCAAAAGGCCAACAGTTGAGGACCACGTCTCAGTACCATATGTGTTAAACACATAATACTTTTTATCCCGAAAAAAAAAACCGTGATAATACAAATAGGTAGTACAGGCAGAGTTTAAATAAACTCGAATAGAACAACACTAAGACTTATGAACCTACCTACATATAGGTTGGTACATAAGTGGTGATTTCACCCACCGCCTATAGGTTTTAGTCGGAAGCAACCAATCGGCCAGACTTCTGATATTATAATTTATACACCCACTAAACTTCGTCGCAGCTGAAACTTGATACAGAGTAGGCGGCTTAATTGTACTCTGGATTAACAAATAGGCATTATCTCGAGTAACATGATACTTGTAAGATAGCAGGTGAAGTCGCGGGGCGCTGCTAGTAAAGTTGACAAAACAAGTTTTACACTAGCTACTAGATACTCGAAAAAAGCTAATCAAGCTTAATTAAGTAATTAATACTATGAGGTTAGTTAAAATAATTAAGATTTTTAAATTTTTACCATGCTCTACATGTTTATATGATTTATAACATAAGTTTTAAAAACGTTTCATGAAATTCCTTATTAGCCTATCATGTTCGCAATGCACCCAGCATCTCACAGGCCTTCTCACAGAGAGAGGATGGGTCCTAATCTACCATGATGGCCCAGTTCATGTTGGTGAATATCATGTCTGAACATTTGAGGTTGTGGACATACTGGACATACTGTTTTCCTTTACCGTTTTTGAGCGATGATAATATAATAAATAATAAATAAATTTTTATTTCCATAAAAATACATTTCCTATGTGCCACAGCAGATAAGTACCTAATCGTTATTATTTCAGTTAGGAATGTTCTGTTACATAGTCAGTGCTATACCAATGGGCCCCAAATGATGGCGGTAACATTTGCGCTTTACAATCTGACAGCACCTGGTTCAATTTCGGCCCTGCATCAATTACTTATTTAGTACCTTAATAAATTACGTGCAGCTTCCAGAAATTAGAAGTTAGAAAATCAGGTAAATGTGCAAAGCTGTCCTGTCTCTGCTAACGTCGATTATATATTATCTGTGTAAATAAATCAGGTCGATACAAATGCGTCTTCTTCGATTAGAGCATGCAAAGAATTTGCCAGAGGGGTGTTCGCCGTTTATGAACCCACATTGAAACGAGCAGTAAGGGCAATAAAATTATGTTTTAGATTATACTAAGATTTTTAATCTCCGACGCAAAATGAGGGGTGTAATAAGTTTAACGTGTGTATCTGTGTCAGTGTATATGTGTAGTCTGTCGCATTGGAGCTCCCAAACGGCTGGACCGACTATAATTTCTTTTTTGTTTGAAAGGTGACTTGATCGAGTGTACTTAGCTATGATGCAAGAAAATCTGTTCGGCCATTTGAAGATTATCTGCTTTTATGGGGATAAAAAAAAACAATTCACACTTTTGGCTTGATTAGGAAATAAATGCATTCTGTCATTAGAAATTAAATAAAGGAGGAGGTTCTCTAGTAGACGCGTATATTATTTGGGATGCTTTTCAAAACTTTAAATTTAATAGGGATATAGGTATTAGGTAAATTTGTATGTAAGTTAATTTAGTCAAAATCTTATTTAGTACTTCAGAAAAAAAATTAAGCACAGCTTACGCGAGCGAATGCGGATAAGCTGGTATCTTATAGCTCTTATAAGTTAGATGGATTTATGGTTTGTTCCTTGTGACGTAAGTCTGCTTACTTTTTGTGTAGATCAGTGAGGGTTGCTATATAAGTAGAATCGTAATGTTGCTCATACTGTTTTAGGTAGTAATTGTGACGGCAGGCTTCACAGGCAAGTGGTATCAATGAGGACCGCGGTAACTGTTGATAATTAAGAGTGGTCGTTTAATGGCCATCGATGGTAACGGCGCGGTGCCAGTTCGGGCGGCTTCCGCGCTACCAGTGACGCGAGACGCGTTACAGGCGGAATGCCACCCTTATACCAACACGCTAATAAATTATGATATACATAACATCTTTATGGTTAGGATATAAAATCGCGTAAAGCTTGGCGTGACTTTACTGGCAATCATGTAAATTATTTATACTAATTTATGTTTGACAGGATCATTTTGGACTCGTATATCGCAAGGTAATCATAAGTTGTAGCATAATTTTATGGTTGCTTAGGTTCAGTAAATGTTTTAAAACGTTTAAATATGCATTGAAATAAAAGTAATACATCTCTTTTTTCATTGTGGAACTATATTTTAAGTATCAAGCCAATAGCTAATTAGGATGTTATTTTAAAATCGAAAGTATCTAGCAAAGACAAGAGAGAGAGTTAATAAAATGTGGTAACAAGTTTTTTTTTTTTTTATTAAAACCCCCGGTACAAGAGCTGATAATCTTCAAACGGCTCATAATTTTTTCTTAAATTATAGCTAAGAACACCTTATATCAAGTATCCTTACAAACAAACAAAAAACTAAATCAAAATCGGTTCAGGCGTTTGGGAGCCACGATGCCACTGACACACACGTTAAACCTTCGTTACTACTTTGTTTGCGTCGGGGATTAAAAATAAGCGTCTCGAAATCTCTACTATAGATGTGACACCTACACATGTGAGATATGCATGTGTATACGTAGTGTTATGTACTGCAAGTGAGCTTAGAGCAGCGTGCACGACGACGACCGCACACCAACGAAGTCGGAATGCCACTAAATTAAATTTGGTGCGAAGTATACTCGTTAGCACCACTGAGTCGCGCGGTTCTATTAAAAAAGTTCATGTATATACGTGAATTTTCTACTATTTAGTTTCAGTTTGTAAATGAAGGTATAGTCATGAAGTCGGTTCTTTTTTTTTCTATAAATTATCTTTATTTTTTTACTTTCTTTCACGTTAAAAAAAACCTTAGATGTAACCGGTTAGGTGAACTCGGCACGCAGACACGAGACCTACACCGACGTTGCGAAGAACCAGTTGACGTTGAAAAATAACTGATGGTACTGCGCGCACGCGCGTCCTTATTGCAAATACGTAATAAATATTTATGTCCCGAGCCTTTTTTCAATGGATTTCCATGAACAATACGAAGCCGTCTTTCACATCATCAGACAATCCGATTTTCTTATTACAGATACTTGTGTCACCGACATGAATAATAAGTCGCGTACCGTCTCTATCTTCATTGTCCACCGGTTTTTGTCCATTTACCAGTAAATCATCGTGGATTTGCAATTTCATATTTTTTCCACTAAAACAGCACGCCATGTTAGTATTGTACTTACGTAATAAATTCTGATTTTATGATATCGCCTAAAGGAGCTGAAGGATATGATCAGAATGGTGTTGAGTACGATATGCGAGATCAAAACCCTCGGAAAGGCAATACCGGTGCAGCGGCTCGGTACCACTCGATTGTATTTCAGGTATGCTGAGTTGAGTTGAGTTATCGCCTGTCGTCCGTCGGGCCCTTTGCCTTCAGATTGGCTTCCGGGACCGTCGCGTGTCCTCACCGATACGAGCATGACGCCCGCGGGCCTTTTGATAATGCTAATGTTCTACGATACGCCGATACTGGAGTCACATACAATACGAGGACTAAACGGGTATCAGCAGCACGCCACGGATTCCGATGCGTTTGAATATTTACAAACGATAGAAATTATTCGAAAAGATAAGAGATATGGTCACAATCCGCAACCTTATCTGTAATGCAGCCGCGGGATTGCGCAATCATTATAGGAAGACAGAATTGTTAACCTTTCGTGTCGGTATCAACCGGCGCAGGCGCCTCCTCAGATTGGTCAAATACTAATTATTTATCCTAATAATTATTTCATTTGATTGTGAGTTAGAGCAATTCTCATACTCGGTAATTAATAAGAGAGCGCCGTGTTCTAAGAGTGTCGGATGTCCGCCTATCTCTGGTGCTACGGGCAATACTTTTCCAGACTTATGATCTATATCGTGATGTACGTAACGAACTTGTCTTGCACTTACTAAGATCTAACAAAACCAATCGCTCTCACAATGAAGAGTTTTCATGTCTAACTTTTTTCAAATTAATTTGGAGCTATTTGTAGAAGAGAAATGTACAGTAATGGTATCAGTCGCGATAATACTGCATCTGGAGCGACAATACGCACGGCAGTTGCGGTCGTACGTGATCGCCGCAAAACTGCTCGCTTTAATCACATTACTTGACACAACCGTTACCGAGTAATGATCGGGTATTGTGGAAATAATTTGATAATATTTAAACTAGAGTGAGTGAAAAAAGTGTACCACGAGAATGTAAGCCTAGGCGAGAACTCTTGCCGCAGGTCAGTCGCTGCATGATGGCGAACAATCCTCTAAGACATGACTAACATAATTTGATTCCCCGCTCTATAATCTAAGTAACATTACCCATAATAACCTGAGCTTTTTTCTGAATTAGATAGCCTGAATTCTGTGACTACGTGAAATGTAATCTGGTTTTTTATTTGCACTAGAGCTATATGGATGAGAGCATATAATAAAAATAAGCATAAGTGTCAGTGGTAATTATATTTTTTGCCAGCGCGTGGAATTTTGCATGCTCTCTATTCGACTCACTATTTTTATTATACTTTTAAATTGTATTCACCAAATGCAGGCAGAAACGTAACAAGAACAACGATTCGTAAATTTTCTGCAGAATACAGTTACAGTTGCAAAAAGATCAATCACACTGAGATCTAAATATTTATGGTAACTGATCTAAAACCATTTGGAATTTATTGATGGAAGTGCGTCAACATAATTTACAAGCGGATTATCCTACCTTCGTGGATGATTGCCCACTGTATTCCAATGATCTGGAATCATAAATTCGGCTCTAACTCAGTAATAAAGGAGAATATATCATTGGTCCGATTTGAATTAGGGTATAATATCTAACGGTTCAAGTGTACTAAATTATTTCATCAATCCAGAGGTGCCTCACATCAGTCACGATTACACGTCGAAGTGAAAACATTAGACGTGTGAACCCATAATTTATAACAAATTATGAAGTGCAATGAACCTCAGGTAATTTGGTAAGTGGCCAGAATATGGAGTTAGCACTTCCATCAACTAATATTCTAACACGCTGCCTAATCTGAAGCGGGCCGACTAGACTCGTTGTGGTTTACTGAAGACATGTTTTTTGTGGTCACGAAAAAGACACGAGACTATTTATAAGTAGTCAGGGGCCTGTTAGGTATACAGGTATGTTTGCAATTTTATGATGTGTTAAGTTGCGGTTTTGTACAAGCGGCGCTCACAAAGACACCGACAAAATAATTCACACAATAATTTGTTCAAAGTAGATTAGGGGTGAGTCATGCAACTCGGTCGTGTCAGAGTTCAGCGACGCCTCGAAATGTCCAGAGGAATCGTGGTTAAACATTTATTTAAATTCCGCATAGCTTTGTTGCGCTGAGATTATTGAAATTTAACGTAATCGTTGCAGTGAAACGTGACGTCCGTGGACAGTTAGACCGCGGTTACGAGGTGCTCCAGGGGACGAGTGCCGACGTCCAGCGCGAACTCCGTCTCCTCGAAATTTATTTATCAAGTTTCGGAACGCGCATCAGCGCCCGCGGCATGGCAGCGGCCCGCGCGCGAGATCTGTCCGTCGATACAGGACGCTGCTCACTCCCTAACATAAATTCGGTGTACATGAATCGGATTTTATTATTCAATCGTAGAATCGATGTCTGCGAGTGCCATGAGTGAGTCACGGGGCGACGCGAGCGCCGGCGGGCGCCGTGAGCAGTGGCGCACGACCACGATGCCGTATCGTCTGCAAACACCGCTACTCTGTGCTTGCATTTGTCGACAGCCTTGCCTGTGGTCCTTGCTACGCACCTGGCATCAATACCACTCCCGATAAGTGCTAGTAAAAGAATTTACAGCTAAGAATTATAATAGAAACCAACCAGCAATATCCAGATAATGGATTTTGTCTCTAAAACATTGCAGTTCGTTTAAATAATTGTCCATACAAATGCTGTCATTTTATGTAATGGCATTACATTTTGTAATAGGGCTTGTGTCATACACATGCTTAGTTCGGTAATACACAGCCGGGTATGACATGGTTATTAATCAACTCGGTACTTAAGGCAGAAATTTACGCGACAAGTTAAGTGAAATCATAATAAATGGATAGTAAAACGTGCGACATGATCACTTCTACCTCATGACAATTCAACTAGCGAGATTGCAATTTTTTTACAAGTTTACAATTATTCGATTAAAAGAACATTAGAAAAACAAAGTAACGCACATACAAGTGTACATTTAGCTAAATATAGGCAGAGACGGTGTTACGAAACGGGAAGTTAGTCATCAAGTCGTTAATCATCCCATAGACCCACCACGCCGCCCACCATAAAACCGAGATTGGATTTGATATGAAGATAACGTTATGTACGTTTTATAAGTAAACAGCAAAAACTAATTCTGTAATCACCAACACGCACTGAAGTGCAAACTACTCGAATGGCGTATATATAACCTAGAATTGGCGGCGATTTCTGCAAATTAGACTTCCGTCATTATTGAGTGAAACTTAATTCTACGCAATTTTCAAATACGTGCCTCAGAGTTCTACAAAAAATTTGCAAGGTTGGCTTTTAACGATTAAAGCAATTACAAAATGTTGCTACGAAATCTGCTACGAGCGTAGCACTCAATTATACATTAGTGAGTAAGCAATTATCGGTCTTATTGTAATTTATTCGTTCGCATCAAACGGGGAGGGGGGTATCGAATGGCGCTTTTGATTGGAGCTCAAAATTCATTCATTCAATTCGCGCCTAGGATTGGCCCACTCGAAGAAGATTATGCTGAAAACACTGTTTTAAACTGTCACGGTTGTTCACTAAAGTTATATGATACGGTAAATATCCCGTAAATAATCATATAACTTTTATGCTGAAAATGTTGTACCTTTTCATCGCGCGGGGGAAAGGATGAGCATAGTTATATCGTCATTGGTTCGCATACATCTTAAAGTTTACACAGGCAGTTGAACCTAAGCGTTGTTCTATGCTAATGCATGACTGTGACATAATTTACGTGACACAGTCATACAACACAGCTTGTAAGTTTCCGAGAGGAAAAGGCCCGAGGTTCTTATATGCACGCCCAGGCGAGTGTAATGATGTCCGCGGCTAACGCGGTGAGGTAGCCTAGACGCACGCCCGAAGCCACAGCAAATGCTTCAAGGAATGAGATATTGAATGTTTCTGTGCGACGGCACTAAAAGCCTCATAAGACTTTGCTATAATATAAAGCATCATATGCGGTCGTTTGTCTTATAATAACAGCTGCTAAGCCACGTAGAGACATATTGATTTCTTGGGTTTTCGCAATTATTACACATTGAAATTAAAAATTTAACGGATTTTATCGCGTGTATACGTGTTTTACGTTATTTTAATTCCTGATATCGATCACTGCAGTGTCCGTTGACAGAGTTGAGCAGACTAGATGCCTGATGTCTGTAGAAATGTTATGAATTGAATTACAAGTACCGCCAATGATTTTCAACATGTAGAGGTGTGTTTAGACCTAGGGAATTCAAGCGCACGCAAATGCGTTGCCCTTCGATTGACATCAGAGACCTTTAAGCGGCCTAATAACTCTGACACCAGGGCTAACTACTCAGCCTAAATATCATACGGCTTAACTTTACTTTTAGCTATATTACCCCGCAGTCTGTTGCATATTATCACTCGCAATTTTAAAATTACTTGAATATATTTTCTTTAAAACACACAAAGATACGATTATATTCTGCGAGATACAGAACACGGAAAACCACGATGCTATATTTTATAGCGTAGTCTGAAGGGCTAGCTGGCTTCAGATTATAAATGCCGCAAAGAACACGAAACACGAATGCTGATTAAGTCAACTTCACATTATTTAAAGGACAGTTACGCTGTAAAAAATATGACCATACTTTTTACAGGCCGGCTATTATTGTGCCTGCGATGTTGTTTCTGTCCACGTCTTACTTATATCAATCTGAATCCGAGTGACAGTGATACAACTACCACAGGAATCCGAGTGACAGTGATACAACTACCACAGTATCGCAGGTATAACCCTGGACTGGAATAACCCACTAGGATATTTTTCTGTTCTATTCTGTAATAACCTGTTTTCCGTATTTTAGTCGTCGCTAATATGTTATTATTATTAGCTTCATCCATTTAATAATTGCTGGCGCTCCGTTTAACGCAACATTAGTTAATTACATTGATATGAAATATTCATACCACTATTGTTTTCAGTTATTTTTTATTTTGCTTTAATTAATGTTTTTGTATGGTATTAGTAACATTTAGTTGCTATTGATCTAATGATCTCTTCGCTGTCGAATCGTAATACTACTAAACTTGTAGTTGATTTTACTCATAATACCGCACGGCACAGCTAGTTTTTCAATATATGCGGTCATTACTTCACACGGCTGGCTACAATCATCCCGTTATCAGTGCACCATGCAATTATAGTTGCCGCTGCGCCGAAAACCGATCGGACGGATGATTTAATAGTGAAAATGACCGACAAACAGCGAGGCGTTAACGATCACAAGGTCCCGATTCATGTAATTATGATATTAAAAGCGCTTATGTTTATATTTTTATTGCCAGTTTCGTGCAACATCGAAGTAGATTTACGGCATATTACAAAACGGTTTTTTAGGAAACCTGTTGGAGTGCTCAAATTCCTGTTACGGCATTTTCCTGTGTAACGAATTTGAGCGACCGAAATTCTTCGGATACCACTTAAGCGATAATTTATTTTTAAACGTTATCTACCGGTTTTAACAACATAATTTTAGGCACTACCAACTAAGGAAATACAACAAGTACAAATTGTTTTTTTTTTTAAACCCCTATAAAAGAGCTGATAGTTTTCAAACGACTGAACAAGTTTCATGAATCATAACAAAAAGAAAACTGTCCATCAAGCCACCTTTAAACAAGTAACTTAAATTATAAAAAAAAAAAAAGCGACTGCATTGTATAAATAGACGGCTAGTAACTGAAAAGTAACAGCGGCGCGCTGCGTACCTATCTATATCGTACCTATAGGTACTCGTAGTAAATATAGAGCTCTTTCATACCGCTTTATTTCGTGAACTACTGAGTATTTTACAGTAGTGTTATATTTTTAGGGTTCCGTACCTCAAAAGGAAAAAAACGGAACCCTTATAGGATCACTTCGTTGTCCGTCTGTCTGTCCGTCTGCCAAGACCCTTTTTCTCAAGAACGCGTAAAGGTATCAAGTTGAAATTTATACTAAATACTCTACGGTTTCTTTCGGCTGTAAAAAAAAAGTTGTAAGTCAGCGCAATCAAAAGATATGAACGTATATGTCGCATATTTTGCGATTTCACAGGGAAATCAAAACCTATAGGGTACTTCCCGTTGACCTAGAATCATGAAATTTGGCAAAAGGCAAGGTCTTATAGCACATATATAGGAATAAATCTGTAAGTTACAAATTTGAAGTTATATCATTTAAAAATAATTATTTTGCTCGTACAAACTTACATTTTGTAGTTGGAATGTATAGAAGAACCTTATAGTCAACTACAAAGTTAAGTTTGTCTTTCAATATTTCAACTTTAGTTTTTTTTTTTGGACTCGCGCTCTGAGGGTTCTGTCCAGCGGAACCCTCAGAGCACGAGTCCTACTCGTACTTGTCCGGTTAAATGTGCTGAGTGAGATCTACATAATAATGGGATATTGGTCTATTTAAAAAAGTTTACTTACTATTTTTCCCTTTTTTTTTCGCTGACGCCATCTTGAATTCTTGTACCCAATGTCACTTCCACTATTAAAACGATTCAAATGACACCTCACGTGTCAAAATCCATTAAGCCGTTTAGGCTGTAGGGCGTGCCAAAGAAACCATCATACATACATACACTCGATAAACATAACCCTGCTTCTTGCGCAGTCGGGTAAAAAAAAAACACGAAATCAAAATCGGTTAAGCTGTTTGCGAGCTACGATGCCACAGACAGACACGCATACACACACCTTAAACTTACAACAACCTTGTTTTTGGGTCGGGGCTAAAAAAAAGATTCATACTATATGTGAAAAAACAAATCCCTACTGTGAAAAAGATTCTCTAGTTTGCATGGAGGCAGCGTGAGAATGTGCAGATTGTATCGCAACGCGGAAGCTTTAACTTACCGAATTAGTGACTTATAAGTCTTTTGTAGCACAAATTAAGCTCGAAAGGTCTTCCCAAGATCTTTTCTTCTTACAAAAGTCGGAACCATTAGATAAAATGTAGGAGCGAAGGAAGTAAAGGCGATGGTACGAGCGTGCCGGGCTGGTGGGTAGCGTGAGAAATACGCCGCGGGACTGTGCCGAAGCGTGCGCACCCAATTCCTTATGCAAATGTGCGCATCTAGCTACGCCGTCTACAGCTAAGGGGGTACTTTGGACGTAGTACTAATAATCGTGAGCGAAATCCACGCAATCCGTACGGAATATTTCAAATGGACGTAACGTAACCAGCCACAAAAAGCATCATAGAGCCGTCAGGTGTAGTGTGGAGGTGGCATTTCTAAATTGTTCTAAGTTTCAGTAGTAGCAGGCATGGCGCACTCCGGACTTTAGGTATGTTCAGCCGGTGTCCCTTCCCGAGAGGGTCATAACAGGGCAATCAGTGGCCGCTCGGCTCGCACCCGGCCCGCACGCTACGCTAGCCACGTCGCGCCAATTATTTTCAACAGAATCAGCAAATTAGGGCTCCCAAATGAGGTCTCCATGCTTCATGTAGTTTTTACCTAAATATGCAGCGGGATGATGATCTTGTAATAGGCTTCTTAAACTTATACTTCTGCATGATTGTTATTAGACCAAATTCAGAATAAGCGTTAGTTTTTTTGTGCAGATTAAATGTCGTTCCAATTAAAGTAGAATATAAGTAATAGGTAGGTACTACATAGGATACATAGCTGGTAAGTAAATATTTATAAGTATTCTGTGTAACACCCCTCTCGAAGAGGAAGGCATGTGTTCAGCAGTGGAGGTTTACTGGCTGATGATGATGATGATTCTCTGTAAATATCTAGAAGACAACCCTAACGTTACACGTGCCGCGTCAGGAGAGATAGAACTACGTGATAGAAAGAGAGCGGCCTTCTAGGTAAATATAGCGAGCGGTATCCAGCGCTGTACGAGTTGAATTGCTACTTTATTGCCTCGTAAATAGAGTACTTATTTATTTAAATTTCTTCGCGGAGTGAACCTTCTGTGTCTATTATGTCTTCTGTGGTAGTAGTGCCTTTGGAGAGCCTTTGATTTCCAAACAAATCACCGCCACCACTCTGGGTTTTGTAGGTGTTCATAAGGTAGGTGGTAACTTAAATTATAAAAAAGTATTACACAACTGCATTGTGTACAGGGTGTTAGGGGAACACTCTCGACGCCAAAAGAAGGTAATTGTACTCATCATTAGAAACAACTTTTACTATCGGATCAGCCCTGAAATCGCGAAAAAAATATCAGCTGTTCTATAGAAAACGGTCATTGACACTCGACAAAATGTATGGAACAGCAGTTTTTTTTTTTCGCGATTTTAGAGTTGGTCCCATAGTAAAAGTTATTCATAATGATGAGTACAATTACCTTCTTTTGGCTTCGAGAGTGTTCCCCTTACACCCTGTATATACGGCGCGCTGCGTACCTATCTATACCTATACTTGTAGTAGATACAGGGGGCTTAGTCCCAGATTTAATAGTTTTCGAAAACTTTTTTCGTTTACGTATTGTTCCATACATTGCTGGGCTGGAAGGTATTCGAAAACTTTTTTCGTATTAGAGTGAAGCAATCTATACCGCCGATTTTAGTTCTTCTGCGTTTCCGCTGGAGGCGCTTTACTAAAATGTATGGAACAATACGTAAACGAAAAAAGTTTTCGAAAACTATCAAACCTGGGACTAAGCCCCCAGAGATCTTACATACCGGTTTATCTCGTAAACTACTGAGTATTTCATAGTAATGTAATATATTTTACAACACATTTGCTCAAAAAGTGCACTTACGAAGCCTGTATACATCGTTCGAAAGTTAAACATTACGGATCATACAACGGAGCGTGCGGTAATGAACTTTACCGCACGCTCCGTTGTATAGCACCGTGCGTGTACTTTACGGTATTTTTTTTTACGGTATCCATTTTTTGTTTTTTTTTCGCAAATGTGTTGTAAAACTTTGTAGCACACGTGCGGATTGGTTATTACAAACTCGTGACTATGGTAAGCCCTCGACTTCGTCTCGGGCTTACATTCTACTCGTTTACGTCTACGTCTACTCGTTTAAACCGTTTAAGCTGTAGGGCGTGCCAAAGAAACCATCTTACATACATACACTCGAAAAACATAACCCTTCTTCTTGTGCAGTCGGGTAAAAAAATCGAGCTGAGAGAAGATCAAGTGAAGTTTCCTAGTAGCACTCCAGTATAGCGTGTGCGCGTGTGCTAGCTACTTTTATTAAAAGCCGATAATAGAGCTAAGAGTCACATCGACAGGGCTGCCAGTAAAGGTCACAGATAGCTTGTAGGCCAATCATTATACAAAACTCCACGAAGCCATTCAATTTGCTGTATCTGTGTATTAAGTTTAACGAAAAAGTTAGTACCTATTTTAGATATATACGAGATATATAATGTCAATTTTACGATTGAATACAGTAAGGTTTTTTTATTGACTTTATAAATTTCTCTTAGTTATCTCATGAGATTTCACAGCCCTGGTGTAAGGAAATCAGGACTCGGTCCGGCAAGGGCTTCGGAACAAGCACTTTAGAGCCTTAGTGGCAGCATTAGAAAGGAACGAATGCAGCCTTTATACGGCACATCACAACAATGGCCTTTAATAACGACAACCTACCCATCGTTACCTTCGACCATCCCATGTCGCGAGATATCGCCTCCCTCATTATAGGCCGATACGGCGTAAGTGCGAAATAAGAGCAAAAATTTGCTAACAAACTATTTTTATACCAGCGTTGGGTGATGTTGCGTTTAAGAGTGCAGTCGAATAAAAAGCGTTCGGCTAATGAAAAAGTGGTCGTTTTTTAAATTGGATCGTTTAATTGTCGCGTATACCGTGCATGTAATTAAAAGAATCAAGATGTCATTAACGATAAGCGAGCGCGTCTGCCTACTGACAAAGTAATCAGGTTTTTTTTTTCGTGGGCGGAATCTGCAGACGTTTTCAGGGCACGAGGTCTAAACGTCACAGCGGGAGCATGTAACTAGTCCGTGCGATCGATCGGCGCTCGCGAGATGACATGCGATGAGAGATGAGTACGCGTACTCGGTACAGATTGAATCCGACAGTCGGTATGATATTGTTGGAATTACAAGCGTTTAATCACGGCGAATGCGCGCGCCGGCCGACAATGGCCGCGCTGTCACGGTGCGCGTCTCGCCCTGCGCCCGATCACGACCGCGACATCGGAAATCAATAATCGGATGATTTAGCCACCGCGCCTCGTGCGAACCTGATTAGACACGATAATGCCTGCCGCATCTCCACTCTCTACTGCGCTGAGGTTGCGGCCGATAGGTTATCGTGCCTCGTACAACTGTATCATTTCTTGTCTAACGGAATGACATATTTTTAAACGATATCCATCTTATGAAACCGTGCACGACAGCCCGATTTACAGTAACATATTCTCTATCAATGGCAATAAGTCGGCCTTTTACTGCTAAGTGTTCAGGTGCCGTTCGCGGCTGCAATACGGATGCGAATCTAATAATACACCTTGTGATCAATGAACTCAAACATTACATAGATAACGTCACGTATTGAGGCTGATCAAATTGTATAAACAGAAGCGGCCAATAATTACACAGTAACTGTTCACTGTTCAAGCACATGTATCAAGCATTGCAAATCTATGAGATCGACGACAGGAATCAATGAACTTTGAATTGGCGGATTACAAAAACTGCTACGCGCCCATCACAAACACTGATATGGAAATTGAAGATATATAATCAACACCGTTCCGTAACGGTGTTGATTATGAAAAAGTTGTATAATTGTGCTGCCTTTCTGTTAAGACAACTCTATTATGCATCTATGTTAAGAGTAACGGTCACTACTTATATTATCTTCGAATAATCGCATGCGAAGTGGTTATTAAAGTAGAATAAGCAAATGAACGTAAAGATGTACGACTGTAGAAGGAAATGCAAGTCCTGGAGGTGATAGCTTAGTGAACCATTTGTTTTAGTCAGTAGAGCTTTCAGCAAAGTTGAGATTAGCATATTTTCATTGGATCTAGAGATTTCTACTGGCACTTGTACATCTGTGTTTGACAAGAATTGAACAGGTACACATCCATTGAACTAAGATTTGTCCTAGTTCACGATAACAGTAGGTGTAAATCAGACAGTACGGCAGCTTTGTAAAACGAGCAACCATATCGTCTAAATAATATCTCTACTTATTCAATGTCACTCTACTTTCCCATATTAATTTTTTGCACTACAGTTGACCGGAGCAAGAAACTAAGTGTATAGAATTATTCAATTTAGATACAATCAAACGATCTAACATTGTGCGGAAAAATTCTCGATCCAGTCGCTGTAACGTCCGCAAGTCATCATTTACTTAATGCCGTAATGAAACTGCACAATGAGAGCGAATTCTCGGCGCAGCACTTAGCTAGAACAAAGCCTAATTACATTTCGTGAGGTATCAATGAGCGGCGCAATTACGTCAGAGGGCTCTGTGTAATCTGAGCTTGAGGCGTATTTCCCGAGGATTGGCGATGTATCTAGAATAATCTACCATTACCATGATTTATATCAGAACGATCGCGGCCCGGGAAGGTTAATAATAGAGTGGGCTGGTGGCACATGATGCTGCAGCATGAGCCATGGGAGAGGATCCCCGGAGCGAGCGTGCGTGCGGCGGTGCGCGCGACTCCGCCGACGGCAGCAGTAGGCGCCGACGATTGCATGATTATTGTATCATTTCATTTGCATAGAATTTCCCGGAAATATACACTTGTTACTTTAATCTTACACGTACAGTTCTGCACGAAAATATTTTAAAATTATTTGAGATTGTTTTGTGCGAATGACTTTCTATAACTAGACATTTAATGTAGGGCTTACGTGTTCAGTCACTACATCTGTTGAAAACGTCTTATGTAAAGACACGCCTACTGAAGGTACTGAGTGTTACGTCAGTACCGACCAAGCCTGCGATCCGTCAACGTTTCTGCGCTCGTCTTATATTGTTTGAAACCGCGCTACGTGTTGTTGTACCAAAAAATATTGCGGCAAAAATTACCAACCCCTCACCCTGCTCCTCAGACATTTGACTGAATTGTTTCCATTGAAAATAATAGTAACTACAATTCTGGACTACGTAGGAGCTCTGCCTAGTCTGTGTTTTGAGCAATGTAAAAATTTTGTATTGGTGCTACACGATAAAATGAGCTAATTCTTCTTAGAACCTTTTACTTCTACACGTAAACTTAGGAATATATTTAAATTAGAACTTTTTAGTTGAACGAACTGAGATGCAGAATGGTTCGATTGAGGGCATGAATACAGCTAGGATTATGTTATCTTAGCATTATTTTAGCTCGTGCACGCCTGATGTCATCCTATGATTTGCATTTCTGTGAGTCACATAGGTCGATCCAGTCAATAATAACTGTTAGTATCATATAAATAAACCGTCTAATGGTTATTTCATACGATTAAAATAACGTATTCTATTGGATTTCAATGGTGATGAGCGTGACATTAAATGCTTAAATGTTTACTACGACTAGTAAGTGTTAAAATACTCACAGATGGATTCGGTTGTATCATGACACTCTATTGGTTGTATATTATCATGATTTGAAACAGTAACTTATAACATAATCTGGATAACGTATACCAATTTTTTTACCTTTTGAAGATTCGTTTTAATTTGACATCACGTTTTTATTACTTACTAGATTAACGCAGCAACCTCAATAAGTGGGTCCTAACCTCTGATAGTATTAAACGAAACTTCCTCCTGTACCATTGCGTAAATCAATTGATCGGCATAAAAACATCTACTTTTTTGGTTGTATAAGGATGATTTTAACAATGAAAAACGATTTTCTCGATGTCCACCAGTGGCGGGTAAAAAGTGGTGGCCAACTGGAATAGACTATGTTTTTTTACTTATACTCATACAAGGAATGACAAAGGTAATTAATAAATAATAATTACAAGTATTTAATAGGAATTTCTAATTAAAATCTTAACCAATGATGATTTAAAATAAAAAACAGACGGTCAAGTTAGTTAATCTGATGAATTACACAGCTTCGACATCAAGCTTCGACACATATAAATACTATACAAACTATGCAATAAAATTGCTATCTGTCGACCATAACATTACCCTACTTGTAATTATCCAATTCAATGGTTGTTAAATTCATGTAATTTTCGAACTAGCTACTTGACGGATCGTAAACCTAAATAATAAGAGCATTTTTAATTCAGACACTTTAGTGAATAGTTGCCACGTCTATCATCGAGTGATAAACCGGCCAAGTGCGAGTAGGGCTTGCGCACTGAGGGTTCTGTACCCCCACAAAATTCAATAACGAAATTAACAGTTATAACTTGGTAATGAACCGAAACTTGACACCGACTCTCACTTGGCCATTATTTATAATTTATTGTTATACTTTACAGTGTGTATTAATATCATGCCAAATTTAACGCTTGCACGTATTACTATTTTTACATTAGTGCAAATACAAAAATACGTAAAAAAAATCGTTAGTTGTATGGGGACATTCGTTTTTACTTTTTGACTTTTTTATTATTTCTTAATTAATCCGCCGTAACATTATATATTTTGTGAAAATTTCAACTGGCTATCTATTACGGTTCAAAAGTTACAGCCGTTTAAAGGTAGGACAGACAGACAGACGAACAAACAGACATCGTAGGCTTAGTAATAGAGTCTCGTTTTTACCCTTTGGGTACGGAACCCTAAAAACTATTAAAGCCGTCTGGTAGTACAAAAATAGTCAGTTAAGTGTGGTGAGAATATAGTGCAATAAAAAGACATGCGGTAATATATCGGATGATGGCGGTTTTGTTGCGAGATGCGAGAGCTAAAGTAGGGGTTGTGTTGGCCGCTAAATAACTTTTTGTTTTTGCCAATCATTGGGATGCACAATTAGTCGCAGCGCTGAAGCTTAAATAATAGTCTTTCATTACATTACGTACATTGTTTCTTAGCCTTCTTGGTTAAATAGCTAAAGGGCGGTCTTTAAAAACTTGTAATGACGAATCCTAAGTGCCTAGTAGTTTAATGGAAAACAAACAGATACTGATATTTAAGTGGCCTGTAATTACAGTAAAGAGATAATTTTAAGACATATTCAGAAACGTTTGGTTTTTATTTATATGCTTATGCTTACTAGCGACCCGCCCACCCGGCGTCGCACGGGTGTAATTTACGTGCGAAGCCGGGGCAAGTTGCCAGTTATATAAATAAACCTTCCTTGAAAATGTATCTAACTGATGGTGAAAACCGCATCAAAATCCGTTGCGTTGTTTAGGAGGAATTAGCGGCCATACAGACAAACAGATAGACGCGGAAAGCGACTTCAATTTATACTATGTAGAGAAGAGATATAGGCTTGATTTGTAACTAACTAAACAAATCTTGGAAGTCGATTGTAACCTACATTTAATTGTCGTATCGTTTTTAATCTTTGCTAGCATATATAATCCGGATGACAATACAATAGTTTGGTAGTGAAGCAAGGTTGTGTATAGAGGAACAATTCATTTATTACTAATGAACAATTTACATAATTATAATTGGCTATATAATATATAGTAAACCTATGGATTGTAGGCGGAGGGTTATATTTTTCGAATGTATGTATGTATGATGGTTTCTTTGGCACGGCATACTGCCTAAACGGCTTAATGGATTTCGACATGTGAGGTGTCATTTGAATAGTTTTAACAGCGGGCGGTAGTGACATACTTCGGATACAAGAATTAAGATGGCGTCCGCGAAAAAAAAAGGGAAAAATGGTAAGTAAACTTTGCTAAATAGGTCAATATTATTACGTAGAGCCATCATTATGTAGAACTCACTCAACATATTTCAACCAGCATCGCACGGGTATAGATTATAGCCTATGTCACCCCGGGGTAGTGTGGCTTCCCAACAGTGAAAGAATTTTTCAGATCGGTTCAGTAGTTTCGGAGCATATTCAAAGCAAACAAACAATCAAATCTTTCCCCTTTATAATATTTAAAAACTAGCGGTCCGCCCCGGCTTCGCACGGGTATATATACAGCCTATGTCACCCGGGGATAGTGTAGCTTCCCAACAGTGAAAGAATTTTACAAATCGGTTCAGTAGTTTCGCAGCCTATTCAATGCAAACAAACAATCAAATCTTTCCTCTTTATAATATTAGTACATATTAGTATATAATATTAGTTAGACTACTATGAAATACTACTCAGTAGTTTCAAGATAAAGCGGTATGAAAGAGCTCTGTATCTACTACGAGTATAGGTATAGATAGGTACGCAGCGCGCCGCTGTTACTTTTCAGTTACTAGCCTACTATTTAAACAATGCAATCGGGTTATATTTTTTTAAATAATTTAAGTATGATACTATTTTATCTAGCTTCGAAAAAGCCAGGTTACTTCTTCTGGGGTCAAACTATGTTATAAATGTTTAACATCGTAGTAATTCTGTGTAAACTGGTTTGATAGTTTTTTACGGGCAAAATCCGTCTTCAGCAGTATATGCATAGGCCATTAAACTATTAATGACTTTACAGACGGTAATAAAATATTACAAAACACATGTTACGGCTTCTAGTCATGTTATACTTACTCACTTTATGAGTTTTCTCAGCAGTGATACAATTTTGTTGTACTTACTTCTGTGTAATAAAAGCAAGGTTAATTGTGACGTGGAGCCGGAGTAGCGAGACGATACAATGTACTAGCAGGTATGTTATAATGTTACTTTTACAATTGATGTTGCCTAGCTATGAGTAAACACTGTTTTTTCCCGACGACGCAAAGCCAACAAGTAAATTAAATTATTAAAAAATATAACCCGACAGCATTTTATAAATAGTAGGTAAGTAACTGAAAAGTAACAACGCCGCGCTGTGTAGGTACTATCTATACCTGTACTCGTAGTAGATACAGAGCTCTTCTATACCGCTTTATCTCACAGCAGAAGAGTATTTCATAGTGGTGTTACATATTTTTGAAATCTGCTGTTGAGCTCTAATATAATGATGTAATATTGAGCTATTTATCATACATACATTCTCGAAAAACATAAACATCCCTCTTGCGCAGTCGGGTAAAAAAACAGACTTCCAAAGTCGGTTAAAAATACGTATCTACTGTCTTGTTTTCCCCTGTGCCATTTCTCGTCAGCGAGAAGTCTACAAATAACGTCATAGCATGATGAAGCTTACCAAAGACTTACGAATAAGGAAGTTGGTTGTCATAGTTTTACAAGAGAATAAAAACTGACCACTCACAGCTAATTCATGCAGAAAACAGAAACTAAAATGCCGACTGATTTGAAAGTAAAGACTCATGCTATGTTATTTAGCTAAAACATTCCTAGACGCAAGCCGCAGCAGTAATTCATGTATCATTAAAAATTAAGTACCGTTCGATCGAGTGTCGGTCGTCCAAAAATGCAAGCTCGCAGCATTTCCATCTTCGTCACGTCACTGGGCGCGATTGTTTGGCGAGGTAGTAAATCAAGAGGCGCCTGCGCGACGCAAGACCCAGTTCTCATTGGTTAAACGGTTTAATCACTTAGTACTAATTTTTAACGCTGATTCGATAAATTTGCGTTATTGTTACAAAATGTGTAACGCGTATTAAGACTTTTTGGTCATAATACATTGTATATCGATTTGGTATTGGTTAAATTCGATCTGTTTAGGTTTAAGTATTACACATTATCATCATCAACCATATTGCACCCACTCATCATCATCATCATTTCAGCCGTAGGACGTCCACTGCTGGACATAGGCCTCCCCCATCGATCTCCAAAAGGGCCGGTTGGAAGCGGCCTGCATCCAGCGTTTCCCTGCGGTCTCTTTTAGGTCGTCTGTCCATCTTGTGGGTGGACGTCCTACGCTGCGCTTGCCAGTCCGTGGTCTCCATTCCAGAACCTTTCGGCCCCATCGGCCATCTGTTCTGCGTGATATGTGCCCTGCCCACTGCCATTTCAACTTACTAATCCGGTGGGCTATGTCGGTGACTTTCGTTCGTCTACGGATCTCCTCATTTCGGATTCGATCTCGTAGAGAAACCCCGAGCATAGCCCTCTCCATAGCTCGTTGTGCGACTTTGAGCTTGCTTATGAGGCCCATAGTGAGAGACCACGCACCCACTGCTCAGTATAAATTTGTTTTGAAATTTAAAAAAAAAATCTCCGACACAAAAAAAGGTGTGTTATAAGTTTAACGTGTGTATCTGTGTCTGTGTGTCTGTCTGTCTGTGGCATCGTAGCTCCCAAACGACTGAACGTATGAATAAGACTTCGATTATTTTGTTTGAAAGGTTATATACTTAATCAAGAGTTTTCATTGCTATGATTCAATAAAATCTGTTCAACTGTTTGAAAATTATCAGCTCTAATCGAGGACGTTAACGTTTGCGTGATTTTCCGAACTGCGATGTTGCAGCGCTAATTCAAGCTCGCGTTACGAGTTAGCCGTAAAGACCCAGTAGTACGCATTTTAAATAGTATTTAGTTTATTAGAAAAAATGTTAAGGACACCATTATTGCCACCATCATCGTCATTTCACCCTGTCATGTTCCCACTGCTGGGATTTAATTCAAGTCTGAATTAGATAATTAAATAAGTTTTATTGATTAAAAAATAGTTTTTAATAACAAGGTTTTTCGTATTATTCTCGGAAAATCCTTTCATTTGATATCCGTATCATGATGGTAGATAAGAACATTTTGTCCGCCATCTTAGGGTGTCCGCCATATTGAATTTATCATCTAGGACCAAAGTGCTTAGAAAGACAAATCCTACGAACCCAAACTCGACGGGGTTACGTCGTTTCGTTTAGGAGTGCCTATAACCACCTTCTGTCTTCATCATCAGCTACTAGCTCGATGGTACCATAACATTGCATTGTCACCGAACTTACAATGCCAAATTTCAGCTGAATCGGTTGAAGAATCTGCTTCAAAATTGAGTTGCAAGATTCCACCCGAACAAACATATATACATTGCATGGTAAATAAAAGCTTGTAAAATAGAATTGATATGTTCCCGGACAATGTGAACAAGTCTTAAGCTTACTCACATACCTACTCGTTTATAGAAGCATTCAATAAGCAATTTCAATGAAAATGGATATGTAGAAGATAGCTTTAGAAATCAGAGAATGCGTCGAACTTACGTCTGCGGTTTGTAAATGAAAATAAAAGTTGAGATATTTTTATTTGTATTTTAATCATCTTCTGAACACTGTGCCGATTTCTCTGCAGAAAAGCTATCGATTTTATATTTATGACTTTGGTTATTGAATATTGAAATATATTTTCTCACACTTGAAACTTGCTTTGAAATAAAAGTTTGATTTCATAAATTTGTTATCAACGCAATCTTGCTCCATATTGAAGGTGCAAAAATTACATACCTTAACGAGACTTTATTGGTGTAATACTTGATTTACTGACAGATATCAAACGATCTGTTTTTACACCGACCTAATCTATCGTTACAAACTAGGGCTGGCTGCATAAATATGCCCAATTATATTTTTATGGCTCGCATCTCATACAGAAATAAGTAAAAAAAGTGATTGCGCAATAACCGTGAGCAATTTTCTAGTGGCGGAGATAGCGCGTACATGGACTAAGCTAACTCTATAGTAAGGCAAAACATTGTATAGGTAAAGAAAAAGTTGTGCATCGATTAGCCCAGAACGTCGATTCATTATTTAGGCTCCAACGATCAGGGCCTTACGGCTACTTGTTTTAAGCGATTCTGTTTAGGAGATTGTGAAAAAATGCGCGACTGCAAAACTTATCTCGGCGCTTTAAGGTTCAAGTTCGCGTGATTTTCACCACTGCGCTGTTTCGAGTTCACGCTAAGAGATAGCCATAAGGCCCCTGGTCCCGGGAACGCCATCGAGGTAAGGGCTGCCTCAGCTGCCTCACTACGCCGTAACTACACTCCTTAACAGTACACATCCCACTTACATTCTACACTACTATTTCATACCTATTTCATACGCTAATTTTCAACCCCTTGGGGCACACTTAAAATACATGCAAATTTTTCTATCATCGCTTATCCAAATGACATAAAATAAAAAGCGTTCCAGTTAAACGCTTGTAGGGACAGCGTTATTAAATTTAAGAGCCGTGAGATACCTTTTATTTGTAACTAAAAGTACGTAACGTACGAACAAAACTGGGTACGTGGTCAGATAATAATCTAAAGCTTGGCAATATAATTCAATCATTGTAAGACGTGTATCCCATTTATGTAAATATCTCGAGAAAAACGCAATCGCCCGATTTATTTTGCATTTTATAATAGTAGATTACCCGACATTCTCTGGCGTACAACTTTACTCGGCTTTAGGAGATAATGGTATGCTAACGATCGTCAATAGATGTTTCTTTTAAACTGCAGTCACTGGGAAACAAAAAAGGTACTGAAAAGAAAATATTTTCATCGCGATAAAGACAGACCTAGCTGATGTACTGTCATCTATATCTATACTAATATTAAAGAGGAAAGATTTGATTGTTTGTTTGTTTGCATTGAATAGGCTCCGAAACTACTGAACCGATTTGAAAAATTCTTTCACTGTTGGGAAGCTACACTATCCCGGGGACATAGGCTATATTATATTTTCAAAAAAATTTGGGTTCCTTACGAAACCTCCAATAATGTAACCCAAGGTGTAAAAAAATAAGATTTACAATTTTGACTTTGCGTGTTTGACATTTCTAAGACAGGACAACGTCTGTCAGGTCAGCTAGTTTTAATGATAAGGTTGGTGTTTTGGCAATTCTTTTTGTGTTTAAATTTGCGATTACATAATTGGAAATTGGAAAATTGGAATCTATATCTATTTACATTAATGAGTCTTTGATATTTTCAGAGATAATCGGCATTCGTTATGCATAACAAAATGGAATCATTAATATCTGTTATCGGAAATAGCAGAACAGTAGTCGCTTGCGCATGGATAGCTCCTTTAATTGGACGGACGCTCGCGAATCGAATATCAACGACATAGTTAGGCACAATTAGGGATTTTCTAACACGAGCTTGCTCTTTAAGGCTTCACCTCATTAGGCCGATACAAGATCCATCCTCACCGCCTGCCCAGCGCTCAGCACCTTACACGCCCGCCCTGATAAATATTCATCAGCTAGCAAATTGTAAAGGTCTTTTATCGTAACATTTTTAATCCGCACATCCCGTAACAATGTAATTAAAACGATCCGGTCGGCCTTGCTTATTCTAACTGTATTGAAAAAACAAACATCGAAGACGGCGACAGAAAAAATTACTCGGCGATACTAAAAAGGGTTCGTATATTAATAAAGTTAATACGCAAGAAGCGCTCCCATTCAGCAGTAAACAAAAAAAGCGCGAGTAAACTCGGCCCGTAAAAGAGCGATGCTGTCGTAGGGCGCGATTTATCACCAGAGCGTAGGGCGGCAGAATGAGGATTGCAGCTGGCGGGATGCAGCGAGATTTATTCGCGGGAATGAAAGAGAGAGACAATTAAGAGGGTACTTCGGTCGAACGCAAGGACGCCGCGCAAGGTCGCCCAGGAGTCGTTAGCCTGACCTTTATTCATCTCGGTAACCCCTCGCTGTTTAACCAATCACAACGCCGGACTTTTATTCACAAATGATATAATATGACTATTATGTAGCTAAGAATAGATTACCCCGATAATAATGATTAAAGTAACCCATTGTTTGCTCCGGTGAGAGCATAAGAGTTAGTAAGAAAGGTCGTCGAGCTTCCAACCCGTAATGAATGGGATGTGGTATGATTTTCATCAAATTAGCCAACATGAAGCGAAGTAAATTTATAAAAGATAAGTTAACACGGGATAACGAGTAAGAAAAGGTATATTAGCGAGAACAATAACCGCTTAGTAACAATATTTCTATACTTGAGTGAAATGTGGGTTCAGTAGTCTCCAGCCGCTCGCAGCAAAACTCCTTATGCCTCCGCATTGCATAAGAACAATGGCGAGATTATCGTACACACTCGCCGCCGGATTAATTGGACTTTCAATAGTAATGAGCTCACATGAATAGATCAATAATTTTCGCAAGATCTTAACTAAGCTGCATTTTGTTGTCGAACGAGTTATATGTAGCTTCTGCGGTTGCATCTAATTCGTGTTAATTTGATGTTCACGGCATTAAAAACTTTAAAATATACGGCCTTACTTAACTCGCCCGAAATGTTTAAAACATTTAAAAAAAATAGATTCACTGATAATAGATTCACACATAGATTTTGATTTAAAATAAATGGGACAAGTGCGAGTCGGGCTCGCGCACTGAGGGTACCATACCAACACAAAATACAAAAAGTAGCAAAAAGACATCACGCCACCCATCCAAGCACCGACCGCGCCCGACGTTGCTTAACTTGATGGTGAACAGAAAATTCGAAAGGCTCGCTGAAAGCAGCGAGAAGTTGACAGTCGCACGCGAAAACAATAGTGCAATTTTACGCCTGGTTTTACAAGGACATTTTTAAGTAAAGCCGATAGTTGAAATGAAGCTCTAATCTGAAATATAAGTTACGAGCGTGGAAGCAAGCCCAAATCCGGATGAAACAAAAGTTCAAAACACTCGGGCACTAAACACTAGCGTGCTAACGACTTCACTAGATTTTATTATCAATAGTCAATGAAGACCATCCTTGATTCAGACAAGGCCTATAATACGCTCGTGTCTTGCGTATAATTAAACAATCCGTTGCGTCGTCACGAAACAGATAAAACTAGATGTTTTTGACGCGAAATTAAACAGAGACAAAGGGAACCATATTTTACTGCCATTCAAAATTATAAAGGTATTCGTGCAGTAAATGTGCCGTTAACAATAAAACAGTCAAAGGGTGTTAGATGTCTATGATTCGTGTGCCATTCGCCGTAGGGCATGCACCATGCTAACAGTCAACAGACAGAAAGTAGACTGAGGCAGAAGTGACGCCTCTAGAATACAAGAAAAAAAGATTATCAGACGAAAGAGACAAAATCTTACGACCGACAAATGGAGCAGGTAAATTGAAATTCCCATCATACCATATCAATATTATAAATATGAACGTGTGTTTGTTTGTTCCCTTTACACGCAGCAACTGAGCAACCGACCGACGTGATATTTTTGCATATATATTTAAACTTTACTTACTTTTGATAAAAAAAATTACTATGACTTTTAATTTTGTTCGTTTTATGACTCAATTGTTTATGTTTGTAGTTATTTGATTTAATTGTTTCGCTCAATATTAATGCTTGCTGTCTTCACCTTTAGTTATAGTGACATTTAATTAAATTTTTATTTGTGTAAATTTTTTGATAATTATGTTTATTTTTATCACATTACATATTTATAATATCTCAATTGACCATTATAACATAAAAAAGTCTTAAATATTACTAATTACTAAATAATATACATTATTAAAAATCAAAATTTTATAATTAATTGATGTATACAGTGTAGGTGGGCTTAAATAAATAGCATCCTTTTTATTCCAGAAAATTTTAAGGTTACTATGAACTGCGGTCGAAGAACCACAGTTACCGACATAGCTGCTCAGATTTTCAAGATGAAGTAGCAATGGGCAGGCCACATCGCTCAATGAACCGATACTCGATGGGGAAGAAAGGTTCTTGAGTGGAGACCACGAACCGGAAGACGCAGCGTAGGTAGGCCTCCCACTAGATTGACCGACGACATAGTGAGAATCGCGGGCATCGATTGGATGCAGGATGGTAAGCTGTCGTTCAGAGGGGAGTTCTAAGGGAGAGGCCTATGATCAGCAGTGGACATCTTCAGGCTGATAATGATGAACTGCGGGACGCAGATAGTTACTAATAAACTAGTTACGCTGGGATATATGGTACAAAAAGGTTTAAATGAATTTTACTGGGGAAACTGACGTGGTTTTAACAAATTTTATTTATATGAGTAATTCCCGTGTCATATAAATAAAATAAAGTCGCATAAGTTTCTAGATTCTTAGCGGTTTGGACACTGTGGCAAACTAGCAGCTGAAGCGATGGTAAATGCTCGACTTCATATCTAAATAAAGCGTATTCTTGTTCGTACCTTGGAGCTAGAAGTATGTTTGCCTCTCGGCGCCTGATATAAATTGGTTCGATTATAAAGCGACAAGTTTGCATTCGCGATCGCTACCGGGCGACGCGCCATTTCAGTACACAATCTAAGCCACCTAGTTTGGGCTGCCGTGCTTCTTGTTAGGTTATCTTATCTCTCGGAATCTATTCCTTGTGCTTGTATTCCGCGTATCAAAAGACGCGATGTGATTCACAACAGGTATAATGTCCTAATGTTTCATTTATTACAAATAACAGGCGTAGAGAAGGAAATATATAAAAAAACCTTATGGGTTGGGTGATAAATTTCTGAGATCAAGCGTTTAAAGTTTTTAGTACCGTCAATAGTAAGTAGTAGTAAGCGTCAGTCTTTCTGTCAGTTTCCCACAAAGCATCTGTTAGCATTCGTATGGCGCGCGCAAGGCCTGACGTTATAACTTGCTATTAAGCTCTCTCTCTCTGCCTAGCATGAAATTAAAATATTTATTATTTATTTATGAACAATTAATTTTGTATTTGTTAATGGGATCTATTAAAAAAAAAATAAGAGTCAATAAAATATATTTAGGACATTGGCCTATTGCATCGCGCTGATTTTAGGAACTCTGTGCTGAAACAAAAAGTCTCGTAGGGGAAGAACAGGATCGCAGTGTGAAAATGGGATACGTAAATCTGGCCAAACAAATCATTATATTACTCGACACTAGTTAATCAGTGCTTTAATTTTTTTATGAAATCTATATTTTTTTATGGTAATTTTTATGATAAAACTGCATTTGCACTCAAGTCGTATTAAATGTGAAGTAGGTCGTAATTAAACCAATCAAAATCAATTGATCGTGTGGCTCACATTCGTTTGAATCATATACTATGCAAGTCAGAGCAGGGAAGCAGTTATAATCATTATAGTCACCATAAAATTGCTTAATTATAATATAAATTGCTTCATGAAAAAAAAAAAAGAACACTTAATTAAGGTTAATATTAGAAAAAGAAGCACATTAAGCTAAACTCCAATTAATGGGTGTACTCCGATAGTTACAAACGGTGTCTTCAAGTCGCGATATGCCTAGACATTTTGTCTCAAAATATAACAGTTCCTGTAGGGTAGCGGCTGAAACCGCGGGTCGGTGCTAGTAATCAATATGCAAACGTTTCGTGTACAAATCATGAATCAAACGCCCCATAAATACGAACAACAAGGCTGTTTATCATACGATCTTGATTTATAAATAGGTATCATTTAGCAGTAATTGGTCGCTTCATTCCGACATACATGTTATTTGTCGTTGACAAGCTATCATCATCTTTCTTTTTGTCTGTCTGTGTTGTTAACTGTTAAAAAAAAAGAGGACGCAAGTCAGTCGTTTATTTTTAACTAGTGAAAAATACTGCAACAAAGCTAATATTCTGACAAAGTCTACCGTTTCGATGCGAAATTTTTTTACTAACAGGTTTGATTAAAAATTCAATCGAGTAGATACATAAATGCGGTACAATCGAGTTTGGTAAAAGATATTGACCTCAGATTGAGGTGGATGGCAGATGATCGATGATCGCATTAAGCTTGGATAAATTGATATGTACTATGATTAGATGGCGCTTAGACAAGTAAGAATCCTGTCCTAGAGCTTCGTGACTGGAAAGTAGAGCAGTAGAGACATAATGCAAGCTCCATTGTGACGTATTCTCAATTTATTTACAAGGATAAGTCTTTAAACAAATATTATAATTTGAAAGCACAAAATCAATGTAAATTAAGCACAAAACGAGCAAGAAGAGACTGAGTTAAGTGTACGAGATATAAATCAGAATGAAGACAAGGCATCTCGATAGATGCAAGTAAAAGTGTGGCGCCGGATCGACAGGCAGCCTTCTAGTGCTTCTATTTATAAAGATGAGTGCTGACTAGTAAATTGTTTTTATTTTGTGCGCCCCAGCGAGCCATGCAAATGGTATTTAACGTATAACAGCGTGAGGTCTCAGACGGCCGGATAGATTAACGAGCTTCCAATAAAAATGCACAAGAATCGAGAGCACTCTCATTACTGACAGCTTTCGGATCAACGATATCAATGATACATCATTTACAACACTTCCGAATTAGAAACCGCCACATCGATTCGAAGTCTTTGACCGTGATGATCTAGACAATCCGATTAATAAGTTTTTACATGATGAATGACGAGCTCGTTTGCATGGTGTTATTCGAGGGCGCGGGGTGAGATGACCGATAACGGACCGAGGTGCCGAAATGTTCCGGACAAGCTACTCATTAAGTCGATCAATGTGAGGAATCGATCGGTGTATGGATTCTATTGGCGAATTAATTCGGCGGACGCGAGATCGAGTAACGGTGCCGGATGCCATTGACATTCGTCAGCAGTGGCCGTCCGCGGTGGCCGCGCCGCTCAATCGTGGCCGACCGCAACCTGCGACTAACGTGACAATCCCAATACAGCCGTTTGCGCCTGCGCACACCACATCATACAATAACATAAAATATTATTACGGAAGAGAATGGCCTCGTTCAATTTATTTCATCTACGCTACTTTTTTTAATCAAAAACTAATTAAATTTCAGGCCTCAAATTTTTTTAAGGTTTCAATACGATCACGGAATGAAACGCTACTTCACGTTATAAAAAATAAATTGATGTTTTAGAAATCCCATCACATTATACACGGACTCGCGGATGTGGAAGTGATGAATTAAAAATGATTTATTGAAATTGTTGGAGTCGTGCCAATGTACCACTTTTACTTGTTTGTAGGTGAAGTAAATGTTTTGAAACGGAAACAATGCGTTTGTTAATGCGTTCTCGAATAGTATAACGTTTCGTTAAACCGCAGTGATTTCCCGGTATTGCCCGATAATGAATGAGACCAATTTCGGTTAGCGGTTTTTTGCCGGGTGTTCTCCTTGCGGCAGATTGATTTCTATTATTGTCTGATGCCCGACAGCGTTCACTATCGAAATGGAGTAATTGAGACCGGTGACCTAGCTACGAGTGTTCATAAAAATTTATGTAACACCGCCTTCGATGTACACGAAATATTGACAAAAGCGATAGAGTTCGACTATACAGGAAGTTTAAAAATGCGTCTACAGTCGCAGGTTTAAATGAAAGTTCGTAGTAATGCTATCTCATTTTAGCGGTTTAGTGCTGAACATTATATGCAATTCATACTGTGCGCAAATGGGTTTTTGCTCTAGTCAATTTCCGAGTGTATAAATTAGCCTAGGCCCGGAAAACTTTTACCGAATTAGTCTTTGACTAAACGACAGCATACTATCACTTAAATTAAAACAATTTAGATAAATTACAAGTCCGTCTTCACGGGATTGTTTTATGAGTAAATTGAAGCTTTTAGCTTTTTTGGTCTGCTATGTGTACAAAACATAAACAAATATGAGAAATCGTTTTTATTTGATTTTTATATCTGCTAGTATTAGACAAAAAATATATTAGTAACTTTCTAGATGACTATATATACGAATATGAGAACCTAATGCCAATTTTAAATATTTAAACTCGATATTGAATATATTTTAATTGGCATAAATATATAAATATGTAAATATATGTATTGGTATATATGGCTTACGTGAGTAATTCCCGTGTAATATAAATAAAAAGGCATAAATATACATTTTAAACACGAACAATAAATCGAGCACCCATGCATATGAATGAAAAGACGTTTTCATATTTTTCGCGTTTTTAATACCGATGAGTATGATAATACGTGACTCAGCGATGGGAATCTATGCGATACCTTGTTCGAGTTTAATTTAACAGGCAAATAATTACTTTACGAGATCCCTATTGGTATAACGGATAAAACTTTACTGCAATGGGATTTACGATGTGCACACGCGATTAACATTGTCACTCTATAGTTTGTTCTTTTAATAGGAACGGAAAATCTTTGTAGGAACGTTGGTGTGAAAGTAAATAGAGTGAAAAAAAAAACTCGTTTTACGTCGAGTTCCACTTCAATCTTCATTAGACGTTCTGTTTACACACGGTGATAAAAAACTCACGACTGGACTTAACTAGTCGATCCTCCTTTAGTTTCGGATAAGTTTTGTTTGTGTTATTAATTTTCAGGTCACGCCTCACTCTTTCTTTTCTTACATTTATAATCTTTAAGCACTCTCGCTACTTTTGATGAATGACAAAATGAAAGCGCAGGAAATAAAGTGCAGTTAGAAATTCAAACAACGACAAGTCATTATGTCAAAACAAGACAAAAGTAGAGTTTTTCGTACGTGTACGTACGATAATGGAATTGAAACCGATTGATTTCGCGCGTGACTCACTAAACTTACTAGTGCTTTTAGTCATTTCGCGAGCGATGACATCTTCGCTTTCTTTTATATCTTGGCTGCGTATGAAGCACCCGGATTAGCGTCAGTGACAGATGTTCACTGTACGACATCTGTGCGAGGAACAACCTGTAAGTAACGCGCACCATATCTAGAAATGTACAAATAAATTGAACGAAGCAATAAAATACTTTTTACACCGGGACTCCTTGATAAACTGGCTGCCAAAGTTGATTTCGCTAATAAATAACATCACCCATAAGTATTTACTGCATTTTAAACTTTATTGGTGCAGAAGTGCACAATTATTTGCTTGTCTTTGCACATTCAACACTAACAGGTTGTAAACAAATTTCTATGACAAATTGTAAATTGTTGTAAATGCGAATTATACGTATTTCAAATACATTTATGATAGTAATTCAATGATCGTTAAGGTCAGCTTAATGCTGTTGATACTTGTGTGGTGCTGTCAACATTTATTTGGTGTACGATTACAGGTCACGGCCCGGATTGCCAGATGATATTTGCGGCGGTAATGGCCGGTAAGTAGGCACGTATGTCAAGTGCCCGGGGAACACTTTGTTAGACAGTAACGTCGTATATTTTGCATCAACACGATTTATAACGAGTTAAAAGTAGGTGATGTGGAAGGCAGCCTTGGTCCACATTTCGTTCCGCGAACCACCTGCACTCGCATCGTAAGAAAATGGCCTGTGAAAAATGGAAAGTGGAGTAAATTTGTCTAGCGCAGTGTGTTACTGTCCGAGTTTTGACGCGGTCTCCGAGCGAAGGACTGCGACTCACTGCATGCCCGTAGAAAATGTGACACTGAATTGTTCTCGCACACAAGTTAGTAATATGCTCGGAGCGTGAGAATCGCGAGCACCCGTTAATATCGCATAGAGGATAATATCTCTCTCGTTGTAATCGTGACAAACTATTTACCGCACTGCTGAGTGCCGACGTTGTTATTACGGCGTCTTAATGAGACGTAATTAATTTGAAGTTATGAAGTCACAACGCATTTAACGCAACAAAGTGCGAATGTATTACACGGGAAATTACTACGTATCTAAATAGAAGTATAAGCCGTGACGATTATGTTAATAAACAGAATTAGTATTACCTATGAAGACGCATAGCGTTATTGAAGGGATCAGCGAAACACCGTGGAATAAACTTCCAATATTTCTCCGAGAACTTTCCACAATGTATCGACTGTACTTGAATATTTTATACGATTTTGAGAAAAATCAAAAATATGAAGACTTACGAATCAGAAGTACCACATAACCACCATAATCTTGAGCTTAACTCTGGCTCCTTCGACATTATTTACTTACCTGAAAAAAGGAAGATACACATTAATGACTTTGATACCGTTCGTAACGGGACTTAGTATCAATAATATATAAATATTTTAAGAAGGTTGAAGTGACTTGAATTGAACAGAGCGGAAGTTAAGACGTGAGCCGTCAATTTAGAACCAGCTTTGTCATTTTTATTTGATACACTGTTATGGAATTTATTCGTAGTACATTACGTTGGATTTATGGTCAGCCATGTGTTTGGCAATTAGGTAAAATTACCTTGAAACTCACCTAATTAGAATTCTCAAACCGCTTTATGATCGTTGAAATGTGTATCAGAACAAGAAAGTAGGAAGCATAAATAGGTAGTATTGATTTTAAAAGCGTTTCTCATAATTACTATCAGCTATAAAACCAGCAATTTCGGCACGAATGATTACAGACACAAATGTGTTAAATGAATTTCATCGGGCCATAAAACGATTTTTCTTCGACCGGCATATCAATCATGATAGACGAAAACTATATTGCTCTTGATATTGCCGTAAATGCATAAACAGATATGAGGTTTAAGATAGAAATCTGAGTCATAAACAATCTATTACATGTTAAACAAAATAAAACTTTAAGTGTGATTCAAATGGTCCCACTATAATGTCGGAGGTAGTCACATTGGTGGGTGATTTACGGTATGCATAAAAGTAATGTTCCATACCTTAGGATACAAAGCATGGAAATGCCTCGCGAGCTCACCAGCCCCGTGTTGAGATTAATGAGGAATTACTTCACTACACTGCTAATTAATCCCAGTAACTAGCATCCGCCGCTTTAATTTTCAGTTCCAAAGCAATATGCCGTTAAAATGCTTTAACTGCCAATTGGGAACATCTACGCTCGTAAAGCTCACTCTGTCTTCCTGTCATTTATTATGCAGTTTCTTCTGTAACAAATACTAGGAACAGCAGCCAAGATGGCAATAATATTAATTATTTTTATGAAAAGCTATCGCTTGCTTTACGAGCGCTGCTTTGATTTTATTTACCTATATATTGTTTTATGTGACAGTAGAAGAGAACGTAGCGAGGGTTTCTCCAAGAAGGTGGCAGCTTTATGAAAAGCTATCGAAAGCATCCCTGTCATACTTTTTTAGTATGCCCTAAACAGACAACACCTTAACGAGCGCTGCTTTTATTGTATCTACCCGCATATTGTTTTGTGTGACGGTAGAGGTGAACGTCGCGAGGATTTTTCCAAGAAAATAATACCCTGCTACAAACAAACAATTTTTTAAACGTATTTTTATATTTGCTCTGGTGTTAAAAATGGTAATACGTACAAGCGTCAAACTTGGCATAATTATAGAACACATTCTAAATTAAAACAAAAACTGGCCAAGTGCGAGTTGGTGACAAATTTCTGTTCACCAAAGTTAAGCAACGTCGGGCGTGGTCGGTACTCGTTGATGGGATTTTGTCTTTTGCACTATTTTTGGTACTTTAGTAGTTCAACAATTTATGTGGTGTTACGGAACCTCAGAGTCAAGCCCGAGTCGTACTTAGCCGTATTTATTTATCTACGTACACATTGTTTTATGTGACGGTAGAAGGGAACGTCGCAAGGATTTCTCCAAAAAGGTACTCACCCTGCTATGAAGTATACATAATGTACATCAAATAGGTACTAGTGGTCATAGTGAACTTTTCAGTAGTTAGAGAAAATCTGATAACACATGTCGAGACAGTTAGCACGCGCGGCCTCGATCGTGATGCGAATACCACTTGTAGATGAGAGAAAAGTGAAACTGATACCCACGTATTCACACTCGTATCAATTAGGCACTTTCAACAGGATTCTGTGACTCATCCGTTAAATGAGAGTACGGTTTTATGATATTACCATGAATTAGACCAAATTTATAGTAATAACTTCCTATGATTGTCCGACACTCGCTGAAGGTAATAGCTTAAGTAACGGTTCCAGAAATTTGGATCGACCGAATTAAAATAATTATGAGAACTCATGCGAACAATTGGCATGTTTAAAGTGGACAGTTTGGACAGAACTTTTTAGTTTACGAACTGTGCCAGATAGTAAACATAGGACCTGACGCCTAGATTCCGTTTGTCTGTCATTCAATATGGGAGACGAAGAAAGGCACCGTGAAAATTGACTCGAAAACGAGCATTGTGTGAATACAATACATTAACGTTAAAATGGTACATATCTAAAACAATAAAGCACGGTGTAGAGTACCAATAAGAACTTGAGTAAAGTGCAAGACACACACATATTATGACGGAATGCGAACGCGTTCGCTCTTCTTCAAAGTAATTTCAACCTTAGTCTGCTATTAATATAACATAAAAGGTCGCAGCCGTGTCCCACATCCTCTACCTCGCCCACATCGCTGTCGCGCGAAATATTTAGTTGTGTCATACTAAAGGGAAACTAAGGTTGAAATTGCTTTGAAAGACAGCGCCCGTGTCCGCGGCCTGTCCTATAAGTGAGTCTTGCGCCTTAGAGTTTCAAGAACAAGAATTCTAGATGGCCTTCGCGCAAACAAACTATTAAGCAAAATTGTAAGTACACTTTGCTAAATATGTCAATCATTGTAATCATTGTAATGTCATGTAGAGCTCACTCAGCAGAATTTAAAAATATATAACACTACTATGAAATATTCAGTAATTTACGAGATAAAAAGGTATGAAAGAGCTCTGTATCTACTAGGAGTAACGTATAGATAGGTACCAGCGGTGCATGCAATGCAGTCGGGTTATATTTTTTTAATAATTTAATTTACTTGTTCTTACTAACTATTTTAGATAGAGATTGGGGTGCGTTAGGAATGATTGGAATTGGTTTCGTCAGAGTTCAAAGAATAGTCAGAAAATGCTATAATTCATTTACCAATCTACTTAATAACACCTTTATACGTCTTAGATGAACGAGTAATTTTAACACCTATCATACAATAAGTATATGGCTCAAGATTGAGATTTAAGATTGATAGTCAAATTAAGTCAGTTACGATTTTATAAGAGTGTTACATTGCCTATACATCAATGTATTATAAACACAATACTCGAGTTTAATCAACCTAAACCATTACCAAAATAATCAGTCCAGTAGGCTTATTATAGGCAGTATTGCTTTATTTTTTAGCGTTCCGCTGCTGGGCAAAGCCCTCCCTTGCTTTTTTTGTATTTATAATAAGGAAGAGACAACATAGCTAGGATATAAATTTTACAGCACGCAGTACTAGACACAATAAGAGCCCGGTTCCCACGTCACAGCTATCTCGCTCGCACGTTTTTAACATTTTTGAAGATTAAAAAAGCGATTGGATATTATCGTTAGAATAGCATTGCAAAAGTTTTACAGCGATTTTCATGTAAATATTTTTTTTTTGGTAGAGATCGAAAAAAACTATCTTTTCGGGTTTTTCGATCTTTTCCGCCTATCAAAAGTTTCAATAAGAAAATTGCTTCAAAACATTTGCAATGTTATTGTAAAGATAATGTTCAAATGCCCAATTGATTTCCTCACAATTTTTTTCCCCCTTCAAATATGTTTAACATGTGCGAAAGAGATAGCAGTAGCCGAGAAGCGGCTTCTTAAAGAAGATAAAATTTATAAAACGTATTTAGCTAAATAGTTTTATACAAATTTCCAACATTTTATCCTTTGTTGATTAAATTTATGACCTAAGTAATGAACTTGACGTAGGTAATGGTGGAATGTTAATTTATGACTGCCATTAAACGGAATGTTTAGGGTTATTTTTTGCTTAAAGTACTTAGGAAAAATAAAGGTTTTCATTCTGGGCGGATAGAGTACTCGCCAACTCGACGACCTAAAAGAGACCGCAGGGAAACGCTGGATGCAGGCCGCTTCCAACCGGCCCTTTTGGATATCGATGGGGAGGCCTATGTCCAGCAGTGGACGTCCTATGGCTGAAATGATGATGATGAGAGTACTTGCACAATTATATTGTGAAGTTAAAAGTATTGCTGCTTAGCACATAAAATAACACTATGCATTAAAAAACTCTGCGCTTAAAAGTTATGTCAGAATTTACAGAAAAAAATTGTTAATTTTCTAGATATATATGTCTAGTGTTCATTAATTGGCTCATAGTCAAGACATAGCCATCTGGATTTTTTATTTTATTTTATTTAGTTGATGTAGTTTTTTGTATCGATTTAAGTTGCTATAGTCAACATTTTAATGAAAGGTAAAAATTACCTCAAAATATTGTTTATTTATTTTATGTGAATATCCACGCGATGTATGAACAATTTACTATCAAAGCCAATAACCTTTTATAATATACATACATACGTACACTCGAAATACATAACCCTCCTTCTTGCGCAGCCGCGTAAAAAAACGTACCAAACAACGTAATAAATATTACGCAAACACACAAAACCCACATACGCAACAAAGTTGCGGTTATAATTAAATAATTGAAACTATATTCACACTATCGTTTTTTGCTAGTGTTATTTGACACCCAATCCATTATCAGAATATCAATTTAAGTTATACAAACAAGTGATTACTCTTGACTGATCCAAGCAAAGAAGATTGATGAGTACACGAATTTGTACTGCTCGAATAACAAAAGTCGACAAAAAACAACAAGAAATTAATATTACATATTAAGGTGGCAACGAAGTGCCTAATTATCACGCCACTTCGGAGTAACAAAACTTTAAAAGTATATAATTTTTAACCGACTTCAAAAGGGAGGGTTCTCAATTCTGTAGTATTTTATTGTTTGTTAACTCAGAACTCCGTCATTTATAAACAGATTAGGTTTTTATTTTATTTTTTAATTAGCTGAGCCCCGCGGTTGTGAAACCTCAGGGTGACCTCATGGTGGTGAAAAACGGTGATGATGATGATGATAAAAAGTAGCCTTTGTGTTAATCTAGAGTATAAGCTATCTCCATACCAAATTTCATCTAAATCGGTTTAGTAGTTTTGGCGGTGACTTCAGCCAAACATACACACTTACACACAAACTTTCGCATTTAATATAATACACTAGCAGACCTGACAGACGTTGTCCTGTCTTAGAACTGTCAAACACAGAACTATCAAACACGCAAAGTCAAAATTACAAATCTTTATTTTTACACCTTGGGTTTCATTATTGGAGTTTTAGTAAGGATCCCTATTTTTTTGGAAAATATAATACACCTATTTTAACCGGGGATAGTGTAGCTTCCCAACAGTGAAAGAATTTTTCAAATCGGTTCAGTAGTTTCGAAGCCTATTCAATGCAAACAAACAAACAAACAATCAAATCTTTCCTCTTTATAATATTAGTATAGATTAGTAAGAAGATATAGTAAGATTAGTAAGATGTGTATATTTAGAAAGGATAGGATATACTTTTAGATTGGTCCTATAGAAATTTAAACCTTAAATCGGTTCAGTGGTTTATTTTTTTAATCAAAATTAACTGTTTTTTTTTACTTCTGCTTTTTACTTGGATGCATAATATTATCATTCAAGTAAACTATGACCACTTACCAACAGGTGACCCGTAGTTTATTTGCCAACTATTCTTTAAAAAAAGCGTATATTACTAATTGTAAGTAGGTTTTTTAAATTGATAATTACGTCCATGCTATTAGTAAAAACAGGAAAATCTCGCAATTAATAAAAAATATCGGCTTTTTTATTTATTTACGGAAAACAAACAGCTTTAACAACATAAAACACAACAAGAAAAATGTTAACAAACAAGCATTAAATGTTTACACAAATAAAAGAGATATATAGTCCAGTTTAGCCGACGATCAGGCTAAATGGCCTATGAGCATAGACCTCTATGATCATCAGAGATGTCTGTGTAGATGTGGATTTAAAGAGGCTGATTATAATGATAATTATATGTTTATTTATTTTTTTCATTTCTTGAGATCTTGATCTTAATATATGTAAGCTCATTGGCGCAAGATGTCATTAATTATGCAAAACTAGTAAAATTATAATAAGTAAGATTTGGAACTCTAAAGTTATGTGAAAATTTGGAAATTTTTGCGAGAATAGCTCAGTAGTTGGAGCGTTCGAATTTTAATCCGCAGGGTGTGGGTTCAAATCCCCACAATAGGTACACTTGAATTGCCGGGAAGGTAACATCTCATCGTGATAAAACCATAGTATGATAGTATGGCACATTCTAATGCCCGGCTAACCAGCTACCACCCTTAAGTTGAAAATCTGTGACAAAGGACCTAACGGTGTGTTCCGGCAACATCACTTGAGAGCCAGTTGCCATTCCAGGCTAGGCCACACCTTCGATCATACCAACGCTTAACATCAAGTGAGTCAAACACCTATTCTGTCGACCATAAAAAAGGCACTGCGTCTCCTTAACTTAGAATACTTATATGTGTTTTCTTATTGTATTTGAAGTCATTTGCTTGTGTAATGATAGCCTTTGAAGATATAGGTTGAATTTGCCTTAAACTCGAGCCAGTACCGAAAAAAGTTCGGCATGAACTGAAGAGGGCGAGGTAGACACGTATTGCACACACTGACATATTCTTACTAGTTTTACAAACGAAGACTTCAATACTGACCGGCACACAACTGCAAACGAGATGATTAAATGGACGACCAAGGAGTGGGTTAGAGAGGTAAGAGCTAAAGGAGAAATTGTAGGTACAACACTTCCAATTTTATTCTGAGAATGATAGCAATACAGATAAAAAAGAAGTTGTGTTTCCATTACTAGGGATTAGATGCTGCTGATATTTCCTGGTTTATATTACAAAAAGTTCTAATGAGTTTCATTAAGATCTTGGTACAAGTTGAGCGTGTGACTCGTCAGGAGAAATCATTAGGGAACTGTCGCGTGAATGTTGGACATAAAAGGCAGGAAATAGATCACTGGAAATAGAAATAGTTTAATGTTGTGGACAGCGATTTATTTATTTACAAGCTTTAATTTAACACTGTTTTAAACTATCACGGTTGTTCACTAAAGTTATATGATTATTTACGGGATAACCTTAACCTTACCACGGTAAATATCCCGTAAATAATCATATAACTTTAGCTTTAATTTAAGTTGCAATGTGTTTGTTTGGGTCATTATTTCTAAACAAAACACTGTTTTAAACTATTACGGTTCACGGTTCATTTCACAACCTTACCACGGTAAATATCCCGTAAATAATCATATAACTTTGTTTCTGAATAATCATAATACTGTTTATTTATAACCTTTTCTCAACCCTATTTAACGTGTATATTATTTGAAGACTTCAAGAAAATTTAGACTTCATCGTCTTTAAACCTTATTGGCGGTTTATCTTTGCTTCTCTAATATCTCGTAACCAACAATTTTTTTTTGCATAGATGTTGAGATAGAATGACAGACAAAAACTGACATTGGAAATTTAAATAAGCATCGTTTTCTTTATAACAATTATTATTATCATCCTCATCACCATCATTATCATTATCATAATCATTAGCCTTTTATTGTCCACTGCTGGACATAGGCCTCACCTAATGCACGTCACTTAATAGCTTGGTCGGCGGATAGATATTATTGTATATTTGTATAATTATTGTAGAAAAGTAACCAATTATATGATACTTTTTACATTAATATGCACGTAATGTTTGAGAAAAGTACTAGACATGCCTTGTAGCACATGTGCATTTATGCGCTTAGGTATGCTAGCCTCGACTGCGCTTCTGCCCAAAGTTTTTCGTTTATCCATAAATGCCTCTGTTGGCTGCCACAGCAGTAATATACTTTACAACACATTTGCTCAAAAAGTGCACTTACGAAGCCTGTATACATCGTTCGAAAGTTAAACATTACGGATCATACAACGGAGCGTGCGGTAATGAATTTGTCCGCACGCTCAGATGTATAGCACCGTGCGTGTAATTTACGGTATTTTTTTAATTTCCATCATAATTACATAAGAATTCCACAAAAGAGTTTCATATTACTAGAATAAATAAGCTGAATGATCAAACCTCCTTGGAAGCGCTTTTGCTCAATACGTTTGTCTCAGTTTAATACTAAAGAGAAAATGAGATGAAAGATGTAGTTCTAATTTTCACCACGTGATAGTGGCGCTATTTGCATGTTCGCGCCATTTTCTTATTATATTATAGAAACTATTGTTGTGACTGATATTAAGTTATAAACAAAGTAATAAAATTGTTTCATTTGTAGCCTTTTTTTCTCGCAAATGTGTTGTAAAACGTTGTATGGCACACGTGCGGATTGGTTATTACAAACTCGTGACTATGGTAAGCCCTCGACTTCATCTCGGGCTTACATTCGTCTACTCGTTTGTAATAACCAACTTACCGCACTTGTATCATAAATAACTATATTTCACTATGAGACCAACCCTGCGCGTCTAGTAGTTGCGAAAGTAACAGCTTTCCATAGAAAAATATCATTCACATGCAATGAAATGTATGAAACAATTAGGATGTTTTTCTCAAGAATGATCCCATTAAAAAAGTTGTTCATAATGATGTGTGACCTCCTTTCGGCTTAGCATCGGCGTTCCTTGTAAACCTGTACTGAAGAGGAAAAAAGGCAATAGGCGGCTGAGTAAATAGACGATATCGTCCGGACACCGTAAATCACTTTACTGCAGGCAATTAACGGTGTTTCTAAGTCTAAATAGGTTTTCATGATTTGGTCATTTTAATAAGATTCTCTTATTACCTACTTCAATATACGATTAAAGTAAAACGCATCGTATTTAATCGCAAACAATCGTTTAACTGTACTGGAAATTGAACAAAGCGATAATAACATCATAATACCTTCGAAGCAGTATCTCTACTCACGGGGGGGGGCAAGTAAAGTATGGCGCTATTTAATTTTACTTCACAAAAGAATCGTTTTCTACTTGAATATCAATATACATTGTGAACTTACAGTTTAAAGGATATTACACAATCATACAGTAAGAATAAATGTTATACTTACATCCGCACTCAGAGACGTAAAATTGCTCTGTCTCGTTTTCATGTGTGACAATTTCCGTCAACGAGAAGTTGACAGAGCAATTTTAAGTATTCCTTAGCTTAAGTAACGTCTCTGAGTGCGGCTGTTAGACTTATTACACTGATATCATATTGTAATAGTTTTTTTTACCATTGCCACCTTGGACTAAAATAAAATGAATGGACAGGCCCAGTAGACGCGCATTTTTGAAGATAACAAAATGAGCGCCGGCTCTCATTTCATTTCAGTCGGTCTCTAGCTGTAGGAAGTGCGACACGTGTCTATTGTTACGTGATCAACGAAACATCTGACAAAATTATGCATTCATATGCTTTCCTGAAGTGTAAATACACAAATAAAACCGGGATCAATTTTTTTGTAATAAATATACTGTAAATTTTTATAATTAGGTGTTGAAGTATATGCCCGACGGTTTTGACTCGTTTTTACTGAGCAATTTCAATGGTTAGGGCCCGTCCATTCATTTTATTTTGGTCGAAGATTGCCACTAATAAAAGAGAATCTGTCAATGTTCTTATTCGCATCACACTATTACGTATTTACTATCTTGTATATTATTAAGGCTTTTATTTTTAATGGTTTTATCTGTTAGAGGTTATAATAATTTAATTAAGAAAGTAGGAGTTATCGTTTATGTTAGTAGAGATTTTATTCATTGAATTATCCATATATTCTAACTGTCACTCGCCAATTTAAATAAGGTAATGAATTAACGGATTTCTAATTAAACTTTTAATCAATTTGCATAACGTTTTACTACTCATCCAAGGCAACAAAAAATAGATACAGGAAATAGCTACTGGCGTCGAAACACTACTAAAATTTTACATTAACGAAAATCATTATTTATTAGTTTATTTTTTGTGTGAATTAAATTATTATTGCATCCATTCATAATCTAATCTTTTCTAACTTAACCTATTTCTACTCGTAAGAAATGTAGACGGTCTTTTCAGACTTTGCTATATTAAGAGTACGTCCCATCATAACTCCATAGTACTGGATTACGAGGAAAGGAAGATGTGCTAGGCCGAAAGGGATCGATAGTACCCATCATTACGAACAACTTTTACTATGATATCAAATTTGAAATAGCGAATAAAATACCAGCTTCGAAACGGCTGGACCGATTTTGACAGGTCTTTAACTGGCAGTTAGCTGATGTTATGAGGAATAATCCAAGCGGGTGAAACCGCGGGGCACAGCTAGTATATCATACTTGAAAAAAAGTCAGTTATGTGGACTGGCCGACAGAAGTGAAAACTTAAAAGTCAGTCTGGCGCAACACGTCACATTAGTATGTCAGTGAAGCGAACCCATAAGTTTTGCCCGTTACCCTTCAACAAGACATGGAAAATGATATGGTAGACAAAATGGCATGATATGATAGCGTGGTCTGAAGAGAACTCGTGAGATAATAAACGTTTTGACAGTCAAACGCTCGCTTTTAATGGTACAAGAACCACGTGCAGAGATATATTATCACAATAAAATGTTAGACAGTGTGAACATCCACATTTACAGAGCGATGCTACAGCCGTGGCTAACGCGGAATAAGCTTTATATTGAAACGTACTTCGCAATAAACAACGGATTATACTAATTATACCATGGCTTAGAAATATTGTATGCTTTAAGATAGTAGTATAGTGTTGTAGTAGGCTTAGCCGATAGAGCGAAGAGAGGTCCCAGATTTAAATGGACAAGTTGGCGTCTAAGCATTTGTATATTTGTTCGACGATAACTTGCGTATCGTTGATCCGATCTTCATGAAGTTTTGTAGGCAAGTAGTTATGTACTTTTCAATACAAGTTTATTGTTAAAATATGGGCAAAATCAGTCGAAGGGTTGCGAATATTTAAGGGTCGCCAGGTACGGCACAAACAACTAATAGTACCTAAGTGTAGTATGTTTAGTATTGGATAGGTAGAGTTATTTACTCGTACACGCTTTTAAAAGTGTTAACCGCGTAGCAGTCTGCGTAGCAACGTAGTCAGTGCTACGTCACTTTTTATTAGTATGGATTGTTTACCCGACTGCCCAAAAAAGAGGGTAAGTTTTTTTCGGGCGTATATATGTATGTATGCATGTCTACATTTTTTTAAATGTTTATATATCATACCTTCTATAGCCTCAACGACTTGGCCGCCGTTGGATGTCGTTAGATTCGTCTTCATGTCCAGACTGTATATTACGGTATGGTGTATTGAAGTACGATATCTTATTATTATTTTAATACTATATACTTTTTTAAATTATACATTTAAAAAAAACAAGTGCTTTCTCATCCAAAATTTCCACCTCACATATTTTTGATTGACTCGGACTGACTATACAGGGGTACATAGTACTTAGCCAAAAGGAGCTTATAGTACTTATCATCACGAACAACTTTTACTATAAACCAATCAAATTTAAAATCACATGGGACGAAACCTGAGACAGCGAAAAAAATATGCTGTTCCATACATTTTGTTTTCTATGGAACAGCTGATATTTTTTTAGTGATTTCAGGGTTGTCTCAAAGTAAAAGTTGTACATAATATTGAATACAAATAGTTGTTTTTCGTGTAACCCTGTTTTGTAAGTATTTCTTATTTTATTTAGGGTCAGGAGTTTTTCATATCTAACCGGGAAGACTGATGGCGTTGAAAACTCAGATTATATTAACCACGACCATTTTGACCAGAGTGCTTGACCTAACAGAAGAGAAGATTGAAGATCCATTAACATAAACAATATTTAAACAAACAGCATGTGAAGAACAAAAGCGAGAGCAATACGAATGCTGTACTAATTGTATTTTCATACGGAAAAAGCATTCAATTGTGTAGAAAAACTTTTAATACGCTATAATTGACAGAACATCGTCATTCATTAGCCACGTTCTAGTTCAATAACTCTACTTTTTATGATGATTACTAACTGCGCTATCATCTAAATAGGATCGCAATAACACATACAAGACAATGAGATAAGTATCCGAGTCCAATAAATGAGGAGGCTCATATCCTGGGGCATAGTATGCAATCAGATGGGAAGAACGATGGGAATCGTAAACACAAACTACGATGTTACATGATCTTGGGAACTTTTATTACGTAATAACTGACAGGGAAGCTAGATGAATTGATGTGAAAACAAGATGAATCGAACGAACTATATACTACGTAAAATCTAGCATACATATATTATATACTAGCTGATACCCGCTACTTCGTACGCGTAGAGCTCGGCCTTCGGCCTCGCTACTACAACCCGCTCCATGCAGGAACACAAAATTTTATCCAAATCGGTCCAGTCGTTTACTCACCGTTTAAACCTTCCCAGAACTTCCACAAATATTTAATGATCAAGATCAGCTAAATCGGCCCAGCCGTTCTGGAGTTTTAGCGAGACAAACGAACAGCAACTAATTTTTATATATATAGATAATCATACACATATACATTCAGATTATTTTATAATTTTGATTAACCTATATATTTTTTTAAATTATATCTTTATTTCATTTTAACCTCGTGTCTAGCCTGGACATTTGATAGGCATTGGTGGGGCCGAGGCCAACACCAAGAGGCTCTGTTTAATACAAAATACAATTATTGAGTGTGTATAAAAGGGAATATGAAATATTCAGTTAGAAAATATCCAAATATCAATAGTAACAATAATGATTATTATCATCGATTTTCAACGTTGTCCCAGCCCTAGGCATGTCACTTTGAGAACTGTCACACGATACAAGGTATATTTTACGAACTATAATGGAGATTACGAGTGACTGCGATAAAAATAATTATCGCGCCAGCACCAACCGCTGGGTCGGAGATAAAGAAGTGAATGCGTATACTCTCACGGACAAGTGAAGTGAGGGGAGAATATGACGGCAAACTAACTTTGAAATGTAGCTTTGATAGCTCAGTGGTTGGCGTATTCGAATTCTTAGCCGCAGGTGTGGGTTCAAACACCAACAATGAGCTTAAGCTGCCGGTGAAGAAAAACATTGTGTGAAAATGGCGGTAGGGCTCTTTCTAATGTCCAGCTGGGTAGCTAGCTACCGGTTCAAACCGGTCAGTTCAAAATCTATCGCTAAGCACCTAATGATTTGTTCCGGCAGCCTCACTTGAGAGCCAATTCATATTCGACCTTTGAGCTAGGACGTCTGGAATTTATTCCAGTTTTATCACTAGAACTCAAAAAGTTATAATTAGAAAATGTTCAGAAATAATTTTGGATGAAGGTTTTTAATATGAACTATTAGCATGGCAGGTTACAAGTTTCTATGGCAAAAAAAATATACGCACTTGAAAAAAAATATGTAAAGAACTACCTTAATTTTAAAAGCCTTATTTAACAATAACAAACACGAGGAGTGCAGCGAAAAAAATATTCATCACCTTAATATAAAACTTTTAAAATTGAGATCTATACAAAAACTGCAATTGTGCAAATTCATGCACTTGCCTTAAAAACTATAGAAGTTAGGTTCAAAAAAATTAGGATGGACGGACAGACAGACAGACGGACGGAACGAACTTATAAGGGTTCCTTGTAGGAGTACGGAATCCTAAATATTGAAGGACAAACTTGACTTTGTAGTTGGCAAACAGCTGCTCCGATAAATTTTTAACTTCAAAATGCAAGTTTGTAATAGCATATTTTTTTTTATGTGATGTGACTCTAAATTAACAACTTTCGGATTTTTTTCTTTATACGTGCTGTGAGACCTCGCTTCTTGCCAAATTTCATGATTCTAGGTCAACGGAAAGTACCCTATAGTGTTTTCAATTTATTCTTCAACTTACCATCGTGTAAAGTATTTTTTTGGCACAAATAAATTATGTCTATGTCTATAGGTTTTAGTTCCCTGGCGAGTGTCAAAATATGCGTCATAAATGACCGTATCTTTTGAATGCGTTAACTTAGATGTTTGATTTTTTCACAGCTCCAAGGGGTTGCAGACCTGAATATTTGATATTAATGTCAACATGATACCTTCACTCGTTTCTGAGAAAAAAGGTATTGACCCACAGAGAAACAGACACCGTTAAAGAAGTGATCCTATAAGGGTTCCTTTATTCTTTTTGACGTACGGATCCAGAAAAGTTCACGATTCCTCTAGCATAGTGGGTCCAAAGGGGTTTCTGCTAGTTATCCACTAATCCCAAGTGAAAGTATTGTTTTGATGGGAGATTAAACGACAGAATAACGAGGCTCGAATCCTGTTGACCCTATAGAAAGCACGGGTCATGCGTATAATCGATTCTCTGTTGGAATATGTCGTCGCATGAAATGTCACCATAACAATCGTTCTATTTAGAATTATGTTTCTGATACATTGTCGGAAGGGAAACCGAGTCGTGACATGGATTTTTTTAGTGATACAATTATAACAAACTACTAAGATGGACGAGATTGCTTTTAGAGATAAGACAGCTTTTTGAGCCTATCTCTGATGTATTATTTTTTTATCGGTCTGCCAAAATGATGATAGAATGTTTCTCACAAAAATGGCATGATTTATATTGCAACCTATGTAACGTATAACGTAAATTTAAGGTGAAATAGGTAAGCTCTGCAAGTTATGGAAAAGTTAGACTAAATAATACTCTGCTTATAAAGTGCATTAAAAGAAAGACTTACATTGTCTAAATAAAAAAATTAAAATAAAAAAAACTTTTATCTAACCAACTCATCACAGAAGTGTTTGAGTAAATTTTTTCTTAAACGTATTCTTCTTGTAATGTCCTTTTAATGGCGTCAATAAAGTGTTATTGTAACGTGGTTTCTTTTTTAAGTTCTTTTAGGAGCTGTTGTAACAGGTTCTTATATTATTAGCTTATCAATTAAGTGCTGCTGATAGCATTGTATTTTATGATTATGTAGTTATGATACGTGTTTCGTTAGGTTGTGCTATTTCTTAAGTGCATGCAACTTAACATTTGCAAATTGTGCCGAAGGACGTGAATGAAAAAATAAACAAATATAATTAGCAATTAATAATGCATGTATGGGCACTGGGCTGTGTGTATCGGCGATCGGCGCGCGGGCAGCGGGCAGTGCGCGGTCCGCGTCGCTGTGCGGTTCGCGCGCCAGCCCGCCGTCGCCGGAGAGTGCGCGCCGATCGCCATCTCTCCCTTTCTCTCCAGCCTATCGCGCTCTCTCTCCGTCCTTCGGTGGTTCGTTCCTCTTCTTCTTGCAAGGTTAAGGTTACGTCAGACATGTTATGTTATAACCGTTGGGGCGCACTCCGCCAAGTTCAGTGTCTCGACGAGAGTGGCCGCGACACTTGGTCCGCGACCATCGAAGTGCGCGCGTCTCCGAGGACTTGTGCGACCTGCCTGTGACATACGAACAGTGAAAAGTTCATGAACTGGGTGTTGAAATTTGTTTGAACAATAATACGTGAAGGTCCAACTCGCCAACAACCCCTGCAGCGAAGCATTGCAGAGGTACGTACTGAACTTTGTTTTAAGATGTTCAAAACTAAAGAGAAACATCCTTTTGAAATCTGCCATGTAGACCTTAAGGGCATACAAGTGCAAGATGTTCAATAAACTGGTTTATATAATGTTTAAATGATACTTCGGTGGTAGCATCCCAGGATTTATCTGGAGGAGAAATTACATAATTGCATCGGTTCGAACATTTACAAGAACTAAGCTTTGAACTGCCATTTTATTAAGTTACCTGGTATGAGTTTACGAATACTTAAGCTTTCGCAATACGATTCACACATTAGAAACTCTTTATAATAAACGATACTATATATATTAGCCGACAGCAGATCTAATAGATAAAAACGAATAATCATCCGCGTATCAAAATAAGGCACTACACTTCCTGCGATTAGAACGCGTTTACGGGAAAAGACTGCTTCATTTACAGCGAGCTTCAATTACAGCTTCCCGGGCTTGAGTTATGGGAATCAAATGATAAAGTGTGGAAAAATGATGAATAACGCGTACCGTTACCACGCCATGTGTAAGATGCAGGAGGTTTTTGCGCTCTAGTCTTCGATCGTGTATAAAGCGATAAGCTTCGATGCGCATATAGCAATTCCAGAGCTATATTTAGCGACGCTTCGTTTGGTTCCTTCGCGGGCTTTATATGTATCATTTTAACGTTTTCAATTTCTTTTCACTTTAAATACTTTTTCATTTACTGTAGAAAAATAATGGAAGTTTTTTAATCCGTACTAAATAGTAATAAAATAAATATAAAAAAATACCCACTAACTAAAAAAACAACAAAAGGTAATATCTAGAAGATAATTCTCATACAAATTATTACCTAGTCATGTCACTGAATTTAGACTAACAGACAAATTCATTTTAATTCCATTTATTGGCGAAAATCTGAGGCTAATTACCTACTACAAAAACGTTCTTTTTGTCATATCAGACTGTAGAGAAAATTACAATCACAAAGCAAATTAATACAACAGCAACGCCATATTGTTAAAAATGACAAGTTTTTCACATGCAGCACAAAAGACTTCAACGCGTGACTAGTAAGTACGTTTACCCTGTAACTCTTTTATGCAGTATTTCATATTTTATTGTGAACATTTTAAGTTTTAAAATAATTCATAATGTGTATTTCAACAATGTCCTAATAAGAAATACGTATAAAAATAAGTCTGACCACCAAATTGTAAATTATAGTGCCGGACCGCGCTGTACAAAAGACTTCAACGAGCGCCTCAGTCACTTTCTGTGTTAATTTTGCTAAAACTAATTGATAATAAGTGAATTTGAAAATATTTTTAGTCTGGTTGTTCTACAACAACATTTCTTTACAACAAGCAATAAACAGTAAGTGTATAGAATAGGATATAAATACAATTGAAATAGGAACAAGATTGGAAAATATATCGCGTAAATTAAACACACACACCATTACACGCAAAAAACAGTCGAATAGAGAACCTGCTTTTTTATTTATTTAAGTATCAACAAACACTCCTTTGTAGAAGACGGCAGAAAATGGCAGAAACGAGTAGGTGGAGAATTTATCAGCCTATAATACTACTGAACGTAACGTCAATAATAAAAAAGCTGCAATATGAAATGTGCAAATAACTAAAACGTAGAATAAAAAAAGCGTTTTTAGCCAGTAAAAATTTGCAACAGTTCGTTTTTATAATTTTACTAACCGACTTCAGGAGGAGGTTATTTTATTAGTGTTTCGCGTTTGATTTACCAAGCTTTTATTTATGCAATTATTTTGATTATTGTATTGTCACCAGAACTAAAGGTATTCGGGACATTTTCGGGTGTATGCAAATATTCAGCAAAATCGGTAAGGATGATCTGTTTCTAATTCAGCTTACAAGATTTGACCTAAACAAAGTAACAAATATTGCAAGTTTAAATAAAAGCTTGTAAAAATAGGAACGACTATACTTCCCAAGACTTTTTTTTTTCGAAAAGAGGAGTTATGAGGAACACCACCATATTATAAGATAATGCATACATCGTAAAACGTAGAGAGCTATCACTATCACTATCACTTCACTATCACTACATAGTATAAAACAAAGTCGCTTCCCGCTGTCTGTCCGTCCCTATGTATGCTTAGATCTATAAAACTACGCAACGGATTTTGATGCAGTTTTCACCATCAGTTAGATAATTTTTACGGAAGGTTTATATATGTAATAAGTGCCCCGCCCTGGCTTCGCACGTAAGTTACACCCGTGCGAAGCCGGGCGGGCCGGTCGCTAGTTGATAATAAATTACTTTTAAGCCACTTCCAGTAGCTAAGATAACCGACTTAATTTTAAAATAAGGTCCCTAATACTATACTTTAAGAGTGAAAAAATATAAGTAATAAACTTTTAATACACCATTATTACGGTAAACATTACCGAGATGTAATACCGTTTTAAATTAAAACCACAACGTGTTTCTTATAAATATACGGGGGCTTAATAGGAACTTTTTTCGAAATATTGATTAATAAAAAAACTAAATTGCACATTTAAGACAAGCGTTATTAATATGTGGAGGAATATAAACTGTAAGTTGAATTGGACTAAGCTGTAGATGTGGCAATTAAAATAATGGGGCATAAAGTGCAAAAATAGAGTTTTTAATGCAGTAGGTGTTATTTTTGCCACGAAAGAGTTAAGCTGTTAGGGTTTATAGGCCCTGTATTAAGAAGGCAACAGCCCCTAATTTTCACAGAACTAAAATCAGTCAAAACTTGGTAAATGTATTTTTGGTTATACTATTAGTTTCTTATAAAAAATATAAAATAAAAATAAATATTCGGGACATTTTTGCACACACTGTCATCTGACCCCAAACTAAGCAAAGCTTGTGATATGGCTGCCAGAGACTGATATACATACATATATATTTTTAAATACATACTTAAATCGATATTAACAACCAGATATAGAACAAACACAAATGTTCGTCACACAAATGTTTGTCCTACGTGGGAATCGAACCCACGCCCCCAAGCTCAGAAGGCAGGTTATGACCAAAGACCTGATATTTAAAAAAGCGGTAAAACTAAATCGTATTGTTGTGAAAACCACATTCGATTGTATAGTTTTTTTTTTCAATATTTTTTTATTCATTTTAACTTGGCGATTATTTAATAGAAATAGTAATTTTTTCAATGAAGATTTTTTATAAATTTTAGTTTTGCGATTATTTGATAGAAATAGTATAACGAAATTAAACATAATATAATACGTAATTTTTTCAAGTTTTGGCTGATCAAAGATGTATGCAATTTAGGCGCTATGTTATGTTAAGCCCATAAGTTTCTGGGGCTACAATTGTACATGGTACTATAGTTTCGACTTTAAGGATTTCACCCTTTTTAGGGTATAATTACTTATATTGTAGATGGGTTAGAGCTATTCTATTCTGACAGTGATTTAGGGAATTTTGAGGTAAAATCGAATTAAAGGTAGGTATAGTAGGCATAGCCCCAATATATTAGTTTTCTCTACGGCACCACCGATTTATTAAAGAGGATTGCCTCAGACTTGTAATGACTGTACGCCGTCAAATTTTTAATCGACTTCAAAAAAGGATGAGGTTATCAATTCGACTGTAGGTTTTTTTTTAAAATGTTTGTTAGGCGATTACTCCGCTAATATAGAATTGTTTTGGATGATTCCTTTTTTATTGTTTATCATATTAATAGCACAGTTAATATGGTATATTAAATGATAAATAAATAATTTTAGTTTACCATATTAATTGTGATATTACCGTTGTTAAAATACGACTTTGGAACTAAGAAGTATCATACTTGGAGTTTGTTTGTTTTTCATTCTCCATCGCAGACACATAAATAAATAATAATAATAATTAATAGTGACAAAAAAAACAATTATTTATTAAAACACTGTTTTAAACCATGACGGTTGTTCACTAAAGTTATATGATTATTTACGGGAGCTCATTCCACAACCTTAACACGGTAAATATCCCGTAAATAATCATATAACTTAAATTATTTATTAGTTTAAGAATTCTTTTGGTTACAAATGGCAGAAAAATGTATGTTTTTCGTCTTAAGATTTAGGTATTTTATCTTATTGAATACGTGAAATTATATGTTGTTATTCATTATAATCATGAACTCAAACCTAGGAATTAAAAAAAATATAGATTTTTAGGGGTAATTTATATAGAAAGTAGGGTAAAGCCAAAATAGTAAATAAGTGGAAAGACTGCACGGAACAACTTGTAGTGTTTGCTAAAGAAATATCTGGAGTGCTCGAGCGGCATTGTTGGGGTCAGCTTCTAATGTTTAACGAGAACACATTTATACTTTTACACAGAAATATAAGCAAAGTACATACAATAATAAGAGACAAAGAGAGGTAAATAAATAAAAAGCTAACTGCGAGATTATTTCCCAGTTAATCTTTTAATATAGTAATAATTAACACATGTATACAAAAAAAAATAACAACCGACTTCACCTACAGAAATATCAATAAGCGGATCTTCATCACCTAATATTCTACCCTCATAAGTGGAATATTTTCAGACATAAAACATAGGGTCGAATTGAAAACCACGTTTTGTTCAATTGAAAATTTAATCGCAAACGTTAGTAAATTAAATTTTTTGAAGCGTCAATCTTTCTCGAACAATTATCAAGTTTAGTACGCCAAGTTTTTTTTTATTGTCTATCACTTAGAGAGTTTTAAATGTTTATAGAGAGCATAAATGCTACCGACAATGGTTGCATAAAAGACTCCTTTAAAGGACAGGCAGCGGCGTTCCGAGGCGCTAACTAGCAGAAAAATAAAAGGTTTGCTCCATTTTCAACTATACATTTTCTCGTAACGAAGCCCTAGAAAATAATAGGCATTATTAGTAGTGCATTGGCAAAGTGTTTTAGCGATGTAGGGATAAGACTAACACAGACTCTCGGAGAAATATTTAAAATTTAATTAGCCAATAGACTTTTATTTTGCAAAGCAACGAGACAAAAGTTTTCTACGCTCTAGTCCGTTGTCTGTCGCTTTATACGGATATAATTTAATTCATTTAGATTTCTATATTGAGAGAAGCTAAAAATGTTTCCTCCGTAAAGGAGAAAGCGGTCACATTTGCCTTTAATTAAGGTTCACGTATTATATGGAGCGTATTAATTTTCGCGTATACTTTCGAAAAAGCTATATATGGTACAGTGTGAGTCATATCTCCTTACATCGTAATCCAAATATTTGGACCACCCAGTGTGGGTTTTAAATTTAAATTTAAGATATGAAAATAAAATCCTTTCCCCGAATTTGGGTGACCTTAATTCCGGTGCCAATTCAATGAACGCCACCTGTCCAATATGACCAATATACGAGTAAATTTTACCGTAAGGTGTGAATTTCACTTGATGTATGACGGGGTATTTATAAACGCCGTGTTCAGTTATTGTATCGAGAGAATTTAACGTGAGAATTGCAAGATACTGCAATGCGATGTTTCGTGACTGCGCTTGCATCGTTTTGTGACACGCCATGCCCCTCGGAACTATCAGGCCAAGGCGATACACTGTTCCGGTTTTCTGATAACAAATGTTTCGTTGTGTTCTTGGAAAACTAAGAGTGAGAAGCAATTGCAAATAATAGTAGCATTTACCGTTGCCCAATTAGCGGGTCCTTTAGAAATAGTACGATACGAGTCGTAATTATGGGTTTGCAAATGTTACACAGGCATCAAAATTGGTTTCGTTCAACCCGAAATCTAACGGAATTGCACTGATGATGCATAAATATGCGGTACACTTAGATCCGTGGATTGTTACTCAAAAATATACGAGGATCATTAAAGTTTCAATTATTTTTCGTCCAAGATCGCGCGATGGCATCGCATCGTGCCAGTTGTGGTGGCAGCACTGGCCAGAGCGCGCCTGCTCCTATTTATAAAGTAACGTTTAAAGGGCGGTACAGTGTGGTCGTGCCTGGGGTCAGGATGGATTCCATCAGGCGTGCTTTCCATGAAGGATTTTAATTACGTCGCAGCGAGGTGAACGACCTCCGCGAGCGAGGTGCGGTTGCGCGCGCGCCTACTTTTGACAGCTCTTCCTCTAACAGGTGTCCTGGACGGAGTTGGTTCTTTTTTTCTCATTTTGTAGGAGATTGTAACCATGTTTACGAGTATTATAAACGTTGATTTAAATTGACTGACGATGACTCCGCGTGTATTTTCAAATTGGATTGGGTACAAACGAACTGGTTCTGGGAATCATTTTATGCAAAATAGTAAAAGAACATAAAACTAATTGATTACAGTAAAACGTTTTAAGCAAATAAATATTTATAGAAAAAAAATCTAAGCTACCGTGAAAGACATTCGCCAATGTATGCTAATATCTCTAAATTGGCAATATATTATTCGTAATTCTTGATTACAAACAAGTAACAGTAAATTGAAAATTGTATATTGACAAGCTCGTAAAGAAACGATGAGAGAAAAAATAATGGTAGTCGCGAGTTTTTTATGGCGAGGTGAGTATGCAAATTAAGGAGACCTGTGGAAACAAAGCAGGCGATTATAGCGGTGGGCGTCCGCTGACTCACTGCCGACACAGATTCCACGAGGTGACCAAATATCGAAGCGACAATAATAAACCGATATTTGGAAACTGGTTTTTGACCTCGCAGTATTCATTGACATTGAAAGCCGGGATCTCGCTTTCCGAATTCACTACATTGGTAACAGAACTGTTAAGAAAATATCGACTCGTTCGGAGTCAATAAACTCATTTCCTTTTCTTTACTAATTGTAGCATTTTATAAAGCTTTTACCGGTCCACGAGAAAAAGAACGTAAAATAATTTAATTTAAATTGGTTCGCTTTTCGGCACTTGTCGCGCAATTTGTCCGAGTTTTTATCTCGGTTTCATTAATTTTTCAAAAGGATTTTTTGGAGAGATCTCAGTTAACTGCAACGAAAAAGTCCGCCAAGAGAATTGGCAGTTCCTTGGTAAAAAAAAAAAACAAGTAAACCGAGCAAGAGACAGAAAATTTGTCAGACAGGTACCGTTGCACTGTTCGCGGTCAAGTGGTAAAATAAGATAAGTAATTTTGAGCCAGAAACCTGCAAAGCTTTTTGTCTGATTGAATTTCACCGAGCATCTTCGTTGCATTAAAATGCGTTCATTTAAAACTGTGTAATCTTATGAACTGAGAACTAAATTGTTTAAAATCACATTGTCTGTATTTCTAGCAAGAAATTACCCATAAAATTCGTGATATACAGCCGCGTTCCAGATAACGTCAAGAAAACCAAATTATATTCGTCGAGCTTTACATTAGCCTGGTATAGAACATCGTGTGAGCTAGAACACAGCATAGCTTTATGGTTCGTAATAGTTTCGCAAGTGGGGCGACTCGCAACGCCTGTGCAGTGTTCAAATTGATTATGAGAGAAACACGCGAATCATCTAATAAAATCAGTAATGGAACGGTACCGGTGGCGTGCGTCGCATAACGGGCGATCCCGGGCTCGCTCCCACGGCTGACACATTATGCAACCTGCACGGGCGTCGCCGTCGAGCACAATGCGCCCGCTTAGGCATTGATACGATTACCGGCTAAAAACCGCTAGCACCGTAAGTGAAACCAGACGCGACACATCATCTGTCACTATCACCACGTCTACCACTTCATCACTGATGATGCGACGCGCTGTCTTCACGACACTGCGCTCTATGTCATAAATCATTATGTTTTTGTACGAACACGTTTTGTAATAGCATATCCCATCGATGCGGCCGCTCGTAGCTCGAACCTATAGGAATGTCTGGATGTAAACATTTCTGCAGTTTTTCTACAGGACGTAAAGTCCGATGATATTTGAAATATCTTAATTGTTTTTAACCGACGCCAAGAATTCCCAAGAAGATGGGTAATGTTTTCAGGCGTTTATATATTTGATTGTTTGTATATGTTTTATTGTTTCGATATTGCCTCCTAAACGGTTTGACCAACTTTGATGTATGTGGTGTCGTTAGATTTGTCTTCATGCCCAGACTGTCATAGGCTACATTTTGCAGTCGGGTATTTTGTTTTTCTTTAATCTACTTGTTAGGTATATTCACTTAAAGCTGTATCTTAAACATGCTAATAATTTATGGGTCAGAACGAATCAAAAGTGAGCAACGGCTTAAGCTTAAAGTCGTGAACGAGGAAGGCTCCACAAATCGTGAAAGGTGATGAAATTGTGTCAGAAAGCGGATTTCAACCACGAAGCGAAATTAATTCTATTATTTAATTGTATAAGTTGTTCTACAAGCGCTACAGATACGACAAGCAATGTGCATGTTCTTGTTATTTCTAATACAATGCAAATAATACACCCAAGCATTAATTAAGTACGTTACAATGTGTGGGTAATGATAGAAAAATTACAAACCGGTACGATTGAAGATTCTTGTAGAGGAAGGTATATTTGTGGCGTGTCTATAAATCGCTAATGTCCTGCAATTATAGGGACGGTTTGAGCACTTACGACATCGACAAACGGTCATAGACATTTGAAAATATTTTTTTAGAGCTAACCAAGATCTTTGATGTCTCAAGCGGGAGTGAATTAATTATTGTAAAGGATTAACGATGATGGGTGGTGAAAAGCAAACTTTTTTTTTTTTTTTAGTATAAAAAAAATAATAGAAATTCTTTAAAGCTTATCTATACTAATATTATAAAGAGGAAAGATTTGATTGTTTGTTTGGTTGCATTGAATAGGCTCCGAAACTACTGAACCGATTTGAAAAATTCTTTCACTGTTGGGAAGATTCACTATCTCCGGGTGACATAGGCTATATTATATTATAAAATATAATACATAAGCTATATAAAAAAAATAAGGATCCTTACTAAAACTCCAATAATGTAACTAAAGGTGTAAAGATTTACACCGTACAGTACATTATAACACATTTGTTCATTCAAGTTACTTTACAGTTCGCTATTTACACTTTTGCTTCATGAAATAAATAAATAAATATTTGGGAGATTTTTGCACACACGGTCATCTGACCCCAAACTCAGCAAAGCTTGTGATATGGCTGCCAGAGGCTGATATACATACATATATATATTTTTAAATACATACTTAAATAAATATTAACACGCAGCTATAAAACAAACACAAATGTTCATCACATGAATATTTGTCCTGGGTGGGAATCGAACCCACGCCCCCAAGCGCAGAAGGCAGGTTCACTACCAACTAGATCAACGGGATATATGGACTGAAAGAAAGATATACTATACCGACTAATTTTAAATAGGTAGCATTTAGAAAGATTATTGAAGGTTTGAGTAAGCTTCGAAGGCTCGAAAGCACGTCCCAGTAGTGGCATCAAATCTGAGATCGGCACGCGCGTGACCGCACTCAGAAACGCATGGATTACAAATTAGCAACAAGTTCTTACGCGTCCGACAGATTTACTTGCGGTGAAACTCCGCAGCTTTACACTCCATATTTCCATTACCGAGAAACTGTGTGTGACCCAAATACGCTTCACGTTCCGCACTTATTTGGCGTGCTATGAATGTGGAATGTCATTTGCAGGCGAGCCGCTATTTCACACCGCAACGCCTATGCTCTATGCGGTCGCGTACGACTGTCTTTCTTGATTTTATTTGCGTTTAGCTAACAGTAAATGATCCGCAAATGTGTAGACAATGCTCACGATTCTATCTCGCAGTCGTATATTCCTAGCCGCACGGTGCTTAGCTTCCACAAGCGTGTAAACCGCCACCGAACAACCGTTCTTATCAAAGCATTAAATTACGAGAGGCAAGCTTGAATTTGTATTAAACCGCTGTGGTCCCGACTAATGTGGTAATTTTAGTACACTCTTCTTTTATCTATTCGATTTATTGTTTTAGACTCTGATTAGATTGAGTACTGAGTAATTAAAATGGTAAACGATGGTCATTTAATTTCGCATTACGAGGCTTAGCGAAAATCGTTAAACTGACGTAAGATCTTAGTTAAATGTTGATAACCATTAGGAAGTAATAAGTGAGATAGGCGAACATTCGTCCCGCCACGCTGGTCGTGACGATTGGTGGATGGATGGCATATATTAGGACGATCGCGATCACGGTAACGAGTGGCCGAGTGGGCGCTTTACATAGATCCAATGCAAATTGAGTAGTGATTTGCGCGCGCATAAATCAACCGTTCGTAGACCAGCTACTGCTATTTCGTCAATTAATGTCAACCATATTGCGTGCTCTAAAGGTAAATATATACTGAGATATTCCAACATTGCCGGTAGCCATATTAACCTTTTCACGGAGTACCCAGTGTTAGGACCAACACACTAATACGCTGAGTCTTATGAGATGCTCTAACTAGAGAGTGAGGTTTAAATAATTGGTACGGATTGCTTTAAGAGGCCGGCGAGGGTAAATTACAGGGACAACAACCATTATATCTTGGAACCGAAAGAATAACACACACATTCAAGTAAGCCTGTCATTATCATTTCTAACATTTATGAATAGAATTGCTACTAAAGTGCAGGATGCGGTCCTTGTTATGTTTAGCTTTGCATTCAAGTTGTTTTTTTAACCAATTTGCGGTTATTAACTCCAGGCATATACGCCTGTATATCAAAGGTTAGGCGTAACCGATGTCCTAAATCAAGCTAACGGTGTGGCGTTTATCTGTGTTTATATTGGCGGCATAAACGTGCTCGCCAATCATCGATGCTTCCGATTAATTTTCACAATGCATTAGCTATTGTAAATGATGGCCATATGGAGAGGGCCGCATAGTTCGCGGGGCAGCGGTCGCCTGGCAGGCGGAAATGGGACGGTCGTGAGATCGGCCCGGCGATCTGCAAGATGTGATCGGCTGACCGCGGGAGCTTCGACAATACGCAATTAATGAACCGTCTCGTCTTGCGTAACAAGCCAGCGGTGCTACTTCTTATCGCTAATGAGAGCCGAGTTCGCGGAGACTGTCGCGTGGGCCACCGGGGTCATTAGCCCGCTTTATCTACGCTCATCGAGGAAACACAGGATTGTGCGTGAGCTCAGCTGCACTGTTGTGTATGTTCTCTTGCAAAATTAGCTGTAAGTCGAGACTCGTCAAGGTGAACACAGCCAAAATCGCAAGAATACCGGTGCATGACGCATGACGGTCGATGTCATTGACTTGCGCGGTGATGAGTTTATTATGCAAGAACTACCTGTGTTTTTCAAGATCAAGGTGATAAAGACGATTTGGTCATTTTCACGGGGAGGTTTAAATGGTGGGAGTATTTTTGCATGTATTTTATATTCACGAACTATTCCCACGGATTAGTAGTGTGGGTAATGTGGTGAGGCAGGTGCTTTTTTCTGATATTAAAATATGAGATGTACAACGCTGAGTCATCTCATTTGCGATTTAACGTGTGTTGTTCAACACCTGTCGTGTTTTTTATACCATAGGTGACAAACAAGCTGACGGGCTGCCTGATGATAAGCGATATGGATACCTGCTACACCAGGGGCATCATAGATACGTTGCCGACCCTTAAATACTCTATTAACAACCCTTTTGAAGAACCCCATGTTATACCTAGTTGTTAATGTATTGGTTTACAAGGATCGCGATTGCATTAGAGATGATCCCGCCGGTAGCCGGGTGTTGCGCGGTCGCGGGTCGCGGGTGTCGAGGCAGACTATCTAATCGGGCGTCGCTACGTCGCCGGTGGGCGGTGATCGGGATAACCGCCACCGCCGCCGCTGCCGCCGCGCCCACACGCCAATTATGTGGGAAGAGGTTACGATTCCGCGCGCGATACTCAGGAAACGCAAACGGACCAACCTAAAGACGATCGCGTGCATTAATCGCTCGACTATTGCCAATGCCACCCCAATTAATGCATTCCGATTAATGTGTTGATTGCTTTAATAGTTTCTTGCAGCGTTATTAGCTTAAATGTGTACATTTTCAACATAAATTGTCAATTTAAACGTAATCTATGCATCGAACAGGCATCCAAACGAAGTAGCGCTAGTACATTAATAAATGTTGTAATAACGCAATTTCCTCCATTCATTAAACATTATAATAATCACGATCAGCTTCCACTTTCCGCCCCAAGATAAGTTTAAATTCAGATCGGTGAGGATAGTTAAGCTCGCCACAAACTCGATATGGCCAGATTCAATAACGACTAATAAGGAAATTGTAGAGCGATAGAATTACGCGTTCAAAAGTGTAAGTGACTCGTGGATAATTGAAGTCAGTCACGACGCTATCAGGCTGCTGCGCGCTCCCGTCTAGATGAGCCGTGGACCTATCGGAGTCAGTGTCCGTAATTACAATAAATACGGTTCACATGGCTACAGGAACCGACGCATCCATTCAGTGGAATGTCGATGCATTCTTGCAATTACGTAACACCTAGAGGCGTCCGAAGCATTACTAGTTCCGGTAGGAATATTACGTATAAGAAAATCATACACAATTGAGGTGGAATTATACTAAGACTGTCAGAACTGTCTATTTAAATTATGATTTCATTTTACTCTCACGGCCATACTTATAAACGCTACTTAAGTAATGCTTAAAATTGCTCTGTCTAGTTTTCACCTGTGACGATTACCGTCAACGAAAGGTTGACAAAGCAATTTTAAGCATTGCTTAATCTAAGTAACGTTTATAAGTATGGCCGTCAGACTCGGGCCATTTATGACAGTTGAGGAAAAAACTTTTTCAGTCGCGGGCATCCTGTGGATGCAAAAGCCAGGCTGTCGTTCAGTGTGGAGGTTAAAGGGTGAGGCCTTTGTTCAGCAGTGGACGTCTTCTGGCTGATGAGATGATGATAAAAATATTTTTTGTGTCATTTATTTTCGTACATTCATTTGTTTCGCATTTGCTAATTTCATATTAAATGTTACTTTACAATGCCCAACTAATTTAGTGCTTGACATTCTTACGCACACACTGTTTCCATTCGTTTATTTGGTCTGACAGCTGCGTTTTTGGACTCGCGCTCTGAGGTTTCCGTTGGACGGAACCCTCAGAGCACGAGTCCTACTCGTACTTGTCCGGTTTTTTTTTGCATTACCATCAGGCATCCTTCATATTGTACTGTGATATAACGCCAACCTTCACTGAATACTAATTAGACTTACTTAGCATGTCTTTCCCTACGCTTTGGCAGATTATGATTAGAATTCATTTATAGCTTCACTGTACAGGGCACGTTTTACAGGTTCATGATTGACACTCGATATATTGCACACTGGTGTCATTTCTATTCCATTCTAAGCAATCGACCAGTAAATCCGATGCAATTACAAAGGCATTCGTATGCGGTGACTGACACCTTACAGTTAAGACATCGCAGTTGCCCTTAGTAGGGGTGGCCCTTAGCCAATAAGAGCACATCTGCCCATTTTCACTGTATCAGTGCCGTTAGCTTTTAACATTGTTTACTTCATTCGAAAACCGACGAGTCAATTTATATCTTTTAAATTTGCCATTTAGTTAAAAACTACCCCGAATATTTAAGAAAAGTTTCAGTAGAATCATCCGTTTAGGTTTAAACATAATTTAGAAATCCCAAAATCAAGACTAGAAATGCATAGTAGTGGCCCTCATGCAATGGCTATAAAAATATTTAGTAAATTACCTGACGACTTACAAACGACGACTTACGACTTATGAAAAATAAGAACGTAGTTTTACAAAATATGTGAAAAGCCTAATAATTCAAGTGCTATAATTCAGCAAAACATTTTTTAAATGAAAAAACATAATGAAACAGACCAGCCCGCTCCATACATGAATTTCCTTACCCATTGGGTCATTATCTATACTAATATTATAAAGAGGAAAGATTTGATTCTTTGTTTGTTTGTTTGCATTGAATAGGCTCCGAAACTACTGAACCGATTTGAAAAATTATTTCAATGTTGGGAAGCTACACTATCCCCGGGTGACATAGGCTATATATCTATACCCGTGCGAAGCCGGGGCGGACCAATAAAGGTGGATAAAGTCAGAAGAGCTGTACGTTTAGCTTAATGAAAAGGTGCAGCGGAGTACGCAGTAATCAGGACGAACTCGTTATGTGTTTCTAATACGCGGTCGCACGGCGCTCCTACTTGTCCTCATAGTAGACCTGTTCCCTCACGCTTCGATACCCCGGCACCGGCACACTAGCACGGCCTTAATGCCCCACACTCACATCATCATAACCAGCAAGAACATTAATTAAACTTAATTGAATGTAGCTTAATCATGCGCTAACAACCTGCATCTCGAATGAATAAGTACACAGAACACTGACGGTCATGACTCAACTATGTACGACAAAATGAAAGAACAAATTGCATTGTAAAGATGACGCCCTTGAAAAATAAAATGCATTTGATATTGTACTAGAGGAAAGTGTACGGAGTAATGACAGAAGGGCGGTTCGTAGTTATTACTGTAATGCCGGGTTGCTGCGTCTTCGTTCGCGAGCGTTACATAGCATTTCTCCACAGCTAAAAAATAACACAAATAACCGGCTTGCCACAAACTCTATTAAATTTCCAACTTACTTTTTGCGAAGGTTGTCGTCGCCTAACTCGATCTCGATGCGGACGTGAGAAAATTGTTAATATTATTCTGTAATACAAGTTTGAAACAGAGATGATAACGCGGCTTTTGATAATTTTCACGGCAATGAGAACAAATTTTAAATTGTAGACAATCATCTATTAATCACAGTATTAAGTTTCAGTTCTAACTATTTCATTTCTTCATTTTGATTCATCGATTCCCATTATTTTTTCGTTGCTATTTAATAATAATCTTATTAAGTGATTTGTGAGTGTGATTGAGGCACACAAAGTGCATTATTATTTTCTATTTTGATTATTATCAGCGTAGTTACCGCAAAGGAATGCGACGTAGAAAGGAAGAGTGCAAATGTCAGAGCGTGGAGTGAATAGGGAAAGCGGCGCGCCATATCACGAGAGGTAACTTCAAATCCACACTCGGCCCATCGCGTTCGCTAACAACTTACCTCATACGATCTAAGACGGGATCGAACCCTGGAACCAGCACGGCCACTTTCTTCGAGTCTTTCTAGTTTTTTGACGTGAGGTTGGAACGACGCACTTCGGTGTTCGATGATTCTTTATTTAACATACTCGTAGTCAGCGCGCGACTGGATAATCCCGGTGGAACCTGCCCGAGCAAGATGCCTTCGGCGCGATCGGATTTCCTGCTCGCGATTATAACCTTTCTTTATTTCGCGGGGCAGTTCGTTACTGCCGGTATCGGAGTAACGGTTCGTTCGACCATTTGCATGGTGAGGCCATTATGGCGACCGGTGCGGGTGGAAGTTATTAAAAGCCGCTTAAGATCGTAGTGCATTCGGCGGGGGAGATAAAGGGTGGAACATTGCGGAGTCGTGAGCTCGCTCCGAGCTTTATTGCGTTCAGGATGAGATCAGGCGGAACAAGGCACTGCAGACGGTACAAAGAACGGATTGAGGTGTTCCGCAAGCGACGCCCGTCAGCTTGACGGGCCGTTGCTATATATCTTGTTAGCGGCATACTACATCGATTACGGCGACCAACTACGTTCAATTGGCCTTTTTATGGTTGATATTCTGAAAACCGGTACGAAGCGCTTTGATTCCACTTTTACTGTGCGAACTGCTAGTCTGTGGAATGCGTTGCCTGAATGGGTGTTCCCTGATAGTAACAATCTAGATGCCTTCAAATCGCGAGCGAATCGGTTTCTTATAAGCAAGCGTGCTCTATTGTAGACCACATCATCGCTTAACAACAGACAAGGCAGCGGTCAAACGTATGGACAAAGGGTATTATAAAATAAAAAATAAATAACCCGCACGAAATTCAGTTGCCTCACATAGTCATTCAAAATACAAAATTTACTTTACTTTTACTTCAAGCATTAATCTTCTAAGATCATTAGCGCTTACACTTTCGTTAACAGCTCCCACGCATGTTCCGCGTAACGAGATCAAGGAAATAATAAACGCACTCGTTCAAGGACACGAGGTTAGAAAGTAGGTCTGCGAACGCGTCCGGCAGTGACAGTCGGACAATCGCGTGACAAGTCTCGCTCGGAACATATTCCACGTACGATGGTAAACCGCTTATTCGGCTCGCGTTGACCGTTATCCGTGGCACGCACACAGACTGCATCAATGGCATATTTTTCCCGGCGAAACTCCGCACACATTTACCATTCAAGGTTAACCCGGTCAGTGTAGCGCTTTGTTTACAAGTGTTGCGATGCCCGACATCGCAGGGGACGTTCACACTTCCACGGCGCGACACCTGGTTAAGAGTCTACTTTGATCCGTCTCATTCATTACACTAAGTTAAATGGCTGTCTCAGACGCCAGAATCAGAATCTAATTTTAGAGTCGGACGCAAACAGTATATCTCATTATCCGCTGTATGAACAGAGTAGATAGCGTAGATAACTTCTATACGCATGAGTAATTCAGCCAAGAATCTTATCTTGTGCCTTGGGCGTGAACTGGGCATCTGTCGTAGCCATCTAGATGTCTCGATAGCAGCATGCGTGCTTGAAAGCTATAATGTGGTCTGGGCGAATCTTAACTATTACATCAATAAGCTAACATTGCCCGTTAATTGAAAAGGCATTTCATAATTGAAGCTTGGGTCCGTAGATTCCAGTTGGTTGTCGGAGAAAGATGTAACATGAAAGTAACTGGCGTGGTCGTTCTAGGGCTCTATTTACGCGTCAGGAAAATCGCTGTACTTGTTATAAATGTAATTAACGTGTATGTGTTCTTGTTACAGGTGCTCAGAACTACACCGACTGTCCCTTGGAGAGCACATCTAAGGTAATTAAAAATCACTCTTATTACTCTAGAGCAGAACTTAATCGCGAGAAATTAAGACGTATTACAAAATGCATCGTTAAATTGTAGGTATCTAGTTTTTGGGGCATAAAACGCTAAAATAAAGCTGTAATTGTCAAGACCAATAAAAAACAAGTAAAAGTTTTCCCTTCCGAGAGTTTTACGAAAAACTACTTTTGTAAATTGGAGGTAATGAGTTATGTGGAGTTTTTTCAAAATTTGAAGCCGCTATTTTCAATAAAAAATACATATCTATTTGTTACATCAATTGAATATTCTATAGATCTTTCTATTTGATATAATCAGAACGCCAAAAATCTAGATTTCGTTGCTTTTTTCGTCAAAAAAATTAATAGAGGCTCTCAATTGTCAAAGATCCACTTATCAACCCTTTAATGGTTTATATTTCCAGAATCTAGTTTAAGCTACTAACATTAATGCTCCATTTTCAACCAGCCAGTTTTATAGTTACTCTACCCCGATTGTCAGTTGATCCAGGTCATAAGACCAGGGTATGTGTTCATTACCTCCAAAAGTATACCACATCCGCGAGTTTGTATCATATGTGGGGTTGACAAACCTGTCTGCAAGCATGGCACCAGTTTTCTTTAAACTGGTCGAGTCACAAACGAGACTTTTAATAAGGAGCTCCTACTTTGCTAATCACATCTCTTCATAGCATATGGGGAATTCTTAGGATACTAGTTAAACATGATAGGGACGCTGTAGATACTGGAGTGACATCGACGAATTATTGATACATAAGTTTTATATGTAATTATTTTGATTATTGCTCAAGTGATCTGTGCCGCTTTTTAATGCCAATTCCAGTGTTAAGTTTTCGACCGTACGATGTTTCTTATATTACTTATAGAATGTTGAATGAAACTGTTAGAATGGCATAAAATTTTACAGCGCAATTCAAAGGCTAAGATTTATGGACAGACGAGGTTAGTATCAACACCTCCTATTCAGCGTAGAGAGCACTAACACGAAATCAACGGCACGCGGCGACGGAATGTACCTACATTAAGACAAAGATGAATGTCGAGATGCATAAACCGGGGAGTGGAAATGCTAAACTGCAAATGGGTTTGCAGTGATTTCAGTTTGAGGAGCGATAGGGGCCCGGCGCGCGGCGCTGACTCCAATACGAGCAACCGTCATGCCATCCGTACATTTTAACGAGAGCTCGATCACCAGCGCCGATAGCGACAGTCTAATGAAAACTCCGCTGAATAATGCATTAATACCAGCGTTAACTCCTGAGCACACACTATCCAACTGCGACGGGAAATACTACATGCAAATTTAAGTCAATAGCGACGCCCGATAAGCTACCGACGGTAATTCGAGAAATGCCGTTCGTACTAGTGAATAAAACAAAATTAATCCTGTCGTTTCACAATGCCGCAGGGGCGTGGAAGTTGAAAACAGGATTTATATTTTATGGCTTTATCGAAGCGATGAAGTGTTCGCGGAGTTCGTTTGGGTCACGAGGTCGGATAGCAGGTGATTTACGCGAGGTTAGCTTCAGGGCGAAATATTTTGAAAGTATAACGGGTTTTATGAAAATGCAGCGATGATAGTGAGTGGGGCGCACCGGACGCGCGCGCGGGTGTAAGCCGGTGGATGTCGCGCAGCATCGTGCTGCGGCTCACGCTACGACCCGGCGCTCACCTTCTCTATTGAAATGTCAGTGTGCGCAGCGGTGACGAGACAATCGTAAAACACAATGTTAAGGTCACATCATGACTTCAATAAACAATTCCAAACATGGGAAACGTGACGTCGCCGCTGTAACTGAGAACCCCTGAAAGTATGCCGGCCATGTACGCCGCTTGAGGACAGTATATCCGCTTGTTGGATTAGACTCCGTTTACGTTGTTTAGGTTTAACCTACGACACAGAGTACAAACGGAAAAGTAGAGTAGACGCTTAGACGGACACTCTACAATAGAAATGTAAATGGCTTACTGTCATACGACAGGAACATGCTAACAATATCTGTAGTCTGACAAGTAGTCTAACAATAGCAGAAATCAAGCTCATAGTGATTCTCGTATTCTAGAGGTACTGGTCGTGTTTTATTTATGGCTAGTCGAGTTTATGCGATATAAATGGGGTAGTATGTGATATGAAGCGCAAACATGCAAGGGCCAAGAGTCGAGGGCAGGCGGGGCGAGATGGCATACCGTCCGCGGCAAAACTACCGTTCCCGCGTTCCACATACACCGAGCATGCGAGAACAAGCTCGGGATTGGGGTCGTGTCACCGGCGATACCTTAAACGGCAGCCTTTTTCAAGTGAAATTGTTAAGGATTTATACACATTTAATGATTCCCATAAAATAATTTACATGCTGGTCATTGTCTTTGTTGCCATTCAACGTGTGGTTTTTAATGAAGCTGAAGGCTGATGATGATATAATGGCTTCATTTCAAAATATACAATTTATAAAAACACTAGCGGTCCGCTCGGGCTTCACACGGGTATTATTGGAGTTTTAGTAAGCATACCTAGTTTAAAAAAAATTAAAAAATATAGCCTATGTCACCCGGGGATAGTGTAGCTTCCCAACAGCGGAAGAGTTTTTCAAATTGGTTCATTAGTTTCGGAGCCTATTCAATGCAAACAAACAATCAAATCATTCCTCTTTATAATATTAGTATAGATATAAAACTATCGCTTAAATGACTCATAGCTATATTGCTATAACGGTACATTAATCTCTCCCTTGTGCACAAAACCCCAGATCAATTCGGAGAAAAGGTAATAATTTTTGTTGAATTCCGTTGAACAGGTTTTGATAACATTTCATTTGTTTTGCAATCATTGATGAGAAAAAAGCAATTACACCTGCTTTCATTAAAAAATACGCATTCGAATCGGTCTAGCCGTTTTGAAAAATAATGGCAACAGACTTACAAACATACAAGCAACCTCACGCAATATACCTTTTCAATATACCTTTTCAGTTCCGTGGTGGGTGAAAATATCTAAATAAAACAAATGAGCAACTGCCTAACATCATTGTTGGAATATTACAATGGAAATAATTGATTGGAAAACTCAAATGTGGTGTTCAACGATCGTATTTGAGCTCTAAGATCACAGATTACACAGCATTTGCATAGATTGCCAACAGCTTGAACTTGAACATCCCTGAATAATGAATCAAAGCAATTTGTGTGTCAACAGGACACGGGGCTAGCGCTCACATAGCGGGGTTTTACTTTCTTGTAGAGGCCTCTAGAAACTAGTTAAGAGAAAGTAGGATTAGTATCTTCAGTGTATTCTATCATTATATAACACAAACGCAGTGCAAGGCAATCAATATGGTGTCAATAGCGGCAGATGTTAATGAGAACTTCATAATAAGTGGGTGTATCGCACCGCACAGGATGTACGCTACAATTATAAATTGCCTTCCGATTCATAAATACAAATAAGGAATGCCCGTCAGACTGAAACAAATTCGCGCCTACAGACGTCCAATTAGGCCGGCGGTATCGTGCGTATCCACCGACCCACGTGTGTTAGAAAATAGGCACTTACTCATAAATATTTATGGCGGGCACAAAGCCGTCTTTGTACACTTCCACATTCAGACGGAATTATAATGGTTGTCACAGTAGGATCTCGAACAAGAGCCGAAACGGCTCGCATTAGAGAAAATAAAAGATTCTCGCGACAGTTTCACTTAGCAACCGACACGGCGAATATCTTGAACAGAGATGACATAGAAAAGACGTCGCGAGCGGAATGCTAAACGGGAAAGCCGGACTGTCGTATTTCTTTAGATCTGTCAGATTTACTTTCGTATGCGAGTGCGAGATTATGATTTCGGTGTTTTTTTTTGTCTGCGGTCCGTCAGAGCGCTGTCCCTAGAGGAAATTAGGCGTGACGTCGATGGGAAGATCCGTGGAGCCGGTGGCCGCGGCACTTCCCGTTGCGGTGGTAAGTGCGCGACCGTCGGCAGGCAGCCGTGTAGTACGGTAGCAGTACAGTTAGCCTGGATACAGGCAGTTACGGTGTCCGCGGCCGACGGCGACGCTGTGATCTGTCAATTAAAGCCCCATAACCTTGTTCATATCTCGGGCCACTCCATATTCAGGCCTAACGACCGACGCGACACTAGCATACAATCGCTTTACAAATACACGCCGAGGGAACGTACCGTGCTTCCGTATTTACACAGAGCTAAGAGCATACTTTAAGCTAAATTTAAATTTAATATGGTCCATTCAATAGCAGTATAATAATAGTAAATTTCACGGTCGGCATCGAGGATCGTAGATCTGACGATGTAGCTGTACTCGCCGTTTTTTTGTTGCTTGAGGTTTGTGCTTCATTGTTTCACGGGTTACTACTGTCGGTGGGGAGTCATTACGGTGGGGAGTGAATTATTTTTAGAACTACTTTACTTAATCAACTACGAATAGTAAATCTAAATCAAAACAGCAAAATTTGATGAGATCTCGTTTGAATCTCAGGTAAGAATGATTGATTACAGACTTTTATCACAATTATGGAGCAAAACCGTTCCACGAAATTCGGAAACGGAGTGGCTCGAGACACAATCACGTTTTCTATCAGTGTGAAATCTTCAATAGTAGCGCAATCCAGTGGAACGGTGCCGGTGGCTGCAAAATGTGCGTGGCGTCACGTAGAATCAGCTTCGAAATAGAATCGTGTCCGTCGCGCGCCTCCACCGCCGCGGGTCGACGGCCGACTTACGAAATTTAATCGAATTATACAAAACCCATCTCCAAACAAATATTTCGATTCAATGATTTCTTTTCAATCCACGTTCGTTCACCTCGACCAGACGGCTACCAGTATTAGATAGAAAATGCAGTTGCGAAATGACACGTACCTGACTAGACAGTTTTCAGTGAGCAATATTGCCGGTGGAATTCAGTGGGGGTGGAAAATGGGACATGGTTTATTTCTCTATTGTCCAAGTGTGGTTTATGCGTCTGCGGGAGCATGTTGCGTTGAGTTTGAACCGTTTAGCTGCCATCAAGTTATCGAGTTTTCAATGACAGGATCGGATGCGGATGTTTATGCTCGAATGCGCGAGACAGTGAGTCGGTAGGGCGTGGGCGCAAGCATGGTACTAGACACCCCGCGAGTTGAGAAGGTGTCGGTATCTAAATGCTTATCGCAAACTTGAAAGTGTAAGTAGGCACATTAACTATCTTGATAAATCATACTTATTATTCAAACAAACTTAAAACGGATTATAAGACTTTTTAAGACTATCGACAAGACAGGTGCATTACAATGTCAATGGCGTTCTGAGTGCCAGCAAATAAGTTCCTTGAAAGAAAAGAGTCTGGTATGACACTAGCACGCTTTGTTTGTTTAGGCGCGTGCCTCTGTGAGATGAGTCAATATTTACAGGTTATCGACCCTGCTTCCTTTCTTCAAGCTTAGAAAAGGATATTGGTGAACAATCGATACTTCAACTAATTGTACGACATACGCAAAAAGATTTTAAAGTATTTGCGGATGTAACACTGTATGTAAGTATTTCGTTTTAGCATCGTGATTAACTTCTCGATTTTTTCGTACAAAAGCATACAGTTACATGCAGTTATATACATTATAATAAGGTTCTTAATTCAAACGAGCCTACCACTGAGCTATCGTCGCTACAAAATTATAATCAAATTTAGAATCGCATTAGCAAACATTTAAATACATGTAACTAGCAATGCGGAATCGGAGTGAACTCAGGTAATTACATTCAGATATAAGGAAGGGCACGAATTCGCAGCCAAGTATCCTTGTTCGAAGTTCAGTTGCCGTTATCTAATGCAAATTTACTGCTCGAGATTAAACTAGTTTCAAATCAACTACATTGGGATACAAGAGGCATCTTCGGCGGGTAATGGCTTCTTTAAGTAATGGGAGATAAACAGATGTAGCTGGCTTTAGTAGACTGTGTCGGACACGATCGCGAAAGACTTGCAAAAAGACAGGAAATACGCTAGCTTGACCTAGAACGAGGGTTTTATTTAGCATTTAAACCTGTTGAGCTTGACTTTTTTGTGGCTCTTATTTTTATTTGCCTCTACAGTAAATACAATGCAACAACTTTCTAGGGTTTCTATTTACACTTTTTAGTATTTAAAGCTTAAATTAAATTGTAACTTTAAATAACTGCCTCTTTTTAAAACACTTTTTATATAAGTCGAAAATTAGACTAAGGATGTACTCGTAAAATTTTAATGACAAATAGCGTTTCCATTCATTGCTAACGTGGGAATATCGGTCGGGAGGCGTGACATAGACGGATGGTGGCGTGACCATCGCGTCTGCTCCTGACGCAGCACCTCCCTCCATCAGCACCGCATCGGCGATGCTCAAACGCCGCAATTTGCGCGTCAGCTTAATCGAGACAAAACGGTAGACGATCGACTTTTGCGAACCCTTACCCCGCGCCAATTGAAGGATAACGGCACCGTGAACTACATACAGACTGTCAGTAACAACCTTCACGCAAACAATGGCCAATTACAAAGGCTTAACCGCTCCAACACATTAAGTTTTATACAAAGAACAGAACGAGAAGGCAGCCGAATCTAGTCCACATTTGAGTGCTTTCTGACTTGATAAAGAGAGACGATTATTAACTATACAGCCTGGAATCAAAATCACGATCACGAAAAAAATACCGGACTTATATATTATAAGCTGCGCATTTTAGCTGCTTGAGCATTATTTTAGGAACCTTACATTTATCCGGAATAAAAATGTGTATAAGTCTCCGGCCCTCCAACTCTAAGCAAAAAATCACGTCAACTCATTGCTCTGTTGCTGCGTGACAGAAGAAAAAATAAATAAACACACTCTCGCATTTAAAATATTAGTATGATTTTTAACCATTATCTAACTAATAATCTTAAGACTTAGAAAGACTTAAGGAGCAGTCTCTCGTATATGTAGAATTAAAACGCTTACGAAAGTAAAATCAGCAATATAAAAGTGTCGTGTTTCTTGTTGCGTTGTACGTTGAACTAGTATGAGGGAATGAAGTCATATGCCTCACGCCACGAGTACTTGACAGAACACTCTCATGTCTGCGCCTTACGGCCTTAGCAACCATATGCTGATGCTAGTTATAGATATACGATTTAATCTGTATAATGAAGACTTATGAAGCATAATGCATGACAGACCAGTTAGGTGATTGTATCTATTAGTGCAAAAAGCGCCTTAGCTGATACATATCTTGTCAAAACAAATAACAGAAGGTGTTAGCAAAAAATATCAAACTAATCGCCACAGAGTTTGCTACTTGTATCGATAAAAAAATGGGATTCGTTTTGTTATTTCATTTACAAGATTATGGGTTTAATTAATCTTTATTTATGCAACGAAGTATCGAGACGAGCAAGTAGCTCGGTTGATGGTAATTCAAATATATTTAATTTATTATGATACAAGCGAAGTGAATTAGGAGCCTAATTTACAAGGTACACCAAATCATAGTCATAGCAGAATTATAATCTAGGTATGTGCGGTAAAATCACTGACTGAGACTTAATGTCTGATATTAGATCATTAGGCTTCAGAGACGCTTCTGTAACTGTAGTTTTTCTCAGGTGATCAGTACCTACTGATTGCCTGCGTACAAAGCTCCAGTACAACTACACTTACAACCAAATAATAACATCTCCGTATGAGGTCCCATTAAACCCATTTGCGAAATGTAACTAAGAACAGTAAATGTTTGGCTTTAAGGCTGCGTTCAACGGCCAAAGCAATTTTCGTGTTTATCTTATAGAAAGGCGGAGAAGATATAAAAAAATCTTAATAATAATTGACCGAATGAGGTCTAAGAGTTTCGGGTTAAAGAACTTTATTTTCTGAACAAGAAATTTACAATTTCAATTATGTGAGAAATTAAATTAATTTAGTAATTAATGCTTCCAAATGTTAGTAAACTTAAATAAACTAAAAGTAAATTAAAGTTTCCAAAATATAACCTCAATATCAGCGAAGAGTGAATAGAGTCCTCAAAGGTAGGCAGCGCACCGCCAATGCCCCGGGTATTGTAGGTGTCCATAGGCGACGGTGACTACTTACCATCAGGTGGCCCGTCGCTTGTTTGTCTACTATTACATAAAAAAAAAACAAAAAAAAAACAGTAGGACAAATCGGCGTTTATACAAACTTATGTTTGTAGGTTTGTTCGGCGATACCTTGAGTAATATTAATATTCTTCAATACTCAATAATTTATTGCAGATTATGTAATTCACATACAGATCTTAGGTAGCATTAACGTTAAAATGCGCGATTGAGGTAGTTGCACGCCTTTAGCTGCCCCTTAAGAAGGGGTTGCAGTGAGACGGAAGCGCGTTTGTTTGTTTTACAGTTGATCAAATCAAAAACTTCCCTTAAGGCAAGTCAACTATCCGTAGAGAATTTAAATCGTGTAAACAATGTTATAACATGCAGGTATGTAGATCTTTCGGTATTTTCGTGTATGTAGCTCTCGATGTCTGCTTCTGCTATTTGACTGTGAAATTGCATTTGTGTACGTATTTGTTGAGCTATAAAGACACATGCGAGCGTTCTGGCGAAGGTTCAATGATCACGCGGGGATCTGTCGACTACTTCCAAGTTCCAACTGACCGGCAACTTTTTCTACAATACTATTCGTCCGGCTCGTTCAACCGTGGGATAGTGATGAGTGACGTAACATACAGTCAACTGCTAGCTTGTTACAAAAATGTAAGCTCTTTGAGACCCTGTCGAAATAAAAATTATAGTTTGATTAACTTTCATTAATGAAGGCGTTAGTGTAGTTACTATGATAAAGTGCTAAGTGAAGGTAGTTTGAGAAAGGTGCCGTGATTTGATTAATGGATCTGATTGAGAAAATAGAGTCGGCTTTAGATTGACTGTATTGTAATTGACGTACGGGTGTATGCAAAGCGATGCGTACATTTCAGTGTTTTGATAGGTTACTGTATTTTAATTGGAGTTGAAGCGGAAACCGATACAGATAAGCATTGTTTTTACGGCCAGTCCTTGTTATAATGTTGGAGCGCTTTTTGTGTGGGCCATTTTTGATTGAGTTGAATGATGTTACGACTTTATGATGCGATAAGACAAGTGATATAATTTCTCGGAATTTTATTGCTTGAAGCTTTTGGCTTGTCCGACCGAATGTAATTTTAATTACATCGTAATGCGAAGTTGCGTTAAGTACACAGTAAATTGTATATCACTTACGCAGTCACTTGAAGATGCTATAATATAAATTACCTGAAACAAGACCAAAAAATCACAGTAAAATTACCAGTAACCATATATATAATTTTCAAATTTACACACGTGCAAAGAGTTGTTTTAATGGTCAGTCACGGGCAAGACTTAAAAAATCTAAATTAGAAATTTTATTAAGTCAACACCTAATTATAGCATTTTCAAAATCAAAGAATAACAATACTAATGGAATAAACAAATAAGGATGTAAATCTGTTCATTAAAGTAGGGGTAATAATCGACGAACATACATAAAGAAAGATAGCACAGCAAGTGAGACATAGCAGTGGGATAAAGAAGGCTTTAGGAGTTTAGTAAGATGATGATTGTGACATTAATAATTATGAATTAAATTGTAATAGAATTGGTATTGAAAACTTTATTGAAGAATCTGTTTTTGAAGTCCATTTTTATTCCAGTCCATTAGGTAATTTTTTTATGTATTAAAAATATTAGAAAACAAAATTATAAATGCATACGCACTACATGCATCGACCAATCCCGTTTTAATCTGGCGGGTTTCTGGACAATACAAAACCACACTGTGATGGAATTAAGATACCTTTGCTCAACAGTCATGTAGGTTTAAAAATATACATGAAAAGATTGCTTTTATTGCTTTCATATCTATCCTATGAAATAAATTGTCACAATTATTTCGATCATCATTATGAAACAGAAATCATCACTTTAGGTCATAAACATCGATAGCTACAAGGTCATAAGTGTTGAAGTGTTCAGATTAAATTAAACAAGTAACAGGAAAACTCTGCATGCTTACTTTAGAATATTTCGTTAAAATTCTAATTAAATTCGACGGTAGTTAACATTTATACGGAGCTATAACTATAAAGTCGAAGATGCTAACAAAAATAAGCTATTAACAGCGTAATGCAACATTTTACTAACTATAGTAGACCTCCGATTAGTAAATTAATGTTTTACTTTAGAATTCTTAAGTAATACACGTATATACGTACACAGGAGCGAATGCGATATCTGAGTAGGTATATTATATTGTTCTAGGTTTCTTTCTTCATAAATATTAAATACTCAAGGGTCATATTTCGCAAACTGTGATTTTGAACAACTTTTTGTATTTTATGGACCAAACTTTTTAAAAGATCTATTTAATGATACGTTACATGAGGTGGTGGTGGTATTTTTTTGTTAGTTTTTCATCCCTATTTTATATTGTATAATTTTGTATTTATGATGACGTTACCTACCTAGTGACCATCCCTGAACTAAGAGGTATCTATTAACACATCATTTATCAAAATTGGTTAAGGCGTAAGGGTAACAAAAATACCAGCTAGCTACCTCTTAAATTGCTTAGTTATTTATGCGAATATCTTTCTTACAAAGTGTTACATAATACCTCGCGCCTGCGTTTTTATCAGAGGATACAATCGCTGACAACTCGTAAACCGCCGCATCCGCAGCGCAAGCTCCAGATCGAAACTAATGGTTTTACTTATGCAAATAGACTACAGAATTATGGGCAAGATGCGAATTCCGGGAAAGTCTTAAGCGCAAAACGTTCGTAATTACACAGCGATACGGGGAAGTGGTCCGCTCTGTTCCTGCGCTCGAGACTCACGCTCGTGAGCTTCGTGGCGTCGCTCGCACAAAGCGTGTGATTAGAAGTCACCTACCTATAATTCAGCCAGTCATAATTGCATTACAATCGCGTGAAAACTGCGTAATTAACATGGTTTTTTTTCTATTTGATCCCAGGAGTGGTGGTGGCGGAAAGCGGGCGGCGGCACTACGAGGCTCTCAGGTCAGTCACCCGGCGCACCTTACTCTCCTACGATCGGAATTCGTGAATCTTCAGAAATAACACGTCATTATGTCTTATTAGCCGTTGAGGAAGCACTTAGAGCAAATGCAAGGAAAATAACACGTCTCCTGCGCTGGACGGAGAATTGTTCTACTATAATATCCATTATTGCGACCATTATAAAATTAGTCTAGCTCACATGCGGGCACGGATAAGTTATTGAATTTTTTAGAATTGAAATGTAGACTTCATTTTAGAATAACTATCAATACAAAACTCCCGACTTCAAAATTAGTAAGCGCTCATTTTATTTTATTGATATAGACAGATCAATTATCCGCATTATTGGAGGTGATAAGAGAAAAAAATGATGAAATATTTTGGGACAAATTTTTGGGACTATAATTTTTGTTTTTGTTGATTTTTAAAAAGCGCTGAATCAATTTGGTAACATTTATATGGGACCATTTCTGAAGTATGACCTACCAAACAAAAACAAAAGAATCATCAAAATCAGTTAATTAATTGGTGGACTATCGCGTAACAAAAGTCTCCTGAAGTCGGTAAAAAATGGACCAGATTGAGAACCTTAATTGAGACCTAATTGATTCGCAATTAGGTCCATTTTTAATGTATTTCCTGAAGAAAGTTAAAAACAAATTCATTCCTTGCAAAAGTTAAAAATAGTATAACTGCGACTTATTTTTAACAAGTTAAAAGAGCGGGAATGTTCTTTTAATGATACCAAATTATGTCAGAACATTGCTCGAAATAAATATAACTGCCTCAAAGCCAACGAAGTGCAAACAAGTATACAGTTAGTTTAGTGGTAATACGCATAAGTAGGTAGGTACGTAGATAGGTAGTGACTCGCCAATATAGCCGGGTAAGTAACCGTGTATCATTAATGCAGTACCCATTACCGAAATTGATGCATGGGTATTACGAAACTGACGTATCTACTGATGAGAAATAGTTACTGGTCGGGATACCACTTTACCGTTGCACGGAAAAATGTGCCAGCTAATGAAGATTGCCTCGAATTGAAACATTGAACGCATTAGCCTTAACAGAAATAATAAAAAGTTTTGACCGCACAGCGGATGGATTTGCACGCATTTGGGTTTTAGTTAAGATATAAAGATGAAGTTATGCAACATTTAGAAGCAGGCCACTTAATTTGTTCTCTTTATAAAACCACTCTGGTGTAATTGGATAACATGAACAGGATTCCTGAGCTCAAAATAAAGTAATCAAAAGTGCCGATTACGAAGGATAACAAAAATATTTCTCGGTTTGATGAACCTTTAGCGGACAGGTTGAGTGAGTTTAATTAAAATAATAAAAAGAAACAAATGGCCAGTAAAATGTTACGACTGCATTCTGGGAGGTTACGAGCGAGTGAACTTTCAAGGACTGCAACTCTTTAGTGGTTTTCAAATAAAAAAAACAAAAGTTTCGACGGCTCGTCGATTTCCTAAACCACCGAACCGGTCCCTGCAGGTTATCCAGTTATGTTTACCGTTCATCTGTTCGAAATAACAAGGAAAAGTCTGCGATGGACTAGGGTTTCCTCACGTAAACATGCGTCATTGTTTAAGGTCTTTGCTTGAACTTGAACTCGTTCCGTTATTTATTATACAAAGTAAACTTTATCACGATATGGAGGTCTCTACTGGAGTATAGCTACACAGCTATCCCGCTTCGCTATTTCGCACAGCATATCGCCAATTGACAACGTTTCCATAGAAGATGTACCAATGCAAGCGAAATTTGCAATGTTCGCAAAGCTGTACTAGGTAGCGGCTGGGAAAAGCCATGGAGCTATGATGCGATAAGCCAAGATATCATATCGCAAGATACTCGCATAACAGTCGCTCTCCCGTTAGGTCCGTATCTTTTCCGTATTCCTAACATATATTTAATTAATAACTGTCTAACTGTAATTTCCTACGGGAATTCATAATTCCAGTCATGAAAAATCACGCCAGCATAAAGTAAAATAATAAATAGCACTCAACCATTATAAAACGTAATAAAATCGGGAGCTATAGCCATCAACTACCAATTTAAAACTAGTTATTCAATAAAACCAGGCAATTTACAATAAGCCATAGATACATATCTAATCACATCAAGTTACTAGGTACATGCTGAATATATTGACGTGGTCAAGTGGCAGTAAATTTTACAGGAACAGTAAGTTTTTCCGGGATAAGTAGCCTATGTTGATACAGTATAGCTTGCAGAACTCTGCACAACAAGAACCAGAAGTGCCATAATTCTGCTGTTTTAAATTTTTTACCCATGGTCCGCTTCCCGTTTTCAGTATAGTTTCACTTCTTAAATACCGTAATATTCGGACAGAAAATCCCTAATACTTTAATGTTGGATGAAAGAAAAAAAAGTATGGGATTCTAGTTTTTTAGTTGCAAATCCGCGTTTTAAACCGACTTCAGGAGAGAGGTTCTCAATTTGATCCGTTTTTTTTTTCGCTTTTTATATTGGTTTATCGGTGATTATTCCGCCTTTTGAGAACAGGTTTATATGGTTCTATTTTTTCTACGGATAAGAAGCTTTCGAGGTAGACCAACAATAATTTACAATTCAAAACACATTGACTCAGTAGTTTTTATTCAAATTCAATAATATGAATAATTTTGTTCGAGCGCCTGTTGATTTGGCAATAACATTGTTTGAGCGCTGATGACTCTTTTTGAAGTGGTTTTTTTAATTAATATATTGAAGCATATTCGCTTTTTCTGTTAGCCCATGTGGCAACACCGACAACTACTAACATTATTCAATACCATTTACAAACAAGTTATGTATACTATCAATACAATATGTCGTTTATCATTTTGCATTAATATTATTACTTAACTTGATTTATCTGAATAGCTAGCCAGTCAACTGATTTATCTTGCATTCATTTTCGCGCGTCGTTATGCGCAGGCGCCGACCGACGTTAGGGCGCGTGCCATTCTTATGTTTGCGCAATTAAGATACTGTCATTGAACAATCTCTTCGCATTTATCTTGGTAATAGGGCTCTATAATTAAGTCAACTAAAAATAAGCTAAATTACCCATACCACAATATCCAATATACATATTTCTAAACTTAATTTATATTACTGTGTTTCGGATTAAAGGACAACTTACCTAGTAAATTACAGAGTATAAAGATATTTAACAGATATATTAGAACTAAGGGACGAGCGCAATGCTTGCCACGCGAGATTTTGCACTGTTGAAATTAACATTTTTGGGTGACACTAAACTGTTATGGGCAAGCGTGATGGTAACCATCAGGCGAGCGACTGCTCGTCTGGTCATCCAGTTACATTAAAAACTCATACCGTTCTGCTGTTGGGCTTAACTTTTTCTGTTTGGAGTGTGTGGAGTCTATTTAAACAAACTTTAAATATCGTGACATTTCGAGGAATCAAACCAAAAAAATGATATTAAAACATATAACATGGAAACGCAAAAGTTATGTTAAAACACGCCCCCGTTTGTCGTTTGAGAAAAGATCACCGTTGGTCGTTTGTTTTTCTTCTTTTCTTTTTCACAGACTCCTGAACCGTAGATATATACGTCCATAGACATCTAAACTTTGGTCGAAAACAGCTTAATGTACCATAGAATGCGTCTACTTTACCTTCTTTCAAACCGAGACTACTATTGATTTAGTATTTAATAAAATTATACATTTACGACGCTATAAGCTAGTTAATTAAATGTAATAATTATATTCTTGATAGATCTTTTGTTAAATGACAATCACAAAGAAACATATCTCGTAAACTTCAGTTTAATTGAACAAAGCTCAGAACAAAGATTAGCCGTGCACAACTAGTAATACAGGAAACGTCCGAGCGATACCCACCCCGAGGCGGAGTGTGCAATACAGCTAAACTTAAAGAACAAGCAATAAGGCGGTCGGGATCTTAGCTAGGGGCTTTTAATTGACAATAGTAACCGACCTATCGGTACTGATCCACCGCTTGATAGCATTTTACCTTTAACCCCCTCATTAGTGTGTAATAGCGGGCTCTCCTGCTTATAGCTCGCTGACGAACATTGCCCTACACTTAGTGGGGGCACATACTCAGGACGAGGAAGCGGACACGTCCGTTCTCCTTCAAAGCAATTTTAACCTTGCTGTCCTCTAAATACGATGGAAAACATAAAAAGGTCGTGAGCGTCTTCTGTCGTTCCGTGACGCGTCCCCTTGTTTGTTCAAACTTCGATCAAATAAATTAACAGAGGATATTACACGAACTGCCCGACCGCGCCTATATACCAAAAACTCCGCCAAAATGCGCTAGTGCCGCAGTTTGAATTTAGATAGCCCGTTGGTCTAGTTGGTAGTGAACCTGCCTTCTGAGCTTGGGGGCGTGGGTTCGATTCCCACGTAGGACAAACATTTATGTGATGAACATTTGTGTTTGTTCTATATCTGGTTGTTAATATCTATTTAAGTATGTATTTAAAACTATATATGTATGTATATCAGTCTCTGGCAGCCATATCACAAGCTTTGCTTAGTTTGGGGTCAGATGACCGTGTGTGCAAAAATGTCCCGAATATTTATTTATTTATTTATGTCCCGAATTTTATATACAGCGTGCGATATCCTCTATTTGATCGAAGGTATCAAATTAAAAGGTCACTAAGATTGAAATTGCTTTGAAGGAGAGCACCCGCGTCTGCCTCTTAAGTGTGTCTTGCGCTTAATACTCCATTACCTATATCTCCGAAAATCTGCACGTTCAGCGCGATGCGATATGGATAGCCCTCTTTATGAGAAGAGTAGATCACTGCAAGTTATTATATCAAGACAGATTTATTTGACAGTTGAGGTATAGCTCTAGTAATGGTTATGCTGATTGCCAATGTCTGTGAGCTGAAAGCTTGCACGAGAAGTCACATTAGCGCAGTCGCAATCAGACTAATTTGTATGAGACGCTGGACCACCGGCGCGGCCGGTAAACGACTTTTCTTTACAATTAGTAATATTTCTATCCTTTAATATTATTTATTGACGAGTTGGAAATTGCGTTTGACGTTGAACTTCGCAAAGCTGTAATACTGTACAATTCTTAATAATGTAAAAACTCGTCGTGTATTTGCATGTGATGACGCTGAAATGTTTCTTGGTATCATTTAGTAATAATAAGCAATAAAACATTTACCGCACGTGTGGTCGGTACGTGTACAAATTACATCATAATAAGAGGGAAAAGTGTAATTTTTTCGGCTATTTCAACAGTATTGTTCCAGATATGCATCGTAAGCCGCTTAACACACCAGTTAACGGTGGTTTTAATGCCGCATTAAAATGTACATAAAGTCAAAAAATCTCGTTCGTAAGAGTAGCCGCCTTACAAGTTTACGATGCCGGCAGTTTAGTGGGCAATGCTTAGAAACGTGCGCGCGTCGGCGGGCGAGTCACCTTGCATGCAAAGATGTCTGGATTCCCCGCAAAAAATATGATCGCATGTCAGGATCTGTGAGAACATAATTGGATATTCGCGGTAAGCCCTCGATTCGAAAGATAAAGATGTTGAGGACAGCGAGGAGGCGGCGTTGTCAAGTGTCCATCGAGTGCTATCAGTACGCGACATCTTTATACCGGGGTCGGTTTTTCTACGCGTGCGCGTTGCAGTGGGCGGTAATGGCGTCCGCCCCAACGGGATTCACGCGCCGACATCGTTTCGCGACTCATCGTGCGCCCGCAATATATCGCTCCACTTAAATTACGTGTGAGCTTGTTCCGGTAAGTTTACCTGTGCTATAAAACGGTGCTGCACTCGTACCGCCCGGAGACCGGGTATTACTGCGAATGGTGACATTTGTCGAGAGTCAACGAGTTTCCGCGATTCCAAACGTGGCGGGTCGAGTCAATAATGTAATGAGCGGGTTAATTCAATGTTGTCAGATATCCATAACCCAATACCCCAGATACACGAGCTGGGTAAAGCACGTCGTTGCAGTGAGTAGCGTTATAATGCGCTTAAACGAAGCGATAAGCGTCCAATAAATAGCTGATAACTGCAAGCCTAAGATGATGTGAAATTTACCTTTAACCATCAAGAACGCACGAAAGTATAAATAAACATAAGACAATTGAGCTTTAACCGGTTATTTAAAACAATGGTGGGTACAAAAACCACATTCACAGGTGCCGTGAAGGTACTTAGCAAAAGTAAAACAAACAGTTTTGAAAAGATAACGTCAACCGATAAAGATTTGTGAAACGAAGCAACAATGGTAATCCTCAATGAGAGCCTCCCACAAGCAACGGAACTTCTTCCGCCGATTAAATTGTAGAGCATCAAATATAATGGGCACAAACGAAACCAAGTAAAAGACAAGACCATTATCATACAATGCACACCGTTACACCTAATCTAATGAATGTCGCGTTTGCTTAGACATGCACGCGAATGATTGCTATTATACACACATTAATCAACAGCGCAATTACATATTTAAAAAAAAATTACAACTCGTCATAATTTAGGAACAATGTCATATATGGCAGTTAATTATATTTAAGCGGCACAAACATTCTTTTCACACCGTCATCGATATTACAATTTAAACTCTCGAGAAAAATGACTGACAGTTCATAATATAAACAGATGTGAATATAATTGATAGGCTTTTAATTTAGATGGTAATGTTTTACATGAACCAATGGCAACGTGTTAACGGTCCATCACTCGACGTATACACGAGTGCAATCTACCGATCTCAACCTACTTTAAATATACATTTTTAGCACCTTTTAACTTGATGGAGTGGTCTCGTTTCGGAGTTTATCTTTAATGGTAGGCCAGAGATCGGAAATTGATTACTCTCATGCATGTTAAGTAGTGTGGGCACAATTGTTTTTGCTCATGTGGATGCAGAGGGGTATGTGGAGCACGTGACCGGTGTCACCTCGATCGAAAGCGACCGTACAATTTATCGAGAAACAAAAGTGGGGGTAAGCGTTCCTCGTCTTGTGCAGGTAGCATATTGCGTGCCGGAAGACACGCCTTACCGTTATAGCATTAGCGTTTTTGCATCCGCCATCAGTGGGACAGGGGTGCGTTCTCCCGCAGACCAGGAACCAATCAATTACATATTAGCTTAATGCGGCGTAGATGACCGCAGTTCGCATCTCGGATTTGCATGGTGCAGGCGTCGTCGACCGGTGACAACGTCCACCGTAACGGTGCCTCGAACGAACGAAACAATCGGCGGTATGATTGCAGCTTACACTTACTACTTAGTTAAAGTAAGTTAACTTGACGTGTGACTATTTTTAACCGACTTCAGAACGGAGGCTTTCGATGCAGTCCGTATTTTTATTCTTATTATTTATGTATGTACGTCGATTACTACTGTATGTACCGAATCAATTTGTTCGAGCGCTTACTAATTTTGAAGTCGGTTTTTTATATTGATAATTTAAATTTGATAGGATATAGTCAAAAAATCTCATATGTTTTTTAATAGTAGATAGGCTTGCGCTTGGCCGCCATCTCGCCTGATGTTAAGCGTCGATGCGGTCTACGATGGAGCATGCTTGTCTAGAAGAAACCGATTCACTCTCGACTTGAAGACACCTAGATTGTAACTGACGGGGAAAACCCATTCAGGCAGCGAATTCCACAGACTAGCATTTCGCATAATAAATGTGGAATCAAAGCGCTTCGTACGGGTTTTCGAAATATCAACCATATTTCTATACAAATCGAATCAGTTTTGTGTCTATTACATCATATACAATGTTCAACAATAAATAATATAACTTATCAAAGTTTGCAGATACGATTAAGTCGGATATAGTTCAAAAGATCCGAGCGCACGATTTCGACCGCGCCGGAATAGGATTTATGTGATATGGATTGTTTCTGTAGGGTTAAAGCGGAATCGTAAAATAGGTTTTAATTGACGGTGCGGGATAGGGATGGTACATTACAATAGCGGACGTAAAAGGGAGGCGGGGGAGCGTGGCGGCCGCCGGCAGCACCGCCCGCCCTCTCTGAATCGCGCCTCGACTCGACCCGCCCACACCGCGTGCCCAAACTTACCAGAAACAGAGAACACTAATACGGTACTCTACTGCAGTCTTGCGCAACTTTAATACAAATTCTCGAAAGTATGAAACGGTTGCGAAATCAAACGTATAAGCTTGTCTCTATAGGCGTCGCATCCGTTTCATAAATAATTTTCTCTGTGGAAGTCCCACTTCTTCAGCGTTAGCGATTATATTCTCTTTGCTCTACTGCTTCAAAGAGCAATACTTATAACTAATCATTGTTAAATAACACTTTTTGCCTTCAAAACAAATACAATGCAAAACTATAAAGCTTATTTGATTATATCGACATTTACAAACATGTGAGATTTAAACAGAGCAATAAATTCGCGATGCATAATATTTGTAGTGGCAAATAAAATGTAAATTTAATAAAAGGGAAGAATGGTAGACGTGGCGCGCATTGAACGCATAAAACGCGGCAGGCGAACCATAAACATGCCAATACTGACAACACTGGTTCAATACCGCAGCTTCGCACGTAGATCCCGACTATCATTTTCAAGCACTAAAACTATTTATGAAACCACTAGTTGGTACTTGTTACTTTTCATAATGAAACCCATAGCTGTTGTAACTTCTTAACTTATGATTAACATTCAAAGGTATTGTATAATTAAACCACCATATTTATGTTATAGAATGCACTTTACAGTTAATTAGTTGCTGTGTACAATGGAAAACAACTGAATAAAAGAGCATTATTAATTCATCACACATATTTTATTAAACAGTAGCTCACTGTTATCTTCTCATGAAGAAAAGTTAATTAATAACAACCACATTTTTGAGTCGATGAATTTGTAAAGGTCTTGCATGAGGGCAATATATGATGGCCCAAAAGTAAACACGCAAGTTTTTGTGTACGAAAAGGAATGACTGATGTATGCGATGATCGATGATAAACATTATTACCGCATATATGAATTCGTTTCATAACAAGTTTATCGATGACCCGTTATGCTGGACCGGTCGTACGCTTGTAAGTGGCATTCGCCTATCAATTAGTAATGTCGGTAGACATTACTTACATAATTTCGTCATAGCGCATCTCGCGTAAATCGCATCGATGAGCACATGAAATACATTACGGTGGTTCGCTTCCCTAATACCGACTGCGGTTAACTTTAACGGTCATCTAAACAACTATTAAATTGAATATGACAGAGAAATGTGAGTGATAAATGCATTCGGAACGGCCCCGACGATGTTGTGCAACGATGACGGGAAATTGAAAACGATCGATAGATCGAAACCCATGCATAATTTAACAGATAGAATCTACGACGTACTTACTCTGGCTTCTTATGATCAAAAGTGAGAAACATGACGTTACTGTTATGTTAATATGTGTATTGATAATATGCTTCTTATACAAACATACAATAAATGGTCGACGTTCTCGACAAATCTTCGCTTCTGGACCCATAAATTACGGAGCACAAATAATTCCTTTTGCAAGCACAAATTGCTCAACTCATATACATCTCAATCGGTTCGATGGAAGTGCTAACTAACCCTCAGTGCCTTCTCAAGTATTCTAATCGATGGAAATGAGATTTATTACATTTATGTGAACATATTCTTAGCTCGAATGGTACGCGTTCTAATGCCGATCTTACGGACACCCGTAAAGCCGCAATGCAATTTGCCAAGTGTACCTACTGCTGCGTAGATTGAAACGAACCTGTAAATCGAATCTATCACGTGCGAGTGGCTCTCATTACGGTGAGCTTTAGATTTCCTTGCGGTCGCCGACCTGCCATGTGGAAGACGACACATTATTTACATTTCCTAATCGTAATTATAAACTTACGGCCTTACTTAGAAACGCTATTTATGTTAATCAATGCTTAATATTGCTGTCTTGTGTTTCGCACGTGACAGAATTTTTTAACGTATGTATTGCCGTTAGTGTTTTACTACTGTCTCTCCATAACGAAGGAGTCTAAGGCTACATTGCTGTTTAGTGTTCAAAGGTTCAGAAAGCTATTTTAGTTTCAAAAATGGGTATGACAATCGGCGCTTCTATTTTTTAACAAAACCCTTTCCTTGAAGATAAGTCAACGCACTAGCCAAGCCATTTATCATCAAGTGGCTCATAAGCTTGTTTGGCACGCGATTTAATTATTAAAATACAACCTAGAAGTTTATGCAAAGATAAATGTTGATAATACTAATGACGTTTTGCATCTACCAGTAGAATAATTAAACAACGTAAAAACAGTCAATCCAATGCGTAGGTATGGATGCGTAGGTCTCATTGCAATGATTCGTGCTTAGTGCACAATAAATCAACACTATCTAGAAATACAGGGCGTTCAAACACTAATCTCTAGTAGCTGCTAGTGCCAATTGATAGATGGTGCTACAAGTCAAATCTTAATTGTTATTTGGATTTCAATTTGCATCGGCTCTATGTTTTACTATCGCACTTCATAAATCACCGAGGTGCACTCATTCATATTTCATGCGGTATCATGGCATGTATCACAGACGCGATACTAGATCCTATTTACGAGTTCAGGCCAAGTTGAGCTGTGCTGTATGAAACTGCTGCTTCGACGCAGGAGGCATGCAATCTTTGTTCAATAATACAGAGTTGAGTCATTTATAGAGCAAAAAGTTCATTCTGTTGTATATTTACAATGCAAGTTCATTTTTATTTTTCATGTTTGAAAAGTTATCCATATCATAGCCAAAACTCCGCTTAACAGCGCCACTTTTCAATAGAGGTTTCAAAACTTATATCGAAAACCAGTTTTACGAATTACGAAGGAAATAGGTGCAAAAAGATTTATGTAGAATAAATTTTCATGCGATTTTTAGTTTTTTAACTTTGGTTTAACACGATTAGAGTATTTTACCAGTGTCATATTGCGGGAAAAAAAAAAAAAAAAAAAACTCGTTCTAAATGAAAAGAAAAGTATTTGAGTCGGAAGAGACATCTATTGTGTTGTAATTTTTATTTCTGGTGTACACAATAAAGAGTTTCTATCTATCTATCTATTTCAGTCTCGAAATATAGGCCTCCCCACGTACCGTCACTTCGCCCAAGCATCTCGTGTGAAATAGACTGGGTTTATTCTTTGGTAAAAATCTACTATCCTACCCTCCTTATTTGTTTTCAAAACACGTGTATTTATATGTCGTGAGTAATAATAATGTCGCGTTTACGCGTTATAATTTACGACGCGTACGGAATAGCTTACCGGTGACATTACACATTCATGCTAACCATTAGACATGACAAAACACACAAGTTTTACGACTCCGGCTATGATCTTCAATAATTCAAATTACAACGACGACTTTCACAAGTTCACTAGAAACTGGTGAAAAAACTTGTCTCACTAATAAAATGTAATTTACGTAGCTTTGTCTACTTTTCATATGATTACTATTCACAGCGTTTTAGCGTGTTGTGCGTTGAGATTTTATGGTTAGCGTTTGACCTCAAGCCACTGATCATAACAAAACTAGACTCAAATGACATTGCAATGTAGCTGTACATTTCTAATTCTACGAACTGGTTCATTTAGAACGCGTGCCTTGTACAAAAAATCAATGGTAACCAGATCAAATTTTCCGCATAGATTGTCAATTTCGGCGAGAACCGGCGAGGTAAAGCGGTACGTTTCAAGTCAAAGTAGATGTCTCCTACCGTTACCACGCGACACTACTGTGCTGGACAGTTAACTTCGGCGAAAATATGATCAATAACGTCGTCAAATTGTAGACCGCAGAGTTTATTGTAATACTTTTCAAGACACGGGTCGTGATTTGGTGGTATAGCTCTTTTGCAGCGTCCGCCTGGGGAAGAATCACCTTTGCTAGATATTCAACCACTTTGCAGTCTGCAAATATTAGTGTAATATGTTTCTATTAGAAGGATAGTGTTTTCTGTGAAAATACGGGGCATAAAGAGTTGTGTTCCAAAATCCATCGTAAAATTTTAGGTATTTTGGTTTGACAGGCATAAAACGAAAAAATAGAGCTGTAATTATCAAGAGGAATATAAAACAAGTAAAACACAACATAAGAAATGTAGTTTTATGCAACACATTTTTTTTTATTAGTGATAACAAGTTAATTTGTTAAAATATGTTATTTTCAATAAATAATACTGATCTATTTATTACAGATATTGAATTTATTTCTATTTGATAGAATCAGAACGCCAAAAATCAAGTTTTTGTTCCTTTTTGCATCAAAAAACGGGAGAGGGCTCTTAACTTCTGATATCTCAGGGTGACGAGCGCAGTTCAATTCCGCGAAGGTTTTGAACTGTTGTAGTTCAAAACTCTGAGTGGCACTGAACTGTTATGGGTAAGCGTGGCGCTTACTTGAAATGCTCGTTTCGTCACTCAGTTGCATAAAAAACTATTAACAGAAAACTTAATACTCTTAGCAGCTATCCTTACGAAGTGCCGGTATGTGAAGCGACAACACGTCCTGACATATGACATAATAATGGCAAAAAGAACGTTCCACTAGTTAGCATGAGCACGTCGTTAGCGTTGTCCCGGCGCGTCGTTAACCAGCACGTGTTCTCATTGCGCTGTTATCGCATGCATTGCACCCGTCAATGTCACGTCAGAAAGTCGTGATGGATGTGAATAAAGTAGTATTGCCTAGTTGGTGAGATGTAAGGTCGGGTCGAGGAGGTTCGGTAAGTTCGCGTCGGCAATGTCACCCGGGCCGGGGCTGCGGTCTCGGCGGATCGTGACTGTCGCGCGTGCGTCGCCGCTGTCATGCGCTACTTGTGATTATCATGTCTCGAGACTCGCGCCCGCGTCACGCCGCTCCATTGTGTACTGAGACTCGAAAATAGCTTTTTGCCGGTCGCGAATCCGAAATAAAGTAGCACGGACGGAAAATACGGTTAATTAATAAAAATAGATAAAACACGATTGTTGCAAAGTAGGTAAACGGTTCAATTGGTTGCAATTTTGCACTTCGACAACATTGTTGTAATTAAAAACCAAGCTAGAAACTACTGAGGTTTGTACTGAATCATAGAGTGAAGGAGCGCGCGTTGAAGTCTTTTACATGAGTAATTGAAACGAAGCACGCGATTCACTCGGGTCACGAGTTACGACTTAGCGTAGAGTAATTTCTTTTATCTTCAGCGCTTGATATATTAGGGAACATACATTGATGGTAATCCAAATATAGAGAGCAAAAAAAGGACGACTAAAATTGTAAGTCATTCTTGGCAAACAAGCTAACGGGTCGCCTGGTGATAAGCGATCGCCGTTACCTATGGATACATGTAATACCAGAGGCATCACAGATATGTTACAGAATACTCTATCAACAGCCCTTTTAAAGAATCCCATGCCATAGTTACGCGTGGATGCCGCAGAATGAAGCTCATTACACACATTGCAGAACGTATAAAATATTCGGATGAATATCAGGAAACACTCGTCTAGTAGAGCTTGTTTGTTCAGGTAGACTACGTAGAGGGTAGTTCCGCATAATTTCAGGTTCTAGGTATATCGAGAGAACAGAGTTCATTGGGTACAGAGAAGCGAAGTGCGGCCGCCTCGACCTCCGCGAACGCAATAATTGAGCATAGAAATCGAATTACAGATGATTGATAATGCCGTTACCGCACGACCGAAGCCGCAATGACGCCGCCGAGCGGACCGTATCATTTGCTTAATAGGAATTCTACAAAACTTATAACCAAACCTGAATCTGGGACTATTTCAAAACTAGATACACAATCTGAGCATAAAAAAATAAAATAAAACAATAGTAAAATAAAGAAGCTGTTTGTTTTGATATTCAATGATAAGCATGCAAGATTAAGATTTTAGTTATACAAGTGTTACAATTTTATCAGCATCATCACAATATTATTAAACAATACAAAATTATTGTAGTTTTAGTTAACGGTTAGTGATTTTTTATTTACAATAAAAAAAATTGGTTTGTATATGACCTCTACTTTTAGAGAAGGCCTCCTCCAGCTTCTAATTTCCCCCCATGTCCTGGGCTACTGCAGTCCACTTCTATCTTAATATTTTTTTAATATCTTCCTTCCATCTCAATTTTTGTCTACTTATTCTGGTGACATGTCCGGCTCATTCTGTATTCTGTCCTTGTATAATTAATAACGGGCTATTTACCATGGTAAGCTTGTGGAAGGATCTCCCAAAACTTCGGCACAAGTCTTCCCGTGAATATAGTGCATGTAACTGTGCCGAAATATTGGGAGCTCCTTCCACAACCTTACCACGGTAAGTAACCCGTTAATAATCATATAGCTGGAGTGAACAACCGTGATAGTTTAAAAGAGTGTTTTATTAAAGCTTAAAACTCAATTTGCAAATTAATTAAATTCATGCGATTATCTAGACTAATCTATACTAATATTATAAAGAGGAAAGATTTGATTGTTTGTTTGTTTTTTGTTTGCATTGAATAGGCTCCGAAACTACTGAACCGATTTGAAAAATTCTTTCATTGTTGGGAAGCTACACTATCCCCGGGTGACATAGGCTATATATATATACCCGTGCGAAGCTGGGGCGGACCGCTAGTATTTTATAAGGATGTTATTTCTCCGAACATCGGTATATTCGTGTCAGCGTATAAACCAATCTCGTCAATGCAGGTTACAAAGAATGACATCAGCTGTTATTTTACGATCCATATAATACCATTAGAGACCATAAAAGCTCGATCGAATCACACTGCTTTACAGTGTAGCTTGAAATATCGCTCAGCGGAGCGTTTACACTCGAGAAGTAGGTCTCAATTGATATGTCAACGGGGGGGGGGGGGGGGGGGGAGCTTTCCTATTCAATTATTACTTCAAGAGAGTTACGCAATGGATTCAACAGTTAAGAACAATATTTGTTAAGTTTATATCATCTTATTTTTAGTAGTGGTAGGGCTCTTTTGGAAAGTACCACATCTTTTAAGTGCAAGAAAACAAGCTCGCTGTAAAACCCCGAGGCAGCTCAGCGCAGAGGTATCTTCTATGATTAGTTACAAACATTTATTGCTCTATCTGGAGTAAAAGTGAAATTTCACTGATACAAGCGACCTTTTTGTTATAGATGTTCAATAACATAAGACTTTCTCTAATTCTTGTTTATACCAAACTGTTATTGTTATTAGGTACTAACATTTGCATTTGAATCTGCAAACTTTTAGTGCTCTCTCAATATACAGGGGCACATGGATTAGTAATACTAAGCCGAAAGAAGGTCATTGTACTTATCGACATGCATAACTTTTACTATAGAATCAACCCAATTTTTTTTACTAGGTTAACGCATAAGCATTACCATTCAGCGTGGTAATGTTGCCAGCATGCTGGGTTCACTGCCAACTGTAAGTGGGTATGAGCATTTGGGTTTTCTTTAGACCTTCAAAAGTTTATGCCCATAGTTGCCTATGCCCATCTGTTTTTATATAGTAGGCTAAACTACTTTTAGTTTAGGTTTTTAGTGTTAGTTAGCTTGTATTTTGTTTAGTTAATAAAGGCACTTACCAGTAAAACCCTAAGATCATACTTTCAATAGCAATCAGCAAATGCTAACTAGTTATCACTTAAAAGTAATAAAGCAGATGTCCAATTAGTACTTGCTACTGTACAGCTAACTAACGGCACAATAATTGCGTCGACATCGACGCTCAATAGCGAGGTATACAATTACAGACACGTAATGTGACGTTGATAAGTGTTACAAAAATTACGTATTCATGTGACGGTACTGCACCGGGCCGACCTCGAACTGCTGTGAGCTGCTTCGGATAAACGTACAAGCTCCATAATTAAATAAATTAATAGTTAAAAAACACTTAAAAACAATCTTTTATAATGCATATATAACATTTCTTGTCTGTTAAGCTGTTAACCCTTGAAAAGGAGTTAGGAGCCCTAAGGAGAATGTGGGTAAGGGCTCGTTCAAAGAGCTTCCCAACCTAAGAGTAAATAATTTAAAATAACGTTGCATTTGTCTTACGAAAATCTTCTCTACACCCTCGGGCTAGATGAGAAAAGCCGGAGATCGAGCTGAGTGAGGCACGGCCTACGCACAGCAGTAGACTAGAAGCTGATGATGATGATGTGTAAAGATAGTGGCATTCGTGCAACATGCCTTAAGAAGCAGGTGCTAATACGAACCTCGCAGATGTCACCAGACAGGTTACGAAATTTACGAACCACCCACATGCAGTACAGGCAATAAAGTCACGTTTAGAGGCACAAATCGATGGTATCAAGCAGATGAATCGCCTAGCACAGCGTCGAGATAGATAGGCTACAAGCGCTAGTGTTTTACGTAAACTTATTCGTTACGAATGCCTTGCTTGGCACTTGTAATACGTATTAGGGGAGAACACGAGACGGTCATTAACGAGATCACTGCAGTTCATCTGTGTTAATCCTTACTAGGAAGTCAGCATTTAAAACAAGTTCTAGTAATCATATTGCTTACATACGAATACGTAAATAAATTAAAGGCATCTCAGGCGCCGTGCCGTGAAGAATACAAAGCAGTAGATGAGAGTGAGATACGATTGATATTTCGATATTACGATCTTAGCCGTATGTAATGATTTAATACAAATAATATGATCTAAAACCCGTTGTTCTATTACAGTATCTTAAACATGCGAATTGAGCATAATAGATAATGGTGAGATTCTTCCAAATCATTAGACATAATAAATTTTGATTTTAGGGTCAATAACGTAAACACCTCTCTCAAAAGTTATTAAATTTCGTACGCACTACTAAATTGTTTAACGGTCCGAGCGAAGTGGACGGGCGTACCCTCCCATAAAATATTTTAAAACGTATGTAATTTACAAAATTTCGGCGTCATTGTATGATTATTATAACTCCAAATTGATGGGTGCGGAAGCAATCAGAGTTGAAACTGATTGAATTCATTTTCCAAAAAGTTAATAAATAAAAACATCACGTGGGAACATGCAGTTTCGGCGAGAAGTAACAGTGTGGGTTCTTATTCAATGTAGTGACTATTTGTAACGTGCGTGGTCGTGAAAAAGATGCGTATCATTATGTTATAAAATAAATGATTGTAAAAAAATTACAATGACCTCAAAAGTAATCAAAAGTAAAAGAAAAGCGAGTGTAATTGCGCACAGCACCACAAAGTAAGATGTGCACAGAAATAGAAACAAATTGCGATGTCGCACTCGATAACAGACCGAGTGACCGCAGCGAGGCTCTATCAAAGAGTCACCATTACAAGGCTACATTTACCGGCTAATTGTAATAGCGACTCGGTTAACTCCTTACGGGTTTCAATTCAATTTCTCCAAAGTATTGTTTACATAAAGCTCGAAGAAAGTTACGGTAGACGAGATGCGGATGCAACGCGCACCGAAAACCTACTTTTGATTGAGCTTCCAGCCCATGTCGCCGTGAACGACGCTACAAAATTATAGGATTTACAGCCTAGTCCCTCACCGAGTTAGCGTGATTAATCGCGGAGAAAACCAGACGGGATTATACGTTCGTAATTTGAGATCGCACATTTTGTACTGCACTGATCATTAGTAGTCATTTCGCACACGATTGAATGATTTTTTCGCATAAAAGTTAGAAAATCATGCAGGTACGAACATGATGTGTGGAAATTACACGTATTATTGTTTGATTCGCGTGAGCTTAATATATTGCCCTTCAGATTGCACGTTCGTGCCATTGTTTCATAGATGCGTTTGAACTCTCGCTGCAAATGATACACTGTGAAACCTGAGCCATAAAACAATTGGAATTCTATTTTCTTACATTCCAATGACGATCGATAATGTTTAATTTTATCAATATATTTCAGACTGATTAATGTTTATAGCAAGGTGTGGTATTAAAATTTATGACGATGACCACAAAACCTAGAAATAATCAGCGTAGGCTTAGCTTTTAAAATTATTTCTTCCCAGAGATTTATAGCATTCAATTGTCTAAGTCTTTATATGAATGGTCTTACAATGGTTTTGAAACCACGAGTTGCAAACAAATGAAAGAGATAATAAAGCGATACAATTTCCACCTGCCCACTGGAATGCTGCGAGCAAGATCAAGGAAAGTGGTTCCATTTTTCAAATACTACGACTCAAGCTTCTAGATTGTTCTATGCCAACAATGTTTGAGAATATTTTTTTACGCTGTATAAAAAACCTATTATAAGAAAATTTGTGTTCATTGCAAAGATAGCTGCGCTGCGGTGCTTAAGTAAAGTTTATCTTAGTTATTCTTTGATACACCTGGCTTATTTAACAACTAATATGCTGATGTAGACGAAGCGAATGAACACTTAGATGGGCTTTAAATAATCGGTAGATAGTGTAAATAGATGCGCCATTTTAATTTGCGCAAATTGAGAATGAACAGTAAGATTGCTAGTCACGTAGGAGTCGGTAGTCAGTTTACTTGTGTTGTACCGATCGGGAGCGGAGAAATCGAGATTTTCTCATTAATGTAAATCGAGAAGCGGCCCCGGCCGGTGCATCAACCCACTAACCTTCACTAAGAAACAACCGAGAGACCCGCTAAGATATTCTCGGATAAGTTTTGGTGTCACACGTTTTAGGAGCTTCAGGAATGACAACAGAGGATCGAGTTTACTTATTTACGTGACCGAAACAACATGAATTGACTGTTGAGTAGAATGTTTCGTAAACGAAGCCACCACTCGCTAAATACCGAATTGTTTTTTTTTTCTGGATCATGAAAACTAATAAAATTGCAGTATTCCTACACAAGAGCAGTAAGATTTGATTATTATTGCTTAACTACCGCTTACTGTTTACAATCTTGCAGCAACATTATTTCACTTACTGCAATGTTAATAAGGGCAATTATTATTTGTTACAGCGTCAACCAAGCGAAGTAAAGCGCAATGTGCACTGTAATGTTATTCAAACGACGTAATTTTGACGGTAATGACTCCGAATCATGTGATGTTAGCATAATATTAAAATTGCACAGCATCAAATTGTTTCTTAGTATAATATTTTATTGAGGCCTTAAAAGTAGACTCATTGTATGGATACGCCTCTACAATGTTATCTAGAACATGTCGGTTAATTTTGCAAGAATGATCCGATTTATGCGTATTCATTTAGTTATTTTTCTCCTTCTCGTAAGCTCGTAATCTCGCAAACGCCTTAAGGTGCAAAAGCACTTTGTAAATAATCACTGGTTCCTTAGTCGACTGATACAAATGTACTCGAAAAGGTAATTCATTTAAAAGCAAACCTATTAACGATACAAGATTGTTATTCCCAAGTAATGCTCACTCAAAGTAGCACAGTAAATGATTTCACAGTAAAAAAGATACGCATTTACTTTCAGTCAAAACTGACGGGTTGTTAGTAGAGCTGGCGCCTGCAGCAATGTTTATGTTTAAAACAGCTGCCTCAAAGCTGTAGCCGCCAGTAAAAAACTAGTACAATTTGATGTAAATTAAGATAAGCGCTTTTTAGGATACAAGAACATAAAAATGCATGGGACTGGATATACGAGCTAACGCTGTCGACGTATATGGTGTTTTATGTCGAGCAGACGCGTTCCGATTCAAATACAGGCTTCGAACAATAAGAAAGGTTGACGCGTATGCGACGTGTGCTACCTTATACAGGCGGACGGTCTCATCCCAGACTTCAGTCAGCGGTGCACACAAGGAAACCACTGCGCCCCATTAGATAGCGACGAAACAAATTACTATTTCATTCAATGTAAATTTGCGGGGTCTTGCAGATGCTAATAGCTGAACTTAAACACGCCTAATAGTTTACATTCAAGTGGATTAAGCCGTTCCGCGCTTCCTTTGTGTTCTGACGCCAGTTGCTTCAATTTATAGTGTGTTTTAAAGTCACATGACACTAGGGCTGTGGACTCAGCTTGTACGAACACAAGATTCTGTAAAATATAAAATGTTAGGTACGGTTTTAAGAAAAGTATAAAAATAAGTCGAGCTCCAGTCCCGCCTTAATATATTCAGGTAAGTAGGCATCTGCAACACTGTTGCATAAAAAGTTACTGTTACAGCATTCTGAAAGCTGTCACTGATAGGTTTAATTGTCCCATCCTGCACCATCACATCAGGGTACTGTTAGAGTGAATTGAAATAGTATAATGTAATTTCTATTATGATAATTTATTTCAATATTGACACTGCATGTAATAATAATTGTATAATTCTGATTTCTGATTAATTTAATTTCATATTTTTAATTGTAATTTTTATGGAACTTGTGTCTGATAATAACAATTATTTGATTTGATTTGATTTTGATAAAAAAATAAACTTATGTTAGTACTATCTTTATCACGCAAGTATTTTTTGTTATTATTTGTTCGTAAATTAATATTGCAGCAAAATTTTCCGCTGGAACTAAAAATAGGCCATGTATAATTACTTTAAGTTTTAACACTGCCGAGAAAATATGTTATTTTAATGAGTGAACAAGCATTCACTGCTAGTCATAACACTTAACATCTAATAATGCTAATTTTATTGGCCAATTGAATTTGTTTATACAATTACTATTGATTTACTTTAATAGTTGTTAACAACTGTTATTCTAATATTATGTAGAAATGTGTAAGTGCAAATCGTCTTTTCTACCTCGTCTTGCCTTATACGAACCTGTTAACGCATTAAAAGCAGATATTAAACTTTATATTTATCATACTTTCCAAAGCTCTTGTAAAAATAGTTTTCTATCACGTATAGTTGAAAAACAACGTTAACTTGGCAATTGGTGATCATTTGATCATTCAAGAAAGCTAACGTCTATGTGTTTATGAATCTGTGCGTAGTTTTTACATAAAACAAATTAGACACACATGCCCTGCGAGTTGTTATAGCCGTATCGGTTGGCCACAAAGGAATACGATTCTGTAGTGTGCCAACCAGTACTGCACTACACCGGACTTGTGCGGTGAAACCAAAACAGCAAGTCGGTGGCATCCGGCTCATTCAATACTGACCCCATCTGATCGCCAATCGAGTTAGGTTTTGTGTAGTACGATTTGAAACTGTGACCACTCGTGATTGTATTTCATTCGCTGCATCAACCCATTTTTCCTCACGAATCCGGAAAATTTTATATCGTCACGGCAGTTGAAGAGAATCCTTATCGATCGAATGCTTTGCAATCATACAACCATAATGCATCTAAATCACACACTCTTTGTATGGAAGATGGAATCAAAAGCCGTTGCGAAGTTCTCATAGAGGAACGCGGCGACCTACTTAGCGCAAGCTCTATAATACGGCGCTGACTCGAGACCTTTGCATACAGGTCAACATGATATTGTGATGAACTTACACGGAGCCTAAATCGGCCGATATCTTCAGTAATGCGCGTATCTCGGGTAATTTAACAACAAACAAGACCTGAAGCTATTTATGCGACGACTAGGGTAATGGCTGCTGCGAATGCAGACATTTAGGTACAATAAGGCAAACGGCCGCGATTTCAATAACATGAAGCTACTGCTTTGAAAAAGTACTGCGAGGTCAGGTATAGGCATTTATGTATTCCTACCAGTTACTTAAACAACTAGATTTTACTGAACAGTGTTCGAGCGCTAAAAACAAGAATAAAGATAAATGTATAAAATGCAATTAAGTAGGTATTCGAGTCTCTGTCTCTCTCTCTAATCTCTAGTATTTATAAAGGACAACGCGTCGCGTGATCAATGTATCAGATTCCTATCAACTGTAACTTTCTAGGTCATCCTTAGGGCACCGGAAGGGCGTGGAAATAAGTACCCAGTCGGTGCACTAATGAACACGAAAGGAAGTTTAATGAAATGATAACAGCAACAAACGCGCGCTCATGGTTTATGTGTGTATTCAAACAAGATTTATAGACCAATGGGTCGAATGCTCAATGAATTTCAGTACACGATGTGACTTATATGAGTGACTTATTATACGATGTAGTAGATTTTTATAAAGGGAGATGATAGTAGTTCCAATTGTGTTGAACCATTATCTAAACAAAATTTAACAACTTTAAAATTGCCATTCTTCTCTATTAAAATGAAAAGAGATGCAGATAATTTTAGTCCTGTCAGATTGGTTTAGTTTAGTGAGTGGTATGACAGAATCGACGCTATTATAATGTTATACCAATTTCGCAACCAATTTTGATGAATCAATTTACGTGCTGCTTTTGTATTTTGTAAAAGAAGCTCTTGAGGTATTCCCACAAAAAAGTAATTAACTTTGGCATAGTAGCTTTTTAACCAGCTCCAATAATATGAATATTTGTTTAAGTTCTCATTTTGAGCTCAGTCTTTTATATGAATAATTATACTGTGATTACTGTGGTAGTCTAGTTTGCTCTACAAATTAAATGTTACTTATTATGGCCTTAAAATGTCTTAAAAGCTAGTGCCACGGCTTATTAATGAAATTAAGTTTATTAACCAAAGTCGGAGGTAATTTTTAACCGACTTCAAAAAATAAGGTTCTCAATCCGACTTAGTTTATTGTGTGTTGTAGTAGGTATTCGCCGATTTTGGACGGATTTTTATAATTTTTACTAGGCCATATCTCAAGGATGGTTCCATTTAAATTTGAAGAAAAATATTAAATTATTAAGATTAACAAGGAGATTAATCCCGTTGAACTGATTTAGTTTTTTTTTATTTGAAAGGTGACTTGATCCAGAGTGTTCTTAGCTATTATTCAAGAAAATCTGTTGTCGTTTGAAGATTATCAGCTCATTTATCAGTGGTTTAAAAATAATAGGCAGTTATGGGGAATTCCGACAGAAGTGAAAACTTAAAACTTTGGAACAACTGTCATATTAGCAAGTCGGTGACGCGAACCCATAAATTTTGCCTCTACCGAAAATCGCATAACGCGGCTAAACAAGTTTTCTTTTATTTTATTTTGATACAATCAATTTATACTCGCCTGTAATATTTACTACTTGAACTTTGCCATGGCGGAACAGGAAAATAAATCTTACTCGTCTTACGATAACACTCTTCATATTCTGGTAAATGGTTAGACATCGGCGCACGAGACCACATTCGAACGTGTTTTATTTCTAGCGCTTCTCATTTACATAAACCTCCGCAATTTATGTTTTAAATATATTATATACTGACATCGACGGCGCAGATAAATTATGCATTTATAAGAGAAATAAGTAAGTACTTAAGTTACTTAAGTTTTAACGCATATCAAGTTATAATATAATATATTAATCTGCTGAAATACGACTGACATCTGCAATAACATTGTAAAAATGCTAAAAATGAGATTGTTTTGTTTTATTTATTATTTTTCTGGAGTATATTGGCTACCAGCTACAATCTTTCGTTCAAAAAGCCATTTAAAGTGAACAGAATTTACTGTTTTCATTAAGCTTTTTACAATGTTATGGCAACTGTCAGATGCATTCTTTCACCGGTCCAGCTTTAATTGTTGCCCGCGAAGTGTGCGGGAAGACCTTTATATAAACGTTAAACCTTATTTTGCCCCGCTTCCCCCTTAATTCAGCATTAACATCATCATCATCGTTCCACTCGGCCACCATCGCTCTTTATTATGTTAAGTAGTTTTCGAGATTTTGTGATGAGCCTGTCAATCAGTGAATGAGTATTGAGCTTTCATATAATTAACCGAGCGAAAAGAGGTCTCAGGTTCTAATGGATCAAGTCGGTGTTTCTATGTTTTATATTTGTCCGACAATAACGCGTATCGTTGTTCCGCATGAAATTTTGTAGACAAGTGGTTTGTTTCAATACAATTTTTAAGTTAGAATATGAGGAAAATCAGTCATAGGGGTTGCGAACATAATATATAAGGTCGCGAAGTCTCAGTTCAAGACGTACAACTAGTTATATTGATTGTGTAAGATTTGACATGATCATATATTAGTTGTCGGGTCATATATGAGAGTAATTTAATTTCGTAATAGACGTGCAGATCAAATTACTTTCAGGCCGAGAGCGGCTAGACAAGACGTACGAAATGAATTAGGTTTCCTTAGGCGGTGTATCATTCAAGGTGCGTTTGCGCCGGTCTGTCCGCGCCGTGTAATAACGTAAATAATTACTATACTGTCTGATGCAAATGTAAATTAAATCAACCATAAACTATCTTCATAGGCGGCCATGCGGTAATGACGTGCTATATTACAAGTGGAATCTTCGATATAACGAGCCCCTGCAGCGAAATGCGAAGACAAGCGCCAATTTCTGAATCAAAACAAAACTTATTTGATGACTGATTATATCAATTTGTTAAGGGCCATACAGGCATGGCTGAAAGTATGTCTTTGTTTTGTACTCATAATTATGAACAACTTTTACTCTACAGGAACAACCCTGAAATCACAAAAAACTACTTATCAGCTGTTCAAAGCATTTCGATGAGTGTGAATGACATTTTCCTTGGAAAATATTAAGTAATCTATGCCAGTCTCATTTTCTAGCGTGATAATATCTTTCAGCGAGAACTTGACACACAGATTAGTTTTGACCATAGATTTATATTGCTAACGTTTTTAAGTAAGGCCAGTATTGTTAATGTTTCAAGGAAAATAACTTTCTTCTTTTCTTTTTGAGTCTTTTGGGGTCGAAAATACGGGACCGTCGGGATCGGGAGCCAATTTTTTTAAATAGATTTCTCGTCATACAATTTAATACAAAAACTTTTTATTAAAATACTACAAAACAAGGATAACATAAAAATTACAACAAAAATATTATCTTTTAACAGGCGGCCTTATCGCTTAAAGCGATCTCTTCCAGGCAATCGTGTCATATCTTGCTAATGCAACTCAAAATGCCTTTACTTTGCTCAAGGGTCAGCATTGGTAATGGTTGGTAGGTATACGCACGTAGGCACGTGGTAATGGGGCCCAGCATTTTGACCCCATTACAATGTATCAATTCCCACTGGTAGCGGTTTAATAGATAGATTAGTGAGTTTTTTTTTTTTTTTTTTTTCTATATTACATTATGTTCTGTACTTACCAATTTAATAATTTAATACTTTCTGCCAAATTATTCTTTGTGTCCCACGATATGTGGGACATATTGTGCTTAAAATCCTTTTAACCAACATCGCTAAAAACGCTTTAACGTAATCCCGATTAACATGAAAATTTTAAGACAGTCAAACAAATACTGTCGAAGCATAACAGGTATTGGCAACAGATAATGCCCATTTTATGGTACTCTCGGTATCGTTCCCACAATATTCGTGCTGTCGGTTTGTTAGTCTTAAATTGCTTAAATATCCGTATAAACGAGGACTTTACATCTCGGAGCGGATATAGTACTGTTAAACGTGTTTTAACTTTTTGGGTTAACACATACGTATGGAAATAATAAGTACTTGTAGTAAATTAAGGTATAACAAGTACGCCGGAAAATAATAAAGAATGATTTGTTGAATGGTTATAAAAATTATAAGATAAAATCGTGTCTTATAAAAATGCAAAGCTATAAACTTATCGATGAAGCAATAATTGCAAGAAAACAACAAATAAGACATTAGTGTTCAACTTATTAACTTGTAAAGGCTTACACCCCACGGGAGGCGCAGTAATGCATCGAAAGCAGTTCTATTAACTTATATTAATGGTCCGCTTCAACACCAAAGGGAACCGTTGCACCAGTCGTGATTTGATTCCATGAGGGCTCCATTAGACGCACACGTTTAAAATAAAATTAGATTCGAAGCAAACAGTCAATTGATTCCGGTCGAAATATAGATTTGTTCGACTCTATTCAAGCAACAATATATCGTTATGACACAAAAGATATAAAAAATACACAATGAGTTCCGGACAGATGTCGTTCAATGTGAACAATGTACAATTTGTTATTTCTATTCGGGCGTATCCGATACATTTTTACAATAAAATAGGAATAAGCAGTACCGTTGACCACGAACTGGACGGACGGTCGCGGCGAGAAGACACCGTTACGCGAACATTGTGCGTGGAACGTGATCGCACAGCATCCTATCATCTATTCGCATATTGTTGCCGCTCGGCAAAAAACTCCACGTACTCAATGTGCCATTTTCGAAATTAGTTTTCATTATAAACTTTCATAGACATAGCAATTTGATTGGCCGCAAACGTAGACACGCGCTCTATCGAATATTTAAACCCAGAAGCGGTATCTCATCAAGCCTTTTTTGTTGCTACTATGAAGTGTAGGCACTTATTAAATACTCGGGCAACTTGCTTCTGAATATCATCAGCACTATGGCAAAGAAATTTTCCTGTTAGATGCACAAACCGTGAATTTTTCTAAAAAGCTATGCGCACTGACAAGTTGTACGAGATAGTGTGTGAATTACGTGTCATATATTACTGTGTATTCACTAGTTAATTGCAATTATAGAGCAATTATTAAGATAATGCCCTTAAGATTACGATCGTAATGGTTTCACCTGTTCCTACATTCACATGCTTTACAAACAAGGAGCTAGTATTAACATAGAATACGGACTCTACGTGCAACGATAAGATTTATTAACGCACTGTGTATATTTGAGAGGCAGAACGCGGCGAGCTTGTAAAATGAGATAAATTATATGAGGTACCTTCAGATTACGTTCCACTGGCACCGATCAAAACTGCAAATAAACATAAATAAGATCATTACTGAGTGCGAAATAGAACTAAAGCGCAATAGATCTGTTATGACGTATAAATACCGTCATATCGCCACCATTATGATTGAAGACAATGCGTGTACTTCTCGCCAAAGCCACAAGTTCCCAGTATAAAAAAAAATACATCAATAAATGTAATGGCGACTGCGGCACAAACGAAGCATCCGATATGGTCATTAGATCGCACCATTTTACTCCATTCCAAATTTATAAGTTGCGTGCCTAGACAACCTTTACCTATTCATAAATCTATTACTTCCCAGCATTTGCGGTGTTTAAATTGCCAATAAAGGTTTTTCAATCAGCACTTGTCTTTTGTTACAGATAACGAATGTTGCCACGGCCCCTATCGGAGAGCACAATGCGGCTGCTACTTAGTTTAGTGTTAGTGGTGTGCGCGGTAGACGCTGCAAAAAAGTTCGAAGGAACGTTGCGATCAGCAGCTGAGGCGCCTCCTCAAGATAATTTAGCCGTGGAGTCTGGCTCGCCCGAGCCTGCAGTGGTTGCCGCGCCTCAAGATTATCAGAACCCCAGCGCGCCGCCGCCCGCTCCGCCGGCCGATGCTATAGAGGATGAAGAAACAGAACCCGCTGAACCAGAAGTGCCCGCGCCGGTCCCCGAGACCGCTTCAGAAGGCGTGCCGCCATCTGCACCGAGTGGAGCGTCCGCGCCGTCAGCTCCCGCTAACTCACTCGAAGAATGCGATCCCGAGATGATCGGATTCGAACTTGTCACAGGGTAAGAGAAATGTTGCTCAGCTTTTAATTAGCACCAGGCTCATCCTGCTCAGTAATAACATTAAGTTATGGCAACTAATGTAGTTAGCCGCGGAGTAGTGACCGATAATTGCAGCAGTAATTAAGATTATTAAGTCAACGTAACTAAGCGAGATACGATGCTATCTAGATCCGACATCGCTCACGAGATAAGTAAGAAAGTGATTTAACAAGCGCCGTTCTTAAGTGACTAAAAAGTTATCGCCGGTATCAATCGCTGAAGGTCCCTGTTTGATTCTACATATTCTTATTCGTGATTCAAATCTTCTTGTCTTTTAACGAGACTAGAACATTAAATCTAGATTTCGCCATCAATGTTCAAAACACGCATCGTTTGGCGCATCCGAGGAGATGCAGCTTAACTTGATCGTAATCTGACACATTGTACTCTTATAAATTATACGTTTTGATTTTTATATCAGAAATTAAAGTATTCCACAAAGCTGACTTAATAAGATAATTTATGATTCATTCAAGTATGCACGAATGGATGTTGACTGTTTGCTAACATGAATGTTTGCGCACAGATACGTGTTCTCGGCGCCGTCTCACATACTGGACGACATCCCCGGCACGCTGATGTTGACCGACTGCCTCGAGCAGTGCCAGGCCAACGACACCTGTCGCGCCGTCAACTACGAGACGGGGCTATGCGTGCTCTTCAGCAACGATGCCGACCAGTTGCCAGGTGACTCACATACTCCTACTCCACGATTAACACAAGTTTAATAATGATCCGCGGCCTCAAAACGTGCAGCAAGACCTTAATGATGAGAGAGCTGTGAAAGCAATCCAGTTCTAACGCTAAACAATGACTAAAACCAAACATCACGAGTTCTTTATCTCATGAGACAGTGTTAATAAAGCACATCTCAGCACATCGGTTTCCGACTTATTTATTTGGGCGAACGCTGACTAACATATTAATGGTTTTTCTTCCTATAACTAAAGGTATACATAGAATATACATCGTAGCAGCTTAGTTTTGCCGGTATGGCTAAGCCCTTAGTAAAGCCATAAAATGAATCCAATCCTTATGCAGCAAACTAGACATATATGATTATCATGTGTAAAACGGAAATATCACTCGATAACAATCAGCGCGCATGTCAATGCTTTCATCTTATACATCTATGCTAATGATCAATGACGGGCTAACACGAATAAGTGTGAATCGATAGTAGCAAACTAATCTAACAAATAGAACAACTCAATCGATCGATACCATAAAGACAATTATAATAAACAGTCGGGTGTAAAAAAGTAACAATAACGGCACAAATAGATGCATGTGGTGTAACTGGGCCACATAGCAGGTGGCGCGTTAATGGCGTCAATACTCTCGTTTGTCCGACATAGAGGTGCGAGCTTGCAAACAAGCGAAGCGTTCCGATTTTTTGCTCTGACGCATCATTTGAATGTCAATAACAGCAATATGCTCAGTCATCAAACCATACCGGGAAAAAATACTCTCGCCGCGAAAAGGAAAACTTGACCGGTCGTAGTTAAACGCGAGTTAGTGGAACGTGCCTTGACCTCATAATTATGAATAGGTTTGCGGTCGATGATTTGAGCATAATAACAGGCGCTCGTCGATAATGTAGCTTTTTGTCGGTTAATTATAATCACAATTAAGTATGGGATGCGCTGGTTTTTTGCTCGACAGCATAAACGACTAACAAATTATTAGTTGATGTAGGTATTAGACCAAACTTTCGCCAGTGTGTTTATTCTGATAAGCATACGGGCGAAAGCTTTTGTTATGTCGAGTCGTATTATAACTTCACCGTGTTAAAAAAAATTACCAGCAAACTTGCGTACGGCTTTAAAATACATATTATATTTCCTAGCAAATTAAGACGATTAAGACATTCTCATAGATAAAGCGAGCTTCCATTCTGGGAACAAGCGCAAAGAGATCAAATTACCCGGCCACAAATCGGGCGGCGAGTCGGTGTGCAGACTTTCAAATTCGCTAAGGTTGAACGCCTCTTTACCCAGAACACGTGCGTTTCAGCATGAAAGATTTAATGATGACACGATGTTTAATGTCCCTTTATAGTACATCCGAGAAGGTGCGCATTCACTTAAGATTTGTGGACGGCATGTTGCGCATCGTCGTAACAGATTTCGTCACGAACATTAAGGCACAGAGCATAATTTATTATTGTGACAGCAAAAAAAATTGCATAAGTAAAATGGAATTCCTGAGCTCAGGCACTTGTATGGCTTCGCACTATCTTGGAAACATAATAATTTTCCTTTCCCCAAACATAAAAAATCACAGGTCGTAGACTTTTGAAAACAGAAATGTATATGACACGTTTTTTATTGCAGGTGCATTAACCAAGTCCCAGTTTCCGGTGTTCACAATCTACGCCCAGAAGTCTTGCCTTGGCGTGCGCCCTTGCGAACGTGCGTGGTGCTTCGACAGAGTTCGCGGTTATAACCTTAAGGGCCACGGAAAGAAGACCCATGTAGTCGGCTCCAGGCAGATGTGCCTTGACCTCTGCTTGGGAGAAAACGAGTTCGTTTGCAGGTTAGTTTCACGTCTTTGTTATGAACAGGTCAGGTAAGTTTGTGCAATGTAACTAACTATAGCGACACTCGTTAAATCAACTGTATTTGATCCCACGAATGTATTGTAGCGTACAAAGTTATAGTTGTAACCACAGAAAAGAGATTTTAAACGAAAAAATTTTCTCTTCTGTGGTTGTAACTATATAGCTTTCAAGTTATTTCAGTAATGGCACTTCTTGAAAGCAAAGTGCACATTGCCGTAATTTAACCTATGTACTTATGGGAGAAAACGAGTTTATTTACAGTGATACCACAACATTCGCGTTAGAGATAACAACGATGCCGCTGCCGGTGTCTTTTTGAAGATTTTTATGACGTTTGTCGAGTAAGCATCCCGTTGCATTGTTATTAGGTTTGTCTTATGTGTATATTCGTCATTTTATAAATAAAACCCGCATAATTTATATTCATTTAAATTCAATTAAATAAAACCATCGGATGTACAACTTTGCTCTACCTTACATCTGTAAACTGACCATGACCAAAGGCAAAACGGAAGGCAGGGAAAACTTCTAAAATTGTTCTTTTATAGACTGGAACAAGCCTACCAATAGCAATAAAACATAGACGTCATAACAATGGGCAATAAAAGTAGATTCACATTTTTCACATGAGCGTAAATGTGGAATTTATGCATCCACTCGGAAACCACAATAGAAGGAAGCGGTGAGAATTTATTGAAATCATGTCTATTCTGAAAGCTACCATTGACCATGCGGTCACTGTACAAAGTAAAGGTTAAACCAGAAAATAACACTTTTCGTTGTTTGATTGAAAAATACCACATGATTATGCTATGCACCTAGATAAAATGTAAATTGAGGGCAATTTCATACAATGGCACATTGATCTTGAACTGCAAGTAAAACGATTCAATCTTTTAGCAGATTCATGAATTAATTCTTGTACGTTCTCAAATACGTTATGGAACCTGTCATAAGGAAGTGTTAATAAATTAAAACACTGGCTACGAAGAAATGCACAAAGTGGAGCGCGACTGGGCGGAGTGAGACATGACCGACCCGCAAGCACTGTTGCCCCGACGCGACCTGCGCCCGCGCCGCGGCTATCCACTCATTTGAATTGTATTAGTGCTCTTGCACTGTTATTTATTTATTATTGTTTACTTTCGATCGCATAAGCTTGGTATAACAATTTACAAGATAACATTATTGAGGTCCAATATTTTATTTTCTGTATTTATAAGGGCTTTTTTATAGGTAAGCCTTAATAGATGGCGCCTTTTTACGCTTGCTTAGCTGTGAGGGTTCCATTGCAAGGAACCATCAGAGTGCGAGTCCATAAAAAATTTGTCCTACTCGTACTTGTCCGGTTTTTTTGTAAGTAGTATCGCTATTAAGACACGCGTCACAGAATAAACTCATGCTAAAACATAGCTAACCATTTTGCATCGGCTGTCCAAGTTTTAAATCCACGCAGAGGCGCCACTTTCTTCGCAATGTGTGTGTTTGATAAATTTGTAGTATTCGTAATTCGCACCACCTAATCTAACTGAAATCGATGGCCTAGTTAGTTGAGGTTGTTTCACTATCTATCAAGTCAGCAAGAACCATTTATTTTCTTATCATTAAAAGGCGATGTGTGTATGTATAATTGTATATGGACGCATTTTGACGGGACTTTCACTGGCAGATAGCTCATAATATAAGGAGTAATCTACGCGGGTGTAACCCCATGGCGCAGCTAGTTTTAATTAAATTATCATTTTGAAAAGCTCTGTTTAAATAAATATATAAAGCAAAGGCATTTTCAATGAAACATTGCGAAAATATTAATGATCAACGATCAATGTTAAAATATAACAATCGCTAATTTCTTCACTGTTAAAAGGTTAATATGGACAGAACTTAACAGTTTACAGTTTCATGTGTAGACATTCTATTAATTGATTCAAAATCACGTACAAAAAGCTCTGAAACACGGCTTTAAAATTCAACACGCCATAACCACGGGCTGTATCGCGAAGCTAAATGCAATTAAAATTAAAGATGATGCTTTTAAAACGCAGTACCTTTAATTACTTCCTAGACGTGCAATTAAAATAGTCAAGAAATGTACTCTATGATTTGTAACTCTTTTGTAATGTTAATAACGCTTTATTTTATACTAAAATAACAAATTTAAAACACGAAGTTAAGAAAACCTTTCTTAATAACATTCCTCGCTAGCGTGAATCACTCATCGTTCATAACTTATGACTGCAATAATGCGCTTGTATACATTACATGCTTTTATATTGTAGGCACACTAACACTGATACAAACGATTACAATTGCGCTAACAAGACGTGAAAACAGACGTTGTATAAGGTCATGGTTCTATTCCCTTCAATCAGATGTTATCGTGCAGTGACTGATTCAGTATTGAGCTTGACAAGTACAGTTACATCCCTTGAATTGATGCTTATAATGAGAGAACGAGGAGACATTAAACACTGCCAACATTACTATTATGCTTCTCCGTACATCGAGACAGTCTCATTAAAACTACGAGTGCGAGGGGATTTATAGATAAGTACGTTAAAGAAGTCAGCCAGCCCTCACCGAGTTGCCCTAGAAGGAGACGCCCGGTACATCTTTGCTACAGCAGATAAGTCACTGTCCCTTCCTGATACCCGTTGAGTTTCTGAATTCTGCAAACGAGTATTATATACAAAGCAGAGGCCAATTGCACGGGCCACGTCTCAAGGGTCTAATGTAGCGAGACACGACTGTCCTATTGTGTTTATTTCCTTGTAAGGTTTTTGATATCATTAACATAAATAGTGTCTGTGTCTAACGCTCACATTCGAAACACGTAGATTCGTTGGCGTGTTCGGGTCAAGCCGAAGCTGTCGCAAACGACCTCTGCTTGGTAGCCACTAATTCGCTTTTGAATGCGTGCGCTACGTGTGTCCGACAAGGGTACTGAATTGCAAATCCGTGCGCTTTACTTGCGTACCTACTCATAAATTCAACGGCCTCTTTCCAAATACGAGATCGCAGCCGGCAGCAGAATTTTCCATTTCGAATACAAATGCGGTGCCGTCTATCAATGCTCCACTCGATAAACAAAGCCCGGTTTGATTTCAATGACACGCTACACGGAGAAACTATCTCGTGAAGTTCAAATCGAGTTATTTCTTTAAATGCCAATATTACAAGTCTTTCGTAAACAACATTACAGTTAGTCGATTTAGCATAACATTCGATAAGGCTCGAAAGGTCTCGTAACAAATTCCACGAGTTGGCGGCATCACCGTTGGATTTTTGCCAGGGTTGTATTTGCGTGGACTGCGATTAGGGAATTAAATGCGCGATTTCGCTTCGACACTTGTACCGTTGGGCTTCGTATCTGCATTGAGGCGGGCTGCAGGCACCCCGGGCGGCGCGCATCGCGATCGTCGCCGGTCACGACATTTGGCAAATATTCCGGACGTGGCACCGGCGGCGCGCCCAAGTGCTGTGGGAGCCTGCCCTATTGCTTCCTACTTACATACATCATACAAAACAAACAGTGGTAACAAACAGTACTTTTTTGTGGATCCATTTTTTTTTCCACTTTTTTCTGTTAATTCGTTTCGTACACTTAGTTCGCATGTTTATGCGATCCATGAAATTAGTGATTTTATTTTATACTCTACTAGCTGCGTCCCGCGATTTCACCCGTGTTATATCCGGAATAAAAGTAGGCTAAGTTATAATATCTGTCAGTGAAAGATGAAAACAATGCAAACTCCTTGGTAGCGACAGGAACCTCCTTTGACTTGAGAACAAATAATTTTTTCTAATACAAACTATTATTAAAATACTAATTAGACAATATTTTTTTCTTGTTCTTGATTTTTATAGCGAAAATATTATAATACCAAAAAAAATACTGTAGATCCGATCGCTACCAAACTTTTACGTATCACTCACTGATCTAATCTGAAGATTGCCAGAAAACTTCATCAAAATCGATCCAGCCGTTTCGGAGTCCATAGGAAACATGCATACATACACACATCGCCTTTTATATAATATGTTTTTTTTTTTTCTATTGACCTTTCTTTCTTTCGCACGTTGCGTTTTTGACAATATGTGCATGCTTCGGCAACTTTGTTTGCTTTTGCGAAAGATTTAGTATTATTGAAATAAAGTTGAGAATAAAATAAACTCAGAGCGGTTTCCGCGTAGAACGCATGCAAGTGCATCTGCGCACTTGCATAACGCACGGACTGCGGCACAAATAACAAACCATTTCTTCTCTCAATAACGATAACTTTTCATTTCAATTTTCAATACAGCTCAGAGAATTTCCATAAACTTTCGAATAATGAATACTACTTATCTATCGATAAGTAGTAATATAATTTTACGAGAAAGGTGGGAATAACATATAATTTAAGTACAAAGTATAACATTAGTACTACCTATATTTTACCGGGGCATATCGGAAGATATTAGGGTTTCAAATTCTAGTAATAGAAAACTACAAGATATAAGTAGCCCATTCATGGCCAGCTGAGACCACCATAGCAGATTTTATACCAACTACCTACAATAAGCTTGTGTCCTAATTTTTATTTACTATCTCATAAAAAGCTTATCATAATTATAGCCTATCAACGAAAACAAAATTAAAATTTGTTTAAACATAAATAACTTATAAGTATTTTAATTTCATGCTATACTTACACACGCTTTGCGAGAAAGGGACAGAGCATCCGCTTTCCATCCCCACCAAAAACTTTAAACACCCATATCTCAGGGATTTATCAGCCAATTTAATTATTTTTATGTATGTGTAATGTATTTAGTTAAATCCTTGGCTAACCCTGTTATATTTAAAAAATGAAACATTAGGACACATGGCTATTAAAACTATAAATAAAGCCTAGCACATAGCTTAGCAAGCCTAGATCCATTGTGCTACTATTGCAAAGATCAAAAGAATAGAAGAGCTCAAGCTATAAGCTTATCTTAGTCCCCTGCTGGACATATTATAGGCCTCTCCCAAGCCGCGTCCGATATTCGTTTTTGCTTCCAGCCACTGCGAACTTTCTTACGTATATTGTCACTTTATTGCGTCTCAAGGTTGCTGTTTGATTCGATTGCGTGAATGATCAAAATTAGTGTATATGAGAAATGTTTTTATTACGAGGAAGATATTACAAGTGGGTGCTTGATGTAATTATAATGCGATGAAGCCTCATCCGCGCTGCCTGCTGGGTAATGAATACGACGGCCGGTAGCGGGACCCTCGCAATCATAAACTTAAATGTTTTCTTGTAATGCTCCCGGCCCGTTATACAGATCGTTATTCTCTACGTCTACGAGATAGAGATAATAGATATAAAATAATAGCGAGCCGATGTCTCCAGCCAGGTTATGTGCTTATGTATTCTGCTATAGAAATAGGCATTAAAATAGCTACAATATGTTGATTTTCGTTCTTTTATTAACAATTACTACATTTATAATTACATATTATTAAATTTTTACATATTAAATAATAACCGATTTTACAAGAAGTTAAAAAAACGGGATTCATCTTTTAATTCCAGTATTAAAGGTAAAATATTTTCTTAAAATTTAAATGATGAATCGGACAAATATTAGCGGTCAAACGCAAAACTTTTATTCAATATTAAAAAAACGACCACCCGTGGGATATAGCCTATTCTATAAAATAAAAAAACATTAGTCGGCGAAGATATCACGTAAATACGAAACAACAAACAGTCGAATAGAGGACTACCTCATTTGAATTTGGTTGAAAAAAAATACATTCAACCCCTTTTGAAAAAAAACCCTAAATTCGCCCCCGTTGTAAAATCTTTTCTTAGCGGATGTCTACATGATCAAAAATCGACTTGCCAAAATAAAGCCTAGATTTCCTGAATAGGCAGTTAGTGAGCGAGTGAGTATTTCGTTTTTAGAAACATACTAGTAGATAATTAATGATCTTCAGATCTGGCCTTACGAATAAACACACAAATTCTTTGAGCTGTTCCATAGAACGATTAAACATTTATTTAGAAAGGAAACAATAAAGACAAAACATTGTAAAGTATTCCCACAGGATGGCAAAGGTCATCTGATCGCGATCAATGGTCAAGAGAAAATGTTGGGCACGATTAACAAAGATAATTTTCTCTGAACAATGTTGCGAATGAAAGAGAAAGTTGTATAGCATTTCGAACAATAATCTACCAACAAACATCGGAAAATGTTAGGAATGTTGTTACCTATTTAAATAAACAAACATAGCACAAAACTGCATAACACGACACTTGACAGGCATAGTATTAGAATGCGGAGACGTAATGCCTTCATATAACTTTCAAGACGTCTGATGTGAAATTAAATCAACGAGCAAGTCAATATGATCGGTGGCAGGCGCGCAGCGAGCGGTATGCAAACAAAAGGAAGCTCAAAAGTTACTGAGACAGGTAGAAATGCAGAAAGTAAAAAAACCCTGGATATTACTTCGTTAAGTAATGAAAATAAAGTATTTTAATAAAAATCATATACGGACTATACGGATTGTTATCAAGCCGAGAGGAGGTTATTAATTGTACTCATCGTTACGAGCAACTCTAACGGGACCAACCTTGTAATCGCAAATTAAAAATCAGCTGTTTCATTAAAATACGTTCATAGGGATAGCTGATAGTTTAACGCGCTTTCAGGGTTGGTTCCACAGCAAAAGCTGTTGATGATGATGAGTACAACAATCAGCTTGGAACCGTTCTATGGAACCCTACATATGATTCAAGTTAGGCTGTATATTGCGACAAAACATTTGACATTATTGTTACGATTATAATGCCAGTCAAGGTCAGTGTGTCTAGTAGAGTTCATAACTAACGACAAATACCTGAATACATACATTTTCACACATAGTTCAATTATTTTAAGTGTCTATTCGCTTATTTTCATACATAATCGATTGAATAGCATGTAAATGGCGTAGCGAAATGGCGCTATTTGTATGAAGCTGTTAACTCCGCGTTAACTCCTTGAGAAAGTTCACACAATGAAAAAAGAGAACAAAACACGGGCTGCTGTTAAACCGCGTGAAACATTGTTGCAGATCGGCGAACTACAACAATAAAACTGGGGAGTGCGTGCTGTCGAACATGGACCGTATTACCCTGGCTGGATCAAGTGCATTCCAACCTAACGAAGGTATAATTAGAAGGTATATTTTAATAGCATAGTTTTTACTTGAACACAATTGTTTACATTCTCTTATGTCTTCTAGATACTGACTACTTGGAGAATAACTGCGTTGAAGAACCGACTAAGCTGTGCGAGTTCAAGAAGATGGGCGGTCGTATCTTGAAGACTGTGGACTCTGTGTACCAGGATGTGCAGACTATTGAAGAATGCAGAGATTTGTGTCTCAACTCGCCCTTCCGCTGCCACTCTTACGACCACGGTGACACCGGCGATCATGTCTGCCGTCTCTCTCACCACTCAAGAGCCACTCTTGCCGATATCCAGGTACCACATCACAAAAAAATGGCAAAAATTGCAAAATGCCTTTCAGATTCTTGTTTTGTAAACTAGATAACGTTGTTTTTGTTTTGTAGGATCCTTATTTAGAAGTTCCTGAAGCGGCTACATACGAGCTGTCATCTTGCTACAACGTATCCATCGATTGTCGCTCCGGTGACATGGTCGCGCGCATTCAGACCTCCAAGCTGTTCGACGGCAAGATTTACGCTAAAGGCAGCCCTAACTCTTGTGTTGTCGACGTCAAACAAAGTCTCGAATTCGAACTTCATATGGGCTATAACAACATCGAATGCAACGTTAAACAAAACAGCCCCGGAAGGTAAGATAAATTTCCACTCTACAGATCTGTTGCCTCGACGACTCTAAGCATTTGTTAAACAGTACAATAAACAAAATCTATTTGCAGATACCTCAACGATGTCGTCATTCAACATCACGATACAATCGTCACATCTTCCGATCTTGGTTTAGCCGTAACTTGCCAATACGACCTTACCAACAAGACCGTGGCAAATGAGGTCGACCTTGGCATCCACGGAGACATCCAGACCGGTATCTCGGAGGAAGTTATCGTCGACTCTCCCAATGTAGCCATGAGGATTACAGACAGGAATGGAGACGATACCATCGCTTCGGCCGAAGTCGGAGATCCCCTGGTAAGTTATTCGCCTATTTTAGCACCAGTAATTGCATTTGATACATGCGCCTTTTCTAGAAAGCTTACTTATGGTATTATTGCAGGCACTTCGATTCGAGATTATGGACCCGAACTCGCCATTCGAAATCTTCGTACGCGAGCTTGTGGCTATGGACGGAGTGGACTCGAGCGAAATCACACTCATCGACAGCCACGGTTGCCCCACAGAACATTACATTATGGGACCCCTCTTCAAGTCAGCGAACAGCGGCAAGGTTCGTTATCAGCGTAAACGCTAAAAACTACACAAATAACGGCAAAGTTAAAAATCTGCAAGTTACTATAACTTCTGCAGTGCAAGTACCGTTCTTGTATCGATCGTCAAATTGACAGTTGACAGTTGAGGTCGTCAAATTCGATAAAATTTCATTTGATCAGTACGTGAGTACACATAGAATCGATCATAGTGATATGATCGATTCTATGGCAATTTATCGAATTTGACGATCGATAAAGAACGGTACATGGGGCCCTGGGTCGTTCATTGTTAAGAATCGATCATGATCAAAACTGTTTTTCTGTTTAGATGTTGCTGTCAAACTTCGACGCATTCAAGTTCCCTTCATCGGAGGTTGTCCAGTTCCGCGCTCTCGTGACTCCGTGCATGCCGACTTGCGAGCCGGTGCAGTGTGACGGTGGTCCGAACGAACTTCGCTCTGTAATGTCCTACGGACGCAGGAAGAGGCGTTCGACCCCCGCCTCGCCCACAGATGACATGCTACTCGTCCAAACTATCCAGATCACAGACAAATTCGGATTCGATAAGCAGAGAGCAAAGAATGTGACCGAAGACTCCGTGTATGTAAGGGAGACCGACGTGACGTGCGTAAACGCTTCGGGAGCGATGCTCGCGGCAGCCGCCTTCCTCGCAGCTCAGCTAGTCGTCCTCGCAGCGTGGACCTGCAGTTGGCAGCGGCGACGCGCGGCTGCCAAAGCGGCGGAACTTCTCCCCGGACCCAACGCACCATCCTCTCTCTGCAAAGTCTACGATGCCAGTTTTTCGCGTGCGCACCAGAGGCACTTCTAATTAGAAGTAGGAGTGTCGACGTGATCGGCGTTCGCAATAGTAGTTTATTCATTAGTTTAAAGACCTCCATCGCCTCCCGGCCGGCGAGGGCTGTGTTAGTGTCGTACCGGTGGTCACGTTTCTACTTCGCCGAGCGCGGGACGGCGGAGGGGGTTATTTAATGGTAGTGTCCGAACGCTTCCGCGCCATAAGCTACGTACGGAGTGGAGGGGCGGGGGCGCGCGACGCTGAGACGGGGACGACCACAAGAGCGTGCGCGAATGTGGATGGATGCGAGGGCGGCGGGTCCGCCTGCGGCTCGGCCGCGCGTGTGAGGTGTGAATGCACGAGGTCGCTCGCTTGTCCCCATCTCGGCCGTCGGCGGCGGGACGAGGCCGTGACTCCTTATCTAGATCACGTCGCTCATTCGTTCACTTTACGATCGGACGTTCATTTGCGGAACTCCGATTCCGTATTGTACCATATTCTTTTAAAGTAGAGTAAGCCTGATTTAATGATAGTGATAAGTAAAAAATAATATTTCAGTACCTTAAGTAGATAACCGAACGTGCGACCTAAGTCAAGAAACGTTGGTTTGACGGCCGTCCCGACATCGTAACTTATTTAATTTAGGATAGGACCTTTTTATATAATTTATCGAAATATGTATAACTATTTAATTTCTTAATGTAAAAGAACTTTTCTTATGAACAAAGCTTGAACAACGAGTGCTGTTACAATCTGAATGACGACTGTGCTATTATAATGCCTTTAAAAAGAAAAATTAAAGGTTGTTGAAACACTGTTTATGAATGTTAAAACTGGACAGTGTGTAACTATTTCTTCCGTCCGAATTGTCATTTCTTAAAAATAAATACCGAAAAATATATTTTTACTTTCATTTTTACCTTGCCTTCCAACAAATAATTTACACGCATCATCATCATCATCATCAGCCCTGAGTGACCCACTGCTGGGTATAGGCCTCCCTTTGCTTATGCCACTCTCCCCGGTTTCTCGCTATTCGCATCCAGTCGTTCCCGACAGTATTTATAATACATAGTAATTGTATAGTTAGTTTAAACTATCAGAAGTGTATAAAGTTAACTGTATATTTAGGCAAACAAGAACTACAATCACGTGATACATTCAAGACATCGAAAGAAATAAAGTATTTATAGTCTAAAGGGCTTAAATAGAGCAAGGCATGCCAAACTGAGAGATGAAAGATATGTATGCTAACTCATACTCAATTCAAATACGAAAGCGTGCAGATATTTGCAAAAGAAGCGTGCTACGAGCAGACCGTGTTCAAAGCACATCAACCCGATGCGATCTAAAGTTAGGGTTCCCGCAATCAAGTGTGAAGGGCAAAGCTCAAGTCGCGTTCGTGGCTGAGATTGCATCTTCGCGACACGGCACGCGACATACACACGTGCCGCCGCGACCATTAGCCGCCTGTAGCTCGCAACTCTACCAACAAACAATCCATCTGTTACTTGTATTTCTCGGAATACTTGCCGTCGCTGGTATTGAAAAGAAAATGCTGAGCGCACTTGCACGTTGCATACTTTAGTTTTTTTTTGCGGGTAAGTCCGCGTTTGACCATCAACTTGTCTGTTGGTAAGCGACGATGTGGTCGAAGATGAAGCACGCAGACTTAGAAGATACCTATTCACTCTGGCCTTGAAAAGGCCCAGATTATATCTTTCAGGAAACGGATTAGCAGGTTGTTCCAATCCTTGGCCGTACGGATTAGAAATCCGGAAAATCCACAATGTATGGGTGGTAGTGGGCCGTTATCCTACTTGTCTTGTAGTAGAAAAGGGATGGTAGGATATTCTTCTAGGCAAGCGTGCTCCACCGTAGACCGCATCATCGCTTAACATCAAGCGAGTTGGCGGTCAAGCGCAAGCCTATTATTTATAACAAAAAAAAAAGGTTATGTAGCTCCGATGCACATTCTCCGAAATGAATCCTGTAGAAAAACAGACTCGCTACTTCACGGCGGTGTTCTAGACTGAGAAATTTCTTAGCCACTAACTTCTCATCGCCTATAAGTCCACCAGCACGCCGGTCTACCGAATCAAGAGCTTCGAGCTGGTATTTGGTTGAACCGTCCCAAAGATCACAGTAGTATTATTCCACACACGATCGGACTTGAGCTTGATATAGAGTAAGCATCTGCCCCGGTGTGAAATAGCGTCTAACCTTACTCAGGACGCCCAGGTTTTTGCCAGCTAATTAAGCCTTTGACTCTAGGTAGGTGCCATAATTGAGGGTCGGTGTAAGGGACAACCCCAGGATATTTTTTTTATTTCATGACGTTATGGACAAGTGGACATGGTGGCCACGGAAGTGGAGTGACGACGGGATAAGTATATGCTGTTCGATGTCATTATTGCGTAGTGGTCAAAAGAAAACTACAAAACAAAACACGAGAAATCACTAGAAATTCATATACACATTTAAAAGAAAACTATCTTAGCTAGAATCTAAAACTGAGAAAAGAATAATACTCGTAGGTAAGAATATATTGACGATAGAAAACGTATTTGCTGTAAACCAAATCACAACTTTTTACCAGGACTTAAAAACTTAATTAAATAAACCAGCCAAGTGCGAGTCGGACTCGTGCACTGAGGGTTCCGTACTACCACAAAATTACCTATTAACGGCTGTATCTTTCGAACCATAATAGATAGTCAGTTGAAATTTTCACAGAATATGTAATGTTACGGCGGATTAACTAAGAAATAATAGAAAAGTCACACTCTAAAGTTTAGTATAACAACAAATAATAAATAATGACCAAGTGCGATTCGATGACAAATTTCTGTTCATTACCAAGTTATAATTGTGTTTGACTGCGTAGCAATTGCTTCGACTATTTTGGAAGGCGTTAAGCCTGAACAGTAACCGGTTTTATTTTGTGGTGGTACGGAACTCTTAATGAGCGAGCCCGACTCACACTTGGAAAAAAATTGCATTTTAGGGGTGGCTTTGGTACATGGGAAATAATGAAGGATTTTTTTCTGCACCCCCTCGTATCTGGTATCGTTGAATAGGTATTTAAAAATGAAGGTAAGGTTTTATACATCACTTTTTTTATCAGGTGTATATTTTGTGAAATATGGCCTGGCAAAGTGGCGAAAAGTTGCCCCGCCTGCATTTCTAAACTATTAGATATAGAAACTTATAACTTGCCACGCTAATAGGTCATATTACAAAACCTTCATCCAAAATTATAACCGATATAACTGTAATAAATTCAAGACGATCTAGCTCAAATGTCATTGACCATTTCGTAAAATTATCTTAATAAAGTATGTTTCTCAAGTAGTTTTCTTTTTGACTTAACCATAAAAAGTATATGTTATGTTGGTATGATGCACCTCTGAAATTTGGTCGTCTAAACTTCGGTCTTTCGATTTTTTCTTTAACTACCAATTTCTGAACTAAGATGATTGTTTCCACAATTATATGACTATTACACAATTATAATGGCTACGAACCGGAACCCTACCATATGCGTGTCGATAGTCGAGACCAGCCAGTTATAGCCAGTTATTGTAATAATCATATCACTCGCTAACGCAACGAGTTTGATTTGCAAAATCATACGAACGTTTCAAAAATCGAGCCCCAGGATACATGTTTCTTACCGCGTTTTTATGTAAAAACTTTATATTTAACTCATATATTCTAATCTTAGATAGAAATTGACCACGAAAATCTTCAGTTACCTAGTACGACTAATAAATTAAGATCATATTACTTTGTAACATGGAAGGCATGTAAATTATATACGAATGGAGATATGGACAGAAAATTTAACGTAAATATCTCTAAAGTACAGACGCATATTAATAGCTACGATATACGATCTTATTACAGCCGTTATTTAAATTTAAGCGTAACTAATTCCATAAACACATCGAAAATATAAAAAACATCATGATAAAAAATAAGGGAAACATAACTTTAAACCTCCGACACGGAGAAACTTTGTATGAGCGGATGTTCCTCATGCAGTTTCAAATAGTAGCCATTTTCATGGGCCTATAAACTTCAAATTGTATACAACATTGTAATAAATGATAAAGTTGTTTACAATAATATGAAATATTCATAAAAGAGAATTGACAGAGGCCACCGGATTTGAGAAAGCGCAGCCACAAATGCAAAAAAATAGAACAAAGTGAAGACTGTCAAGAAGTAGAACGGATACTGTATCTATGTCTAATGCCATCCGTAAAAGGAATGTCCTTGGAGAGTTATGGTAAGTAGTGGACGATCCGTATCGGCCCCTTTCATATCTTGCCCGATTCTACTTATTGAACAAATACTCGAAGATTTTATCTGACGCTCGGCCTCGCAACACAGATGAAATATTGTCGACCGACTTCATTCTCATGTGATCTGGACATTACTCTACTCAAAGAATATTCATTCCTTAAGTTTAATATTGTCTTGTTAAAAACCGACTTATCATAAAGTAAAAATTAAACCAAGGTGTGAAGAAAGTTAAGGCAAGTACTACGAGCAGCTGCAATAATTCGTTGTCTATAAAATTCAAAGCAAGACATTGATTTCCATTATTAGTTGTCATTAAGCAAGTATTTCACATGAGTCTGAATGCATACGTGTCCATTGTAAGACGAAATGTACATTAACTGAACCTTTTAATAGGAACTAGGACGCACTTTCGTTTGGAAAGGAAAGTAAACGATGACAATAGCAACCTTTCGTCTTCTGAATATTTAAGAGAAACGTTTCCAGAGATTTTGCATTCCAAGCGTCGGTTTAGGTAGAAATGTCGAGAAAATCAATATGACTCACAGACAACAGTTCGATGATTGTGTGCCATAGCGTGAGATGCACAGACAAAAACCTTTAACACTGTTGCCTAGTAATTATACAGTGTAGTGAGCGGCGAACTAGGTACTTACGTACATTAAAATTTATCATTAATTTTACAAACACAGGTATGTAGCAGAATCACGTCAATGTCGCTGCAAATGATTAATTTCGTCTCTGGATTCGTATGAAAACTGCAAATTCTGGGACAATAAGAAGATGCGTATCGGTGAAAAATAACGGAGTTTTATAAAAGTAAATGCATGTCGGTCGGATAAGATCGCAAGCCCGAGCCCGTGGGCTAATTCCTACACTGTCTAATGACGATGAACAAAATTTATCTTCGTCGATCTACTTGCATCCGTCAGGAGTGTTATGTTCTCATTAATCTAAAATTATACAGCGTTTAAGTTCAATATGGGCAATACGGTGAGAAGAACTTAATTAAATTAAATAGTTTATTATAAACCAGAGGCATATCATCATCATCATTTTAGCCGTAGGACACGTCCACTTTAGGACATAGGCCTCCCCCATCGATCTCCAAAATAGGTATCATACCACAGTTATTTAATAACTAAAAGTGGTCACGGTAAAAGCTGTAAATAACGTATCATTTTTGTAACAAATACATTTTTAAACTGTCACGGTTGTTCACTAAAGTTATATGAACATGGAACATGGTGCATGTAACTGCGCCGAAATATCGAGAGCTCATTCCACAACTATACCACGGTAAATATCCCGTAAATAATCATTTAACATTAAATACATTTTTGTTTACTGAGATTTGGCCAATATTATATAGTGTGGCCGTTTAAATAAGACAGTTTGTTATCATCTGTGAGTATAATTATAATAAATGAACCAAGCAGATACTAAAGCATTTCTTTGAAAACAACCCATAGTACAAATTATGTGAATATATTTCAATGATGAAGTTCACGGAATCCTCATTTTTATACAGGGAACAAACGGAGTAAGTGCAATCAATGTCGTAAGATCTTATCTATACGAATATTATAAAGAGGAAAGATTTGTTTGTTTGTTTATTTGCATTGAATAGGCTCCGAAACTACTGAACCGATTTGAAAAATTCTTTCACTGTTGGGAAGCTACACTATCCCCGGGTGACATAGGCTATATATCTATAGCCGTGCGAAGCCGCTAGCCGGGGCGGGCCACTAGTATATTATAAGTTTAGTCAGTATTAGGTTAGTTTAATTGTTTTATTATAGTTGAGTTTTCTTAGTTGTTTAATTATTATTATTATTTAATTTGTTTTTATCAACATAAGCATATCTATAACATAATATATTAACGAAAACTTTGTAAAAGTGACTTGCCTATAACATTTAAAGTTTTTATGGCCAATAAATATTTCTGATTTCCAATTTCTGTTAAATTACTAACTGACTTATCGCCAAATCTCAAAAACTACTTGACCTACGAAGATAAAATTTGGCAGGTAAAGTCCTTTTCATGAAAGAAGTCCCACGGCAAACAGCGGAACTAAATTTCCATGTTGTAGTTGTCAGGTGTTGTTACTGTGTTTGGACGCTAGTGAGATTTTTATTAATTTTCCATCCAAGAGTCGTGTACGATGCCAAAAGTTGTTAAAGTTCTACTCGAGAAATGATACTGATAGTGATTGATACGCGATGACAGCGCCGCGTCTGCGGGACTTCTTTCGTGAAACGGACTCTAGATTCCTTATGGGGTTATAGTACGGGTCTATCAAAAGGATTTTGCGAAAGGGCCGAGTTAAGAAGGGCCTTGTCAAACGGAGGTTGTATCGTTTGTTTTTTTAAACAGTTTTTATGTTATTTTTTCGATGTATTTATAATTTTAATATACTTAATGAATGTTTTTGTTAGCGTGGGGTATTTTTTTTTATCTTTAAGATTTCCAATCTTTTACACTCAAAATCATAACCCTCCTTTTTGCACCGCTGTAGTCGGGTAAAAACATCATCTGTTAATTTCATTATTGACATATGATGTTTTTTTATTTGTAGTTTTTTTTTTTTTTTTTGTGAAGGCTGTAAATTTTTAACATAATTTTAATGACATAATTTGAAGGCGTGATCAGGAGTCTATTCTTCCAAATGGTTTTGTAATAACAATCCAAAAAAAAAAACAATTCCCAATGTGCAGGCTTGACTACAAGACGGTCAATATTAATGCAATAAGAGTGCACTAACAGATACAATTAGGTATAATAAATATGGTAATACATACCTGTATTACCATATTTATTGCGTTTCTAGTAATTCTCCTAATTTCCTCTCTATCCTGGGACACACACATTGCAAGACTCGTTCGAACATACATCCCTAATTTACTATTTATCTTATTCAATTTTCGATTATAGAGACGGAGATTGACGGATAGGAATCGATTCCGGATCATTACAATCGAGTTCGTCGGCGCCAGTTACGGATATCGAGTCGCAATTTGATCAGTTATTTGCATCGTGGACTGAAGTGAGCGGTCGCAGTCACGCAGAGCCTTGCGCGAGAACAAACGAGGATGCGCTTTTACATAGAACTAGGAAATTATACAATGAAACCGATTCCATAGGAAAAGTTTTGAAAGGAATGTATGTATGTAGTAAATGTCTGAACCACAGTAAAGAAACTTATGTGAAGTAGGACAGGACTCGTGGCTAGACAAACTGATGGCAGGTAGAGTAAGACAGTGACAAAGTGATGGTGGATGGTGGACCAGAAATTATCATAGATCCAGCAGAGAGATGGATCTATGATAATTTCAAAATAACGGGTCGAACCTATAGACACGATTAGAACTATACCGAGGCAGGTGGCATTACAAAAAATACCTACCAACAGTAGAATAAATAAAGTTGTGAATGATGATAACTATAAATAAATATTCGGGACATAAATAAAAGAAGACAGACTTTTTTTTACATAGTATATATCTACGTTTGGCCACCAAGTCGCCTGATGGTAAGCGACGGTGTGGCGGCAGGGGATGTTTATATCAAAACAAGGACTCGCCGACAAACAAAACATAAAATGTATCAAAAGAAAAATGCCAGTACAATGAAATGCACATTTCGAGTACGCTCGGATACCGGTTGTTCCAGTTACTTTATAGCACGGTTCGGTCAGCAAATGAGTGGGCGGCTCTCCAATTTGTTGACGTTGAAGTCCTGATTGTATGTTTGAATAAGGATCCATGATGAGAGCATGCAAAATACACATTGAGGTGGGCGGCACGCGGATGGCATCCGTTATAGTCATTGAGACCAGATATTATCGATATCCGTGCGGTATCGACGGATATTTCGCATTGACGCTCACAGCCCCATACCAGTTGGAAATCGCACTAAACATTAATATGATTTTTGCTTGGGATCATCAAATTAATAAAATATTAAGCCCGGCGAGGAAATGCAAGACCTCTGGACACCGTGAGCGACTACTGCGTACTTATAACTTTCTATTAAAATCATCGGCGGAAATTATAAGAAAAAGCGGCCAAGAGCGAGTCGTGCTCGCGCACTGAGGGTTCGGTACCACCACAAAATACAATAATTATCAATTAAAAAACCGACTTCAATATTAGTAAAATATTCCACTTCGATTCGGTGGAAGAAATGATAAGGTCATCCAAGTAATCGAATTACCAGTTATAACTTGGTAATGAGCAGAAATTTGTCTCCTACTCGCACTTGGCCATTATTTATTATTTGTTGTTATACTTAAGAGTGTGTACTATAATCATACTAAGTTTGACGCTTGTACGTATTACTGTTTTTAGACTAGAGCTAATACAAAAACCGTTAAAAAAATACGTTTGTAGCATGGGGTTCCGACTTTCATTTTGTTTTTTGACTTTTTATTATTTCTTAACTAATCCGCCGTAACATTACATACTCTGTGAAAATTTCAACTGGCTATCTATTACGGTTCGAAAGATACAGCCGTTAATAGGTAGGACAGACGGACGGTCGGACGAACAGACAGACATCGTAGGCTTAGTAATAGGGTCCCGTTTTTACCCTTTGGGTACGGAACCCCTAAAACAAAAATAAATAAATAAAATGGGTATTTCTTTTAATGGGCGCAAGAAACGCTTGTTACGCGTCAGTGTGAAAGAGCTGGTCAGTGAGCAAATCAGTACGTAATGGATAAGACAGTTATTTGATTCAATTTTCTTCACGTGGGTAGTCCTTTCACCACTTACAAGATATAAATTAGGTGTAAAGATAAACATACTGCGTATTAGCGGTATAAGTGCAACTTGAGCTGAGAAAATGATTGATTTCAAGCTGTGTAAGTACACGACAAACAGAATGTAGCTTAAATAAGCTCGGTGTTATAAATTTTAGTACGAATAATATGATATTACAGGTGCTTATATACCTAAAGAAAGAATAAGAAACTTGGTTGCGGATGAATAGTGATTTATAACTAATGACGCTAAAAGAGGCGTGTTATGAGTTTAACTTGCATATCTGCGACTGTCTGTGGCATCGTAGATCTCAAACGGCTGAACTGATTATGATTTAGTTTTTTTTACAAGCTTTTATTTAACTTGTAATGTATCTCTATCTCTACATAGTATAAATTAAAGTCGCTTTCCGCGTCTGTCTGTCTGTATGGCCGCTAACTCCTCCTAAACCACGCAACGAATTTTGATGCGGTTTTCACCATTAGTTAGGTAAATTTTCACGGAAGGTTTATATATCTTTTATTTATCTGGGTGTCTTCAAATCACGAGTGAATCGGTTCCTTCTAGGCAAGCGTGCTCCAACGTAGACCGCATCATCGCTTAACCTCAGGCGTGATGGTGGTCAAACGCAAGCCTATTAATTATAAAAATATGTATAACTAGCGACCCGCCCCGGCTTCGCACGTAAATTACACCCGTGCGAACCTCTACATAGTATAAATTAAAGTCGCTTTCCGCGTCTGTCTGTCTGTATGGCCGCTAACTCCTCCTAAACCACGCAACGTAACATGGACAAGAAACTATATTTTTCGCCCATCCCATAATGTTGACGCGATATATACTTACTAGCTGCACTCCGCGGTTTCACTCGTGTGGTGACGAAGAAGAGTAGTGATGATGATGAAAAGTACCCTATGTGTTATAATATAATATTACTAGCTTCACCCTGCGGTTTCACCAGCTTGGTGATGAAAAACTGTGATTATGATGATGGTAAAAAGTAGCTTAATTATGTGTTAATCCAGAACATAAGCTATCTATATTCTAAATTTCATCCAAATCCGTCCAGCCATTTCAGCGTGAAGGAGTAACAATCATACACCCACTCACACACACAAATTTTCACATTTATAATATTAGTGTGATCTAGGGCTAATTCTACACAAGGGGCATAATTGGCCAATTATTTATTCTAGTATTTTTACAAGCACAGGGAAGTTGAACGGCCGACGTCGCCCGTCGGAAGTGATCAAAGCGTGATCACGAACGTGCTAACAGGCCGCTAATAGACGGAGCGGTCGTGACGCCTGCTTGGACGGAACCTCGGCGCTATTGCATTTAGGTACCACACGAATATATTGAATAGTATCTGAATAATCCAACTAATACTATGAACTAACAAGACAGATCATGTCTATGCTGAAACCGACTAAGCACATAAACCCTTTTTGCTGCTGCCAATGATCCTGCAAAACGATTTATCACAGAAGTAACTTAGAAAATGATACTTACTTATAGACGCTATTGCCAAGGGATTACCAATCACATCATTAATCAATTTCCCTCAAATGAAAATCCAAGGAAGATGAAGCAATGGGGTTATTCAAAAGGCGAGTTAATAGATTCAGGATCGGCAACGTAATTGTGATGCCTCTGGTGTTACATGTATCCATAGGCGACGGTGACTGCTTACCATCAGGCAACCCGCTTGTTTGCCACCTATGGCATAAATAAAACCAGCCAAGTGCGAGTCGGGCACGCGAACTGATGGTTCCGTACCACCACAAAAAAAAAAACAATTTAAAAAACTGACTATAAAATTAGTAATGGACGGACGGACGGACAGACGGACGGCAGACAGACAGACGTCGTAGGCTTAGTAATACGGTCCCGTTTTACTCTTTGGGTACGGATCCCTACAAAAGACAAGGAAAAGGCGAAAACCTGTTATCTGACAAGAAGACTTCGTCTGATTCGACTTCCGTTTCCGTGGCGATTTTCTGGCAAAGAGAGTTCCGTATGACATCACCGACGTATCAGTTCTCAGTTAAAATCAATCACGATTTTGCAGTATTTCAACAATAAATGTATTAACTTTTCTCTATGGATAATATTTTTATAATATTAATATTATTTTTTTGTAATAATATTTTTATTGTAATGTTTATGTTATCCTTGTTTTGTAGTATTTTAATAAAGAGTTATTGTATTGTATTGTATGGCACAAAGAATTACTACACAGAATTTCACGCAATAATAAGAGCAAAAAAAAAACAGAAATAATAGGTAGAGCTGTAGAACGCAGCAAGTATTTATTTTATGATAATAAATCAAATCATTAGGAAGGATTTATGTAAAGCATTACTATAATATCAACAAATGAGAGTTTTACAACAAAAAAGATCAAAACAACCAAATTACCTACTTTACTTTCAACCGAGGAAAGTAAGCTAATCCGACAAGACGTTTCGCTAAACATTTGCCAAAAAACTGCACAATGAAATACTCGTTTAAAAGCACTTATCCAAAAATATGTGCCGTTTTTATGGTTAGGTTTTAAATCGTACATGAAAGCAAAGCAGTTGAAGTGATGGATGGTTCCTTATAAGTATCAAGACGGTACATGTTTACAACCCGAACGCTTGTATAAATAGTTTTTTATTCGCATCAGCTGTTGTTTGGTTTGCCTTTCTTTTGAAGGATTTCTCGTTTCCTACTTTAGTTTTTTTCTTCTTATTAGAACTTGTCTTTGTTTTCAATCGACTTTAAATGACAATGAAAATCATGGCTGTGCATTTAAAAAAGAAAATAAGAACATAAAAACAAAACAAAATATTTTATTGAATAATAGGTTTGCGTTAGATCTCCACCTTGCCTGTTGTTAAGCAATGATGCAGTCTACGATGAAGCACGCTTGCTTAGCTTCTGATTGGAGCAATTTCTAAAAGGTATGCATAACTTTTGTATGAATTTAAATACATGCTCTGGGTCAATGTGTAAGATTGCTGTTCCATGACATCCCCAATACAAGGAAGCTTATTAGGCTATGAGTGTGAAGAGTAATTTATTTAAGGCGAGGTGAGTCCCAAAATGAGCAGGTCGAAATGTATTGATATAGCCTATGTCACCCGGGGATAGTGTAGCTTCCCAACAGTGAAAGAATTTTTCAAATCGGTTCAATAGTTTCGGAGCCTATTCAATGCAAACAAACAAACAATTAAATCTTTCCTCTTTATAATATTAGTATAGATATACAATGTTGTTCAAAAATTATTAATACAACAGAAAGTCGGAACATAGGGCCTTAATTACTGATTTGTTACACATTTAACCTATTTTTTTAATTTAAATAAATTTATAATCGCTATTATCACCATGACAGATTAATTACAAATTAGTTTCAGGTATAACAAATTTTTTGTTTCAGAATTAATTGATTCTTGTTTTAGGTTAGGTTAAGTTGGTATCATTAACAAAATTCTGTAAGTTACAGGTTTAACTACCTTATTTTTAAAGAAATAATTAATTCGTGTTTCAAGTTAGGTTGTATTAGCATTATTGACAAATTTCTGTAGAGTAAAACATAAATAATTTATCCCTCATTCCTTATTGAACTTAATGCGACGTTAAAGCGGAAATACACCAGAGATTCATCAAAGAAACTAATCTGAAGATGTACTTCCGCAAAGTAACGCCTGATTCAATCATATAAAATTGCTATTTGAGACAGCGCGAGACCGGGACCGACGTTGTCTAGTTCCGGAGTCAAAGACTGTGGATTGCTGCGCCAGAGAATTATGTACCTAAGGCTACGGTCTCCTATTAAATGCTATACGTGATGTCCGAAATCAGCGTAAATGTTCCGATCGACGTCTAAACGCCAGGCACGGCGTCAGCGGTCAGTTTATCTCAGCAGCAAACAACAACGTCTCCTTCACAACATTAGGCGACAAACAGTGCTAGCGTTTAGTTGTGTGATATAAAATGGACATAAATTCAACAGTTTTGGCGGCACTTGTGTTACTTGAAGAAGAGTCACGAGATGACGAGACGAACTGATTCAATCAATAACTCGTCTTTTTCTTTATCAAAATTACTATTATATATTACTATTATTATTACTATTATATTATTAATTATTGTACTGACGCTATATACGACCTTCACGCTGCAATAGTTCGAAATAACTAGAGACGTGGCGCAAAGAGTTTGAATGCCGCCTACGACATCCACACGCCGACTCAGCATATGAAAGAGACCACAACAGTACATTTCCATAGCATCGTTACGCGGCATACGGCGTGACGCTGTAAGCGGCCGATGGCGTTTATAAGAGAACGTAGTCAAGTATGCTTAAAACAATTTATTAATCTACGCTTCACAATATTCAAATCTTACCCGTAATCTCTGGTCCGCTACCGTCCACACCCTGCTCGCAAAGTCATTTGAAGCACCCACGATGTAAGCTCCGGTCGAGTCGAAGTCCACCGACATGACACCCGCATTCGACCCGACCAGCGTACCTTTGTTCTCTACCATACCTGAAATAGGAAAATACACATCTAAAAAATAAGACAGCTTTCAAATAAAAGGGCCTACGACCTGATTCGATGGGGACACTGAAACTATAGTCTGTAGCATAAGGGCAACATGACGTGATAGAAAACCGCTAGCAATTGTAATTGCTAGCGGTTCTCAAATGGGCAAATTTCTATAAAACAGCAGATTTTTAGGGTTCCGTACTCATGGGTGTAATTTGGACCCTATTACTAAGCCTACGCTGTCTGTCTGTCCTACCTTTTAACGGCTGTATCTTTCGAACCGCAATAGATAGTCAGTTGAACAACAAACGTTTTTTTAATGTATATATTTTTTGTATTTTCTCGAGTGTAGGTTTAGGTTTAAAGAACTTTATTACCACAAAGACAATTATTTGTCACTTAAGTGATAACATATTTATATAAAATAATAGTGTTCGTCGTCGCATGCACTAAAAAATTTAAAAAAATCCATAAATACTTAAACGCTAAATAAATAAATGGTAATAACTAATACATACTTAACAATTTGCGAAGTACCCACTTCACGCATCGAGTGTAATACGTACAAGCATGAAACTTATCTTGATTATAGTACATATTCGAAAGTAAGACAAGAAATAATAAATGCTTTGTAGAAAATATCTTGTACAGTTTGTTAGATTGGTTGTTTATGAATTTCAGACTAAACATTTAGGTTAGCACCAAATGTAATGCCGTCGTAAACGCCATACATTTTGAAATGGTTTATATCAGTCCAGAATAACGTGCGCAGATTTATTTGCACTTTCAGGTCAAAACACTATGCATGATATCATAAGGATTAGAGCAGTATTTCATGTAAGGCGCTTTTAACTGAACTAGAGCACTCAATGCTATTACTATTGTGAGTCCTACTTTACGCTGAAGACCATTCTAGAAAGACAGAAACTGCATGTAATTTGGTTTGTTAATTATATTACATAGATACGATAGATACAATTAGTGATTTATTCTAGTCAAGCGTACTCCATCGGAGACTGCAACGAGGCTATAAACATACAACATAGCAAAGTAGTATGTAACTGCAAATTCATATTTTTCTCGATCTACCCTCAATTTACGACTTAATGAATATATAATTTCTTAGCATTATGTGTAGTGTTAGGTATTATAGCAATTATTACTATTTGATTTATATATTCGCACGTTATTATATCATTTCGGTTATTTCTCTGAGTACAAAAATGTATTAATAGTTTTTATTTATTTTGCCTAATTGAGAGAGGATTTAATTATTTCAAAGCCAACTAGATGTATCACCGCCAATCAAGAACGTCAGCCAATCACAGCCCACCGTGGTCTAGTGGCGCAATCGGGTGACGTTGGCAGGAGGCTTGGTTGAGCAGCCAAAGAGAAAGGAAGTGACAAATGGTTATACGAATAAGTATAAGAATAATAATAATAACGAATAATATGAGTTAATTATGGAATGTAATGGAAAAGGATATCAATGGGAAAAGTAATTTTTAAACTTTCGCGATTTGAACACATGTTTTAAATGTTTATACGGACTTATCACGCAATTTCAACCGGGAAGATGGATTTAAGTTAGTGGCGTCGTGGAATCCCATAGTAAGCAAGTACCCGCGGTGCAGGTACTAGGACATTTACCGATACAGTCAGTGTTGTGTGTCGTAGTGACAACCCTGCGATTTTTCAAGATCAAGTGAGGGTAGGAGAACAAAACACCCGCTCTTCTCGCCGGACTCACCCGCAGTTTTCAGTCAGCTCGTGACCACGGCCATTGTAACATGGTCGAAACGTCGAGCGAAAGGTACATATTTTTATCTAAATTAAATAATACGTGATAAGTCTCGATAAACATTTTAAACATTTAATGGGAAAGTGCTAAAAGCTTTATGGATAATAGAATATACTGTAAAGTTGCTGAAAGGACTATTGGATTTTACTTCCCCCTGACCTAACTCTTTAGTAGGTATAAAATTTAAAAGGCCACTCTAGGCTACGTGTTGTAGTATTAAGATAAACTGTTACTTAGTCTCCTAATGCTGAGTTCTTCAAAATTGTAAATGATTATGGCAATTAAGGCCTTCCAAAAGCAAATCAAAATCAACAGGCGAGGTGGCGGTCAAGCACATAATAAAATCATCTACCCACATCAGTCCACTGCTGGGCATAAGCCTCTCTCAAAACGCACCACTCAGATATTAATCTTCGGCATTTTGCTCTTAACCATCTCTTAATCAAAGGGCGGTACGCTTTTGTTTGCCGATTTGTGGTCTCCACCTCAACATTCCATCCATCTCCATCAACATGACAACAGATGACCGTGTGTGCAAAAAATGTCCCAAATATTTATTTATAATTTTTTATTTATCTACCTCGGTTGTATTTTGCGACAGATATGACCGGTCCACTACTTTAGCTTGCTAATATCGATAGCTTTGATTCTTTGGCGTATGACTTCGTTACTAATACGAACACTCAGTTATTATTTAGGTTGAAATAAGTTATTTCTGCTTACATTTCGAAACATCCCATAATTTCACTTTCCTATCAGCGCCGCCTGTCGCGACTATCCTGTCCGTTGGACTCCATTTGACTGCGTTCACTTCACCGTCATGGGCGTCCTGAAAATTAGATTATTATTATCATAACATTCTCTTATTCAATATTAATAATCACTTTATACTTTGGAAAACCAGAACACAAGACTTAATTATGATATTAACTCCACCCCTTAACAAAACGCGTTTCAAATCATACCAACAGCGTCGCCAAAAACGCAAATGAGAACCATCATGGCACAAAGAAATTTACATACGTTTTTTTTTCTTCGGGTTGGTTCTCATTAACGCTTTTGGCGTTGTTGGCGTAGTTCAGAACGCACCCTTAACACGCTTATGTTACAGTATGATTACAGCAAATACGGCGCGGCCAATGACGCGTAAGAGTCCAAACTCATCTTATTATAATGCGCGCGTCACATGCGGCACGGTACTTACTGCCGCCGCGCTGTGATTAGTGACCTTTACGGGAAATCTATATTTTCTGGAACTAAAAGTAGCCTATGTTTTCATCCAGAGTACAAACTACTTCCACATAAATCTCATTCAAAGCTGTCGTCTCAGCCGTCACGGTTGAGTGGGATACTCACTTACTCCAAGAACGATATAACTAGTTCTTGCTTACACGTTGGCTACGTGTCTTCCGCATTTCGCGGTGAAGAATAACCTGATTAACGTAAGAACCTGATAAACGTATCCCTAGCCTTTGAATGTGAATCCTATAAATCACATAAGAACCAAATTAAATGTTCTAAGAAGTAAATAGAACGGAAATGAGAAGGAAAATCTATCGCCTGGCATTATGACAGAACCTAGATTGAACATTCTTATTTATGTCAACGCGTCGAACTCCGCATCCAAAGAACTTGGACCTTACCTTTTTGGGATAGGTCTCAAAGTTCTTTGTCCGCATCACAGTTGCTAACTGATTTCGAATGACTGACATTTCGTGTATGGGTGTAACTGGCTACAACAAATTTGTTAAAAAATGCCTTGACAACCATTCTAATTTAAACAAAATATGTCTTTTTTTCTTTTCTTCGGTTCTGACTACACGTTTATCTGATTTTTTTAGCTTCATCATCATCATTTCAGCCTATCATGTTCCCACTGCTGGGACACAGGCATTCTTTGAGAGAGAGAGGATGGGCCATAATCCACCATGCTGCCAGAGCATGTTGGTGTATGTCATATATGTCTTTGAACTTGAGGTTCTTGGACATACCGGTGTTCTCACGATGTTTTCCTTCACCGTTATTGAATGACGGCATCTAAACTGCACATAATTTATCTAAGTTCTAAATAAGTCATTGGTGCAGGGCCGAGGATCGAACCAGGTGTCGCCAGATTGTACAGCGCTGATACTACCGCTCGGCCACCATCGCTCTCATCTTGCCTGCCTTTTGGCTCGATTCATAATATTAGATCCAGCGCCGACTGGAATCGCGGTGGCGTTGCAGCGTACAACCGGCAGTCGAAAAGTCAACTCTTCTCGGTTTGCTGTAGGTTCAAAATTGTACTGCCGCGTTACCGAGCTGCATCGCGCGTCAGCTGCGCCTTGTCTTGTAAATTCTGTAATGTTTTTCAAATAGTTTGGCACTTCCAACAAACGCCAACGTGAAAAAAACATGCCGCCTAATGTATTATTTCTCTAAAAATATGTTATTTCGAGTGTTGATGGGTAATAATGGCAGTTATTGTTCGTTAAATGCTCGAGTGTTGGAAAAGTATATAATGAGGTGAAATATGTATTTTCGTGATGTTTCCAAAACTCCACAGTAGCCTCTAGTAAAGTATCCATCACTTTACTAGGGCATGACTTGGACTTGATCGTGACTTACTTTGCTTGACTATGACTGTGACTATGACTTGTTTGACGATATTTAATGAAACTTGATAATATTTCAATACTTGACACTGGCAAATGCACAAGACGTGAGACGCCAAAACCCTGAGAGGACAAAAAAAAAAAGGTACAGTAAATGAGGTTTAAAAAAAATTGAAGTTAGTGTAAATCATTATTATAACACCGCCTTGCACTCACGATTATGTTTCTATCGGTCGAGACGATCGACCGATAGAAACATAATCATGAGTGCAAGCCGGTGTTATAATAATAATTTATAATGAATCCTCACGCGAGTTTTGATGAAGTTAGTGTGAATCGATAAAAGTTGACTTTTTTCGTTTGTTCTCCGCGATACCGCCTCAACGGAGAGTTGAGTTGACTAACTTTCAGCCAAAAGTCGACTGGGGAAGTCGACTTTGGGCTTCAGTGAAAAATTGACAGGTGACAAATAAATAGCGGCACGCGGCAGTTTTATATAAACATTATGTACTTTCACCAGTTAGCTTTTTTCCTCTACATCTGAAACTGTCTCATAAATTATTTACGTGCGTTCGCTAGAAATATAAGAATAGACGTAGACTATTTCTCCGATGATTTCTCGCCCAATTCGACGTGCATTTGCGAGACCTTATACTAGGTGTTAGAAAACATTTTGCACTATTTATACAGGTTGTCAAAAAAAACCAGAGGCCCAAGAGATTTTATCACATAGATATTTAAATGGATTTCGGGTAACCGCTCAAAAATGTCCGCAACAAAAGGAGATTAAAACCGAAGGAACAATTCTACTAATCTGTTCATGTGGACACAAATTGTTGCAAGCTAAATTAGGCATTATTTTGACGACATAGCGTTAAAATTATTTTGTCGATATTTTTAATTTTGATATAGACTCCTGAGTACTCTATGTACAATTTAAAGGAGTGACCTGTCACTTTATTCGTAAGTTTTGTACAAGACCAACATCCATGTGTTTGTAAATCTATGTTTCTAATACTAACAAATACTCATCATCGTTATCAGCCTATCATGTTCCCACTGCTGGGACACAGGCCTTTTCTCAGAGAGAGAGAGAGAGCGAGAGAGAGGATGGGCCCTAACAAATACTCAATTACTATTATTTAACAATTAAATGGGTTAACATTTACGGCAGCACGTAGGTATACCTATTACAAGCAACCATTGACAACCGATAGTGTAAAGCTGTACAGCAAGGGCCGTACCGTCACCTGTTTCAAGCGATTCTGTTTAGGTGATCGCGGGAGATCACGCGAACGTGAATCTTAACGCGCCGAGATACGGTTTGCGGACGTGAAACTTTTCGCAATCACCAAAATTGAATCGCTTAAAACAAGTGACGGTTTGGCCCCAGATTCCGAAAGATAGTATTTTTTTTAGATTACCTATAAACATTAAACACTAAGAATTTTATTTATATTACACGGGAATTACTCGAAAAGAATTTAGAAGAACAGGGTTTTCGTTACACCCTGTATAATGCAAATTTATATTCCATATTTATGAGTAGTGAATAGTGAAACACGAATAAAGTTTATAATACACAACAAGTTTACAATAGTTTAGTTTCTTTACGCCCGAAAGATCGGAGGTGATGCGCTAACCAAATTATGAGAGTTTTACTCCTAGATGTTTAAGATCAAAGTTATTATAATGCGAAGAGTTTTAAGTGACTTACATATTTTGTAAGAGCATAAGAAACTTAGTAACATAGTGTGTTTACTATACCGCTTAAGACTGTACTTGTTATATAAAATGGCTTGGCTTGCCTAGATGAACGAGACTCCTGATAGTTATAAAACCTCACCTCCGCTAACGACTTACGCAAGAGTGCGGCGGTGGTGTAAGAGGGTGGTGGAAAGTGAAATTTTGACACGTTTAGGGGTCTAGGGGTTTACGGACCCGGGCATTAAGAGGGTTTATTTAATTGTCAAGTTTTACAGTACCAGAGTAACTCGGTAACAAAATGGCACATTTTTTGACTGCCGTTTAAAGGCGGAAATCTACCGAAGCTGTGCGGAGTCAAGCTGTATTAGAATGTGTCAGTTTACAAATAAATTAAGAACGTGTTCCGAATCATGCCAACCAACCTCGCTATCAGCAGCAATCACAGTAAAGAAAATATTTTTTTTTATTAAATTAGAACGGCTGTCTAGACATTTTTGTAAGAAATTTGTTGTAGCCAGTTGCAACCATATAAACGAAACGTCAGCCGTTCGACACGTTGATCTAAACAAGAATGTTCAATCAAGGTTCACTCATAATGCCTGGTAACAGATTTTCCTTCTCATTTCCGTTTTATTTACTTATCTTTTCTGTGGCAGCAATAAAAACAAACCGGAACGAAAAAATACCTCTTTTGGCGTCAATTTGGAACACACCTAAGTTTATATGTTTGTCTCGTGATTTGTTTAATTTGAATTGCCTTGCCAACTCAGCCTACTTTGATATTTTTTCGCGACAATATTGCCTCGTGGCTCAGACACTGCATAATATACTTTAACAGACAAATGTGTGACTCAGAAACGACCATAGCTTTTTCCATAGATCTCAGCTCTCCAAAACCAGTACAGATTCTGACACAAATTGAAAGATGGAAAATTTTATCTACTTACAAATCTTAAAGCAACTTTGGATGGCAACGCTGTTGCATAATAAGGCATGGAATCCATAATCTTGTCATCGGCACTGCCACCAGACCCACTACTTCTACTTCCGCCTTCCCTCGCCGCTTCTTCGAGCTCTTTCCGGACTTTGTCACTTTTCTTTCTGCAAAGGAGAATAGTTGTTCAAATTCTGATTACTTCAGCTCCCTAATTCCAATAAACTTCAAGTTTAATAACATTGTATTGACTGAGGAAACTCTCAATTAAATACCTTATATGACAAAAAGTAAAGTGAGTGGGGGGGGGGGGGGGGGGGTGTTAATTTATCCATATTATTTTAAAATATATATTTTATGATGGATAATTGAAAGTTTATGCTTGAAAGTTGAAAGATGGATAGTTGAAAGCACGTTTATATTGTGATGCTACATTACGTTTATGCGATTGACCTTGACATTTATTGGAATTAGACGGCGTTTTTTTCATTTCAGAAGGCATGTTACTATGAGCCAGTCTGTGAACTTTAGTACCTATAATGTATGGATAGTAAAATTATTGTTCTAATAGTGCTAACAGACGCACGAACGCGGCTGACCTTAACCGCCGTCTGACCAATGGGAAAGAAAGAGAGGAAAATATGATATTCTCACTCTTTCTCTCCCGTTGGTTGGACGGCGGTCCGTCAGCCGCGTTCGAGCGTCTGTTAGGACTATAAGATTGTCTCATAGTTCCAGTGTCAAAGTACCCAAATGACCGTGTCTTACCGCAAAGCGACTGCAGAAGCATCTTCTTGTAATGAATCCAGTTGATACTTTGAGATACATAATAACATGCACCGAATGCAAGTTTTCACCCCACATTCAAACGCCAATTCACCGATAAAAAGCTAAATACACAATTTGGCGCCAAAAATTTATGAGTTAAGTAATGATTTATTTTTGATTGATGCGAATAACTCACCATAACTTTTGAATAAATATATCTGACACTTAAAATAGATAATTCAATTTCGTTTACAAATTTTTAAGTTTAGGTACTACAATTTTTTTGTAAGGAGTCTGGCATAGTCCTGGTCCTGCATTTTTTTTCAATATCGCATAGACGAACAAAAAATGTCATGTCCTAAAGTGTCACGTTATAGAGAGAATTAAAGATTGCAAAGTGACTCTTAATATTTTAAAATACTGTGTTCGAAAAGCTCCGCGAAACGTTTCATCAAATATATGAGTTTAAACTGTGCGACATGATTTAGACAAAAAGAAATGGCGGACCAGACAAAAAAAAACCTTTTATTTAACGACTATAATGATAATACAATAACGACTGTATTGAAAATTGATATTGTTATTGAAAACACATTATGCAAACTCATTTTCAGGCAATATATATCATTGCCTTTACACTCATATCAGTGAAGTGGATAAGGAAATGACAGAGAGAGAAAAAAACAAGTCGATTGCTTTGTAATCAGCCCAAATATGTTTCCAGAGTTGCAAAACAATATTATAGGCTGCTTTGCAAATTATTGATTGTTAAATCAAGAAAACGCCAAAGCAACAGACTTGCAAATAACATCATACTACATAACACGTATTGAATGTCCTCATCCAAAGCATGCGCATTAGTATTTTTACAATGGGTCAAACGTTCAATACTTTCAGTCAAAATCTTTGAGTACATCAACAAAATTATACCAGAACCTTTTTAATATAGAAATGTCGTAAAATGGCGGTGAGTCATCGAATAGACATAAATATCGATGGGCCCACCCGGTGACCTTCTTGCCAATACAAATAAACATTATTTCTAAGTGCTCATAAAACTCCCGTGGCTAGCGGAAAACTATATAAAAAGAACTTTTTTTAAATTTTATTGATATAATTGTATTTGATAAATATAATAGAGCATGATAGTGATTGAAGATTTAAGTAAATTATTGGCTTGTTTTGACACAAAAAACGTGATGAGCGTCGCGGTTGCATCTCTTAGTGTTGTATTTTTTCAATGATCTAGCATTATAAACCGATGCGTCAATGCGTAATACAAGATTCCAAAACTTCGTTTTTCGTGTAGTTTTGAGTTTTAAATAACGTTGGTCTTAGATTTTCCCGTGCTATTCAAGATGAATGCAGACAACATTAGACTTCATTCACAATTTCTATTTTTAATTCGCAATGACGCTAACAATAAAGTAATCTCGTAACTTGCGTAGCGTGGATGAAAATAAAATGTATAGGTACATCATCAAAGTATAATATTATTAGAGTATACTTTTCAAATGAAGACATGCACATACAATGAGGTAGAGGTAAGTGGTCAGACGTAACAGTTTGCCGTAGTTAAGGGCTTAACTCAGCGCATAATTTTCACATCATCATAATTGAACCACCAAAATTTTAATTTTTTGTTTTATTTTGTCTCAAATAATAAACAAAAAAAAATTGATAAAACCCATACTAAAACTTTTTTTTTAAATTATTCTTTAGGTGTCGACATGTCATTAATTGTATTATTAAAGTATACTATTCAAGTACGGCGGTTTGAAGTATTGTGGAAATTAGGAGCTAAGTTGCCGCTTTCAAGTCCCCAAACTTACAATCATCAATTAGTAAAGAATACAAACTCAAAACAAATAGGAGACCGATATCGATCTCGAAAATAGATAAAACCTTAATGAGTCAGTTTCAGAGTGCAGTTAAGACATAAATATATAAATGGTCCACTTTCATGAAGAGTCCATCCGAATGAACGGCACAATGCTTTCAAACCACCACATCATCATTCACGTTATGTCAAACTCACCCGAAACTAACTCTACCAAACGTGTTGATGAAAAACGCGGTAGGGCTTGACCTGTTGAACAAATTAAACAAAAAAGAAGCAAAAACAAATATCATGGGTACTATGCAAGCTCTAAAGCCATCGCACACAGAACCCAATCTTTCACAACACTTCCAACTCAAAATGTACACAACAATTTGATACACATTTAAACTAGGTGTGCGGATCAATGTGACTATTTGTCGTGTGTATAAAACAACAGTTCGGTACATTGAAAGAGTAGGTATATAACTTTAAGATAATGTAGAAAATTTTTGGGGCTACATTACACATGACAAATAAATTCTACTGAGCAGTGCACTTCAACCTGAGCAGGAGCAACATTCACTATAAAATCATGGCAACTAAATTACAAGCGTAACATTGACAATGCTGTAGACCAAATTACCCAAAAATAAGCGATTTGCTTTACCGTGTCTCTTAATTTTCAAATGATGTGGTACATTTTGATCTTCTGACATCAGTTTCTAAATAAATATGCAGTAACTAAACACAAACCTTACAAACTGCAAAAATCATGCTCATTATTTTAGTAACTAAATTAAGCAAAACGAAACCTTACTTACTTGAGAAAGTGTTCATTTTCTTCATTCATTTTATCCGCATCTTTAGCTTTGTACTTTATTAGCCGCTCCACTAATGATCGATTTTCATCCTAAAATGACAACACGATAATTTTAATAACGTGACCTTAAAAATGCTACTTGTCTTTGAATGACACTTAAAATAGACCAACCGGCGCGGACACAGATCTAAACATCTTTCGCATTTTCACGAATATCAATAAACACTTCGTAATAATTCGAGAAATTCGTAATGTAAATTACTCCGTCGTTCCACTCTACACTAAAATTACTATACGACTGAACGTAAGTACCAGCGCGAGTCGGCTGAAAGCCATACACAAAACTTTTATAACTGAATCGTATAACACACCTACAGCGTATATATATCTAGTTACTTTTACAACTTACACATTTCTGAGGCTTTTAACGCAATTACGTAACTTAGTCGTCCCGAAAGCTCCATTAGTAAATAGATCAGGTTAATTGGACGGTATTTAATGTACCATTCCAATGGAAAACTTCAGTGTCTAGGTATTTTCGGTAAGCGAAAAATATGCAATATGCTGGATATGATAAGACTCGAATGAGCTTGGATCACGGCCAATTTTTAAATGATTCAATGAATATCAAAAGTTCTAGTTGAATAAATTGTTCATACTAACAACAAGCAGCTCTATGCCAAAAATATTAAACTCTGTATAAACAAAAGTACGCATTGAACCCGGCAGGCATTGTGATCAGTTATAGCAGGCAGAAAAATCATGTGGTGTTTAAAATTCAGGATGTGGTTCAGATTTAGACTAGGTACGTGTATTTTTTAGTGTCGTCTAGTCGACATGCGTCATTGTCAGTGGTGTTGTGTTAAATTTTAACAATATTTAGAAATGTGCCTATAGTTACAGTAGACTTGACAAGTCAAATAGCGTTTTCTTTTTGAACAATACGTACTTCTTCCACACTTGTCGGTTCGATATCGTTTTCAACAGACTTCAAAAGAGGAAGTTCTCAATTCGACTGTTTTTATGTTACGCGATATCTTCGCCAATTGTAAACCGAATTTAATGACAACAAATATATATATCGAGGGTGGCCCATTATTATTATTATTCAGCTGGGGTGGCTCCATTTCAATAACAATCTAAACTATTAAAAAAATCTTTTAAACACAAGCGTTTTTGTATTCTTCTCAGTAAACCCTTTCATTTGATGTCCATATCATGATGTGAACATTTTGTCCGCCATATTGAATGTATCATCTTAAAGTGGTTAGGAAGACACATCCAATGAACCCCCAGGTTCATTGTGGATGAACCTACGGGGTTACGTCGTTTCGTTTAGGAGTTCCTACGGCCACCTTCTGTCTCCATCATCAGACCAGCTCGAAGATACCATAACATTGCATTGTCACCGAACTAAGTATGCCAAATTTCAACTCAATCGGTTGAAAATATCTGCTTCAAAATTGAGTTGCAAGATTCCATCCAAACAAACATAGTTACATACGTAAATTGCAAGTTTAATAAAAGCTCGTAAAAAAAGTGTTCCAAACGCAGTACCTACGGCATACAAACTCCACACTGACAACCACTTCACGGGAAAGGAACAGAGTATAGGTCTGTCCTATAGGTCTGTGTCCCTTCCTAATCCAACCACAAACTACCAAAGTGTATATTTCAAAACTTTATTAGCTGATTTAAATAATCTTTTCAGTAAGTATACATCATCATCATCATCAGCCGGAAGACGTCCATTGTTGAACATAGGCCTCCCCCTTTAACATCTACTGGATTTCAACTTTGCATCCACTGGATACCCGTGACTCCCACAATGTCATAACATGTATAGTAAGTATACATTTTACATTAATTTAATCTAAAAAAACACTAAGCCTAATATTTTTACCAGATCAAACAAGTGTCTGGCGTGTTTCTGGCTCAACGCATAAGCATTGCCATTCAGCGTGATAATGCCGCCAGCATGCTGGGTAAGCTGCCAACTCATAGTGGGCTTGACCAATTGGATTGTCTTTAGACCTTCAACGGTCTATGGGCAGTCTAATTGTTTTTTGTAGTGTTAGTGTTAGCTTATATTTTGTTTAGTTAATAAAGGCACTTTTTGAAGCAATGTCAAATAATATGTATTTTTGTTATACCGTTTCGAAACTTCCCAACCATCGATAATCCAATAATTTTGTACCCTCGAACTGATCTGATGATGGAGCCAGATATTAGTGGAACTCTTCTATGGCTACAGTTACCTCTCGAGTGGCCTCTTTGGTTTATTTTAGCAAGTTATATACGCATGTTTTAACCCCCGACGCAAAAAGAGGGGTGTTATAAGTTTAACGTGTGTATCTATGTGTCTGTCTCTGGCATCGTAGCTCCCAAACGACTATACCTTTTTTTTGTTTGTTTGAAAGGTGACTTGTTCGAGAGTGTTCTTAGCTGTGATTCAAGAAATCCTGTTCAGCCATTTAAAGATTACAAGCTCTTTTATCGTTGTCGGTGTTTCGATTCCGTCTCAAAAACTGTGAAGGAAAACATCGTGAGGAAACCGGTATGTCCAAGAACCACAAAAGTTTAAAGACATAATAATATGACATTCACCAACATGCACTGTGCCAGCTCGGTTAATTACGGCCCATCCTCTCTCTCTCTCTCTCTCTCTGGGTGAAGGCCTGTGTCCCAGCAGTGGGAACATGCTAGGCTGATAATGATGAACTCTTTTATCGGAGGTTTTTAAACAATTTCAACGCAAGAAATTTAAGCAATTATTATTGTTATGATCTAGATAACTAACCTAACCTTAGAAAGACAAGATTTGCCTAAGGTTTTGTGGAGTTAATTTATTTACTTTGTAATTTTATTACTAAACTAGCTGTAGCCCGCGATATAGCATAGTTAAGCATATTCGTAAAATTCTTAAAGCTGTCTTAACGTGTTCAGTTGCTTATTTTAAGACTAGCAGACCTGACAGACGTTGTCCTGTCTTAGAACTGTCAAACACGCAAAGTCAAAATTACAAATCTTATCTTTTACACCTTGGGTTACATTATTGGAGTTTTAGTAAAGATTCCTATTTTTTTTGAAAATATAATATAGCCTATGTTAACCAGGGATAGTGTAGCTTTCCAACAGTGAAAGAAATTTTCAAATCGGTTCAGTAGTTTCGGAGCCTATTTAATGCAAACAAACAAACAAACAAACAATCAAATCTTTCCTCTTTATAATATTAGTATAGACAATTTTATGTGTTTTTTTTTGTTGATATCTGGCAATTAGATTTTTTTTCTCTACAATTTTATTATATGTACTGATATAGATATAGAAGATAATAAAAAAAACTATGCTATAAAATGGTCTGTCAACTTCCGGCGTCCTTTCTTACCCGCTGAAAAGCAGTGTCACGCGTGAAATACAGACGTTTTTTATATGAATTGATTAGTTTATTGTGCATTTATGCATAAAACCGCTTGTCTTGTCTATACCCATTTTTAAAAATCTTATACGTAGTATAAGTACAAATGATGAGATTAGAAAGGTGGCTTGTCAGTTTTATCACATTTAGATAAAATTGTTTTGACTTATCATAACCCTATCTTATATATGAGTCTGTGTCTAATAAAATAGTGGTTAAATAACGATTTAAGGCCTAGATTACGATCTAAAATCTAGGTAGCATAAGCTTAATAAGCCTTTTAATAGTCCACTGCTGGACTTAGGCCTACAGCCGATATTTTGAGTTGTTGTTTTCTATTTTTGAGTTGATCCCATAGTAAAAGTTTTTCATAATAATGAGTACATTTACCTTCTTTCTCTGATACCACCGTTCCGTGTAATTCTGTATACTAAAAAGTTGGTGTACCACATAAATAACAAAAACGCGCGATACATTATGTGCGATACATTTGCTAAAACAAACGATTTTAACTGCTCCATGAAGTTATCAGACTATCGGCGTATTAGACGATAGGGATAATGCTATACAAAACCGAACCTTAATTGCGCCACAGGCAAGTCTAAACCGCCATGGGAAGAATAACGGCTAAGCAACAAATAAATAAAATAAATAAATAAATAAACTAAGGACTATGATTAAAAAATTAAAAAAATAAAACGATGGAGCACGCTTGCCTAAAAGAAACCAATTCACCCGTGATTTGAAGACACCCAGATTGTAACTATCCCAGAGCAGATATGACTATGGGTCGAGATCTCCGGCGCGCTGTAGAAATACACCTACCCACGCGCCAACACAGACAAGCGTACTCCAGTACGAAAAAAAACCTTCCCATAGCGCGTTGGTGCGTGCTACCGCGGCGCACTGTAGAAAAGCGGCTACATAGTCAAATTTTTTAGTGACAGCTATTACCTGTGCTTTCCTTAGTTTATCTTCAATAGCTGCAAAAGCAATTTGTAGCGCCTGATGCTCATCTCTCAGCATCTGATTTAAGCCTTGTAGTTCATTCATGTTGTTTTCATACATTTGTATCTCTGCTCTCAGGGATGCTATAACTGCAGTGTTTTCTGAAATTCTATAAGAAACAAAAGTTAATAACATATGAATTATTTTTGAGAAAATCTGGGTAGGTTTTGGATTCAACAAAAATTTATTTACGGACTACTAGTATGGCTGAGTAGTAGCATTTTTGCCTCATGTGCAGGCGGGCCCCGATTCGATTTCCTGCCAGGCAGATGTATGAAGGATGAATTTAAATATATGGTCAGGGTGTTGGTTCGACACAAAATCCCAATGGACAGGTACAAGTGGAAAGCAATTAAATTACCAAGCATTTAATCCATTAATTTATCGCTTGTTAAGCATTTATGACTTTCATATAAACGTTCTGTCCCCATTTACCCCCTTTAATTTTTCTTAGCGGACCTCTACATCCCATAAGGAATCTATCTGCCAAATTTCAGCTTCGTAGGTCAAGTAGTTTTCGAGATTTCGTGAGTGATGATTGAGCTAATGAGTAGATGAATTTCGCTTTTATATATATAGATTACATAGGACCGGGAATAGTCATTTACCTATTCATAAACAGTGGTAGAAAGACGACACTTCTTCACAGTCAATGCACATGCACAAATGCATCAGTGCATGAAAACAATAATAATTCATATTATTTGTCTCATTCTGTACTAACTATATCAAAAGCGCCAGAATGGATTTGTATCAGTATTTTAGCCTTGATTGTGTCACTGTAGGGCAATGGCCTCCCTTCCCTTCTTTCATTGCTCATGGTTAAGAGAATGTGGTCCAGTGCTTTAGTGAGATTCAAGCCTTTCCCGCTATATTATTCTGCTGAGAAGCCGTTTAGTCATTGATTGTTTTTGAGCTCCATTGTATTTATCACAATAAATTGTAATATCTACAGATATATCATCATCATCATTTCGGCCATAGGATGTCCACTGCTGGACATAGGCCGCCCCCATTTATTTCCAAAAGGGCCAGTTAGAAGCAGTCTGCGTCCAGCATTTCCCTGCGGTCTCTTTTAGGTCTGAAGATATACTTACTGGCAAATAACTTGATAAATGAACTTGACTGTTCAGTAGATATTTAAGTCTATAATGAAAACGGGATTGCTACTACTTAAGACCGCGCAATAGGCACGATGACTAATATTTTTTTATTACCTCATAAAAAAGCTGATCATAAATAGAGCACATCAACAAAAACAAAATTAAAATTTGTTCAAAAATAAATAAGATATAAGCATTATAATTTCATGCTAGACAGAGAGCGCACTATACTGAGTCGTGACGTCACGGCTCAGGAGCGCCATACAAATGCTATACTAACACACGCTTTGCGAGAAAGGGATAGAACATCCTCTCACAAGTGTACAAACCGCGGTGTAGGTACTAGGACATTTACCGATACAGTCAGTGTTGTGTGTCGTAGTGACAACCCTGCGATTTTTCAAGATCAAGTGAGGGTAGGAGAACAAAACACCCGCTCTTCTCGCCGGACTCACCCGCAGTTTTCAGTCAGCTCGTGACCACGGCCATTGTAACATGGTCGAAACGTCGAGCGAAAGGTACATATTTTTTACCTAAATTAAATAATACGTGATAAGTCCCGATTAACATTTAAAATATGTGTTCAAATCGCGGAAGTTTAAAAATTACTATCCTCTCTCTATCCCCACCTAAAACTTTAAATACTCATATCTCAGAGATTTATCAGCCAATTCAAATAATTTTTTTCAGTATGTGTAATGTAATTAGTTATATTCATCGCTAAGCTGGTTATTTGTAATAAATTAAACATTAGGACACATGCCTATTGGTTGTAGTGCGCAAAATTTTGCTCTCTATGCTGCTACTCCCCCAAGATGTTTGCCGTTACGTTACGTTTACTATACAGCTCTATTATTTAAAGCTAGCACTTGTAGGGCAATCCGAATGGGATTAGCAACTGTCAAGTATCGCTAGCATAGCACTCACCTCTCAGAATAATAAGCCTACTTTTATTATGAGAATTTCTTTATTATGAACATTTTCGATATAAACTTTAAAACATGCTAGTGTCTTTTTGGCCAAATGGTTTCTTCTGGCCAACCCCATTAGTGCGACATTCTAAACACGCATTATGAAAAGATTTTCTGTCTCTATAGCAAGAAACCTGACTAAAACTTGTAGTAGATTTTCTATCTCTATAGCAAGAAACCTGACTAAAACTTGTAGTTTGCCCCAACTGTAACCTCGCAACCCATAAATCTTAGAAACCTTAGAAAAAGATACTGCCCCTATTCGAACTTAAAAATTGTATTTGAAATGATCTAATTGCCTATAAAGTTTCATGAAGATCGGATCGATGATACGCAAGTTATCGTCGAACAAACCATGCACGCCGAAATGCCGACTTGTCCCATTAGCCATTAGAATCTGAGACCTCTCTTCGCCCGTCAATAATCATCCTTTTTAAGTATTTCGAACAGTATTATAATACGCCTTTAACTTACATAATGTCCTTAGCCTGTAATTGCTTTTCTAAGTCATGTACTCTCTCATTAAGTGATAATATTTGTTGAGCACTTTCTCCCCTGCGTCGGTGTAGAGAGGTCAGTTCTTCCTGTTGCATTAAGAGCTTTTGCTCTAATGCTTGGACTCGCTCATTGCTGGCACTACCTGTAATGTAAAATACGAATAATTTAAGTAAAATTATAGGGGTTTTTATAGGCATCTAAAGGGTTAATACGGGACCCTATTACTAAGCCTACGATGTCTATCTGTCTGTCCGTCTCTCTGTCTGTCTGTCCTACCTATTAACGGTTATATCTTACGAACCGTAATAGATAGCCAACTGAAATGTTCACAGAATATGTAATGTTACGGCGGATTAACTAAGAAATAATAAAAAAGTCAAAAACTTAAAATAAACGTATTTGTTTAACGTATTTGGTATTAGCTCTAATTATGTAAAAACGGTAATACTTTCAAGCGTCAAATTTGCTATGGTTATAGTACACACTCTAAAGTATAACAACAAATAATAAATAATGGCCAAATGCCAGTCGGTGACATGTTTCTGTTCATTACGAAGTTATAACAGGTAATTTCGATATTGAATTTTGTGGTGGTACGGAACCTTCAGTGCGCGAGCCCGACTCGCACTTAGCCGGTTTATTTACATATAAATTCACACACTATTAAACTTGTGGTGACACCAATGAACTGATAAAAATTATATTCCAAAAGGGCGACAAGTAAAGACTGCAAGCCTGATTTAGGCCTAATCTGTCGCACCCGCCACGCCACCTTACCATATCCTCCTTGTAGGTCTGATCTGAGGTCCCAATAGACAATTAAACTATTATACAATTTACAGTTCAATGTGAAAACTGTCAGACCCCAGACTGATTGAACCCAGTGTAATATTTACAAACGCAAGAAGACTTTTTTGTTTTTTAAAGCCTTCATTAATTATTTCCATAATTCATCAGTCACTTTTGTCCCTAAATCATTATCGGTAATTATTTTTTACCATCGATTTTTAAGCCTTTTATTAGGCTTGTATTTTCTAGAGTAGACTACAGGAATTTAAGTTCAAATACAAATTCTAAGTTTTACTTCCAGAATGTTTTAATTTCCAGGTCCAAGGGCCTTACGCCTAGCTGTTTGAAGCAATTCGCGACCGCAAGTCGTATGTGGGCCGCGTTAAGGTTCACGTTCGCGTGATTTTCTGCACGGTTTTAACGTTAGTTTGATACCGCGTAATGAGTTGGGCGTACGGCCTTAGTGAAAAACAGAAAAATAAATAAAAATAGAGAACTATTTTGGGTTAAACACGGCCAATGGACACGGGGTAATGCAAATGTTGGTTGAGCAGTAAGCTACACAAATCTGTAAAATTTTTAACTACAACTTGGTAAAAGATCTTAACTTATTAGAAAAGATGACATCATACAAATTGTGTCAAGCTCATAGTAACAGCTCTTCATTGTGAATATTCATAAGCTATGTGTATTGAATTTTATTTATAAAATATCCTTGAGCTAAATTTGGACACGCTATATGACATAAAAAACATGATACAAGTTCCACTACCTGTCTACAGGTTATATAAAAAAAAAACTAATGCATGAATTTCAAACTGCTAACTGGGGCTACGTTATCGCGCAATGTTCGTGTCTGGGTGTCTCGATGAAAACTTTGTATTTGGTCATCGGTGAACACTTTGTCCACATTTGCATCCAATCAAATGGCAGACTGAGGCAAAATAAATTCCATTTACAAAACCCTTTGATTGGCTCCAATTGACCGACGATAGGCCTTTGTGTTCGCTCAAATACCTTACAACTTCACGAACTACCTGGCCAGACATGTCGCAACAGTGTGATTATTCTGCAAGTGCATTACATAGTCTAGGCAGTTTGCACTACAAAAGTGGAATCAAAGCGCTTCACACGGGTTTTTATATCAACCATAATGTCATTTTTTCGTGCCCAATCTAGCAGTCTGACAGGAAAATAGGCAGAAAAGAATTATATCATGCAGATCCGATGCAAACTCTACGAAATGTATCCTATAAAAATAGTACTAACCAAACACTCAGCAAGGAAGTAAAATACTTTTTGTAGGGAAGACACCTGAAATATATCACCGCGAAGGCAACCAACATACTATGGCAGAGCAGTAGGAAAGGACTGGGGACTAGAACCAAAACTTTGTCACTGACTATACAGATTGATAATGCTATCCGTTTTCACATACTGCTGCTTAGTGTGGTGAACTTTCAATAATTTAGCCCATCCTAGGTCAGGGAAAGAGTTTTTGTATTTGTATTTGGATAGGAGGTTATATTGTTGTTTGGATTACTATTGCTATAACCAAAGTCAACTGGATGTACATACCACCAGATATCACACTCTCAGCACCGGTATATCTAATCCTTTCATTTACGAGTTGTAGTTGCAGATTTTCATTTTTGAGTGTGTTTACATTGTCAAACAGTCTGCTTTCTGAAATACAAATTGTCAAACTTATTTATACATTTTGTTTTTATTAAATGGGATACAAAAGTAGCAGTTTAATGTAGTAGTGTTAGTATATACATCGAAGATAATAGAGTCGAATCGAATTGATCTTTAAGTTAGATTATAAACTATTATTTGGTCCTAAACATAAGATTAAAGTAGTAACTAACGAAATAACCGTTTTTACTATTTTGGTCCAATCCAATCAGCGCTTAGGCTCATGTTATAGTGACAGCATTTAACAATGTTGATAACATGCAGAGCTAACATGTTTTAAATGAGTTGAGAAAACTTTAGATGATTTTATTGTACTCGAGATAAATCTTGTTTATTAAACTGCTAACCTGTCGTCATTACACAAAGACGGTACGTACGTAGGTTAAGTTACTTACGAAAAGCGATGATATCGTGAAATGCAGCAGTCTCATATCTATTTCGAGTTCGTAGTTGGCTCACTATGCTTTTTCTCCACTCGCCACCTTCCATCGTCGCGTGTATTGTTTAAAAAACTAATTTAAACTAATTATTAAAGCAATATTAGACTCAAAACAAACAGATGTCATGATGTTAATTACGACATAATCTACAAAAAAGTCCACCTAGATTTCAAACAAGTATTGTGAAATATCGGCGTGTAAATGGACAACCTATTAACGTGATGAATTAATGAGAAAACACAGCGAAACTAGATTTTGAATTGTAATTTCACCAGTAAATTTTCTGTTTCACTATTCAAGCAAGGCAGGCAATGTTTATGACACTTGTGTCAGTTGGTTTGTTGATTGATTGATTGACATTTGACAAAGACAATGACATCACCGAATCGATGATGTTGACCACATGTTGACAGAGGCATTGCACAGTTTGAAAAGAAAAAATTACAAATTGCAATAATCTTTCAGTTTCAGCACCCATATTACTAAAATTATCACAGATCTACCTGTGAAAATTATAAATGGATATTTTGGTATGTTTAGTTAACATGGACGTTTTATATGTCCGTCCTCGTGATTCACACCATCTTCCTTACTTAATATCAGCCTAGCCGATTAGTCGTAAAAAGTGAACAAACATCCAGACAGAGATATGAGTTACTGTCACTTTTAATATATTAGTTAGGATCACAGATATACACAACCAGATCGGCAATATCTTTTAGTGAAAGAGACAACTTGATATGGCTCAGAACAAGTACGAAAAGGACATAAATAGATTTTGTTGTCCTTATCGACGTGACCTGTTTTTGGTACCTCAAGTGTCAAAATCTGTAATAATCAGTGACAAACAAAACGGGTCTGAATTATATTTATTGCCTTTTTTTGGTGATTTAATGTGATAAATGCGTGTTTCCTCTGAGAAATAATTGTAAAAGATATTTTACAATGGTTGGTTGTAGCATTTTGGGCTGCAAGAAGCGCAGTGAGCGAAAATACGATGAAATATCATTTCACACGTAAGTAAACATATAAAGCTTGTAACGATCACCTAAATAAATTCAGGATATCAATTCGCAAATATTTTATTCATAATTAGTCAGTTTTTAGGTCGATTTGTGGTCTAATTCTATGAATTTTATCAAATTATTCACTTAGAAAATAAATTATGAATGTTGCCAGTTTATGAAAGAAATTACCCACCGCAACTAACATAAATTATTCGTTCTGCAGGTTTCCAACTGATCCTGTCACATTGCTGAAAAAAGCTGGCACATTGCAAGAAGTGCAAAATACCGACCATTTTATGCCCATATGAATATGGTTAATGTTAATATTAAATATATATTAATGAGGCCACAGTTATGAAGCTGGAAAAGCAAAAGGCGATTTCGGCGAACCGATTCAAAAAGCTACGCGCTGTTCGTGAAATTTGTACTGTAAACATTAAAGAGTCTATTTATCTAATTATTTGGAATGTTATACATAATTCCATTCATGAAAAAACTAAACTGACCAAGCGCGAGTCGGGCTCGTGCGCTGAGAGTTCTTTACAATCACAAAATACAAAAAGTTGTGCAAAAAGACAACATCACGCCCAGGCTGTCACCCATCCAAGTACCGACCGCGCCCGACGTTGCTTAGCTTAGTGATAAACAGAAATTTGTCACTGACTCGCACTTGGCCAGTGTTTATTATTTGTTGTTTTACTTATGTTCACTATAATCCGCTAAATTTGACGCTTGTACGGATTACCGTTTTTACACTAGAACAAATCCAAAAATACGTTTAACGTTTGTTGCATGAGGGATCCCCGTTCCGTTTTAACTCTGACTTTTTTATTATATTTTATTAATTATAAAAAATCATGCTATGGTTACTTTTCAACCTTTTTTCTAGTACTATATTCTAATCCTAACAAATAATTATAATAAAAACGCAAGTAACTTTCTGTCTGTTTTTACGAGGAAATGGCTAAGTCATGGTATAATAATATACTCCGCCAGGTATGGCAATCCGAGAAAAAATGTTTACGTGGGCGTCCCGCAATGATGTCATGATGTCAATTTACAACAGGTTCGAGAGAGATGACGATACACCACGTAACAGCTGATTGAATAAAGTGACAACTGGACAGTGACGTCATTGTGGGACCACTCTCAAATTGCTAGACCTTGTTTTCTTAGATCATGGGCTAAGTCAAATTTTGTCAGGACGATAGGGTGTGTCATGAGGACAGACAACGTACGTTTCTTCCCAGAACATTGCAGGTAGCTCCGCGGGTTGCAGCAGATAGTGTATAAAATATAAATATTTAAAAGGTAGTATTGTTTCCAAAGTACTCATTGAAGATTCACTACCCATCATAGTAGGTAAATTACCCTAACTTATAGCAAATCATTTTAATGTGGCAACACACCTTGTTGAAGCGAGAGGCACTGAGCTAGCCACGCTCATTGAAAATCTATAGGTAGTAGATCTGTGGTTAGGATCATCAAACTTGATCATTTTAATACTTGACACAGGCAAATGCATAAGAGTGCGACGCCAAAATTCTCACAGAGGAAAGAAAAAAAGATGGAATATTTTTTTGTTACATCGCATGGCTTGTGCGAAGTTTGTGCATTTAGCCAGAGTAAAAAAGAATTAACCGTCGCCTTTGCCTTTCTTTCTGTAGCGCATGACGCTCAATCAAAAATGTGATCAAAAGTGTGCGTTGAATAATTTGCTAAAAAGGTCGCCCCCACTCGCTTTCACATTTCTACCCTCTTGTTATAAATAATAATAATTAATACTAATGTGGCATCTACGCTCTCGTATTTTTAGCTAACATCAGAAGGTTCTCAATAGGGCATTTAAACTGTATTAAAATATAATTGTAAAGTAAATAGACGGAAGAACTAGCTTGCTTATGGGTGACATCACTAAATAATGTTACGTGGCCTCATATATTATTATGCGAGGAGTTTTGGCGCCAATGTTGAAAAAACATGTCGGCTTGTGCTATTATTTTCCTAAACTTGTGTATTTTCGAGTGTTAATGTGTAATAAATGGTGAATTATTATTCATTAAGTGCTCGTTAACGTGCTCTAGTGTGGGCAAGTGATATAACGAGGTGAAACGTGTCTTTTCGTGTTGTTTCCAAAACTCCTTAAGAGCCTCTTGTAAAGTCCCCACCACTTTACAAGGGCATGAGTTTGACTTGACCGTGACTTATTTAGCTTGACTCTGACTTGTTTGACGCTATTAAGACTATACAAAACAGATGAACAGGCGGTATGGCTTTAAAGGCTTTAGCCTGCCCGATGGGCGAATAAAAATAATTAAAAAAAACATATATGGGAAGTTGTGTATACCCACAGATCTACTACCTATGTATACCTGTGTGCGAATGAGACTAAATTATATAATATAATAACCCTCTACGGACAGAGAGCGTTTACGCGGGAGTTTAATAATTTGAATTTTGGTCTGCTATTTAAAACACGTCAGTCCACGTCGGACTGACGACATCAGAAATACTGTCGGCCGTCGGGAACGAGTGGATGCGGATAGCGAGAGACCGGGGAGAGTGGCATAAACAAAGGGAGGCATAGGCCTCCCTAGGCCTAGGCCTGCTGGGTATAGACCCAGCAGTGGGTTACTCAGGGCTGATTAAGAAGATGATTTAAAATACAAAATAACAAAAAAAAATGAGGATTATTAAAATCACAAGATTGCTTTATTTTAATACAACCAACAATTTTAAGATGGTTTCGTAAAAAACTCAAATACTTCAAGTCAAGATTAGTTTTTTTTTTCTTTTTATATGTCGATTATATGATCGAAGGTGTACCTACCTCATGCTCTTTAGGGTATATACAAAATCTTTGCCTATACTACACCGATTACTCCGCGATTTGAGAACCGATATAAGCATTGACATATACATTTGAATTCTTTGGATATAAGTGATTCTTTTTAAGGATCCGTACCCAAAGGGTAAAAACGGGACCCTATTACTTTACTGAGCCTACGCTGTCTATCTGTCTGTCCGTCTTACCTCTTAACGGCTGTATCTTTCGAACCGTATTTAGACAGCTGTTGAAATTTTCACAGAATATGAGGGGCCATCATAATTAATATCTACCCTTTCCGAGTAACCTTCAATAACTAGGTACCTAGTACATATAGGTCAATGGTATTATGGTACCTATGTATTCTATTGGCTCTTCAAATACAGCAGCTTCCTAATTAAATAATATCTATTTTGCAAGCCTACCTATTTACCTACTTGTGAAGAACAATAATGCTGACTAGCGTTACTATTGCTGGCTGTTCAGCAAATGTTTGTTTTAAACTAAGATTTGGACTAGATACGCAAATATCCACGATCCACGTTTGCATTGCTTGGTAACTGCTAACTCAGTTCGCACGCTTGGCTGAATACAGTTTGAAACATAGTTTCTACCTGACGTTTTGACCGTTCCTGTTAGAAAAATATTTGAATTTTTTCTTTATTCTTTCTTTATTCTTTATTGCAAATACATACATTTTAACTTACCTATGCAGCGTAGGTTCCTAATGTGTGTAACACATCTAGCAAACAAACGCAAGCAAACGCAAACGGAGAAACGTAGGCGAATGCGCCTTTAAACACCGCGCTTTCGTTTGCTATTGTATCCACAGACAACGATCGCTTTCTGACTTACATACATTGGCGAGTAGGTACCTAGTGCGAGTACTGGCGAACGCGAGCAAATCTTTTAAGTTTATAAGTTTATTCAGTAAGACAAGAATGTTTACTTAAATAATATTTTAAACTTAGTCTAGATTATAAAAACTACTTGGTGTGCCCTAGACCCTACACTAGGCGAAGCCTGTGTTGCAGGATCTAGTCTCTTCCGTGAATTTGTAACAAAAAAAAGAATAACTGAATTTATTTATTTTAACTAAATAAGTATTTAAATATTTTAAGGTTAACTATGCTAAGTTCCTGGCATTGGAACACTTAGGTTTTGTGAAGTGTGTTGTGTAATGTGTTTTCTGTGTGTGTGAATGAAACTTCACTGCATAGCACCAGCCTCACAAGGGTTGGGCTCGCAGTGATGTCTAAAAGTATGTGAGGAGAGGAGCGGTATGTAGTGAATGTGGGAATGAGCGTGGGAATGCGTGATTAAGTGAATAAGTGTAAGAAATATGACGAATGATGAAAGAGTTGAGGGTGAGTTTTTTAAAACAAGAAGACTGATGACGTGTTAATCATTTTGTATTCAATTTGTCAGGCGGAGTGCCTGTTTATTTATTTGAGTAGAATTGAGCAGAACTAAAATATCAGCAGGGCTGGGCCTGAATCATCGCCCTTCATTGGCGATGGTCCAGGCCCTCAGTATTAGCTTGGTGGGTCAATAAATAGTTCGGTCTCGTTGTAGCCCAGGGATTTCAATTAAGTAGTTGCAAACTTTTCGTTTGCAACCTTGTCTGGTATCTTTAATTATTTTTAGTTTTTTGTCCAGCTTTTGGTAAATAAAATATTATATATGACGGGGCGAGCCTCGAAGCGTGAGGCGGGGGCACCGGTCGGTGGATGGCCGATCTTCATCAGATTAATCTTGTTTCTATGGCGTGAGTATAGTGGCCGAGGAGAATGAGACATCACACGTACATTGTTACAGTTTTTATTTCGAAGCGCTATGATTACTAATTACAATATCCAAATTACTTGAAAATTACTTGGGGACAAGGTGTTCCGCCTTGTAACGAACGCTACCACCCTCCAACCAACAATTCCAATTTCTAACCTCAAAAAGTGACAATCCCAAATCAGACACCAATGTAAAGTGAGCTCCACCGAGCCTCGCGCACGTGTCCGCCGCACCGCGCTCACTAGCGCCTCTGCCGGACGGTATACCAACTTACTAAACTCTGATTGGTTGTCAACGACACAACTTCACAACGAACTTCAGCAGAGTAAGTTACTGCAGCGTTACACCAGTGACGGCGCCACCTCCATCACTAGTCCACCAAAACAAAGCTAGGTGACGCCTACCTACATAATCTAAGCCTTAAAAACTATCCGACGGTAGTTGCGCCCGAATGCTAAAACTTCAACGCGCCGACACGGCCATACTGACATACGACCGTCCTCGGGCGTTAGAACACCAAACCTGGAACAAACAAAATTCCAATCACCAAGACATCCGCTCGTTCATCCTGATACATGACTTTGGCAGTTGAATTTCGAAAAAGTAAATTGCATTTACAGTAACCAAATAATCGAGGAAACATAACCGCAACAGTTTCGCGTATTGAAATAAGTCACCACAAAAGTCAATTCTAACGACTCAACACAAACTTAAGGAATCATTTTCTCTCCACTTTCGATCACAATATTCGAATGGCTTGCTACTCAGATTGGTCACATACGGATGCCACAAACGCTTGTCACACAGGCTTGCCACACAGGCTTGCCACACAGGCTGGCCACACAGGCTGGTCACACAGACTGGACTCGTATTTTCCAAGACGCAAGTAATAATGAAGGTACACCTGAATTTTCAATCTAGTTACGCTCACTGGTTTGGTTACGCTCGACTTTACTTAACGAAAACGAAATCGCCTACATGAAATAGATTTACGCTTTTCACTTATTAAAACGCTTACTCCTTGTTGGAGAATATCCCTAGGATAACCGATTCCGAAATAGGTACTATAAGGTGGCTCATTATGAAACAAAACTGTCAGTTTAATACCCTTGATCTTTAAATCACTGAGAATATGAGCATCGCATAAAATGTTTCTTTGACCTAGGTACCCTTGAAAGGTTTTTTTTTTTACGCGCATTACCACCAACTTAGCACTCAAATCTGATTTAGTCAAAGAGCACGCAGAACTACTACCAAATAAAATTGGACGAGCTCACCCGATGATTTTCCCAGCGTACTCCGCGCAGTTTGATGGTTTGACCTCTTTGACCACCTTCTCCGGACAGGCCGGAGCGGTGTGTACTGGCTTGCCGCACACGAAGCAGGATCTCTCTTGTCAGCGCTTTCCAGGAAACGATATTGATGACAGCTAGGATGATGCTTCGCCCTTGAGTGTGTGGCTTAAAGCAATCATCAGCGATGGTCCTTGGCGATGCTGGTCGCTCACACACATGACCGCGGTTGTTATTCAGGCTCGATCGTCGATGTCACTTTTTCTCGGATCAAAATCAGGAAGGCGAATGGCACTCGAAGATGTGGGTAGTTTTATCGCTTGCACCAATGCCATAAATAATTTGCTTTTTTGTTGCACGAAAACTAGACGCCATTTTTCTTTGCCACGTGAGTTGTTGTCTTGAGCACTTGAATTGCAATGGTTTTTCTCACTCATGTCATCGCTTTCTCCATGTGGGTGTCTCGGGTTTTATCCCAATTCTGATGACGGGGCGAGCCTCGAAGCGTGAGGCGGGGGCACCGGTCGGTGGATGGCCGATCTTCATCAGATTAATCTTGTTTCTATGGCGTGAGTATAGTGGCCGAGGAGAATGAGACATCACACGTACATTGTTACAGTTTTTATTTCGAAGCGCTATGATTACTAATTACAATATCCAAATTACTTGAAAATTACTTGGGGACAAGGTGTTCCGCCTTGTAACGAACGCTACCACCCTCCAACCAACAATTCCAATTTCTAACCTCAAAAAGTGACAATCCCAAATCAGACACCAATGTAAAGTGAGCTCCACCGAGCCTCGCGCACGTGTCCGCCGCACCGCGCTCACTAGCGCCTCTGCCGGACGGTATACCAACTTACTAAACTCTGATTGGTTGTCAACGACACAACTTCACAACGAACTTCAGCAGAGTAAGTTACTGCAGCGTTACACCAGTGACGGCGCCACCTCCATCACTAGTCCACCAAAACAAAGCTAGGTGACGCCTACCTACATAAAACTATGCGACGGTAGTTGCGCCCGAATGCTAAAACTTCAACGCGCCGACATATATATACGCGATACGCGCCCATATACGCGAAGGACCTTTGCGCAAAGTTAGATTTGGTTTTTGGGAGTCGACGAGAGGCCTTCTGATGTTCTGATATGGTGCTACAGACTGTTTTGTGGAATCTGAGTGTTGTGGCCATAATAAACAGCTATCTGACATCCAGGTGATTAGTGTCACGGTATAGGTCATCACTGGGGTATCTAAAGGGTTTTCGATATGCTACTTTTAACACAGCGCGCTGCGCACGTTCAAGTTTTAGGAGTAAAGTCTTGACAGAAGATCCCCAGCAAACTATCCCGTAGCTTAGTATAGATTGGCATGTGGCAAGATAGACAATTCTCAATGTGTCAGGGTCTGCAACTGCTCCAAGTTTTTTGAATACATGAAGTAATTTTCTGAGTCTATTACAGAGTACTTTTGTCCGCGTACAAAAGATCTTATGTTCGCTCGCGTTCGGCAGTGTTCCTTCGCTAGGTCTGTGGGTAGGTAGAGCTACTCTTATCTAAACCAACATCCAATCCAATAACGAATGCCGAATACAGACCTAGCGAAGGACCACTATCGACCTACTTTACTTTTATCTTACCTGCTACCATAGTATTTACTATGCCTACTACTACGTACCTACGTAGGTACGTATTTAGGTTAACTTAATTTATGCTCAATGGTCAACTGAATCCGAGTAAGTACTCCGAGTAGCTTGCAACATAGTGTTGTTAGAGAACGAACAATCGAAACCTACAGAATGCCATCTGCTCTCTTGCTCTCGGGCTCTCTTGTCCCCAACCAAAAAACCGGACAAGTACGAGTAGGACTCGTGCTCTGAGGGTTCCGTTGGAAGAGACCCTCAGAACGCAAGTCCAAAAAAAAAGACTAAGTTGAAATATTTAAAGACAAACTTAAGTTTGTAGTTGACACTAAGGTTCTTCGATACATTCCAACTACAAAATGTAAGTTTGTAATAGCAAAATAATTATTTTTAAATGATATAACTTCAAATTTATAACTTTCTGATTTATTCCTATATATGTGCTATGAGACCTTGCCTCTTGCCAAATTTCATGATTCTAGGTCAACTGGAAGTACCCTATAGGTTTTGATTCCGCTGTGAAATCGCAAAATATGCGACATAAACGTTCATATCCTTTGATTGCGTTGACTAACAACTTTTATTTTTTTACAGCCGAATGTAACCGTAGACCCATGTATTTAGTATAAATTTCAACTTGATACCTTTACGAGTTCTTGAGAAAAAGGGTCTTGGCAGATGGACAACGAAGTGATCCTATAAGGGTTCCGTTTTTTCCTTTTGAGGTACGGAACCCTAAAAACTGACTACATCATTCGTAGCTCATCATCACTGACCAGCTGTTATAATACCTATGTATTCTTTGCAGCTGCTAAGGTCCAAAGTTAATTACATTAGCTCTACATATACCTACTGTTGATGAACGATAAAAATACATTTTTAATTAGTCCAAGTTCAAAATAACACCGATAAAGCAACGGATGTTTTGATTTCAATCATAATTAAATTCAGAGCGAAACGCTTCAGAATTTTTCTTAGTAGGCATGAAGTCGCAGAGAACATAATCATGCCTTTTGCGTCAAAAAATGTGGTGAGGACATGGCTTTTCATCACAGTGAGTAAATAATAATAAATTGTCGACACTTTTACTAGGTTACCTATAATGGATCATGTTTACTACGAAGGAATTTATTTATTTTCAGATAGTTTCGCTAACAGCTGTTAATGTTTTTGGATCAGGAGAAAAAAGGCGTAAGACGATTTTAAATAATCATTACAAACATTGAATAGGCTATCGGACTGTTTTTTTTAAATAACATGTCAGTTCATCTATACCTAAGCATTTCGGAATAGTTATTTATGATACAAGTGCGGAAAGTTGGTTATTACAAACGAGTAAACGAATGTAAGCCCGAGACGAAGTCGAGGGCTTACCATAGTCACGAGTTTGTAATAACCAATCCCCACGTGTGCCATACAACGTTTTACAACACATTTGCGAGAAAAAAAGGCTACAAATGAAACAATTTTTGTTTATAACTTAATATCAGTCACAACAATAGTTTCTATAATATAATAAGAAAATGGCGCGAACATGCAAATAGCGCCACTATCACGTGGTGAAAATTAGAACTACATCTTTCGTCTCATTTTCTCTTTAGTATTAAACTGAGACAAACGTATTGAGCAAAAGCGCTTCCAAGGAGGTTTGATCATTCAGCTTATTTATTCTCGTAATATGAAACTCTTTTGTGGAATTCTTATGTAATTATGATGGAAATTAAAAAAATACCGTAAATCACACGCACGGTGCTATACATCTGAGCGTGCGGACAAATTCATTTCCGCACGCTCCGTTGTATGATCCGTAATGTTTAACTTTCGAACGATGTATACAGGCTTCGTAAGTGCACTTTTTGAGCAAATGTGTTGTAAAGGAATATACCTAATAATGCGGACAGAGTAGGTATCCCTTATTAATCCGACCAAAAACTTTAAACGCTTAAGTAGGTAGGTACCTACATCTCAGAACTATGTAAGCAGATGTATAATTATCTATTACATTGATGGCGTCAAATTTAATAGGATATCGGACAGGTATTTTTTAATTTAAATAACTGGCTTCGTAATTAATACAGTAATTTTCCTTTTTTGACATTTCTACAGAGTTAAAAAACAGCACCTAATAAGTATTCAACATAACAATGCCAAGGTGTAGGCCTAAGTATAAAGGAGTAAGAGAGAGTAAAAGAGTAGATAATAATGCATTGCTAAGGAAAAATAATTTGTTTTCAGTCGATCTTAAAATAGGGTTTGACTTAACACAAGGAGCCAACGGAGCACCTTCACTAAGGATACGAGATTTCCAAGGTAATAAAACAGATGTCTAAGCGTAACAAGACCACACCATAGATATTTACTGCTTATATGCCAGGAAATCTAATTCTACACCTACAAGCAATAAAACACGTTATTGGCTAGAGGTTCCTTACTCCAACTCCTTTGAATTAACATTCGTTACAGAATCAGCAGAAACCGAACCAAGAGCTAAAGAGGATTCTGGCGAAACCAAAGAGGCTAAACACAACCACGGCAAAGTGAGAGCAGATTCCTTTAGTGACAGCGACGAAAATAGAAAGAGCGCTCATCCAGCTATACAAGAATCTAGTAGAGAGTCGAAGGAGAGTGCTATATCTAATAACGAAGATGATGATGACGATAATGACGATTGTAAGTACCAACATTTTTTTTTATTTAAAAATTGCTGCATCTGGCGGGTTTACCCACGTGGATTCCTGAGGTAAGTACTTACCTTAAAATTTTCCGGGATTTAAAGTAGCCTTTAGACAACTTCTCCTGTAAAGAACAAAGAAACACCTTCGCATTCTATTTACTTTGATCTATTTATAATATTAGTATAACTCGCACTTTGCTGTTTTTTTTTTAATATGTACCTACCTACCAACTTTTTTTTGTTGACGGGGGGAAATCTTCAAAAGATACCCAGCTGCATTGGGATGAAGCCGGGCTATGTGAGATTGCACCCACTAAAACCCCCTCGGTGGCCGATCTCTGTGCCAGACTGAGGGTACCGGGATCTCCATAGGAACGCACCGGTATCCTCCTAGCACACTGCCTGAAGCAACGCTCCCGGAAAATACTCAGGGCATTTCCGTTCCTTTCTTTTACAACAGCGTGGGCCACACCGCGCCGTTCTCTTCCCTGGGCTTGCTGAATGGGAGGTCAGATCCCCAAATCTGACCACCCACAAGCCCAAAGGCCCCCTTTTAGTCGGCTTTTATGACAGGCAGGGGATACCGAAGCATTATTCTAAGACCCCGTCTCCAGGGTCTACCTACCTAAGCTTATATTTACAAGGCACAAAGCATACCGCAAATCTAATTTTATTACAGAACATGTTTGTTGTAGCATCTGAAGAAAACAGAAAGTTGAGCACCAAAGGTCTTGAAGCGGCAGAATACGAGCCCGAAGGTATTGTTTGCATTATATACCTATACCTACTTCATTATACCTATACACATACTACCTACCTAGGGACTACATTGTTCATTAATCAGCAATAATTCCTGGGTGCAAGTCCTTTCCGGGTGCGCCGTTTATACACACCTCGGCCGCGAACATGTACCGACGTGGTCAGTTTTACAAAATACTAGCTGCGCCCCGCGGTTTCACCCGCGTAGTGATGATGATGAAAAGTATATTATGTTACTCTCCGGCCCTTGAACTATAGCCATGCAAAAAATCAGGTCGATCCGTTGTTCCGTTGCAGCGTGAAAGAGGAACAAACATCAATACATCCATACATACAAAATTTCGCGATTATAATATTAGTAGGATTTAAAAAAAAACTTATAGGCAAGATTCGAACCCACGCAATCCGAGTAACCGGCGGTCTCCAAATTCAGTGGGGAACAACACTTCGATATAAAATGTCTTTAGAAGTAACAAGTAGGTTGTTAATAGTTGTTTACGCATATTTCAGAATATCCAAAACTTCATCGTGGATATGGAGAATCTAAAGAGGACTCTGATAGTATGTTTCCGTTATCTGATACCAATCGAATGAATCAGGGCCCCAAGTACCGTTCTTTATCGACCGTCATATTCGATAGAATGCCAAAGAATCGATCATAGTGAGTACTGATCATATGACATTTTATCGAATTTGACGACCTCAACTGTCAATTTGACGACCTCAACTGTCAATTTGACGATCGATAAAAGAACGGTACTTGCACTGCAGTTTCTTCTGGGTAAGCGTGCTCAATCGTAGTATTATATTTAGATCGCACATTAGTCGAGGCCTTGGGTTTGCTAAAGCGCAAGCCTACATAATACGCTAGCCAGCTGCGGGCCATGGTTTCACCCGCGTGGATACCCTTGATAAAAGTAGGCAGCCTAAGTTAATAATAGCTACCTACTCCTTATAAAATCAGCTATCTGCCAGTGAAACTCGTGTCAAAATAGGTCCAGCCGTTTTGAAGTCCATAGAGAACAAACGTGCACACATCGATTTTTATACATATTATATATATACTAGCCCCACAGTTTCACCCGCAGGAATTACTCCTTATAAATCATATCATATCTGCCAGTAAAAGTCCCGTCAAAATCGGTCCAGTCGTTTCGGAGTCCGCACAAGGAAAATATCTACATAATTATACACATCGCCTAATAGCTAATATGTACCTACCTAGATAGCGAAATTACTTACTAACCGACTGACTGTTTTTTAACTATTATTTATACTAATTACTTGGGTAAAGATAAACATGACTTTCTTTTTATTATTTTTAAAAATCTTATTTACAGCATTACGACGTCGCCGCAAGAGAAATGCGCTCTTTCGAAATAAAGTAATAAATTGGCGTGTGGTATTATCCCACTAGATGGACCGACGACATTGTAAGAGTCGCTGGCATCCAGTGGATGCAAAAGGCAGGCTGTCGTTCAGTGTGGAGGTTAAAGGGGGAGGCCTATGTTCTGCAGTAGACGTCGTCTGGTTATCGATGATGATGATTATTATTATTTTAACGTGGTTTTTAAAATAGTAGTATAAGACCGCGCTCACCGGCCAGAGCCAATTCTTACGCACATAAAAAAAACAGATAAGAAATTACCGAGTGAGATATTTTAAATATACCGAATACCGATTAGACATTATCTTTAAAATAACATTACAAATAATATGAAGCAATTTACATGTTCATATTTTCCAAGATGGCCAAAGAGACCGAAACTATTTATCTTCTAATATCTTCCCCCAAAATAAAATGTTATTCTCATTTCTCACAGAAAAAAATACTATAAAATGTTAATCTAAAAGAATGCACAATCGCAAAGGTTGCCCGGAAGAAATCGCTTTAGGCGATAAAGCCACCCATTATACTGCCGTATATTTGTTTTTTTTATGTTAGTTTAAGTTTCATTTGTATTTTCGGTGTGTAATAAAAAAATATTGTATTGTATTGTAATCTCTTTTTGTCCCGTCTTATATAAGTTTTTCATATAAAATTTTGTAAATGTGCGAAAGAGGTAGCTCTAGCTGATGATCACGGCCTTAACTGTGACTAATTATAAATTTTAAAATCTTTTACAGCAAATGGCGTAAATATATATTGTAATAGAAAATACCTTATAATTGTTCCGAATAAAAATACCTAAGAAAAAATATTTACTTTCCAACCTACCCAACCCAACTTCATGAATAAATAAAATAAACCGGCCAAGTGCGAGACGGGTTTGCGCACTGAGGGTTCCGTGCACAAATTCTCAGAGTACAAAAATGTAGAACAAAAAGAACATGCCCAGACGGCGGTCACTCATCCAAGCACAACTTTCTCTTCTGTGCATCCAAGTACCGCGCCCGACGTTGCTTCACTTTGTTGAACAGAAATTTATCACCGACTCGCACTTGGCCAGTATTTAATTATATACATATTAGTTGTTTTACTTTAGAATGTGTAGGTACTATCAAGGATCCATCTTGGTACTATAACCATGCCATGTTTGATGGTTGTAAGTACCTACGTATTACCGTTTTTACATTAGAGCAAATACAAAAACACGTTAAAAAATACGTTTGTTGTAAGCCCCCTTTAGTTTTTACTTTTTGATCTCTTAGTTAATCCGCCGTAATATTACATATTCTGTGAAAATTTTAACTTCTTCTTTCGAGTCGATGTTCCGTAAATTATAATTTTATTTTCAAATTAAGTTTCTAGACCAATATTTTGCCACCCCAATGGCTCCGTGGCTTTATTCAGGTCGTATAGTGTGCAAGTTGTAGAACACACTGCACAGTCCATCAAGTGGGTCATTGTCTGAGGTTTCACACCAACTGGCTGGTTCGAAAGATACAGCCGTTAGAAAGTAGGACGGACAGACAGCGGATGCTCAGTAATAGGGCCCGTTTTTACTCTTTGGGTACGGAACCCTATAAATGACGGAATTGAGAACCTTAAAGTCGGTTAAAATACAAGCTAACTATAAGTAGGTAGGTACAGACCGTTGAAGGTTTAGGTAGAGCAAGTCTAAAGACAATCCAAAAGCTCAAACCTACTAATATAATAACACTTATAGGTAGGTACATAGCGTACCTATACCTACCCAAGATGCTGGTGGCATTACCACATAAGGAGAATGTATAGGTTATAACGTACCTAAGTGATTATTTTATGTTTGCATGGATAATGTTCGGTTTACCTAATTGAACGATAATTATCTATACACAGCTTACGGTAATAGAATTTAGAAATAGGTACTGCTGTTGTAGACTTAATCGTAAATAAATTTACAAGATGGTGCTGAATACCACAACACCAAAGTGACCAGCTTAAAGCATAAAGCTATCACCTGGGTCTTAAATTCACCCTCCATTCGGGCACATTTATCTGAAATTAATGAATTATTCAACACTGAGGTTCCACTCCGCTCAATTTTAACTTTTACTTGGCTTATTTGATTAGGGGCAAGATTCTCTGCTATACAAACCTACCTGTCTATATTTTCTATCCTATCGATTTTTGAAAGCTGTGTTGCTATTCGCTAATATAGGACATAATAGCTAGGGGTTATTATAAATCGCGCGAATAAAAAATAACTTGGTGACTTAAAATTAGAGTATGTAAGTAATAGTTTGGTAATAGTACCTACTTGGGCGTCATTTACTTATGTTTGCATAGTCGAACAATATTGATCAGCAAGATAATTGAAAATAAGTTAAGTAGGTACCTATCTACTAAAAATGACCAATAAATAAATAATCATAAATTAAAAATCTAAGTCATCATCATCATCATCAGCCAGAAGACGTCCACTGCTGAACATAGGCCTTCCCCTTTAACCTCCACACTGAACGACAGCCTGCCCTTTGCATCCACTGGATGCCAGCGACTCTTACTATGTCATCGGTCCATCTAGTGGGAGGCCTACCTACGCTGCGTCTTCCGGTTCGTGGTCTCCACTCAAGAACCTTTCTTCCCCATCGGTTATCGGTTCTCCGAGCGATGTGGCCTGCCCATTGCCACTTCAACTTGCAAATTTTAACAGCTATGTCGGTGACTTTGGTTCTTTGGCGAATATCCACGTTTCGGATTCTATCACGCAAAGAAACTCCGAGCATAGCTCTCTCCATTGCCCGCTGTGTGACTCTGAGTTTTTCCAAAAGGCCAACAGTTAAGGACCACGTCTCAGTACCTTATGTCATCACTGGCAACACACACTGGTCAAAGACCCTTGTCTTTAGGCACTGTAGTATCTTGGACGAGAAGATGTCACGCAATTTCCCTAACGTTGCCCATCCGAGTTGGATTCTTCGGGCGACCTCTTTGCCTAAGTTTACTTAACTGAACAATCTGTCCAAGATAGGTGTAATGGTCAACAACTTCGAGAGTATCGTTCCCAACGACTACCGGCACGGGTTCAACTTGGACATTGGACATGATTTTTGTCTTGTCCATGTTCATTTTAAGACCCACCTGTTGGGAAAGGCTACTGAGGTCGTTGAGCATCGTATTTAGGTCCTCCAGCGACTCTGCCATGACGACTATATCATCGACAAAACGAAGATGAGTGATGTACTCGCCATTGATGTTGATGCCTAATCCGTTCCAGTCCAAGAACTTGAAAATGTCCTCCAATGCGTTCGTGAACAGTTTCGGAGAGATAACATCTCCCTGTCTCACGCCTTTCTGCAATTGAATTGGTTCCGTGCTCTCGTCCTGTAATCGGATCGACATGGTGGCGTTTCTATACAAACACTTCAACACTTCGATATACCTATAGTCGATATGATAACGCTGGAGGGACTGTAATACTGCCCAGGTCTCGATTGAATCAAAGGCTTTCTCATAGTTCACAAACGCCAGGCATAATGGCCGATTATACTCCTCAGTCTTCTGTATAATCTGGCGGAGGGTGTGTATGTGGTCTATGGTGCTCCAGCCTTTACGGAAACCGGCTAGTTCGGGTGGCTGAAAGTCATCAAACCTGCTTTCGAGACGGTTCGTAATGACTCTAGAGAACAACTTGTACACATGGCTCAGGAGTGAGATGGGTCTATAATTCTTCAATAAGGTGTTATCATCTTTTTTGAAGAAGAGCACTACCACACTCCTGTGCCATCTAAGTGACCGACTGGAATTAGGTAGGTACGTAGGTACCTACTGAGTGACCGACTGTAGGTATATCAGTAGAGCAGATCCGAATTCTGTCAGTTATAATAATATTAGTTCAAGGAAGTTGGTATACAAAGTCCTTGTATTAGTTCGCTTCGATCCCGCCTTAGCGTTTGTGGATATTTTTTATAACGTGAAAATTTCCGTCATGGGGCCTATACGCCCAACTCCTTACGCGGTCTCAAACTATATAACTTTAAAACAGCGCAGTTCGGAAAATCATGCGAACGTGAACCTTAACGCGCCCAGATACGGTTTGTGGTCGCGCCACTTTTTTCATCACATAAACTGATTGCTTGAAACAGCTATAGGCGTAAGGCCCCAGATCTCTCTATCAGATCACCTCAGAGAAGTTACCTCGACTAGGATATAACGCAGCATTAAATTCTTAAAATAAAATATTATGCAAATTGTTTAATAATATAATGTGAGCCATTTTCAATATTTGTATTCGTCCAATCTTTCACCCACTATAATTGTTTTAGTAAGTTATGTGAAGGTCTAAAGACAATCCAAAGATAAATATAATAGTATAGGTAGGTAGGTAGGTACTTATACGATAGTACGATACGCCTGTATCGTTACGTAGCACATGTGGCTACGGCGGCGTAGCTCAACTAGCTCGATCGTAGCGCATCTAGACAATCACTAGCCAATGGCCAAGAGACAGTAATATCACCCAGGTGATCAAAGTGGAATAGATGAAGTGGAATTGTCTTATGTCTATAGGAAAAACATTATGTTTGATACACTGGTGATTTTTTTATTAACTTTGTTATCGTTTGTTGCGCGAAACATCGGAAATTCCAAAACTTCTAAGTACCCAATGAAATAATACTTGTTTAATATTAGTTGGTAGCGAGTTTTTTATGTAATCACAAGCAATTATTTAGCGATTTGTTACCGAGGCAGTTATTTTCTACTGTGTAATAGTGACACTAAATTAGAAAGTTTCCGCGATCTGGCATCCATCAAGGGTCGACGGGACGTTGGTAAAGTTCAGTCCACCGCAAGATATTGCAAGCTCTTGCAAAATTACACTATTAAGCCGAATATATTGCCTTCCACAACGCTTGGGTGGCGATGCTGAAACTTTATAATCGATTTATTTTACACTTAATAGCATCAGTAGATACCTTACAGGCATAGATAACTAGGAATCGGTATGTACCTACCTACGCACCCTGTATAGCTCTGGGTACATTGTGTAGGTAGGTAACTAGGTACCTAGGTATAATTAATTAATTATGCTGTATTGAAGTGTTCTTAAACGTGCTCGAGTGTAAGAAAGTGATTAACGAGGTAAATAATTTCTTTTCATGATGTTTCCGAAACTCTATAGAAGCCTCTTGTAAAATCTCCACCATTTTACTAGGGCATGACATGGACTAGACTGTGACTAACTTTGCTTGACTTTGAATAAATTGTTTGACGATATTTTTAAAAATCATGAAAATATTTCAACATTTGATACTGGCGAATGCACAAATTGCACAAAACTTGCGACGTTCACAATCATCTGAAGAGGGTATGAGTTTTTTTAACCTATAATCACAAAAAAAAAATCGTGGCCTAAATGCAGTTCAGGGATGGTCACTGGGTAAGTGACGTCATTATAAATACAAGATGGCGACTAAAGGTGAAGCGATATTGAAAATAAATTGTTTGGTAACTAGTTAGATTAATTGACCGCATCGTCGCTTTACATAGGCGACTTGGCGGTCAAATGCAAGCCTATTAATAGATAAAAAAAATAAGATGATGTGAAATATTTATAATCCTCGTAGATATATCGTTATTGAATTTAAAAATAAAAAATATAAGTTTGTTCATTTGCTGGCTGCGCTAATTAGCTCTACATACCTACTCGTAGGTAGCTACCTATCTACATAATACCTCAATGTACCTATACCTACATAATAGTTAGGTTAGGTGGTAGGTGGTAATCGCTTTAGGCGATAAGGCCGCCATTATACTGCCGTTTATTTGTTTTTATGTTACTTTAAGTTTCATTTGTATTTTCGGTGTGTAATAAAGTTGTATTGTATTGTATTGTATTGTAGGTTAAACTAACTGGGTACCTGTGTAGTGGGTAGGTAGAGGTACCTAACCTATTACGATATAATTATCAATCTATGATAGCTAGGTATACGTAGGTACATTTGTAACTATAGGACTTTCATCAAGTATCGCATACGTTTTCCAGTGAAGTCCCGTCTTTGTACTGAAACACGTTATGAAATATACAAATGATTTTTGCAGATCTCAGTTTAGACTCAGACCAGCTTGAAAATCCTAGAGCTCTTGAAAGTGCAATATAACGACTTCGGGTTAGACCTCTGTGCGCAGAGGGATTTACTGGCTCCTCCAAGGAAAATGAAAAGTAAAATCCTGAGTCGGCCACTGAAAGTTCAACTATTTGTATTCAACATCATTCTATGAAACTTTGTTGATTAACGTATTGTCCCTAGGGCGTTTTCTGATATTACGTTACCTACCCCCTGTAGGTATTACCTATTTTGTATATGGTATTACATATTTTATTAGATAGACTTGTTTGACAATTAATCGGATGCGTAAAATAGGAAAACGGATGGTGCCCGTAAAATCATCTCAAAAAAATTGCCAAGCTGGCATCAATATGGAAATGGATTGTAAAAGACTCGATAATTGTACACCTCAAGATGGCACAGATAAACAAACGTCTGCTTCTGAGTTTTGCGCGTCCAACCAACGGGGGCACATATCAGTATACAGGGTTATTAACAATTATATCTAACCTATGGCCTGCTTTTCTGTTGTGGGTTGAAAATAGAAGAAGAGAGAACCTCTATAGCCTTCAGTATTAAATGCCGCTCTTGCCGAAGATAGCTGCTGTCAACGTGCAATACTGCAGTTAAGCCGATTTGTCTCAACGATTCTAATTTCATCGGCATCCTTTGGAAAAGCCGACAGCTTAAATTTTACATGAAAAGTGGGCAGGTAGGTACAGCTTAGCTCACTGAAGGGACGTGTTTTACCTTGGGCCTTAACTGCTCACTCTTTATTCGAAATTGGCTTCGCGGATTATTGGCTAAAGAGATTATAAATTGTTGCTTCGAAAGCTCGCTCGGGATCAAATTTTTCTTTGTAATTTTGCATACAGGTCAGCTCTAAAGTCTGTCTAAATGGATAAACCTGTCAAAGGGTCAGCTTAGTTAAAGCTTGCTTTTTTATTCCCTTGTTATGATGGGTATTTTTCCTGTCTTTTCCTTTTCTTGGTGTGGTATGTTATTTTTGACTAGTTAAGTAGGTTGAATTCTATGTTGGTAGGAAGTGTAGGCACGCCTATTGTGAGGTTATACTTGCGTGACGGTTACCCCGAATGAAACTATAGCATGACTTCCATCTTATACAAACTTTTGCTTTATTAATGTCTAGCAAAAGTTTTTATGTTTTACCATGTCATAGGTTTTCATGCATGGCATGTTTTGTTACTTGGATACAGGCTGATATCAGACAAACAAGGGAGATATGGTAAGGTGGTGCAGCGGGTGTGAACGCATCAGGCCTAAATCAAGCTTGATGTCAACCTGCAGACAATCTTGCGCCTTTTTTTGCATGTGGTCTATTAATTCATTGGTAGGTGTCTCTGCAAGTTTCTTAGAGTGCGTGAAGAGTGCCATATTAGTTTTAAGCGGTTTAGTGGTGTAGTGAAAAAAAAAAAGAATCTAGGAGACATTTGAACACGAACGATATTTGTAATAAGGTATATATCTCTCTTGTTTGTCTGATCTGATGCTAAGGTCTATTTGGTTAAAAGTACCTACCTATATAGCTAGATACACAGAACTTAGATATAAGTCTGTGGCTACTGGCTAGATAACTAAAATGATAGGTAAAAAAAAATTTGGTTACCTACTAGTGTGTTCCTGGAGATCCCGGTGCTCTCCATCTGGCACAGAGACAGGGGGGGAGGGTTTAGGGGGTGCAATCCATAGAAGAGAAAAAAAATTGGTGCAATCTCACATAACCTGGCTACACCCCAATGCAGCTTTCTGAAGATTTCCCCGGTCAACAAAAATATGTAACATTTGGCGAGTTGGTGGCCATTGTGGCCAAACGTAGGTAGATCTATTCAGCAAAAAAATAAATACGGTAAATAACGTAGGAGGATAGATCTTACCTATTTGATTATGGAAACTGACGTGGTGAAAGGTATGGAAAATAAAGTCGTAATCTGCCAATAAAAACCAAAAACTTATTTACCGTGGTCTATAAAAATGTTAGGGGACACCCGGATTTGAACCGGGGACCTATCGATCTGCAGTCGATTGCTCTACCACTGAGCTATATCCCCGATAGACAGTATCGCGAAATTATTTACGAAATGAGAAAAACAAATGCATGCCAGTAATAAATATTGCAAGACAGCAAAATTAGTAATCGGGTCGACCTCTCGCCTGACAAAATATTGTGAGCAACAGAACACGCTTGTTAGAAATAACTTACTACAATTTTTACAAGGATTCGACGTACCTAGCCATTCATCATCATAATTTCAGCCGTACGACGTCCACTGCTGGACATAGGCCTCCCCCATCGATCTCCAAAAGGGCCGGTGCAAGCGGCCTGCATCCAGCGTTTCCCTGCGGTCTCTTTTAGGTCGTCTGTCCATCTTGTGGGTGGACGTCCTACGCTGCGCCTGTGGCTGCGCTTACTTACCGGTCCTTGGTCTCTATTCGAGAACTTTTCGGCCCCATCGGCCATCTGATCTGCGCGCTATGGGCCCTGCCCACTGCCACTTCAACTTGCTAATCCGGTGGGCTGTCGGTAAATTTCATTCGTCTACGGATCTCCTCGCCTAATAAAACTTTACAATTATTAGTAACTACTGCCAGTCCTTTAGGCAGAGGCAATGTCGCAACGAATCTGTAGTTTAGACAAATGGATGTACCTAATGTAGGTACCTATATAGATACTACTTAGATAAAGAAGTGAATAAGAAATTTTGTCACAAACCTTCGCTAGGTAAGTAGAAGTTTTGGCATGATGGCATTACTGGTATAATAAGTTTTTTTTTACTGGTAAGTGCCTTTATTAACTAAACCAAATACAAGCTAACACTACAAACACTGTTAGACTGCCGACACTTGAAGGCCTAAAGACAATCTAAATGCTCAAGCCCACTATCAGTTGGCAGCGTACCTAGCATGGTGGTGGAATTACCACGCTGAATGGCAATGGTTATGCGTTGAGCCAGTAACACGATAGCATTTTAGTCACGCACGCGTCGCCTTTGAAAGATTTGTGAAAATGAGGTGAGATTCCGGTCCCTATGGCCCAATGTCTCTACTCTACCCCAAACGGTTCAAAATGTAACCACAATAGCTATGATATGAATTTTCAGTGGCGGATTAACATGAAGGCGTGGTTACGCAAGTAGGTACCTACCTACAGGCGCCAGTGAGGTGGCTGGGAGTTCTTCCCTGCATCAATATTCAATTCACTAACTAGTGCACTTTCAGCTTCAACAAGAGAAGAGAGGGCTTCAAGAGGAAGACGCACCTCTTATGCGCGAACACCAAAGCGCACGCGCTAATTAACGTGCTTTGATTTGCACCACCTTACACACATTAGCGTAGGTAGGTCGGTACGAAGCGTTGCATGTCGCCGACAGCGTAAGGATATTTAGTCCTCGAGCTCCTACTAGTAGGAGTACCCAGTAGGAGCATGCGGAAACGCTCAGGCAAACGGCGTAAAATAATCAGAGAGACCGATGAGAGATTTGTTGTATGGGGATCTCCTTTCGTTTTAACTTTTTTATTATTTGTTAGTTAATCCGCCGTAACGTTACATATTCTGTGAAAATTTCAACTGCCTATCTATTACGGTTCGAAAGATATAGCCGTTTAAAGGTAGGACAGACAGCGTAGCCTCAGTAATAGGGTCCCGTTTTTACACTTTGGGTACGGAACTGTTCCAGAACCCCTTCAAGCAACCTTTTAAATAAGAGGCTTATGTGGTACTTGATGAGGTAAGGTTTTGCATTGCGTTCCCGTACTATCTCTGGCATTTACTATCATCTACCTGCTTGCAGTCACATCTGGCACTCACTATTAGGAGGACGATCTGCTCGCAGTCACAATCTGGAACTGACTATTGAGCAGACAAGCCGCACTCATAGTTACACTGACACTTAATATCATCATCCTGCTTGCAGTCACTTTTGGCACTCACTATCAGGCAGATGAGCTGCTCGTAGTCTTTCTAGCGCTTACTAGCATCGACCTACTCGCAATCGCTTTTGACACTCACCATCAACAACCAGTTTGCAGTTATTTTTGGCACTAACTGTCAGGCGGACAACCAACTCAGTCACTAATTCTAGGTGGGAGTGATTAGACCTGCACTGTTGCACTTGTGTTTTGTGCGTTATTATATACAAAATGTTGGCACTTACTATCAGGTGGATGACATGCTCGCAGTCACTCTGGCACTTACGGTTATTGTCCTGCTCGCAGTCACTATTGGCACACACTATCAAGAGGATGACAAGCTTGCAGTGATTTTTGGTACTTACTATCAAATACCTGGCTGGCTAGTCCTGTGCATTCTGTCTCCATCGCACTTACTCGTATGTCACGCCTAAGATGATAAGTTGAATCAATGCTCCAACAAGCATGCCGTATACTCAGTTTGAGCTCCGTTGTCTTGACAGTAACATGTTAGACGTCAATACTTGGAGCAAAATTTGGAGCCACACGAGATTATAACAAAGGTCAAGCTGAGAACACCTGCTCACGCACTTGCAAGGTCCGCTAAATCAGTGTATACAGGTGGCGCAAATATATACAACCATCTACCAGGGAACATGAAAGATGTAGCTTCCAGCAACATATTTAAAGCCAGATTAAAGCTACTATTGATCAGTAAAGCATATTACTCGGTCAAGGAGTTAATGACAAATTATAATTATATATTTTAGTACCTAACAACTTACTGAATTGTAAATTTTAAAATGTATAATTCAAGAATCTGTATCTGTACATTATCAGCATATCATATTGCTATGGCTGGGACACAGGTCTCTCAGAGAGAGAGAATGGGCCCTAATCCACCACACTGGCCCAGTAGTGGTGGTGAATATGATATTATGTCTCACCTTTTGAGATCTACGTAATACCAGGCCCCCGATTCTACTAAACAAATTGTCTTTAAATTGTAATTGTTGCGATTTTAATTTTTAAATAACTGCCTCAAAATTGAGTTTTTAATTTTTTTCTATACTAAGTTATAACATTAGGTGGTTGTATTTTTCTAGTATAAAAAAATATTTAAAACTGTCAATTTTGAGGCAGTTATTTAACGGTTAAAATCGCAACAATTCTTAGTATACTTAGCCTATGCAACAATTACAATTTAAAGACAATTTCTTTAGTAACTAAACTGTCAATTTTGATGCCATTATTTACAAAAAATAAAACTGAAACAATTACAATTTAAAAACAATTTGTTTAGTAGAATCGGTGGCCAGTTTCCTCAAAAATATTATTTTTCACCGTTGTTGAGTGATAGCATCATAACTGCAGATCATTTATTTAAGTACTAAATAAGTCACTGGTGCAAGGCCGAGGATCGAACTGGGTGCCGTCAGATTGTAAAGCATGCATGCTACTGCCTGGACACCATCATAGTTTAGACATCAATACAAAAATGCCATGTTGTGCATAGATACAGCTCCTTTAAAGCAGTTGGCCAAGCAAATAGAGTTAAACTGCCACTACATTGCCCGCTACACAAGTAAGCCACTACATTGCTGTTGTGACATCATAGGTGGTACAATAGTATCAGGCTGCGGTTTCAGAAAACTAGTCGTGATCCCACATTCTGACTTGTCTTTCCTGATGAACATTTCCAGATTTGGGCATTAGTCTATTTAGAAATGTGCCTAGAGGCTCATCGAATCCCAAGTTCAGAATAAGCTTCTTAGTCTTGAGCAGAGCATAGCCGCAAAGTTGCTAGTCTATCGGTTTTTTATCGCATACATTTCGGATTATCGCATACATTTCGGAGGAGGGCTTCTCTCCTACCCATTTTGCTATTAGATTGCCAGTTGCAGGGCAAGAAAAATCAACACCAGATCTTGGATCTTTATGGTTGACATTACGAAAACTCGTACGAAGCGCTTTGATTCCACTTTTATTGTGCCAATTGCTAGTCTGTGTTCCCCAATAGTTACAATCTGGGTGTATCAGTCGTGAATGAATCTGTTACTAGGTAAGCGTGCTCCATCGTAGACCGCATCATCGCTTAGCATCAGGCGAATTGGTGGATAAACGCAAGCCTATTATTTAATAAGGTCTGCTATTGACATACAGTAGTGGACCTATAGATTCTACAAAACATAATTTACATAATATAAAAAAGGAATTTATTGGACATACATATGTACCTGCTTACAGACTTTCATTGTATCAGATCTTAATTTCGTACATGTCACAAAAGTTTTCCATTGTTGTGTCAATATTAAAGATTTCTCTTTCAATTTTTTCAATGTCCTGCTCATATTCAGCCCACATTGTGGTGGGTAAATTGGTTATGTTCTTCATCAATGTATTTTGCAAATCCATCAATGAGTTTGCTACATCCATTTCCACATTTTTTTTCTCCATGGTATTCCAAAGAGGAGTAGTGATGGATAAGTCAAAGAGATGACGGGGCATTCGCAAAACTTCGTGACCTTGAGATCGGAGGATGCGGTCACAGAGGAACTCTTTTTGATTTTCATTACATTTAGCTATTAGTTCATATAGTGCTGGCTTACTCATGTTAGTACTGCATGGAATATTGTTATTGGTCAACCATCGGAGCATCTCAGTTTTGGAATGATACCTTGTAAGGGAGCTAACATTTTCTGGAGGCCCGTGTAATGTGTCCATTATTATGACACTTGGACACTTCAAGTGTACTAAAAGGATATCAGTTACCCATTTGTTGAAATCATCTTGGTTACTGAACATTCCAGTTATGAATCCTGTTTTGGATACAGCATGGTAGAAGACACTTTCTTCCATATTAATTGATAGTTCCAGTGATGATGACGGCTTTTCAAACTTTTGAGAAAGATTTACAAGTCTTTCATCAACGTAAACAATCTGCTGCCATTGGACATTATCGCTCCTATATTTTTTCAGTTTATGCAGATAGAGAAAGCGCTCAAATCTTACCTCTGGATCTTCAATAACAATCATTGAATTGTTTACCGTTTCTTTTAAACCATATCCCAAGGTTCTCATTTCTTTCATAAAATCACTGATGCCTTCTATTTTCTGATTATAATTGTTCGTTAATTGGTCACGAGTTTCATCATATATGGTATTGTATGTTGGTAATTGATGTTGTACA